>CM070721.1:7205933-8611955 GCA_036346275.1 Otatea glauca | reverse complement strand
GCGGCATTCGCGCTCGCCAAGGCGAGAGACACGAAGCGGCTCAAGGCGGCAAGGCACCTGTTAGCCTCAACCCCTTTGAGATTAGGAATCGGGCCCATCCTTGCGATCGCGAGATCTTCTCTGATTGGCCTCGATACCTCGCTCGGAGGCGATGAAGTGAGCGGCTTCCTTTGGGGACCCGAAGCATTTCTCGGGGTTGAGCTTTATCTGGCCGTCGAAGATTCGTGAAGGTTTCTTCCGTGTCGGCAATGAGTCGTGCACATTCTGGTTTTCGACGATGTCGTCGCGTAGGCCTCAACGTTGCGTCCGATCCGGTTGTTGAAGCACGTTTGCATACATCGCTGGTATGTAGCGCCAGCGTTCTTTAGGCGAGCGGCATTGTAGCGTAGCAAAGCAGGCGAGCGGCGTGATGAAGGAAGTCGCGAGCTAGTCGGACTCCTTCGGTAGCTATCTCGTGGTAACACGAGTAGGCATCCGAGAAGAAAGAGACTCACACTCCAGCGGTGGAGTCGATGACTTGGTCGATGCGAGGCAAGGAACAGGTCTTTAGGGCACGCCTTGTTGAGACTCGTATAGTCGCACACATTCTCCATTGCCCATTTTCTTTTTACAAGTCTGAGGTTGGACCACTCGGGGTGGCGGACCTCTTTATAAACCCCGACCAAAAGCTTGGCGATCTCCTCCTATGATCCTGCGCTCTCCTCGTCGAGCGGCGTAGGCGTTAGGCGGCCGGTTTTGAGCACAGTCCGGATGCTCAAGGAGTGCTCGGCGACTTCCTAGGATTCCTAGCATGTCGGAGGACCTCCATGCGAAGACGTCTTTGTTGGCGCGGAGGAAGCCGACGAGCGCTTTCCTGTTGGCGGGAGGCGTGGTTCCGACCCGCACGGTCTTGGTCGAATCGCGAGGATCGATTGCGACCTTCTTCGTGTCCTCGGCGGACTTGAAGGATCCCGCCCGACTTGCTGGACTCGGGCGGACTCGAAACTTCCTCACGAGGTTGTTGAGCTCGGCGACGCGATGAGCCAGGAAAGCTTCCTGCTGCTCGCTTCGCGATTGTAGGCAAGTTGGAAAGATGATGCCCGGTGATGACTCCTCGTGGCCCGGGCATCTTCTTGAGGTAAGGCGTGGTGAGACCGCCATGAACTTGGCGTAGCATGGCCGCCCAAGATAGCTTGATAGGAGCGGGAAATCCACAACCTCAAAGTGAGGGTCTCGGTCATGGAAATTCCTGGTTCCCCAAAGGTGACGAGCAAGTCGACTGCCCCGGCGGATGGGCTCTTGGCGAGGATGGCCAGTGGAAAGGGGCCTTGCTCGGTCGGAGACTCGGCGAGAATCCCCATGGCGTCGAGCGTCTCCACGCGAGAGGATGTTGAAAGGCTTGCCGCCATCCATGAGCACCTTGGTGAGGCGCTTCTTCCTACGATGGGGTCGACTACCCGGTGGGTATCTTCCGGTGGGGAATGTGGTTAGGGTGATCGATCCGATCGAAGGTGACCGGGAACTCGACCACCGGAGGTATTGGGGCGGCTAGTGAGGCGGTGTGGACCTCACGGTGGCGAGTTTGAATGGCGGCTTGCCGGCGTATACGTCGATCCGCCAAAGATCATGAAGCGGCCGTCGGGTTCGGGAACTCGTCGTGCGCCTTCTTCCACGCCCGATGGGGCGTGGTCGCTCTTTCCTTTGCCGGCGTCGTGAGAGCGCGAGAAAGAAGTGCCTCGAGACCGCGATCCGGTACTTATGTTTAACAGGAACCCGTGGTTCCGAACTGGTGTCCATCAATTTCTCGAAGTGGTCGGTAGCGACGATCGATCGCGGCCGCTTGGCGAGGCGGTCGGCGATGGCGACCGCAGAGACTTCGCGGATCTTTCCCATACCGCTTTCGCTTGCCGGAGGCGGTCGGAAGGATCCGATTTGGGCGCCGGCCGTTCTTTGAGCCTTTCCTCCTTCGAAGATAGCCCAGCCTCCTCGCCGGGCGTGGTTGATGGCGATGTCGAGCTCCTTGGTGGTCTGGGCTTGAGACGGCCCGGCTTGTGCACCGTGGCCTTGCGGGAGGTGCCATAGATGAATGCTCCCGCGACATCGGCGCCGGAGATGTCGGGAGCTCGTTGCGATGGCGAAAAAACCGCCGGATGTAATCCGGAGGGTTTCACTGGGCTTGCTTGCTGCGCCCGCCAGTCGAGGAGTTGCGAAGCGCTTGTAAGTGCCTCGGAAGTTGCCGGACGAAGAGGTCTTCAAGTCGGCCCGGTTCTGATAGTTTTGGCGGGCAAGTACTCGAGCCAAGCTGGGCGAGTCGCAAGGTAGATGAAGTCTTGGATGATGAAGAGATCATCCGTCGCTCACGCCCGTTTATCTGAGCCGGTAGTCTTCAGCGGACACACAGGTTCGTGGCCCCAGATGTACTTAGCGATGTTGGTGGCGCCGGAATCTGGCGGGAAATCGCTTTGCGGATCCTGGCGTAAAGCCGTGGTCGGAACCATCGGGCTTGAGCTGCGGCGTGGCGCCCGCGTCCACTATCGTGAGTGGGCGGCCTCCTCCGCCCTTTCTCGCGCCTCGAGGTGGCGCGGCGTCGTAAGCGTCGTCAGTGACTGGCGCACAGTCTGCGCGGCTGGGTGGTTCGTGGTGTGGCGCGCTGCCGTCGGACCAGTGGCTTCGGCGGCGGTGCGGGCCCGTGTGGCAGTGGGTGCCGGGCGGTAGGGCCGGAGGCTGCATGTGTTGCACGCCGACGCTCCACCCGGCCGGAGGTTACGTGCGTGGCCTTGGCCTCCGGTCGGCCGGCTCCAGAAGGCCTCGGCGGCATCGCGGCCGCGTGCGTTCGCTTGCATGGGAAGAAGCGAGGGCCGTCGGATTCTTCGCCCGACTTGCGGTGTACCTGTGCGCGTCCGTGCGTGTCGCCGGCACTGCGGGTCTCGGGCTCATCCTACTCGAGTTAGCACTGGTGGTTGAGCTTCACCCTTCCGCTTATCCGGCTCTTGCTACTGGCATTGAGTTCGCGTGGCGAGCTTGGCGTATTCAAAGCCGCCTTCGCGGCTGGTGTTCCTCCTCCTGCGCCTCGGTCAATGCGGATGGGAGCCCCGTAATCGGGGTTATGATTAATCGGCCGTGCTCCGCCATGTTGCACTCGCGAGTCGCCCGCAAGGCGGTACTCAGCGTCGGAGCTGGAGTCGTGGTGGAAGAGTCTTCCGGTTAGTGGATAAGCGGCATGTAGCGACCATCGCCACAAGTCGTGAGCTGCGAGGAGGTGACATGGTCACTGCACAGGCCACGGAGCTTCGCCAGAGCGTGGCGGAGCGCCTCCTGAGGCTCCGACTTTGGGACTGCATGAGCGCCAAGCCGAAGCTTAGCGAAATCGCCGGAGATGGCGCCAGGCTTTCGGTGGCCAGAGCCTCGATGGCGGCGGGGATGAGCGTAAGCCCTCCGCCGAGGTGATAGCAAAGTTGAGGAGCCGGCGGATCGGCTCCCGGCGCTTGATCATGCCGTCGCGGGTGGAAGATGCCATCGAGGAGCAAGCGGAATCCGGAGATGGTGATGAAGGCGCGCCAAGACCCTACAGCGCGCCAACCGCCGCCGGCGTTTTGAGCAAACAAGTAAATTTGTAAGTCTAAGGGCGCGCGTTCCACTCCCAGAATGGTTAAACTCGAAGTCAAGATGTATCTTGGTTTGGCCGAAGGTCCTACTCAGTCGTGTGGTATCGTTGTATTCCCTTTAATATGGATGGCGCACAAAGTTTACAAGCGAGGTGTTAATGGCTTAGCGAGATGGCTTCCATCGCGATCCTCGCTCCTCACGGGGTTCACTCTCTCTTTTTATACGAAAGGAAGGGCGAGTTACATCGAAATGGGAGAGGGCGAGATGACCTACACTAGGAGCTTGGTCCTTCGCTCTGTGACTTCGTCATCGCCCGTCTTGCCCATACGTTGGGTCGGTAGCTTAGTTGGTCAGGGCGGTTAGGTATTTCCCCGGGAAACGGCGTACCTGCCCTCTGCGAACCTTACGAGTGTTGACGTTGCTGCGTCTGACGTGGGTGTTGCCTCGGGAGAGGGCGTGTCTTCGTACTGTATGTGACCGGCTGATGGGACTGGGAGCATGACTTCGGTCAGTCATTAAACCTTCTAGGGAAGGAGCCACCTGCCCTTGTATAGTCACTCGATTGACCCGTTCGTAGGTGCGTGGGCATTGGTGGTAGAGGCCGACCGCCGCCCTGGCGGGGTTGTCTTGGCGTGATCGGTCGAGGATCCGAGCCACTGCGAGGTCGGGAGCTCTGCTTAGTCGGGCCAGGGGTCCTGCCTGGCGAAGTCGGAAGCCCCGCAGTGAGAGACACTTCCTCGGTCGATCGGGAAGGGTGTCTTGTGTGGCCTTGCAGTGCTTGATCGATAGTGGGTGGAGCGGCTGTTGGGCTTGAGCTGCTTGAGGTGTAGGCTCGTCGCTTTGGGCCGTTAGGGTACCCTGTTATAAGTATTCGTCAGAGGTGCTACGATACTAACAACCTGTCATGGTTAGAAGAGTATGGTAGATAATACATATCATACACCGGTTCCAGTGTTGAAAAGGGATAAGTTTACTCTCTTTTTTCGGAACAGAACCATTGATGAAAAAAAGGGGAAGCGGATCAAATAGTCCAAAGCCTCCCAAGGTACGAAGCACGACCTATGCTATAGGCAGTGGATTTAACTCCAAGACAAAGCACGGCCGATTCTTTGAGCAGATGAGATTGTATCTGATTTGAATGGAGCGCATATTAGCGCCCTATTCAACAGAGTTGTCCGATCCAGCGAATTAACGGTTCGGATCGTCCAAAACCGTGAGCTCTGATAAATTTCTATAGTATATGCTATAGTGTTTCACTACGTAAAAAAAACTCGCTCGACGCTTTTTCGTCTTGCGGTTGAACGGGGACTCAACTGCATACAATCCCTATCCTGTTGACCGGATAGACCTACTTTGGTTGACAAGTTGTGGCGCACAACTGCACAAGAGGTTGGTAGCCATGTGGGTAATGTACGCGGTGTCCTTGTGTCTACATGTCTAGTCCCATGCACCTCCAGCTGCAGCCGCCTGCAGTTGGGTCCCCAACAAGTCCGCAACTCTCTCGAAGCTAGCGTGGATCGGCAGATCGAACGGTCGGATCGACACAATGAGACGCAAGTACATTTGCCTTAGATGGATCCGTCTGGCCTAGCCTTAACGTGGGCCCTTTGTGTCATTGGCATTTAGCTGACCACTCTCTCTCTCTCTATCTTGGCTAGGGCCCAAAGCCTGCGAGTCTGGCTGTGTTCAGGCCCTCTAGATCCAGGTTCATGCATCAGCCGCAGAGTAGGACTTCACCAGGAGCTGTGCACACAGTGACACGCATCAATGCATGCGAGTGACATCTGAACCACTTAGTCACCGGCATATATGTCCTGTTTGTGCTAACACCTTAGCTAACCACGTGCATCGCTGAATCTTAACTGAAGTGTCACATCGTCACAACAACGGCATTCCTAATTGATTTGAGGGAAATGTATGTGCGTATCATTGTATATCAGTGCATATGGATGGATCATGGAGCTGCATGACATGGAAGCTCAAGACTGTTTATCAGGGCATGTACACCTATTCGTCTGTTAGGTTGTCTCTGTATGTGGCTATATAAACAATCAATCGACAATCAATAGTGTTAGAGACGATTACTCCAATAATTTATCTCTTATTTAATATTTTTTCATCTTTGAACTCACATGTCATACTCAATACAATATTAAACTAGCTCTCCTTAGCCCATCTCCAGCCAACCAAGCTCGCACGTGTCCTATACCTCTCTCTCGTCGCCGTTTCCCATCTCCGTCGTCGTCAACTCCTCTCCATCCACTCTTCACCCACGGAGTCCAGATTCGATAAGATCTAGTCGAAACGATCTAGCCATTGCGTGCTGCAAGTATGATCCACCGTCTTTGCCGTATCTCCGCCGTCTCCCCTTCCTCGACGTGCAAGTCTCATCGCTCACCACGGTGGCCGGGTTTTAGCCAATGCTTCTCAACGTCTGGCCGAGGTGGGGCAGAGGGAGGCCTACCTCTCGGTGTGACGACGCGTTTTCTGTGATTCTGTCTGGAAACGGCAACCCCACTCCAACAACAAGATACGTCACCGCGTTGGCCTTTGTTCACACGCAGCGCTGATCACCGTCCAAAAACGACGATCTCTCTTCTCTTTCCTCCAACTTATTAGCGTGGCACTGTTGGGTATGGGCCTACGCCCCTGGCTACCTCGAGCTAGTCCTGAGATTTCACGTCTTTCGAGTAATATCATTTTGCTCCAAATCTTATCCATGACCCGAAGAACGAAATCTTAGTGAGAATTAGAAATTTCGGACAAAATACAAAAATAAAAATCTAAATTTAGATTTTTTCTACCGAGAAAACGAAATTTCGGCGGTTTCTGAGATCTTGGCAAAATTACACCGGACGAAAAATAGATCAAACGACGTCGAAAAATTTTGATTTTTTGTAGGTTACTGACATATCAGTGATATTCTCATAAAAATTTCAGATGATTATAAGATCGGAGGAATTTTTAAAAATTGAAACATTACTACTGTTCTGATAAAACGCTGACCGACAAGTTTGAACCGAATAAAAATGAAACAAACCACATTAGAAATTTTTGAAATTTTTTGTGTATGGTTATTATGCATCACTAACATTCACATAAAATTTCCAAGTGATGATCAAACTTAATGAATTTTTAAAAATTCAGACAGTGCTAATATGCTGATAAAAGCTTTACCGACAAACTTCAACCAAAAGAAAAATGGTACAAACCATGTTAGAAAATTTTGTGGATGGTCCTGATTTATTATCAATGTTTATATAAAATTTTCATCTGATGATCAAGCATCAAGAAGTTTCAAAAATCCTGAGAGTGCTACGTCCTCGTAAAAGCCTAATGATCAATACATAGATTTACTTAAGCAAAAAAAATGTTCAAATTTTTTGAAAATTTTGAATAAGGGTTATAAGGAAATTCTTAAGATCTCATAAAAATTTTGAATCATGATCACACTCTAGTGAATTTATGAAATTCTTACAAGTACAATGTACCATTTATGTTCTCTGTTTTGATTTTTGAAATATAACAAATGATGTTCAATATATACATACATTTGATTGAGCAAACAAAAAATTTGAATTTTTAAATTTTTATATAATACTATTGAGTCAATTATTAAGCTTTCATAAAATTTTGGATCATGATCACAAGCGAGAAAATTTATAAAATTACGACAATTTCTTGCCCAATTATGTTTATTCTGTTTTTGATTTTTTAAATATAACAATTGAAGTTTAATTATTTTTAAAATTTTTATTTATGATCTTACACTTCGTAGGATGATAACATAAATTTTTCAAATCAATATAAATCACATATAATTTTATAAAAATCTAACAGTATTTCTAAAGTTTTTAAAAAATATCTCAAAAATTCGGTTTTTCAACAAATTTTCATAGAAGATGACTTTCTTAAGGGTTATTGACCAGTTTCCGGTCAAATCCGGTGGTCAAACATCAAATTTCGATCAAAAATGACAAGATCTCACCGAGATTTTTCGAGATTACTGTAGCAATTTAATTTTTTTGAATTTTTAATTTGGCTGGCATTTCAAATCTTTGTCCAAGTTCAAAACCGAGATCTCGCAAAATTTCGGCGAGATTTTGAACCTTGACATGAACATCAATCAGGTTGACAGGTTCTCCATCTAAATGCTAGCTAGCTAGGGATTCAATTTTTCATATCTACGTACTGTGGCGTGTGGGCTGTGAGCTCTTAAATTCATGCGTGGGGTTACTGGGGTAGTGGGGTAGAGGCTGTCTCCTCTCCTCTCGATCGAGCGACTGATCAAACAAGTCGTAATCATCACACGACGATAATATTTCCGTCCTTGCCTAACCTTTCCTTCGTACAGTACGTGCGTATGACCTGCCAGTGGCGGCATACTCTATCCCGATAGGGATGCAGCAGAAGAGTAGGGGAGGACCAACAAAAGGCGAACTGTTTACTTATTTGCCCTGTCTCTCCGTGTTTTTACCCTCTGTTTTTTTCTTTAAAAATAGTTATATTATAAAAAGTTATAAAAATAGTTTCCTTCTCTACCGCAAAAAAATAAGGGAGACACCTAACCCTTCTGTGCTACAGTAACATATGAAGCCTAGATGCTATGCTGCAGTACTTTGTACGGAAGATGCATTCTGTGGCACTGTAACGTGGAAGAGGCTATTTTTATTAAAAAAATCTAAAGAAAGTTATTTTTGAAAAAAGAAGAAGGGAGAGACCAAATAAGTGAACAATTCACAAAAGGGACAACGCTGCATGATGTGAAATCCTCAATTTTCTACTCTTGTAGGTAATTTTTTTTACAAATCCAGACTTATTCTGAGCATAATTATAAAAATAGCTATAATCCCGACACGTAAATGCTGGCAAGCGACATGGAAGCTTCGGTAGTGCGAAGCGTGATGATGACACGTGTCGCGCGATAGCGTTTTGCGATCGGAATGAAATATTATTATAATTATATTTGGAAGAGAGCTAGAAATGAATAAAAAAGTTTTGAGGAAAGTAATGATTTCAGTGCGTGTGTCTGAAACTCTGAATCGAGATCTTGCCCAAATGAGTGGCTGTCCTTTCATCGAACAAACTAGTACTACTAGCTTAATTACGGAGATGAACCGATTTTGTCGTGCGGTAGTAGTTGTTTGGGCATGTAAGTACACTTACTTTTGATGGCAATTAGGCCCTAACTAGAAGGCAGAAATTTCACATGCATTTTATAAGAATTGCACAGAAATCAGTTCAAATATACATAGTATCTCAAAGTTGAAACCAAAACGATAGAAAAACATAACGCTCGTAGTCGTAGAATTCTTGATCCCCGTTTGAAACATTAGATTTTTCCGATTCCTACAGAAATTGAACTGTCGGGCCGGGCAGAAATTTCACCGTTTCGGAACGTAGACTTGAGACTTTCAGATGATCATCCACAGAACAAGCCCAACCGTTTGAAAGCTCTTCAAATAGCCTACTCAATTTTGACAAGCCTAACCCATTATATCTTTTGGGACTCCTTTCTCCTATACACAGGTCCATGCGTACTCAAATCAAATGCATCTTTTCAACAAGAGATCTGTGCAGCTCAATATTAGAATTGCTTCTCAAATCTCCACCAACCCGAATCTGCCTTTCTTTTTAGACTCAATAGTCAATATTCCAAGTGCCAAAAATTTAGCAATGGACCTGCTGCTTGTGAAAGAGGTCCAGTAGTACTATAAAATTTAGCATTGTGACGTATATCCAAGGATCAAAATTTTGTCGAAAACCGGCAAAATTTTGCCAAAATCTCATATTTCGGGCCACCACAAAATCCAAATTACCGGGCAAATTAAAAATTCTGAAAAAAATAATTAAATTACTACAGTAATTTCGTTTTTTCTTGCAAAAGTTCACCCAAATAGCCCAAATTTTGGAATTTGAAACCGATTTTGATGTTTTATGGCGGATACTACCGGATTGGGTCCAATAACCCTTACGATAGTCATCTTCTATGAAAATTTGTTGAAAAACTGAATTTTGAGATATTTTAAAATTTTAAGCGAAACATTGTCAGAATTTTATAATTTTTTACAAGATTGATAATGATCTTATAAATTTATGGTAGTATATCTAGTAGCGTAGGATCATAAATAAAAATTTTTGAAAATAATTTAACTTCATCTGTTATCTTTAAAATATCAAAAGCAGAATGAACATAATTGGGACAAGAATCTTATCGTAATTTTATAATTTTTCTCGAGTGTGATCATGATTCAAAATTTTTATAAGAGCTTAATAATTTTCTCAGTACCATTATATAAAGTTTTAAAAAATTAAACTTTTTGTTTGCTCAATCAAATCTATGTAAGCATTGAACTTCATTTGTTATATTTCAAAAATCAAAAAGAGAAAGAATATAAATGGTACAATGCTTTGTAAGAATTTTATAAATTCAATGGAGTGTGATCATGCTTCAGAATTTTTATGAGATCTTAATAATTTCCTTATCACCCTTCTGTAAAATTTTCAAAATTCTAAACCTTTTTTCTGCTAAAACAAATCTATGTATCGATCATCGGGCTTTTATCGGGACGTAGCATCGTCATAATTTTTGAACAGCCTTGAAGCTTTATAATCATCTAAAAAATTTATTGAAAAATTAATGATACATCAGGACCATTCAAAATTTTTTAAAAATTTTATAACGTGGTTTGAAGTATTTTTTATTTTGTTTAAGTTTCTTGAGTAAGGCTTTTAATAGGACAGTAGCACTTTCTGAATTTTTAAAAATTCACAATATTTGATAATCATCTGTAAATTTTATGAGAATATTATGGACATGTCAGGATCATCCAAAAAAATGTAAAAATTTTCTAACCTCGTTTATTCTAATTTTCATTTGGTTCAAACTTGCCGACCAGTGTTTTATCAGGACAGTAACAATGTTTGAATTTTTAAAAATTTCTCCGACTTTATAATGATCTTAATTTTTTCATAGGAACATCAATGATGTGTCGGGACTCTCGTAAAAATTTTAGAATTTTTCATCATCGCTTGACCTACTTTTTAGTCGATTGCAAACGGCTAAAATTTTGGGAATTTTCACTGAATTTCGCTTTTTCGATAGCAAACAAACCAGATTTGAATTTTGGTTTTGAATTTTGACGAGATTTGTCCGAAATACCTATATTTCGGCGAAATTTCAGATTCCGATCCCAAGCGATATTTTATCCGAAAACGAAATTTGAATCCTTGCGTATATGTGGGACACTTATATGTTGCCCTTTTCTAGAGTTGTTAAGAGTAAAAAAATCGGCACAATGTTCTAAAGTAATATTTTCGAGAGATCTGTATTGACTGTATTGAATCTGTTTCCATATCTTCGATAGGAAGAGTGGAGCAGTGGACAGGCTTGCAGAGGTGAACAGCGATGCATCTCTGTCTCTCTGACCTGATACGGATTGCTGGCCAACACGTGTTGGAGATCCGAATGTGCTAATCTATTTATTTAGTTGCTACTTGTTGGATCCACCACTGGTCCATAGCATCATTTAAAAGGCGCAAAATCTTGGTGGTTTTGTGGGCCGTATCACTACTATTTCGACTGATCAATTCCAGCTTACTACAGTAGACAAAAGAATTTAACGGATATGGTCGTTGGCCCGCTTACACCTTGTTTTTACAGAGCTTCGCCGTTCTGAATAGACAGCAGAACATGCGGCGTGTGTTTTTTTTTTCGAAATTTTGCGGTGTATTATATTAATAGTATATAGTGGATAATAAAAATCTGATCTAGCTATTGATTGACTAAGAGTTACTTCTACTACTCTACTACTAGAGTAAGTATAAATAGATACTCAATAATATAATCCATTGGATTAAAATAAATTAGTGGTCTGTATTGAATTTAGTATACCGGAAAGAACTCTTTTTCTTTCCTCTGCCTGCTGAGATCTTGTAAATAGTTAACTGAAACGACGTGAGTAGTGTAATTGTTGGTGGACGCAAGTGACGAAGTCTCGGCGTATTTAGCCTCTCCCCATATTTCCTTTTTGATCTGCTGACCTTGTTTAAATGAAATTACAAATCTAATCCTCTTCTCGATCATGAAAATATTAACAGATGACACATATTACCTAACACACTCCTATACAGCGGCAGGTCGCTGACAAAACGTAGCTGCTCTGTCCATCGTGGCAGCTTCCCGACGAGCGCGGCAGGTGGTAGGCCCCCACCTTCCCGCTGAACTCAGGTACTACAGTGCTTGACTGCCACGGTGGGCCCTTCGCAGTTTGAATGTGCTGCACTAGCGAGAGGTGCTATGATGTTAGTGACCTACCAAGATAGGAAAGTACAGTATGTGACACATGTCGTTTACCGATATTTTTATGGTTAGAAAGATGATTATATTTGTAATTTTATCTAGAAAATGACGGTTCATTAATAATAATAATAATAATAATAATAATAAAAGATGAGAGGCTAAGTAGCCTAAAGCTTCCGCAAGGGAGAGAGAACCTGCGGCGAACTGCTAAGGAGTCATGTCAACAAATGTACCGTGCTATTCCATTGGGGTGCTTTGACACTTCACAGCCTAAAGTGCAGACTAGCGTAGCGAGTAACCGGAAAACCTTTCTGAAAAGAAAAGTGTGAACTTTAGCAGATGGAAACCTCTGCGGTACATTTCAGTGTTGTGAAAAACCGATTAGTCGGCTGATTAATTAGTGATCAGGGGTAGAGCTAGATCTCGGGTCACTCGGATCTGGGCCTGAGACCTGGCTCAAAATATCCTTTTGTAATATTAGACTATGGGTCAAGAAACCAAACAAACCACACGGCCAAATATCCTTTGGGCTACCTAGGCCATCCGAAGCTTGGGTCGGATCGCTCGCCGCCGATGACAAAGTGACTAAACCATCATGAATAATTTAATCGGAGCACAATTAACATAGTCGAACGATTAATTGACCGCATAATTTGATTAATCGGTCGTTTCTCAATCAATCATCCGTTTTTTCCCGTTTAATCATGAAAATAGCTTATTTGGGCCGTGCCAAATGGGCACCGAGGCACGCCATCGTAGGCTCGGCCGGCACGACCAGCCACCAGAACGGGCATCTGCCGACGGCTCGTGAGCCGTCTTGCGTGCTTGGGCCGGCACCCCAGCATGACACGGCCCGAACCACGAATGGCTCGGCACGATTAGGCCCAACACGGCATGTTTGGCCCGTTTATTTGAAAAATAGCAGTTGAAGTCTTTAAAAAATTCCAAAAAAATCCCAATTTTTCCCCCTATAAATAGGTTGCTGCCCCCCTCATTTTCAAACCAACAAACTTGCATTCTCTTCTCTTTATTCTCTTGTGAAAATTCTCTTACTCTTGGTGGTAATTTGGCAAAATTCAAAATAGTTTTGCCAAAAATCAAAAAATTCAAAATTTAGCTTTCGGCTTTTGTCAAGAAATCAAGGTAATAATTGTGATTTAATTTTTCATTTTGTTAGTATTTTAAATCATATTTAAGTATTAATAGCGTAAATATTCCTTGCAATTTTCTTTATGGAGCACAGGGATTTTCCGTCCTTCACAGCTTCTAATTTTGGGATTTCACCCGAGGAGTTTCTTGCATCCTATGAAGTTCAAGAAGCTGCAATACCTGTACCATCATCAGGCTCTACAAGTGCTACTGCGTCGACAAGCACCGGGGCAAAAAGATGAAGACGCAGTACATCGTGAGTCTAGAAAGATTTCGAGCAGATTTTCGAGATATTAGACGGTGTTCAGAGCATGTATGCTATTTGTAAATATTATAAGCACAAATTAACTACTAAATCTAAAGGTAGAACGGGGCAATTGAAGAGATATGCTGAGAGCTGCAAAAGAAAAGCGGGGTGGCTTTGATATGACGCAAGTGCAGATAACGCCGAAATGATGCGGTATGTAATTGGGACTACAATCCCGAGGTAGCTTGTGAATCTCTTTATCGTTTAATCGCTTCTCAAGATCTTCCTTCAAACATTGGTGAGTCACCTGCATTTGAAAACTATATTAAGACTGCTCATAATCTTAGGTTTTCTGTAGTTCTGTATAGACAACAAGTAGATATTTGATTAAATACTATAATAATTGTCGTAGTAAGCTAAAAGATCAATTTACTACCCGTACTTTTTGTGTCTTTAACATCAAACATATGGAGTGGTAGGGGTAAAGAGGATTACCTTAGTATAGTTGCTCATTATGTAAACAATGATTAGCAATTAGAGAAGAGAATTATAGGATTCAAATTAATTGATGTAGCACACACTGGTGAAAATATTGCTGATTGTATTGTAAAAGTTGTGAAAGATTTTGGCCTTAGTGCAATAACATTAGATAATGCTTCAGCAAATACTTCTACCATGAAAATTCTTACTCTGCTTTTTAATTCGTATGCCGAATCTTTCTTGTTACATCAACGTTGTACTTGACATATTATTAATCTTATAGTTAAATCTACTTTGAAGAGGTTAGACTAGTACCTTGAACCTTTTCGCACTGCAATATTTTTCTTAAATAATTCTAATCAATGAGTAGCAGCATATAAAACTTATTGTATTGCAATGGAGGTGCGTCCGCGTAAGTTTGGTTTGGATATGCCTATTAGATGGAACTCTACTTACTTGATGCTTAAGTCTCGATACTCTATAAGAGCACATTTTACATTTTTATTAACACGCACTATCGTGAGACATGATGGTCAACCGCTACTCACATAGCAACATTGGTATGTTTTTTGAATTTTGGTGTCATTTTGGAACTTTTTTATGATTCCACTGTTGCTTTATCTGGAGTTTATTACTCAACCTCTCATTTAATAGTGTATCATATTCTAGAAATTGCTACTCACTTAATGAACTATGAAAATGATAATATTTTTGCGTACATATGTTTATGCTATAAAACTAAAATTTTGAAATATTGAAAAAAATTCCTATGTTATATACATTTGCATTTATTTTAGATCCTAGAGCTAAAATTCGAGAGTTTTCTAATGTTCTCTCACTTCTAAGTGATGTGGTGGGTACTGATTATTCTAGTTATTTTTCAAATGTCCGTACTAACTTATCTCAAGTTTATACTAAGTATGATCAGAAGTTTGCTGAAGTTCGCATACAGCGACCTCCACTAGCACCCACAATAGGTAAGAAGAAAACTGCGTGGAGAAATATATGGGGTGTAAGTGGCTCTTCCTCAAGGAGTTCGACTACAACAACGTCAAGTGCGGACACAACAAGTGGTGGGGAGCTAGCTGCCTATCTCAACATCGGCATTGTCAACTACCAAGAGCAGCAAGAGGAGGACTCAATATTTTGCAGTGGTGGCACGTGCACAAGATAACATATCCGGTGCTTTTTATATTAGTACGGGATATGTTAACAGTTCTTGTCTCCACGGTTTCTTTGGAGTATGCTTTCAGTCTATTCAGAAGAATAATCGAGGAGAGAAGAACAAATATGACAAGTGAGATGATGGAAATACTTCTCACTGTGAAAGATTGGGAACAATTTAATCAACGAGCTCAACATACTACAGAAAATATTGAGCTGGCGGAGACATTTGAAAATCTTTATCTTAATAATCAGGAAAAATAATTGTAATCTTCACTTTTTTTCTGTATCACTGAGCTATAGGCTGTACTTTTTTCTTTGCAAATGTTTTCTCGTGTTGAGTTTTTCTTTGCAAAGGTTTTAACGGGGCAGTCAAACATCAATAAAACTCATTATTTAATTCTAATTATTTGTCTCATTTTATAATTTATTTTATATTTTAGCTTTTTCATAATTCACGTACATTTTTAAAAAGTTTTTCTACATCATTTGAGATTTTCTAATTATTCTAAATTTTTCCATTTTTCTGATTTTTTTCAAAAAAAAATTGTATTTTTTCATACCTTTTCTATTTTCTATCATTTTTTTTACTCTAACGGACCGACCGGCCCGTTTCTGCCTATCGACCGATGAGGATACCGGATCTGTACGACACGACCGGTGGTTGGACCGGCACGACATAGTCTATTTATTAACCGAACCTAGATGACTGTGCCGCCCGTTTAACGGATCGGGCCGCCGTTTGGCCCTTCCTATCCTGCGGGGAGCGGCCTCGTTGCCATCCCCGCCCGGTGACAAAGGGCAAACAAGAACGGCGTTGCAAAGTCCGCCCAGTTGGTTGAGAAACCCACCGCCCCTGCCGTCGTCGCCTCCAAAGCCCCGAAACCCAAACCCCCTGTGGGTCCCACTGCCCCCACCCTCCATACATAGACGCACCCTCGCCTCCGCTCCTCCCCGCACCGCGCAGCCATACCGCAGCGGAGAGCCACCCTCCCTCCTCGTTTCCATCGCCACCCTCTCCTCCTCCCGCCGCCGCGATGCAGAGCCTCCTCCTCCCCAGCGCCGCCGCCGCCGTGGCCCCGGCGGCGCCGCGGAGGCGGCCCGGGCGCATCCCGTCCGCGCCTCCGCCGCGGCGGCGGCGCCGCCCTGCGGAGGCGGATCCGAAGAAGCGGGTGGTGATCACGGGATGGGGCTGGTGTCGGTGTTCGGGAACGACGTGGACGCCTACTACGACCGGCTGCTCGCCGGGGAGAGCGGCATCGGGCTCATCGACCGCTTCGACGCCTCCAAGTTCCCCACCCGCTTCGCCGGCCAGATCCGGGGCTTCTCCTCCGAGGGATACATCGACGGCAAGAACGACCGCCGCCTCGACGATTGCCTCCGGTACTGCATCGTCAGCGGCAAGAAGGCGCTCGAGTCCGCGTGCCTCGCCCACGACTCCAAGGCCATGGACAAGGTAACACTAACGCAGCTCGGATTCAAATGCCGTGCCTTTGCTGGGTCAGGCGCTCGCTGATACTAATGTAGTGTTTTTTTTTAAAAAAATTTATTAGCCAGTAAAGTTGGGGACTTTCGGTCCTAGAAAGTGTCTTGGGGTTAACATTCTTGATAGATCAGAGCACAGGGGCTGACTGATTATGTGACACCCCTTTTCCCTTTTTGTTGGCTGGAGATGTGATCTCTGAGGACAATGATGACGCCATGAAGAATGGGTTGATGGTGAGATGAATACGTTGAATAGTGCCGGTGATGCGCAATCTGATCTTGGCAGAAGAGGAACAATTGCGGGTGGTCTTGCGAGTAATTATCTTGCAGGTAGACCCTGGGCAGTAAGAACGTAAAACGTGGCAGTGTGGATTGTAGCTGGAAGGGGTGCTATTCTTTTAGTTCTGTTCTTCAATGCAAAACAGAAGATGAACCGTTTTTACTTTTGGAAGGAAGCTGGTGAATGATAGTTATTAGTTTGTGAGTTAATGTAGTTTTAGTGCATCTAATTGGGATTGCAGGAGTGAACGGCAATAACTTTGTTTTTGTTATAAGATGGTAGTTGAATTCAATCTTGCAATCAAGATGGGTACTCTCTTAAAGAAAGTTTCTGGGAATGTCATCTAATCGAGAAGCTGTGATGAAGCTGTCATCTAATCTCAGCATTGAATTACATCTGCCAGGATTTGAGCAATGGCACAGTTGGCAAGGCAGGTGTAGTGGTACAGCTCCATTTGGATTGGCTAAAGCAACGCATTGATTTGTGTTGGTAGCACCGTAGTTGATTTGAGGCCAATTTGGTCTGTAGGAATAATGACACTTCCTCTGCTTTGCTCCTTGGTGCATCTTTTGGTTTGTCTCTAATTGAAAACTAAGTGGGCAATGACATATATAATGAAGATGCTGCTTTGATTTGAGTAGAAGAGTTGTCATGAACTGGAGGGTAGGCTTGTGAGATTAACTCGCCGTGGGGTGGCTCTGAGGTTCCAGAAGTGTCAGTTCATGTCTGCTACAGCCCAAATCTTCTAGATACGTGTAGTTCAGTTGGGCTCCAATGATATAGGGGTGTGTCTATTTTAAATTGCTATCAAGTATCAACACAATATTGAGGATTCTTTTCCTTTTAATCTCGAAAAGATTGGTTGGCACTATATATTTATTCTAGAATAAAGCATGAGCTTTGCATTTTTTTTTCCATTTGATGAATCCCTTGCATCATTACCATTTTATATCAAATAAGCATTTTTGGACTTAGTCACATTCTCTTTTAGCACACCAATCTTCTTTGGTTTGCTTAGGGCCGATAGTAGCTTCATTAGCTTATCTAATATTTGACTGCTCTGCTATCTTTGGAGAAAAAAAGGATATTTCGTGCTAATTAGTGAATGTTCTCTCTGGCAGATTGACAAGGCCCGGGCTGGTGTTCTTGTGGGCACTGGAATGGGTGGCCTCACGGTGTTTTCTGATGGTGTTCAGAATCTTATTGAGAAGGGATACAGAAAGATAACTCCTTTTTCATCCCATATGCCATAACAAACATGGATCTGCCCTGCTTGCAATGGACATTGGTTTCATGGGTCCAAACTACTCTATCTCAACTGCCTGTGCTACCTCGAACTACTGTTTCTACGCTGCAGCAAACCATATTCGCAGAGGCGAAGCTGATATGATGATTGCTGGTGGCACTGAAGCGGCAATTATTCCAATTGGTGTTGGTGGGTTTGTTGCATGCAGAGCACTGTCACAGAGGAATGATGACCCTAAAACAGCATCGAGGCCTTGGGACCAAGATCGTGATGGTTTTGTCATGGGTGAAGGAGCTGGAGTACTGGTATGCTCTATGAACAATATTCTGATCCAGATTGTGAAGTTGGACTTTAGTTGATATCATTACTCTACTGAATTTTTTTCTATAGTGATCGTATCCTGCAGCCTGTAAAGTGACACTAATTTATTTGTTTTCAACAATCTGTTCAATAACTCTCAGTGAATTTCAGTAGGCTCACAGTCAGTCTCTAGCTACTCCAATAGAGTAATTGTTTCCAAACATATTCAAGTTTTCACATTTTAATTTTGTCAGACATTGTGTATCATGCTCCTACCATAGAACATGATGATAATAAAAATTTTATATGCTCTAATTTTATTGTGGAATTATGATTCACTGCTATTCTAATCCCTTAGTTCTGTCAATTTGAAAAAGGTCATGGAGAGCCTAGAACATGCAATGAAACGTGATGCACCAATAATTGCAGAGTATTTAGGAGGTGCTGTGAACTGTGATGCTTACCATATGACTGACCCAAGATCTGATGGTCTTGGTGTTTCATCGTGCATTAGGCAAAGTCTTGAAGATGCTGGTGTGGCACCAGAGGAGGTAACCCAAATATTTCACCCTTAAAAACACACTTGTTTGTATTTGTTCTGTTATTCTTTAATTTTTTTCTATCTTTGTAATATGGCAGTTATGTTTGATCCGTAAATTATGATTCATAGTCGTTTGATTTTATTATTTTTGTATTAGGATTGCTACCTTTTTTTCAGTAACAATTTAAGTCATCATGGCAGGGTTGGCAAGTTAAAGGCAATTCCTGCCATCTTTCCACAGTTTACCTTTTACATGAAAATGATCTCTTTGATGTTCTAGAATTAATCTTTTCACAATGAGCTCTGATTGGTCTTCTCCCTTTGATGTTTAATGATTCTGGCACTTTGTTATAAATTTCTGGTTTTGATTGGGAAATGCTTTGAAGAAGTTTCAAATGACTGTAAAATCACAAACGACTATCTGCAGGTCAACTACATAAATGCTCATGCAACATCTACTCTTGCTGGTGATCTGGCAGAGGTGAATGCCATCAAGCAAGTATTTAAGGACACATCCGGGATAAAAATAAATGCAACCAAGGTGCTTTAATGCCCTTTGTTACTTTGAGGAAATTGATTCATTGCCCCTTCCTAATGCAAACTTCCATTTGCAGTCCATGATAGGACATTGCCTTGGTGCAGCAGGTGGTTTGGAAGCCATTGCTACTGTTAAAGCTATAACCACCGGATGGGTGCATCCAAGCATAAATCAGTTTGTAAGTATTTGTTTACATTGTTACAGCTAATTTATCTTGCAAGACAGTAGAAACGTGAGAGGCACATTATGGCTAAATAACTAAGAGCTACACTGATAACTGCAGAACCCAGAGCCAGCGGTTGAATTTGACACAGTACCTAACGTAAAAAAGCAACACGAAGTGAATGTTGGTGAGTAGCAATGTGTATGCTTTATAGTATTACTCCCCCATCTTCCTCCTTCCTCTTCCCCTCATATTTGTTTGCTATTGCTATACAGGTATCTCAAATTCCTTTGGATTTGGAGGACACAATTCAGTGGTAGTATTTGCACCATTCAAGCCTTAATGTGTAGCTTGCTCCACAAATCTTGGCCGGAATAGTGAAGGTCTTTTCAGGAAGTTCTGTGTTATTTTGCATGTGTTTTCTTTGGGGGAAGCGAGTCGCGACTGCTAATTCGAAGAGCTGCAACGTTACACAACTGAATGAGACTTGTATTCCATCTTCAATTAGATTGAGAGAGTGCTGTATAATGTTTTGCGTGATTTGCAATTGATTCTTCCTGTCTTTGTGTAACGGAAAAGGCAGGAATTTCTAGAATTGCCCTGTAGAAGCACATTTAGATCGTATGTTCCAGAGAAAATGCACTGGAGGCCAAGGAATTGCATGTTTCGTAGTCTGTACTACCTGATCTGGGAAATTCTATACTATCACAATTTTTTTTTATTTGCAGTATGAACATTCTACAGGAATTGAACTGTTTTATTTGAAATTCATGCAAAATTCATGCAAAATTCATGTCAGAATTCCTGTATTCCTAATGGACCGTAACTCTAGAATGTACTAAACTTGCTGTTGCGGCTTTACTAAACCGTTGCATGCCATGGTACGGCCATGCTGAAGACAGCAGTGGTGATTTGCCGCCTGGATCGACCATCTGTTGCCTGCCTGTACGTGGATACACTACAGCAAATCTGAAATCCCATGATAAAAGAAAAAGGTCACAAAATAGTCAAAAAATTTTTGTCATGCATAGTTTTTTACGCAAAATTGTTGTCACATGCATTGTCATGTAATGTGCGTGACAGATTGTATTTCATGACGAATTTTTTGTGCACGTCACAAACTTGGTCCAAGGTTGCCAGGTTAAGTAGCAATCAATTTGTGATGGTTGGCTCTCTCTCCCCCGCTAGTAAAGGTAAGGGCATTAGGCAATAACCCTGCTTATGTTCCCTCGCTGCCAAGCAGAAGAGTGGCCATCGATTGTCCCTCCAACGAAGCATGTAGCCATCACTGACGAGCCATTGTTTTGTCGACTTATCGTATCTCCTGTTTCAACCTCCAGGAACATGGGATTCCAAACGCAAATGATGAGGCCATCTCCAATGTGCTCCAAAACTGGGGCTAGGAATGATTTTAATGTGTTGGAACATAACCCTACAAAACTTTTGAGATAATTTTCTCTTTATTACTTTTCGTTCTGTTCGTTTACAAAACTCAATCCTACCCCTGTATTTATATCCAAAACTACAACCCTTACAAACGGAATAGGATTCTACTTACTTGTCCTAATTCAACTCTTCATCTTAAACTTTCTTAATACAAACTTTCCAAACTAAAACTTTCCTATTACAAGATTACTTCTAACATTTCCCCCCGTAATCTTGTAATACCTTTGATCATACCGATCTTCTCTCCTCTTCAAGAACTTGTTCAGCTCGTTTTATGTGCGCGAACTCCTTCGCGCTGTCTCGCCTGCGTACATGAAACAACGTCGTCCTCTCCCGAGTCGCCTACACCCACACCCACCTGGTGCCTCCTAACGCCTGTGCTGCACCTACCTGGTGCCTCTGCGTCCTCCTGACGCCTGTGCTACGGTACTGCGGAAAAGACACGACACGAAACAAAATACGCCGAGTGTTGAACTATTGTTGTTTTTGAAAGCCTTTGCTTTACTTCTTACATCACCCTCACGAATTTCCGCTGGCGCGACCTTCCTCTCGAGCCACCACCGAGGTCGGTCACCGCCTCGTCTTTGCTTTGCTCCGCCGAGGAATCCGACTACTGCACGTCACGCTTCCTTCCTGTGCTGCACAGAGAACTATCTTTTCTTGCCTCGATCTTCGTAGCTTCTGACTTGGCACTTGCTGCGTGTTGCGTGCTCCTCCTTCTATAGCCTGGCTTGGCGTCGTGCGACTGACTTTCTTTACTTGCTTCTCTGTTTTCTCGATGGCTGCTGTGCACCGCTGCCAAAGTGCTCTTTCTTCTCTCTGATTCTTTTCTTTGCATGTGTACTGCATGCTGGAGCTTCTACCTGTTTGCTAGCATGCATACTGCCCACGATCTGAAGCTTCTTGTTTTTCATGCAAAGGCCAGCTACTTTTGTTGCTTCCACGGTGTCCTCCCTGTGCATGCGCTAGTACTGCCTCTGCTTGCTTCCTGTAGTGCCGCACTTATTTTCTAGTGTCGGATCTTCTGGTGCCGCTTCTAGCGACGCTTGGGAGGACTTCTGCTCACCACATCGTCGTGCCGCTTCTCGGGTGCTGCCCTTAGAGTCTCCCCTCCTGGGGCAGCGGCTTATGATCTTAAATCCTAAGTTTTGATACCAATTGTTGGAACAGAACGTCACAAAACTTTTGAGATAATTTTCGCTTTATTACTTCTCGCTCTATTCGCTTATAAAACTCAGGTCTACCCCTGTATTTATACCCAAAACTACAACCCTTACAAACGGAATAGGATTCTACTTCCTTGTCCTAATTCAACTCCTCATCCTAATTCAACTCCTCATCCTAAACTTTCTTAATACAAACTTTTTAAACTAAAACTTTACTATTACAAGATTACTTCTTAACATCTAGGGCATTAGCATGGGAACCAAACAATAAAAACTGACGGAACTGTTGCCAACACCAGGTCCGGAGCATCCTCCGCTGCCCTCGCCTCAAATCCCCAGGCCCTCGGCCCCACTCCTCCAAGGGTCATGCCTCCTTTCCACCATCCTCCGCTGGCGAGATCGGCCTCCGATTGCCGTCCGGGGACGTGAACAAACGTTGGTGAGAGACCAAAGTTCAGGGTGTTACTGCGATGTGTCCCACTAAGAGGTGCTACATAACAGAGTAAAATATGACAAACTAGCTCCGACCTTTTATAATGGCAACGTCCCCTAAGAGGAGTGCGAATGCAGAACCCAAGTCTAAAAAAGACAGAAGAGCAAGTGCATGCGATCGCACAATTTCGATCGGCTTCAGTTTATTCGGCAGTAGTGCTGCGCTGTTACACCACAGTGCGTCAGCGGTTCATCGCCGAGAGTCTGTGTTCACACCAGAATTTAGCAAGTATAGCCGATTTAGGAAGATGGAGTTTAATATGGATAGAGTCTTAGTTGATATCAGTTCAAAGAGTAATTTATCTCTCGAAGTTAAGGTCGATATACATTGTGGATCTTTAGGAGTTGTTTGCACCCAAAATTGACAGATAGGGTCGAATCGGCATCCAAGATCAACAAAATACGACCAGATCTGATTGAAGATATTTGGAAGCGAGCAGGTTGTTAAGGAAGCACCATCCAAATAGAGGCCGATACGGATTCTACTCCTAACGTGTTGTACCAGGACTCTATCGGCCAATGGGTATAAAAGAGATCTAGAGGTGATCAGAAAAGCTGCCCAGAGCCAATCAACCAATTCGCGTCTACTTTTCATCTACTTTTCCGTCGACTAGGAGTAGTTTCTGTAATTTAGTCTTCTTGTAATTCGATCTTGATCAATAAAGTTGCGCATCACCGATTGTTGATCTCCATCAATTACGCCCAGGTTCGATTTATTCTGATTTTGCTGCGCATCGCCTTCTTCAGAATCGATCTACCTTTATCCTCTGATCAGCCTTAATCAGCTAGTTAGATTTACCCTTTTTCTTATCTTGATTTAATCGGCTTTGAGCTGATTGAATCTAAGCCGATTGATCATCACGATCGGCTTTAGTGAATTTCATATTTTTACCTTGTCGACATGTGTCAAATCGACCGCACGCTCGTAACTGTGTGTTAAATGCGGTGTCTTTGTTGTCGAAACCCCACTTCAAGTTTTTGACGCCAATAGGAGTCGAAGAAGGATACGATCGGCATAAGTGCTATTGTTGACATCAAGATTTGGCAGGTGTAGCCGATTTAGGAAGATAATGTTAAGAAGAAAAAGTACTTAGAGCTAATCAATCAATTCGGATCTACTTTATTTACTTTCTGTCGACTAGAAGTAGTTTTTATTCTTAGAATCTTTCCTTTGTAATTTGCTTTGATCAATAAAGTTGTGCATCACCAATTTTGATCATTGCCGATTTACACAATTTACTCAGGTTTTCTTTTCTCTGATCTTGTTATGCATCGCCTTTTTTGGGAAAATTTACCTTTATCAAACCATCTAATCAGTCGTAACAAGCTATTTGGGTTTATCGTTACTCACGGTCTAATCGGCCTGAATAGTTGTTTATAATCAGATTATCGTCGAAAACTTAATCGGCTAGAACAACTGTTTAGATCATATATTTTTCTTGCCGATTGCAGGACCAAATCGACTGGCACGCCCGCACCAAAATTAAACCCGGTGTTTGCGTGTGTTTTGAAGTCGATTAATCCTTCGTCATATTTTTCGTCAACAACTACCGTTAGCCTGATATAGTGCCATGCACGAGCATCGATTTTTTATTTGGGTTTGCCGATTCTCACTTACCTGAAATTTTCTTATCTCTCAATCAACAGAAGTTGAACAAAATTTTCTTATTTCCTGGTTACCTAAAATTGTAGTGCTAAGTAGCGTACAATTTTATTATTACTCTTCTATAATTTTTAGTTTTATTTATTTTTGTACTTGTAAGGTTCACCTATGTTTACTTTATTTTTGTCTAGGTTAGATTTTTTTTGTTTTTGTATTTTGTAAGGGTTCACCTAGGTTTACTTTATGTTTGTCTAGGTTATAATTTTTTTTATAAAAGGTGGGGTGGGGTAAAATATGGTAGCTATCGTATACAAATCCTATAGCTCAAAAAGTGATCGAGATTGGAAAAACATCAAGCAACCTATCAATAAATAGTACTATTTTTTTATTAGAAAAAGATGGTAGAACTTGTGTCTTTTCTTTTTTGACGGAAGGTAGAACGCACTTGAAGGCTGTAGTAGGCTAGTCGTAGTTTCTCTCTCTCAAAAATGTCGTAGTTCTCGAAATGTCCATGGCAAAAACCCAGGCCCAAAGAACCAACCCGATCACACAAAAACCCAAGAAAATCAGGCCCAGCCCAACCCACAAACGAAACATGTCCACCCAAGAAGGCTTTTGCCCGGCCCCGGCCGCGCGCTGCCGTGCGCCGACGACCCCGTCCAAGTCAAAAAGCGCCAAAAGCCGCGAACATCGACCAAACAAAAGCTCCCCTCACGTCGCACCACGCTGTCGCTAGGCACGTAGTCGCGCGCGCGCCCGCCTGGCGATCGACGCGAGCAAACGCGGACGTCGACGCCGGCGGAAGCAGCTTCCTAGCAAGCTATAGCGCGCCATGCAGGGGGACAAGGCGGCGGGTGACCTGTGGGCGAAGGCGGCCGAGCTGGAGCGGCAGTTCGAAGGCTACAAGCGGCGGCTCGCCGAGAGGAGGGCCGCCCCCGTGGCCGATGATCACCCCGGCGTCGACGACGGGAACGTGGACGGGAAGGGGGTGGTGGTGGGAGGGGAGGAGGTACGAGGCGTACGTGCGGAGGCGGGACGAGAAGCTGCGCCAGGGCTGGCGCTCGCGCATGGAGCGCAAGGAGGCCGAGATGAAGGCGCTCTGGGCTCGCCTCGACCGCGGTCGCCGCCCAGACGCCGGCGGTGGGCTCACCGCCAGCCCAGCCAGCAGAGAGGTAACCAACGGAATGCGCCTTGCACCATTGCTGCTTGCTGTTGTTTTCACAGTACTCTTCTTTTCTCTTTTGCTAGTGCTGGGAGACAAAGTTGAAAAATCCAACTCTCGTGCTTTTGCGCAATCTTTGGGTCAAAAATGTTCGCAGATGCAGCAAGTTTCACATTTTGTTTGTTGTTGATCCATGCGTTCTTGGGTCACTTTTGTACTTTTCCCTGTGATTCGTTAAGAGCAGTTTGGTTGAGCTATCCTACTAGAGCACTCTTTTAGGTGAGAGACGTCGTCACATGTCTAAGAATCCATCGGTTCTCGTTTTTCCTTGCCTTTAATTTAGTTCACCTTGTTTTCGCTGTGTTGATATACGATTAAGCAAAATTACCGTTCTTGTTTTGGCACCGAAAGTTTGGTAGTACAGAAGTTCATTTTGCTGTTCAAGTTAATCCTAGTATCCTACCACCATAATGAGCTCTTTTACGATACACTAAATTCAATTTAGACGGTTCATTCATTTCGATCCAATAGATCATATTAGCTATTTATTTATATTTCCTCCAGAAGTAAAGTAGTATGAATACTCTAACAAATCAATGGTTAGATCTGATTTCTACTGTATACCATATACTACCAGTATAATCTACTATAAAATTTTCATACGATCGTATGCCTTTTTCAACAGAAGATGTCAGCTCCTTCTGCGTGTGATTGTGTCTGAAAACTGAGAGGTTGCCAGTTTAGTTTCGTGGCAACACCGGCCTGGAAGAAGCCAGGTTTTCTTGTCTAGTTCAGAGTTGAATCATGCATTGCCTGAACCTGAAGTCTCTCACCAAACAGCTGTACTGTTCTAGTGTTGTGTTTCCCCTGCAGATAGTCAAATTGTTTACTCTGTTTAAGCGTTTCGTTTCCTTCTGCGACTGTTTCCTTCTTGGTGCTCCTACCTTCTCCAGAAGAACACTGAGAGGGCTATTGAACTGAGCAAAGTCTACGTATGTTCATGTGTTTGCTATGTGTAACCTGTAAACCAGTACATGTCAGCTCCTATGTCCCAATGATTTTTTTAGACTTATTTCCCAGAGATATTAAGGTGGCTCTACAAACGCCAAATGGAATTATCTTAGGAACTTCGCATTAGTACTCAGTACTAGCCAGAAGAAGCAGTAACATTCACTGATTAGAGTGGTTCCTTTTTCAAACAGCAAAAGAAGCATGTTTCAAAAACAATGGAAAAAATAAAGCTATGCATTTCCAGATGAGCATATACATATTAAGATTACTAACTAGAGCTCCATTAATACATTTCTACAGCAAAAGCCCCTGGACTTTGAGATGAAAACAGTCTCCCCTGTCACGCCAAGATGCACTTCGGCCATGAAGCTCGCACGTCCCAGGAGCAGCATGCCATCGTCAACGGCAGCTGCGGCCAGCCCGAGGATATCCAGCCGGCGAGCGTTGCATCGGGAGCCACCCACCACTCCCCGAAAGGAGAACAGGATGCCACCACCGTCCACTGCTGAAGCGGCGGCGGCCACGACAACGCCGAGGCTGAAGATGCTGTCACGGAGCAGGAGCTCGCTCAAGGACAAGGAGCGCGGCTGCTGCTCCGTCAGGGAGAGCCCGAGTCCGCCGCGCTTGCAGCCTCCGCGTGCCAGCAACGACGGTGCGGGGGATCTGAAAGAGGCGCCGGTTCTTGCGCCGAATGCTGATGTCATTGCCGTGAACCAGAGCTGTTTGGATGAGCAGGTTGTCCTTGCTGAAATCAAGATGGCCGCCGCTGTTGCTTCCGAGCCGTTTCACCTTAGGAGATCAGGCAATGCCGCCGTGCGCACCTCACCGCCATTGGTGATTCCCAGACAGGTCCATGGTTGTACCAGACTAGATAACATTGGACGCAACAACGCTGACATCTCCGAATATTCAGATGTAGAAGAAAAGAATCTCGACATCGATGAAGGCAATGGTGATGATGATGATGAGATTGTACGATCTTCCAATAAGTTTGGCAATGCAGAGATCACCGGCGACTCAGACACCGAGGCGAGCTATGTCTACATCAAGAAGGACGACGAAGAGGAGGCCGTGAATTCTCATCAAGCGTTGGTTGTTGGTTCTCGTTCATATGCTGAACCAAAGCCTGAAGACGAGAAGGAAACTGAAATTTTCGAGGAGACAGTAGCACCATCTGACACGATCGTCAAAGAAAGCCCGGCTATTGATGCAGAAGAAGGGTTCCGGGAGAGCTCTGAATCGCTGTACTCAAACGTGCAGTCCTCTTTCTCCCACAGATCAGAGCTTGATGCTTCGGCCACCGATTCTCCGCTCCATAGCCCACCTTCGAGAGGCGTTCTATCCACCGATCGATTGCTGGAAGCAGACGCCGCAAGGCTGAGGAAGAAACGGGAGGAGGACGCAGACGCCGAGAAGAGCATGCTGACGCCGAGCACCCTGAGGAACAGTGTTTCTGTCTCTGTGCAGTCACCGATGGATGCAGTGGCAGGGCTCAAGAGGTTCTTGAACTTTGGCAAGAAGAACAGTAAGGGCGGTGAGGCTGGCGTCGTCGTCGAGCACGCGCCGCCTTCCGCGGCCACCCTGGTTGGTGATGACATTGACGGCGTGTGCGAAGGATGGCTCTCGGGTGATTCCATCAAGCCCAGAATGTGCTCCTCCATTGCTGCTTCAGATGATCTCGACAGCAGTTATGCCATTTCTCGACATGGTAATTCCTCTGGACTTTTTTGTAGACACATAAATTGTGCATGTCAGTTTCTTTCCTTTTTGAGAATCTATTGTGCATGCCAGATTGTCAGATGTTGTTTGCGTGAACATCTTTACACAATGACTGAATAATTTGACTCCATCAAATCAGAATAACAAAGTGTTACATTGACTTTCAGAACAGAAAAGACAGATTCAGTATGTCAATAAACATCTTTATCACAACCGCACATAGAACCAGGCTGCCCATAATTATTACCACCTTTTATTATCTTTTGTAATAAGAAGTTAGGAGTTTAGGGGAATGGAGATTATTATGCTCCCATGCGTACATTAACTTCAGTTCCCACTTTCCTGACTATCAACATGTCTATGCTGTGTGCAGTTCGGTCCTTGAAAAGCTTCGTGCCATCGTCTCCTGCAGAATCTGAACTGAAGGAAGCAGTTCTACCTGCAAAATCACCGAGAGGTTCTGCTAAAACGAACTTGACATGCATCTTATGTTAATGACTAGTTGTTTCTTTTTCACAGCCTTACTTACGCTCTCTTGAATTAGTTTTTGCAGTACATCGATCGTTCTTCTCGTTCTCATCATTCAAATCCAGAGGGAACTGATGCCAAACATTGGTGACGAAGTTGCTGTGCATTTTATTTTAGGTTCTTATATTATTTACTCATCTGAATATCTGATGCAACACACGTAGTTTGGATTGTAACATAAGACTTTCCGGTGGATGTGTTGGCGATGTTAATGGATCATCGCGAGGACCTGACCTGACGAGGATTAGGAACTCATCCAACTTACATTGATCGATAAATGAATGCATATAAACATGTATAATAATATACCTGTTCTCCTACCATCGCTCGCACTTGCAAACTCCTTGGGGAAAAAGGTGTATACCGGCAATCGATCAATTCGCATGCAACTAGTTCCGCAACAGAGGTTCACATGAGATTCCTTTAGGAGATTTTTAAGGTACACCGCTTTTACGTAGACGTCCATTGGCCATAATCTAATGGCTAAAATTTTAAATGGTGACCTATTACCTCCTAGGAGCGGTAATGGGTCATCTTTGACTGTTATATGTGTGATATTATCGTTCAATCAACTTTTAATATCAAAGGAAACAAGGATTTGGAATAAGGAAATTCCATATATGGAAACTAAACATGATATATTGTCTCAAAGGTGCTCTTTTCTTGCTATCAACATGATTGTAAATAGGAACCATTTGGTGGGGCGGTGGAGTTGTGGGTGTATCACCATGACTCAAAATCACGTTGTCTACCTTTATGCGCACACGAGTGTGCCTCAGGAACTTTATGAGGTTGCGAAATTATTTCAGCCTTTGTTTGCATGTGCTTAGCCTTCGTATTTCTGCTTTTAATTTGCTCAAAGTACAGTTATCCTGCTCATAGTAACTATACAGTTATGCATTTGTGTTTTAAGCATTTCATGTATACTTTAATTTATACCATGCGCCAGTAATCCTAGAATGGAAGTGAGGGAAGTGAAAATAATGACGTGTCAAGATAAAAAAAATGTTGGTAAAATATTTTTAGCTAAAATTGTCTGGACCAACAACCACCCGCGGGAGAGACTGCTACTTGTATTTGTGTTTTATTCACTTGCATACACTTTTTCAACCATACATTACTAATCCTAAAAGTGGGGGTCGATGGAATTGGGAAAAAAATGTGAGAGAAAACCGTTGATAAATTTTTTTAGGTAGCATAGCCACCCAGGGTAACTATGGTTGATACTGGGCTAAAAAAAAGCTCGAGACTTACAAGCTAGCTCGGCTCTAGCCGGCTTGGCTCGGGCTCGTGGAGTGCACATCTCGAGCCAAGCCACCTTCCTAGCTCGATTAAATTTCGAGTCGAGCCCGAGCCGGGTTGCGAGTCGCTCACGAGCTCTTCAGGCCTAGTAGGCTAGTAGGCAGCCCACAACACTACAACAGCCTAGCCCAGAGTATTTAACCCTAAATAAGCGCTTGATGAACACAGCCGCACAGGAAGCGCACATCCTCACAGGGATGTCGGCGCCGCCATCCCACGCACCTTCCACCATTTGCCGTCCACCTCCGCCACCTGAGCCAGCACCAAGCCACCAGCCCACCACCTAGGCGCCTGAGGATCTGGCAGCGACCACCTGGGAGACGATGTCGCCAAGGCCATCGAGTGCGTGCACAAAGGAGGTGATGAGAACATCAACCCGAAGGATACGACCGCTGCCACTACTTCCTCTCCGACTGCGCCGTCTTCATCGCCTACACTCGACGCTGCGACAACTTCATCGCAAAAGGGCCTTAATCCAGAAGCTCAGCCTTTCAAGCCCACGACAAAGAACCAGCGCCTCAAGCACACACGCCAAGGACAGCCTACGCGTCAAGGAAGACTTGTATGGATACCCAAGATGCCAAAAAACCCGGTTCGGCCATCCAGCAGCACGCCAACTTCAAATGGGCGTAACTCGGGCTCCCGGACTCCATTTTCGGCGTGTGACCACCTGTTGGAAAGCTTAGGAGATAAACTTTCCAATAGATCCAGCCTCACCTTCCAATTCGCTCCCGATAGACAGGAAAACGCAGAACAATATCACGGGCCAAATCTGTCAGGTGCTGCGTCACCGTATTTTTGGGCCCATGGCCTATGTATGGTAAGGGTTGCGTGGTGGCCGACCCTATTTTGGACGCCTCAAGTCTGGTCTCCACCCTATATAATGTCCATGCCGTCATACATTGGGGTTTAGGTTTTGTTGTGTTTTGGTAGACCCCGTGTGCGTCCCTCCTCAATCTTGCGTGTATCGACTAGACCACCTGAGTTGAGAAACAGAACCTCACCCTTGTTTCTTTGAGATTATTGGACTGAAATTGCTATCACCTTGTTCTTGCATGTTCTTGGTTGCAGCAGGTACAAGGATCGATCCGGTCCTTGATTCGGTTGATCGCCTCGTATGGTGACGTTGTGATTGTTTGGTTGCTGATCTTGTGGTTATTAGCCAATCCATCTACTCTGTTCTACACCAAATCATCATATCGTTCTCATCAGAAGATCAGGACAACCTCAGTGCACATCAGGAGGGGAGGTCTCGCGTTGCCGTCCGAGGGAGCGGAGCCGGGGACGGTCGAGGATCCGGCGGTAGCTACCTTGGCAACAATGTCACTGAGATCGTCGAGCAAGTGCGAGGAGGAGGGGAGGTCCTGCGCCTCCGTCCGAGGGTGCGGAGCCTAGGGCAGCCGAGGATCCGGCGGCGGCTAGTTGAGCGACGATGTTGCCGAGGCCGTCGAGCGCATGCGCGGAGGAGGGGAGGTCTCGCGCGGCGCAAGCCGGTGCCGAAGACCTCCATCTGCGCCATCGCCGTCATCCAGCTCGTGAGCCTACCAGTCGGCTCGAGCCTGAAAACAAGCCGAGCCGAGCATTACTTCTGGCTCATTCCCAAAACGAGACAAGATGAGCCGAGCCGCTTTTGAAACGAGCTTTTTGCTAGCATGGCTTGAGCCAGCTCGGCTCGGCTCGTTTTCACCCCTAGCTCATACACTTTTTTCCACCATTTATATCACTAATCCGAGAAGGTCTCTGAGCACATGCGAGTTTGCAACTTTTTTAGAAGATAGCCTTTTTTATAATAATCAATAAGTGGTTACATGGGTTTCTAAGTTCAAATCTTTCTCTTGGGTTAATCTTTTTATAGTGCTGGTTAAGATGGTGTTTTGGTCAAGAAGATTGTCCAATAGGTATGGAGAGATCAAAATAGGGTAGCTCAAGCTGGTAGGCGGGATGGTAATTCTTCTGTTTGGCTAGCTAGTTTCCAAAGTTGTATTGAGTACTTGGTACTTGCTGACTGTACTGTAAGGGCATGTACAATGTTATAGACGGTAGATGTCTGTAATATATCTTTATATCACCTATAGACAGCACTAAAAATAACTCAGACAATAGATCGTCTATATAGTTGTCTATAATGATCTCTCATCCAATTAACAGACTGTCTATATAATGGTACACAAAATAGAAAGCTGTCTATAAGACCGTCTGTTAAATAGTAGACATCAATTTTCTCTCCTTCACATCACCTAAAATCCTACGTAGCATAGTCTTACAGACAGCTGACATGTATCATTATATATTCCCACCCATGTTTAATAGATGAAATCTCTCTTCCATTGCCAAAAAAAAAGAGAGAAAAGATTGGCCTATAGGCTGACATGCAGGTGGGTTGACGACCTGTATGTAGGCTATCAAGAAATTGTTGTAGTGGGGTTCACTTAGGGGTGGGTAATTTTAAATCCAAACCAAAAACCGAACTGAACTGAATCAAACCGAATTAACAAAAAAAAAATCGGTTTTTTGGGTTGGTTTTATTTTGATACTATTTGGTTTTTGTTTTTCAGTTTGGTTTTGTAATATGAGACACCGAAAAACCGAATCACCTCCCGTCAAAATTCCCCATCCGGCTAGCATAGTGGAACTCCTCCTTGGCTCCTCCTCCCTTCCTTGCCCTCTCCGTCAAAATTCCCCATCCGGCTGGCACTCCTCTCTCCGCGCGTGGCTCGGGCTCCCTCCCTCGCACCTGCCAGCCGTCGTCTCCCTCCCTCTCTCCGCACACGGCTTCGTCGTGCCCCCTCCGTCTCCCTCGCCCCCGTGGCCCCCTCGCCTCCCGCCTCCTACCATCCCCTCGCCTTTCGGCTAGTCAGCTGCCTCCTCTCTCCGCTCACGGCTGGCCGACTGCCTCCTCTCCATGTGCGGCTCGGGCTCCCTCCCTCGCACCTGCCGATCGTCGCCTCCCTCCCTCGCCCCCGCGCGGCTCCCTCCCTCGCCACCCTCCGCTGCCCCCCACCTCCCCCTCCCCTTCCCCCTCCGACGCGGCACGACGACGTGCGCGGCGATGGCGAGCACTAGCGGGGAGTGGACGGCGAGCACGAGGCAATTCACAGGGGGGAGCACGGGGGAGTCGGGGACCTGCTGCTTGGAATTTTTTAGTGAATCGAAACACCGAAATAACCGAACCGAATAAATTCGGTTAATTTGGTTCAGTTCAGTTAGCAATTCTCAAAAACTGAGATATTTTTAAACAAAAAACCGAACTGAAAAAATCGAATTAACCGAATGCCCACCCCTAGGTTCACTATTATCTCAAAGCAAGCTGTTAGAAATCGTGGTAAATTTGCTTCTTCTTTTTTCTTCCTGCAGGTTAGTCTTGTGTAGTGAACTAGTGATGGCCAAGTCGATATCATGGTTGTTTGAAATCGGCCAGTTGACTCGCAGGTTAACAGACAACCTAAAAAATAATAATGAAATCGGTGAGCAGATGTTTAGTAATTCTAGTCAAATATCCGTGCTTTGTTATGAATGAAAATAATATTACTCAAGATATTAAGTTGTGGTTGCTAGCATAGTTTGTGTTATGCTCTCGGTTTCGCTGCAGTGCCTAATTGAGCTTCGTCCCGGTTCACATCATGCCTCTACTTACACCACACTATTGACTTCGCCATCGTTGTTTGCATCGCACCTCTGCTGCACACCATGAGGAGAGGGAAGTGAGCTTGTTGGGATAAATATTATATTTTTTAGTACTTAAATTTTTCTGTTACATGACTTTTTTTTTTGTTAGAGATTTTTGAGAAGTGGAAGAGTGATTTGAGGATAGATGAGCAGAGAAAGGTGAAGAACTTAATATTCATCACCTCTAGTTTTTTTTTTCGAAGGAGTAAAGATTTATAAAGATTGTCACGTGTATAATTTTCCGCGGGCTAGTCTTGGTGCAGTCGTGCCTACGGATGGCTAAACGGGTGGAAAAGAACCAAGAGTTCACTATCAGCAGCAAAGGGCGGCAAGTTGTGCCACGTCGGCAAAAAAAGGCCCTCGCATCTCATCCTGATATCCCCTAACTACCAACCAAGAACCAACCATCATTTCTCCAGAGAAAGAGAGGAAGGAGAAGGGAGCTCCACGGAGAGCAGCAGCCATGGCATTCGCAGCGGCCTCCACGGCCTGCAAGCCTTCTCCACTGCCGACTCCTCGGGCGTCGTCGCGCATTTCGTCTCCTCCTCGCGCGCAGGCGCTCCTCTGCAGGCCCTCCACCTCGACGAGGCCCGCGTCCCACGGCCTCAGGGCGCCGGCACTCGCCGTGCCGGCACCGCGCCGCCGCGCGTCGTCCACGGGCATCGTCTGCGGGAAGGTACCTAGCTATACAGTCCCGCCGAAGCGGCTCGTAAATTCGTGGTGATTGATTGGGTTCCCGGCCGCTTGTAGGTGACCAAGGGCAGCGTGCCGCCGGACTTCACTCTGAAAGACCAGGACGGCAAGGCCGTATCGCTCTCCAAGTTCAAGGGCAAGCCGGTCGTCGTCTACTTCTACCCCGCAGACGAGACGCCCGGCTGCACCAAGCAGGTCAAACTTATTTTCGTTGAGTTTTACGCACCAATCACTTCTTGCTAACACTAGATTAGTTTGATTCGTCGCAGTTAGTACCGTATACTTCTTCTGTTTCTGAATATATATATATATATAAGAGGTGCTTCCATACTTCTCTTTTTTACAGTTACACAAATATTAAAGCATGAATAAAAGGGTAGATGGTGATTACTTACCCTTTCGCTTGCTTTAAGATTTGTGCAATTTGTATTAGGAGGGAAAGCATTGAAGCACTGCACGCGCTCTCTCTCTCTCTATATATATATGTATGCTATTATAGCTTTCAAACTTTATTTTTAAACATGTGATATTCTATAATTTCGAGGTAACTTTTTACCTTTTCTTTCTTGTATATCGCTCCTTTTTAGTTATTTCTAATGCTATTTACTACTATGGAATAGAGTAAGACACATCATCTAAAAATAATAATAAGTGATCTAATAAAGAGGGATAATACGATCTTTTATATATGTAACTTGGTGAAAATGTAATATCCTAAAATAACATTTATTTATGAACTAAGGGAGTAGTATAATAGGGTAATAGCCCAACTGAAATGTCAAGAGATTCACGTTGAGCCATTGTTACGGGAATCTCTTCGCTGCATCCTTCAAAAATCATCTGTGTTACTCCTGAGTAACGAGTAGTGGTTAGAGCTGTCTAAGTATTGATGACTTGCGACGACTCGTCCATCAGAAGTATGGACAGTCTCCAAACTCCAATACGGGTTGTGGTTGTGCATGCAGGCGTGTGCATTCAGGGATTCCTACGAGAAGTTCAAGAAGGCCGGAGCGGAGGTGATCGGCATCAGTGGCGACGACGCCGCCTCCCACAAGGTACAGAACTAACTATGATCTGATTCCGATGAGCTGAACCAAAAAAACCAGCCGCGAATGATCGAACTGCCGCATGCTCCTGCCGATGCGATGCGGCTGCAGGCGTTCGCGAAGAAGTACAGGCTGCCGTTCACGCTGCTGAGCGACGAGGGGAACAGAGTGCGCAAGGACTGGAGCGTGCCGTCGGACCTGTTCGGGACGCTGCCGGGGCGGCAGACGTACGTGCTGGACAAGAAGGGCGTGGTGCAGTACATCTACAACAACCAGTTCCAGCCCGAGAAGCACATCGGCGAGACGCTCAAGATCCTGCAGAACATATGAAAGATGCAACTGCAGCGTGCAGCCCAGTTCTTTTCCCTCCCACTCTGTGATCCTTGTAATCTTTACTGAAGATATATCTGAAGCATTTGCTTGCCGTCCTAGTCTTGATCCGTTTCCGTTTTCTTGGTGCTTTACTCTAGTCTCAGATGTGTAGTCCAGTGAATCAAATATGAAATATCAAGTGTGTCCCAGCATATATAGGATAAGCTATCTCATAGTTGGTAAATTGTTCAGTTCGCCAATGTGCACCTTATCTGGGATATATGCAACTGCATCGCTCTGATCCTAATCCTGAATTCCTCATCTCTCGATGAACAACACCGAGGCTTTGACTACACAAAACTGGCGGCTCCCGGATTCGTGACGTACACGTTAATCATGCAACAGAGAAACATATATACGTGCATAGGACACCTGTAAAAATTACGTACTGGAACTGCCGCTGTTTCCTCCAGACCTCTCAGGTCAATTGGCCGGATAAATACAAGGTTGCATCATCAGGCGTGGAGTTGGGTATAGAGGTGGGCGATGGGTAGGTCCGGCATAATTATCGTGCTTTGTGTTTGAACCGTACCGGGCCGTGGCGGTCTATCGTGCCCGCTGTGCTGTACCATGCTTATTTGCGCTCCGTGCTGTGCCGGGTCAGGTCCGGCCCATTTGCACTATTGCGACGAGAGGAAAGGAGTCGGAGACATACGGAGTTGAGGCAATGCTGCATGGACATAAATGTTGGGGGAAAAAGAAGTAAATTTTATTTATTTGTGAACAGGTACAGAGTTAATGCCTTGTTAAAAATCTTACACACCGGTGTGGAGTAACCCTGATAAGGAAAAGAGTATAGTAACTACGTACGTATGCATAGACTACTCGAAGCCGAGATAGTCAAAGTCGGCTATAGCGCTCGTGATCTCCGGATCCTCGTCTGATGTTGTGTCCAATCATCTGCATGCTTCCAGTCTTTGAGGCATGTAATAGCCTCAACCATCTCAGGTCTGAGAGACGACCTCCTCTGCTCAAGTATCCTCCACACCAAACTGAAAATAGCTTTCAACAAGACAGTGGACGCCGGAACCATAAGTACGTCCCGTGCAAAATATGATAGCACAGGGTAAATACATTGGCGAATCTTCCATCACAACATCAAGCTAAGTCGATTGTTCTCGTCTATATCAAGCTTGGTCTCCACGAAAGGCGTGTCGAGGTAGTGGTTGATCTCTACCCATGATTACATTGCGACCTGCTCGACGCTTCGGAAGACGAACTAGATGCCTTACCTTTTAGCTTCTTTCATATATTTAAAGCGGTCGAACTGCCTCGTGCTTGTTGCGTTATTGAGGTAGATCTTCTTGTTTCACTTCTACTACCAAACTTTTCGTAATATTTATCGAAAACTCTAAAAAAACTCGTTATAAACATGAGTACAGGCCTCAGAAGAATCAAGATCGAATACTTCACCTATTCCCTCGAATGCGCCCTGTAAATCAGATAATTTTCTTTGAGGATCCAGAATAGTAGCAAAACAGTAGAGATGTGAAATAGCTTGAAAATATTTTAAAAAATTTCTCCATTGATTCTATAATAGGTTGTAAAATATAATTAACTCTGTTTTCTTTGAAACTGCTAGCAATAGTCCAAAGCCACTTGATGGCTAAGCAAAAAGTTGGGTAGTACACACCAGATAACATGTTGGTTACATTGTAAAAAATTTCTAAAAATTGACAAAAATGACGGGCAACTTTCCAATCCACATCATGAACCAACAGCATACCATTATTACAATTGACGCTGTCGGTGATAATGTGCTCGTAGTCCTTGCACCGCTCCAGCATAGTATACGTAGAGTTCCATCGAACCTTCATATCAAGGTTAAATCTTCTTGGTGGCTTATTGTGTTGGAATTATTTAGGCTATACCCATTAATTCACAAATAATTCTTGAAAAATCCCAGAGGCCCATTAGGTGGAAGAGAGGTGAAAATGTAATAGTCCCACGTTGCTAGTGGATGAAGATCACCTTATAAGGGGAGTAGTATGAAAAGAAGAAGAGAACACGCGCGCGCGCGCCTCGCCTCGTCACGCCAGGCCAGGCGGCAGTTTTTGCAGCGTGGGACTAAGTAGTCAACACGGTTACGTTAACGTGGTATTAACTGTACGAACGAATCCATAACTGACTCGAATCGTGGAACGGATTTTTCGCGGTATCCGTAACCAACTCGTATCACGCTCCATGATTCTCTCTCTGTTATATATACGCAGAACAGAGATCAGATATCTCTCGAACCTTTTGCCTTCCCTCAGTACTGCGTTGCTTTCGTCTTCCCCGTCCCTTCACCGACGTGCACCGACTGTTCGGAGAGCAGGTATCCAAAACGTCCGTTCTTGAGATCCTACATCGGGAGAGGATGATTCACGTTTTTGGGAAGCGTCTTCACACGACTGCTCACTGTTTTTCTTCACCGACGATCGGCTTTCGTCTACATTGCCTACTGATCTTCATCGATATCCTACCGGTTCGGCCATGTTTTCACGTCATTTCAGTAACGCACACGAACCGCATCTATATTCTATTTATCTAATAATATGTATGGGATAGACAATGCAATTGCTATATTGTTCTATCTTCAATTATTGTCATAGCTTACTTTCGGAATAAATTTAGCATTAATATGCCTAATTATCCAACATATTGTTGGCCCTACAGTACTTAGAGAACTGGGCGAACTTGTAATAAAATTGATAGCATTGCGTATGTGGTTCAAACTAGGTTTTTATTATATCCAAACCTGCCTGCACAACGAGATTAATGATGTGGCATACGTATCTTTGGTGGAGTACGAAACCTCTAACATAAGTCTACAGGTGCAGTGAAAGATGCTCTATGACCGTCGTGTTAGCTGATGCATTGTCAAGAGTGATGGAAATAATTCTATTTTCTATTTTAAAGCCAGTGATAACCTCAAGTACACGGTTAACGATAGCCTCTCCAACGTGTGCCTCATCGATTGGCCTAAACCCTATGACCCATTTGTTTAGGACGTAGTCGTCATCTAAGTAATGTGCAAAAACACTCAGATAGACTGCTCTTTGGTGGGAGAAAGTCCATAATCTGGTGCCAAGGTAAAGGAATAACTAACTTTCGTGAAGGCCTATTTCAACATTGATATTTTATTTATGTACATTGTGTATATGTCACGTGTAGTTGTTCTCCTATTAACGTATTTGTATTGTAGGCAAAAACCACGTTGCATCATCCTTTCAAAACTAGAGCTCTCACCCATTCCAAGTGAAAGATCTTCCGTAACTATGTAACATGCAATTTTGCCTCTAGCTACATCATCATTGTATACCTATGTACTTACCGAACCATAGGTTTTGAGGTTGAGTTGTATCTGGATGCCCTCGTCCGGCCTCCATCAGTCCGATATCTTCTTTAAACATGTCTCCACGTGTCGCTTGAGATGACGTGTTCCTCCACGTACACGTGCAGATAATTTAACTTGACAGTATTTAAAAATAGTATATACTACCTCATGCCCATCCATAATTTTGACGGTTCTATCCATATGTTGTCAGCATCATGCTCATCAACTACCGGGTATGGATGCTCATCCTGGATGCACCGATGTAACGACATCGAAGCTCAGACTGGATACCGACGTCCGTCCCGAATGCACAGATGTAGCGCCATCATAGTTTGGTGCGGATACCGATGCCCGCCCCTCAGGAATGTAAGAGGCATCCTTGATGTCGTGCGTACTGTCCAAATAACGATCATCCATGATATAGTATCCCATGCTGAGGGAGAGTTGGCGCGGATCAATCTCTTGATCCCGACGAGGGGGACTTGGAGAACGAGAGCGTGCTCTCTTGCTCTTGCTATTGCTAAACATTTTATTTCGTAGCGGAAGAGCAAAAAGAGAGAGCAAACAAAGAAAACAAACTCAGGAGAGAAGATTGAGAGAGAAGCAAAAAGCGAACTGAGAGCAAATATTGAAATTGGGTGCTGAGGAAATGAAAACTCGAGGGGGATTTTATAGCGAGCAAACTCATCAGCCGAATGTTAGAATTAGGCACAGGATGGAATCTGGTGAATGTTAAAATCATCTTTATTTCATTCACGCGTCACACCGATGTCCGTCTCTGAAAGCATCTAGGCACCCATATTGTTTTGATTTTGATAATTAATGACAACTTTGGTCAACAGACTAATATTTTCCTTGAGAATATTAAAAGTAGGTCAATCTCAGGATTGATGACCATGGAAATACCAAGGAAGGCACAAAGGGAAGATCAATATGTCAAGATCGTGAAAAGGTATAATTATAAGGATCTTTTTCCTAGTCTTTTGTCGATCTTGGAGTCTGAAGAAAAGATCGGTTTGGTAGAATTAGGGCCGTACTATAAAGAGGGATTTTGACGCTTATCTTGATGTCACTTAGGGTTTAAAGGCTCAAATTACATATTCAAAAGGATGCTTGATGATGTATATTTTCCAAAATATAAAATCTTTTTAAACATATCAAGTCTCTAGAAATCCGGTGCTACCGCCCATGGCAGCACGGTGCTACTGGGTGTGTGGTAGCACCGGCCCAGTAGGGCGGTGTGAAAATTCCAGACAAAGTCTTTTTGGGCGTTCTGATAGCCCAGTGCTACCGGGTGCGCGGTAGCACCGGCCCAGTAGGGCGGTGTGAAAATTACAGAGGGGTGTGTTGCTGGCATCTTTGTAGCCCGGTGCTACCACCCATGGTATTCCAGTGCTACCGGGCCAGCGGTAGCACCGGTCCTCAGCCCGATGCTTAAATTCCAGAGAGATCATTTTTTAAGAAGGAAAATGAAAAAGGGACTGGTGCTACCGGCCCTAGTTGGACGGTAGCACCGGACCCTGTGTAACGGTCTCTGGCAAGTGCATTAAATGCACTATTCTAGCCGTTGAAATGGAGCCCGGTGCTACCGGTCCTACATGAGCGGTAGCAACGGAAAAACAGACTTTTGCCCATTTTGAGCTCCAACGGCTAGAAAGTTTGGTGGAGGCTATAAATACCTCTCCACCTGCATTCTAGAGCCTCTCTTGGTCCTCATTGATGATATTTGAGCTCTAGCAAGTGTTCTCCACTCTTTTGTGCATTCAATTTACATTTGTGAGTGTAAGAAGCAAGATTGAGTATTGCATTTAGTGTTTGAGCCTTTAGACACCGGTATTTGACCTCAAACAAGCGTCAAGGTTTATTACTCTTGGATGTTGCCGCTTCCTAGACGGCTTGGTGGCGATCGTGCACGGTGAGCTTCTCAACGGAGATTGTGAGAAGCCCCGGCAAGTTGTGAAGGTCGGAGTTCGCCTACCCGGAGCGGGGAAGAACTACCTTAGTGATCGAGGAATACTCGAGCGAGTGGAGCCGGCTTGAAGTGATTCAAGTCACCTCAACGTGGAGTAGGGGAGACCGGCAAGTCTCCGAGACCACAGGTTAAATTTCTTGTCTCCTATTTATTTGTGATTGGTATTCTTCGTTGTTGAGAATCTATTTCATTGATAGCATATTCTTGGTAGTCTTTGTGCTCACTAGTGTATTTGCTACACTTAATTTGACATAATATCTCAAGTGATTGCTAGAAATTTAGTGTGAATTTGCAATTTGTATCTCTATATCTTGGTGTCATTCGTAATTTCTACATAGTGTCGAAAAATTTCGAAACATCCTATTCACTCCCCTCTAGTCGGTTATCCTTGATCCTACAAGTGGTATCAGAGCTTGGACTCTCGTTTGGGGCTTTACCGCCTAGAGAGTAAGGATGGCTAGCGATGGGGTGTCAATAGGCAAGACGCCATTTTTCGATGGTACAAATTATGCTTATTGGAACATTCGCATGACCATTTATCTTAAGGCCATGAGCCCAAGTATATGGAGAATTATAGTTGAAGGTTTCTCTCCGGGGGTCAATCCCACACTCACAACAGATCAAGAGGAGCGAAACACTCATCTTAATGCTCAAGCTATGAATGCTCTTTTTGACGCTTTGAACGCGGATGAGTTCAATCGAGTGAGCAATCTTGAAACCGCTCATGAGATTTGGACAACCCTCTCGGAAATTCATGAGGGAACATCCTCGGTCAAAGAAGCCAAATTGCATATGCTTCGAATCAAATATGAGAGTTTTATTATGTTGCCTCATGAAAACATCAATGAGATGTATTCATGGTTGAACAACATAGTAAATGAGCTTAAGGGCCTTGGAGCATCACTAACCGATTTTGATATTGTTCGTGAGATGCTTAGGGCTCTTCTAGAAAAATATGAGACCATGGTGACATTGTTTCTCAACTCACCAGAGTTGCCAAGAATGACACCAACGGGACTCCTTGGAAATCTCATAACCAATGAGCTTTACAAGAAGGACAAGGAAGAGCTTTTGGAGCAAAGCTCTTCGAAGAGGAAGAACATCGCCTTCAAAGCAAAGGCGGAATCAAGCGACGAGATGCTCAATGACTCCGATGATGATGAAGACACTGAGGAGGAAATGGCCTTCCTTGTAAGAAGAATGGGAAAATTCATGAAGAGGCGCTCAAGCACAAGTGGTCCTCAAAAATTCAAGAAAGGACAATACTCTAGCACCAATCGATATGCAAATATCCGGTGCTATGAGCGTGATGAGAAGGGACATATTGCCTCAAAATGTCCAAAGAAAAGGGACGACAAAAACAAGTCCCCCTCGAAGAAGAAGTTCTTTCATGGGAAGAAGAAGCTCTTCAAGAAGTTGAATAAAGATGGGAAAGGCGAGGCTCACATTGGGGAGTGGAACTCCGAAAAAGAATATTTGGACTCCGACTCTTCCGAGGATGATACACCTCCAAAGAAGAAGGGTCTTGCCGGTATTGCTATTGAGGAGACTTCATCACCTTTTGTCACCCCCTTGTGTCTTATGGCAAAAGGAGATTTTAAGGTAAACTCAAACGACGATGAACCCTCCTATGATGAATTAATGGATATGCTTGAGAACTTGAATGAGTATCTCGGTAAAGAAAAGTCTAAACATAAAGCTTTGAGAAAAGAATACCTCTCTCTCAAAGACTCTTATGAGGAGCTAAAGGAAGCTCATAAGACTCTTCTTGCTAAGGACCATTCAAAGTCATTCAAAGTCTCAAAATAATATAGGGATTAGTTGCAAAATTATTGATGATGTATCTTGCTTAGAAATCGATTCATGTTGTATATCAAAAACTAGCACATCTACATCTTGCGATGATTTATTTGATATCCCATCATCTTCATGCTCTAGTTCTACTTTTTGTCATGATAACCTAGTAATAGAAAATAATGAACTTAAAGAACAAGTGAACAAACTTAGCAAAAGTCTCGATAGATGTTTTAAGGGTAAAGATATTCTAAATAAAATCTTAAATGGTCAAAGATGCTCCTACAATAAAGGACTAGGATATGTTCCTAAGAAGGGCAAAAAGATGAATAACAAAGCTCCTCGATTCGTTAAATCAAATGAGAAGTTTTGTTATAAATGTTATGAAGTAGGTCATCTATCAAATAATTGCCTCTTGGATAAAACAACTAAGAATAACATTTATGAATCTTGCTATGTGCTTAAGAAAGATAGTTTTGGTAAAATTATTGCTAAATTTGTTGGCACTCCTATACTTGGCCGTAAAAAGAATGCCATTTGGGTGTCTAAAGCCTTGGTTACTAACCTCCAAGGACCCAAACAAATTTGGGTACCTAAAAAGACTTGATTCTCTTTTGTAGGTAAACTACAAAACCGGTGGACGACATTGGGTGTTGGATAGCGGATGCACTCAACACATGACCGGTGATCGGAAAATATTCACCACCTTTGAAGTAGGGAATGGGCAAAATGACAAGATAACATTTGGTGACAATAGCAAAGGAAAGGTATTGGGTTTGGGTAAAATCGCTATCTCAAACGACCTTTCTATTTCAAATGTTTCTTTAGTAGAAACTTTAAATTTTAATTTGTTATATGTGGCTCAAATTTGTGATCTAGGTCTTACTTGCATTTTTTCAAAGAATGGAGTAGTGATCTCTAAAGAAAATAATAATTCTTTAGCGTTCAAAGGTTTTAGATTTGGAAATTTGTATTTGGTTGATTTCACCTCAAATGAGTCATGTCTTCAAACTTGTTTAATTGCAAAAACCTCCTTAGGATGGTTATGGCATAGAAGACTAGCTCATGTTGGGATGATCCAACTCAAAAAGGTTTTCAAAAATGATTTGGTTGTGGGCTTGAAAGATGTGAAGTTTGAGAAAAATAGACTTTGTAGCGCTTGTCAAGCCGGCAAGCAAGTGGCGAGTTCTCATCCTTCAAAAAGTACCATGTCCACATCTAGACCATTAGAACTCTTACATATGGATTTGTTTGGCCCAACAACCTATAAGAGCATTAGAGGAGATTCTTATTGCTTAGTCATTGTTGATGATTATTCAAGGTATACCTGGGTATTCTTTCTAGATGATAAATCCGAAACCTCCGGTATCTTTAAAAACTTTGCAAAAAGGTCTCGAAATGAATTTGATTTTAAAATTAAGAAAATCCGTAGTGACAACGGTTCCGAGTTCAAAAATACAAAAATTGAAGATTATTGTGATGAACTTGGAATAAAGCACGAGCTTTCCGCCACCTACACTCCGGAGCAAAATGGAGTTGTGGAACAGAAGAATCGAACATTAATCGAAATGGCAAGAACTATGCTTGATGAGTATGGTACTTCCGATAGTTTTTGGGCAGAAGCCATTAATACCGCTTGCCATGCAACAAATAGGCTTTATTTTCATCGTCTCTTGAAAAGACCTCTTATGAGCTTCTTGTTGGAAGAAGACCAAATATTTCTTATTTCGAGTCTTCGGTTGCAAATGTTATATCTTGAAAAATGGTATTCGACTCTCAAAATTCCAAAGTCGTTGTGATGAAGGGTTCTTGATTGGATATTCATCAAATAGCAAAGCGTATCGTGTATTTAACAAAAATGGCTCTCAAGAAGAGCAAGAAACTTGCGATGTTGAATTTGATGAAACTAATGGCTCTCAAGAAGAGCAATAAAATTTGGATGACGTAGGTGAAGAAGGATTAAGAGAAGCAATAAAGAACATGACGCTTGGAGACATAAAACCAAAGGAGGATAAACAAGATCAACCTTCATCCACTAAAGTTGAGCCTTCTACTTCCGCTACGCCAAGTCAAGTTCAACCTATTGATGTGGATGAAAAGGAGAGTGATCAACAAATTCACACTCTACCTCAAAGAATTCATCACGGGCTCTCCAAAGATCATCCAATAGATCAAATATTAGGTGACGTTAGTAAGGGTGTTCAAACTCGATCTCTTGTTGCTTCTTTTTTGTAAACATTACTCCTTCGTATCTTCTTTTGAACCTACTCATATAGATGAAGCTCTAGATGATCCGGATTGGGTAAATTCAATGCATGAAGAACTCAACAACTTTGTCCGGAATGATGTTTGGACTTTAGTGGAAAGACCCAAAGAACACAACGTAATAGACACAAAATGGGTATTCCGAAACAAACAAGATGAAAATGGTATTGTGGTAAGAAATAAGGCTCGGTTAGTGGCTCAAGGATTCACTCAAATCGAAGGTTTGGATTTTGGTAAGACTTTTGCACCAGTGGCTAGATTAGAAGCTATTAGAATCTTACTTGCTTTTGCATCTTGTTTTGATATTAAATTATTTCAAATGGATGTAAAGAGTGCATTTCTAAATGGAGAAATATTCGAATTGGTATTTGTTGAACAACCTCCCGGTTTTGAAAGCCCTATATATCCAAATCATGTTTACAAACTCTCTAAGGCGCTATATGATCTCAAACAAGCTCCTAGAGCATGGCATGAGCGGCTTAGAGATTTTCTACTCTCTAAAGGGTTCAAAATTGGGAAGGTTGATACAACACTCTTTACAAAAATAATTGATGAGGAATTCTTTGTATGCCAAATCTATGTTGATGATATCATATTTGGTTCTACTAATGAAGACTTTTGCAAAGAATTTGGTGATATGATGTCTAGGGAATTTGAGATGTCAATGATTGGAGAATTAAGCTTCTTCCTTGGACTTCAAATTAAGCAACTCAAAAATGGGACATTCGTGAGTCAAACCAAATATGTAAAGGATTTGCTCAAGAGGTTTGGCATAGAAGACTCAAAACCTATCAAGACTCCAATGGTCTCCAACGGGCATCTTGATCTAAATAAGGGAGGTAAACCGGTAGACTTAAAACTTTATCGCTTTATGATTGGTAGTCTACTTTACCTCACCGCATCTAGGCCCGATATTATGTTTAGTGTGTGCATGTGTGCTCGCTTTCAAGCTTCCCCTAAAGAATGCCATTTAGTAGCTGTTAAGAGAATTCTAAGATATTTAAAGCATTCCTTAAATATAGGGTTATGGTATCCCAAAGGTGCAAATTTCGATTTAATTGGATATTCGGACTCGGATTATGCGGGTTGCAAAGTGGATAGAAAAAGCACCTCCAGAAATTGCCAATTTCTAGGTAGATCCCTCATTTCTTGGTTCTCTAAGAAACAAAATTCCGTAGCTCTATCTACCGCCGAAGCCAAATACATTTCCGCTGGTAGTTGTTGTGCTCAATTATTGTGGATGAGGCAAACTTTAATGAATTATGGAATAAATCTTAGAAATGTGCCTCTATTATGTGATAATGAAAGTGCTGTTAAAATTGCCAACAACCCCGTTCAACACTCAAGAACTAAACATATAGAAATTCGTCATCATTTCTTGAGAGATCATGTTAGCAAAGGAGATATTGTGATTAGTCATATTAGAATCGAAGATCAATTAGCGGATATTCTAACCAAGCCTTTAGATGAAGCTCGGTTCTGTAAATTGAGGAATGAATTAAATGTCATAGATATCTCAAATGTGGCTTAAACATTTGTATCATGTTTGATTTTTTAATGCTCTTTAAATTCTTTAGATTTAGCATTCATTAAGGGGGAGTATTTTTTTTAATATATATGTGTTAAATCTTTAATAGTGCTACATGTTTCAAAAAGAGTAAGTTTAAATCATAATTAAAGTCACATCTCTTGAAAATTTTATATAAGGTTGGGTTGCCAATGTATATTTTAAAATAAAATGTTAAAAACTGATAAGTTAACTTGGATTTTCTGGATATTTATTTGTGTTTTGGCTGCTTGCCCGGTAGCACCGCTCATATAAGGGCGATAGCACCGGAGACCGGTACTATCGGCAAATCTGCTGTAGCACCGGACAAATCGGATTTTGATGGTTAAGTTCGGGTCGGTGCTACCTTCTTCATCATCTTCTTCAGACCGCGCCGCTCTCTTTTCTCTCTCTCCGTTTCCCCCCTTTTGTTTCCTCAGTCAAATTTCTTCCAAATAATCCGGAGAAAACAAGATTCCTCTCAATTTTCTTGTTCTTCATTTGATCCTCTCTCAAAGGTACCTTTTCATGCTCAAAATCTATGGATCTTTCATGCCCAAGTTTCATCTTCATATCATTCTAGGGTTTCTGTGGAAAATAGCAAAATGTGAGAAAAATTTGTTGAGATTTATGGTTGAAATGAATTTGATGAGGAATATGTATGTTATTTTGCTACTTTCCTTAAATCAAATCATTCAAAATCATGAATTCAAACAAATTTCTGTTTAAAACTGCAACTGGCCGGTGCTACCAGCCCCTGTGCGGTAGCACCGCCCTAGGTCCGGTGCTACCGAACTAGCATGGGTGGTAGCATCGGGTTTGCAGTCAAATTTGCTCACAAATGGTTATTTTTCACAAAATTCTCAATTTCTAGGGCATATCCCTTGGTCTTACTCCTTGAAATCCTCTTTTGTATCCAGTAATCATGCTTAAGACCAGAGGATCTGGTTCTTACATAAAAGTGGCAGCAAATCAAGGTCATCCTCCTGTTCATGCAAGTGACAGCGACGATGATTTGCCCATTGCTTCTAGACTTCAACGAGTAGAAAAGAGAAGCAAGCAGAAGGCTGACGAAAGCTCCAAGAAATCCAAAGGAAAACAAGCCGTATCAGAAACTGAAGAAGCAAGTGATTCAATGGAGATAGACAAGTCTCAAAGTGGAGAAGAGTCCGAAGAAGAAAATCTTGATGATTTTGATCCTTCGACTAATCTGAAGTCAATAAAAGGTGACACATATTTTTCTTTGAGAACTGCGAATCAATATTTGCTGCCTAGAAGTGCCACTGAGGACAAATTCAGAACTATGTTTCAGCAAAAAGTGTTTTATGAAATTTACAAAGATAAGGACTTTGATGATCATAAGTGGATAAATTGGGAACATATTAGAAAGATTCCATTGTTTGTGGGGGTACCCGAGTTATTCCATGGTGTTGGGTTGTCTGATTTCGTGAGCAAGAAGTGCGACTACAATGAAGACTTGATCAGACAATTCTATGCCACCCTGTATGTTTCAGAATCTTTTGAGAGCATTACTTGGATGACAGATGCCGCAGTGCACACAGTCACCAAGAATGAGATTGAAGAGGCTTGGGGAATTCATCACAGTGGTTATCCCCGCATACACAGTGATAGAGTTATTCCTTTTGCCAGGAAGTTTGAATTCTACGACCCAACGGCCTCAGTCAAGCGTCCAGGAAAAATGGCGCATCTTCTTCCATCAGCCAGTCTTATTAATAGAATTGTCAGAGTAACCATTCATCCCAAGAGCAGAAACTATGATGAAATAAGAGGATATGCCTGGAATATTCTGAGTAAAATCATGAACAGACATAAGTTTGATGTGGTGGATTTCATGATCAGGGAGATGACATCTTCTGCATGTGATAAAGGTAAAAGGATTTATCTTGCTCCCTATATAATGATGATTATTAAGAGAGTGTCTGGATTTCGAGGGGGCTGTGAGGGTGTTCATAAGCCCTATCGACCCCATGAGGCTGCTCCTCAATTTATTAGTCAGCGAGGTCAATCTTCATCTCAGCAGCCTCAGTCTCAGGAGATCCCAGAGGCAACAGAGCTACCTCACTCATCCCAGCATGTTTCTAATGATCAATTTCTTGACAGTCTGAAAAATGACCTCATGAACAGCCTGGCAAGTATGAGATCCGACATGATGAGTGGATTTGCTAGAGTAGACGAGTCTCAAGCTCAGACCAGACAGATGGTTGAGGAGGTCCGAGGACGACTGGACTCAATTGATTCTTCTATAGCCGAGCTCCGTTCGTCAGTTCCTATCTTTTATCAGCGTTCTGGATCTCGTGCTCCTCCATCTACTCCACCTCCTCCTCCTCCTCCTGCTCCTTGAAGCTCATCGAAGACCCCCTTTGCTTTTGGTATTTGATGCCAAAGGGGGAGAGTAAAAGTGAAGATATGGTGAAAGAGCGACGAAAAGAAAGAAACTTTAACTATGTGATGTGTTTTGGTTGATACTTGGTTGCTATGGATGTTGTTTATGTGATGTGTTTTGGTTGATACTTGGTTGCTATGAATGTTGTTTTGAATGTACATGTCGTGGCTAAACATTTGTAATACCTGTGGTTGTTTTAGCAATCTTATTGCAAACTTAAATATATTTTTGTTGCTTCAATATCATTACTTGTTCATGCACGGAATTAATTCCTTAATAAAACTTTGTCAAATTTTTTCAAATTTCTCTTAAATGTGCACTATTCACTTTCTATTAACATGCACATTTCTAGGGGGAGGTATTGCTCTAAAATTTCGTGATTGAATAGTTTGATGTTTCAAGATGCAAGAATCTAATTAACATTCAATCTCTTGAAGCAATTTTCTATTGATTCACTCAAAAACAATTTCAATTCACTTATCACTTTAAGGTTGTCATCAATTACCAAAAAAGGGGAGATTAAAAGCATCTAGCCACCCATATTGTTTTGGTTTTGATAATTAATGACAACTTTGGTCAACGGACTAATATTTTCCTTGAGAATATTGAAAGTAGGTCAATCCCAGAATTGATGACCATGGAAATACCAAGGAAGGCACAAAGGGAAGATCAATATGTCTAGATCGTGAAAAGGTATAATTATAAGAATCTTTTTCCTAGTCTTTTGTCAATCTTGGAGTCTGAAGAATAGATCGGTTTGGTAGAATTAGGGCCAAACTATAAAGAGGGATTTTGACACTTATCTTGATGTCACTTAGGGTTTAAAGGCTCAAATTACAGATTCAAAAGGATGCTTGATGATGTATGTTTTCCTAAATATAAAATCTTTTTAAACATATCAAGTCTCTGGAAATCCGGTGCTACCGCCCATGGCAGCACGGTGCTACCGGGTGAGCGGTAGCACCGCCCGATGAGGCGGTGTGAAAATTCGAGAAGGTCTTTTGGGCGTTACGATAGCGGTGCTACCGCCCATGGCAGACGGTGCTCTGGGGCTTGTGGTAGCACCGCCCGAGAGGCGGTGTGAAAATTCCAGAGCGGTGTGTTTTGGGCGTCTTTGTAGCCCGGTGCTACCGCCCATGGTATTCTGGTGCTACCGGGCCAGCGGTAGCACCGGTCCTCAGTCCGGTGCTTAAATTCCAGAGAGATCATTTTTGAAGAAGGAAAATGAAAAAGGCCCCGGTGCTACCGGCCCTAGTTGGGCGGTAGCACCGGACCCTGTGTAACGGTCTCTGGCAAGTGCATTTAATGCACTGTTCTAGCCGTTGAAATGGAGCCCGGTGCTACCGGTCCTACATGGGCGGTAGCACCAGAAAAACAAACTTTTGCCCATTTCGAGCTCCAACGGCTAGAAAGTTTGGTGGAGGCTATAAATACCTCTCTACCTGCATTCTAGAGCCTCTCTTGGTCCTCATTGATGATATTTGAGCTCTAGCAAGTGTTTTCCACTCTTTTGTGCATTCAATTTACATTTGTGAGTGTGAGAAGCAAGATTGAGTATTGCATTTAGTGTTTGAGCCTTTAGACACCGGTATTTGACCTCAAGCAAGCGTCAAGGTTTATTACTCTTGGAGGTTACCGCTTCCTAGACGGCTTGGTGGTGATCGTGCATGGTGAGCTTCTCAACGGAGATTGTGAGAAGCCCTGGCAAGTTGTGAAGGCCGGAGTTCGCCTACCCGGAGCGGGGAAGAACTACCTTAGTTATCAAGGAAGGCTCGAGCGAGTGGAGCCGGCTTGAAGTGATTTAAGTCACCTCAACGTGGAGTAGGGGAGACCGGCAAGTCTCCGAGACCACGGGTTAAATTTCTTGTCTCCTATTTATTTGTGATTGGTATTCTTCGTTGTTGAGAATCTATTTCATTGATAGCATATTCTTGGTAGTCTTTGTGCTCACTAGTGTATTTGCTACACTTAATTTGACATGGTATCTCAAGTGATTGCTAGAAATTTAGTGTGAATTTGCAATTTGTATCGCTATATCTTGGTGTCATTTGTAATTTCTACATAGTGTCGAAAAATTTAGAAAACCTCCTATTCACCCCCCTCTACTCGGTTATCCTTGATCCTACAGTCTCTGTCGTGAACATTGCTCTTTCTCTCTTAGAGAATCTACCTGTTGCTCTCTCTCTCGTTTTCCCGCTCTCTCTCCCTCTTTTCCCTCTCCTCTCTCTCTCACTTTTCCTCGCACGACGCAGCCTTGGTCGGCTTCACCTCCAAGGCTCCCTCACCTTGCCGTCCCCACACCCCACCATCGTCGCCCCCTTGGCCCCTCACCTCGTCGTACCCCCCTTGGCCCTTCCCCTCGTCGTCGTCCCCTTGGCCCTTCACCTACCCCCTCACCTTCTTGTCGCCGCCTACGGCCCCTTGCCATGGCCACCGCCCCTGCGGCCCCTCACCTCCCCACTGCCTACTCCTTCACCCTCACGTTGCTGTCTTCGCCTGCACCATGGCTGTCGCTCCCCTTGGCCTCTCACCTCCCCATCGCTGCCCACGCCATGGCCGTCGCCCCCTTGGCCCCTCACTTCCCCGCCATTGTCCCCTCACCTCCCCGCCTTGCCTCTCCACCCCCACCTCCCAAACTCTCCCCTTCCCCACCGCCTTGCCTCCCATTCCCTTCCCCGCTGCCCTCAGCCTCCCCTTCCCCGCCTGCTTTGGCCTCTTGTCCCCTTCCTCGTCAGCCTCGGCTCCCCTCCCTTTCCCTGTGGTGGAGGCACGACGACATAGCCATTGAGGAGGCAGCAAGCATGGGCCATGGAGGAGGCGACAGCGCGCATGGCCAAGGCGACCACGGCCACAGCAGAGAAGGCGATGGGCGCGGGCCACGGTGAGCAGGCTACGGCGGGCGGCCACGACCACGACCACGGCTAGCGGGTGGCCACAGCCACATCGGGTGTGTGGCTAAGGTGGCGTGGTGACGGCCACAGTGGCACAGCGACAGCCACGACCACACGGCCAGGTACTCTCCAACCGCCCCTCCACCTTTCCCTCCACAGGCGACGGGCGTGCGTGGTGCGGGCGCTTGCACGGCTCTGGGCGCGGGCACGACCAGGGCAACGATGCGGGCATGCGCGGCCTTGGGTACTCTCCTGTCGGGTGCCCGACCGCGGGCCACGTGCCCTACCACATGTCGGTGTGCCACCCGTCGTGCGTGCCGTGTCGTGGCATGCGGCCACTGTTTCAGGCCGTGCCGGCCAAAGCATGGCCCAGATCGGCTTGCCGTGCTGGGCCGCCCAGTGTGCTCGGTTTGTAGGCCCGACACAACCCAGGCAACAGTGCCGTGCCGACATAGCACGTTTGCAGGTGGGTCGGGTCGGACCGTGGGCCGTGTCGGGTCAACTGTGCCTCGGGGTGACCCAAAAAGGCCTTGCCCAGTCCCACCTCTAGTTGGGTATCGTGCACGGCACTTAGATCTTACACGTGCAGTTACGGCTTACGATTGCCACTCTTTAATTTGAACATGGCTCTAGCGGCGCTGTGCTACATTTTTTTATCCAACTCTGAGAGCATGTATCCGCTACCTACTCTGTCTCTCATCCATATTATCTAGAGTAAGCAATAAATCCATCTTGTACAATAACCATCTCTAAAGGTTGTCTCTAAAGAAACACTAAAGCATTTAATTTAGGTATTCAACACTAACTTTATCTTTGTGGCTATTGATAAAACACTAACTTCAACATTAACAGTTGCTTGCGCCGGATCTAATACGGGCTTTTAGCTGGCTATAGTACGTTATTTCCCGTACAATGTTAACTGCTAAATAAGACCCGATTCTCTTCTCTTTCCTCTTTCTCACTATTTCGCATAGAACAAAACTGATATGTACATACTAATAGTAAACTGAGATGGCCTTATTATACCTATCCTTACTGAGTAATTGTTATTGTTACTCCTTTATTGAATTTAGTGATGGTAAATGATGCATTCTTTACTTTCATTTACCTCTCAAATTCCTTTTTTTGCCTCTACAAAATCTCTAAAAAAACAAAAAATTATCTTATACCAAACAAATTAACTACTAAAAAAACAATATTTATCCTAACAGCCTCACTTTCATCCCTTTATGGTATACGACGGAGGTGCAATGCAAGTGACGAAGCCAAGAGCCTGATATAAGTCAAACTCGACAGCAGAGGCACGGTGTGAACCAAGACGAACCTTGATCAGATACTGCGACAGAGCTGAGAATATGACACAAATTAAGCCTGTCAACAATAAATTGACATGTTAGATAATATTATTTTTATCGTAGCAAAGCATGGACGTTGGGCTAATCTAACCAGAGAAAGGAAGAGACCGACCAGTTCCAGATCAGCCGTGCCTCCGTGTACGTGGCCCAGTTGTCCCCGCCGTCGTACCTGGTCAGTGGTCACCGGCCGGCAGCTTCATCCCACCGACCGCGAGGCCGAAAGCCATCACCGTCCAGACCGGACGGATTCGCGGGCCCAGCGAAACTGTTAGGCGTTCTGACGCACGGTGCACTGTTTGCGGCTTTGTGATGATCCAAGGGTCAAAACAGATTAATAAACTCCAAACAATTTTCTTAAAAAAAACTCCAAACAACTGGTATTTCCTAAAACGAAAGGGAGTATGTGTATTCAGGTGTCTCTGATGGAGCATACACAAACTTGAGAATACGGTTCATTTGTGATTTACCTACACCAGAGGCTTGTACAAGGGCATGAAATCTGGTTTATGTTGAGATATTGTAGTGGTTTTCTATTTTCATGCTGTTTTCAATCAGCAACTGAGCAACTTTAGTAAAAACAAATTAACTGAACATGCTAGCTTCAATTAGACATCAACTTCCTTGATATATGTTTGATGTTTCTGATTCGACTGGTAAGTATATAGCCAATTCATATTATACGGAGTAAACACAACGATATCTACTTCCGGATGTACCCACCTGCCGGAACAGTTTCATCTAGCAAATTTATCTAGGAAACCAGCATGGCCCACCTTGTAAGTGTTGTATGAGGAATAGTAAGACCCGGTTAAGAAAACAAAACAGAAGTTCGGCGTATCAATCACATTAGGGATGGTAACTGAGCTCTTCTTACTACTCCCTTCGTCCATATTCATAAGGCGTGTTTTTTATTGGTACATAAATCAAAAAGATAACGAAAATGACTAGATTAGTCATAATTATTATAACTAAGCACTATATTCAATACATGAATTTATTAGGGGTATATAAGGAACATCACAGTAATTTTGCATTAGAATATGAAACACGCACCATACTTATAGATAAGACCATTTAAAAATACGCTTTGTAAACTTGAACAGATAGAATACTATTTTTCTCCTATCCCCATCCCCATTGGGGTTTTGGCGGGGACGAGGCCCATCGAAAACCTAAGTTTCAATGACATTCAGAGCAATGTCATATATTTATCGTATGGTTATATAGAAATAAGTAAATTTATTAATACATGAGATGGTAGAATAACAATAGATCAGATGTATACTATATATATATTGTACCAAAATATATTAGGCTCGAGATAAAATACCTATATTTTAGGTATAAGGATGGGGGACGGAGGAGGCATTCCCGTCCTATCCCAGGATAACCTATCGGGGACAAAATCTCTCCCGTATCCATTGCCGTTCATTCACAGTCACAGCATCTCCCTCCTTGGTCTTACCATCCAACGGCTCAGATTTAATCACCCACCTCCTCCTCGCCATTAAATACCGCTACCCCCTTCTTCCCGCTTACTCCTCTCCCGGCCAGAGCAAACAGAGAACTGAAGTTGTGCAGCAACCGCGAAACGCCGCCACCCTCGCCGGCGATATCGAGATGGACCTCCTCGAGCACCCCCTCAAGGCCGTCGCCTTCCGCCTCTACTCCCTCCCGGAGGCCTCCGCCGCCACTGGAGCTGCCGCCTGGACCTGCCTCGCCGCGGTACTCGCTGCTGCAGCGGCCGCTGGCCTCTGGCGCCTCCAGTCCTCCGCACCGGCTTCTATGATCACCACCCAGAAACCTTTGGATTTCGAGCCGTCCCATGCGGAGAGATCAGCGGAGGTTGCTAGATCGTCGGAGAGATCGCCGGAGTCGATCTCGTCGCCGGCGCCCTCGCCGAAGGAGAGGTACACGGCGTACTACTACGACAGCGGCTGCGTCGGGTGCTACGACGTGGACGGAGACGAGGAGGAGGATCAGGATCCGGAAGATGATGACGGCGTGTACGAGCCGTCGTCGGAGACGGATCCTTTGATTCCTTTCGAATGGGAAGTGGTGAGGCCTCTGACTCTCGGTGCGACGGCGGCCGTGGAGATGGGGCGGTACCGGAACTCGACGGCACTCAACGGAAGCATCGTGCGGCTGTGGGATAAGGGAGTCCACGGGGGCTCAACGGCGGCGGCGAGCCCGAGGCGGAGGGGTAGAGTCGGCGTCATGTCGGCCTTCTGAACTTCCAAAAGAGCAATAAAAAATGGGAAACCTTTGGTGGGGAAAGAAATGGTTTTGTAGCTGTAAACCGTTGTAATATGTACATATCTTTTCGCATTTTTGCCTTCAGTTTCACTTGCAATTCGGCTTCTTGCCTAATGCTAATGATGCCTTGATTACAAATACAACAGTATGTAGTAACACTGTTGCTTGGCGAGACCAACCGCTGCAGTTTAATTCACTGCAAATGTTATTTCCTCGGACAAATTAACCATTAGCGTTAGTTGCCAGTAGTAGGTTAGGGGGGGTGATAAGTATGGTGAAAAGCATCTTTTGATGGATAGCTGATGACTGAATGGCTCCAACATGAAAATTCTTGGTGACGAGAATTTTTTAAAATAAAACTTTTTTCAGTTATTTTATACAATAACTCTACATTATTTTTCCCCAAAAAATATTTTTTCAGTCATTATCCCCCCCACCCAAAAATATAGTAGAGCCGCTGTTTGGTGGCATTTTTTTTCAGTCATTTTATAAAATAACCTTACATTATTTTCCCCCTGAAAATATAGTAGAGCCGCTCTTTGGTGGCATGGTTGGGCCTTCGTCGCAAAACCAAGGAGCGCCTGAGGCCTGTCGCGCTATCATCCTATGACTTACTTGGGCTGACATCTCTCGTGTTACGATTGTGTGATCGGGTTCAATCACGCCACCAAGCCGCAACTAACTATCGTCGTAGAATAGTAGCGTGACAAGACCTGACTGATCAATTTGTTTTTAAATAATATTTTTAATTAATATTACTTAAATAAATGGGTAGATAAAAAATTACATAAATAAATTTATGTTGTCATTTCAAATAGCGATATAGTTATGTTGTCGTTTGAACCGTTGATAATCCGATTTAGACTCTAACATGGTATTTTTATGAGTTAGTAGTTTTGAAATAATAGCTAACTGTTAAAGAGAGAATTTGATGAGTTTGTTATATGTATACATGGAAGTTGAGTGATAATTTTTGTTTAAATAAACCATCCTCATCATCCGAACAATCGTCCTTAACCTCTTTCGCTTCCAATACAATTTCTTCGGCCTTGGCCCAATGATCTTCTCACTCTAAGTGATCCACTATGCATTCAACATCCTCCTTTGCATCCGCTTGTTCGCTATGTTCAACTTAGTTATCTTCGGCCACCACTGCATCACCATGATTCTTGGCCTACCAGCCTCAACCTCCATCTGCACACCCACACTACTTTCCGCCACTTCATGGGCGCTACCATATGTGCTTGGACTATGTTTCATATGGGCCTACACCAGCAACACAAATTCCTAGCGACACAACCTATATGCTTCGAAGTAGCTCTTTCATGACTTTGTTTGCTCTATGGGCCTCAACTCCCAAAAGATGACTTCTGCTCAACGGCTCTACGAGCATTTCACGATAACAACATGCAATGCTGGTCCAGCTAGAAGCTGTAAATCAGCCACAACCACACACCTCCAATTTCAAGATTATTCAAGGGTTGATAAAGTGTGATTTACAGAAAACTGCTCAAATCAACCCACATGAACGTCCTGAACCTTACCATATCTATAAAAAAAACAGTGAAAGATTGTTAACCTGACATACTATAAAAACTAAAAAAATCATAACGCGTGCTAATAAAAAACGCTACGTATATCCAAAACAAAATTAAACTACTCCACTACCAATCTTATCAAAATCTATTTTGCCTGCATATTGCACAACACAACTGCAAAATTCAATTTAATTTTTCAATACGACTTACATGCAATCTAAATATGGGATCTGAACCTAGCCATCCTGAATCTTCGACTAATCGATGTACACATAGAGCTAATCTATAATGTTTACACTATAATATTAAAAACTAGATTCTAATTAAATACATGTGACATTAGCACTAAAACATAGCAAAACACAACTATACCAACCTAATTCTACCACTAATCTATATTCATTGTTGCTAACCTAATATGCTTTTTTAAATACCCAATAAATTAAGTTAGCAACGAAAATTAACCATAAAAAATGCGAGTACGTGGATGAACACGAGTGGAGTCTCCTTTTTTTCCTCTCTTCTTTTCCTCTCCTCACCTCCCCTTCTCGTTTTTCTAATTTAAAATGACTTTTTGATTGAATTTTGACTTTTATAAGGCCGTCACTCGAGCGGTGACCATGGGACTATCGCGTACGCACCGCCAGTCACTTTACAGGAGTGTGATTGGCATGCCAAGTCATGCTCCAAAGTCAACACTAGGAGACATGAGACACGTCATCATTCGTTGCACAACTGTTTGTATACCAAAGTCAGTCACGTTATGATTGTGTGATTGGGACCCAAATCACATCTCAACGGAGTGATTGACCTTTATCGCGTGGCCGATAAGCGACAAAGTTATATTTCTGTAAAAAAAAGGTAAAGTTATTCTTATAAAATGATTGAAAAATGGTTTATTAAAAAAAACCTTTTGGTGACCACAAACCCTCCAACTCACTCTCTTTTGACACGCAAGTTTGCCCATTGCGATTCACCTTCACCTGACCTTGCTAGCTAGCCAGCTTCCGGAAATCGCTTCTTTGTCCTCTCACTACTAGTAGCTAATCACCACGACAGTATGCATGCTTGTCAATTTGACATGAAACGCCACATGTCTCATCCGAACGCATGGCTGCCAATTGTGCAACAAGCTCTGAACTTGGTACACTTTGTGAGCTGTGACGTGCGTTCAATGGATGGTGCCAGTGATTCAGCTGCTCCAGAATTCAGACGTGCGATCCATGTCGTTCGCTGCACCTGCTAGCTGCTACGCACGGTCCTGCGAGTAATTTGGCCATTTAGAGATGAGATGGTTGGTGCCGGGGGGCATCTGGTTGGGTGCGACATTACTGGATGTTTGGCAGCTCAAGCTTCTATTCTAGATCTGGTTTCAATGCCATGCTGCACGGTGATGTGGGTGCAGGGGACATGTATGAACAGAGGCCGTTTGACGAGGACGCTTGGGGTTCTCTGCTTCGTTTGCTTGGTTATTTGCTTACTGTACAGTGATTGGCAGATGGGTTCGATTTCCCGGCAAATAGTACTCCCTCCGTTGATAAATATAAGCCTTATTTTGACTTTGCATAAGGATTAAGGTTATGGTAAAATTGAGAAAGATATGAGAGGAAATGACTTATATATCCCTCTTAATTGTCTTAGAAGATGAGAGATAATGAATAAATGCATATGGTTGAGAGAATAAATAGGGGTGTAAGTGGAAAAGCTCATTAAATCTACGTGCACACTTTATATTTTTCAAAAAAAATCATTCAAACTATAGGCATTATATTTATCAACAGAGGGAGTACTTCATACAGCTGGAGAACGCAGTCGGGGTTTGTTTCTTGAAGCTAGGTGCGGCGAGATTCTGAGGTTGGGTTTAGGGTCTAAACTGTTTAGGGAGTTGAAAGTTATTTTTTTGCTTTCTGAGTTGAAAAGTGGCTGTAGTTTTTTATAAAAAATTATCTAATGAGTACCTAATTTTTTTTAGCAATAAGCTGCAAAGACAAATCCAGCCCAACTTTTCAACTTTTTGTTTTTTTAGTTACATGTGGCTTTTGGCTTATGTCAAAAACCGCTTAAAAGCTGAACTTGTTGACGTCAAAAACTTGAAGTAGGGTTTACGACAAAGACACACCGCATTTAACACTGGTTCAGAGCGTGCGGTCGATTTGACACAGAGACAAGGTAAAAAATATAAAATTCACTCGAAGCCGATCGTTGGGATCAATCGGCTTAGACTCAATCAGCTTGAAGCCGATCAAGATCAAAGTATCGAATAGATCTAATTAGCGATTAAGGCTAATCGGAGGATAAAATTCTCTCAAAGCCGATCGTAACGATCAATCGGCTTAAACTCAATCGACTTGAAGCCGATCAAGATCAAGGTATCGAATAGATCTAATTAGCGATTAAGGCTAATCGGAGGATAAAATTCTCTCAAAGCCGATCGTAACGATCAATCGGCTTAGACTCAATCGACTTGAAGCGATTAAGATCAAAGTAACGAGGTAAGTCAACTAGCGATTAAGGCTAATCGGAGGATAAAGCGGATCGATTACGAAGAAGGCGATGCGCAACAAAATCGAGAATAAATCAAACACAGGCGTAATTTGAAGAAGATCAACAATCGGCGATCGCAACTTTATTGATCGAGATCGAATTACAAAGACTAAATTACAAGAACTACTCTAGTCGACGGAAAAGTAGATGAAAAGTAGAAGTGAATTGGTTGGTTGGCTCTGGCGACTTTTACGATCACCTCTAGACCTCTTTTATAGCCATTGGCGATAGAGTCTGGTACAACACGTTAGGAATAGAATCCGTATCGGCCTCTATTTGGAGGGTGCTTTCCTTAACAACTGTTTTGTTTTCAAATATCTTGATCCGTTATCAATCGTATCTTGTTGATCTTGGATCGCCGATTTTGACCCTATCGCCAAATTTTGGTGCAAACATATGCCCCCATTTTGGGAGATAACATGTTATCTTCAAAAATTTTTATCACCGACTTGAACATATATTTTCTTACCATAGCCAAATTTTTAAGCGCATCGAGTTAATTTGGCTTTCAGTCGATGTCGGCCAACTCGTATATTCGTATTTGAGTTTTAGCCAATCAATACCTAACGATACCTTAGACAAACCGATGCACACTACACGATCCACGTTGATCCCTTACCAAATCGGCTATCACGAGCTGACGGGTGGTATGATTTTCCAGACTAGATCGGCTTTGTCGAACAAAAATCATTGGCCGAATCCGGTTTTTTCTTCCTCCACTCTTTTCTCGCAATCTTAATCGGATGAAGCTCATTAAAAGTTTTATCGCTTTGTTTTTCTTGTTCAGCTTCCCTCATCTCTTGGGTCCTTAGCCGCTCAAGTCTTCTTCTTTGTGATCGGCTTAAACCTGGAGGACACCATCTCGGCTTTGGTTCGATCGACTTACATATTTTTCCTAACAGATCCATACTAGCCGCAGTGTTAGACCCTTCATCTTGGTCTTGTTTCCAACTTATAGTCGGCTTAGAAATTCTATCTTTAGCCGACCATCGCTGCCTATCACCTTGACATGGGTAATACCGCATCGAACATGTGTTTGGTGATGGCAAAGCTAATCCCCTCTCCCAACAAAATTGCCAAAAAGGGTACCGTTGGTGAGCTCTTTCAGGGCCGCTTGTCCGATATTCATTAACCAGCCGATGTGGAGGACTTCGTCGTGGCCTTTCATTCCTTCTTTCATATTTTGCTAGTAGTTGGGAAAAAGTGGGCCGACTTACGTATCGAAACTACGTGGTGGCAATGCTCTCTCACTGATAACCCTTTGGTGTGATTGTTTTAAAAAAATTCCTTCACGGTCGGTTTTATTTGTATAGAGCCAACGGTAATCATGAGTGTCTTATTGCTATCATAATTTGATTGTACATCGGCTTGACGCGCGTCATTTTATAGCCGATGATATATGAATTTGATCATTAGGCTCTGCATCTTGTCTTGGCTTTTCCTTCTTTTTGGAGCAATGGACCATGTTAATTGGAAAAGGATCGTCGTCATTTGCATCGTCGCTCTTACGCAAATTTTAGTTGGTCATCCTCTATAGCCGATTGTATCTTGTCTTTGTAATTCTTCAATTCATCTTTGAAGCTGTTATCATCGGACTTGACTTTCTTGAGCGATACTCATTGTAAGAGATGACTTAAATTGGTGAATTCACCCGCCAAATTTTTCTCTTAATGGGGTATCAACCCGTGGAAAGCTAAATCGGCCAACTGATTATTAGGCAGGGTAACACTAAAACACCTATTTCTCACTTCCGAATCTCTTAACATAATTATTTACCGATTCGCGGTCTTACATTGGGATGAACTTAGATCGAAATCACGAGTTCCGACTACTGGAGAAAAATACTCATGGAATCGGCTTTCCAAATCGTTCCAAAATGAACGAATTTGGAGGTAAACTAGTAAACCAAGTGAAAGCGGCTCCGATAAAGACAAGGGAATAATCTAATTTTCAGCCCGTCGGATGAAAGTGCCTCGCCACACCGAGCGATAAAGCGTCCGGCGTGCTCTAAGGTCGTGACCGAATCAATCGAAAATTTGGCAAAATCGGAACTTTAAAATTATGTGGATATTGCATACGATCTATATAATCCGGATAAGGCTTTCTATATCCAATGACTCTACCCTTTGGTAGAAGCGAATTGATCTACCAACACGGCGAAATTTGGTCACCCAATTAATGTTGTTAGCCAACAAGATATCGGGCTCGCCAATGACTACTATTACGCCCAGAGTGCAAACTCGGTGTCGATTAGACCGAGCCGAGCGATTTTGTTGGTTTTGCTCATACCGTCGTACCTCCTAGCCGTGGTTCTCGTCACGAGGACAAAGGGCTCTGCGTAGGTTATCACCTTATGAGGGACCGGATTCACAGGCGAATCGGCTCTTGGTATTATGCGTGCCTAATTTGTTCAATCGGTTGTGAGACCGATTGTGGGAAAATATTAAGCGGAGTTGGCGACGGCAAAGTAGCCGACACGTTTAGTTTAGCGGCATCGATGTCGCGCGATAATGTGTTACCCCACTCGCCGAGGATCTCGTGGTAGCATGGCGGTAGGTTGAGTCGGCATCATAGTGGGAGTGGAGTTGTAGCCGATGGTTTAGGATCGTGAGGCACTCTGTGTATTTTGTGCTATTGAAAAAGCGAGTAACTTGGCGGGGCTTGCATTGGGTCAAGCGGACCTCGGATGATGCCAATTCGAGCTATAGTTTTCACGCTATTCGTGATCATCGGCTTAAGTGTTGCAACGAGCCGATGATTGATTTATCATAGCATGGTGCACAGATTGATTTATCATAGCCGATAATTCGGCTTGGGCGGGCAGGTATTGACTTACCAAACCGTCGGTGACACCTGCATCGCCGAGTGGATTGAGCGTCGGCAAAGCGGTCCGTTGCGTGATGCCGCGCCGGGTTTTTTGGTAACAACCCAGCATCATCTCCTCCAAAGCAGCTTTTCGATCTTCAATTTCCTTGCGCTGCTCTGTCGTTAAATCGTTCAACGTGGGGACGATTATAGCTTCTGTGTTGAGATCGGATGACGGAATTTCTTTACTTGATGAAGCCATCGGTCCCACCAGGCGTGCCAAGAGTGTGTTGACGTCAAAAACTTGAAGTAGGGTTTACGGCGAAGACACCGCATTTAACACTGGTTCAAGAGCGTGCCAGTCGATTTGACCTGTAACCGACAAGGTAAAAAATATAAAATTCACTCGAAGCCGATCGTTGGGATCAATCGGCTTAGACTCAATCGACTTGAAGCGATCAAGATCAAAGTATCGAATAGATCTAATTAGCGATTAAGGCTAATCGGAGGATAAAATTCTCTCAAAGCCGATCGTAACGATCAATCGGCTTAAACTCAATCGACTTGAAGCGATCAAGATCAAGGTATCGAATAGATCTAATTAGCGATTAAGGCTAATCGGAGGATAAAATTCTCTCAAAGCCGATCGTAACGATCAATCGGCTTAGACTCAATCGACTTGAAGCGATTAAGATCAAAGTAACAGGTAAGTCCAACTAGCGATTAAGGCTAATCGGAGGATAAAGCGGATCGATTACGAAGAAGGCGATGCGCAACAAAATCGAATAAATCAAACACAGGCGTAATTTGAAGAAGATCAACAATCGGCGATCGCAACTTTATTGATCGAGATCGAATTACAAAGACTAAATTACAAGAACTACTCTAGTCGACGGAAAAGTAGATGAAAAGTAGAAGTGAATTGGTTGGTTGGCTCTAGGTAGCTTTTCTGATCACCTCTAGACCTCTTTTATAGCCATTGGCCGATAGAGTCCTGGTACAACACGTTAGGAATAGAATCCGTATCGGCCTCTATTTGGAGGGTGCTTTCCTTAACAACCTGTTTTGTTTCCAAATATCTTGATCCGTTATCCAATCGTATCTTGTTGATCTTGGACTGCCGATTTTGACCCTATCTGCCAAATTTTGGTGCAAACAGAACTGTTTGAAAGGGCTTGCTCGCTTTTCAGAAACTGAAAAACAGGCACTTAGAGTTGAGACCACAATGTTCTGGCAAGCATCTGTTATTCTGCCCATCGATATTCTCCTTTCGAGGGATTACTACTACACCTAGTTGGCGAGAGCTGTGCCCTGACATCAATAATCGCCTGGTTTTCTTCTGTGTTTGACCCCTGCCTAAAACATGGACGAGAACATGCAACCTTCAGTGTTTGTTTCATTATGCTAGGGTTCGACGATTACCATTAGAAGTGCGTTTTACTATCTTGGGGTCTCCGTGAAGGGATTATACCGTCACAGAGAAGCAAGCATCGGACGTGAAAGATTCCCCATAAGCCATAATAAGGATCTGATCTTTTCCGTGGACATCGATCAGCTATAGATTGCTGCGTCTCACTTCTCTCGACATCTTGTCCGACGCCTCTTGGGCAAGGTAGTTGCAAATTTTAGCTACTGCGTCAAAGAAATGTTGTATGGGTTGGGAAACCACATGGCCCATTGAAAGCCCATGCTGGTCCCTTAGCCTAAACCCTAGGTGAGCGCTATAAAAGGAGGAGGGGGGTCCCCTATGTACCAGAAATCATTAGCAATAAAGAATTTCCGCTGTTGCTCTCCCTAAACACGTGTCTCTCTCTTTCTGTTCTCCAATTCAGATCTGTTCGGGAACCCCGGACTATTCGATAGCGAGGTTCCTTAACACGTTATCAGCACGAAACTCTACCGGAGATCAGAATTGAAAAGGTGGGATTAGCGTTTGAATCTAATCGATGCTTTTCTATGCATGCATCTATCTTACGTGGCACGAAGCTACACGGCGATCGCTCGAAGCTGCCGACATGAAGCTACAGTACGCGGTTTAATGTTCATCACAGAAAAAAAAGAAAATCGACGCCGCATCGGTCTTCACGCACGCAGCGCGTAGCCGACGGCCAGCATCGCCGCCTCGGCCGGCGCCACCCCGCGCACGCAGCGCGTCGAAGCCGCCACCGTCGCCACCGTCGTGCACTTGACCGATCGCCGCGCCGCATGGACAACGCCTCGAAAGGCGCGCCGACCGCCGGCAGACGGCCGACCGCCGGCAGACGGCCGACCGCCCGCGTCACGCGCTGTGTGTCGCGCCGGCTTCGCCGACTTGAATCCGGCTAGCCGCCGTTCGCGCTGCCGTCCCGCCATCCGACGCGCCGCGACGCCGCGCGGTCTGGCCGCCGCCGTCGCGCCCTCGCCGTCGGCCAAAGCGCCGGCGCATGGTTCGACCGTCGCGGACGTAGCGCCCGGTTGCAACACTCGGCCTCGTAGAAGCCGCGCCGAAGCCGCCGCGTCGCCCCTCGGCCGCGCGCCGTGCCGTCGCCCGTCGACTCGGCCAGCAAGACGAAATCGCGCCGCGCCACGCGACCGCCGGCCTCCGTGCCTACCGCCCGCCGAAGCGGCTCGGCCTCGCGCCACGTCGCGCCCGGCGCGCGCCGGCCTCGCGCTGCCGCTGCCCGGCCTCGACCTCCGGCCCGCTCGCGGCGCCGCGCGCCCGACCTCGACCCTTAGCAGCGACGCCCGGCCGAGACTTGCTCGCGCCGCCGGTCGCGCCCGCCGAGCCTCGCGCGCGCCTCTGCGCGACCTCGCGTGGAAGGAGAAAGGCAATGCAAAAGAAAGAAGGAAGCCTCTGTGCGCAAAAGAAGAAGCAGTTGGGGCGTCGCACGCGTGAAAAAAAAAGGAAAAGTGCAAAGAGCGGCGCGTGCGGCTAGAAACCCTAGCGGTAGCGGCAGTGGGCCAAGAAAAAAAGGAGGGCAAGGCCAGTAGCCGGTTCGGCCGGGAGAAAAAAAAGGAAAGAAAGAAAAGGGAAAGAAAAAGAAAAGAAAAAAAATTGCAGAAAATTTTGAAAAATTGCCAGAAAATCAAGAAGATTCATTTGGCTCTGGTTTAAATTTTCCAGCTTTATTTCTCTGTTTTATGAATTTTCTTTATGAATTTCGAACCCTTTGCTTTATTTTATATAATGCAATGCATATGAATTTATTTTTCTGCACTTTATGCTTTTTGCAACCATTTTCTATCAGATTACATGCAGTAATCTAAACCAGAATTTTGAAATCATGTAGATGTCTGGAATTGTGAATCGTGAGTTTGAAGAACTGGCCCCGCACGGTCAGAACTATCTCACTTGGGCATCGGACGTAAAGATCGTCCTTGGGGGCAAGAAGCTCCGCTCCGCGATTGGTCTAGGGTCCTCGCAGGACGCAAAACCTACCGCTGAGCAGAACGATCAAGCTCTGTATTTTCTCAGACACCACCTCTCAGCCACTCCGAAGAATGAATATATGGCTGAGGAGAGTGCACTTGAGTTTTGGACTGCACTTCAGAAGCGGTTCGAAAAGCTTAAGTACACCATCTTGCCCCAAGCACAGCAAGATTGGGTACGCCTGAGATTTGCAGACTTCAGAACAGTGGCTGAGTACAATTCTGCCTTGCACAGAATTTGTACCAATCTCTCTCTATGTGGCAAGAAGATCACTGATGAAGAGAAGATCGATGCTGCAGCCATTATTATGGCAAATGAAGAGAAAACTTCTGTCGATGACATAGAAGCAGAAATTAATGCATATTTCACAGATTCTGTTTAATGCATTTCTTTTAGATTATGGTTGTTAGCATTTTTCTTTGAATAATGAATTGTAAGCTCTAGAAGAGCATACTTCTTTCATGAATAAATACGCAATTTATTCTTTATTCCAGTATTCTTCAAATTTGCAAGTAATATTTGGATTGTTTTTGCCTCTATCTGATTAGAATTATATTTCTTTTATCTAGAAATCGTGTAGCGCCCAAATAGAAGAGATATGCATTGTTGATAGTGGCACAACAAATACCATCTTAAGAGAGTTTAAGTATTTCCAGTCGATCACGAAGAACGCTGGAAAGATTACTACGATCGCAGGAAACGACTCATATGTAATCGGCTCAGGAAGAGCCACTATTATATTGCCTATGGGTACAACTCTGGTAATAGAAGAAGCCATTTTGTACCCTAAATCAACGCGCACTCTCTTAAGCTTTAAAGACATCCGCGCCAATGGTTTTCACGTAGAAACCAATGAAGAAAATGGCAAAGAATACTTGTGCATTGTGAAGCACGCGGTATGTGGAAAAATGGTATTAGAAAAATGTCCCTCATATAAATCTGGGTTGTACTACACGAATATTCATGCACCCGAAGTGTATACTTTCTTGAAGATTGTTTTTAGAAGCTCTGAGTTATTTTCTTTATGGCATGGTAGATTAGGTCACCCTGGTCTTAGAATGATGAGGAATATAGTGAACAACTCACAGGGTCATGGCATTAATGTTAAAAATTTTCCGAATCATGAAGATTTTGTGTGCCCTGCATGTGCCACCGGGAAATTAATAACTAGACCCTCTGTCATGAAAGTGCAAAGTGAAATCCCAGCATTCCTGGAACGCATCCAGGGGATATTTGCGGTCCGATTCAACCCCTGTCAGGGCCGTTTCGATACTTTATAGTGCTCATCGATGTTTCCTCGAAATGGTCGCATGTATGCTTGTTGTCAACAAGAAACCATGCTTTTGCAAAGCTGATCTCGCAGATCATAAGAATTAAGAATGCTTTCCCTGATCATCGCGTGAAGTCCAAAAGAATGGACAATTTGGAGAATTTACTTCAAAGGCATTTGATGATTATTGCATCGCAATGAGGATAGCGATTGAGCACTCCGCATCGCACGTCCATACGCAGAATGGACTAGCGAAGCACTAATAAAGAGGATTAAGTTCATTGCGGACCGCTTTTGCAAAGTTGTAACATGCCCAACACTTGTTGGGGACACGCGATCTCGCACGCGAGCTCTTATCAATTTCGGATCGTCGGTCTACAACATCCATTCTCCTATGCGACTTGTGCGGAATCGTCCGAAGATCTCCCATCTTAGAAAATTTGGGTGTATGGTATATGTACCTATACCACCCCTCGTGATCGCAATGGGCCCTCTCCGCAAGTGCGGGATATACATTGGTTATGAGTGCATCCATAATCGTATTTGAAACCTATATTTGGAGACTTGCATACTGACCGATTCGCTAATTGCATTTTTGACGAGGATCGTTTCCGTCATTAGGGAGGAAATCAACCTTTGGATGAAAAATACCGGAAATCATATGGCATTCCAGGGATCCCGCACATGACCCCGAACTAATGAAGCAAATCAAGAAGTCAGTTAATTGATTTGCGAGATTGCTAAATGAACCGCCCGATCATTTTGTGATCGAAGGGCATGGTTAAGTCGCATGTACCCGCAAGGAATGCACGAGAGAGGTGGAAATACCAAAGAAAATAGAAGGTATCCCTCAACCTGTTGAGGCCTCAAAGAAAAAGCGAGAAAATCTAGCTCCTCAAACCCAAAGTACCGGAGGCGTGCGGAAAAGCTGGCGAGAGGACTTACCACAACCAATCACGAAAATGCCCCAAGGAAAGAAGGGAGCGGTTGAGACCTAGCTGGAAAGAAGCCAACAGAAAGGCAATTCGGACTTGAATCTTCCATCTGCAGAAGCCGCGGAAATAATGTGTGCACACATAGGCGATGAAAAGCTAAAGGAACTTGCTCTGCGATAGGGAAAAGCAATGAAGAGCAAGTAGAAGTGCATGAAGCACCCCATGAAGAAATGGCTATAAACTTTGTAATAACGGAGAATCACGAATAGAGCAACGACCAACGTTGATGCATACCTTGCAAAGAAGATTGCCTCGATCATTGATCATGACCCGAGCTCGCATCTCGCAGAGTGCAAGAAAAGGCTAGATTGGGAAGAATGGAAAAGGCAATCACTGCAGAGTTAGTCTCTCTGAACAAGAGAGAGGTGTTTGGGCCCGTATGCCGCACACCTCCCCATATAAACCCCGTAGGTCACAAATGGGTCTTTGTTCGGAAGAGGAATGAAAACAACGAAGTTGTAAGGTACAAAGCAAGGCTTGTAGCTCAAGGTTTCACTCAACGTCCTGGAGTTGATTATGAAGAAACCTATTCTCCGGTCATGGGAGGAATTACCTTTAGATATTTGATCTCAATGGCAGTCAACTTGAAGTTGAGAATGAAGCTAATGGATGTTGTCACAACATACTTGTATGGAAACTTGGATTCGGAGATATACATGAAAGTCAGGAAGGAATTCCTATCCGAACCAAGGCGGAGCAAATAGAAACACATGCATGTGTGAAATTGGAGAAATCCGTATGTATAAATTTGAAGCGATCGGGAAGAATGTGGTACAATCGCTTGAGTGACTTTCTCTGCAAGAAAGGCTACACAAACAGCGAAGATTATCCATGTGTGTTTATACATCGATCCCCGAATGGATTCTGTATAATCTCCGTCTATGTAGATGACTTGAACATCATTGGGACGGATGAAGAAATTGAAGAGGCATGCTCATACTTGAAGTCTGAGTTTGAAATGAAGGATTTGGGTAAAACCAAGTTTTGTTTAGGCTTGCAGCTTGAACATGTCCAAGGAGGAATCTTGATACATCAATCAACCTACACACAGAAAGTGTTGGAAATGTTTGGATTTGAAAAAGCATATCTGCGAAGACTCCAATGGTGGAAGGTCACTCCAGCGGACCTAGACCTATCTGAGATCTAGAGAAGAGGGAGGAAGTCACGGGAGCGCAGAATTCCCATATCGAGTGCAGTTGGGCGCTCATGTACCTTGCGAATAGCACCAGGCGGACATTGCGTTATTGTGAATTTGCTAGCCCGATGCGGTCTGAGAACCCACCAAAAGGCATTGGAAAGGGATCAAGGACATCTTCCGCTACCTCCAAGGAAGCAAAGACCTCGGTCTGTTTTTCAGAAGAAATAATGAATTGAATTTGGTTGGCTACGCCGATGCCGGGTACTTATCAGACCCGCATACTGGCAAGTCCCAAACTGGCTATGTTTTCCTATGTGGAGGAACAACAATTTCTTGGAAGTCATCTAAGCAGACTCTTGTCTCGACGTCGACAAACCACTCGGAAATCATTGCTTTGTATGAAGCATCTCGTGAATGTGCATGGCTCAGAAGAATGGTTCACCACATCTAGAAGTCATGTGGCTTGAACATTGAGCAAACTCCCAAGATAATTTATGAAGATAATGCAGCTTGTGTTGCCCCAAGCACATATGGGTTATGTGAAGAGCAATCTCACGAGGCATATCAACCCCAAGTTCTTCTATGCTCACGAATTGCATAAGATGAACGAGATCAAGATATTGCATACTAAGTCATGTGAAAATCTTGCAGATTTGTTCACTAAATCACTCCCAGCATCTACCTTTGAAAGGTGCGTGAAAGGAATTGGGATGATGAGACTTAGAGAAGTGCAGATTTCAGGGGAGATATTTCACATACTCCCACATGAATCTCGAGCATGAATTATGAATACCCAACATGAATCTCGAAGATTAGCAATTGAAGTTGGGAGAATTGTACTGTTTTCCTTAGCAAGTTTTTCATGAAGTTTTCTTGCATAAGGTTTTTAACGAGGCAATTCGTGCAACATAGTAAGCGTATGCTATGTACTCTTTCTCCAAGTATTTTTTTCCCACTGGGTTTTTCTGGGGTTTTAATGAGGCATATGCATCTCGCGGCAAAGGGCCCAAGGGGGAGTGTTGGGAAACCACATGGCCCATTGAAAGCCCATGCTGGTCCCTTAGCCTAAACCCTAGGTGAGCGCTATAAAAGGAGGAGGGGGTCCCCCCTATGTACCAGAAATCATTAGCAATAAAGAATTTCCGCTGTTGCTCTCCCTAAACACGTCTCTCTCTCTTTCTGTTCTCCAATTCAGATCTGTTCGGGAACCCCGGACTATTCGATAGCGAGGTTCCTTAACAGTATGGGCCAGATGGCCGGGCTGTGGATGAGTGGATCTCGCAGGATCGATCTCGTGCGCTCCTGTCCTATGGCTCTTCTACTGTCTAAATACTTATGATCTGTCTGTCTAGGTTTATGTTTTTAGTTTATAACTTAAAGTCAGTATCTTTTTCTTAAACAGCTTCAAAGCAATCCATTTTTATATGTGACAGGGGTGATTTTACTTCATATTCAGTGTCAGTGGTCTGAATCTAATTTTTAGTAAGTCAAAAAAATCATCTGTTAGGTGGCTTTCGGCTGTTAGTTATATATACTAGAGTTTTCTTTAAGTTTTAATTAAAATAATTCAAAATGAATTTGAAAGTCAATTATTTCTGCAAAAATGAGTTTCTTATGGTCTCATAATCTTATATAAATTTATTTTATATTTTTATGAATTATACTTTTCAAATTTGCAATAGTGTCCATAATGGGGTTTATACTAGTTTAAATTCAAATAATTCAAACTGTGACTAAAAATTAATTAGTTTTACATATTATAAAATATTATGATTTTATATGAATTTATAATTTTATTTTACTGGAATTGGATCAAAAATGTGAAAGATACCAATGTTTGAAGTACGGTCCGATTGAATATTCTCTGGAAAAATGCAATTTACGCTTTCTATACCTGGAAGCGCATTCTTACATCTGAACGGCTTGCCCCTTTGCGTCACTGACTCGGCGTCCCCACCAAGCAGCGACACCAAACAGGGGAGTCACAGTGATGCTCACCGCTGGCGACGTGGGTGCTCGGTTCGGCCGGCCAGTAGCTTGGCGACCTGGAGAAGGGCTAGTGTAAGCTCGGGGAAGAACCGGTGATACTCGGCAGTGGCTGCAGCTAGAGCTCCACCGAGGGCCAGCGGTTATAATGGCGTCGGTTAATCGGGGAAGAAAAGAAAGGCGATTGAGCTCGAATTAACCGGATAATAAGCATTAGTGAGTCCATTTAAACCCATTTTACCACCCTATTCAATCGGATATTAGCCGAGGTGAGCCGCCACCGTACACCGGTCAGGAAGAAGAAGGCGCACGGTGGCGCAGTGTTTTGGTTGGTTCGAGCTGTGATCGACAGGTGGGGGTTCTTAGGGTGTCCTTATTGTGCTTCAAGACTGAGGAATTGGAAAATGATTGACTGATTTGGTTGATTGGGTTTTGATTTTGTTGTTTGAACTTGCGGCAAAGGGAGAGATGTGTGCTGCTTTGTGAATGTCTGAACAAAGCGGGGAGTGGGGTGCTGTGAGGACCTTTGTGGCTGTGTGGAGCTAGTAAGGATCTGGAGTGGTTTTTACAGCCGGAGAAGATGAGTAGCAACGATGGAATGCTGTGGAGACTTGGCAGCGATCGGCAAGGGCAAGGCAATAGCGGCTCGGTTTTTCTGCAAGCCAAGCTAGCTCAAGGCGTTGAAATGGATGTGATAGTTCAGGGAAGCGGGGTATGGGTGGTCAGGGCATGGGCGCTCACGACGGAGCTCGCGAAGTCGGGCTTGCGGCAGCCGCGTGGCAGCAAAGATCTGCCGGGGCAGCGAAATTTGCGTCAATGCTTTTCCGTGGCAGAGGATGGGCAGCAGTGCTGACTGAAGAAGACGACGACGCTGAGGTGCTCTGTGCTTGAGTCATGGCAACGATAGCTCAGCATTTAGTTTGTCGTGACGGCAGCGACTGGATGCCTTCGTTGGAGGGGAGAGGAAGGCTGAAGGAAGAAGTGAGAGTGAGAGGGGGGAAAGGGAGGCTGGCGAGTGGGACCGGAGCCCACCAGGCAGAGACAGGAAATGGGCAGGCTCGGATCCTCGTGGCCAAAGGGGTCCAACCAGGCAAGAGGGCCCACAAGTAAGTGAGAGGAAAAAGGGCTTAAGAAAGAAGTGACTTCTGGACAGGGCATGGACCTCATTTAATTAGCTATCAAATCTTGCTTAAAATTTTTAAAAAATTTAATGAAGTTATGGGATAAATATTGACGTCTATAAATTTTTTTGAGTTAAAATATGTTACATATAAATTATAGTCCCCAAAACTTGCCTCCATCAAAATTAACCTCTCGACAATTTACTCACCCACATCCGATGGTCATTGTTTAATGTGTCTAAATTTTCATCTTTATGACATTTTTATTTTATTTGAGGATAAAAAATGGATTCAATGTTTTATTTTTTTGATAAAAATGGATTCAAGAATTTTTGAAAATTTTTGAGAGAGTTTGATTTGGTCTATGAATTCTTTTATAAAAAATTTCAGATAAATACCATGCAAATTTATTTTATATTAATTCTGATATTGCAAATTTCAGATTTAACTGCTTTCTATTTTTGAATTATAAAATATATAAATTTAATTATTAATTTTTAATATTTTTATAAGGGGTTATTAATATTATTATGGAGATATGGTAAAATTTTAAGTCAGAGATAAGTTTTGAAGATTTTTATTAAATTCTGTCAACACACTGTTTTGAAGTCAAAATGAGTCATTTCACATATCACTTCATTACCTAATGCATTTAAAACCTTTTGACAGCTGAAAAAGGTTGCTATAGACTTTAAATATTAAATATAAACTTTTTATATTTTTACTATCATTTAATTTTATCATTTCACCTTTTTCATTTTTATCTTTTTACTAATTCCATTAAATGATTTTTTAAAGCCAAAAATCCAAGAAAAGTCAATAAATCTAGAAAATAAATCAGAAAATATGGGAATTAGAAATATTATTATATTTTAAACTCATTTTCATAGCTTTTTTATTTTGGAAGAAAAAGTTTTATTATAGCAACTTATACTTTCCTAGGACTAGAATCCAACATAAAGAGCAAAAATGATGATATTTAATTTAAAATCTTGATTTTAATTAAAAATTTAAATTGATTCTATTTTAAAATTTTAAATTCTTATTTTATTTCATTTTTGAAATTTCCAGGATGTTACAACGTCGCCATTAGAGCTTGATATGCAAGAATATGCTTTCACTTGTCTACGTGAATACATAGTATTCTTTTGCAAAACATAAAGGAATATTTGATACTTTTGCAACTTTGTTGGGCTAATTGATAAAATAATTCGTTAAATTGCGATAATTTTGTTACATGTTGAACTCATATAGTTGATTAATCATCGTTATATGTAAGGACCCGAATCCACTGATTCGAACCCACTGTGTTTACTGCACTATTCCCAGGATCAACGCTAGTGCACACAGCTTAACATTGGTACATATCACATCATACACAACGATAATAGAATAATAGTTCATTTATTGATATAACTAAATGTATGATCTTATGACCAACTTACATTATTAAGCCACGCAGGGCAAGACTGAGAATATAAACTAATTATTAAGCAGCGGAAAGTAGAAACGTAAATAGCTCATCAGTTCACCACAGGCAACCGACAAGGCTCGGACCCTAATGACTCGTGTCTTCTTGGACTTCATCTTCCAACACAGGTGTCGATTCTTCAACTGTTGATTATTGTTGTTTGGCAAGGGTGAGTACTTAAAGCACTCAACAAGTTGTGCACAGAATGCAATTCTATTTATCTACATGTAAGGCTTATTCCAAAGGGTAGGCTATCATGGCTATTTTGCAATAAGCAGCATTTACGAACAAATACAGTAAATAGATTGTAAAGAATGTAAAACAAATAATGATAATAAATAAATTGATATTTCTCCAATAAACCAAGTTTCAATCCTAAATCAAATTCATTTTCCATATGGCATCCCGCCATCCCAACTAAGTTGTCCGATTAATTAAACTAACCCTAACTGTAATTCCGAGCATTGCTCAATACATGAGCACGGCTATCAGAATAGTTTCACACTCTGCAGAGGTTATGCACTTTACCCGTGATACAACCAAACACCACAAAGGCGAGAGATCATAACAAAGCCTTTACAATGCTCTATCTTAACTCGATACTACCGCTAAGGTTTCAACATGGTGGTCGTAAACTCACATCCAGGGGCCCCTCTTGCGCCATGTGAATTACACCTGACCGGGAACTCACACGACCACAATAGTATCAAAATTAAGACTTTGCAAATTACTCACTAGGTGGCCCATACTGAACATGTGGTTGCATGATTGACTCAGGTCAAAGGCTTGCAAGGTTAAGTCCTTAGTGTGATCAAGGCAAGACATCCACATACCATCTGCCCATCGGGCCCACCTTGGCCTCCTCGCCCCTTGCCACTTGCCCCGATCCATGTTATTATCACCCAGTTGATTACCAAGCACCACGTGCCATCAACAACTCAACATCGTTGCGTGACATAACTCGCCACAACAACTCAATCTCATCGTGTGATCCCACATGACACACAAGTTCATAACATTGTTCCATATTCCATTAATCAAGATTAATTATCCATGATTCTGGCACATGTGATGACGTGGCATGGCTAAGCAACTATTACGAACTAAACCTCCAATGTTGATTGTAGTTATTAACCAACTATATTAAACCAATCTAGGGTGACAATGGATCATGGCATACAATGACAAGGTAGGGTATAGATCAATCGGTATATTAGCTAAGCCCAATCTAATTTGAAACAGATTGTATACTTGAAATATATGCAATAGTGTAAATCAAACGTAGCAATTTTATAAACATGGGTTCAACATGATCAAAGCACAACTTGCCTTGGAATAGGTCCTGATCTTGATCGGAGCTTGCTCTTGAGTTGCTTGATCTTCCTCCAAGCGTCGCACAATTCAACGTCTCACGCGTGCATAGAAAGAGAAAAGCAAATAAATAGCAAAACAGAGAGCAATTGAACTCCAAAAATCAAATAAAATTCACCATTAAATAGATCTCAATTTTACAAATTTTTAGAAACTGGAATCACTCAAATCCGAGTTACGATGCAAAAGATATAGCCTTTTGAAGTTTGAAATAAATCTGAAATCGAAAATCGAAATTGAAATTAACAGATTTGTTTTATTCGAAAAACCGATTATTGCGTCGGCCCGACGTCATCTTGACGTCGACTACGGCGCCGACCAATCGATCTTGCCACGCGTCTGGTCCATGGGCGCGTCCACGAACCACCTCGGCCCGCGTGGACACGGTCCACGGCGCCTCGCGCAGCTCGTCGACACGCTGGTTGCATTCGGTTGGCTGCAAAGACACACTGACGCGATCGCGCGCCCGATCATCGACGCGTGGCGGGATCGGGACCGCCGCGAAGATCGGACGATCTCGGATGATGGCGGCGGCGGCGACTACGCGGCTCAATCTGAGGCGTCCACACTAGATCGGACGGTTGTCAACACCGCTCGAAGATGGCGGCGGCGGCGCAACCTACCGGCGATGAAGAAGGCGATGGCGGCGGTGAAACAGGGTCCTTCAATGCGAAACCCTCGAATCCGGTGCGGCGCAACCCAAGAACTCGATCTGAGGCACACGCGACGGAAGACAACCCGGCGACGGCGAAAGCGGTCAAACTCGCGGCGGCTTCCTACACAACTCCGACGAGCTCTTTCGCGAAGCGGCGGCGTAAACAGGCTCGAGAACCGCATGAACACGGCTCGAGATGAGGATCTCGGCGCCGCCTCGGGACTTAAATAGTCGCTGGGAAGGCGTGCAAGGCCCGAACTCAAGGTTGGCTCGTGGCGGTGGCGGACTCGGCGGCGACTTCGGAGAGGTGACGCGACGCATCCGGGCGTCCACGCGTCATCCATCCGATGGCCCGAACGCTCGGTATGCGCGCGAAGGTTCACCGTTGGATCTCCATCCAACGGTTGATCGCATTAGGTTAGAGTTTTCTTTGCTAACAGGTATTTGAACTGGTGACTTGGGCGCGCGGTTCACGGCCTACCAAGATCATTCACTGACTTTTAAAAGAACTTTTCATTTAAAACAATTATTGAAATTCATTTTATTTATTTTAAGCAATAAAACAATCGGAAAAAATCAGAAAAATCTCAAAAATACTCGAGACATTACGGACTTAAATAAAATATTTTGGCAAAACTTTATTTTGACTTTGCACAGATTTAATTACTTTTGAATGAAAAGCAATAAACTTGAAATAGAAATTAATTCAAATAAATCCAGAAAAATCCAAATAAATTCCAGAAAATCACAAATGCATTTTTAAACAATAAAACTTAATTAAGACAAATTTTGGGATGTTACATTATATGTATGCTATATGCAATATTTATTTTTACATGATATCCGATAAATAATATTCGGTACATATCGATTCTATTAATCAATTTTATTTACAGCATATTCGTATCCGATACTCCATATCAATGGATATAAAAAACTAGAAACTTATACGCGGTGTGACACGCCGCGGGCGCCGCTCTCCACGCGAGCAAATCGAGAAAACGCGCGATCGACGCTCCACACACGAGTAAATCGAGAAAATGTGCGAAAAGGACTAAAAAGGATTTTGTGTTTTCCGCAAATGGACTTAAACGTAATGCTAGAAAAGCGCAACAAGGACCTAAATGCGATGTATATTTTTCCCAAAAAAAAAGGGACCTGAACGGTTTTTTTTTTCGAAAATGACCTAATCGTAATTCCGTTTTTTGGTAAAAGGACCCGAGCGCAAGCCTTAAAAACGCATAAAGACTTAGACGTAATATATATTTTTTTTCGGGAAAAGGACCTAATCGTATTTTTTTCGGAAAAGGATCTATATGTATTTTTTTCGAAAAAGGACCCGGATGTAATTTTTTTGGCTCGCCGCGAGTCGAGCCGGCTCTCCAACGGCTCAAAGCAAGGAGGAGGCATGAAACTTGCGGGATATAGTAGAGGTATGATGTGTGTCTTTTAAAAAAATCTAGATAAAAAAACCACCAATTTATTTAGGTTTTTTTAGCATTTAACGTAGAGGAAAAAAAAAGCTGACCTAATAGGGCAGCTCGTCGATAAATAGCCCCATTTCGGCATCACTGTGACGATCATACTGTAACATTTCCCTGTTGCCGAAATGTGCTCGCCATGTCATGTTCGCGAAAGGTCTCGACCATGCAGTCTGCGAGGATTATTGCTGGTCTTGGCTGGCTTCAGATTTCATGCCCAAAAGATCTGGCCTCACATGTCAGCGTGACGGCCGGGTGGGCTAGCCCGAGGCGTTCCCGTCGGTCGCCTATTACCTCGCCGCGCCATGGCGAGCGGATAAGATCGCTGTGCAGTCTTTACTGAACTGAATCTGACTATCCGACTGAGACAACAAAAAGATCTTAATTTCTAAACAGCGTTTTAGAACAGTATTTACTATATAGTACCAAAATCGGCGTCATATTCTTTTAACAATATTTCTGAAAGATCTGATACATGTTTTTTGATCTAACTGTCTATGTACGATCGTTATTTAATCTAACGGTGTACGTGTTACAGCTAAAGTTGCCGTACTTATAAGGTCTGCATTGGATCTCTGCGCCTGGCGAGCTGACCCGTTCGGTGGGCGGAACGATCTGGGCGTGTGGGTTGGGGGACGCTGCAGACCGCGCGGTGGGGGCGTTCATGGGGACGACCTTGCGCTCGGCGGTGCCGTTGTTGGCCCCCTGGCTGGGTCCCGAGAAGCGCAAGACGCGGACGGTGCCAGCGGTGGAGGGCTGGGCGTGGGGGTAACGCACAATCCTTTCGGCTTCCTCGCGCCTTGCCACGATCACATGTGTTGTCCAAACCACTGTAACGAAGCTGTGTCGAGCACACGCATGTCAGCATGTGAGTAGTGCTGAAAAAAAAAGGACTCCTTAACTTCTAGCTAAGGCTCCGTTCGAGCTTCAAATGAGTTGAATTCGAGTTTGATAGAGCTGAGCTCGACGAACCTCGATAAATTATGGATAACTTATTAAATATTATTGTATGTTAACTTTTATTGAGTTTACTCGAGCTAAGTTCAAACTTAAGCTTTTCTTATTATTAAAAATTAGTGCATATATAATTGTTTGATTGTTATCGAGCTTATTCGAGGAAAGCTTATCCAACCATGGACTTTAACTAAAACTCAGCTTAAGTTTTTACTGAGCTTGAACTTAGAAGGTCAGACTCACTCGAGCTCAGCTAACGGTCCTACATGCAAGAGATCAAATGCTACGTCCATTTCGCATCTCGCTACTACCCGGTAGCTCGATGAAAGAAACTATCCAGCCTTCTACACAGTGGCGAATCTAGGATTCAAACCTAGGGTATGTCGATCAAATAATAATTCGGTAAACGATTTAAAATGTATTGAGCAATTCGGTCTGCGCCTTCTAATGGCCATAAAACTCTTGATTATATTATCTTCTTCCACTTTGAAGAAAATATCTCGCTCAATGTTGCAGTTTGTGACGGGGAGGAGGTGAAACAACAATGACCTTCTTTCTTTGCATGTTTAGAAAAAGAGATGCAATGTCTCCATTCCTCTTCATAATTTAAAAACCTTGCAAATAAAATATGTCCATTGAGTGGTTAAAATACTAACTAAGATAAGTAATAAATAAAGATATAACTATGTCAACTATAGTAGGAGTCGATAAAGTATATGTGTAGGATCGAAATATACTAAACTAGCAATCAGAGGAGGGTGAATGATTGCGCGGAAGCTAAAATCAAATTTTTGATCTACAAAAAATTCACCCCAATCCAGACTCAAATAATTGCTTCGTATTCAACAAAACAGAGTAGATGTGTTCGGTAAAACACAAATTCTCATAGATCCAACCGTTGGATTGACCTGAAATTTGAACAGAATAAACTAGATTCCAATACGCATCTAACTAAAAAAGAATTAGCACGATCAGATCTACGAATCAAAAGTTATAAATACTGCAAGGTTACTGTGACAGATTATGACGAGAATCACGTATGGGTTAGACCAAATCTACAGGGTATGCCGCGGCTCACCTGTCATACCCTGTAGATCCGCCCCTGCTTCTACACCACCGCATCCTATTTCAACCTCCATCTCGTCTCAACTTTACAGGAGGAAGGCATTGTAAGCTTGTTACAGGCTCACAGTAATGGAACATTGACGACTCAAAATACTGGTAAAAATTTGTTAGCGCTTGACCCAGAAAAAAAGGATTCAATTTGTTGAGAGAGAGAGAGACAGAGAGAGGCTTAAATGTACCACCTGAAATACCAGCATTTCCTGACATGGACTTTTACCAAAACTGACCACTGCAAGTGTGCAACCAAAATGGGGATAACATACGGTACGACCGTTTTTTTTTGTGTACATACGCATACAGCAGAAACATGTTTATTCACCCAGTGACAGCGGTAGTGATGAAACAATGATCTCTCTTAGTAACCGAGGAGCTCATCAATGAACAAATCCCCCTGAACAAAAGTCCCAAAACACCGGGGCTTTCCGTAACGAGGCTATAGTTAAGTTACATGTTATGAGCTACAAAATTGATGCCACTGTAAGAATCCGTGTTCGCAACTATGACATTGTCATTAGTGTGGTTTTGGTACATAGCCATCTACCGCAAAGTTCCGAGTCGCTGCAGGTAATGCCAATCGCATGCCATCAAGTTCAGGCTTCGCTATTACTTGGCAGCCCAGACGAGACCTGAATATGCAGTTCAAGTATTTGATTCCAGATTAGCAAGATGGAACTCTCACAATACAGCTATGATAGGACTGAATGTTATGTACAACTTACTAAATTCTCGTAATTCATGTATTAAACCTGCAATCAACACTTTGTTGTTTGAGTATTTACACCAAAGTTACTAGAAACGTTGTTCACCTAAGTCGCGGTACAAGATTCAAGTTCGCGGTGCACCACTTTTTTTCCCAATTTCCACTGCGAAGACGAACCCTGTACCCTAAACAAGTTTGGGTTCGACGAATCCGGTTTGCGATTCGTGGGGATTTACAGAGAAACTGGTAACTATGATTTACACATTTACAAATTAACTACATGGCTATCGCCTAATTAGCTATTTGATCATGTTAGTAAAGTTGGATTTAATTTCAGTTCTTCATGCACACAAGTAACAGTCCTACTAGTTGCCACTGTAACATTATATAGGCTTGGAGACTGATCATAACTATTGGGAAAACAATTGAATCCTGTACCCACACTATTCTTTCCCCAATCCTTAGATGCACCCAATTCTATGTTATCTTCCTCAATTCACCACCCATGGTAATCAACTATGGGACATATTCTGACAATAGCCCCCAGGGCACAATTCATAGGTGGATCTATGGCATTTAATATGCTTCTTCGCACCATACTCAGGTAGCAAGAATTGTGGGATCATGAAATAATACATAATTAAAAATTAATCCATTAGGAGATCTTCACTTACGTTTCTGTGAGCCCAAATGCAAGGTCAAGCATATCATTTTCTTCATCTGTTGGATCTTCTAACTTGTTATAATGATTTACATCCTGGATAAGATTGAAAGTTCTAGTCAGCGGTACTTCAACATCTACAACAGCATTAAAATTTGTAAAAGTTTATATCTAGAGCAAACCATGACTATAACATGACAAGTAGAACACGCAAGTGAGCCTTCACATGCTCCTGCAGTAACCAAAATACCAGGCAAGGTTATTAACTATAATTGAAGATCAGTCAGCAGAACATATAGAAACTAAATAAAATGCCCTCAATATACATGATAGTAACATCATGTAACAGCCAACGCGTGACATGCCGATAGGTGTAAGGTGATTGAGCATAATTGTTTTTTTTTAAATAGTTGTTCTTATAAGCTAGCAAGTACTGACTACAGGATCACACAGGCACCAAAAAAGAAACTACAAATGAAAAAGCAAAACAGCACAGTTTCAATGACAAAATTGTAACCTTCAAGTTCTATGTCATTTTCGTGAGCAGCTTCTAACATGGACATTCCAATGGGAACACTGATCATCTTCTCTGTGCCATCCTTGTCGACAAATGTTACAGAGATTCTGTGTAGTACAGAGAAAAATGATTTTGTCAGAAGACTACTTCCTTACCCCCAACGTCAAGTAATTGCTCAAAAGCTGAATACTAACATTCAGTAAAACCGATCAAGCTATTGTTTCAGGGTAGCTGTTTCCTCTAGATGTGGGAAGGAGCAGCCCCTCAAAAGGTTAGAGAATGATAACACAAAATTCACATTAGAAGGATCTGGACTAAGATATTGCCTAGTCCCAAGATACGAAGATAACTAGGTGTCAAAGTTTGATGCTAAATGAAAAAATGAAAGAAGAGACAAATAGACTCACTTCTCCTTGTCCTGGCTGCCTTCACCATGATCACTACTAGTTGTTGCAGTGGAGAAAAGGATGTTCTTCTGAAAAGTTATAGACCAGTGTTCGTTACAAGTAGAGACTTCAAAAATGATAAACCATCACTTCTGGAGGTACTGAACAGTATTCATCAAAAGGCAATGTTTGCACATATAAGTGGTGGTGGAAAAGCAATGTGCAGGTAGAGAAAAGTATATCTTTTGTAATAGTCATTTCAGAATGCACAATTTTTTTTATTTTAAAAAAAAGCCTGTGAACTTAACCTGAAACAGGAAGAATTACTATGCAAACATCATGCATAGAAAAGCAGTTAACATTAATCAATGACTTTGTTATATTATCGGTGACAGCAGATACAAAGGGCATGTTCATCTAAGTTCTCCACTCGGATTCGCAACAGTGATGGTACAATAGGACTAACCGCTGGGGCCAAATGCCAGATGAGTTGACCTCGGTAATAACTGCTTCTATTGCTCGACAAATTGCCTGCTGCACAAAAGTAATCAACGAGAATGAGAATACACCAAATCTGAAACTTAACTAAATTAGCCATGTATAAGCGCAGCAGCATGTCAAGACCAAAAATCAAGAAACATGACTCAAGTCAGCAATTAGCTAGCATCTGCAACGACTATCTAATTAGAATGGCAGCTGCAACACGCCCAGTATGCTAAGCATCAGGTGCAAGCACAAATTACTCCACGCATATGGTATACATCACATTTATCAACGGATCATTCTTAAACCATTCTGCCACAGGATAAGGCCAAAGACAACAATTATTTTCACCTGATTTCCGAGCAATAATTGATAAAGGTACCAAAAAAGAGGAGCTCAGGGAGAAAATACCAACCAGCTCTAGACTCGCGCAGAAGCCGCGCCCCGAACTGGGAGATCCTGGAGAACATCGCAGCAGCCCGAGCCTACCACCTCCGAACCCTAGAGCAATTCAAGAAACCACGAATCAGCACCACAGCCGCCGGGCTGGGCGAGAAATCACCGCCAAGAAGCGACGGCTGGTCGGGCGGTAGAGAAGATGGAGGAGCCGAGGAGACGAACCTTCCGGAAGCGGTGTGAGCAGCGGATTTCCTTCCGCGACGGCGGGAAGGAGCAGGAGGAGAGGAAGACGACGAGTGCGGTGGGGAGGCTGAGCCGTGGAGTATCGAACCACCACCGTCTCCGTAATCGTGGGCCGACATAAATGGGCCGAGTAAAGCCCATTATTACCCATCACTGCCCATTCTATAAGTACCTCGAAGAAACTCACCCGAGAGCCAACCCTCCTCCTCCACGTCCGCCGCCAGAGAGGGGGACGCCGCCATCACCACCCCACCCTCCCCCTTCGCCGCCGACTCGTCGGTCCTCCCCCTCCGCCGCCTCACGACGTAAGTAACGCCCGTATTCCTTCGCTCCCTGCTTGCATTCTTGAGCGTAGAGTGTCTGTTGCATGCCCGCGATCCATGCGGATGTTGGTATGGAACCTGTGGCCGTGTAAATCCGTTGGTTGATTGAGCTTGTCCATGCTCGTTCTTCGTTAAAGCTCTGTGCAAAAGTGTGAGAGGAAGCAAGTGGTTTCCTCTTTCTGTGATCTTCCCCTCGTATCGCCTTCGCCTATGACTCGTGACAAGCGGCTAGATAAGTTCTCTTGGTTTGGTGTGTGCTTGTTTGACCAGTGAATTTTAGCGACCGATTAGCCTCTGCTAGTATCTCACTACTAGCCTTTAGATCAGTTATAGCCGTATAGGTAGACTACGGAAGTTTGAGCTGTACCAAACTATTGCTGTCATATTGCTTTTCGTATGTCAATTTTGTACAAACGATCAAGCTTATGATACTGAAGAATGGAAATATTTCTTTTTAGGTCGTTTTCTGTATTGCGTCTTATCAGTGTTGCGCTGCCTCTTGTGTGGAGCTGTTGCTGATGCATAGGCTTATATGCTTTTGTTTTATGGTTTTTTTTTTTGGTGTGTGTGGTGCATTTAGGGGCCTCATGTGCTCATTCTTGATGTGTTGCTAGGAATTATAGTGTTGTATTTTGCTACTTCTGGTAAAACCCGTTGTAAGTGTCACCAAAAAAGTGGTGTTCCCCTTTGGTCTGACTAGTTGACCTCCCGCACGTTGTTGCGGGTCTGATAGTGCCTTCAAAATTGTTTTTTGAAAATTTTGCAGTCGAGAAATATATGTTTTGATCAGTATCATAAAGTATATATCTATTCTAAAGATTAGTTTAGTCTCCCCAAATTGACTTGGGACTAAAGTATAGTAATTGGAATTAAAAATAAGCTAACCTTTGCGTTGGGCAAGTGTTAAGTTGCACTTCATCTCTCTACTGGATTATGTCCACGACGTAGCAGGTAATATTTTTGTTATCCATTGTCGAGGCAATTGCACAATACATGTTTACAATACTGTCTCTGGTTGTCTATGAATGAAGAGTTTAGAATCTTTTCAGACATACCTTTTAAAGTTTACCACTATACATTCATAAGTATCTGTAGTTCTGTATTCTCTTTTTTTAGAGTAAACTTATCTAGACTGCCCACGCATAGACACTATATCATTAGATGTGCTGTTAAAATCAATATTAAATAATTTCATAATATTTACGTTTTGTTCATTTACATTATCGAAAAGTTAGAAAAACTAATAACCAAAGAGTCAATAAAATCATTTACAAAAAGATACCCTGCGATGAAAAATAAAAAGAATGTTGAAAAAGGTCTGATAGCAACACGGAGTTCCAACGGGCAAAACTGTAATAAGTCAATAAAATCATTTTCAAAGTATACCCTCTGATGGAAAATTAAAAAGTGTTTAAAAAATTCTGATAGCAACATGGAGTTCCAACGTGGCAAAATAAGTAAAATGGCAGCCACTATGAAAAACCACTCCCAAAACCGGCCTTTGGGGGGTGGGAGGTGTCTTGTCAAGTGGTCTGGTATTAGAAGTTTAGTCGTTTAGGGAGTGGTATAGTCCGTTTTAACCTTTAGGGATTATGTGGATCGCTATGATACTTCAAGGGAGTAGAATGTATTTTTTTTCCTTTAAATATAATACGATGATGCCCAGTCTCCAGTTTTTATACATTAAAGTTTGCCCACACAAATTATAAAGCATCATTTAAAATTTAAGGGATGGCTACTTCTTAGTTGGTATATTTTGCGGTAATCTTGTTGGAAAGACAATTGTGGGGGGAATTCCTTATATGGCTCGAATGTTTGCCTCTTCCCTTAGAACTCATTATCTCACTAACATGTGAGCCCAGGCTTACCTTATGCATGTAATAACAATGAGAAATTGTGCATATTCATTGGCTTATAAGTTATAAGGAATTTATCCATTGTGAAATATTGATTTCCGATGGATAGAGTAGTGCCAAACAGCCAATCACTGATCGCACTAATGGAAGAGAGCTTCAACACACACTTCACATTGGCACACAAGCAGTGCATGGAAGAGAGCCTCCTAATCCTGTATTACGTAGCCCTTCCATGAGGCAAATTGACAAAACAAACTGGTTAAACCAAAATTTGTCAAGTTTTTCATTCACAGTTTTAGTACTAAGTTTGATGGATTAAAAGTATAAAAAACAAATGGACGTCGTGTTAAAAAAACAAAATTTATTTGAAATGTCATAGATATACTGGAATTCATATTAACCAGTTAAACAGGCCTCCTAATTAAGAAGGTACCTGAACTTCTCAAACAAAAGACAATGACCATCACAAATTTGTTTAAAGCACTCATTCGTCGTTTCACAGTTCTGTAATGGAGGCTTGCATCTAAAAAATCTTTGCATAGCAGAAACATCAGTAACAGTTATCATAATTACTCATTTCCTTGTTTGTAAACATATAAACTGGAGGAGTAAATTTCCAAGGGTCTGGTAATTGTTACAAATATATATGAGAGCTTTATATTATATGACGAAGGAAAGTCACCCCAAGAAACATTATGGCCTGCAAGTGATTTTGAATGCCGTAATTTGCACATTTTGCATAGATGGCAGAATAAATGATTGGAAGGACAAAAAAAAAATTCATTAATTTGAAGAGGAAAAAATTGAGAAGATCATACATGCATAGTGTATATCAAGCGATTGTGAGCATGCTGCACCTCGATGAGCAATTGAGCATTCCATTATAACTGCATCAGGCCATGACCATGCAGAACTGGGGTGGGGTCGTACCATAGTAGTACTATATTTGTGACACAACATTATTCAGATATTTTGAGTTATGAGTTTCAAATTGACATCAGAGATTAAAGCTGTTTAGGAAATTCAAGCGGATTACTGCATTATTCTCTGAATTATGGGCAAAGCACATACCTTCTTCACATGAAGGTAAGATCAGTCTTCCACTATACATGCGAAACAAAGCACAGATATAAAATGAAATACCTGAAACAAAAGAGATAGAACAACAATGTGTCAACCAATAGCAATACCAAATGTCTCTCCAAATTGATATTCAATCAGTTTATTAGATCTTTCTTACATGTAATGGGAAATGACCTATTCTCAACCGAGGCTCTTGCTCCCTTGTGGCCATGCATGGTCTGTTTACTAATCCTGACCCTGTTGTGAACTTGATCCTCGCCCCCTTCCGGCACGCAGCCTGGTTATTGTTGTGAACATGAAGGGAAGGAGGATGATGGTCTTGTTTGTTTGCATGCGGATCGACACATGGGAGGACACAATTGGCAACTCTTTGTAAGTGGCAACTACCAGGCGGTGTGGAAGTTAATGATAGGAACTGCATCATGTGGACTCGAGTCTGACATGGGACGTGAGGCACTTTCTAGTTTAATTTTCACGTGTTTTATTAGTTCATAGAAGTTAAATCAAATCCAAGGACTCCCAAGCAATGAAATTTACATCCAACAGCTATTCATTTCTTGCTGATGTGGATCAACCATGGGGCTTCTTTTGTAGTCAATAATATAGGGGAGAGAGATTTTGTACAATCAAGTTTTATTGTATTGAACAGTGATGAAACAATAGAATTCTGCGCATTAATCAAGAGTGTCTAACTAAATTAAATTACAGATAGATGTTTTTTGGAACTCATTCTCTGTTATTTTGAATGTAATGATTGCAAGATTTGTTCCCAATTAAGCTCTATTGGAATTTTTCCTTATCGCTTCCTATTATGCTGTATTGATTTCGCATGCACTTTTGTATTACAGGAATAAGTAGCCAAGCTTTGTATCAACAAGATGGTGCAATACAATTTCAAGAGAATCACTGTTGTCCCTCCTGGGAAGGACTTCATTGACATCATTTTGTCCCGCACTCAGAGGCAGACACCAACTGTTGTCCATAAGGGATATGCTATCTCCCGCATTCGCCAGTTCTATATGCGTAAGGTTAGGTATTCTCAGCAGAACTTTTATGAAAAGCTATCCACCATCATCGATGAGTTTCCCCGACTGGATGACATCCACCCTTTCTACGGTGATCTCCTTCATGTGCTCTATAACAAGGATCACTACAAACTTGCCTTGGGCCAGATCAACACTGCTAGAAACATCATTGCAAAGATCTCTAAGGACTATTTGAGGCTGCTCAAGTATGGAGACTCACTGTACCGGTGCAAGTGCCTGAAGGTAGCTGCACTAGGTCGCATGTGCACCGTTATAAAGCGGATCAGTCCTAGTTTGGCATACCTGGAGCAGATCAGGCAGCACATGGCCAGGCTCCCATCCATAGACCCAAACACGCGGACTATATTGATTTGTGGCTATCCAAACGTTGGGAAGAGCTCTTTCATGAACAAGATTACAAGGGCAGATGTGGATGTCCAGCCTTATGCTTTTACAACAAAGTCCCTGTTTGTTGGTCATGCAGATTACAAGTATCTGCGGTACCAAGTGATTGACACTCCAGGGATCCTTGATCGACCTTTTGAGGACAGGAACATCATAGAAATGTGCAGTATCACTGCTCTTGCCCACTTGAGGGCCGCTGTGCTTTTCTTCTTGGACATTTCTGGGTCATGTGGGTACAGTATTGCTCAGCAAGCTGCACTCTTCCACAGCATAAAGTCCTTGTTCATGAATAAGCCTCTAGTCATTGTGTGCAACAAGACCGACTTGCAGCCTCTTGAAGGGCTTTCCGAGGAGGACATGAAGCTGGTAATGGAGATGAAGTCAGAGGCTATGAAGACTATACCTCAAGGTGGCGATCCTAATGAAGAGGGGATTTTGTTGACTATGAGCACTTTAACAGATGATGGTGTGATAGCTGTTAAAAATGCTGCATGTGAGAGGCTTCTTGAGCAGAGGGTGGAGATAAAGATGAAATCAAAGAAGATCAATGACTGCTTAAATAGGTTTCATGTTGCTATGCCGAAGCCTCGTGACAACAAGGAGAGACCTCCTTGCATCCCTCAGGCTGTCATGGAAGCTCAAGCAAATGTTGCCGCCGCAAAGGAAAAGAAGAAACTGGAAAGGAAACTTGAGAAGGACTTTGAGAATGAGAATGGAGGTGCTGGGGTCTATTCTGTCAGTCTTAAGAAGCACTACATATTGGTCAGTGATGAATGGAAGGAAGATATTCTGCCTGAGATATTGGATGGGCATAATGTTGCTGATTTTCTGGATCCAGATATCCTGGAAAGGTGTTTAGAACTGGAACGCGAGGAGGGTCTTCGTCTTGAAGAGGAAGCTGCACAAGATGCTTTCCAAATTGATGGCCATAATGAATTGACTGCAGAGCAGCGTGAAATATTGGCTCAGATTAGGAAGAAAAAGGCATTGCTCATTCAAGAACATCGAATGAAGAAGAGAACTGCAGAAAGCCGTCCTATTGTTCCTAGGAAGTTTGACAAAGATAGGAAATTCACAACTGATAGAATGGGCCGGCAACTTTCCTCTATGGGCTTGGATCCTAGTGCAGCTGTGGACCGAGTTCGCAGCCGGTCAAGAGGTCGTAAGCGAGAGAGGTCACTGAGCAGAGCTGATGGTGATGATATGGAGATAGATGGCCAGCAATCCAACAAGAAACTGAGGGCTTGGTCAAGGTCTAGGTCGAAATCACGACCACCTGAGGAGGTTGTACCAGGAGAAGGATTTAGGGACTCTGAGCAGAAGAAGAAAGCGATCAAGAAAGCAAAGGACTCTGTGAAGAGGAGGAACAAGGAGGCTCGCCGTGGAGAGGCAGACCGTGTCATCCCCACCTTGAAGCCAAAGCATCTGTTCTCTGGAAAACGATCTATTGGGAAGACAAGCCGGCGATAAGACAAGTGCTTGGCATATCTGGAACAGGGGGGGCATTGTGCTTTAACGCCATTTACGTGCACAGAATTCGTCCCATGTGATGCAGTTATTTTTATATGTTATTATTATTGTGGGTTGAAATCGAATTTTCTACTCTTTCTGCATGAAGTCCAGAATCATTGCAATTTTGGTACAGGAAGGCTTCAATGTCCAATCCTCAAGACATCATGTTCTACGCTGACATACTCTGCTCTAGATGTTGGAAGTCTGGTTTGCTGTTTCTCATGTCATTGTTAGCTTATATTATTACTTAACTTATTCTGTGGTTTAGTTTGCACTAGCACAGGGTGGTGTTAGTTTTCTTTAATGGTAAGGTGTTCAGACCGACTTCTTGTTTCCTCGTCTTTTATATGGTAGCTGATATTCCGGTCCTGTTTCTAATTCTAGGTATTTTAAAATGCAACAGTATAACTTGCGACTCCACCCAATTTGTGTAATTGTGTGGAATGGATTACGCTTCTCAGCTTCGCCAGGCAACAGTGTGTCAGAACTGTTGTTACCGATTGCTGAACCATGATGCACTTCTGTTACTGGTTACTGAACAACTTGCCCTACAATCATTGTTGTTTGCTGTTCGTTTCAGGTTACCTCGATGCTTCAATTTTTCATCCGGTGCGTCTGTTCCCTTCGACTACTTTGGAAGTAACTATATCTAGGGTTTTATAATACCAAATCGAGCTAGGAAATCAACCCCCCCTAACATCCACTGGTTTCGAAAATTGTTAGAAATCGAACCGTTTCGAAGTCAACGATCTCGGTGATAAATTTTTTTTTTCAAAAATCAACTATTTTATCAATTTTTGAGTGATTCACATGCTCCCAAGCATGGTTAACAAAATCGTCGATTTTCAAATGAAAATCGGGCATACCAAGCCGGCTTGGCTTCAGAAACCAGTCGGCAAACTGACTCAATTCAAATTTAAATTTGAAAAATTATAAAAATTTATCCTAAAATTAATATTAATATCTTTGTGATATCTGGGATGAAAATTTTGTTAAAAAACCAAATTTAGGAGACGTATTTGAGTCAAAACCAAAAATATGAAATTGAAAAGGCAATAAAAAAAACAGTAATGGGCCAGAGCTCACGGTACCAGCCCAACTAGCTCGGTCCAGTCTGTTAACCAAACACTAGTGTTTTAATGCTGCAGCTGGCCATTCCGACCGCATTATTGCGCTATACACTCGATTCCCCAGACTCCCTTCCAGACCGACATAGCTCTGGCCAGATCTGGCCTCCGCCTGCGTGGAAATCGTCGCTGAGGGCTCGATAATCGAGCGTAGTTGCTAGTTACACGAGGTTTGCTGATGATGTCTACAAAAAAGTACAACGTGGTCAACCAAGTATACAACCAATAATACTACCCGTAGCCCTAAAACTAATGTTTTATTTCATTGCAACTCGATTTTTATACTAACATAATGTTCATGTATGTCCAAAATGGCATATGTGTCATAGTGGAAGACCGACGAATCTATGCAAAGTGTGAACATTCATTTTAAATGAGAAATATTGAATTCAAATATCATTTGCTATGCTACTGAATGAATGTTACTGAAATATGGACTTGTTGGATTGATTTGCGTATGTATTGAAATGAAATGTTATTTGTTCAGATATTATTGCTAAATGCCATGTATTGAAATGAAATGTTATTTGTTCAGATATTATTGCTAAATGCCTATTTCACAACTTGAGGTTGTCTAAAATATAGCAAAAGTCATACTGAAATTTTTTCAAAATATTTCATATTTTTCTATAGTTGTACTATTATTGCAAAATATGTGATTTGACGTTGTCTTCAAATATAGAAAAGTTCACGCCGGAATTTTATCATATTTTTTCCCTAGCCTTTTATGCATTTCTAACATTTTCCTTATTTTTTCAGCCTTTTCGACTTTTTACTGATTTTTCTCCTTTCTCTTTTTTTCCTGCATTTTCCATTCGCTCGATTATCGCCCCTATCGATTGATTTTCAACTGAATCGGTCAATTTTTTATGATTCCGACACCGGTTTGACCGCAGTTTTCAAAGTGATTTGAATTTACGATTTTCTTTGAAAATCGATACTAGCGGATTTCGGTTTTCCAGCTCAAAACAATTTTGCTAACCCTGCTCCCAAGTCACAACGTTGTATGCTGCCGCGAGTGCGAGATCTCGTCGTCCGTCGACAAGTCGTGGCCCGTCGAAAGCTTCTGCTTCCTGCCGCTTCTTCCCTGCAGGCATCACAGAACAGTGCGTAGTTCATCGGTCAGCCGCGGGCGGGGAAACGAAAAGCGTAGTTCATCTCAAACCAATCCAAGTGACAACAATCCAGTTCGTGGACATCGATCATTTGCCGTAGAAGTTTCGTGACTTTTGGTAATTCAGCTACAGTTAATCAGAGCTCTGAATATCAGTGCTGGGTAAGATCTGAACCGCACAACTTGCAAATGTCACTGTACAGCAACCGGCGCCAACTTCTGCCGGATCCTCGAGGACAACAAAATCTCTGAGATAGAGAGGGAGGGAAAGAGATGCTGCCCAATCCTGAAAGACCCAAATTGACTGGCAGCTCAAGAACAGAGCCTGTAGAAGCCGATAAAGCGCGTTCGACGACATAGCAGCGGCAGCAACAGCTACAGCCATTGCTTAACAAACCAAATTGCAGTAGCTCCCAGCGGAGGGCAGAACATTCTGAACACGAAAACGAAAAAGTAAATTTCACGAAATTACAAGTTTCTCGTACAAACTACAAAGAAACTAGTTTTAGCTCTTATTTTATAAAACTATAGATTTTAGAAGAAACTATATCACAAAACTACAGGTTTTAGAATTGATCGTTTATTTTAACATATTTGACAGAATGGACCCATATGTCAGGCTCATATGCTCCTATTTCCCATTTTACTCGTGCGTGAAGCTGCTATATGAGCTCATACTATCAGATTTATTAGAAAAACGGTCAATTCTAAATCATGTAGTTTTGTGATACGAGTTCTTCTAAATATGTAGTTTTGTAAAATAGAAACTAAAACATGAAGTTTTCTGATAGTTTGTATATAAAACTTTTAGTTTGTGAAGTTTACTCAAGACGAAATGTCAATATATGCTTCTCTTTGAATACCGGCGACCTCATAGATGACATACATACGAACAGGAGACAACATGTCACAACATGCGGATTAAGGCAGTCTATTTTTTTCGGCCAATTATACTGCCAAAAATTTGGAGAATCAATTTTAGATGGACAAATGGAGCTAACTGTTCTACACACACGCGCGATGGATTATGGACCACAGCCAGCCACAAGCATCAGCACAGTTGCACAAGTTGCAGATGCTCATTGGTAGGGTTCACAATATTGACAAAAATCGTGAAAATCGACGGTACCAGTTCGGCTCGAGAAACGGAACTGGTCGATAAACTGATTCAATTCAAATTCAAAAAATAAAAAAAAATTATCTAAAAAGTTTCCTAAAATTAGTATTAATATCTTTTAACATCTGCCATGAATTTTTTTTTTGAAAAACCGTATTTTTGAGACGTTTTTAAGCAGAACCGAATATAGACTACTTAAAATTGTAAAATTTGGAACTGAACGATGTGTTTTTCTTTGAAAAAATCATTTGCAAAGCAAGTGAGACATTATTTTACTACTTTATTATATCTTCCGTGGAACTACTTTGTACTATTTAGTTGGCATTCAAAGCTCAAATGAAAAACGAGCTTTCAGTTGCAATCAGGGAAATTATTGTTGAAATGCAATTAGGAGTGTAATGTGTCTGTTGTGATGTTTTTATGATAACTGCTACGTCGTCTCTTCTATAAATGTGGATTTTGTCATTTGTGGTAAAGAGATCAAGTAAGATCTTGATTTTACAAATTTTTAGAAACTGAAATCGCCTCAATCAAAGCTCGTATGAAGAAGAATGGGCTCTTGAAAGATTCAAATAAAAGAGAAAAAAGAGAAAATCTAAATTTTCTAATTTATTTTTCTACTGAAAAATTGATTTATGACGTCATGCTGATATCAGCAACCTATTTCCCTAATAAAATTAAATCAAAAAATTCCTCTATAGTTGACATGTGGGCCCGAGTTCATAGACTGGGTCCACAGATCCAATCGGGTCTATGGTGAATCGGGTCCACAACATCACAGACTGAAATGTGGGCCTATTTCAATGACGTGGCACCACTGACGCAAGCGGCATGCGGGCAATAGCACAACAACTACCACCGACGCGGCATGGACGCATCGTCCACGTGGCGATGACATGGTGTCCACATCGGCTCGACGCTAGGGTTTCCATCCGGCAATGTCGACGGCGGCACCTCACTGGAGCGAAGGACAACGACCATGGCTACATCTCACCGGTGACACTCTGATAACGAGAAGCGACGGATCTAGAAGATCTTGACACGTGCAATGCAAAGATGGCCTTGGCTTCAACCAAAACGCAGCGGATGTTGAGATCTAATAAGGAAAAGGTGGCGTCCACTTCAACAAATTATGGCAAGAAAATACAATGACTTGGCGATGTACTGGGCTCCGACGCTTACGGCAACAGGTGCGGTGCAAACTAAGGAGCAAGATGCGGGGGTTCTCGGGGGCTTTAAAGGGCCTTGGAAGGTGTGTAGGAGGCGGACACGAAGGCAGCATCGTCTCAAACGAGGACTAGGGTTCGGAGGCGGCGACGGCGGCGGGTGGGTTGGACCAGGCTGGCAAGCGGGCCGAGCAACGAGGAGATGGGCCAGGCAAGCACCTAGCAGATCGTCGACCTTAGCAGAAACAGGTCGCACAACGCTGAGGAGAATCGGGCCAAACCAAAGAAATCAACCCAAACCACAAAAAACAATTTCCAAGGTTTTCTCAATAAAAATATTTTTTGAAAATAAATTAAATCCAAATACACAGGAAAAATATCATAAAAATTCAAGAAAAATTCTAAAAAATACTTTGAGACATGTAGAACTCAAATAAAATATTTTTGATAAAATTTTATACAAACTTTAGACATTTTTAAATATTATTTGCAAAAGGACTAATTCAAAAATGTTATTTAAATTACAAAAATTCCCAAAATTCATATTTAGCAATATAAATCCAATAAAAGCCAAAAATTAGAATGTTACGGTGGAAGACTAGCATGGTTCCTCGACAATCAGTCATGGAGGTACTGTACAGTCCTACTGGTGCAACCGCCGTGAAAATAGAGCTTTTCCGGACAAGACTCTAACATAGACTATCAAGTAGTTAGAGTTATCCATTATCTCAAAATTTACTAGCTCCACCACCGATTGAACTATCTCATATGGACACACTTTTCTTGAAGGATCGATCGTTCTTAAGACCGGCAAAAAGTGGATTATTAATTTGTTACCGGTGAGGTTCTTAAGGATCATTCTTAAGGCCACGACCCGATCGAATACCTGAAACACGAGTGCACTTGTCGTCGGAATTTGGCCGGTGGGTGCTGACCAGCGTGGGTGGCAACAACGGCGCTATTTGTGGTCAATTGGGCTTGGGGCCTTGAGCTACCTCCTCATGCTCGCCATCATGTCATTTGGCTTCTAGATACCAGAGAGAGAGAGAGAGAGAGAGAGAGAGAGAGAGGATGCTCAGAAGAGAGAGAGAGAAGGGTAGTGGCCAAGTACCAAAAAAGCAACTTTGACATGCTGAAGATTTGCTGCCCCTCAGAGGTGTCGCTCGTCAAGAAGCTTTCGGAGCCGCTCGAGGGCATGCAGAAGGTGATGGTGATCGTGTCATCTAGGATGGCCATCGTCATGCACAACGCCAGCACCACCTTCCAGTCCAAAATCGGTAAGAAATCGATCGTTTCTACGGTTACTACTTTGATCCCCCCTCCCCTGTTGCTTTTTGTTCAGATTTTGAGACCAGAGTCGCAACCACCCAGGAAAATTAAGTAAAAAATGCCATCTTTCGATAGCAACATGCTGTCGTCCCCAATCCCCTCAATGAATTTGATGCCGCCATGAATCAACATCTTCAATGTTGTCGATCTTGCTGGTTTTTGTCACAAAAACAAAACTTTACTCACAGACATGGAATTAGCATATACAATTCATGTTATCATATGACACTTTGGGGGCTTGTATTTCAATGTGGGTGCTCGGAAATTAGAATGACTTGCAATAGAATAAGGAATTTATTAGTTTTCTTGTGCTAACTCATGCAACTTCCTTGGTTTTGCAATTGGTCGAACCTTTGGTACACTAGCTTGTAATTAGGAGCAATATAATTCTTGTTGTGCTGATCGCTGTAAAGATCATAAAATTTTTTGTTGTTTTGTCTTGCAGATGTTCCACACGAAGGACCAGGCTATTCCTATGTGATGGGCATGTCGTGAGTTTTTTTTACTGTATCTTCCTTCATATAGTGTATTCATGCATGCGAAGGAAAACATCAGCAGCTCATCTATGTTATTAGTGGTATTTGTAAACGTTCTTTAAATCTTGGATGTTTGAAAAGAAAATGGTCAAATTATCGCATATCAAGTCATGGTCTGAAGTTTTTCTTATTGCATGTGTGACAAAAAGTAATGGTGGATGCAATTTCACGGAAATATCGTCAATTTATACTAGGCATAAGGACACTTCTGGCCTGAAAGAGAAATAAGATGTACTGGACTACATAAAACTCAAAAGTCAATTTTGGCATATTGTTGGTTGCATTTCAAATCTTTTTTTGACGTACCACTTGACAATCTATTTTGAACAAAAGGGCAGTGCAAAGTTGTGATTTCTCAAGTATAAGTATTGCATATTAGTGAGTAAAAAGTTCATAGATTTGTTAAGAATAGGAACTACAGTGGTTGGAAAATTTGTGGATATATATAATTTGTTTAGTTGGAAACTTTTCTATGAAAAAATTACAACATCTATATACTTCATGTCCATTTTAATTGAAATTCAGTTCTAGGAATAATGCAATATTAGTTCATTCTGTGTGCAACTTATAATTTTCCTCCTTATTTAACATTATTTATATGGAAATTTTTCTTTTAAAAGTCTTAGCAACTATTCACTTGTATTCCACTTTAAATAAAATTTCAGTGTTAGTTATTCCAACAATTTTAGTTCAATCGGCATGCAACTTATATTTGTATGCATATTTAATATGTTTAGATGTTTAATTCTCTATGAAAAGTCCTAACAATTGTTCACTTGCATTCCATTTGTATTAAAATATCGTGTTTTATTCTGCAATTTTAGTTCAATGGGATGCAGTTAAGTCTCATAGTTGCTTTGTTGTCATGGTCTTCTGGAAGCATTGCTAAATACTATCAATCATTTAAACTTTTCACTCTTCTTTGGCAATGGTTTCACTTTTGTGGATCAAAATTTTTCGGCATGTGTGCATGCATGTACCAAAATGTGAAGTAGTAATAATTATTGGTGTAAAAGCAATAGAATAAATTCACACTATGACTTGTACATATTGTACTTGAGTTTCAGTGTAGAATAAATTTGTTCAACATTTTAGAATTGTATAAACGGAATTGCTAGCAATCAGACGTCTGATTTTTTCGGACGCTTTGCAACATTTTTTTCTTACGCGTGAAACATTTTTTTTCCCACGTGTGAAACATTTTTCCTTCGATAACAGTAAAAATATGAGCGGAGAAAAAAATATTGCACACGTTGGAAAAAAATATTGCAGCGAGCGTCCGATGAAATGAACAGTATCAGACGTCCGGACGCTAGTATTTCCCCTGTATAAATCTCCCTTCTTTCTCAAGCTTTGCATGGTCCTTTAGAATCTTCTGCTGCATTGCTGCTATTTAGACATGGGCCTCATGTATCGGTATCAATGCCAACTGGTCCAAATATGGTTGTACAGTCATAATTGATACTTTCCCATGCCTTCAGTAGGTTTTTTTTTCTTCTGTTTTTCCTCACGTCAGTCCTTGTTTGTACTGTGTGCACGTTTCAAGATCCTTAGGATGTGTGACTTTGATGGTGAGGCTATCGGGCTCCTTGCAGTCCAATTATCTTGAAGATTACTTAATTCTATTGATTCTGTATGAGTTCAGGTGTTTGTTGAATTGCTCATGAGTTGTGATAGAAGAAAGTTAGCCTTCTCTCCTTTGACTATTACGTTATGCGCATGGCTTGTTTGCTGAATTGCTAGAAAGAGAACTGTTCACGTATATAGTTTAATTTGTCTATGCAATTTCTTACGATCTTTTAATTATGGTATGAAAAGATATTATTGTAGATAATAACTCATATAATAGCTTGATCCTCTTCCCTAGGGATCCCAGATGAGGAGGTGTTTTATATTGTCTATATGGTCGTTTCTTCACGAAGAGACCGCTATGCTCTCTTTCCTCTATATCAGTAAAACCTTACGTGGTAAAGCATATAGACAGCCGATATCATATCATTGTACATGCCTTTATATTATGTGTATTATTATATAGACAATCTATTAATTGTATAAGAGACCACTATATAGACAATTCATTATATGAGATATCTTTAATCCTGTTTATCGATGATATGGATGCATATTACACGTAACTACTATCTATATCATCGTACATGCCCTTACGATATCCTAACATAGCTTTTTGTAAAACCATGAAAATCGATTTTAGCAAATCTGTTCCCCACACACACACCAATACTCGGAAAGTCGGAATACAAATAAGCCTCAAACAGTAGCATTCCGTCTAGTGTGCGACAGCTTTTTGCGATCCAGTTTGTGGTAGCAGCGCTAGGACATATACAATTAATGGGATTGTATCAATCGCCTGTAATTCTTGCTGTAAATTTTTTGACGGTTTGGATGGGAGAGAACGAGGAGACAGAAAGAAGATGTTTGGTATACAATAAACGGTGTATAAGACCCTTATAAACATCATAAAACATTTATGTATGAGTTGTTGTATATAACTAACATTTTTTTCATGCAAGAATTAAAAATATTATGGGGTTTTATAACTAATGGTAGAAGCTAACTAGCTGTAAATACTGTCTTTAGATAATATAGAGGGGTGCTATAGACACTTGTTGCCTATATATGATTGTAAAACGCCATTACAAATGTGATGGCAAATGATGCCCTTCCAAAGACATTTTTTCCCAAAAAAAATAATGGATAATTTGCGTTCATCTTGTAAGAAATTATTTTTTTCCTTTTGACGTTATATCGGGAATCTATTTTAACTCACAATGTACAGAGTGCCGGAGTAACAAAGAATGCTATCCTCTTGCTACCGGGGCGCCATCCAGTGCTCTCAGTCAGCGGGCGCTCGTGCGTGCATGCAGACCGCGAAGTGCAAGTGAACAGTGCTCTCGCTCGCCCAGCGTACGTTTTCCTTTGATTCCCCTGCCAGCGCAGGTAATAGCGGTGGCTAGGTTCATAAAATCGAAACTGTGAAAAACTGTAAAAATCAAAATCGCAAAAACTGTAAAAATGGCTTAAAAATCATCAGAAACCGAAGGGTTAAAAATAAAAAAAAATCGAAAACCGTTCGGTTTTCAACCGAAAAACCGCTGTTCGCTAAAAACCAGCCAACAATTGAATGTCTAAAAAAACGGTTTTCGAGCGGTTTTTTTGCGAAAACCGCAGTTTTTCAACGTATAAATTTTTGAATTTTTTTAATTAAACCGGTTTACCGAGCGGTTTTGGATCTCGAACCGAAGCGGTATGGTCGAAAACCGCGAAAACCGAGCGGTTTACCGCGGTTTTGTGAACCCTGGTGGTGGCTATCCGGCTTAACGTGCTATTTATTTTATTTCTAATTTGATATATTTTAAAATATAATTATTTTATTTTTCATTTACGTGATTATTTTAAATTTGAGCTAACGAGCTACCACTGAGCCGAGTCTCATTAATTTGAATATGTTAAGTAACGGAAGAAAATTTTGATTGGAGCCGTGACGATAATTTTTTGCCGGCCAACCGATCACAGCGCTTACCGCGCGCGGCATCCGGCCGCAGTTCACATCATAAAATGCCAATCCATTCTGCGCCTTTCCCAACCTCGCTGCGCCACGCACGGCTCCGATGAACCGCGCACATGGGAAGCCTTCCCACCACCACCAACAAGCCAGCGTCGTTACGCACGTCGCGTTTGCTACTGACCAAGTGATTACGCGTTAGGCTCCGATCTAAACGCATCTGTTCTCAACCTCAACCGTTGGAAAATACTAGTGCTGCTGCTTCACAGCTGCGGTGCAATAATAGGGCTAGCTAGCTAGCTACCTCAGCTAGAGTTAGCCAACTACTGCACCTCCCTTCGATCGATCGATGGCTAATTATTGCCGATGGAGATATATCGGTCAATGATTCTGTCCGCCTCTGGAGCCTCCACACAGGGGCCTCGCGGGCAGTGCTGGAAGCCTGGAACCCGGAAGCTTTAAGTGAAGATGGACACGTTGCGTTGCGGGACATCTCTACAGTATTGTATAATAGTTTTGTAATATTATAAATCTAATATATGTGTTCAAAATTTGCTAAAATTAAAGTACAAATAGTTTTAAAGTCTTACCGATCTCAAACTATTAAAAATAGAATCAATTCAAATAATAAATTTAATATATAAAGATATGATTTCTTTATATTTTGCACCCTGTGTGCACCAGTAGCTCAACTAGATCTGCCTATAGTGGGGGGCCACCGGACGCTGCTGCGCCTGCGCCACTGCCCACAGGTGACGGCTGGTGGTACTTGAGACGTCAGCGTCAGATGGCGGGCCAGCCCATGTTGCATGCCGGGCGGGCGTGGCCGGCGGGCTAACCACCGGCGACAACAGCGCAGACGTGGCGACAGCGACGTTCATCATGCATGCCAGGGCGAGCCATAGCTAACTCTACTAGCAGTGCAAGCCTATTCCCGTGGTCTCATCTCTTGGTCTCGGAAGAGCGGAGTACCGGAGGTTTTTGTTTTGCTAAATGTGATCGAATTCGACGGGAGCGAACAAAGTTATTGGGAGTTGCGGGTCTTTGTTTAATGGCAAAAGTTGTTCCTTGGACGCATGAGGGATCGAGTTGATGACGATGCTCTGCTGTGTGGAGATCCGTTGGCCCTACGACAATTCGGAGTCTTGAGGAATCCATTCCATTGCCTGCTTTAATCAGTTGCACGCCTGACGCCTCTTTTGATATCTGTCCTTGTTTAAGCTCTTCTACGATACTGCTAGTATCCAAGTTTAGCAAAGTATGATCAATTTATTAGGCTAAAGATAAAATTAGATGTTTTTGGCCGATATCGGTAAAAAAAGGAAAAAAATGTTGAAGATAGAATTATGAATGTTGTTGATTCAAAGATGGAATTTTATCTGTATAAAAGTCGATACGGATCACGGCTGACAACGCATTGGAGAAGAATACATCGGCCTATGCACTATAAAAGGGGATCAAGAGAAGGCAAAAGAAAATCAACAATAAATCAAACAACTAGCATCTACTTTTTCCAGTCAACTAGGAGTAGTCTTGTAATTCGTCGTTGATCAATAAAGTTGCGCATTGCCAATTGTTTATCTTCTCCAATTACGCCAGGTTTGATTTTCTCCGATCTTGTTGCGCATCGCCTTTTTCGGAAAATTTTACCTTTATTAACCATCTAATCAGCCCTAACAGGTTGTTTAGACTTATCGTTACCTTTGATTTAATCGGCTTTGAGCGTATTTTTCATTTATCTTGCTGATTGCAGGATCAAATCGGACTGACACGCCTTGAACTTTTTGAATCCGGCATTCGCATGTGTTTGAGCCGATCAATTCGTCGTCGTATTTTTTGTGTAAACAAGTACAATAAATTCAATATGAATCATTATTTTTTCGATTCAATAGATCATATTACTTATTATTTATTCACACTTCTGTCAATGATAGACTTGTAGAACACCCTCAATAAATCAATAACTAGATCTAATTTCTACTACTCACCGTATACTACCGGTATATTATAGTATAAAATTTCTTCGAATTTGCATGCAACGTGCACAAACAAACTAGTGTGAGTAATACTCCACTGTGCTTACGTGCTCTTCATGAAACTAGCCCGCACAAATCTTCAACCGCAAATCAACCTATTTTGCTTTTCAACACAAGAAATTATCTGACACATACTCTCTCTGTCCAAATTTATAAGACGTATTTTGTTTTGGTACATAAATTAAGAAGATATTAAAAATAACTAGACTGCCACAATTATTATCTCTAAGCATTATACTCATATAGAGAATATAAAATAAATCTAGATATTTATTAAGCATATAAAAGGAACATCACACTAGTTTATATTAAAACATGAAATACATCATGAGAAAATTATTAAAAAAATATATCATATAAACTTAGACGAAGACGAAGAGAGTATTTTACATTTAACATGACAAAAAGTATACTCTGATTCCTTTGTTTACACAACAGCCGCGAAGAATTTAGTAGCTAGCATGCATGATGCACGTCACTCTATCTAAGATTATGCATGCATGATGCAATCCAGGTCTGACAGCACAGCCCGTCACATTTTAATAATCATCGATCGATAGCGCAACTTGATTCCACAAGTCAGAAAGTCGCATGAATAATTGAGCCTCCCATCTATCACGATGTGCACGCACGCGTCCCGGTTGCCTCTGCCCCAGGTCGCCGGCTCTCCGCCGAGACACTCAGCTGTGCCCTCCCGCGACGGACACTCCGGCCGCGCGCGAGCCTATCCGCTGTGGATTTGCACGGTCTTCCTCAGCAACCGGCGACGACCCGGCAGTCGGCATGGCGCCCATGTCCTCTGGCCTGTGGCAATTAATTGATCGAGCCAGGGTATCACGTATGGGCGGATTGGATTCGATCGGTTGCCGCGCGCCGTGTGCTGATTGTGCCAGATTTTTTACGTTCCTTCGGTACCAAAATATCGGAGTTTTCAACATCTTTGACAGTTACAGGTACCACTAAATTATCCTTAAATTTTTTAACTTTTAGTATATCTATCCTTTAAACATTTTGTATCAATTGTTACTAGCTACAGGAATTTTTTAACTCTTGGTACATCTATCCTTCTAAACTTTTGGTATCACTTGTTACTAGCTTCAATGCATTTTTTTTTTACCCTCTAAGGATGATAAAAAGTCTTCCAAAATATCTAATGAGTTAATACTAAGAGCTACAAAAAACCTTAAAGGATAGATGTACCGAAATTACAAGAGTTCAGGGATACGATCGAGTCCTTGTTTTGAGAATGTGATCCGGCGGGAAAGCGTTATTTCGATGTCGGTCCCGGTGGATGTTCTAGTGATTATCGTTTCCATCGTCGAGAATTTTATGATTATACAGACCGTCCGTCCTTGTAGATTTCTAGAAAAGTTATCATGATATCCAGGGCTTTTTTTTTTCTGGGAGAAGCTAGGAATGTGGATTAGTTATGTCATTGTTAATAGTACGTGCACAGTCCTACAGGCACAGCTGTTGGGATGCTTAGTAGGCAACTCCCGGATGCATATGAACGTCTGCCGCCGTATCAATGCACATGCCAATGCCATCGACAACCTCATGCTGAAGTTTTGACTTTGTTTTAGTTGATTTACAGAAGAAAACAAAAGAAAAGGAAAATCGAAACGATCTTACAAATGTTCAGGCTCTGGAACGCAGATCTCTTCAGATTATCTGGTTGAATTAGTCCACTGATTTCTTAGCAAGTAGATAATAAAGTCATGACACTGCAGAATCATCCATCGTAGGGGGGGTAATTGAGTTGCTGATGATGAATGAGATTTTTCTGAAGACTGGCAGGAAAAGATGCCCTCTGAATCGTCTGCGTAAGCTTTATTGTTCCTGCTGCCTTTCCTGTCCCATGCATCATGTGAATCAGAAAGGCACGTATCATAGATACTATCACAGTATTACTGCCTTTGAAGCATCCCCTACTTGCCTAAACATCACAGGTCTGTCCCTTTGTTATCTTCAGCTTGTTGCGCAAATAAAGGTATGGGTAGTAGCTTAGTTAACGAGTAACGACCCATCAGTTCGTTCGCTGTGATGGTAATGCTCATGCTAGCTTAGTTTTTAAGAAATTTTACGGTGTATTATACTACTAGTATATGATAGATAGATAGTAGAAATTAGATCTAGCTATTGATTTGTTAGAGATATTATTACAACACTACTATCAGAAAAAGTATAAATAAAATACTAGCTAATCTAACCTATTGGATAAAAAAGAATGCTGTCCCTATTGAATTTAGTATGCGGTAAGAAAAACCAGTTTTTTACGGTGTGTTGGTCTGCCGGAGAAAAGCACGGTTTGTTCAAAGCTAGCTTACCTTCGTCGTCAAATTACTGGGATCATCTCGCAAAGGCAGTTTGTAGCTTGCTTTTTTCGCGCCAATAGTATAAGAATCTTAAAAAGAATTAAATGATATTGGACCATGTAGCCCAAATTTTTCTTTATGTTTAGTGGTAAAACAGTGATATAGCGGAAAATAACTACATTGTTAGCCTTGCGTCGTGAAAAGACGCTTAATTTAAAGACATTTCGACTTGCACTAGCAAACGGAGGTTGGCGATTGTTTTATCAATTTCACTAAGTTAACGTAGTAGTAGCAGCAGTCGTGGGAGCATTGTAAGCAAGAGAGTGGCCTTATTATCATGGTCCGTCGAAATTCAACCTCACATCATACGGATTCATACAAAAAAAAAAAAAAAGCAGCAGCTGTGACTTGCGAGGGTGAGCTTAGTTCAGCTTTTAGCTCAGCGAACCTAACGCAAGAGGTGGAAGCTACAAACGGCGAAACTTTGGCTTATTGGCCTCTCTTTCGATCGCGAAAGTAGTGCATGTTACCTGCCGTACTCCTCTACCACGGCAAGTAGCCAGCTCTGTGGTAGCGGCGTGCATCACGATAAGTAGGGCGGGCCACAGCGGTAGAAGATGCCATGATCTCTTAGTGCGGTAGGTTCTTGCCACGATCCCCGTGCGTGACATGATCGCTAGGAAGTAGCAACGCAGTAGGACCTGTTGTGGTCTCTTAGCACGGTAGGACCTGCGGTGGTCCCGCACCGCAGCAGGCCTGTGAGGTCCATACCTACTGCACTGGTCAGAACATGTGACACGATCGAGATGGCTAGCACGTTGTCAGTGAGGTGCTGTAGTAGGGAAGCATGACGCGTAACACATGTCACATGTCGCTGCTTTCGTGATCGAAAAAATGACGAGATTTACAATTTCATAAGTATGGAGATAAATATAAAAAAATACGCCAGGACCAAATAAGCCAAAAACTCCCGGACGCCGTCGCCTGAAAATGTTCAAAGAAACCAAGCCACATGGCGCTCTGATTGACGAGGCGAAGAGTGAGGGTGGAATAAAAGGCTTATTGGTGAGACTTGTTAGTTCGATTCAAAATTACTTAAATTATACTCGTTCATTGGTTAAATATTGAAATGAGTTAATTTGGAACAAAATGTGATTTTGCTCTGACTCGACTCAGCTGGTTAGCACGATTCTAAAAATACTTCCAAATTATAAATAAAATAATATTAAATTAAAATATACTCCCTTCATCCTTGAAAGTAAGGGAGAGAAGCGTTCAAATTGTGTCCTCCAATATTAGGGATTGAGAGCTCTTCCCTCTTAAATTGTGTCCTTAAATTGTGCCCATGCATGCAGATGCACGCAGATACATGCGACCACACATATTCCAAAACAAAAACGCGGCAGGTCATTCTCTATAATCGTGATTAATTAATGCATGGATGTTACCAATTAATAAAGATACTATTAAATAGGGGCATTAAAGTCTTTTTGACAGAAACCATAATACGTCTTAAAATTTCTTCTGTCCTTTACTTTTTTAGGACAGAGGGAGTACTAATCTCGAAATAAGCTCGATAACATGAAAACTTCCTCGGTATCCACCCTAGCAACGACGCCCCTGCCCGCAATCATTGCGCTGCTAACCCCCGCACGCCAACCCCGTGGCGCGGGATGACCAACCCAGCCGCTGCACGTCGCTTGCCCCGCTCCGCTCGCGTCGTGTCTCGTGTGTGCGTGCAAACGATTCCGGCCTCCTTCGTCGACACGGCAGATATTATTCAGCGCTAAACTCGCGTACACTACTGTAAAATCACTAGTGCGTGCACGTATGCGTCACGCGTGTGTGTTCTAAGCCTGGAGCTTGTCTCTGTGGATCGGTTCGTGCAGCCGCGTAATAAGCCGCGGTCAATGTGTGCGCGCTGCTTGTGTTAATATAGGCCTCAAGCACGGTCAAAGTCTTCTTCGTGTTGCCAGGTGCTACAAGGATTGTGCCGTACGAATAAACGCTACGACTACTAGTACTAGATTGTGCCCCTTACGTTCCCTCTTCCGTGTTTACTTCGGAGTTTGGCGTGCCGATGTTGGGATCGGCGCCGGCGACTCGTTCGAGTCGGAGCCGGTTTCCGCCGTCCGCCCACGCCGTGTCAGGCATAGCAACCAGGTTTTCCGGCACCACTCGTCATCGCCACCTTTTTATGATCTCTAGAAATAAGAATATACCCTGCTCCAATGGCTAATAATGCGCGCACGTACTAGCATTTTTCGATGGGAGAAACTTGAAATCACACCTACCAATCTATTTGCGATCATTTTTTTTTTGCAAAATTTTTGTTAGAAGAATTGTTTGTTCCACCAAAGGGTACGAACTTCTTTTGAACAACATAAGGGTTGCACCGAAGCATCTTTTTTCAAAGCAAACTAGAAAGCTGGCCCGCGTAAGTGCACGGACATCACTCTTAAAGTATGTTTAAATTTCATCTGTGATATTTTAATACTATATATTATAAGAGGGAAAATACTCAACCTGTTTCTCAATACTTGTTATCTAGATCCAAAACTCCCCCCCCCCCCTCCCAAATACTTGCATAACAAAACAAAACAGTAAACATAGCATAATATAATATTTTCCATTTATATCATACCGTCTCTTCCTTTCGTTATTGCAATGCTTATCTATACTATATACTTATAATGCACATCATATAGCTTATAACCGTATAGCTGAGTGCACACTCATTAACGTATCACCCTCTCAATCCCTCTATATCGTGGAGGTCCACAAAATAAAAGGGTTAGAATGTTTTCTTTTTTTTGTGAGAATTTTTAGTATTTTACTTTTGTCTTAGTGACTCTAAATCACCTGTCATAGATTTTCACTATACATATATTTATGTGTCTTAAATTTATTTATTTTATTTTTCTCAAATTAGCATACTTATCCATTTTAATTCTAATAAAACCAAAATTTTTATTTCTCACTTCGTTTGATATAAAAAATAATGGCTGTATTCCTTTGATTTTTATTCTAAATTTACATATTTTGGATCGTACTTCTTATTGATCTTCTTTTTCGGTTTTAGTTTGGAATTCACACATAAATCCAACTACTAATTTTTATTTCGAATATATGTTATTTTTTATTGTATTTGCCATAGACTCTTTCTGTTCATCTAATTTTTTATTTAATTTAAAATTTCATTTTTAGGTTAGAATTCATATACAAACCCAATCTCTAATTTATTTCGAATTTTAGCTGTGTAGGAGTTTTAATTCAGAGTTTTTAAGAAACTCGCATTCCTAATTTTGTTTTATTTTAATTCCGAATTTCTGTTATTTTTGTTGTTATCACTTTTATTTATTTTTTATTTCTAGTTTTAGGTTAGAATTCGTATACAAATCCAATTGCTAATTTTTGTATAATTATTATCCAAATTTCAAAATGAAATTCACATTGCTAGTTTCCTTTTTTTCATGACTAATTTGTATTAATTTGTATTGTTATTTTTTATTTAATTTTGAACTTCCGTTGTAGGTTAGAATTCGTGTGCAGATCCAAATGCTAATTTTATCTAACTTTTCTTCAAAATTTTAGTTATGTACGGGTTTTAATTTGGAGTTCGTACGAAAATCAAATGACTAATTTTATTTTATTTTTATTTTAAATTTTTGTTTTTATTGTACTTGGTATAGACTCTATCTTTTAATCTAAACTGTTATAACTCGGATCCGCTAGATAGATGATTAGATGTTTTTCTCTAAATAGTAATAATATCCAATAGCTGCTATAGTTCAATCTAGGTATGATCTACCAGATTAAGGGCTAGATGTTTTACTTTTTTTTAAGAATTCTGGCTTGTTTCTCTTTTTTTCTTATCAATTCTAAAAGGGTTGTTACGAACTTTTAATATATAATTGATGAAATGGCCTCCCAAGCCTTCCAAGAATTAAACACAAACCAATGAAACACAATAATCACAAAAAGGAAAAAAATAAAAGCTACTGACAACACAATACTCTTGTCTCAAATGAAACACAGATAAATCGTCACTTTTTTAGCCCTATAGTAATTTTTTGGTAAATTTGGTCTCCTTGCAAATACAATTGCAAAAATAACCCCGTAGGTGCCTTCACTGCGCGGGAGAACGATAGGTAACACGTGTCACCTTCTGACGCTTCCGCGGTTCAAAATAGAGCTATTTCTATAATTGTATTAATAAGAGAGCTAGATTTTTTAAAATTATCATGTACAGATTAGAAAAGCAATGATTTCAACCACAGACATAAATTCATCTTAGAAGTACAAATATAAGCAAATTCAACAGAAAAAATAATAAAAAAATGGGGACAAACAGATCCCAATATAGTTCTCTTCTCACAGGCTAGCTCGCCCTCCTCGGCTCGCCTCCTCCTCCCTCCTCTCCTCCTCGCCTCACGGATTAAACACACCAAAAAAAAAAGCCGAAAATAATCTCCTCTTCACGGCCTCGCCTCTTCCTCCTCCCGCAGAAATTTCCCCAATTCCTCCACCTCGCCGACCATTCGCAATCGCTCGCGAGCTCCCTGAATCCCAACTCCAAGGTTCGACCATTCGCCGCGGGAAGCCTCGGTTTTGCTGGATTCGGATTTGCGGGCGCCGGTGTGATTCGTGCGGGGTTCCGGGGGAATGCTCTACCTCAAGCAGCCGGGCGCGGATTTAGGGTTCCGGCGGGCGGCGGCGGGGCTGTGATCTGCCGGCGGCGGCGGATGCGAGATTGAGCCGGCCAGCGCCGGGGATTCGGCCGGCCATGGCGGCGGCGGAGGCGGAGTGCTGCCTCCAGAGCTTCGAGCTCTACGAGGCCGAGTCGGTGAGCTCCTCGCATCCGAATCACAATGCGCTGCCGCTTCGTGCTGGCTTTGTTGTGTGGCACTCTCTTCTATGTTGTTGTTCGTGCTGCTGCTGCTTGATTCGGCGAAGGCGCGAGCTTTCGGTAGGCGTTTGGCTCCAGAAATGGTCGATTTTTTGGGTCTTTTAGTTCGGGAAGAGACGGGCGCTGTGCGTGGCTTAGAAGTTGCGGGGCACGAGTTGTGGCTGATTGGATCGTGCCATGCAACGTGCGGGGATTAGGAATTATTATGATCCCTTTTGTTCAGTCACGGCGCTTGGGTGGGATTTGGCTGTGTTTGGGTGGGAGGTGATTTTTAGCTGTTTTTGTTGTTCCATTCTATGCTGTAGATTTGGGAATTGTTTCTTCTCATATTAGTTTGAATGATCTTTGGTTAGCAAAAGAAGCGAGCTTTATTTGTTTCCAGGTGTTTTTGGATGTTAATTTGTAGTAGTTTTGGTTCTAGCTTTGTGTGTTTTCTTGCAGTTCTGGTTATAGTTAACCTGTAGCTTCATGTTTTGTTTTCATTAATCCAATTCCCAATCTTTGGTTGCTGCTGCTAGTTGTTTTTTTGCGGGATACTTGCTGGTTTCCCAAGGTAAATTTACAGAGTTGACAATCTGGATATGTGATGTTTGCAGGGTTTGTGGGAATTATTGTGCTTGTATATGTGTGTGTAACCTTGCTGTCTTTCCATGGTTCTCTTAGTGTTTGTAGATTGGAATTTGTTTCTTTGGGGTGTGGGGTGTGACAATTTTATAAGGTTTTAAATGAGATTTTTTTTGGGTACTTGTTTGCATGATCGTGCTTTGTGACTGACAATTCAAGAATTGTTGGTGCCTGCAATTCTTTGGTTCTTTGGCTCGTTTTCATTGTGCCGAATGTGGTAGCGTGGAGTTAATGTGGCCTCGGTGGCTAAGTTGGTGAGCATTTTTGTCACGATCCAATATGATCTGACAGGAGATTTCAATTAGGAAAAGGACTGCTTGAGAAGATTAGAGCAGGCTTACTGGTGATATTTAAGGTTTGAGGAGGATGGAGAGGGAAATGGAGAACAGAGGAAATTAGGGGAATTGATTTGAGTTTGTATTCTTCTATAATGTAGGTAACAAGTAGCGGAGCTTATGTAGCCTAGAGTTGATTACAGCAGTAACAAAAGAAACTATATCCATATGTAGCAGCAACGGTAACCAAAGTGTCTACACTCAAGCTTCAACGCTGAACTGTGACTCAATGGTACCAAATCCTATGGAGCACAAATCTCAAGCCTTCCAAATGATTTTCAGACTGTTTAATGTTCCTTAACTCACTGTTATTTTCTTTGCTATGCAAGATTTTATGTTTCTTTCCCTCCTGCTGATATATTGATGAATTAGCAATCTGTGCTGACATTGCCTAGCAATTCCATATATGCTTGTTACTGACATTTTGTTGTGCAAACTGGTTGCTAGGATTGTTGGAGCTGTTGAATCAGTATCTTAGCTCTAGTTAATTTGTTGCTCAAGAGTTTCTCGTGTCCTAGTGAAAGTGTACCCATTTTCTATTCTTCTTCTTTTTGGTCTTTCTAATTGATTTGAATGCCTTTTACTTTACTTGATGTTTCTTTCTGTTTGGAAACGATACTCTAGCATTGTTCTCCTGTCTGAGCTGAATTATTGGGAGGACATTTTTTCCCCAGTTTATGTCTGGGGTTACATCATGTTCATGTAATTTGAATGATGGCCTATTTGGTGATGATTTGTGCTCCCTAGGGTCATGCACACGTGCTTGTTTTTATCAATAATGTAATTTGTGTTCTAGTTGTGATTCTGGCAGATCAAATTACATAGAAGTACTCGCAGCTTCAGGTTGACTTTCTCTATTGCTGTACCTGCATTTTTGGTCGTCAGATGCTTAACAATTTACTGAAAGCATTATTTATTATTGAATATTGTGGTTCAATATTTTTCATCGCTCTTAAATTGCGAATTCTATTTTGCAGAAATTTTATATTCTTGGAACTAACACTGACAAAGCATTATGGAGATTACTCAAGATTGATAGAATGGAGCCATCCGAGCTCAACATGGATGAGGGTTCTACTGTATACTCACAGAGTGAATATCTTGATCTGCTAAAAGTTCTAGATGAAGACCATAGGTCAACTGGTGGAGTAAAATTTGTTACAAATTGTTTTGGAATCATCGGTAAATTATCCCTTCTTTCTATAATAATACTTTCATGCAAATTAGATGACAATTTTTTTTATATCTACACATCAATGATAAATTTTCCGTACAGGTTTCATTAAGTTCCTTGGGCCTTATTACATGTTAATTATCACCGAGCAGAGAAAAATTGGGGCTGTATTTGGCCATCCAGTTTACCAAGTTACTAAGACTGCAATGATTGAGTTATCAAATTACAAGATGAGGCAAGCATTTCATAATTCGAAGGATGAGAACAGGTATGTTGCATCCCATATATCACTAACTTAACATTACCTTACAATGATGTGATTACTGGGAATATTTTCGAACTGTGGAGCATTATGTTCTTTTTTTCTAAAATACATTTAAACGAAGCTACATATTTAGTTTTATGCTTACTGTATGCTCTTGATAAGCCGACCTTAACTAATTGTGCAGGTACAAGAAGCTCTTGCAGACAATAGATCTTAGGAAAGACTTCTTTTTTAGCCATTCATACCATATCATGAGAAGTCTCCAGAAGAATTTCAATGATCCACAGGAGGGATGGGACCTATATGACACAATGTTTGTATGGAATGAATTTCTAACACGAGGGATTCGTAACATTCTGAAATGTACCCTCTGGACTGTTGCATTAGTCTATGGTTTTTTTAAGCAGGTATATATATTCCTATGACATTGGTGCTGTCATATTCCCAACGAAAATCTGTGAATATGGTAGATTGCAACCATAAAACGGATCCTCCTTTCTTTCTTTCTTTCTTTCTTTCTGATCCTCCTTTCTTTCTTCATTTGAGAAATATAAGTTGTAAAGATGGACACGTCCTGTCAGCATGGTCTTATGAATGTTGTGCCATTAATTATTCTCCCTGTTTATTTTCTTTATTTGTTTTAATATTTAGTGAATAACAGTCATGAATTTTATTTTCTTGTGCTGGAGAAGTGACAGTAGTAGGTTCTTCATCCCTGCTTTCTACACTGTTTAAACATTGTAAAATTAAGCGATACTTATGAAAAATTTGTAAGAGAGACTATTGGTAGACAGTTACAAAGTTATACATTGGTTGGTTTATTTTGTACTACCATGCTATTTCTTCCTACGGGAAAGACTTAAATCTAAAGAGGATCTAGAAGAATATCCTTTGTTGTAGGATTAAGTAGACAAGTTTTGAACTTCCTTTTTGTCAAATTTCTCTATTCTTGGATATAACAACTTCTGTTTAGTTGCATCATCTTATAATGGTATATTTGTTTGATTTCATTTATATAAAGGATAAGCTTTCAATATCCGGGAAGGACATTGTGTTGACACTCATTGCTAGACGCTCGAGGCATTATGCTGGAACCAGGTTCACACTTGTCAAACTTTTAGTAATTATATAATTTTCCTGTTAGTTTTTTTGTCTGGTTTGTATTGTTGTAATTCAAAAGGCATTTGGATCTCAACATCTTTGCTTCCTTATCTCGCCATTTTGATTGAACAGGTATTTAAAGAGAGGTGTGAATGAGGAGGGCAGAGTAGCAAATGATGTTGAGACTGAGCAAATTGTTTTTGAAGACATGCTTGGACCTAGGGAAATAAGTTCTGTTGTGCAAAACAGGGGTTCAATTCCACTATTCTGGTCCCAGGAGACATCGAAGCTTAATCTTAAGCCTGATATCATATGTAAGCATTGACATCCTTCTTTGATGCATGCATTATTACTCAATCAATTTAATTTGTTCGTTCTTTCAGTGCATGAGAAGGACAAAAATTATGAAGCTACCAGATCTCATTTTGAAAATCTTAGGAGGCGATATGGAAATCCTATCATCATCTTAAACTTGATTAAGGTAAGCTACACACTGTTATTAACTTATTATGCGGTCACCGCTTTTAATGGATGTTTCATGTATAAGTTGTACTTCCTCCAGTAAAAAAGTAATGTCCTAGTCGTAGGATACTTGCAGTTAAACTATTTTCATTTTAACTAACAATATCTTTATGAATATTTAGACTAGTAATATGAAATGATATGAGTAGATTTGCCCCCCACACACACACACACAAATGTTATAACTTTGTTAGGTTTTATAGATGTATTACAGTAGAATTGATGGTCAAAGTTGAGTTTTGCGATTGGAGGTAGTACCTTAATAGCTCATGCTCTTACATTTATTTTTGTAAGACACGCGAGAGGAGACCACGTGAGTCTATACTTCGTCGAGAATTTGATAGAGCAATAAAGATTATAAACAGTGGTCTACCAGGGGAAAATCATTTGATGTTTTTACATTGGGATCTTCATAAGAGCTCTCGAAGGTATTGATTCTTTCTGTCGTAAACCTTTCACTTATGGTTTATTAGATGCTTTTGATGTGCATTACTGAAGCAAGTTGCATTTCAGCAAAAGTACAAATGCCCTCCAAGTGCTTTTGAAAGTGGCATTTGAAGCTCTGAACTTGACAGAATTCTTTTATTGTCAAGTTTCCCCAGTTCAAACAGCCGAGAGTTCCCTTAATATGTATGCTCCATTGTAAGTATTTGTTGTTTTTATACTGGTTTGTTTGCTATTTAATTTGAATTCCTGTTGTATTTTACCTCATGAATAGGTTATTGCTCTTAGTACAAAGGCAAATATTTTCCTTTTTATGTGTTTTTTTTCTTAATTTTCATTTCATGCTTTATAGGAAGAATGGTTTTGGTCCTCACGTATGTGATAACAACAATGGTGACAATGCAAACTGTATTGATAGTATTGATGACATCTCCCAAGAAGATACCTGTGGCAGTTCTGATACCTCTGCTAATGGAATTGCAGAAGATATATATGCAGACAATGGATCTACCCCAGAAAAGCCTCCAAAATTTCAAAAGGGTGTCTTACGTACAAACTGTATAGATTGTTTGGACCGCACAAATGTTGCTCAGTATGCCTACGGTTTAGCTGCTCTTGGACACCAGTTGCATGCGCTTGGTTCTGTAGAATCCCCAGAACTTGATTTAGACTCCCCCTTGGCTCGCCATTTGATGCATTTTTATGAGCGAATGGGTGACACACTTGCTGTACAGTATGGTGGTTCAGCCGCTCATAACAAGGTACTTCAGTGGAATCTTGCCATTTCAACAAATTTTCAAGTGCCTTCTTACTTCAATGTGTGTGATAAGCTGTAGTTCCTTCACTCCTTCCATAGGAAGATTCTGGATTGAAATAACAGTGATTGTACTGCACTACTTCTAGGATTAGTCAAATTTTTTTGCTCCTTGGGCTTTGTATCTGGTCTATTTTGTTTTACTTTTCAAACGGAACCAGTTATATCAGCTAGTTGGAGTTAAAAATTATAATTTGAGAACTAATCGGTATATGAAAATTTGTTGCTAAATTGGGCATGACTGATAGTTCAAAGACTGAAAAAAGGTGATCAACAATCAAGTTATGCTGATTGATGAATCAGGAAAGGTCCAATATGGATTTTAGGAGAGCCTTTAGGAATGTATGTAAGATTAAAAACTTTTATGCAGCAAGTATAGCTGGAACAGAATTATAATGTTATGTCCTAAGAATTTGACCAGTGTCTATCAGTAGCTGGTACAGAGCATTTCATCATATTTTTTATGACGTTTTTTCATGTTAAGTTGTTCATTGAGCACTTGTTTGATGAACTTACTGTGTGGTTTTATTTATAGATATTCTCTGCGAAGAGAGGGCACCTGAAGTTTGCTATTCAGTCTCAAGAATTCTTCAGAACACTACAACGATATTACAGTAACGCCTATATGGATGCTTACAAACAGGCAGCAATAAACTTGTATGTTTGATCAAAGCTCATTGTTCACTGAAGACACCTTTATACCCTTTGAATAGGAAATAGTATGTACTGAGTTTGTTATCACATGCTGTTTTTGCCTTCTTAAAATTTTAGATTTTTGGGATATTTCCAACCGCAGCAGGGCAAGCCTGCACTATGGGAGCTAGAATCTGTTGCTGGGGAGCATGTAATTAATGTGAATGCAAGGTAAACTTATATGGTTATTCTGGAAATTATGTGGTTAAGTAAGACCACATGGCATTAGACATTTCCTTTTGGTTAAACTACAAGAGTGATGTACCATTTTCTCTCACTGTTGTGATGTGGGTGGTGGCCTGACACATGAAGTACATATATTTGTTGGCTTACCTACTGATAACATATAACTAGTACAATGCTATTGATGCTGGGAAACAGGAACTGGTCAGTAGTGTTTGCATTAGATCACAAAGAAATTGTACACGAGTATTTTGCCTTCTTCACAAGTATCTGACCAGCACAGTTTGATGTTTACTTTTTCTCAATTCTCAAATAATCATCAAATGCTTCTAAATAATGTGTTTAAACTTGTAATGTGTGTGGTACTCCAATTTTGTTACAATATAGGGAAATTGTCGAGTGATTCCACAGTTAAGGGCCAAGGAGAAAACAAAAACTGTATCCAATGCATATTTTATGGTTTTACCTGTGCTTTTAAAGTTAGGACAGAGAAATACTAGTGTCTATTAATCTCTTATACTTTTTTTCAAAGGGGTAGCATGGCCCAATCTTGTTTCTTTTTTGCTTAATTTTACACCTCTTTAATTCTTGTGTATTAGTTCTCCTTGATTCCATGTTGTGAAACAGAGCAAGTAGACTTTATTCTAGAAAACATGAGTACCAAATACCTTTGCACAGTGTTTCCTGACTCACCAATCACCTCATTTAAAGAACTATCCAAATTTTATTCGTTCAAGCATTTCATGTATCAATAAAATTCATCTTACCAATTAACTGAGATGCATATTTTATCACAGTAAATTGATAAAACGGGCAAGATCAGATGGCAGCATTCTTTGTAAAAGCAACACATCCATGTCCAGCAGTGGTCGAAATGGAATGTTAAACTCAGCATTTACTGATTTAAAAAATGAGCTACAATCTCCAAACTGGAGTTCTGATTCGGGGCACGAAATTTCATCAACCTCTGATAATGCGGTGTCGAAATTAAGGTTGGTTTGTGTTCTGATTCTGAAACTTCACCTTTCCATATTCTGTTAATAGCAGAGCGATACATGCTAAGGTATATGGGTGTGGTCAGTATTGATTCTCCCTTTTCTCTTGAAAAATATGACAGGTATACTCCCACGGTGTCTCATATTAAGCATGCCAGCTGCGAACTTGACTATTGCAATGGTTCTGGGGATTCAAATTTCCTGGATCTTGACTGGCTTTCTGCTTCAGACATTGAAAGGTTGTTCTCACTGCCCTGCTTTCCCTATTTGATTTTCAATGTATCAAGACTTCCCTTCCTTGCATGTGCACAGATACACACAAAATTGGCAACAAGGAATCATTAGTTTATCGCTTTGTACCAGACTTCTATAGGATTATCTATGTTCATAGAAAACCTGAAAAAAATTGTAATTGTTGCAATGTATTCTCCAATCCCTCAATCTAGTGACGTGTCCATGGCATTGCTCAGATACTGCATATTCAGAATTGAGATCTAGATGGATAATTTTACCCTTTCTTGCTATATTTGCACTGCTCACTGATACTGCACATTCATAATTGATATCTAGATGAATGTTTCTGTCCTTTCTCACTATATTTGTGTTGTACATTATGCTTGGGCAGGTCAACAGCCCTAAGTACTCCTGATGTGAATATTTCAACTGATAATGTTTCCAGCGGTGTAACATCTGGGATAACGGTTAGTGCATTCATTGATCTAACTATTCATTACCAACTTCTTGCCATTTTTATGCATTGCAATAATGGATCACAAGTCCTTTTTTCCCCTAATTTCCCGGACCCAAGCTGAGAAGCAAGAACTGCCAGGTTCCTGGTTCTTTTCTTTTCTGCCATTCTATAAATATCTTTTTGCTATATTTTTTTCGGAAGTTCTTAGCCCTTTCATCATGCATAACCATTAGTGTTAACATTCCACTAAAAAGAGAACATGGCCACCCTCATTCTGTGTTAACTACTGCACGTCCCTTTCACTGATAAAACCGTAAAAGCAGCTTCCTTCTGGAACTGTGGACCCTGGATGTAATTCATTTCAAATGAATAAAGTTTTGTTTCAGAGAATACCATTATTCATTGGCAGAATACAATTTTTTTTTATCATTTGGGATGGAAATATACATGCGGAGATATGATTCATCCAACAAATTAAACCAGTCATTTCATTTGAACTTTCAGGAAGATCACGCTGCAGAGATTCAGGCCCAGGGGTTATCTGAGCACTTTGTGCAGTGGGTTAATCAGGGAGAGGCTTTTTGGTACTGATATTACTATATGATTTATCACATATATCCAAGCTACAGGATGGCATCGCAGACTCTTTCACTATTGCAAGGAGACATGAGACATTGCCATTAGTGTTCTCCTGTGATACATTACCTCATGGGCCACACAGCCATCCCGGGAGTCCTCTAGGGATGTGTACTATTCTGTTCATTTGTTAAGCTTGCTTACCAGTTATTTCTTCTAGGGGCAAGTAGATAGGCATTGTTCTTATTTTCTTAAAGGAAAGGAAAGAAGGTAGGTAGTATATTATTCTTTTGAAGTTGTACCATTGTTCACGCATTTCCATTGTGTAAATATATATATGTCCGAAGTGTATACTTTTTTCTGAGTTGAGGTAGACTTGAAATCACCATTTTTCCCTCGACTTCTTTTTTTTTTGGCTGGGTTCTTTTGAAACATTATGTACATGTATTTTTCCATTGCAAGTTTGCAACAGAAGAGATACTATTGTGTGTTATTAAGTCTTCTCATACTCGACCCTTTTGCCTAAAAGACACCTCTTACATATATGTTTGGAACATATTATGGCATTGCAGATTGTCATGCCTGTCAAATGCCTCTCTGTTTCACACTTTTCTTGCAGCTGTTTGCTTGGTTTAACATGTCAGCTCTGCACCGGTTTTGAATACACTTGCATGTCTCTACTCAGTGGTTGGTTGTAGAATCAAGTCGATCAGCAGGGTTCACAGAATCGTTTTTCGAAAAACCGCTCGAAATTCGAAAATCGGAGATATCGAGTCGAAAATAGTTTGAAAATCGTCGGAAACCGTAGGGTTAAGAAATAAAAAAATTGAAAAAAGAATAAAAAAAATAAAAAACCGGTCTGTTTTCAACTAAAACCGTCGAACCAATTGAATGTTTCTTAGAGTTGTTTTTGAGCGATTTTCGCTCGATTTCTTTGAAAATCGAGCGTTTTTCATTGATTTTTGACCGGTTTATATCGCATAAATTATTTGTTTTATTTGATTTTTTAACTAGACCGGTTTACCGATTGGTTTTGAATCTCGAATGATAGCGGTACGGTACTCGTCGGTTTTTCAAACGCTGGTCATCAGCATCCCAGAAAGCAACACTGTCCATAGCGTTCAAGGCTTCAGACTTCGAGAGTTGAAACCACTACTAATTGAAGAGCAAGTCCTTTGAAGCTTCATCTGACCACTAACTGAAGAGACGTCTACATTGGTCACTGTTATGAAATTAACTCATGTAAATCATATGATCAATTGTCAAAAGATATCTATTTGAAGAGATGTCTTTTCCCAAGAGACACTCCAATCTTGTATATATATATGTGATCAAACACTAATGAGAATGGATGATTAGCAATCTCTCTCAATTCTTTGTCTCTCTTAATTCTCTACATTTAACACGTGCACAAAGCATTTTGAATTCAGATCCACGTACTACTGAATCTGAACAACCACGTACTACTGAATCTGAATAACAAGTTCAGAAAATTATTGATTTGCAAAACATTGCAAATAATATGCCAGATGCATTCACCAATTACAAAGATGTTACAAAAACTTTGAATCCTGCCATTAATGTACCAGAAAGAGTGGAGGTACCAATCAAAACCACTCATCCCCTGACTAGCAAAAAGAGGGGGAGAAGTATGGCCAAGAAACAGGATTCTAGTTCTTCTAAACAGAAGAAGAAAACAGTGTCTGCATCCCAACCTATGGTTAGAAAACAACAATTGGAACATTCTGTTCCACAATCTAGCTCTCAAGCGCAAGTGCATTTATGCACTGAGGCTGGAACATCGAAATATCCTAGATCGATCATATTGGGAAATAACGATGAATCTTTAAGGATAAATGAAATTGCCATCAATTTTATTGATACTGGAGAGTCTTTTGATCGACGAGCTACATTTGTCGACACTTATTTTTCTGAACAAATTGCTGAAACCCTTGATCCAGATCCTAAATCCATGGTAGAGTGCAGATGACGCTCAGATTGGATCAAATGGAAAGAAGCAATTGAAACAGAAATAGCCTCACTTTATAAAAGAGAAGTTTTCTCGGTAGTAATGCCCACACCTCCTCGTATCTTCCCTGTGGGATACAAGTGGGTTTTCATCCGGAAACGGAATGAAAACAATGAGGTTGTGAGATATAAAGCAAGGCTTGTAGCACAAGGTTTTACGCAAAGGTCTGGCATCGATTTCAATGAGACATATTCTCCCGTAATGAGCGGCATAACTTTTCGATATCTTATATCTTTGGCAGTACAAAATCGTCTGTCTATGCAGTTGATGGACGTAGTGACCGCATATTTATATGGGTCATTGGGTTCGGATATATACATGAAGGTTCAAGAAGGAATTGGTATACCAAATCCTCAGGCAAATCGCAACATGTATTGTATAAAATTGCAAAAGTCATTATATGGATTAAAGCAATCGGACCGAATGTGGTACAATCGGTTAAGTGAATTCCTTAAACTTAAGGGATACACTAATAATGATGATTGCTCATGTATTTTCATTAAGAAATCCTCCAAAGGATTCTGTATCATTTCAGTGTATGTTGATGATCTCAACATCATTGGTAATGAAGCGGATATTAATGAAGCACGTCATCATTTAAAGATGGAGTTTGAAATGAAGGATTTGTGTCAAACCAAATATTGCTTAGGTTTACAACTTGAGTATTTACCTTCAGGAATTTTTATACATCAAGCCGCTTATATCCAGAAAATATTGGAGAAATTCAATATGGATAAATCTTATCCATCAAAAACCCCTATGGTGGTTCGATCTCTAGACATAAAGAAAGATCCATTCAGATCTAAGGAGGATGGAGAAGATATTTTGGGTCCTACTATTCCATATCTCAGTGCCATAGGAGCACTCATGTATCTTGCAAACTGCACCCGGCCGGATATCGTATTTGCAGTTAATCTGCTGGCAAGATACAGTGCTGCTCCTACTAAACGTCATTGGACGGGAGTTAAGAATATCTTTCGATATCTTAATGGCACAAGAGATCTTGGTCTTTACTTCATGAGGAGCCATGATCCAATATTATTGGGTTACACTGATGCTGGTTATCTATCTGATCCCCATAATACCAGATCACAAACAGGCTTTATGTTTTTACAAAGTGGTACAGCCATTTCTTGGAAGTCTTTAAAGCAGACTCTAGTGGCTACATCCACTAATCATTCTGAAATAATTGCATTATATGAGGCATCACGTGAATGCGTGTGGCTTCGCAGAATGATTAACCACATCTTAAAATCATGTGGTTTTGGTTCTCTGGAATCACCAACTATTATCTATGAAGATAATGCTGCTTGTGTTGTTCAAATGAAAACAGGTTACATTAAGAGCAACATCACTAAGCATATTGCTCCTAAGTTGTTTTATCTCCACGAATTGCAAAAGAATGGGGAGATAAGCATCCTGCAAACTAAATCTTGTGATAATCTTGCCGATTTATTTACCAAGTCTCTACTTTATTCTCTTTTCCACAAATGTGTTGAAAGAATAGGTATGAGAAGATTTAAATATTTGCAGGGGTCAGGGGGAGACTCTCTTTGATCAATAACCTTATTTCACATCATATTGTACTCTTTTCTATTATGAGGTTTTTCTTGAAAAAGGCTTTCCTCATTTAAAGTTTTTAATGAGGCAATATCACCACAAGTTTATATATCTTATCATCTATTTTCCCATAAGGGTTTTTGCAAGGTGATAAGCTGGATATATATCATGATTTCTCTTTATTTTTCCTATATGGTTTTGAGGAGTTTTTCTCTTGATAAAACACATATTTTCTTCATATTTTTTTTACAGGGTTTTTAGAGGAGCTTACAAGATATATACAAGTGAAGGAATTGATCAAGGGGGAGTGTTATGAAATTAACTCATGTAAATCATGTGATCAATTGCCAAAAGGTGTCTATTGTCAAAAGATGTCTATTTGAAGAGATGTCTTTTCCTAAGAGACACCCTAATCTTGTATATATATATATATATGTGATCAAACACTAATGAGAATGAATGATTAGCAATCTCTCTCAATTCTTTGTCTCTCTTAATTCTCTACATTTAACAGTCACCACTCACCAGGTGAGCAACCCAGACACGGTACTCGAAAGCTCAAAGCCACGAGCCGATCACAGACACTGGCTCGTCAGCTCATGGCCCAATCGAAGGGCCAGTATGATGGTATGTCTCACATCTTCACGAGTCACGACTCACGACAGCCATGGCTTTTCTCTAGTTAGCCATGTGATCGATAGCAGCATGGGCAAGGCGACGAAGCCCAGGCGACACCCAAATCAAACCGGTTTAGACCACCCGTTTCTGCCATGCCTAACTTCTCCATTGTTTCTGAAATACAGCCATGGTCGTGTTTTCTTATATGTTCCCTTTTCTTTTAAGAAACAGGGTGCTGTTTCTTGAAGCTTCAAATTTGTACCCCTTAGTCCCTTACAGATGATATGATGAGTACACAGATTCACCAAAGAAGGAAACCATGGCATCTGTGAAGCGCAGCAATGGCGACAGGTTTGATCGTCATTACCTGGGTATGGTTTGCAAAATGGAGCAAAGGAAGATATTGTTTGTTTGTTACTGTCAGGCTGTAAGTCTATGGACAGTGCTAGGCTGCTAGCTAGTGGTGATGCCAAAGAAAAATAAATCCGGACAGTAGTACGATGGATGAGTCTCCTATAATTGGCGATGTTACACCAACCCAAAATTTATTAGTGATGGGACGAACGACTCTGAAAGGATAAGCGTTAGTGAGCAGGGTGAAGCGTGCTCATACGACGTGGCACGTGGACATGGAATGTTGGGTGTTGATTAATTTGTTAATGGAGTAGCTAAGTTAGCACTTAGGCCATTTCTGCTGCTAGAACTCAAATATGATATACACTCTTGGGTAACGGATGTGTTTGCTTGTGGTAGTGTTGGGTTATAGGGGTGTATTTTTGTTTGGAGTCGAAGTCAGATACGAATAAAATCGAACATCTAACTCCCTCCTGTATTCGCTCTGAAAGCCTTCAATTGATCAGTGAGATGAAAAATATCCAATCCGTTTGCTCCCTTAGTTGGGTGTGTGTTCACGTGTGATGGGGTTATGTACCACGTACCGCCAGAACAGATGATACCGGTTTATTATAAATTGGGTAGACAAGAGTCTAGTCTCTAGATAGAAAATAAGTGCAACACATTGGTAATTGTAAATCAACCTGCAATTTTTTTTTTACTTTCACTCTTGTTTTATAAGCCAGATCTTGACGTCTTAACTTTCAACGTTGATATCTATACATCGGAGAAGGTGAAGTCTTTCTGATCGGCAAACCTGACCCAAAGAGCCATTAACTCTGGATTGATGTCACTGATGCAGTACAACCACCGAAGGGACCCTGAGAGGATAACAAATTACAGGACAGTCCCTGGAACTCAGAATGTAGGACTGGAAAGAAAATATGAAGTCCTTATGCTGCCGTTAACGACGCCGACTTTGCGAGGGTAGCTTTGGTCGCCAGAACGACGACTCCTCGCCATGGATACCCACTCCTAGCCTCAGCTCTGCCACTGATTTTGCATCTGCTGGCAGTTGTGAGCGTCGAAAGGAGAGTAGGGGCCTCCTCGAAGCGGAGGTTGGAGCGGAGCGCCGGCGATCTACTCGGCAAGGCATCCAAATGCCAACGGGAACATAAGTTATTTGGATCCTCAATCCTGTTCACGGTAGTGTTGCAGCTTAGCTGAAATGGTGGTTCCAGAGCTTTAGAGATCGGAAGAACAGAGGGGATAGAACACAACAGCCGGACGGAGACGGTCGTTGGAAAGCCGGAGGTTAACTCCAACTCCACAGAGAGAGATTCTATTTCCTCTGAGGGTAAGGTGATCATCTTAGCTCACGTAATGTTGTTGTTATGACTGAATTAAAACTGCAGCATAAACGAGTAATTGTAAGTATCATTTTTTTTTGCAAGAACATAAATTACAAAAAAAACTTCAAAAGCAAGGTTTTGAATCACGATTTTCGTAGCTTTACAGTAAAGTCTCAAAAATGTTACATCAACTATCGCGGTAGCTATCCTTCATTGTGTTTTCAACATTATTTTAAAAAAAATTAAATATATATATAATATAAGTCATCTTCAAACAAATCATAAAAATATGGTACTTTAGAAAGTACTAATATTTTTATAATAAGAATATGACTCAAATCCGGAATCAACAAACATACTAATACATGTCCAAAAATCATAAATGATAACTATGTCATAATGTTGTTAACAACAAGAACTTAATCATTAAAAATATGAATGTTGGATTATTGAAAAAGGGTGAGATGGGATTTTTTTATTAGGCTTTCTTATAGTTTAAGCTTATAAAGAAGCATTTGGGGTCTAATATTGGACATCAAAATATGCCAAATGTTTTGGCCTATGGGTATTTATATAGGACAGTGAAGCTATCGCTAGTTACAAGCTATGTCAAATAGCGGAGCTATTGTTAGCTATAACACTTATAGCTAATATAGCAAAATATTAGCCCAAAACTTCGCGTTTGGGATCCAAAAAAGCTATAGCGTAACTATAGCTACACTTTACCTTTGGCACACGAAGATAGCAATAGTTGAGTATGATCCCAAAAAAAACTCTCTTCGATCACAAATATATGTCATTTCGAATATAGATACGGTCAAACTTTGAAACTTTGACTATCAATATCTTTAAAAATATTAAAATTGGATACATGAAAATCATATGTGTAGATTTGTCTCAAAAAGTCCTTTCAAAATATTATGATTTTATTATTTCATCTTAAAGTTAGGAAATTAAATTTCCCTTTGGCTTCTATATTTAATTGGGTTTTTAGAGTTGATTTGAAATAAAAAGAAAATCTTTCGGTGTTGATTTAGATTTCAGTTTGTTGATTTGCCATATCACCTTGAAAATTTTTCGGCCTTCTAGATTTTTTATAGAACAAAATTTAAGTCTACTTCGCCAACGCGGTTTGAAAAGTTTTATTTCATTTCTCTATTAAGTCTTCTATTTTATTAAACGCTTTAAGATGGCATATGCTGATACAAGAACTCATGCTTCATTATTCTTTTGCATAAACATCTACGTATGTCTACATCATCTGTCTTGACTATTGACCTTGGATTTATGTTCGAAGGATTTTCTCTGGGGAAAGTCCTATCTTTTACCAACAACCAAAGGACAATCACTCGTATGTATGCTCTGTTAAAGACTTGTTTGAATACATAAAAATTAGACTCACTCCCTTCGAATGAACAGAAAATTAAACTAAAAAGGATTTGGGTCCATTGCTGGCGCCTGACCATCGGTCGACACTAGTTCCCATTCTAGTACGCAAATCATACAAACAAACTTTGTATGTGGAGCAGCTCGATCCCTTACAAAGAACAGCTGCAAAAGTGACTTTTCTTTCTTTTACCTGAGGAAGAACCATCAGTTATTGGTTCGTTTTTTTTGAGCTTTTTCTCTAGCTTAAAAATAAAAGCTAAAGTCTAAATAAAGTGGTGGCTTTTAATTAGGATTTTTAAAACCATAAGCTTCTGTATGGTTAAAAGTCAAAAGCCCCCAAAGAGGTGCTTATTTGGCTTAACGAGAGTTGGTTTGAGATAATATCACTAAATTAGATTAAAATTACCCACTTATACCACATATAAAAGTGGACTGCTTTTAAGTTGTTTAAGTGAAAAAGATGGTTTTAAAGCCAAAAATGCTAAGGCTAAACATACAGATCGTTGCTTTTTGGCTTAAACAGATTAAAAGCAGAGCTTTTCTATATTAATCATGTGCATTTATTCATTATACGACCCACACAAAGTATTATCTCTCACCAAAACAATTAAGAAGGGTATGCAAAGTCATTTCCTCTCCTGTCCTTCTCAATTTCAATACAACTTTAATCGTTGTGTAAAATCAAAATACAACTTATATTTATCAGCGGAGGGAGTACTAATTTTGTGACGAACTATTTCAGTAAATAGTAAGGGAAATCTCTGGAGTGGAAAATAATCGATTTTCCCTTAAAAAAACGTAGGCTCATGCTCATTGTAAGGAAATAACAATGAAAGGAAAGTAATCAAAACGTGATCATCCATGCAAACCCGGAAGCCATCATCTTCCTGATTTGAGAACCGGATTTGGAACGGAGCGGCGCAGCAAGAGAAGAAGACGCCGAGATGCCTCCTCGTGTTACCACGAGTTTTTGCTCCTTACCTTTCTTGCTGTCGGCAAGCGCCCATCGAAATTCAGGCAAAATCCGAAAACCGTGGCTTGTTTCGCAGGCGAAAGGGAAATGTCGCGCCCCTATAAAACGCCCCCGTCCTGCAGCCACACCTCTCCATCCCCTGCATTTTTTTTCTAAATTTCGAGTTGTCTTCTCGTTTTCTCGAGGTGTTGTTGGCCCTCCTGCCTTCTGAGTCCTTGCAAGGTATAATGTCTTGGTTAACCTAATTGTTCAGTCTGTTCTATGCAACGCCGGTTAGAGTTAATTTGTAGGCTCTCTTTGGTTGCTTTGGATGTTGGTGTCTTGCTTGAATCTTCATACCCAAAATTTTGCTTCGTGAAATAGTAGTTTATTTTATCTGTGCGATGTTTTTATTGTTTGCTATTTGGTTCGAGCTATGGGAACGGCACTATCATGTAAGTGGAAAAGCTGTTTAATTGACGGGATAGTAGTAGTCATGGACTCATGGTCCCACGTATATGATGTTGGTGTGACAACAATGATAGTGGCGTCAAATAAACGTTTCTAGGCTTTTGCATTGACAGACCGAGATTTTCGGTTTCTCAGATGTTTGGGAATTCTATTTTCGGTCGGAATTTTTGTGGATGGGTCGGGATTTTAGTTTAAAATTTGATCCATTTATAGAGATCTTGATCGAGAATGAGCTTCCCAAACAAGGCCTCACAGTTGATTTATTCTCTTGACCCAAGATTGCCTCAGTAACTCACACAAAATTTTCATAAATATCATACTTCATTTAGTGTCCCTAGAAAATAAAAAACTGAAGAGCTTATATAAAGACAGTAGCACTGTCATAATTTTTTCAAAAATGCATATGTCTCATAATCATCTGAAAATTTTACAACATCATTAGCATTGCCTTAGAACATCACACAAAAATTATAGTTTTTTAAAAAACTTTTTGATAATTTTTTTTCCATATTTCTCAATTTTTTAATTTAAATTTAAATTGGATCAGTTTATCGACCGGTTTCAAAAATCAAACCAACTCAATACGCTCGATTTTCACGACTTTTAAACTGTTTTCGTTGATTTTGTGAACATGTCTGTGGGTAAGATTTTTTTAGACTCAACGGAGGGCTAAAACGCACTTCTGGAAAATAGTTAATTATTCAAAACTGTGGGCAAGAGTTTTAGAGCGTGGTTTTGTGAGGGAGTAGGCATATTCTTGGTACGACGTGGCATTACTTGTCACGAGACATTGCTTAGAGTTTGAGCAAAAACATTTCATTATTGTGCGGTACGAATGTTTCTTTTCTGGCAATTTTGGCACCTTCCATAGTTTTCCAGTGTCAGCACTTATTAGGCCGGTCCATTCTTGTTTGGAATGTAGGTGCTATTTGGTTTTACGATAAATTTGACTTACTAAATCTTATCAAAGTTTGTCAGTAGCAAAATTTAGTCATCAAATTGATTACCTATTGTCAACAAAATGAATTAGAGAGCTGAGAGAGAAGGAATCTCGTCAAAATTTGATAGTAAACCAAATGTTTACCAAATTTGATCAACTCTACTAAATTTTAGTAAAGAAGCATCGATAACGATTAGAAGCAAATGAAACGGCCCCGTTGACTCCTCACGACATCCTCCATGTAAAAGCCGTTAAAAACTCACTGTCCGGACCGGCTAATTAGGTAGCATTTTGGTGCATTTGCAAGAAGCAATGCTTTCTTTTCTTGAAAGCATACTTGTGCGACTTCTTGTTTCTGCTTGTCCTTTATGATGATGACTGGATGCCAACAGGGGCGGAGCCAAGCCTCGGACCACCCGAACCTGGGCCCGAGGCCTGGCCCAAACATTCTATACAATTTTTTCTTAAAATTCATACATTTGATCAATATTTTTTGGGCCAGCTCAGGCCGGCCCGAGGCTTAGGCCTCGGCTGGCTCCGCCCCTCGATGCCAATCCTGGCCTTGCAATATTATATTAGAGATCATTGTGTTTAAGAGCATAAAAGAATTGCCCCTTGGATGGTAGATGTCAATATCATCTTCTTGGTGTTCCCAGTTGTTTCCGTCGATGAACTTTCTGCTCTCTGAAAGACCCAACGTTTAGAGGTCAAGCTTCTACGAGAGGCCGGTGGCAAAGTGGCAATTGGTCATGCACAGTGATACCTTTCTTCCTTTCGTGGGGCACAATTGGTCATGCACAGTGATTCCTTTCTTCCTTCTGTGGTGCCCCATTTGTCAATACTAAGGGTAGAAATTTTTCTTGCTTTTCATCTGGCCAATCTCATTGCACCTGTTGATGATTGCTATATAAGCCGATCTGGTTGTCAAATCACCACTTTCTGTTCCCCACCAAATCAATTGTGTGATTTGCAGAGGTAAAAAAAGAAGAAAGGGAAGCAATTGCTTTCTTTCTTCTCTTTTCTCTCCCAGCCAGTCCTTCAATTCACTGCACCTGCAATCGGTTTTGAGAAAAAAGCTTGGAACTTTTCCAGAGCAGCCATTGGAAAGGCCAGCAGCCTAGCAACATATGCTAATTGGATTCTTGTCTACACCATAATATTATCGTGACACTATCAGTCGTCTAAATACAAATTATATAAATTTTAAAACAAGTAAAGAACTAATTAATCATTATCTACTATTTATTTATAATTTAATATTTATATAATGTTCAGAGCTAGAGAGAGGAAAAAGTATAGAAGCACAGCTGCTTAGATAATTTGGTGCCATCCATTGTATCCCATATTTCCATTGTTACGACTTACGAGACTTACGTCTGCTAAGGCCCTACCACGAGCGGTTTAGCTACCTGCTACTCTCACAGCCCTGGGGTTTTGCTGCTGCCTATTTATTGGTGCCTCTGGATCTTGGAGAGACCCTCCATCTGGCTGCTCCCCTTGACCATTGGGTATGTTTGTGCTTCTGATGTCAACCGGTTCTTTATGGACATGTGCTGATCTTGGGTGTGATTTTGCTTTGATTTTGAGCTAATCTGGCCGCACTAGAAGAAATCTTGGCTTTGCGCCTTCAAGAAGTCACCTTGATCGCCGTCTTGCTCCACCATTTATTTATTTTTAGATAATGCTCCACCATTTATTGGTTTTCCTGCCTGTCCTGTGATTCTTTTGGTGGGTCATCAGCTGAATCTTGACAGGGTTTTGCTGACATGTTCTTGGGTTTATGGCTTTCTCTGATCTAAGTCGTTCCTGGATTGTTTGGAGACGTTTCTGATGTCCTCTTCTGGGTTTATGAGCGGAACCTTTTTTCCCCTGAAATTTTTTTACTTGAGGTATTTGGAATCAGTTCGTCAAATAGAAGTTCATGACTCCGTAGCTTGCTTGAGATCATGCTTTGATCACTTCTGCTGCTCACTCTTTTGGTGCCAGAGGAATGTCTTGGTGCCTTCCGGTGGATGACGAGCGAGAAAAAAAAACTTTTTAAGGTCTTTACTGAGAAAAGTCCTTGGGTTCTGTTGGATTCTTCCATGGAGTCACGATCTTTCCAAATTCTAATATTTGATCTTCCGCTTGAGGGATCTTGATATTGGGAGCTTGCGAATGTCTGTGCTTATTGTGTAGCCAAATCCTCTTCTCCATGGATTTTTGGCTGCCTCTTTGTGTGTTAAGGATCTAATAGCATCTTTAGAAGCAGCAAATCCATCAGATCGAGTGGTTATTCCCTTTGGAAACATTATCAAAGAGCGACTAGTTTGGTGCAGAATCAGAACATTTTTTATTTTTTCCAGGATTGGTACTTGCTTTATCATGCCTTTATTTTGCTGTCTTTGATCTATAAGATTCTTTATCTTGTTAAATGTTTCACTTGAATTAATCATAAAGTATAGTTGGTTTCTACTTTTCTTATGAAATCCAAGTACTTTGTTGCGGTGCGATTAATGTTGCTTTAGCACGATATACCTGTTCAGATATAGTCTTGCAATGCTTAGTGGTTGCTATTGACTTGCTGTTTTTGTACAAGTAAATGGTTTCAATCTGTGTTGCTTTGTGTTAATCATGAACCGTGCTTTGCAGTTCTGGGTCCCGAATTTCTGAGTCATGGCTGCCAAGCTGACTCGCCTCCACAGTCTCCGTGAGCGCCTTGGTGCCACCTTCTCCTCTCATCCTAATGAGCTGATCGCACTGTTTTCCAGGTGAAGATCTAAAAATATGCTTAGTTGGATCACCTTTATATTTGCTATGCAGCTAGTGTAACTTATTAACTTGGTATGAACTTCATCCATGTCTTTGATAGTTCTTAGCTAATCCAGATGTGAATACAAGAACATGTTACACATTCTTACTTAGTTTATTTAGTTGACAACAATGTAAAGCATACCCTGGGTGTTAAATAGATTTTCTTCCAGAGTTAATACGATGGCATACTGGCATATAATAATCTTTCATGAGCTTCATCCTATGATCAAACATCATGAATCGCAGATTGTGTTAGCATATTGTTTGTGCTTACCTAGAATCAAAGAAATCTGGTAGATAGTACCATTTACATAGTTCAGCTACAGGAAGGATATAAGATACAACTTTGGTTCTATTTCTCAAACACCACTCTTTACAGGTATGTTAACCAGGGCAAAGGAATGCTTCAGCGTTACCAGCTGCTTGCTGAGTTTGATGCCCTTATTGATGCTGACAAGGAGAAGTATGCACCCTTTGAAGACATTCTCCGTGCTGCTCAGGTAACATTGGCAATGTGCCTACACAAGCAGTGAAGCATTTTTCAATTGAAATTCATCAACTAGGCATTCTAATTTCCTTCCTTGACCGCGTGTAGGAAGCAATTGTGCTGCCTCCCTGGGTTGCACTTGCCATCAGGCCGAGGCCTGGTGTCTGGGACTACATACGGGTGAATGTTAGTGAGTTGGCTGTGGAGGAGCTGAGCGTTTCTGAGTACTTGGCATTCAAGGAACAACTTGTTGATGGACAGTAAGTTCCTGGATGGAATCTTAGAAGTTCTAGGCAAAATATGTACATTCTTGTTGTGGTTAAATAACCATATTTGAATTTGTTCTTTTTTTACACCAGCACCAACAGCAACTTTGTGCTTGAGCTTGATTTCGAGCCCTTCAATGCCTCCTTCCCGCGTCCTTCCATGTCCAAGTCCATTGGAAATGGGGTGCAGTTCCTTAATCGTCACCTGTCTTCCAAGTTGTTCCAGGACAAGGAGAGCCTCTACCCCCTGCTGCACTTCTTGAAAGCCCATAACCACAAGGGCACGGTAAGCTTCCGATATGCAGAACCTGCCAAGTGATTGTACACTACAGAACTTTTCTTGTACCTTGAATCTTAATCCACTAGAAACCTGTCATTCTCCAAAGTGCCACCTAATGATGCGATCCAAGTTCCCTCAATCGTAGTCATTTTCTATTGCAGACAATGATGCTGAACGACAGAATTCAGAGCCTTCGTGGGCTCCAGTCAGCCCTTAGAAAGGCTGAAGAGTATCTAATGAGCATTCCTCAGGACACCCCCTACTCGGAGTTCAACCATAGGTGATTGCTTTTTAACTAGCCCTACCATTTAGCTCAGGTAAAGTTGGTGCAAATAGAATAACTGCTCATAATGTGCTTCATGATCCGCATGTAGGTTCCAAGAGCTCGGCTTGGAGAAGGGTTGGGGTGACATTGCAAAGCGTGTACTTGACACCATCCACTTGCTTCTCGATCTTCTCGAGGCCCCCGATCCGGCCAACTTGGAGAAGTTCCTTGGAACTATACCGATGATGTTCAATGTTGTTATCCTGTCTCCACATGGCTACTTTGCCCAATCCAATGTGTTGGGATACCCTGACACTGGTGGTCAGGTAGGGCTGCTTAGCAATTATTTTCCTTTTAGCTAGTACTTTTAGGCTCTCCAGTTTTGATTTGCCATGCTATTGTCTTGCAGGTTGTGTACATTTTGGATCAAGTACGCGCTTTGGAGAATGAGATGCTTCTGAGGATCAAGCAGCAAGGCCTTGACATCACCCCTAAGATCCTGATTGTATGTTTGAGATGACAATTGGACGTTCCAACTTTCAAGTCCTTGTCAGTGTGTTGTGAATGACCGAGTGAATGTGCCCACATGGTTGAATCTTATGCAGGTAACCAGGCTGTTGCCTGATGCTGTTGGGACTACATGTGGCCAGCGTCTGGAGAAGGTTATTGGAACTGAGCACACGGACATTAACCGAGAATGGGATCCTCCGTAAGTGGATCTCTCGGTTTGATGTCTGGCCATTCTTGGAGACATATACTGAGGTAAATGGATTGTCCGACTGTACGTCGTACAGAGCTAAAAATTGTACATGAATACTGAGGTCATGAATGCTTTGCTACAGGATGTTGCGAACGAAATCATGAGAGAAATGCAGGCCAAGCCTGATCTCATCATTGGTAACTACAGTGACGGTAACCTTGTTGCCACTCTGCTTGCGCACAAACTGGGAGTTACTCAGGTCTGTTTGGTTGTACATGGGTCTCTTAAATTCCTTTCTATTAGCCAATTGCGTATGATTTCTTTTCTAAATGAATGCAGTGTACCATTGCCCACGCCTTGGAGAAAACCAAATACCCCAACTCGGACATATACTTGGACAAATTCGACAGCCAGTACCACTTCTCCTGCCAGTTCACAGCAGACCTTATTGCCATGAATCATACTGATTTCATCATCACCAGTACATTCCAAGAAATCGCTGGAAGGTAACTTTTGTATAACATAACTGTGTTGTGGCAGACTGTCTGTAACTAAACAGGTATCTGATGCTTGCTTCCTTTGTTTTTGCAGCAAGGACACCGTGGGCCAGTATGAGTCCCACATTGCGTTCACCCTTCCTGGACTCTACCGAGTTGTCCATGGCATTGATGTGTTTGATCCTAAGTTCAACATTGTCTCTCCTGGAGCAGACATGAGTGTCTACTTCCCATACACTGAGACTGACAAGAGGCTCACTGCCTTCCACCCTGAAATTGAACAGCTCATTTACAGTGATGTCGAGAACTCTGAACACAAGTGAGTACTGAACTGCTGATTACAACCCTGTATTTGCCAGCCAATTCCAAAAGAATTCAACTCTAATCCACGTGTCTGGTCTAGCTGTCCAGGTCTTTCAATCTACCAACTACCAAGACACATAGATGTGTTTTCTTAGTGGCAAAACTGGAAATAAGAAAACTTTGTTGATTTAAAATTACAATCCCTACTATAATGTGACGATAATTAGTGCGCTTCTCCTGGTTTACAATAGTGACTTAAATGTTTATCTGAACAATTGCTTACTTTCTTGTGTATGGACATCTAGATTGCTGTACATACTCTTCCTTCAAGCATTAAATATTTGTTTAAATGCCGTACAGGTTTGTATTGATGGACAAGAACAAGCCGATCATCTTCTCAATGGCTCGTCTTGACCGTGTGAAGAACATGACCGGTTTGGTTGAGATGTATGGCAAGAATGCACATCTGAGGGATCTGGCAAACCTTGTGATTGTTGCTGGTGACCATGGCAAGGAGTCCAAGGACAGGGAGGAGCAGGCTGAGTTCAAGAGGATGTACAGTCTAATTGAGGAGTACAAGTTGAAGGGCCATATCCGGTGGATCTCCGCTCAGATGAACCGTGTTCGCAATGGGGAGCTGTACCGCTACATTTGTGACACCAAGGGAGTATTTGTGCAGGTATATACATTTCGTATCATTATGTCATATTCTGTTATTATGTATCTAATCTGAGTGACTTCCAACAGCAATGCAATCTAAATTTTGAAAAGAACAGCCTTGAGCTTGTAAAGGACTAAACTCTTGTTTCTGTTGGTTTTTAGCCTGCATTCTATGAAGCGTTTGGCCTGACTGTCATCGAGTCCATGACGTGCGGTTTGCCAACAATCGCAACATGCCATGGTGGCCCTGCTGAAATCATTGTCGATGGGGTGTCTGGTTTGCACATTGATCCTTACCACAGTGACAAGGCTGCAGATATCTTGGTGAACTTCTTTGAGAAGTGCAAGGAGGATCCAACCTACTGGGACAAGATTTCACAGGGAGGCCTGAAGAGAATTTATGAGAAGTATGTATCCTATGTCCTCCACTCTAGTATATTTTTATAATGGAAATATACTGAAGAAATTATCGTCTTGACTGGCATCATATGCATAAGTTGGCAAGATTATTTGAGTTTCTAGTGCCCGTATGCACAAGATTAAGCAGAAGGATATGTGCGTGTGTCTGTGATCAAACCATGATCCTGTAAATTTGAACTGCGCAGGTACACCTGGAAGCTGTACTCCGAGAGGCTGATGACCCTGACTGGTGTGTACGGATTCTGGAAGTACGTGAGCAACCTAGAGAGGCGCGAGACTCGCCGCTACCTCGAGATGTTCTACGCTCTGAAATACCGCAGCCTGGTAAGTCATTTGACTGTTAGAGAGCACATGTATAACAACGCTCATTTCATTTCAGCATTACCGCACCATATGATTTTTACGTTTCTTTGTTATATCCAGGCAAGCGCCGTCCCATTGGCCATCGACGGCGGCAGCGCCGCCAATTAGTGCGGGGGAAAGAGGCGCCTTCAGCGGGAGAAGCATCGGCCGTATTGTGATTGTTTACCGTAGTTTGCATTTTGTCAGTCATGTCTGCCATGGACGTGTAACTCGGTGTCTCAGCACTTGATACTTTTGCGAGATTTTGGGCCGTGGTTGCTGGTTGGCTGCACATGTTGCACCAAATAAACGCCTGTTCCGCTGTTCGCGGTATGTTATCTTTCATCAGGAAGTATCCATATCTTTCAGAATTCAATGCAATGTTTTGTTGCCTCAGCTGATCAGTCTCTCAAAGCTAAACTGGATGATCACTTGCTCTACTGATAAAGAAGGCTGGCCCGAAGCCATGAATGAACCTGCTGATGCTTGTGTGCTTTCCTTGTTAGTATTAGAGTCTGCTGTCTTTGTCATGCCCATTAACAGGAGTGAAACTCTTTGGTCAATGCGATCGAACAAAAGGTTTGCACAAACATTGCACTTGATAGCAATTTGCCAGGAGAGAATGCATTAGTTGCATATTGTGCGTAACAGCTGATTGATTAGCTTCTGTTTGATAGGACATGAGGCGGAGGAAGGCTTCTGAACGTAAAAAAGGTAGCATCTCCCAGGGGTTCAGCGCCTGCGTTCAGGGTGGTAGTCTGCCATGGCCTCCGCCGCCGCCGCGGAGGTAGGGATAGCAATGGGGAAAATCCCCGCGGGGAGTGCCCTCCCATCCCCGATCCTCGATAAGCAAAATTTTTCCGCCCCCGTCCCCATCCCCATACACGGGGTTTAATTCTCCCCGTTCCCGATCCCCGACGGGTTTGCAAGGTCTTGACGGGGACTAATCCTCGAAAATACTATATAAAATATCATATGCTACATGAATGAAATACTAGAGTAATGGTGCATGTGTAGTTGAAGTGTGTGTGAATCATTAGAGTAATTCATATTTAGCATATTTATTAATAATAACCTCACATATATATTTTTTCTTTTGAGAATGATCATTTACTTCCACCTATTAGTGATAACACGGGAAACGGTGGAACGTCCCTGTCCTCGCGATCCCCGACGGGGGCAATATTTTCCCCGATAAGCCCTCCGTGGGGAGAGATTTCCCCCTCCCCGTTCCCTAATAGGGGAATTCCCTGCGGGAAAACGGGGATCGGGACCATTGCCATCCCTACGCCGAGGTCCAGTCTGAAGCCGACGAGCCTCTGGGAACGAGGAGGAAAGAGAGGTGGTTGCCTAGGAGGAGGAGCTCGCGGCGGTCCACCGAGGAGACCTCCTCCTCCTAGGCAAAGGTACACACCAGGAACCTGCCGTACGACACGGCGTCGACGGTGAGCGACTCGCCTTGCTCTCCTTCGACCAGGCCGGTGTCGTTGGCCAAGGTCGCCGCCGCCCAAAATATTCACAGGGACACCGTGAACGTCGACCGTGGTTACGTCCCCAATCATGGGTGAATTTTTATTTTAAATAATATAATTTTTTATTTAAATTGCAAAAATATACGTCCATCTCAAAAAATTACAAAAATATACTTTTGTCGCTCGTATATGGGACGATCGATCGCCCCATATACGGGCGATGGGTGCCGCTCTGAACACGCGATATTTCCTCTGTCTGCGGTCAGTTCCTAAAAAAAATCATAACTTTTTCATATGATCTCGGATGGAGATGAACTTTATATTAAAATTGTAGCTCTCGACGGGATCTACAACTTTTGTATATAAACTGTTTCAATTTGAATCTATTTAGATGGTCAAAAATGGGATATAATGTTCAGATATAAAAACGGATCTGTTTTTAGATCTTAAACTTTTATCCTATTTTTAGCTATCTAAATGGATTCAAATGAAAAAAATTTGTATACAAAAGTTGTAGATCCCGTCGAGAGCTACAATTTTCATATAAAGTTCATCTCCATACGACATCATATGAAAAAGTTATGATTTTATTTAGGAATTGACCGCAGACAGATGAAATATCGCGCGTTGAAAGTCGTACCGATCGCCCGTGTATGGGGCGATCGCCCCATATACGGGCGATCGCCCCATGTACGGACGACAAAAGTATATTTTTGTAATTTTTTGATATGGACGTATATTTTCGCAATTTGAATAAAAAATTGTATTATTTAAAATAAAAATTCATCATGGGTTGCTTATTCCGACTAAAAGGCCCACAGGAAAGCCCATTTGAGGCCCATCAGAGCCACCGAAAGCCCACTCGGAGTACATGCCGGACGTCAACCGTGGCTACCTCCCTGGCCGCCGCGCGTCGCTGGCCGAGCTCGGCGGCGGTGCGCGTCCACGCCTTGTGCTGCTCGCTATATGGTTCCTCGACCGAAGAGAATCGAGGCGACACCGCCCATCGGCGGCGGAGGAGAGGTGCGTGGTTTGGTTTGCCGTGTGCGGGGCAAGGCAGGCGCCGGGCCCTGGTGTTTCCTTCTCCGACCAGGGTACATCACTTCTCTACAGATCAAATCGCCACCGGAAAATCCCAAGAATTTCACAGAGGCGGAGAATTGAAATCCTACATAATCTCAAACTCAAATAGAATCGGTAGATGGAGATGTGAAATTCTCAGAGAAAATGCTCATAACACGTTTTTAGTTCAGCTATGGCCAATGGCCATGAGATAACATGGACTTCTCCACCTTCCAGCTCCTATGCTTTCCTGTCTTTTCAGTAGCCATCGAAGGCGTCATCAGTTCCATTCAGTTGTTATATGCAAAATTCCTCCATAGATTTCTTCAGCTGAGCTTTATGCTGCAATTTGCTTTCCTTGCCGACTTGTCCACGTAGCAATAATATACAGCATTGTTCTTCTTAGTTCAAGGTGCCCCTAGCTCTTCGTTTTAAAAAAAAGTGCCCTTCACTCTAGCTTGTCTGATAGACTGATGCTTTAACCAGTTGACGATTACTACACATAGTACAAAGTAGTATGGAGCTGGCCTGAAGTTAAGTGCAGCAGTTCTTGGCTTAGTACACAGCCAAGTGCCACCTATGTGGCTGCAGCCTTTGCATTGTAGTGAATGGAATTAAAGACGCCACTCTTCTTTGTAAGTGTGAGGGAAGAAACCAGCTTAATCGAGGGGAGGAAGGAGGTGAAGAGTGGACAGAGAGATAAATATCCACATAGTAGATTAGTAGTGCTAGTGCACAAATCAACATGAAGCTTCTTTGTCAATGCAAGTGAAACCTGATGGCCACGGCCTACTGTATAGTGGTGCACTTTGACTAACTAGGATTGGGAGGTATTAGGAAATGCAGCATGCTACACCGTGGCAATAGGCTTGGGTGGCTTCCTTTTCATGCCCTTCTTATGAGTGATATGCTTTGTTGGGAGGTTGTTGATGGGCTCATTTTGATGCATTTGGTTTTTGGTAGTAGAGAACATTATGATATTAGAGCTACTAGGTTAACATAATTGTCTGTTTGAGTACATGTGCAATTCTTCATTTGGGTATGTGCATGTAAAGGGTACTATTTTGAGATAATATTTCATATTTTTCAGTCACAGCATTCAAACTCGGATCGGCAATGGTAGCTTGAGACGCTGCAAGATGATATGCTAACTAAGACTGGTTCTGCCCATGAATTCAGAACATGCATGCATAGGAAAATTTAATGTGGTCATGTACGATTGTGGGAGATCCAACATCTGGTTGCACCTTATTACTCTACATTGAAGCCTCTTTTGCATCCCATGCCCGGTTATGTTCATGCTGGTTAATGTAACGTTGGTTGAAACACTATGTATGGATCGATTTGGTATAACGTTTTGTCATAAGCTAGAACGCTGTGCTCAGAATGAAGAGAAAAGGTTAAACCATGGGCTTGAGTTGATGCGGTGAGACTGAGATGTTTTTAGACTGAGTAAGTTCTGGAAGATCGAAAATCCTGCCAAATTGACCCAAAAAGTTCAGCAAAGGTTGACTGACCCAAGTAAATAGCAATTTGGCAAGGCCTACTTACTTTGGCTCAGTCGCCAGTAACTCAGTACATTGCCAACGACATTGCTGCAGCCTTGGCACAGTTGGAGAAACTGATCAAATAAAAGACATTAATCTCCTTAAATACGGGAGGAGTGGATTCGGATTCTTCAAGATCTCAAAGAATTTAACTCACTTCAGGGTAGGAAGGATGTGAAGGGGAGTTTGATACATATCAGTAGTGCCATAGCATCTGGGCAGGTCATGCGGTACAGCAGTAGCTTCTTTGGCAATGCCAGCCGAAACATGGCAACAATATACAGTAGTGTCTTGGTGAGCATTGCAAGACTTGGGATGGAAGACGCTGGGAGTGCGAAATGCAGCAAAGCGGGTGAAAATTGGAGGGTATCATGTAGAGCTCCCTCGCTGGAGCTGGTTTCCTCTTCCGCCGAGTAGTTCTGATGTAAAATCTGTGCTGCTCCAGCTCCATTTTGTTCTCCTTTGTGGACGGGTTCATTTGAGCAGATCACAACCAGGGTTCACAAAATCGACGAAAACTACTCGAAAATCATGAAAATCGACCGTATCAAGACTGTTCGGTAGTAGAAATCGGTCGGTAAACCGATCTAATAAAAAAAATAAAAAATTTGGAAAATTTTATGCTACATAAATCGGTCGATAATCGGTGAAAATCGAGCAAAAATCGCTTAAAAAAATCGGCTCATAGAAACATTCAATTGGCAAGTCGGTCAATTTTTTATTTTTTTTAATTTTTTTTAATTTTTTAACCCTTCGGTTTCTGGCGATTTTTGACTGATTTTTGCCGATAATTGAAAATAAAAAATCATTCGAAAATCACGATTTCGATATTGTGAACCCTGATCACAAGATTCCATGTGGCACCTGGTGCTGGTGAAGTTGTTGGTTCTGGAAAGTCGCTCATCTTTGCAAAAATCCCAAATTTGGATCCAATGATTTGGTGAATGGGAGCTGTGAACTTTAATACGCCTGAGGTCTGAGCGCATCTTATCATGTTGGACGGTGAGAAATCAATAATTTGATCGCATTGTCTTGTTTAGGATCTAAGTCCCCTTTTTCTCAACTGCCTTACTATATTCTTGCGTTCACTTGAACAAAAACACCATAAATTTCTGTCACCCTTACCCACTCGTCACATGATGTCGGATATTTGTAGAGGTAGCTGTTTTATGAAAGTTGTGTTATTTTGAGAAGTGTTTACCGGTTGCCGGTTGCTACTACTGGTAGTATATACTTATGCTGCTTCAAATAAAAGATTTAACAGTACTGTATAATCTGTTACTCTAAATGATCACTCATTAAGGGAGGTTGGCCCAAAGATATGAACCTGAAACCTGTGTGCCTTTGTCCTTATGCCTCAGTCATTGATCCGCTAATTTTGGTCAACTTGATCAAGAGTTCAACCAAGATTGCAAATTGCACGCTGCAGACAACCAGTAGAAAAATGACTGACAGCTCTAGAAGCCCGGCCCCATATGTCAGGCACTAAGGACAAGAGAGTTGCAATTTGCCACGAAAGCTTCAGAACGGAGTTGGTGCTGCAGCTGGTTCAGTTGAATTGCCAGCCATTTGGTTGCAGCCATGGTTGTTGGACCAGACCGAATTAAGGGCACAACTCCTCACTATTCTTTAAAAGTCAGAGGATAGAATAAAGATGCTTCAAAAATTTCAGGGAAATCAACTAACCGGAGGGGAGGAAGGACGTGAATGGAAGATAGATTGATATATGCACACCAAGAGGGCCGTACCAAACATTTTAGGGGCCCTGTGCCAAAAACTGAAAGAGCTTTACAGATTGACTGCAAATGTGTCTTCTCAAGGATAAAGGACTCTAGTTTAGTTTGTTGCCTTAAAATTAGTTCTAAACATAATTTATGCACATTAAGACCTGCAAGTCTTTTGAAGATCCAAATAAATTGACATATATATAAACCTGATTCTCGTTGATTCTTGCTCATTCTCGCCGGCTCGGTCCGGAACATAGAAATCGCAACCGGCCAGGCCCGATTATCTCACAATCAAAAGTAACTTCTCCCATAATCTAGAATCCATAATCCAAAAGCTGAAACAAACTGTACCCAAGTCTTGTATTGCCACCCCGAGAACTGACCGTGCAACTTTGGCCACATTTTCAAAGATTAACGAGTTCTCGCTTTTCCAAATGTGCTAGAGTGAAATAAAGACGTCCACCCAGACGATGTCAAGGCCCGGAATATGATTTCGACCCCTATGTGTGTACTATACTAGTTCCATGATCAATTGCTAGAACACACATCTAACATTAAGATATCACATCCATACATGAGGAATAACAACAAATTAGCACTGAAACATAGGTCTACATAATCAGATTTTACAATAAAAGGACCGACCGGCCAAATAATTCACATAACAGCAGAAGTTCAGCGGAAACGGAAATGAGACACCAAAAATTGGCGAGTATGCCTTAGCCCAACCACATGCAACTGACTAGGGTTAAATCCTAGCAATCAGCATCATCGTCACCAAAGCCTCATATGTAAAAGTAACCATATGATGGGTCTTCTTCTATATTTTCTGAATATATTCAACAAGCAATCATGAGTACAGTGGTAATCACTAAGACTTTTATATCTAAAGTATATACATGCAATTGGAAAGTTAAACCTATCTAGTTTACCATTTTACACAATGCAATCTTTTTATTTTAATAAGAAGTAATAGATTGCAATTGGAAGTTGTAAAAGCATTTGACATTGATAAACAAATAATAATAAGGCAAATAAAACATAATTAAAACAAGTGGCTTGCTGCCCTAAAAACTAAACAACAACAAATTCTCTTTGTTGAACAAGTCATGCATTCATTCCCCATCCATACATTCCCCGGACCATTTAGCAAAATATAAAACTACTTATTATGGGATATAACCAACCGATGTCCATAACTAGATACACGGCTACTCGAATAGATTTACACTTTGCAGAGGTTATACAACTTTACCCACACGACATGAACATCTCACCATGTCAACCATGTCACGAATACCATTGGTACCCGATTTGAGAGTTCATGACAAAGGTTTTACATTACCGGCCCTAACAACAACTGCTCTATGATACCTTCTTAAGATTTGAAGTGCGCTTCAACATCCCAAGACTCATGTGTTGGTAAATATTGCTTGAATCAGCAAGGTCCCTACGAACTTCAATGACCTCCACACCCGCCATAGCCCAAAACACCTACAGTCTACCTTTGTTGCTAAAACACAACAACTTATTATGCTAAGGTCTTCCCTAAAGTCACATGTTGTTGTGTGGAAATACTTAGGCCTATGGCATAATAGATCGGTCCTTAGCAACCTGAGTGAACAACCACAAGCCAAAGTCCGTGCACATGCACCGGTCTCATCCAACATTCTCCCAAATCTAAAACAAGTTTTCAAATTTTATTTGTTAACAAAATTAACAGAGGTATCACCCTTTAGACATATATAACATGTGTCTCCCATTTTGAGCAATTAATAATTTTCCAATCTAGACATACTAGTATCGATATCTAAGCATTGCTAAACATCAACTATTGTGTTCATCTACAAATTCCACCATTTGCTAACAAAGGATAAATACTAAGGTGACAACAACAAGGATGGTGAAATATCATGGTAGGATCAATGCAACAAGTAGGAATAACTACCAACTACACCAATATAGTAATTTTACCAAAAATACGCGCATGCACACATATTTGAGAAGCAACATACAAAATAGTAAAATATGGGGTCAAATATGGTCAAAAGAGGTCCTTGCCTTTCTCTTTGAACACATGGTCATGCTCTGGTTTGTCAATGAAGTTTCCCGAAATATCGGTACCAACATGCATAATACCAAATAGCACAAATAAGAGCCAAAAGAACACAAACATAGGCCAAATTCAAATATTTTTGTAGAGTATGAAGGCTCATGATTTTATAAAAAATAGAACATGTTTCACTCAATTTGGAGTTCATATGCAAAAGTTATAAGCATCTAAAGTTGGTTCGATTAAGAAAATGCTAAAAAGAAAAGGAAAAACATTGTGCAAGAATTTTAATTTTAATAACTATTTTTCTTTCTAATGGAAAACCAGATTTATTGTGTTATTAGATTGACAAGTGGGCCTACCTGGTAGAGTTGTATTATTTTGTAAAAAGGGCTGACAGGTGGCTCCACATATTAGTGATATAGCTTAAGAACAATATTAAGTTAGATTTTTTATTAATTAACCTACCAGTTCCATGCAAAGTGGAGATGAGGCCTGCAGCATGGGCCCGTAGATCCACTAGACAATAGTGCGGAAGTGGGAGGCTAGCGTGACCACGGTGGTGAGCGAGGCTGGCGCGAGGTGGAAGACGAGCACCGACAAGTGGGCCTAGGCTGTCAGCGAGAGGGGGAGGTGGAGTGAGGTGGACGAGGAGATGGGCTGGCACTAGGTAGAGGTGGTGTCGGACGTGGGTGAAGGGAGATGGGCCGAGGTCGGATTCAGCCTAAAACGACGGCAGGAACAAATTAATTTGAATTTAAACAAAAGGCTTAGAGGTTGAAGGAATTTTAAGCCTAGCAAATGAACTCCAAAAATTCCGATTTTTTTGGATAGGCTCAACACACCAACTATTTAACAAATTTATCCCACTATTTTAAAGATGAAAGGATTTTATGATTTTCCAAAATGTAGGGAAAACACCAAAATGCATGACAAAATATTTAACACACAAATTTAGCTTGAAATTAAAATTTTGGGCTATTACAGACGGCATCTCTTATTGGGCACACGGAACGTGGGGCCCAGATGGACTGTAGAGGGGGACTGGTAGTGAAGTTGATGCCGATCATTTGCCAGAGTTCCCATGAGCATTGGCAGGCAAAGAAAAGGTGTTCAATTGTCTCATCCTTTAGCTAGCATTGCGTTTGATATTTATTTGGAATTAATTTAAATTAATCCTTTTGTTAAATTTAATTAAATACTGCAAAATTTTAAATAAAGTTTGGTTAAAAATAATTTATGAGTTGTGAGTCTAACATGTTCTTGTAGATGTTGTACGACTCCTAGCCTATATAAGTGTCCTAAGACCCTCCCACACACCCCTAATCCCAGAGCTCCTCCCAAACCCTAAAACTGCAGTGCTCATATGGTCCAGCTCTGACTGTTCCAATCTCAAATCTTGTTAGAGCAGAGTAGACATGCAAAAGCTTTCAGCTTGAGTGGAGGCATTCCAAGAATGAATGAGCCACTTGGACCTTCCATTTTCGTCAAATGACTCGGCTTCTGCTACCATATCATTGTACCGATAATCGACATCTCATCTTTGCATGAGTCAGTTTAGCTTTGCATCATTTGCATTTGTCATCGCCAAACCCTTGATCGACGATGCTCTTCCACCTTCTAGGCTCGTTGCCCAAATGATTGTTGCATCCTTCAAGTTGCAAACTTGCCATCACCGCTGATCATGTGTCACGTATCATGTTCACTTGCAAGCTGCACAAATCCTAACCATTAATGACCAAACCCAGCTCCTTAGTTGCCACCTGCTAGGGTTGGAGTTGTAAGGAGAAGTTGGGAGGAGGGCAACAAATTCGTGAACTAGCATGGGTTCAAGACATAAGTGAAGAGGGCATGTAGTGCATCGGCGAGGGGTCCCTGTAGTAGCAAGTGGTCAAACAGAAAGGAGATGAGTCACCAAGAGTTTCTGTGGTCAAAGCATGATACATAGGGAGATCATTGCTGAGAATACGTTCGAGACGGGATTAGATGCGGTCAAACCCACCTGCATCACCACTGAAGATTTGCAAGAACTAGTCCCTCCAGGGAGCCGAATCCGGTTGTAGCACACGATGGACAAACTTAATAAGGAGGCATCAGTTCTACAACCTTCAGCCCTCGAGAGGAAGCTTATCCCATGCTAGGAGACATTTGGATCATCAGCATGTACAGTCCTTAATTTCAGACTTGCGCTAATAAGCACTAGCAAAGTAAAGTTATCTAATAGCCTCCTGATGGAAAATTAATTTCATTGCTAAGTGCTCAGCACTGAACTGTTCCATTGACTGTCTATGATAGTGCAGTAAGTAGTTCCGGAAAAGAAGCATTGGCAATATGCCCTACCGTCTGTGCAAGCTCAAATTTGAAGTTAATTTCCATATTAAACTTGAGCTAGAGAAGATAATTTACATATCAATATGCCCTACAATCTGTGCAAGTTTAAATTTGAAGTTTTATCAGCAATGTGCATGTCCTGGTAGCCACCATCTAGCATTGCAAATTACAGAACATAGACTAGGAGGTATCAGGAAATTCAGTGATGGACCTCCTATATGTCATTCTTCACCTCAATCATTCCCTCGGGGCAAAACTCTCGTGATCCAAGCTTCTGATATATAAATCTATCCTTAAATCTTTTATATGTCATATCATGATGAGCACATCCAAATATCCAAATGTTGGTAACAGTTGGCTTTACTAGAGGCATGGATATAATCACTAGAGGCATTGATATAATCACTAAAACGTCTTAGTCAACATTGTATACCTGGGTATATTCATTCCATTTGGATGTGTTAATTGATGTAATATAAGAGGTGTCCATTTTATTGTATCAAAAGGAATAGTATGCAAACTATAGGAGAAGCTGTGGAGAGGATTGGTTGTGTTGAAAAATGATGTGGCCCTAGTGCTCGCATTGATAGCACCTACGCCTAATGCTACACCAACAATCTATTAAAGTTGGTTTGCCTTTTAATTTTTTACTTACTTAGTGTATTATTAATTATTGGTTTCTAGAGGGCTGAGCCACTGACGTTGAAGCTAAGACTGTCCAACTTTCGAACGATCGATACGCTCACATTAAAGCTAGGATTGTTGTGGTGCCATGCGCTGAACCACTCACATTAAATCACAACTTAATAATGCACTAAGTACTCAGAAATAATACGTCATAATCGAGAGATTTACCATTACAAAAATATTACTTTATTAAAGCACCAAGATTATTACACAAGAGTGACACACACACCTTTGGTGGGCAGCTGCACTCAATCTTGCCTTCTACCATGCTCTTATATCATGGCATGACAAAGAGTCATGACTTCTATTTATGGAGCTTGAGGGCCATTAGATTCTTGACAAGGGTGAAGATCATAGCCTTAGATCTAAAAATATCTAGACTCTCTATACTCTTCTTACAAAATATTTAAATTCTATAAGTTTTTCTATTTTTAATTAACTATTCTAGAGTACTCCTTAGAACTACCTTTGTTCTTGTAATCTTGGGCAATCTCTAGAAGCTTGCATTGCCACATTTCAACAGGTTACAAGATCAGCCCGTTGTGGCCACAATTTTCTTAGTCAGGGCCCAAACAACTATTCCAAATAACATGTAGGAACCTCGATAGATGGTTCAAAAATGCTGGTTTGTTCCGTCCATGCATCCATCTAAACAGGCCTAATTTCCTGGTTTGTTCAAGCAATACACTGCAGAGTTGAAGTTGAAAGGGATTGTCATTTTCTCAGCAAAGAGGTCTGTAACAATTTTCTGCTGAAGTTTAATCTATTATTCTGAAACTGCTTTCCTCTTCTAGCTAGGCCACGAGAATTTGGAGCAGTGTTGACGGTAACTGTATGGATGTTGTGAGAAGTGAAATTTGTCAGAACCACACCAATATAAACTGAATAGGAGTTGTGTGGCACCAACAAAAATAAGTCCCTTCAATAAAAAGAGCAGTGAAGATGTGTGTGCTTTTACTGATTAGTAATCTGCTTCAATTTTTCTAAATTTATACAAAGTAGGGTGCACCTGCAAATAATTCTGGCTAGAGTAATGCTACATGAAGACAAGCCTTCTGCTGAGATGTAAGTTAATTCGATAGGAGAGTTCCTTTCACCATTAGTTACAAATTGATTTGTGAAAGACCATGTGGAGGTCTACCCATATTTGTGATGAGTATTTGACTAAATTTGAGCTTGGTATACCCTAGTTTGAGTTTGATTTGAATTGGATTTTTAATTTGAAGCAATTTGAACTTTGTCTGGAATTTGCGTTGCTACCGGCCATAGTAGCCTGGTGCACCGGCCTCCAGAGCGGTGTAAAAACCCGATAGGGTGTTTTTGGGGATCTGACAGTCCGATGCTACCGGCCATGGCAGCCCGGTGCTACCGGTCGAGCGGTAGCACCGGTCTCGCATAGCGGTGTAAAAATTCCAGAGAGTGATGTTCTACTGTTTTGGATGAAGAATGGTGCTACCGGCCAGGGGGTGGTAGCACCGGCCCTGATGAGTGTGAATGATCCAAAATTTGTGATTGCATATCTTTTTGTATATTGCTATGTGATGGGTATTTCTTGTCTTTGATGGTCGTAGGACATCGATGCTTGATCATGGTAAGGCGGAGGATGATCGGGACTAGGCGAGGTGCGCTGGAGGTCCAGACGGTCAAGGATCACTAGAAGATGATCGAAGACGGAGTCGCTACGAGTCGAGAAGACAAGGAATGGATGAGATGTTAACTTGGAGCTACTCGGATCAAGGAGGGATGTCAGATCGTGGTCTAGGGGATAGAGTAGTGGGTCTAGTTAGTATGCTTTGAAAAGCGTGCAAAAACCCGTTATGTTAAAGGGTTTCGGGTTAGCCCATGTATGAGTGAGTGAGTAAATCTTAACCCTTTATGAGGTTAATTGAGGGCCAAGTATAACTCATCCAAGTGTGGAGGATGACTCAAGAATAGTATAAATAGAGGAGGGTAGCTCTCCCCTCTTGAAGGTTTTAGAGGTTTTGTGCTCCTTTGAGCTTTGTCCACTTTGTTGTGAGGTTTTGTATAACCTCCCTTCCAAAAATAAAAGTTTAATTTCCTCAAGTCTGAATTTATTTTACGCATTTACATTATATCTTAAATTCAGCACTTACATTCTTGCAATTTACATTTATGCAATTTGGATTTGCCTCCCCTCCTTCTACATACTTTTGCTTCTTGTGCCAAGGATGTTGATTGATGGATGAATCTCCTTCCTATTATACCTCAATCATCTAGCCAATCCATGTGTTTTTCTTGTGAGAAACCGATCTTGTGTTCTCGAGTGAATCATTGTTCTAGATCACGTTTGTGGTGTTTTGGACTTATGTTCTTGCTTTCTGTGACGTGTGGGAGGTTATTCAAGATCATCTTGATCATCAAAAACTCACGAGCAAGTCCAAGAACGAGTTCTTGAGTATTCCTCAAACTTGGTATGTTCTTCCTTCAAAGTGAAAAAGATTGGAACTTTGACGTCAATCCTTACGATTGAAGGTTGGAATAAGTTCCTAACATCCTTAAGAAGATATATACCAAGTTTTGTGAGTTTTTGTTCAGCCGATCAAAAGATTTGTCAAAATTTGCTTTTAGAGTTCGTGCTAGTTCTTCAGCTGTTCTTGAGCCCGGTCATACCGCCCTTCGTGCGGTCATACCGGACCCCGATGCTACCGGGCTCACCCCGATCGTACCGGCCTGGCAGAAAACTCCATCCATCTCATTTGCTTCTTTTGATTGTTTTAGTTGAGGGCTTGTTTGAATTCTCTTGAGTGAGAAAATTTAATTTGGGACCATTCATCCCCCTCTGATCGTCATCTCGATCCTTCAATTTGATAAGCTGCATACATAATAGAACCATGTTTTGCAACCACCTCTTTTAGAAACTCCGAAAAGGTTCAGCAAACACTGCATACTTCATTACAATTGAGTCAATGACCATGTGATCCTCCCATTGCTAGTACAACAGAAATAAGTTGATCTGCACAGAGGTTGCACCATATGTAACTAAGCGCATTTCCATTGCTCTTCTTATAAATAAACGGGGAGATAGAAGCTAGGGATGCATCATGCCTGTCCCAGCTTTAAGGGGAACAAGGACAGAAGATAAATGCTGATGGTATATATGCCATACCATCAAATCACCCATTTTAGTTAATTTGAAGCTTCTTTTGCAATGCTATCCAAATCTTGTAACCATTCTTGCAGGTAGCAGGACTAGGATTGAGAGGCATAGATTATGCAACGGCGCAATGTTCAAGCAAATGCCTTGTGCTACATGCCCTTCAGCTTTAGTGTAATCGTCTCCGACATCGCGGCTAGCCATCTCTCCACCGCTTAATAAACCTACTATTTTGTAGTTCAATTCAATTCATTTTTATGCTATTGTCATAGGATTTCAGTAATGTCCTACTCTTATGATTTGCTGATTCATAGAAACCACTAGGACACATCATCGAACACACGCAAAGACTATAGAAGCTTCAAGTTTTCGTTTACTATATCGCGGATACTGGTTGGGCGACTGTACAGCACAGCCAAGTAAGCTGGTGCACTTAGATAAACAGACCTCATATATGGTTTGTAACTTTGTATATAGCATATATGTGTTGTGTGGACGGTGATTCTCATTGTTGCATATATTTGAGGTAGATTGACTTTTTTCTAACATGAAAGGAATTGAACACTTAAACAAAACTGAAATAGAAAAGAACAATGGAAATACTTCGAGCTTAGTCAAGCGCACAATTTTTATACAAGTCAAAAACGCAGAATGAGTCTCTAGATCAAAATATATGAGTGACCTCAAGATCTTTTGGCTCTGATACCATGTTATGAATATCATTTGTATTCATCATGAGACCAATAGATCAAAATATATATATATATATATATGAGGGTACAAAAGAAAAACCTATACAAGGCAATATAAGATGTTGTTTAACACGAACAACCTATCAAAAACCAATACAAAGTGACAGGAAACCACTGGAGTATGCCCGGACCAGATTTCCTTCTTGACCACCACAGAATTTGGAGCCATGTTACAGAAAATAACCCCTCTGATAAATAAAGAAGAAAACGAGCAATGAGGAGGGTGTGCTTTACTGATCAAAAGTCTTCATACTTGTTTGAGAATTTATACAATCAGTGCAGGCACTTGATCACAAGATTCACAAGTGCCTACAAAACAGTTGTGGTTGGATCAATTCTACAAGAGGAGAAGACTTCACATGAGATAATCTGACAATGAGTACACTTTGGTACAGCTGTGGGTCAATGACCGTGTGATCCTTCATATCGCCATGGTGGTTGAAACACATCGAGTCAAGCTCACTTCCATTGCTCGCTTCTCCTTATAAATGGGGAGAAGAGATGCCCTATGCCTGCCTCTATTTCAGATAAAGCCAACTGGCTTTTGAGGGGAGAAGGATAGGTGATACTTGCTGATGATATGCCACACCATCCAACATGCATGCGTGTTGATTTGAGGTTTTCTTTTTCTAATGCCATTGAAATATTGGAATCATTATCTTCAAGCGCACACAGTAGGACTAGTTAGGACTAGGACTGGGAAGCATTGGAGAAGGAGGCTGACATCGTCGTGTCCTGTATGTGCCGTAACTTTCAACAGCAACTGATTTTGCAGCAGCTGACAATCTTCATGCACTAGGTAAACATGCTATATATAGCTTAATGCATCCATTCTTTCTTTTCGATGCTATTGCTGCATGATGTTGGTGGATGTATTATAAAGTTCTGATTGTAAAATGAACTATAGGGTGCTGTATCAGAGAATCCGATAGCGTTGGAAAATAAAAGGTACAAGTGAGATATTTTGACTCTGCGCTTCAGTTAAACATGCAATTTTTTTATGCAAGTCAGGAAGCATGAGTCTCTAGTTAAAACTAGCAACAATATCCGCGCAATTAAGCAGGGCTAGATAATTTAGATTTTTGTTAAAAAAATTTAGTGAGAAATATAATTAGGTTTCACCTTTTATAATAAGATAGTACAACTTAAATTCAAAGCGAACCGCAATCTGTCTAGTCACTTTTTTTCCAATTAATCTTGTTTCTTATATGATTTTTCTCTGTTTTTTATAAATCAATGTATAGAAATATATAACTGTTATTTTTTATCATGTATATGAGTAACATATGGGTATCGTGGCTAAATGAGATTTGTCCACATAAATGTGATGATAAATCTTTTGATATTATTTTCACATGATCAATTCAAATGCTTTTGTGTATTTTAGTTCTTTAAGTTGAAAAGTTTGATTGCAGACACTCTAAAATATCATTTAGTAACAAAGGGAGAGCTGGTACTTTGATCTCTCTCTCAAAAAAGAACTAGTACTATGAAGTTTGAAGACCGTCTCGGATGGTTGATGACTCCCACAGTCCCACTTGTAGGCCGCCAATCCACCCTAATACTCCCTCTATTTAAGTTTATAGGGCGTATCTTTGAATGATTTTTTTCTACAAATATAAGGCCTATTTCATAATGCAAAATTAATATAATGTTCCCTCTATACCCCTAATAAACCCACTTTTACTTTATATTCTCTGCATACATGTATTGAATATAATGCTTAATGATAATAATTAGGGGTAATCTAGTCATTTTTAATATCTATTTCGTCTATATACCAAGAAGAAATATAACTTATAAACTTAGACCGAGGGAGTATATCTCTAGCCGGAACATTAATATCAGACTTAGTAAGGGATATCGAGTGAGTTGCACCGTTTTATTGTTGAAAAAAAGGATTCCGAAATTGGAGCAAAATTGTTGGAGGCTTGAATATACATCATGGCTTCTGTCATCTTTTTGAATATGGACTTGATGGGAACAAATCAAGTCGTTTGCAATACTAGTATAGTGCCCGTCTCTCGGTTTCTTTTTTTCAGCACGTAATGTAATGTATGATCATTTCTTTTTCTAGGACGTTTATTTCTTTTCCTTAATTCCAGAATATTTGTTTCTTTTTCCTTGAGATGATGCTGGAGGTGGGAGAGGTCTGTTGTGGGCCATAGGGATGATTAGACACACTAAACAATGGCCATCGGATGTGGGTGAGTAAAGCTGAGAAAAGATCTGAGAGGTTAATTTTGATGAAGGCAAGTTTCTAGGGACGTTTTGCTGGGTGCACAAAGATTGGGTCATCTCTAGTGGGGTGCATTATTTAGGGTGGACGTAGAAAAGAATACTTAGGTGCATTATAAAGGGGTATAGATTATTGTACCCATCCATAATCGTTAGAGTTGTATTCTTTACACGATCGTAGCACTTATGATTGAAAATATAGTTGAATCTAATTACTGTGACCCATTAACCGAAATAAGTGATTTATGATTGAAAATATAGTTGAATCTAATTACTGTGACCCATTAACCGAAATAAGTGATGTATCTTTCGGAGCGAACATGGAAGCTTGTTTTATGATCATACTGATAAGATAATAATATAAAAACATAGTTGTATTTATTATACCCCTCTAGGGATTATGTTTGAAAGTTGTATTTCTCATGTAATTCCATCCGATCATCTTTGTGAATAGTTAATTAGTGCCTTAGCTTAGGAAATTAACAACCTCATTTGTGGGCCCTGCATTGTTGTAGTACGACACTGTGATTTACTCGTGTGTCAGTGCGTATGTGCCCCAAAGCTTGCCGACTTATCCCGGTCAAAAAAAAAAGCTTGCCGACTTGCTATGCATGTGCCTCGAGTATCACGTGTGCTAAATCAACTCATAATCTTTCTAATTTGCACAACTTGCGAAACTAATTCTACTCCAACTATGTTTAGGGGCTCTAGCGTAAAATTAAATTTGTACTCATTTTAAAGTTTGAATATATGTTCAATAAATCAACATTGCTATAATCTTACACAATAATAGGCGTCATAACATTTATTTTTACTCTAATTAACGTGATAATTTTTAGTCCTAATTTTAATTAGATTTGACAGATATTTTTTTCTGGAGGAGGAAGACAGCAGAAGCAGAGGTTGGGCTCCATGGTCCCAGCGATCAATTTTTTTTTTCTGGAGTAACAAATTGGTATAGTACGGCTCAATGGGTTCTCTCTCTCTCTTTGTGTAAGGCAACGGAGGCATGGCACGTAAGTTTCTTTTTTATAGTTTTTTTTTCTTTGAGTAATGATTATCTTTTTTTAGTTTTTAGATTACAAAACAACACATACCTCTAAGTGCCAACATAGACATCCAATAGATGCTATGATTCATTTTTAATTAGGGTCCATCAAATTAAGAGCTAGATATTTTGCTTTTTATGATAATTTCTAGCATATATCTCTTTTTAATAACATCAAATGGCCATCGTAGCTCAGTTTTAATTAGGTCACACCAAATCAGGACCAGATGTTTTGGTTTTTTTGTGAAAATTTCTAGTATATTTATCTTTTTTTTCTTAGCAACAATGAATATATGTCACCAACTTTTAAGATATAATAAATTTCAATAGTCACCAAAATTGCACCTACCAAAAACCAGCACCAAGCGATAAGAAACAGCCGGAGGAGCCCTTGATTGAAAAGGCTATAATTGGAGCAGGTATGTGACCATGGAGGTGGTGTGAAATACCAAGATTTTTTTTTCGAACATGGTGAAATACAATGTTACACCTTGGTACCTTTTTTATGTATATCAACCTTCGGATTGAATTAGAGTTTTGTGATATACGGTACGAGCGTACACGGTCTTAAGAATAATGTGAAATCATGTGCTGAAAAATTGGCTTAGTGATGAAATTGGTCTTGCAAATTGATTGTACTCGTGGCATGTGTGGTGCTTGTGCATGTGATTTTTCAGATGATTACTTGATATGCTTGTGATAGCATGGTAATGGTTTTGCTTGATGCAGTGCGCTCGTGTGAGTTGTTGCATGGACTGATATTGAGTCAAGTCGCGGATTCTTGTTGAGCTGATTCTTGTTGGATTAGTTGTGAAATTAAATTTAGTTTCTATAGTCAAAATTTGACATCAATCCAACGGTGGGATCTGCGGTAATTATTGTTTTAGTGAACGTATATCAATCTATTTTCGTGGAAACCGAAGCAATCTTTCATAATTCGTTTAGGGGTGTTTTGAGAATCACTAAAAAATTGGTTTTAGCTTCCGCGCAATCATTCACCCCCCTCTGATTGCTATATTATTGTATATTGATCCTACAAGTGGTATCAGAGCTAAGTTTTTCTAATTAATCTTAACTGGTGATTAGAAATCGTAGCGATGGATAGGTATTCGACAAAACCTTGTGTTTTCGATGGTATTGATTTTCAGTTTTGAAAAGCGAAGATGGAGGCATACATTCAAGCTCAGGGATTTGCAATTTGGGAGAAGGTGTACAAGCCTTATCAAATACTCGAGGATAATGAAGTTGACGACACAAATCGAACACATGTGGAAGCAAATAGCAAGGCGAGAAATCTGATCATCCAAGGATTAGGAAGGAGCGACTTCGACCGCGTGATTCTTCTCAAGTCCACATATGAGGTATGGAAATTACTTTGTGATTACCATGAAGGTTCAAACACCGTAAAAGAGGTAAGTCAAGACATTTATAAGAAAGAATACATACGCTTTGAGATGAAGTCTGGTGAATCATTAGATGATTTCTTTGCACGTTTTAATAAAATTCTTAGCAATCTACATGCTGTTGGAGTTAGCTACACTGATGCTTCAAATGCTCGACAATTACTTGGTGCTTTAGACATGTCAATTTGGGAGATGAAAGTAAGATCTATTAGAGAATCAACTGTCATGAGTACACTTATATTAGATGTACTTTATTCTAAGATGAAAACTCATGAATTAGATGTTCTTGCTAGGAAGAATGATTATAAGTCAATTGCTTTGATCTCTCAACCTAACATGTCTCACAATAACTATTCTTCGTCAAGTTTTGCTTTGTCTTCCTTGTCTTCACTAACCGATGAACAGCTTGAGTAATTCCCAGAAGAAGACTTGGCGTTACTCTCTTCTCGTTTTAACAAAGCTTTGCAGAATATGAGAATGAGGAAGAGAGTTGATGGTGGTCCTCCAAGATGCTATAAGTGTGGTGATCTCAACCATATTTGTCCAAATTGTCCTAAACTTGCAGGTAAAGCATCAAAGGAGTAGAAGGATAAGGACAAAAGGAAAGAGAAGAAGAAGTTCTCTCCAAATGATAGCAAGAAAAGGAGCTTTGTGAATCGCAAGACAGTGCATCGTGTTCTCTCCGCACTTGAGCAAGTTGGTTTGAGCGATGTAGATTCTGAGAGCAGCAAGGATGATGCAACTCTAAGCAAGCGTGATTTGACGGGGTTGTGTCTCATGGCAAGCAGCAAGGATAGCTTCATCGAGGATGATCATGATAATGACTTTAATGAGGTAGAACCTTCATATGATGAATTAGCTACTGTTGTTGCTCGTCTTGGAAAATTGCATGATAAACTTGATAAGAAAATTAAGAAACATGATTTTGCTGTTTAATCATTGAATGTTGAAATTGCTAGACTTAAAACTTTGATTCCTGATGATGATGCTTGCAAATCATGTGATTTAATTTATGATGAGCTTACTTCACTTAGAAAACAACATACTTCCTTGATAGAGCAAGTTAAGGCTGAACATAAGAAAAGTGAGAAACTTATTAAAAATGCTAGTTGTTCTACTGTTGATTTGCATGATCCAACTCCATGTTCTAAATGTTCTATACTAGAATTGAAGTTGCATGATGCTAATGCTAGAGTTTCTCAAATGACCAATGCTTTGCTCACACATGAGGTTCTTTCATGCTCTAATTGTCGTAAGCAAAAAGGAAAAGTGGATGTTACTTGCGATAATTGTTCTATTCTTTCTCAAAAGGTTGATTACTTGCAAGAGTCTTTAGAACGTTTCACTAAAGAGAAGAAAAACTTAAACATGATAAGTCTGCTGAAATTTTATCTTCTACTATGATGAATGCGAATGATGCTTCTACTTCTAAATCTAAACATCATGTTAAGTACACTTGTATTCACTGTGGTAGAGATGGACATCTAGTAGATTTTTGCTTTAGACTAGCTAAACAACAAAAGAAAGAAAGGGGTAAAGCTAGGTCTAATTTCAGCAGACACGCTTTGCTTCTCATTATGTGCCTAGAGTGAAGCAAATACCTTTTGTTGCTAAAAACACGGGAAAGGGAAAATCTGATTTTGTGCATAAGGATACTCGTGTCGTGCCTACTATTGTGCGTTGTATGTCTTAGTACTGGATTCCTAAACATCTTATTTCTAACCCCAGTACTTAGGTCTCAACATTTTCTGTTTCTATGTAGGCTTCTCGTGCAAGAAAGGAGAACATATGACTAGTGGATTCCGGATGCTCACGTCATATGTCCGATGATAAGAATTGGTTCTCCTCCCTCGCTCGTGCATCTTGTGCTGAAAGTGTTACTTTTGGAGATGCTTCTTCCACTTTTGTTGTGGCAAAAGGTACAATGAAGGTAAATGACAAGTTTATGTTTAAGGATGTGGCTCTTGTTGAAAGCTTGAAATATAACTTGCTTTCTGTCTCACAAATGATTGATAAAGATCTCGAAGTGTGTTTTAAGAAAAATAATTGCAAAGTTTTAGATGCTTCAGGTGATCTTGTTTTTAGGATTTCACGCTTTGGAAGAGTATTTAAAGCTAATTTTAATGCATCACCTTCTTCTAAGCAAAGGTGTCTAGTTGTCAATGTTTCTAAAGATTTATTCTTTTGGCTCACGTTGGTTTTGATCATCTTACTCGTGTTAGTGGTTTAGACCTCATACATGATTTGCCTAAGCTTAAGGGTTATAGCGATTTAGTGTGCTCTTCTTGTAGACATGGTAAGATGATTGCAGGTTCACATCCACCTCTTACCATGGTGATGACAAATGCGCTGGAACAGTTACTACACCTTGATACGGTTGGACCTTCTTGAGTTCAATCTTTTGGAGGTAAATGGTATGTACTTGTTATTATTGATGATTATTCTAGATACTCTTGGGTCTATTTTATAGCATCTAAAGATGAGGCTTTTAGTTATTTCAGAAGTCTTGTTCTTAGATTATCTGTTGATCACCCAAAAGCTCTTAGAGCTATTAGAAGTGATAATGGAACTGAGTTTAAAAATTCTTCTTTTGATCACTTTTGTGCTAAAAAAGGAATTGATCATCAATTTTCTTCACATAGAGTACCTCAACAAAATGGTGTAGTTGAAAGAAAAAATATAACTTTGGTTGAGATGACTAGGACCATGTTAGATGAATATCAAACTCCTAGAAAGGTTTGGGCTGAAGGTATATCTACTGCATGTTATGTTTCAACCGTATTTATTTGAGATCAAAATTGGGTAAAACACCGTATGAACTTCGGTTTGGACATAGGCCTAGTGTTTCTCACTTCAGAGTTTTTGGGTGCAAATGCTTTGTCCTGAAATATGGACATCTTGATAAATTTGAAGCTAGATCAACTGATGGCATTTTTCTTGGATATCCTGCTCAAACACGTGGCTATCGTGTTCTTGTTTTGGAGACTAACAAAATTGTATAAACTTGTGAAGTTACTTTTGATGAGGCTAGTCCAAGCACTAGTCCAAACGATGCAGGTACAGGTGCATATGTTCAGGGGGAGAGTATCTTTGTTCATGAGGACGATGATGATGATGTTGAGGATAAGATGTTGATTCCTATTGCACAACCAGCTGTAGCACCTTTTTTATGTGTAGCAACATTCGGATTGGATTAGAGTTTTGTGATATACGGCACGAGCGTGCACTATCTTAAGAATGATGTGAAATCATGTGCTGAAAAATTAGCTTAGTGATGAAATTGGTCTTGCAAAGTGATTGTGCTCATGGCATGTGTGGTGCTTGTGCATGTGCTGTTTTAGATGATTACTTGATGTAATTGTGATAGCATGGTAATGGTTTTGCTTGATACATTGCGCTCGTGTGAGTGGTTGCATGGACTGATCTTGAGTCAAGTCTTGGACTTGTATTTGTACACGGTTTCGTGTTTGTTCATGTGCAGGTGTTACTCGAGGGCGAACGTGGTCAGTGACGAGATCGAAACTAGGTTCATGGGGAAACTAAGGTTCGGGACTAGGTTAAGGGAGGAACCGAGGTCCTAGTGGTCAAGGATGTCATGCGAGATGTTCGGACTAGAGAACGGTGCACATGGAGACAAGTGAGTCACGCAAGAGCGGCAAGTGGGCCGTATGCGTGCATGTGTGAATTTTGGGCTATATGCATGTATTAGGCCATGTATAATTGGGCCAGGTGGATATGCATGCATGTATTTAATTAGATATGCACGTATTTAATTAGAGATAAGAAGTTAGGGTTTTGGTGTGTGCAAAACAGAGAAAAGGAAGTCCATGCGACGACGTAGAATACGGTGCTCGTGGTGCTATAGTGATTTGGGGCTACAGTATGCTACGGTGTTTTTGCGCAAAGAAAAGAGAGAAGAAATAAAGAAAAGAAGAAGAAAAATTAGGGAAATTTTTGGGAGATTATTGGAGGATGCTTAGGAGGCATCTTGTGAACACATCTCGGTAATAAAAAACAAGATTTGCAAGTTGATGTGTTGGTAATCTTGTTCTTCTTTTTCGTTCTTCGTTTGCATGCCTATTTTGTTTTTTAGATTGATTCATTGTTTCACCCATGATAATTTTGATTTGATCCATTCAAAACCTTTATAGGGCATCAAGTGATTGATCTGAAAAGTTTGATGGGTTAATTTTTTGTAGATCCTGATTAATCTCGTAATTAGGGTTGAATCAATTTTCGTCTTTATTTGGTACAATCAACTTGCAAAGGTTATAACTATAGATATTTAGATCCGATTGTGCTGATTTGTGTTGGGTTAGTTTCGAAATTGAATTTAGTTTCTACCGTCCAAATTTCACGTCAATCCAACGGTGGGATCTTCCGTAATTACTGTTTTGGTGAATGTATATCAATCTGTTTTTGTGGAAACAGAAGCAATCTTTCATAATTCGTTTAGCGGTGTTTTGAGAATCACTAAAAAATTGGTTTTAGCTTCCGCGCAATCATTCACCCCCTCTGATTGCTATATTAGTGTATGTCGATCCTACAAATGAAGAAGGCGAATCTCGTAGAGAGAACCAAAATAACGACGTTGACGCAATCACGACGAGAGATAAAATATTTGGCGAAGCCGGCCACAAATTTTTTAAGCACAACCTCAAAAGAGTACAGGGGATTGTTGCTCTCTCACAACTTCTCGAACCTTTTTGACATTTAGATCCTACCTTATACAAGAATCTAGTATCAAAAAATAGACTAGTCTCTAATCCTCTCGTGCACCTCTTGCTTTGGATGAGTTGGCTTGTGGCTTCTTGATTGATTGGGTTCTTCATAACCACCCTCTAGGTTTATATAGCCTCCCTAGTTATCTTCCAAAACAAATAAGAATCTTACTCCTATTAGAATTCATCTAGTACAACCTTTCAAATCCTAAAACACTAAATTTGAGTCACCATATTTAACATACGAAGATTACGTCAAGGTTTGGGTGAAATCAAAGAAGGATTATTCATTTTCCTCTTGAACACAAGTTGTCTTTGCATTCAACAGCAACCTAATCCAGAAAAAGTTTTCTTGCCTGTTTGAGAACTTATATAATGGTGTTCAATGCATGCACTTGATCAAAACATGTACCGGCAAATAGTTGTGGTTAGATCGATTCGACATGAAGACAAGTCTTCACATGAGATAATTTGATAACGCAGTTTGGCAGTTCCATTTTAGGCGAGATATGCTCACCATGAGTTTCAAGATGATGTAACAAGCTGCATACGTAGCAGATGAATTGCAACTAGAAGGAACCTCTTCAGTCGCCAAAAATTCAGGAAACGTTGTACACTTCAGTACAACTGTGATTCAATGACCATGTGAACCCCAATCCCCATATCCACAGTACAATGAAATAAGTTGGGGAGAATTAGGGGATCCATGGTGGTTGCAAGTTATAACACACCAAATCAAGCGCATTTCCATCTCCTCTCCTTATAAATGGGAGAAGGGATGCTTCATGCCTGATTGTCTGCCTCTACATTTTAGAGAAAGCCACCCAACTTTGAGGTGGGGAGAAACAGAGAGGTGATACATGATGATGAGACGCCATGGCATCCAAACATTCATGCGAGTTGATTGAGATTTCGTTTGTAATGCCACCAAAATGTTGCAACCATTATATTGTAGTCCGTGTAGTAGGACGACTAGGACTGGGAGGCACCAGAAAATGCAGCAGGGCGAATTTCAGATGTCGCACTTTTGAAATGTGCCATTCAGCTGGAGGGAATCCCTCTCAATGCAGCTGACATCTGTCACACCACCCAATAAACACGCTGTTATCTCATACTTGCATTCCTTACTTATTCTATACATGGTTTTAGTGAAAAACTCTGATGTGCTAAGTTGAATGCTGCATGTTTCCCGGCGTTATGAATCGCTGATTGATAGACAACCACACAACATAGCATCCAACAAACTTAGGTACACTCGAGAAGAACAAAGCTTCAAGAGTGCTGTGTGTACAATTGTATCAGGGCACCAGCCTGCCCCAATGGTAACCAAATTGGCTATCTGTTCATGCATTCAGCTAACCAAATGGCACAGAGCAAAGCTAAATAAGTTGGGTGCACTTAGCTAAGCAAGGACGCAGATATGGTTTGTATATAGAAGATTAGTGTTGTTTGGATGATAGAATGTACTGCGTCTTTTTAAGAGTACATTCACTTTTCTAGTATTAAAAGGAACTGAACATTTCACCACACTGAATGGAAAACAACATAAAATATTTGAAGGTCAGTCAATCACTCATTTTTTATATACAAGTCAGAAACACAAGCATGAGTCTAGATTAAAATGTAAGTGTGAACAAAATTTCACCTACCACAAACCAGCACAAAGTAATTGAGAAACCACCGGAGTATGCCCTGACAATGGAGAAGGTATGATGAGTTCAGAATAATATCAAGAGTTTGGAGTATGCCCTGACTAGTTTGCTGTTATTTGCCTTCCCCATTTCCTCTTGAACACAAGTTATCTTTGCACACAACAGCAAACTAGTCCAATACCAGAAGCTGTTTTTCCTGTGCCAATCTTTGCAACTTGTGCTATAACATCATGACAAGTACAGCTTTACCTTCAGATATTTTGGAATAGGCATGCTGGTCCACACGATATCATGTCATTATTGAGGTTGCTTATCCCCAACGACCATAGCAAAATAGTACTCCAGTAGACTTTCAGCATTGCAGCGAAGGGTGAACTAGAGTAACAGTAAACCAAGCACAACATAACAAACATTGGCTATAAATTCGTAATGTTCACAGCCATTTATAGCTCACAGAAAGATGGAAGCAAAATAACTTGTACCAGACTCATAATAGTTGTCATAGATAGATAATCAAACAAGGTACATGCCCATTGCCAAGGAGTACTTCAGAGAGCAAACTGAGCATCTAAGCTAGACATATGCATTTACTAACATAGCTACCGCGCAACTAGAGGCGCCTGACACAAGCGCTTCTTGATATCCAGAATATTTATTCCTGAAACAAAGTGAAAAAATAATTAGATAAGTGAAATTGAATTGTCACAAAGAGCACATTTCTACAACTGCAGATGCTTACCCTTTGTCCCTATGTACAGGCACCAATTGCTACACCACAAATCCCTCAATAGAAACAAGCAGACATGGGCATGTCATCGAAGCTCCAAAGGTCCATGTTGCTGACCACATCCTGAGATCCATCACAGCTCAGAAGGGTGTCAATTGACTCATCCAAACGATCGTCCATCAGGAACTTCATGTATGGTTCCAAGTTGGTGAGATCAACACTGGCATTCCCCATCACAGAAGGTACCACTGCATTACTGGCATTGTTCTGGAGGAATGCAGACTCATCAACTTCTGTCAAGGTGGGAAAGGGTGCAAGCACAGATGTTATGTCAGGGGTCTTGGTTTCATTCTCCCGGATAAAGTCCGAGCAACTGAAGGAGTTGCTCCCTTGATCAGAGGACAGATTCATGAAAGGATCCTCAATTGCATTCATTGAAGGAGCGAAGGACATGTTATGAGGCTGCACAAATGGCTCATGTAAGGTGTAGTCAACAACAGAGTAGGAAAACGCATTTGTGTTGTCCATGTTGTTGACAGCCGGCTTGATAGTTGGCTTCTCTTCAGTGTTGAACTTGGGCATTTTCACAAAGGTAGGATCAGCACGGCACTTTTGAGAAGCCACTGGAGTTTTATCTGGGAAATTGACCTTGGCCTTCTTGCCACGAATCCTGCGTGCTTCAGCATCATAAGCTTTTGCAGCTTCCTCAGCAGAGTTGTAAGTGCCAAGCCAGACACGGACACCCTTGCGAGGATCTCTGATTTCAGCAGCCCATTTACCCCAAGGGCGCTGGCGGATGCCCCTGAATTGGTTCTTTCTCTTCCGTTTAGCCGATTGTGCTGCAGGGCCATCAACACAAGCAGCAGTTGCATTTAGTCCATCTGAGGCAATGAGTAGGACCAATGTAAGACATCCACCATTCCATAGAAGTAATCTATATGATAGTCTTGCTTTGAATCATTAGCATGGACGTAGAATTTAAGCATTAATGATACATTATAGCATAAAATAATTTAGTACAAGAACTGTCTGCCAAATGAACAAGAAAAGAAGATAAACCCTTCAAATTTGCAGAAAACAAGTGTACAATCCAATCACGAGGTACAGGATAAATTCTTCAGGTCAAATCACTGCTACAGCACCGTATCTACATCCAGAAATATCAACCCTCTACACCTAATGTAGCATCCAAGATTTTTTTTTCTCACACAGGACAAAGTAAGTTTAGATGTGAAATCAAGCTAATTCAATTTTAACGTTAAAAAACCTAGATCTGATGCAGTTTGGGCAAATTCTCAGAAACAGCCCAACTCCTAACCGTGCTGTATGAATGCTCCAGAAATGAATCAACATGAGTGCTTACAAGATATCATAATATAGACATCATTACTAGATCCGGGACAATAATTAGGAAAGCTACGCTAAGCTAAGGGTGGACAGTGGACAGTTTCATTCTTGCGAACGTACTCCCCAGGCGGGATACTTAACGCGTTAGCTATAGCACTGCAAGGGTCGAGTTGTACAGCACCTAGTATCCATCGTTTACGGCTAAGACTACTTGGGCGAAACATTTGCCGAAAGTAAACTTCCTACCGAGGAAATCAATATACAACTAGAACATTTCCAAGCCAATCGGATGAAACTTTCACCTGTAAACTTCAAGTACCATTTGTGCCCCCATATGCCATAACATTAGATCCCTCCCCAAACCAAACCCAAAGCGTGAGAATAATAAAAAAGGATCTTTCTTCTCCCAATCCATCTATTGAACAGCAAAGAACTACTACAAGAGCAAAAGAAAATTTTGGGCCAACCAAGTCCAAAAAATACATCGCTTTTCTCCCCAAATCTGACCACCAACCCACCTAAGAACCCAAGCTACCTCCCGAATCCCAAACAAACCAAAAAAATCTACGAATCCACAAATCAGTGGACCAAAAACCCGATCTTTCTAAGGACGAACCCAAGGAATGTCCTATCTTTCGCCCTAAGAAACCAGCCGAAGCACCCCAAATCCTTTACCTTTGGCGAAGCCGCTCCTGAGGGCGGGTAAGGGCTTGACCTCGTTGTCGGACAACTCCACCTCCGACTCCCCGGATTCCTCCTCAAACTCCTCGAAGTCGGCCTCGAAATCCTCGTCCCCCTCCTCGAACTCCTTCTCGGGCAGCCCGCGCCGGAGCATACGCCCCCTCCCCGCGCGGGCCCCCCTCGGCTTCTTCTTCTTCTCCGGCCAGAGGTGGCCGGCGGTGGCCCGCCGCGGCGGCTGGATGATGTCGGAGAGGATGGCGCCGCCGCACATGGCTCGCGACTGACCTGTGGGACCACGGCTATAGCGTCGTGCGAAAGAGGCGAGACGGCTCGGTGTGTGTGTGATGTGTTGTACACTTTGCTCGTAACTGAGCGAGACATGACTAGGCCGGGGCTTATATAGAGGTTTTAGTTGATTGGCCAAGTGACGGAGAAGAGTGAAGACCGTTTGATGTGAGATCAACGGTCCAGATCGAGTAATCTTGAAACGAGATGCTGGATTGGGATTTCTCGTGAGAATATTGATTCTCTCTCGTTGGAGCGCAATCACGCCCTCTGATTCTTTCTCGTATGTATATGTATATATGTGTACGTATATGTATGTGTATGTATGTGTGTATGCTTGTATGTTCTCTGCTGACGTGTATTTTGCAGATTTTAGTGAACCAGCAATATATATGGTTTAGAGTACAGAAGCTGACTTGTGAACAAATGGTTAAATGTATAGGTGTGCATCTAGGGGCTGTTTGCTTCGTTACCTTTACAGACCTTCCGATGTGTGCCAAATTTTGGTACTACCAAAATTTGATCATAAAATTGTTGACCCATATTTGGGCTAAACTTTGGAAACAAAATGAACTAAGGATGCAATGTAAAAAGAATCTTATCAAAATTACCAAACTTTGGTAACCCAAAATTTGGCATGTATAGGCTTAGAACCAAGGTTTTAGTTTAGGACTTGGTGCTGATGTCCAGCAATTTTAGAAGTATATACATATGTGTCTTTAGTGTCTTCGGTAAATTATATACGTGTGTTCGTACTCTCTTTAGAAAAACATATATGGATTAGACATTCGCTTTAATTAAGTGCTTTCTGTCTTTTTTTTATGCTCCCGTTGGGCTTGTATGGCTCTCTTTTCTTTCTTGATGCATGCAAAGCATATGCCTCATCCATTTCTAGTCTGCAAAAACTAAAAAAGTACTGCTATTATTAAGGGGGAGGAACATGGCTGCCATTAATGGGAGGAAGCTGCAAGGGACAAGCAAGAAGATTGAGCTAGACATGGTGGATGAGTATCATGATCTTGGCTTAGATCGGCCGTTGAATTGTGGGCCCAGTGCCTCAAACTTCATTCAAGTTCTGTACTGCTAATCAAGATTAGTAGTACTAGATTCTTTCTTAGAAAAGACTAGTCAAAGCTGAAGTAACACATTTTTCTTCAGCTTCGAAAAGCCTTTGACGACCATCTAGAAAGGGGGCAACTCTGAGCTTATTACGGGCATGAGTTCAACACATGCAATGGCAATTGCAGGGCAACTCAAGTACTAAAACTTTTGCAAGGATGTCACTGCAACAATCACCTTCAAGAGGTCTATGCTTTTTTTTAAGGAAATCCTTTATTATTTTACACCGTCCAAAAAAGATTGTAGTTGCACTACTCATTAGGTTTTAGTCATCTAATTGAGCAGATATGCTTGACCTCGCCTGAGTTCTAGGTCCTAGTTAGATAAGTTTAAACCAAGACAAAAGTTCAGTTAATTACTTCGACAATTTGTCCTTTTGGTTTGCAAACGAGACTTGTTAAGAAAGTTGAATTTGACAAAACATGTGCTTTTTTTTTACCAAATAACTCATCTATGAATACTTCGGTTTTAGATTATATGCTTGACCAAAAAAAAACAATTTTATTAGGGAATTATCCTATATCTCCATTTCACCCTGGTGTTTTCATTGAGTCTACCACTAGACCATGATCGCGAAGACTTCCCGTTGATGTTGGCGTGTAAAGGTAAAAACTTTCACAGGCCCTTGATTATTAGGCTTCAAAATTCCTCTCTTCCAATCAACCATGCTTCTTTGCAAAGTCAGCATTTTCCACAGGATGTCAAATGGGCAGAGTGTATGCCAATTGCCAAACATCAAAATTTAGCGGTAAACCAATGTCTACATATTCTCTGCATTAGGTGAGTACCAAGTGTCATCCTTGGAACTATATATGGTTTACTTTTAGGCCATGGGCACCAACCATTAGCTGTGGCAACACAAAAATTTCTCAGCTGTGTCTCAGCTCTCAACAACCTAGAAACAAGCCTAGACCTGAACACTGTCTGAGTTTTGTGTAATATTTCGAAAAAAAAAAGAGAAACCCCCCATGGGCTGGCCCTAGGCCACCGGTCAAGCATGCCTCGGTATGCGCGCCTAGCTGCCTAGCCTAGCCTAGCTAGCCAGTTATTTTAGGGCAAAGGGAAGGTCTAGCCCTAACCCTCCCCTCCCCCTTCTCCTGCGGCAGTCGCCGTTCCCTCCCCTCTTGCGCTGCTTGTGCTGGCCACACCCTCCCTCCTGCGCCGACTGCCCTCCCTCCCGCGTCGCCAGTGCTGATAGCCCCTCCCCCTATGCTGCCAGCCGCCGACCACCCCTCCCGAGCTACGGCGCCGCCGTCGACGGTCGTGGCCGTGCCACTGTTGCCGCTACCCTAGGAGGAGACGAGGATCTTGGAGGATCTAGGGCAGGAGTTTTGGGACGTGTGACAGAGCGAGGAACGCACGAGAACCGAGGGGAAATAGCCGACGTCGCTATTCCGATGAATCTTCGGAGCGCAGGTATAACCCATAGATTGGTCTTGGTTGTGTCGGTGCTATGGTGATTTCATCGGTAGATGTGGCTTTTAGTAGTCACCGGATTTATTTTGGGTAAGTTTGATATTCTGTTAAATGTGGGTTTGATCTTTGGGTCGAATTTCGAGGTACCTACGGTCGGTTTCAAAGCCCACAGAAGTTGTGAAAAATATAGATTATTATCTAAAGTTTTATTAGAGTATAAGAACATAAAATTTGGCTAAGCGGTTTAAAATTTATGACATATTGAAGCTTCCTATCCAGAATCGGTTGCTGCTGAGAGCAGTCGTGGTAATCTGTTGATTAGGTCTAGTTAATGGCTGGATTAAATTATGTCAAATATAGATTATTATCTAAAGTTTTATTAGAGTATAAGAACATAAAATTTGGCTAAGCGGTTTAAAATTTATGACATATTGAAGCTTCCTATAATCTTCTGAGAGCAATGTGTTGATTAGGTCTAGTTAATGGCTGGATTAAATTATGTCAATAACTAGAAAAGGCTAGATAATTTTCTGTAGATTCCAAAAATATCATGGTTTGCTATGTTTAGAGTTGTATAAAAATAGTTATGAAATTATGAAGTATGTTGTTCCGTAGGACACCAAATCGATCTTTGGGGCTGAAATCGAGGAATTAGATGAATTAATTAGAAAATATAGGTAACTAGAAAATTGCAGGTAATCTTCTGTAGTTTTCATAAAATATATGATTTTCTATGTTTGGGCTCATGAGCTAGAAGTTATGGTCTTCCGACCACCGGGATAACAAGGGAAACACTATATCGCGAGGGGGAAAGTTAAATCCAGGGGTTGTACGTAGGTGCGATATTGTTATATTTGATGTTTGTGCTGTTATTGTATAATTTTGAGATGGGTTTGCTTACTGTAGGAAGTGTGACTTCGAGAGTGGCTTCAACCTCACACCATTCCGTTTCTCGTGGGTAAAGAGGCAAGTACATGGTAGAATGATGATTTGTTTAAGATGGATTGTTGTTTAAAATGATAATTGATACCTTTCTATTTTAAATGATTATTATCAATTATCGTTATCGTTTATGCTTATGATCTTGTTAATGACGATGAAAGATGGATAATGAATACCATAACTTGCATCAACATTTTATGCATCATGTGGATAATAAGTGACCTCTGTGGCCTTCTAAGACCTACTTTGTGTGGGCGTGAAAGACCTAATGCGGTAGGCCCCACCACGGGATGAAAGGGAATGAGAGAGTGTGACACTGACGGGTGTACACTTAGCTATATCGATATAAGATATATGATGTGCATATGAGTATGTAGACATAATGCATCGCATGAATGAAAGAAAAGAAATTAAACTGATGAACTTATTTACACTAGTATAGTGCCTGTGCTAACGCTACGACGGCAGTACACCCACTTATCAATTAAATGAGAAGATAAGTATGAATACAACACTTAATAATAAAAGAGAAATTTAGAATTTTAAATGAATTTAGAAAGAAAAACGGAACTAAATGGAGGTCGAATGGGCGAAAACGGGCTCCCAAAAGATTTTAAAACAAGAAAGAGAAAGAAAAAAGAATTTTCTGATTTTAGATTTTTTTTTTGCAGTCATGGTTGCGGTGAATTTCGCCGGGAAAGATGACGGTGATGGCTTAGGTTACCTCCAAAATCCGGCGATCTTTACAAGAGGGAGCGCTTGGGGATTTACGCAATGCGATGGGGTGGAGGAGAGCTCGCCGGCTTTTATAGCCCCGAAACAAGCATATTTATGAAAACCATAATTTGGGATCAAATCAGATTGGGAGGAAATTTTGGCAATAGAGCACGAAATTTGGGGAATTAACACCATAGATGGAAAGAGGAGATTTGGTACGGGATTGATGGAGCTTTGGAGCTTCTTTCTTGCTTTAATGGAGGGAGGAAGAGAAGAAGCTTCTGCAGTGCTGGCTGCAGACTAGAAGAAGCTACATGTGAGTTGCCTTCATTTTTTTAAATATAGAAGGATTTTTGAAAAGATAGCACATTAGGTTAAAAATTCTAGAAAAATCTCAAAAAACTTTCGATTATTTTGTACTTAATAAAATTATTTTCAAAAAAATTAAATTATAAATTTGCCGAGGCACGGCGATCGCGAGGTCGCCGACCAAAGAACTCGCCAGCGTCGGCAAAGCCACCGATGGCGACCGTTGAGCCATTGCGGACTTGCGTTCTCCGACGCATATTGCCCCATCTCGGTTTCCTTTTCCCAAAGACGTAATGTATGGTCCTTTCCTTTTCCGGGACGTTTGTTTCCTTTTCCTTGATTCCGGACATTTTTTCCTTTTCCTTGTTGATCTTTGGAGGTGAGGAAGGTCATTGTGGGCCACGGGGATGATTTGGAAAAATATAAAAATAAATCAGTGCTCGTCGACCATTTGGATCCGCAAGGAAAAAGATAAAAATTAAAGTGCTTTCTGCGTACCGTTCGCGAGAAAAAATTGAAAAAATTAAGCAAAGACTCATGCATCGTTGGTTCCTTAGATAAAAATAAAAACAAAAATTTCAGCTCTCGTCGTATTGAAATTAGGCTCTATGGGGATAGATCCGTAAAAAGTCTCGAGAAGGGTCATATTCGGAAAAAATACGATCACAATGCTAGGATAATAAAAATTCAAGTCTTGTTTCCTTGCATGCGGATCCTCCTTTTTATTTCCTTGTTTGATTCACCCTCCTTCCAAATATGTAGTACGCATACAATTTTGACCAAGAAAAATTCAAGTCTGGTTTCCTTGTATGCGGATCCTCCTTATTTATTTCCTTGTTTGATTCGCTCTCCTTCCAAATATGTAGTTGGGGAGGTGCATTTGTAGGCCACAGGATGATTAGACACACTAAATAATGGCCATCGGATGTGGGTGAGTAAAATTGAGGAAAGATCTGAAACGTTCATTTTGATGAATGCAAGTTTCTGGGGACGTTTTGCTGGGTGCACAAACATTGGGCCATCTCTAATGAGGTGCATTATTTAGGGTGGACGTAGGAAAAATTGCTTAGGTGCATTATAAAAGGGTATAGATATGATGATATCATTCTATAATGTATTTTGTTGAGTCTTGGATTCACTCTTGTTTCTTTAATGTTTTAGGTATAATGAGATAGACATAAGGGAAGGGGAATAGCATAGGCACGTCACGTGTCTCTACATCATCCGCTTTTATGACAAGTAGAATTTGTTCATTCTTGGGTCATTAATAATTTAGATAGTCTCACGCATGGAATAATTTTAGTGGAATCAATCTTGTGTGAACTAGTTGGGTTTGTTAAATAATGATTATGACATTTGTTTATGTCTTGATTTTATTCTCCATTCGGTGGCTTCGTCACAGGTAAGTAAAAGGTAAGTTTGCTTCTCAGACACATGTGTTCAGGGCATTTCCAAGCGCAGGGTAGTCTTGGGTAGGGATGAAAACAGAACGGAAACGGTCGATAAATGGTCGTTCCGTTTTTGTTTCTACATCTTTTACCTGTAATGGAAACGAAATCGGAAACCCCGGAAATGGATACGAAAATGAATAATGACGAAAACGAATGCGGAACGAAACGGATACGAAAACGAAAGTGGAAAATTCCACAAGAACGTAGTACATGATCACAATATATATGACCGCAAAAATAATGTAACTCATTCCACCTCAAAGCCAAATATAAGAACAATGTTATGTTCACCGGTATCACTAGAAAGTTTTTTCTCAAGTTTGTCAGTTGAAGGCTCGCTATTTGTCCTTCAGATCAGACCATCATGTCCTCCTACATATCATTATCATCGACATCTTATTGCTCCTCCAACTATAAAGATGTAATGCCCTAAAATTTGCATATTATTGTTCAATGTTCATTTATGATTTTTGGAGATTTATCTTGGATTTTCTGGAGTTTATAAATGCCATTTTGTTATTTTTAGATTTTTATAATTAATTTATTCATAAAAATGAAGCAAAAATTATGCTAGAAATAATTTTCCTAGTTTCAAAATGTTCCAAAGTATTTTTAGATTTTTTCGGAATTTTTGAACTCTATTTGATATTTTCTATAAAGCCATTTGTATTTCTGAAATTATTTTAATTCGAAAATAAATGTAAATTCTCCATTCTCCTTTTTGGCCAAGTTTCCGACGGAGTTTCCGGTTTCACTTATACGGAATTTCCGATTCCGTTTTCGACAAAAAATTTTCGTTTCCGTTTTTGTACCGACATTTTCCGTTCCGTTTCCGAAAAAAAGCTTCCGTTTCCGTTTTTCTCCGAAACGATCGGAAATTCTGTTTCCTTTTTTACCCCTAGTCTTGGGTATTCTTGGGCACGTGGTTCCAAGTATATTATCAATGTTCTTGTTAATGCTAGTGTTAATTGTTACATCGTCAATTCATGTGAATATTGTTTAGTTGATATTTTAGCATTTAGGAGAAATTAATTGTTGTTGCTGAAATTTATATGTTTAAAACTATTAAAAATATGATGAAATAACATTCAGAGTACTTGAGTGTCAGGGCCATACATTTTGACTTATCAGTCAAGAATTGGTCAGTGCCTCCAAACATTTTATCGAAGAATGTAAACATAAGTAGGTGAATGTGTCAATTGATTCCTGTGTTTGCTTTCCGTGCGAGATTTCACGAGGCATGCAGTATGTCATTCCAATCCCTACGGTTTTTCGAGTTCGGTGTTTTCAATTCTGCGTTCCAAACAAAACTTCAAATGTTCGAATTCCCAAGACGAGTCCAGATGGAAAAAAAAATGCTTGGTGCGTATGCATGATTTCTGCAAGGCATGGACTTGCACGATAGCCAAAAGTAAGTACTTTTTAGAGTTTAGTAATGTGTTGGTTGCAACAGGTGGGTTGATTTGCACAGGGCAACCAACTTTGAGTTTATTTTTCTTGGTGAATTTTTGCTCACCAGAAAGTGAAGAAATGGCTAGCCGTGCCATGAACTTAAGTTGTGCCCCTTTGGCCGTGACATTCCGGCCAAGAAATAATTCGTACAGAGACCAACACCCTTGATGCAACAAGGCAGTACTAATTATTGATCAACTTTCAGCAATAAGATAGGTAATCTTGTAACAGCTCAGTTCCATGTCCGCATGCAGATAATATCGCAATAATTGTTCCCAACACGCGTGCCCCAAGTTGATCTTGAGCTGTCTCAGCAAGATATTTCTAGGTCCTGATAGCATCTAACCGTAGTTCGTTCGCTAAATTTCACGAAGAGGACAGCACAGACGCATATCATACAAAATTGAGGCTTCTTCCTCTCTGGTGAATATTGCGTGCAGATGGGAATCGTGGAACCCCCGGCAACTCGCGATCCGACGCTGAATGAACTCCGTTTTTTTGTGTCAAGAGGTGACTAACGCACGATGAACCTGCTGGATGCCCCTGGCCGAAGCAACGCTTGGTTACACAACACGACACGCCTCCCATGACCTTCTTTTTGAACTTTCTATTGAGTTGTATGTTCCAGTCAATTCACCTAAAAACTTAAAATGATAAAAAAAATATGGGCAATTCACTTATACTTCAACACTTCCCTTCACGTGTAGGCTCCCTCAGGCCTAGGATGTGAAATAGAATTGGACTGTAATTTTTTTAATTGCGTCAACCGGGTCTTGAACTCGAGACCTCTTAGTTCTGATACCATATTGAGTTACATGCAGTTCACCTAAAAGTTTAAACTGATTTGGAAAGATGGATAATTCACTCATACTTCAACACTTTCAAGTGGACAACTGATAGTGGTAACTACTCTACGACGATGGATCGGTATCCAATCTCGCCAGGTTCTACTCCTTTCTTCAGGGGCGACTTGGATCCGAAATTCTCAGCTCTGAAGAGGACAGAATGCACTAGGCAGTAGGCACTAGGCAGGCAGGCACACTTGGATTTGGACTAGAATATATCAGAAAAGAGTAAAGAAAGAGCCAGCCGGAGAAAGACGGGACGGGATTCGAAGGAAGGTGCATGCACGGCGGGCGAGGGGACCGGCCGAGGCAGCAGGAGGAAAGCCGCACGCTCACGGGTGCGACGAAGCCGGCGCGCCGACGCATCGCGTGGCCACCACGCACCGCCTCATCTTTGCACCGTGTGTGCCGGGACATAGTACACACCCGGTAAAAAAATCAACAAAGTTTAAACTGTGAATTTAACCATCCCAAACACAGCAGTGAGTACAGGTGACAGTGCAGCGAGATCTAGATCCCCTACCAGCTCGATTGCTCGAGTAGTACACTACGTAGTACAAAGCCACCGGCCTCGTGGCAAGGAACGGCAGGCAGGTGGCGCGGGCACGTCAACCCAGTCACGACCCACTGGCCGTCGATCTTGCAGCGGCCAGGCGCAAATCACATCAAATCAAACCACACCAAACCTTATTGTGATCACATGGCTCCATCATTATAGCCCCGTAGGCTCGTACGGAAGTTTGGTTTACAGGTCTCTGGTATCTTTTTGTTTTTTCTTAAATTAAAATTTTTTAAAAACAATCCCTTACTCACTACGAAAACAACGGCTTCCACGCTGGAGTACCATAGTAAGAGGCTAAGGTCTCACGGCAAGACGGCAAGAATCTGCCGTGCTAGGACACCATAGCAGGTCCTTCACCGCGCTACTCTGCCACCCTACTACTGCACCTGTGGTGCTCGACACCTGGCTGCCGAGCAGGGGGACGCGCAAAAGCAAGGCTGTCGTGGTGTGCCCACCAGTTGCTGCTAAGATCGGCTGGCCTACTGCTGCCCCGACCTCTTACCACGGTACACAAACTCGACAGGTGACATATGTGACTTGTTGGTGCTTTCGTGGTCAAGGAGGGATTATTTTTACAATTGTGTTCGTATGGAGGCTATATTTAAAAAAAATGTGGTAACAGGGCCAATTATTCCGAGGCTTCGTTGGTACGTGCGCGGGTCGTGTCAGCTTGGACAGACGAAGGGGCATCAACTACGCCAACCGCGAAACAAATTTTCCGTGGTTTGTTGGCTCATTTTTTCAAGTTTCGTTGTTATCTAAATGAAATTGTAAATCTTGCCTATATTGACCGCGACGGTTACTTACCGCGCTCACGTACCCTCCCTAATAGTGACAAGTGGATTTACCGTGCTCCCATACCGCGGCAAGTAACATACTGCAGTCTTATATCATGACAAGCGACATATATCGTTTCTGGATTCTTTTACTGTCTGAAAAAAAAAATTAGACTACGAAGAAAAAAAAAATGGCAACTACTGGCTAACCGCGGCCGCGCGTCGCACGGAACCGAACGGCCACGTTGCGTTGCGATCCTGCCGACATCACGGCTCGCGCGCGGCGCCAATATTCCGTCCGCCGCGCACGAGCACGCCGCGCGCGCTCGATCGCACAGCAACCTGTCGGCTCGTCAGTTTGGCCCGGGCGCGTGCTTTTTGCTGGTGTTTGTAGCGATGTCCAGATCGTGTCGTCAGCTTTCGCCGACGGATAGATACAAGGGCGACTGTGATCGGTGCTGTACTGTATCTTATTTTTACTCGGAATAGTGTGTCCTGATGTACATCCGTCTGACAGACGCACCGAGCTATCCTTGGTATATCACGTGGATCACCCGTTCGGACGTCCTGCGAAAATGGCGCAAATGATACGGTTTTGCCGAAAGCATCTTATGGGCTGATGGCCATACATGTCCCACATCTGTCTTTACTTTAAGCTCTTATATCCAGATGAGAATTGCTATAGTAGAGCCGAACTTAACGGTCGACATCGCAGGACGGGAAACGCTATCTTGTTCGACAGTAGAGTAGGGGTTAGCTGGACTGGTCATTGTTCTCCGTGGATTGATGGATTAGAGGACAGGACGCTGGAAGATTAGTTCGGCAAGGATGGCGGGTATAGCGAGCAAGGACGATCTAATAGCGGTGCATCGCATAAGTAAATCTGCATGTTCAGCTTGCAATTTGGTGATCCAGGACACTCACCCAACGACCAAAGATATTGGGAACTGCAGGATCGATGGACGACCCATACTGGCCAATTCACGTTACTGTTTTCACTTTTCAGGGAAATAAAATCGGGCATCGATCACGTTTTCACCCTCAAAACTCGACTTCTTCCAAGTGCTGAGTTTTAGCCGGTGGTTTCGTCTTGACAGACTCTTCCTTTCTTCTAGAATTTCGTCGTCACAAACTAGCTGCATCTGCAGACTGCATGCATTTGAGTATGCTCTTGCTGGCACTCTACTCTGAACCTACCGTCCCGTGCAGAACAACGTAATGTTAGAGAACAACATAATGTTAGATTGTCCATTAGCGACTATAGGCAGTTGTAGGTTATCAAACGGAATACTGATTACGTAACTCACTTGGTTGGTATTTCTCTCCCAAGCATTTCCCTTTTTTTTCTGATCGTCTTTCTTGCATCCAGCACCATTAATTGGCCGGGCCACTTTAATAATCTGCACGGGCTGGAGCATCAACTATCCTTCCTTGAGCAACGCAATCTGGCCCATTAAAAGAACATATGAAAAAGGCCTTTAATGGGCCATAAGATCTCGTTAACGGCGATGAAAGAGCCCAAAAGTCCTGGAAACTAGCCCAGACTCCAAATCACAAACAAAACAGACTCACAGTGCGTTCCAAACAGGTCTACCTGTCTTTCGAATCCACGGGTAAGATTTTGCTGAGATCTGTGCAACAGCATCGGCTGAGAACTCTAGGACAAGTGCAAACTGTTCTAGTGCTAACTTTATGCATGTCCACAGTCCACACAAATTAACGCAAGTGACGTGAATCTGAAGGCAGAAGGTGAGCTGACATTGCAGGTTGACCACCCTACCGCGGCAAGGGTAGAGTCGTAGTGAGGCTGCCATACGACTTACTCATACCCTGGATTTGATCAGCAAACACACTGATGGATGCTTTTGATGGAAAGCCATGCTTTGCTTGTTCTCCTTTTTGCTCGATAAGTCGACAGAACGATATGCAGTATATATATGAAACTGACTAATGTGTTGTTGATGAACTAAACCACGGAATTAGATTATGCAACAACGGATCCGCGTCGAGATTTGTGCCCAGGTCGACGGCTTCATTTTTGGTATTTTTCCTATGAAACGCGACACCGCATCACACCTACTTCAGCAGTGGCGAATCTAGGATTTAAACTTAGGGTATGCCGATCAAATAATAATTCGATAAACAATTTAAAATTTAACAAGAAATTCGGTATATAAGTAAAAAAATAATTAAAAACAAGACGATATATTTAAAAGAAGCCTATATATCTATAATGTTACTTCTTCTTGTTCGGTCTACGCTTTCTAATACCATAAAACTCTTGATTATATCATCTTCTTCCACTTTGAAGAAAATATCTCACTTAATGTTGCAGTTTATGACGGGGGAGGAGGTGAAGCAGTAGCGGCCTTCTTTGCTGCATGTTTTAAAAAAAGAGATGCAATGTCTGTATTCCTCTTCATAAGTTAAAAACCTTAAAAATAAAATACGTCCATTGAGTGGTTAAAATACTAACTAAGATAAGCAATAAATAAAGATATAACTATGTCAACTATAGTAAGAGTCGAATAAAGTATATATGTAGGATCGAAATATACTAAACTAGCAATCAGAGGGGGTGAATGATTATGCGGAAGCTAAAAGCAAATTTTTGATCTACAAAAAATTCACCCTAATTCAGATTCAAATAATTGCTTCGTATTTAACAAAACAGAGTAGATGTGTTTGGTAAATCATGAATTATCAGAGATCCAACCGTTGGATTGACCTGAAATTTTAACATAATAAACTAGAGTCCAATACGCATCTAACTAAAAAAGAATTAGCACGATCGGACCTATAGATCAAAAGTTATAAATCATGCAAGGTTGCTGTGACAGATTATGACGAGAATCATGTATAGATTGGGCCAAATCTACAGCGTATGCCGCGGTCCACCCAGTATACCCTGTAGATCCGCCCCTGTACTCCAGAGTGGCAGAGTCCAATGTCCAAGCCTGCCTGCCGCCGCCGCTTCCCTCACAAACCGGCGGTGGAGCGGACGAATATCTTCTTTAAGCAGACGCGCGCGCGCGCGAGCTTATTCAAAGCTTCGGTCAAGCCAAGTGGTTAGCGGCCGTCGTCCGAGCTAATCCCAAGCCACAATTCGCGGGCACGGGACGACGGGAGGGAGGCGGAGCCGCCGCGTTTTCCTGCTGCGCTGCATGCGCGTTTACCGTTTCACCCTGGAGGAAACGGTGAGCTCAGGCCACTCGGTAGCCAAAATGCCGTGGTAGTTCGGTAACCCTCCTCCGCTTCCTGTGGGGCGTAGAGCCGTAGACTCATGCAGCAACCGCTTTCTTCGTATGGAATTACGGCACCTGGTACGGTGACCCCCTCTCAATTTTATATCATCTAGACAGATTAAAAATAACACATATAATAGATTATATATATATAGTTGTTTATAATGATCTTTTATATAATTAATAGATTGGCTATATAATTGTACACACGATATAAAACCGTTAAGAGCATATATATAATGGTGTGATGTCGGCCGTCTATATACTTTGACACATAAGATTTTTTGATACGGAGAAGAGAGAAAGATGAGAGAGAGTAGACAGCATAAAACAATATTTGTATAAGTTATTGTCTATAATAAATATTCTTCAAGTCATAATTAAAAGATTTTAATATCTCATAGAGACAACATTAAGATGTCATCTATTGTAGAAATTATCTTTAGTTTTGTTTTTAGATGGCACAAAGAAGTATATAAGCAACAATCGTCTCTACTATTGTGCATGCTCTTATAAAACCGTCTGTTAAATAATAAATATCATCGTTCTCTCTTCCCCACATCATCCAAAATTCTACTTAGCATATGCTTATAGACAGTTGACACGTATTACTTGTTGTAAAACGATAACGACTGTCGTAGATCAAACACAATGCACCGATTGAATAGCAACAACAATCACGAGGAGCACACACGATATAGGTAAAACTCTATCTCTTTATTAGATTGATTCTCTTATACAAGAGATGCCCTATTTATAATAGAAGACAACAAGAGATAGATTAGAATTCACCTACAACGAGATAGAGTCCAACCATATTTGGAAAATTAGGACTCAGAGTCCAACTATATCTCAACACTCCCCCTTGGACGAATATCACACGTAATGCACATGTCTCATCAAAAACTCCTTTAAAAACCCAATAAGAAAAAAGAGAAGGAGAAAAGAGTACATTACACTCGCACATTGTGTTACACTAGTTGCATCATTAAAAATCTTAATATGAGAAAACTTCAAAAACTCACCAAGGAAAAAAGTGCAACTTATAATTTCCTGGATTAAAATGTTATCTTCAGGGTCATAGTTCAGTGATTTACTCCCCCTGAACTCTGTATATCCCTAAATCATCTTATTCCAATACCACACACGCATCTTTAGAAACTAGATGTTGGCAAAGACTTAGTGAATAAATCTGCTAGATTTTCAAATGATTTAATTTGTAGAATCTTTACCTCACCATTCTTCTGGAGTTCGTGAGGATAGAAAAGTTTAGGGGCAATATACTTCGTGATATTGATCTTTACATAACCCATTTACATTTGTGTAACACAAGTAACATTATCTTCATAGATAATTATGGGTGTATTGACAGTGTTAATGCCACATGACTTCTGGGTATGGCTAACCATATTTCTTAGCCAAACACACTCATATGAGGTTTCACATAATGCTATGATCTCTGAGTGGTTGGTAGAAGTAGCTACCAAGATCTCCTTAAAAAACCACCAAGAAATGGTTGCACCGCCATAGAGAAATACAAACACAGTCTGAGATTTGGCACTATAGGGATCAGACAGATAGCCAGTATCCGTATATCCCACTATGGTCAAGTCTTGACCTTTCTGGTAAAACAAGCCAATATCTTGAGTACCTTGGAGGTATCTGAGCAAAGTCTTGATACCAGCCCAATGTCTTCTGGCTGGAGCTGTACTGTGTCTATTAAATTTATCTCGAATAAAATATCAAGCCTTGTGTAATTCGCAAGATACATAAGTGCTCCAATGGTTCTTAAGTATGGGACTTTAGGTCCTATGACTTCCTCATTTTTCATCCTTGGTCTGAAAAATCATTATCCACTTTAAGGGATCTTACTACCATGGAGGTCTTTAAAGGATGAGATTTATCCATATTAAATTTTTTCAATACCTTCTTCATATAAGTAGACTGGTATATAAAACTTTCTTCTGAGAAATTCTCTAGCTACAAGCCTAAGCAATATTTGGTTTTACCAAAATATTTTATCTCAAACTCCTTCATAAGGTAAGAACTTGCTTCCTTAATCTCCTTTGTGGTTCCGATGATATTCAGATCATCAACATAAATTGAGATGATACAAAATTCATTCTAGGATTTCTTTATGAACACATAGGGGCATTCATCATTATTAGAGTATCACTTTTTAAAGAGGAACTCACTAAGTCAGTTGTACCATATTCTCCCTGATTGTTTTAATCTGTATAACGATCTCTGCAGTTTGGCGATGTACATGTTGTGATTTACTTTGTTAGGATCCGGAATTTTGACTCCTTCAGGGACTTTCATATAAATATCTATATCCAGTGACCCATATAAATATGCTGGCACTATATCCATCAACTGTATTGATAAGTTAAAACTACCTACCATTGATATTAAATATCGGAACGCTATTCCACTCATGACAGAAGAGTAAGTTTCATCGTAATCGATGCTCGATCTCTGCGTGAACCCTTGTGCTACAAGACTCGCTTTATATCTCACCACCTAGAGCTAGAAATACCCTGCTCCACCAACTCTACGAATTTTGATGGAGCTAGAGTTGTACCAAACACCCCCTAAGTTGGTTATGTATGCCATTTGAAGTGGTTTAAGAATGATGTATCCAGTTTATGTCAAGTTTGTCTTCATGTTGTTTAACAAATATGTGATACTATCCATTTCATGCTTATATTTATCGTCACGCTGCTTAACAAATAGAGAGCATTGATAAAGCCTTAGGTCGATAATGCCACTAGTGATTTGACTAGTCCACTACTTTCTTAAAGCTAAACAAACTGAATTCATGCCTAGTTTGTGACCCATGTCTACTGTATCAGCACTAACTCCAAGACCGACTAGACAACACGGTGTGACCCGTTTTCTCAGAGCCCAGTGACAAATTTATTGCTTCTGTCTGAACTCACTTTATCAGACCGACGAAACAACACGCTGCCCTTGCTTTCTCATAGCGAAGTGACAACACACTGGCCATCTCTTTGTCAACCCAATTTGATAATACGATGCCCCCTTTCTAAGAGCGAAGTGACAACACACTCCCTATTGCTTTGTCAGCTCGATTTGACAATACGTTGCCAGCTCCGCCTTCTCAGAGCGACATGATAAACATCGCCCGCTTTCGGAGCGGTGACAACACGCTCCCGCTTTTCGGATCACTGCGACTTTGTCGACACACCGCTTTCTCGGAATGGTTAGAGCAAGCACCGTTCGGCCAAGGTCCCTACCCAGCCAGGCGCTGGTGTTGTATTCACTGGGTGCGATGTGACAACATCCGCTCAACTAGGTGGGCCAACGGGGCCTACCGCTTTTGCCGGGCGTGCCCTAACGATCCGACGCCCGCGGGATTACGCCTCGAGGTATGCGAACCGCCGAGCCTCTTAATTGCCTTCGCTAGCGCACGCGCACGGCAGGTGTGTTTTTGCTCGCTCGCCTTCTTGACCGCCTGGTTCCGTGGCGGGCGCTTCGCTTTCTCTCGCTACGCATTTATTCCTGAGTCGCTTGATCTTCCTTGAATGGGTATATAAGGCGCCACGGGTTGCTCGAGCGGTAGACTCTTAGACGAGAATCCTTTCCTTCTTGAAATGTGTTCAAGACACCCTTTAGTCTTCGCCGTGATGACATCGTGGTGGAAGAGGAAGACCTTTGAACGAGCTTTGGGTTGAGTATGATCAGCGATAGCGAACTCCCAAAGAGAGAAGAAGTAGCTCGCGACGTTGTCGCTGCTGACGCGCTTACTTCAGCGATCCCAGGCTTGAGTGGCAGGGGGCCTCCTAGAGGCAATGGCGCGAGCGCCGATTGCGAGAGGCGCGCGGCTGCCGTCGATGTCGCTGAACCAGCAGCGGGATGCCATTCCGCTGTGTGGCTTGGCCTTGACGATCGGGCAAGGGCCTACAAAGAGTCATCTCCAACGACCTCAGTCCACCGACCCCAGAGTCCGTCCCGCCGCCAGCAAGGGCCTACCGCTCGGCGTTGTCGTAGGGAGTTTTAGGAGTCAGGTGTAGATAGAGAGTCTTGCGTGTGCCTCATGTAAAGTGGTGTAAAGTTTTGAGCCCGCCGCTTTTTAATGAAATCCTTTTTTCTCTCTATGAATGACTTCATGAAGGAGTTAGCTTTGCTTGTTACCGCTTGATCACTCGGCGCTAGAAAGTTCACATCGGTTTCCGAGTGGTCGGACGCGAACTGCGGTTTGTTCCTCAAGAAATCTTCCTTGCGCTCGCTTCGCGCCAGAGCTAGTCGGTGCCTTGGCGGCAAGGATGAGCGGATGCCTTCGGAAGTTTTAGTGCCCGAGTGCCTTGGTGGCAAGGACGACCGGATGCCTCCGCGAGGTTCCGGTGTCCGAGTGCTCGCTTAACGTCGAGTCGGACGTTGCCTTAGTCGGCAAGGACGCACCGGATGCCTCCGCGAGGTTCCGGCGTCCGAGTGCCTGGTCGGCAAGGACGGCCGGATGCCTCCGCGAGGTTCCGATGTCCGAGTGCCTTGGTCGGCAAGGACGACCGGATGCCTCCGCGAGGTTCCGTTGTCCGAAAGTGCTCGCTTAACGCCGTAGCTAGACGCCGCTTAGTCGGCAGGACGGCCGGATGCCTCCGCGAGGTTCCGTGTCCGAGTGCCTTGTCGGCAGGACGACGGATGCCTCGCGAGGTTCCGGTGTCCGAAAGTGCCTAGGTCGGCAAGGACGACCGGATGCCTCCGCGAGGTTCCGATGTCCGAGTGCCTTGGTCGGCAAGGACGCACCGATGCCTCCGCGAGGTTCCGGTGTCCGAGTGCTCGCTTAACGTCGTAGCTGACGCCGCTTAGTCGGCAGGCGACGACCGGATGCCTCCGCGAGGTTCCGTGTCCGAGTGCCTTGGTCGGCAAGGACGGACGGATGCCTCCGCGAGGTTCCGTGTCCGAGTGCTCGTTAACGTCAGAGCTAGACGCCGCCTTAGTCGGCAAGGACGGCCGGATGCCTCCGCGAGGTTCCGGTGTCCAAGTGCCTTGGTCGGCAGGACGATCGGATGCCTCCGCGAGGTTCCGTGTCCGAGTGCTCGTTCTTGTCGTCAGAGCTAGACGCGCCTTAGTCGGCAAGCGACGCACGGATGCCTCCGCGAGGTTCCGGTGTCCGAGTGCCTTGGTCGGCAAGGACGGCCGGATGCCTCCGCGAGGTTCCGTGTCCGAGTGCTCGCTTAACGTCGTAGCTAGACGGCGCCTTAGTCGACAAGGACGGCCGGATGCCTCGCGAGGTTTCGGTGTCCGAGTGCCTTGGTCGGCAGGACGGCCGGATGCCCCGCGAGGTTCCGTGTCCGAGTGCTCGCTTAACGTCAGAAGCTGACGCCTTAGTCCAAGGGACGCCGGATGCCTCCGCGAGGTTTCGGTGTCCGAGTGCCTTGGTCGGCGAGGCGACCGGATGCCCCCGCGAGGTTCCGGTGTCCGAGTGCTCGCTTAACGTCGTAGCTAGACGCTTTAGTCGGCAAGGACGCACCAGGATGCCTCCGCGGTTCCGGTGTCCGAGTGCCTTGGTCGGCGACGACCGGATGCCCCGCGAGGTTCCGGTGTCCGAGTGCCTTGGTCGGGCAAGGACGACCGGATGCCTCCGCGAGGTTCCGGTGTCCGAGTGCTCGCTTAACGCCGTAGCCGGACGCTGGGTATCCATCCCGAGTCCCCGTCCGGCGAGGGAAGCCGCGAGAGGAGTAGCCGCGTCTATCCCACAAGTTTACCCCATCCGCAGTGTGGGACCGGAGGGGTGAGCGGCGCGTTTACTGCGCTGGTTTGAACGCCGTGCTCTTGGAGCTAGTGTGGGTAGTCCGAGTGGGTCCCGGAGGTCCGCCAAGGGGACCCTTCCGAGCGACGGTCCCAGTAGGGTGTCTGGCCTGCGCGTGGGGCGACCCATAAGAAACCTTTCTTTACTCAATCCAGATGGACCCTGGTCGTCACGACCCAGAGCACACGGGCCGTCGCTCATCGATGAGCTCCGGGAGAGTGTGAAGTATGGTCTCGACGAGTAGAGGTGGATGTCGGTCGCCACCAGACCCAACCGGGACCCACCGTGGGCTCAACTTGCCCCTCGCTCGTTTCATTTGGGCGCCCTACGCCCATCCGATTGGGTTAGGCCTTTGAACCCACAGCCGGGTGGGCCCCGCACAAGCCACAAAGCTTTTGCCATCTTGGGACCGCAGATGGCCCAATGGGCCTCTCGCTACGCCGGAACAACCGTCCCTACCAAAAGGCGGAGACCAAGAGGTAACGGACACGCTGTCGGGCGGCGTCTTTATGACTCTGCAACCCGACGCGACAGATTAAATGCGGAGTGGAATTGGAAATCGGAGTTACCGGGCGGCTGTGAGCCGACGAGGGCGACGCGACGATTCGCTCGAGGAGGCGTCTGTTCGGTCGGCGCCCGCCGCCTCCTATAAGTACGTTGTTGGGGTGCCTCGGGTAGCCACGCCGCCTTCTTCGTCTCCGTCCCTAAAGCAAGAAAAACACCAGAGAGCCAGAGAAGGAAACCTCACCCTCTTCTTCTCACCTTCCGCCGCTTTCGCCAAGATGTCGTGGACGGAGTGCTCGCGCACAGAGAGTCGCGCGCGGCCTAGTGAAGAAGGGCTTCCTCCCCAGCAGGCACCTCCGGTGGAGAGTGCGACCGGGTCAGAGGCCAGAGCGCTTCGAGCGAGGCCATAGCGCTCGGGTCGAGAGGGTTACCGCCGGGATAGACTCGTGACTAGTCGGTCACCAACCCACATGAGTACGTGAGTTAGCCGAGTTCGTGTGGGGAAGATTGTTCCCAATCGACTGTAAGGTCATCCCACTCAGTGCTTCCTTCTTCCGCGGAGTGCTACTGGGCAACCATAGCCACCGGCGAGGTCAGAGCACTCGGTCGAGAGGGTTACCACTCGGGATAGACCTTGTGGTCGGCCGGGTCACCGACCATACAGACACCATCGGAGCGGCACGAACGGGCGCCACGGGCACCCAGTCGTCACGTGGCGACTGTGTGCTCGGTTGGGAGAAAGGTAAAGACTTATACCAGAAAAAGAAAAGAGCTTAGGGATAGAATCGCTTTAACTTTTCAATGTTCCGCATTAGGGAGGATGCGACCATCGGCGTCCTTGAGTCGAAGGTGCAGTGTCGAGAACTTCCAACGGTGAAAGGACCTCCCGTGGGGCTTGTGCTTATCTTTGGTTGTCCGACCGACGCAGAACCAAGTCGCCGCCAACAAGGATCGCCTCGAACTTGGCGGCCGTGGTAGCGCGCAGGCTTGTTGATATCCGCCGACCGCAGATCGGCCACGTCGCGCCGCCGAAATGGGTCGATGGCGTCTTGTTGCGAGGCGAGCCCAAGAGCCTCATCAAGGCTTGCAATCTCGGGAGCCGATTCCAGTCGATGGGCAAATGGGTCAACACAACACCATAAAGAAGGGTGTGAACCCGGCCGCCGGTCGGCGTGGTCCGCAGACTCCGAGGACGGAGGGCGGCTCGGCTACCCAAAGATCTCGCGAAATGCGCGGTGGGTGAAGCCCGGCGACTTTGTCGGACTAAATTGAGGACACACTAGCCGACATACGCCTCAACGCTGCGCCGATCGGTCATTGAAGCACGCTTGCATACATCGTTGGTATGTAGCGCCGCGTTCTTCAGCCGGGCGGCATTGTGACATAGCGAACGAGCCGAACGGAGTGATGAAGGAAGTCGCGAAATGGTCGGACTCCTTTAGCGCAATCGGTGGTAGCCCGGTAGGCATCCGAGAAGGAAAGAGACTCGCACCCGGTGGAGTCGATGACTTGGTCGATGCGAGGTAAGGGAATGGGTCCTGGGACATGCTTTGTTGAGACTCGTATAGTCAACACACATTCTCCATTGCCCGTTCTTCTTTCTACAAGCATGTGGTTGGCTAGCCACTCGTGGTGGCGCACCTCTTTACAAACCCCGCCGCCAAGAGTTTGGCGATCTCCTCCTATAACCTGCGCCTTTCCTCGCCGGCGGCGCAGCGTTGGGCGATCGGCTTTGAGCACAGTCGGACGCTCAAGGAGTGCTCGGCGACCTCCTTTGAATGCCCGCATGTCGGAGGACCTCCATGCGAAGACATCTTTGTTAGTGCGGAGGAAGTCGACGGCGCGCTTCCTATTTGGCGGGAAGCGTGGCTTCGACCAAGACGGTCTTGGTCGGATCACGAGGATCGACCGTGACCTCCTTCGTGTCCTCGGCGGATTGAAGGATCCCGCCCGATTTCTTCGGATTCAGGACGGACTCGGCGCTTCCTCCCGAGCTTGTTGAGTTCCGCAGAGGCAACGATCGCCGAGGCGAGCTCGCTACCGCCAAGGCCGCAGATTGAAGGCAGTCTGGAAAGACGATGCCGCGATAATGACTCCATGCGGTCCGCATCTTCACTGAGGTAGGCGTGGCGGGGATCGCCATGAACTTGGCGTAGCATGGCCTCCCAGATGGCGTGGTAGGCGCCGGAAATCCACGACTCGAAGGTGAGGGTCTCGGTGCGGAAGTTTCGGCTCTCGAAGGTGACGGCGGTCGACCGCCGAGCGGATGGGCTTGTCGGCCGGGATGACGCCATGGAAAGGTGCCTTGCTTGGCCGGAGGCTTGAGCGCGGACCCCTATAGCGTCGAACGCCTCAACGTAGAGGATGTTAAGGCCGCCGCCTCGCCCATCAAGACCTTCGTGAGGCGCCGTTCGACGACGGGGCGACCACCCGGTACCTCCCCTGTGGGGACGCGATCGGGTGATCGGTCCGATCAAAGGTGATCGGGAACTCCGACCACCGAAGATATTGGGGACGCCGGGCGCGACGGTGTGGACTCGCGTGAAGCGAGCTTGAGCGACGCTGTGTGCCAGTAGTGCCGGTCCTCCGAAGATCATGAGGCGGCCGTCGGGCTCGGGAACTCGTCGTCTCGCCTTCTTCTCCGCCGCTCGCGGGGCGCGGCGCGGATTCTTTCCTTGCTTCGGCGTGGTGGGGACGCTAGAAAGATAGCGCCAGACTTCGCAGCCCCGGTACTTGTGCTTGACGGAGAACCCATGGTTCGGGCATGGGCCGCCCATCAATTTCGAAGTGGTCGGCGCGACGGTCGGCGCGCTTCCGCCGCTTGCGAGGCGGTCGACCGTGGCGACCACTTGGGTCTCACGGACTGCTTCCCGCGCCGCTCGCTTGTCGGCGGTCGGAAGGAGACCCGTTTGACGCCGGCTCTCGCTGGGCCTTTCCTCCTTCGAAAATAGCCCCCTACGGCCTCCTCGCGAGGCGTGGTTGGTGGCGATGTCGAGGAGCTCCTTGTGGTCTGGGCTTGAGGCGCCCACCTTGTGCACCAAGGCCTTGCAGGAGGTGCCAGATGAAGGCTCCACGACATCGGCGTCGGAGATGTCGGGAGCTCGTTACCGGGCGGGAAAACCTCCGGATGTAGTCCGAGAGTCTCCCGGGCCGCTTGCAGCCTTCGTGTCCCAGGAGTTACTGTGGCGCTTATAAGTGCCACGGAAGTTACCGACGAAGAGATTCTTCAAGTCACCCCCGCCTCGACAGTTTTTGAGGCGGTACTCGAGCCGTGCTCGAGCCGAGTCCGCGAGGTAGATGGGGAGGTCTTGGATGATGAAGAGATCATCTGTCGCTCCCCCGGCAAGACGCGAGCCGGCATCTTGAGCCGGACACCGGGTTGGTGGCCCTGTACTTGGCAATGTTGGTAGGCGCCAGACCGCGGGAAATCCGCTGGCGGATCCTTGGCAAAAGCCCGTGGTCCGGGACCATCGGGGCTCGGGCCGCGTAGTGGCGCCACCATCCGCAACACGTGAGTGGCGGCGCCCTCCGCCATCTTTCTTCGCGCCGAGGGTGGCGCGATGTCGAGGCATTACCGAGGCGCCGCGCACCGGGTGCGTGAGGCCCGGGTGGTTCATGGTGGGGTGCGGTCTTGGCCGCACCAGTAACTCATGTGGCTCACGGGCAGATGGCCCGGGGCCTGGCAGCGCCCGGTGTGGTAGGAGCCGAGGCTCTGCAAGTCGTGACGGTCGCGGCGCCCACCACCCAAGGTTCTGGTAGGTAGCTCTGGCCTCCGGGTTTGCGGGCTCCGGAAGGCCTCGGAGCAGCATTGCGGCCGCAGCCACGTTTTGGCTTGCGTGAGGGAAAAACTGGGGGGCGCCGGATTCTGCCCCCAACTTGTGGTGCTCTTGGCGCGCGCGCCCGCGCGTCGCCGCCAAAGACTTGCGCGGGCTCGGCTCGCCCCGCTCGAGTTGGCTCGAGCCGGTCGAGCTCGGCCTTCGCGCCTCCGGCTCTCGCGTTGCCGTTGGGCCAAGGGTAGCCTCGAGCTGGCGCGTTCAGCCGCTGCGCGCCGGTATTCCTCCCGTGCCTCGGGCGCCGGACGGGGACCGTCAGAGCCGCGGTGGCTACGCCAATCGGTCAGTGCCGCCACGTTGCACTCGCGAGAGTGCCGCCGCGGGCGGGATACTCCGTGTCGGAGTGAGCCGTGGTGAAGACGCGAAGCCCCTACTGGCGCGCAACCGCCGGCGTTCGAGCGCGGCAAGTAAATTTGTAAGTCTAAGGGGCTGCGCGTTTCGCTCCTGAATGGTTAGACCGAGTCCAAGATGTATCTTGGTTGGGCCAAGGTCCCTACTCCGATTCGTGCGTTGGTGTTGTATTCATCGGGTGCGGATGATCGCACCGAGTTTTTTACAAGCGAGAGGTGGAGCCTCAACACTAGAATGATCTAAACTTAGCTCTCGTAAGGAGAAGAAAAAGAAGAAGAGGAAGAAGAGGAAAAAGCTCTCTTGTAGCTCTTACTCGCCGCCCTGTTAGGAGGTTCCTGCCTCCTTTTATTCGGTACGAAGGGGCAGGTTACATCGAGAATTGGCGAAGTGCCGGCGAGCTACTTCTAGGGCTTCGATCTTGCCCCGCTGTCGCTAATCGCTCCGCCGATCGGTCGCTTGCTCCACGATCGGTCGCCGCCGAGCCTATGCTGGGTGGTGGTCTAGCCTGGTCGAGCGGTTAGGTAATCCTCCGGAAGTGGCGAGCGCGCTCTGTGATCCATGTGGGTGCCGACGTAGTCGCGTGTGACGTTGGAGTTGCCTCGGAGAGAGCGTGTCCTTGCACTGCGTGGTGGTGATGACAAGCGTATTCGTCACTAATTACATTCCGTAATGCATGTTGTGTTCCCTCAAATTCTAACTTTATCCACGCATAACCACAGCAAGAGACCAGATGCTACTTCTTCTAGTGGATTAATGGGCCAGACAAGTACGACAGGGCGTTCTACTACGAGGATCACTTCCTGAACTACCCTGTAGAGCTCGAGCAATACAAACGTTGGAAGCCTGAGCCTCAAACCACAGAATACAAACCAAAACCATCACGCCCCCGTCCTAACAACGCGCACTTCTGGAAGGCATAGGAGGACCTGAAGGCACATCGGAAGAAGATAAAGAAGAAAGCCGATGAGGCATATGCAAGCGCGTGGGAGGTGCCTAAGATCGCGCCTAAGGACTATTATTAGGTGGATGTCTACAAGAGTAACGGGAAGAAAGCCAAAGCACTACGCCTCGCACAATCAAAGGGGAAGGCACCAATGGATCCTTTCATATATGGTCTACGACAGTAAGCACGACTTTTTTCAATTCCAAAAGGCGCGTATGTACCTTAGCTTTAGTTTCCGTTCATGGTTCGTTTGTGCCGTCGCGCCATGTCTTTTTCGTCATTTCCTATATCATGATCAATTCCTATGTCCATGATGCCGTGCTATATACCCGAATATTTCTATGTCATGCTATGTACCCTAATATTACTATATCATGCTTTGTCATTTTCTTCCGTACGAGCCATGTTCTATACTTCCTACCTTCATTCCGTTCCTACCAACATTAAATGTCACTTCTATGAATTTTCCTTATTTTTTCTCTCCTCCTTATTATTTTCTATTTTCTACTTAAAAAAACCTCCCTAGCAAATTACTGTAAAATTTTGGTCACCCATATATTATTTCTTTCTTTTCAAAAAATTAGAATAACAAAAATTTCAAATATTATGCGAGGCGTCCCCCCTTGGTTTCATACAAAAAAACTATTTTCCCAAACGCTCCGCTGCTGTGCTGCCCTGCTTTCAATTCGAAAAGGCAAACATGTATTTTACATATTCTTTTACCACATCGTCTGTCAGAGCCACATTTTAATTGAACTGTATGCACCATATAATTCACATAAGTACTTGTTAAATATTTGTATGGTTGTCATTTTAGTGATGGTCTAATTCCTCAAAAAAACTGGTTTACAAAAAAATTGCCAACTTCTCGCACTGGGGTGCCGCGGCAGCAGAGGCGAATCCAACTAATGGACATGGGTGTACATATGTACACCCAAAATGTTTGACAAAAAACCTAGTATATAATAAGTATATTAGGTATATATATTAGTAAATGGGTTCAAAAATACATATTTCAATCTCTAAGTCTATTTCAGTATATCTCACCCACTCTCTCTCTATTTTTCCTACATAGCCCAATCGTCCAAGATCCAGTCTTCCTCTAATCCTTAATCCCAACACATAACTCCCTCTAAATCCCGCACGCCCCACACTCTCACACTCTCTCTGTGGTGTCGACGCAGCCACAAGCTACAGCTTGGCGGCAACGACGGATGAGGACCATATGGAAGGGTAGCTCTGCCCCCCTATGGCCACAACGAGCACCGACTCAGGAATGGAGGGTATGACACCAGCGACAGCCAGTAGGTCAGGGCGGAGATGTCTGGTGGGACAACGAGCAACACGTGGCGTGTTGCAAGGCAGTCCTGTGGGCGCGGTGAGCATAAGCTAGGGATGGAAGGTGCGACGCCAGTGACGATCGGCGGGTTTAGGAAGCAACACCCAGTGGGGTAGGAAGCATTGCCAAAACAACATGCAACAGCTGAACATTTGGCATCGGCAATCACACATGTGAAATTCATTCTTGATTCCCTAGTCTGAAATTCTCAATTTACAAATCTATTAGTGTTATGTTGATTTGTAACGGTGAATCGTTTTTTTTAAAATGTAGCATATAGAGCATTCAAAAATGAAGAGAAAGTATGTAGATTTTAAATCCCCAATTCACAAATCTCTAAATTATTTCAGGTGTTGTCTCTAGTAAGAAACTTTGTATTTTTGCTATTATGAATCTTTAAATTTTGCATCGGATAATAACACCCATCCTAAAAATCCTGAATCCGCTACCGCACGGCAACACTAGGCTGCCGCGCTGCTGTGCCGCAGCACCTTGCCGCATGCTGCGCCCTAGTGCCGCAGCAACTTTCTCCTCCCGTGCCATAGCCTAGAATGCCGTGGTCCTGTGTTCCACGCGGCGGCACCCTCCTTCCGCACAGCTCAGGTGCAGCATTTGTGCCTCCCGCGCTGCCGGCGCGGCATGTGGCTCATGTGGGCTAATTTTACCCTCATTTTTACAAATACGGGAGCACAGGACCATTTCTGCAAAAATAAAATTGCCACGGGACCAAATACGTAAACAGTTCTCGCATTTGCACCCCTGGCTGGTCATCACCGGTGCAACGCGTATTCAGTCTTCAACCCAGTAAGCAAAAAGCCTCCACCTTTTTCCATCTCCTCCACCCCAAACCGTCTCCTCCTCTCCTCTCCTCTCCTCACTCCTCCCCTTCATCTCCATTCTCTCCTGCTCCTTCTCCGCACCAGTCACCACCAGCTTCTAGTACACGCTCCTAGCCTCTCTATCTCGGGCCGGCCATCCCCGTCTCCAATATCCATCTCTCCTGTAAGTGCTCCGATTTACCTTTCAGTATAGCCGTGCTACATGCTTTGCGACTGCGTTGTGTTGTGTTGTGTTGGCTCCGTTCTTGGTTGGGTTTTGGTGAACTCTGTGTGTGCGCCTTGAGAGGTTATGGGGTTTCTGTCTTCGCTCGCTGAGGAAATGGAGCAAGGATAATGTCAATGATGGACGATCGCGCGGGTTTGATTGATGTGCGTGTGATGTTTCGATTGCGGTTCTTTTCTCTTGTTCTTCATTTTTTTTTTCCAAAGATGGATTTTTATTGGTTATTATATTCTTGGGTGAGAATTGTATCTTGCTTGTTCTCAACTTTTTTTTGTCTGTTTGTTTTGTTTCTTGTAAATCGGCCTAGAGGGAAAATGGATAGGAAAAAGGCACTTTCTTGGTCTAAAGAAGGGCGTTTGTTATTGTTTTAAAGTATGAAGATTTGAGAATCCGTAGGAATGGCATCTCAGTTGTAGAGCGCATATGATGAGAAGCTCTTTTTAATTGGCTAGCACCAGTTTTTTGTTCTCGCAAGTCACAAATAATGGAAAGTGAGTTTTTTCTGCCTTTCCTTTGTTTTTCTTGGTTCTTGATAGCTTAGTTCTGAGTTTTATGATGGGAAATTTTGGAATATTGAGGTGGCGCTTTGGTGTTAAGAGATACTATGATAGTGGAAGTTGGACTTAGTGGACATTTACTTGTTATAATTATTGTATCGCTATAGATTTTTCGACAACTGCCTAGTTAAGGGAAGGAGCTGACTATAAGTATAGTACGTAGCAGAGTGTTAAGTAGCATTTGAGCAATTGGAGGAAGCATAAGTTGGCTCGTGACATTCATCATCTAGCTTTAAAGAGAGGAAGGTATTCGGCAAGTTTAATTATGGAGGGACATATAATTTCATAATAAAGCTAAGAGGTCAGACTCCTTATTTCGGAAAAATGGATGATAATAATGTTCATCGTCCTGTTTTATCATGACTAAATGTCTAAATCAGTTACTGATTTTCTCTAAGAGAATCCGTTGCCGAATTGACTGTGGAATAAAAAAGGAAAGTTGTACTCATCTGACACTTCGATCAAAGGAGAATCATTCTGTTAACGTAATTGGTGAATTTAGGACTTCAGTTATCCTCTGAATTTTCATGTATGTTTTATTTTGGTGATAATAAAGAGTGGTGCAAACTGGAAGCTTATTTTGTGAGCTCTTTTACGGTGGATTAAAATCAATATAAGTCGTCCATTCCTTTGAATCTAATGGTTGGAATTAATTAATATCTAGTTATACTACCACCTGTAGTATCGGTAGTAAAATTGAAAGAGGGGTAAAAGGGTAAAAAATTCCGTCATACTATCTGTTATTTACGGTAAAACACGTCCTGTGATCCCGATGAATGACGGATGAATAGATAAGAAGTCTTTGAAGATCACCAGGTATTCGGTAAATCCAAAACTGTAAACGAATTAGGAAAAATCTAAAATACCCCTGATGAATGGATAGGAAAAGTCTAAAATACCCTTGAGAATGAATGGTTAGATTTGATTTCTACTACCACTACTTACTACCTATGTAATCCACTGTAAAATTTCTCTATTTTGTACCTAAAGCTTTGATAATATACTGTCATCCATGCTCTAAAAAAACATCCGTAGTTGTCCCCCTCTGTTTTTTTTCCTTTTTTTTGTTTTGACATCAGGCACAGAAATTAATGAAGCAAATGCTTAATTTAGCTATTTGTCGCAACTCTGCAGTTTGTAAGAGAAGCAAATTGCAAACCATTGAAGAATTCAGTTATCCCTTCTGTTGAAAATGTCTTATATTGGACTGAAATGAATATGACAACGATGTGTTTTAACTGAGGAGCTTTTGTCAACTATATGCAGTAAACCAGAAGGGATTCTACTAATTTAGACATCATACATACCTTATGTCGCCTAGAATCTCCGAAGCGCCGGTAGCGCCCACGCCACCGGCGCCTCGCGACCAATCGCGCTTTCAGACGTCGCCTCCGTCGGATCGATCCAGCGCCTCCCCGTGCGATGAATCCTTGCGCTTCGTGGATTTTCATGCTTCTAGAGCTCTCCACGTCGCGCTCCTTCTGGAGACCTCCGCGCGATGCGACGCGATGCTTTCCCCACCTCGCTTCCTCCGCTCTCGGAGCCCTCGAGGCCACACCCCGTCCTTCCTCGCGTTCCTTCCCACCCGGGCGCCGCGTAGCCCTCCTTCTCGCCCTCGCCTTTGCTGCCAAGAAGCTCTTTCTCTGGGTCTCCATCTTTGGCATCGTCGTGCACCTCGACAAGGCACCATTGAGTTCCAGATCGGGTTTATCTCGGAGGAGCTTCCCGCATAGCAGTTCGACAAGGTGCTCGTCTCACGCCGGGGCCGACACATGCAGCTTCATGGCCACTGGGTGATCCGGGAGCTTGGGCTGCTTCCCATTGCGGATATGTGGCTTCTAATACTACCTCTTAATCGCTCAATTTGCTTTTGTTTTCTTGAATCTTAGATATTGATTAAACATCTCAAGTGGTTCATCTGGAAATTAGATATGAGGCCTGAACTTGGCGGTTTGATTCCTAGGTTTTTGGTGCTTGATATGGACATTTCGAACTTGGAAGAGCCAATCTGGCCTGGGATAGACTGGGCATTTGAATTTAGAGGCTTAGTGCATTGGTTAGTTCTGTTTTGTGTCTATTAGGACGGCTCAACTTGATGTCATAGGTGGAATCTTGGCTTAGTGATGCATAATCTTTGATGATGTGAGGGTGTGTGTGTTTTTGTTTTTGGTTTTGGTTATAGTGAAGCTTGGGTCAGGCTTAGAATCAAGTGAAGATCCACTTGTTGATGATAACTGTGTGATTAAGGATTATTACGATAAGGATTGATATTGTTTTCGCCACACCTACTTGCATCCCACATACAACGAATTGAACACCATACCAACATAGCTCTTGGATCCCGCCTCCCCGGCCATTCTCCACCCTTCTGCCACCATCTTCTTCCTCCTCGACGGCCACCTCGCCTGTATCTCTATCTCCGCGTTAGTTGCCTTTAAGATACAACATCACATAACAGCATGGAAAGGCCATAATTTTGTATGTTTCTTGGGAGGTTGAGGTCAAATTTTGATTTCAATGTGTTGTGTATATGCACTTGTTCTACTACTTGGGCGAGCTAAATGATTCTCTTATCATGTGCACTAGGCGCTGGACCCATATTTGGTGTCTCAGATGATTCTGATTATACTAATACACTTTTAGGTATGGAATTGCCTCGAATTTTGGTCTATTTCTGATTGCCATTTTTAAAACACTATGTTCACAGGATAATTTGCTTGTTTTCTTCCCTTCAAAGAAAAGCATTATATGAATATGCCAAAGATCGGATCGAGTGCTTCCAAAGGCACAGAGGAAGAAGAAATGATGGATCCAAGATTGGAGGCCATTGTGGAGGGAATGCTTTGGAGAAGTACATCTGTATGCACTTCATTCTTCAATTTCTAACTAATGCACCGCCCATCACAAGATCTCATAAATACTTCTTTCAGTTGCATTACAGATGACGAATATCAATAGGCCATGGGTATGGCTGGTGAATGCAGAAGACTTGATAGGCTGAAGGAAGCAATCTCTTGATGTGATAATATTCATGGGACTCTTTCTTATTGCATCAATCTATCTCATCAATATGTTAACCATTGTGAATATCGCTGTGAGGTAAGGGCATGATGTGGTAGATTGGAATTATAGAGTCTGTCTATTGCCTCATTTCTTAGAAATACCTTTTGTTATTGTCAGCAACTACTGCTCATAAGATTTAAGAATATCTAACTAATGCACTGCCTATCACACTATCTCATAAATACTTCTTTCAGTTGCATTACAGATGACAAATATCAATAGGCCATGGGTATGGCTGGTGAATGCAGAAGACTTGATAGGCTGAAGGAAGCAATCTCTCGATGTGATAATATTCATGGGACTCTTTCTTATTGTATCAATCTATCTCATCAATATGTTAACCATTGTGAATATCGCTGTGAGGTAAGGGCATGATGTGGTAGATTGGAATTATAGAGTCGGTCTATTGCCTCATTTCTTAGAAATACCTTTTGTTATTGTCAAACAACAACTACTGCTCATAAGATTTAAGAATATCATCGAATGACACCAAAATTTCATGTTTTTATCTTTCCATATTCTTTGATGTCGTATCAAAATATACCAGACATTGTCAAATCCGGATTATTTGAGCATTTGCCAGTGTCTTATGTTTTTGGGTGAGCCTGATACTATTGCAAATATCTTGGACAACTTCTTTCTGGAAGCAAGGTATGCATTCGTTAAAAAAAAGAAAATAAATTACTTTGTTCTACATCATTAATAAGTGATTAACTCAGTTTTTCTCATAAAACCATGTGTTTGTTCTTCAGGATGATGCTTTCCTTGCATTCCAAATTGCTTTTGATCTTGCTAAAAACGAAAATCAGGCCTTCCTCAGTGTGTAGTCATCTTCACAAACTGAGTGGGTGGACTTCAGCTTTATGAGGTGATAAAACTGGTAAAGCTGCTACAGAACCATATGGGGATATTCAGATGAGGGACAATGTTACCACGTCAAATGGAAGTGCTCACACTGTGGATCCAAACGAAGTAGCACATGTCTTGAGGATATTCATATGATGAACGATGTTACCACGTCAGATACTATCGCTTTACCTGCACTTGACTTTGATGCAATCAAGCAAAATTAGCCATACATCAGGCATTACTTTACCTCCTTTTTTGTGTGAATCTCCTAATGCTAAAATCACTTAATTTGCTTGGTAGGGCTGTGTTTTGACAGAGAGCTTGAGTTCAGCAGATGATCATGCATGAAGAAGATCAAAATTTCCACTAGGGCTATGATCCTTTCCATGACCCTTTTGCTCCTACTGGGTACTATGATGGCAACTATTGTGACCTCCATTATGCTAGAGGTGGTTTTGTGGAACATCATGCACGTATTTGAGTATAACCATGAAAAGGAAGCCAGTATTCCTCACGTATATATTTTTGGTGCTGCAGATGCAACATATCAAGATGAGATGCAATTGCATTCTGTTGCATTTACATATGATTTGTACAACCCATTATATTATTTTCTTACCAGTTAGAGAGTATTGAAGAGTTTCACATTCCCTTTTTTGTTTGTTAGTGTGCGCAGTCAACTTGTGAAGTTGTGAAAGCAAATAGAAGATGTACGCCATAAAAGTGTGGTTCCAGCTTGTCTTTGACCTTCTTTTGACCAACGAAGAGGTGACAAGCTTAATTAGGTCAACAAATTCGATCTTCTACTTCTTTCTCATATCCATTTGAAGATTGTATTTGATTGTGGTTGTCTTTGCTCAAGCACAAACCTATTTTGGTTGCTACATGGTTATTAGTACCAGCATAATAGAGATTACCCTTTTCGCACTTGTGACGTTTCCCCATGAAAAGCTTTCCTTTCTAGCTCTTCTAGCCATGAATTGGTTTTTAAAATTTACAGTGAGGCATGTTCATTATGTGTGATGCGCTACAGCTCAACATGTTGGAAAAGAAGAATGGAGATAATTTTCTCTGCTCTAGGAGATCCACCCTGTTTTCTTTAAATAAGTAGATAATATAACCTCTGAGATTTGAACTAATGCTTTGCTGGTTTATCAATGTTGGGTGGATATTTGATAGGCCGAACCCTGATTCACGATATGTATCTTCTATCGGTGTCCAGTGGGAGGATGTATATAGGACTATTGAAAATTTGAATGGTGGTGAACAAAAACTAAAAGTTGAACCCTTAAATTTTAACAGCACTGAGTTTGGCTCTTGGACATAATTACTCCCAGAAAGCGACTTATCGACCGTTAGGCTTGAGCATGCTGAGGAAAGCATTACCTGGCAGTCTTTGTATCCCGAATGGATTGATGAGGAGGAAGAAATAGAGAAACCATCTTGTCCATCACTTCCAGAGCCTAATTTTCCAAGAGAGAGACACTTTGGTGTTGTTGCTGCGAAGCTTCCTTGTACCCGAGTGGGGGATTGGTCAAAAGATGTTGCATGGCTTCGTTTGTAGCTGTCAGCTATGAAATTGGCGAGAGGCAATCGTGGGGTCCGTGTATTGTTTGTGACTGATTGTTTCCCGATTCCAACTCTCTTCTCTTGCAAGAATCTTGTGAAACATGAAGCCAATGCTTGGCTATACATGTCCGCTTGAAGGCATTAAGGAGAAGCTTAGACTTTCGCTTGGATCCTGTGAGCTTGCTGCTCCACTCAAAGCAAAAGGTGAGTTGATTCATCTGCAGTTTTCAATAATTGATTGTGTACTGTATGGTATCGTTTTCTAAAATATCATAGCGGGTTTTTCTGTCTACTTTATCATGGACATGCGTGATCAACTTTTGTTACAAAATAGCGTATTGAATGGTTACACATTTTAGTTTTCCTGAAAAACATGGAAATTTCTGATAATAGCCTACACAAACAGTTTTACATGATCATGCTAAATATTAATTTGTATTGTTGACTGTATGTAGATTTTCAACTCTTCAAGTATGAATAATATACTGATGCATTCAGTTTTTTTGTTTGGTCTTAGTTACTGTTTCTTTACTACCTTATATTATTATGTGTTATGTTTGCCTAACACAAATTAATTTTCTTATTTAGTTTCGAGTTTTCTCAGGGTGGCATCTTCCACATCTCTGCGGTAACTATCTTGAACTGCCAGTGATGTCCTGGAGCTAATATCAAGGCTGTATATTTATCTTCTTATAATATCCTATAACATTATAGTTTTAAGTTTGTTGTCAGTATTTGTATTGTAAAGTGGTATATTAATGTGCTTATATTACGGCGCAGCGAAGAGTGCAATCCATTTTGTTTATGTGGCGTCCACATTGCTCTCTTATTTTGTTATAGCTAGATATCTATTTTCCTACTTTTGTCCAATACAAAGCAAATTGGAGTACGGCGATGTGCTTTCGTATTACAAGGTACTTATCTCTCAAACACACACACCTCTATCGGAAAAATTGTTGCCCACGATCGGGTCGGCGCAACGTAGTGCGCTATCCTGTCTAGTATTCTGATACTGGCTTCATGAAGTGGTTAACGCGTATGTCCAAAATATATTAGTTCAGGATCCCTAACTATATAAGGAGATATTATAGTAATATATATTGTTTCTTCTGATTTAATTATATATTTTCATTATTGATTCATGCATGCAGCCTGTGAATAACTGACAGCTGTTCTTCTCTGCGCAGGGTTTATGTTAATTCCATTTTGTGAAATATATATGTGTGATGATTAATTTGACAACAATATAATATATGTGTGATGATATACGTGACAACAATATTTGTTACGGAACAAGGTACTGTGAAGGTTGTTTTATTTGTGACAGGAGATGCAGCGCAGGCAACAGGAAGTGCAACATAGGGACGCGAGATGCACGTTGCAGCGTAGGTGAACGCAGATGGACGTACACTGCAGGTCGGAGAGAAACCGCGCAGGTGGCGCGTAGTCCGAGAGCAACACACGCGAATGTCGCAGAGGTGCAGGCGCATCACGCGAGGTCGCAGAGGTGCAGGTGGCACGCGAGGTCGCAGGTGCAGCGAGACGGGATGCGTAGAGGTCTACGTAGACAGACGACGCAGTGTAGCGGCCAGCGGGCCATGCAGACGAGTGAGTCATGCGAGAGCGGCAGGTGGGCCGTACGCATGCATGTGTGAGTTATGGGTTTTGGATATGTGCATGTATTGGACCAGATGGATATACATGCATGTAGATTAGTAGAGATAAGAAGTTAGGGTTTGCTGAGTATTAATAGGAGGGGTGCCTCCTGGTTTGGGTGAGCCGCACAAAGAAAGAAGAAGAGAAAATAGTGGTGGTTGGAGGCGCAAAAAATAGAGAGCAGCAGCAGACGTGCTCGTGGCGCACGGAAAAAGAAGACACGGCGATCTCGAAGAAGCAAAGGCGTGCGGCTGGGAGTGCCCAGCGGCGGCTGTGCAAGTAGAGGGAGACGTGGCGCGCGAGTGCTGATTGAAGTAGGAACACTCCAGGCAACGGGGGGACAGGGAGGCGTTCATGGCATACGTTCATCAGTGGCAGCAGTGAAGCTACGTCCTGGACAGCAGCGCGCAGTGCATAACAAAGAAGACAGGAAGAAGAAAGAGAGAACAGAGAGAAGAGAAGGGAAGAAAAAGAAGAGAAAAGAAGAGAAGAAAATTTCAGAAAAATTGAGAGATTATTTGAGGTTTGTGCTTTCATGTTAAGGGATCCATATGAGTATTCTTTGATGAAAATCAATGAGTAAGGATTCCGATCTACTAATTCATATTTACGTATAATTGCTCTCTAGTGTGCATGTTTAATCTAGTTTCTCTTCCATGGTATTAGATTAATTATCCTAGATTGATTTGTTCATTTTAGTCATTATTTTATTAATTTCCAGAATTAATAAAAACATAAAAAAATAGTTTTTGGTGTTAGTTTGCACCAATTCACCCCCTCTTGGTGCGTGTCGATCCTACAGTTTATTCTGTGGAGGGATCCGTTAACGAAAATTCTTTCAGTATCTGAGTGTGCAACCTTTGTAAAGAAAGGAACATTCTGGCCATCAAAGACTGTCTTTAATAATTGTCACTCTTTCAGTAGAGGCATGACAGGATTGTCAGTTGTTGACACTTTCTAGAACCACACTTTTGAGTAGCGATTGTTGAGTCAATTTGTAGGGGTGCTAATATGGACTACTCCGGTAGTTCCTACTTTTCATCTTGGCCCAGTTTTGCTTCTGAAAGCTATAATTTTGTGGATGGTTCAGTGGAATCATATGCAGAAGAAGGAAGCATGCCACTTTCAGGCAATTTAAAATTCAGTGAGCCTGAAAAGAACCCCACTATGGTTACAAATGGATGCTTGCCATTGCCGTACAACACCCAGACTGATCTATTGTCTGGCGAGATTCTGTCTAAGGATAAGTTTCCTAACAGTCTTCTGGAGCTTCAACAACTGCAGAACAATGGCAATCTGCAAATTAATTTAATTTACTCAGGGATTCTTCAGTCCAACTCAATACCTGGAACATGTCATCCGCAGTTGGATACCCCTGGCCTCCCAGAACTGCCTCATGTGTTATCCAGTTCAATTGATAGTAGTGGTAGTGAAATTTCTGCTTTTCTTGCTGATGTACATGCTGTTTCTTCAGCCTCGACTTTGTGTTCCACATTCCAAAATGCTTCTTCCTTCATGGAACCACTAAACCTAGAAGCTTTCGGTTTTCAAGAGGCACAAAATGCTACTATGTTGAGCAAAACAAGCCATCCAAATGGGGGCCTCTCAGTATTTGACAATGCTACCTTGGCGCCACTGCATGTAATGCTCACTACCTAGATATAGCTGCTACTGTATCTAGTTCATTCAATATTTTTTTTGTTCTTGTGGTAATACAGGATATCAAAGAGTTTATCAATGGTAGCATCTCCACTTTTGCTACCATCCAGCAAGCACAGCTAGCTACTGGTGCTTTGAAGGCTGAACAACAGGTTTAAATTTTGGAACTGAACCACTAAGAAAAAATTTCTGCAACTGCGACTTATTGTTCATTCAATTTGAACTGTACCGATAAAATCAACTTTCATATTGCAGGAGCAAAATGCAGGGCGTAATATATCTCTTCCTACTTTCATTTCTGGTAATGAGATGGCTGTTACTGAAGCACGAGGAGCGCTGATTCCTCCTAAGGTTAAAAAAACACTTGTTCTCATATGCAGTGTTCATTTTACTTTGTCTTCTTTAACTTCATCTGACAGGTTGGACTCTTTGCTTGCAAATGTTCAGATACCACCGCTGATCCATGACAATAAAAGTGAGTACCCTATTAGCCATTATTGTGATGTGCAACCCCAAGCAAATTCAGCTCATGGGATTAGTGTCAGTGTGAAGCCACGGGTAAGGGCTCGTCGTGGACAGGCAACTGATCCTCATAGTATTGCTGAACGGGTGAGTTATTTGGTTAGAACAGTTCACTTTATAACAAATCAAACTGTTGTATAATTTGTTTGGATGGTTGTTTCTTTTTCATTTGCATACATCCGTAGCATATAGTCTTAACTGGAAATTCTCATTATGATGCAGCTTCTCAGAGAAAAAATTTCAGAACGGATGAAAAATCTCCAAGACCTTGTCCCAAATTCCACTGAGGTATTCTTTTTTGTGTCTTTTATGTTACAAAAAAAATGCAAAAATATTCGTTCCCCCCATGCAGCATGTTGTTGCAATTACATTCATAATTATTGAATTGGTCGTTGAACTAAAATATCAGTAAGTATACCTAAAGATTTGTTACTTGAATATAATAAACAACAACAGATTCAGGTATGGTAAGAATCAAGAATATACGAGGGGAAAATATGTACTGAAGTATGGCTTCAAATTGACCTAGTGAGACAACAGAAGCAAGTAATTCTTTTCATTCTAAGACTTAAAAGACTGAAATAACATCAGGCCCAAATATTGGTCTGTTGGGGCCAACATATAGCCATCACATGTTATGCCATTGGTTTAGTTTCAGCAATCTGAAAGTCTTGGAGGTGTACTATTATGCATGGCTGGTTTTAGAACATTGCCAAAATTATTCTCTTTTAATGAAATTGATTTTTTTTCTAATTTCTTGGGCAGGTATAGAATAAAATAGTAAAAAATTAAAATTTTGAAATTCCTAACCGATAAGCACCTTTTGATGTGAACAGGCAGATAAGGCATCAATGCTTGATAAAATAATTGATTATGTGAAATTTCTTCAACTCCAGGTCAAGGTATGGCTACGAACAGGTTTTTTTTTTGTGTGAGCAAAGCGAACAAGTTAATATATAAGGTAGCATAAGTTACTTTGCTGGTTTCCTAATTTTAGGTCTTGAGCATGAGTAGGGGCCTATTTGGTAGAGCTCCAGATCCTAGCTTCACCTGAGATCTGAAACTTGTAGGCTAAAATAAAGTGAATTAAGTTTATATTTTTGGTCTAAAATTTGAAAAGATGACCATCTAAACACTCTTAATATTCTCACAGATCCAACTCGACGGATCACCCTAGGCTAGGAGCTCCTGGAGCAGTTCTTCCCCTTCTCACAGAATCTCAAACTGAGGTGCCAAACTTTCTTATTTATTTTTTCCCAATGAATCCTTGAAAGAATGTTCTATCTTACCCTCTTTCTTTTTGGTGGTGAGTGTGTTTTTTTTATAGAAATACCAATAAATATAGGTTACGCTCAGTCATTATATATTAAAAATGATCTAGCGTTACCTTTTCTCCAAGCTGAAGTTATTTTCCTTCTAATTTGTTCGGGCATATTTAAATACAAAGAAGTCAATGAGTCATATCATTTACATCTCCACCTTCCATTTGTTCTACGCTACTGAAACTTAAGTCGGTGGTCTTTAATATGTACAAATTTCATCAGTTAAATAATTGTGATTCGTCCATGGTTATAGATGACATTTACCTTTATTAATTCATTTGGCTTGAGAAGTTACTTTTGAGTTGGCCATTATTGTGACTGTTGGCATTTACTACCTCTGTTCCGGAATAGTTACATTTTACGATTTTGCACTTCAACGGCATGTATAGAAATGACTAAATCGTCCTCCTTCATTAGCTCGTTTATTGCTCTTAGATGGTGTGTGTTAATCTATTCTACAGTAATAAATAACATTATGAATAATAAATGGTAGTAGTATGCAAAGAAAAAATAGTTAAAAGTTGTATCGAAATTGTAGAATGATATGTATTTAAGAACAAAATTTGAAAGCTAGAATGTCATGTATTCAGAAACAGAGAGAGTAGATAGGATGGACTGACAAGACATATTTTTGCACTTCTACAGTAGAACAAACCTTGTATGGTAAAAATCTTCTTTTGGATTACGCTTCAATATTATTCCAATAACAACAACAACCAAGCATTTTATTCCAAATATGTTAGGGTAGGCTAGGAAAGAAATACAATCAAAGTCAATAAATCCTCTAAACCTTCGATCTTGGGTCATAGTTTCGATGTGTGAATCGTTAACTTTCATGAATTCCTATCCAACGCCAAATTTTTAGGAACTTTTCAATCCTGCAATCTCTTTTAACTACTTCCTTCCACGTTAGTCTCGGTCAACCTCTACTTCTTCTTGTGTTTTCGTAACGACTTAAAATTCCAGTATGTACCGATGCCTCAAGAGGTATTCATTGAAGATGTCCAAACTATCTCATGCTCCACTATTATTCCATATACACAAAATTCTCTATGCACCATCGAGTCATCCTAATCCCTGAAAAAAAAATTGAGCTTCCTCCTATGCCACTGAAAAACTTTCTAGATCGCCACTTCTGTTAGCTTCGTTAGGGCAATCGAGCATTAGTAGTCCCAACGTTTCTAAATACATATCATTCTATAATTTCGAGATAACTTTTAACTGTATTTTCCTTTACATACCTTTACCATTCATTATTCTTAGTATTACTTATTATTGTGGAATAGACTAACACAATCCAAAGTAATAAGTGAGCTAATAAAAAAAGACAATTTAGTCATTTCTACGTGTGGCTTGGTTGAAACGCAAGTTCCAAAACCTCATTTTTTGAGGTAGCACCTAGCAACTTGTCATATTTTTTTGAGAAATACCCATCTTGCCCCTTCCAAAGCCAGGGCCCAATGTCAATGGCACTCAATGCCCTTCTCCAATCTCCAACCCCCCTCTTCTCTCTCTCATTCTACCACGACACCACCTCCTATGGCACCGACCACCGATGCCGGATCGAGATGAGATAGAGAGGCGGCGATTACCACCATCACAACTCCGTTCGTCGCGGCCACCGGCAACCAGCTGCTTGCCACTGGCGCGCTCCCTCTGACCTTTTTGTGCTTTGCACGCTTCGCGTCTAGTGGCGAAGAAGCTGGCCACCGTCGCCATCCACCGCTTCTACGATGCCTTATGCATTTTGGGTGTCGCCGAGGCCATAGTGCGAACGTCTGCCGTGCTCATCGTGTCCAAGCTCACGGCGAGCTCACCGATGTCGGTGAAGACGACGCTGAGGAGGTGGTGCAGGACGCCGCAGCGGTCGGCAATTGTTGGCGTTCAACACCTCGCCACCGAGTGCCATGGCCAGATCTACACACCACGGGCCAGATCAGGGAGGGGATTGGATGGGGGAAGAAGCCAGCCGCCGCCTCCTTGTTCCGGGCTGGACTCCCGCTGCGGTCTCCTCCTTGCTCCGAGGTGGGACCCCGCTGCCTCCTCTTTGCTCCCTCCCTCTCTTCTATTGCTAAAGCTTCACTGCCGGCATGGCGTGGCGCCACTTGGTTGGTGGTTGCCGGAGGGTTCGGGAGGAGGTATGGTGGACACCATGGCAAGGGCGAGTGGCCGAGGAACTGAGAGGAAGGAACAGGTGGAAGAAGAAGAGGTGGCTGTCCTGTCTGTAAGCCAAAGGGCGAAAATGTCTTCTCGCATCACACTTAGGGTCTGTTTGGGGGAGTTGTGGCTGGGCTGAAAAGCTGCTTTTGATTTGCTGGGCTGTAAAGCAGCTGTAGCTAGCGGCTGTGACTTTTCTTGTTATACTGTTTGACAAATTGGCTGCTACAGCTGTAGCTTTTGAGGGCTAACCGAAATAGAAGGTAGCAACATAGCGAAATACAGCGGCGTCCGAGTGGGGAGGTGATGTGGAGGCGGCGAGGCGGGGTAGCAAAGGTCGAGAAGGCGAAGCGAGTGAGTTAGGAGGAGTTCAAGCGAAGCCACAGCTGAAAAGCTCCTCCTTAGCAGCTGCAGCTTTTGAAGGTGCTTCTGTTGTGGCTTAACTTTCCAGCTGCTTTGCAGCCATACTGTTTGAGGGAGCTTTTAGCCCAAAGCTGAAGCACAGCTCCCCCAAACAGCCTCTTAAACAGCGAACTCACGGAGAGCCGAAGGAAGTGGCATGAAAGGGTACAAATTAGAGACTCGGTGGCATTCGGGGAAACGAACTTCTTCTAGTGGCAAATCTGGGATCGGAACAACCCTCAATGGCATATAGGGAATTTTCTCTTCCGTATAAGACTCTTGCAAATTTCATGGAGATTATGATTAGATTAAAGAACAACTAACTGAAATTGGTGCTTCCACGGTTACTCGTCTTAACATGGCTACTTTGAAATTCATATTACTTGTTGATTTGTAGTAGCACATCAGCATAGCCAATTTAAATGCCTCGAATCACTTCAGCTATTATGACATGATGGCCTATTACGAAGGTCTTGGAGCTCCACTTGCATTGCAGTCCCAATTTATATTAGATTTGCCTGGGTTTGCCCTGGTTTTGATTTGTCAGCAACACACAGCACTCAACACACGCTGTCTAGACTCACACGCTCACTAGCTGGAGGTTGAAGACGATGAACAATAGACACTTTTTTGTGCTGCGAAGAAGCTGCAGCTTTTCTGATGATTTTCCATTGCTTAAAAAGAAACAAAGCTTAACAGAACCACTAATCACTGCCACTAGTCACCCCCATGCGCCATTCTGCGGCCACTAATCCCACTAGTCATGGCCATGCACCATGCTGCGGCCACTAATCCCACTAGTCAGGGCCATGCACCATGCATGACACAAAAACAGAAAAGGCACTAACGCTAATCCCACAAATTTCTAAAACAAACTTTCTCAAAAAAAAACAAGACTTTTCTAATTACAAGATTAACTCTACCATGATTGAGTTGACTGTAACTTAGTTTTATTTACTAATATCTAGTCTGATGAGTTCACACTTCATCCAAGTCTTGCTTTTGTCTAAAATCATAAAATGCTCATGTACTCATTGTTGCACTGTAAAACTACCCTCAGGGCCGTAGCAATCCGCCTCTATCAGCTTCAACCATTTCACAAGGGCTACTGGACATACCAGACAAAGAAGATAGCCTCGCCTTTGAGCAAGAAGTTGTGAAGCTGATGGAAACTAGTCTCACCAGCGCAATGCAGTACCTTCAGAACAAGGGCCTCTGTCTGATGCCTATTGCTCTTGCTTCGGCCATATCCAACCAGAAAGGCGTGGCTGCTGCTGCAATCACTCCTGAAAGGTGAAAACAGAAAACACATGCTCCCACTGGCGTGAGGAAAATACTGCAGAAGACAGAACTCAGAACTCAATGGCTGCAGAAATGTGCCAAGACTCCATAGATTTTGTGAGAGAATCAGAGTACCAGGGGAAAAAAAAGATAGGAAGGTATCTGACTAATCCAAGCTTATGGCCTAATCTACTAATTTGCTCCTAAGAACCCTATAGCTTTTCTGTATCTGTTGCACATCAGTTGATGTGTATTATTTTGTTTTTTGGATTGCATCAGCATTCTAATTGGATAGAAGTTTTTTGGAACCTTGGACTGTACATGAATCTCTGCGGTTGCACTCAGTTGTAATCGGATATATGTACCATTCTTACCAACATATCTATTTTAGTAGATAAAATTGGACAAATTTCTAAGCAATTTTACTACTAGAAAAATATATCTATTCAGTAGATACCGTGCATGAACAAATGGGCTGGCCCGCTAGAGTTTTGGCTTAAACACTATTCAAAAGATTTTTAAATATTTTCAAATAAAAACAATTCCTAAAAATAAAACAAAGCCAAATAAGTAGCAAAAATATTAGAAAAATTCTGAAAAATGTTTTGATACATTTCGAACTTAAATAAAATATTTTCGATAAAATTTTATTTAAAATTTTTATATATTTAAATAATTTTCATATTATATATTTAAATAATTTTCATAATGAGCCTAATTTAAAAATATTAAATAAATTTCAGAAAATTCCAAAATTTCCCAAAATTCATAAAAACCATAAATAGAAATTTCAGTTCAATAAAGCCCAAAATTGGGATGTTACACTTAACTCCCAAACAACCTAGCTTTGATATGAGTTATGATCTAGGGAATTGGACTAATAACACAGATTCATAACATCCAAATCATTTTAACAGCAAAAGCTCGAGAAACAAAAGAATGCAAAGCTCTAGAATCAAATAAAACTATTGCAGGTACTAAGTTAACCAAGAATTTACCCAGAACAATATCTGACGTATCCTGAGCTCCATTGGCAGTGATATGATTGACACAACCTCTCATTGTCAAGCTAGAGCTACGCTACAAGCGATAGTGAGAGGCCATGTCAGCGACAGTGAGATGTCGTGTCAATCATATCACCGCTAATGGAGCTCATGGTACGTCAGATATTGTTCTGGGTAAATTTATGATTAACTCAGTACCTGCAACAATTTTATTTGATTCTAAAGCTTTACATTCTTTTGTTTCACGAGTTTTTGGTGTTAAAATGATTTGGATGTTATGAATCTTAAGTGTGTGTTATATTAGTCCAATTCCCTATATCAGAACTCATATCAAGGCTAGGTTGTTTAGGAGTTAAGTGTAACATCCTAATTTTTGGCTTTATTGAACTAAAATTTTTATTTATAGTTTTTGGGAAAATTTGGAATTTATTTAGAAATTATTTAATATTTTTGAATTAGGCTTATTATGAAAATTATTTAAATATATGAAAAGTTTAAATAAACTTTTTTTTAAAATATTTTATTTAAGTTCTAAATGTATCAAAATATTTTTCTAGAATTTTTCTAATATTTTTGCTACTTATTTGAATTTGTTTTATTTTCTATAATTGTTTTTATTTGAAATGTTTAAAAATATTTTGAATAGTGTATGGGCCAAAACCCTAGCCGTCTGGCCCATTTGTTCCTGCACCGTAGATAATTATCTACTGAATAGATACATTTGTTTTGTCTGGTAGTGAAATTGCTTAGAAATTTGCCCAATTTTAGTACGAAATGCAAGGTAATCAGGCTATTGCACTCAGTTGTGATCGGCGTAGTCGACAAGGTCAAATGAATTTTCTTCATCCATTGCTGAGAACTTTTCTTCACCCTGATCACCGAAAGGCCCTCCCTCTAGCACTAACTATCGATGTTCAAGATCTAGGGTCTCTAGATCGAGCTTATGAAAAAATGGCTGCGAGTTTCCTCATGAACAAGATATTGAAGGAGAAAAAGAGGATTGCTTCTTTATTAGCCAAGCGGCTCAGCAGAGTACAAATATTATAATGTTTTTATCTAAGAATATAGAAACCGAATACTTGATTGCTCATGCCCCGATAGTACAAACGAGCTTCCTATTTATACGCGATAAAGAGATGACAGTTATGCTCCAAAAAGCATTGTACGACCGAAATGTGTCTTCCCGTCAAACAGTGTCTTCTCGCCAAAAGATGCCTTTTCTGGGATAACTTTCAAGTAGTTATTCGCATTCATCAGGATAATTGTCTGCACGAATGCGTGTGCAAGTATAACCGCAAAGCAATGTATATGATTCTTAGCTAACTGGTCGAGACGTGACCAATTGGCTGAATATGGGCTTTGTTCTACTTTATGAGCTTTCTCTTTATGAGTTTGCGGGCTCAAAAATAGAGTATGGCTTTTAACCGTTGATGGCCCAAAAAGAATATAGGCATTAATCCTCGTCAGTGGGCTAGGAAAGAAACCCAGTCAAAGTTAATAAAACCCCTAAATCTTCGATCTTACGTTATGGTTTCGATACGTGGATCACTAACTTCTATGTACTTTTGTTCTAATATGTGCAATGAAAGTGCTTCAATACTCATAAGATTATTTTAAATGCCCCAGTATTGATAAAATGGAATGTTTCTTATTTATGCGAGGAACTTCATCAAATTAGTCCACTATGCACCAGTCTATGTAGTACTCCTTCCGGTTACAAATAGTTATCGTTTTGGATATTAACGTGGCAATACTTAGATGCCCCTGCTAAATTGTTTTGAAAGATGAAAGATAATACTTTGTGTAGGTGATAATGAATAAATAGGGATATAGAGGAAGGGCCTCATTAAATCTACATGCAAGTCTTATATTTATGGACAAGACCATTCAAAAAATAAGCCTTATAAATTTGGACGGAGGGAATACTAAACAAATTAAAAAAGAGAGAATTCATAATAGCTACCAGCAAGACCATGCGATAAACAAAGGGAGTAGAGAGAATTATGTCAGTAACCTTTTCTACTTATGACCACTCTAGCACTAGAATACTAGAATGACTAAATTCAGTTCCATCCATGGATCTTTTAATACCTAAACATTGGATGGTATTTTCTAACTAGATGATGTTTGTAATGGCTCTGAGCAATATTGCCCTTTTCTTTTCTTTTTTTAGAGGAAGCAGTCTAATTATTCATGCGGCTGCGAGCTTGAAGTGGTTGATACGCCAAACAAGTGTGATGTGATATGACTCGTCAGTCGTCACCAAAAAATTCGCCCTAGGTGCCAAGGCTACTTGTAGCAGCTAGTACCCAAATGACTACAAAAACATGATTAGCAACCTTGCGATAGACTTGCCTGAAACCACAAGTCAATGCCATGGAAAATAATGGAGGTAGATTGATTTGTGGCTTTTCTATCAAAGATTTGCCCTTAAGGCTATGTTTGTAACACAGGATTTCCACGAGAATTTCACAGAAAACCCCACATCCAGTGAGAGGATGCTTACTTTCCTACAAAATTCCTATGTAATTACCATGTTCCAAACAGAGCCTAAAAGTAGTGCCTTACGCTATATGGTTTTATTCACGGGCTAGTAATAGATATTCTTTTTCATGTCTGCCGTGCCATGAGCATCTGTTTGTAGCTAAAGATTGCACAAGTGCTCAAGGACAAGAGGATCGCCCCTAACCCTTTTTTGAGACCATTGCTCTGTTGATAATGAGTCTTCCACATCACCAGATAAGGCTCATTATTGGTGCCAGGATGATAAAGGAATATCATTAACAACAGTGATGATAATGTTTGTGAGGTAATGGCAGGGACCCAGCGACCCCAACGAGGCAAGATGCAAAACCATTTGCTGCGTATTATTTTTTCCATGAATCGGACTGTTAAATGAATCAAATGAAATCTCTTCTAAGAACACAAAGTAGTGGGCCAAATGAAAGCTGTTTGAGCAGTGCTTTTTTCTTTCCCTCTCAATACAAGTTGTACAAATCTTAAAACAAAAGAAATGATAGGTAATCACTATCTACCTTTCATTCATACATTAATATTTGTGATTAAGGTATAACCAACCCGCCATACGGAATAGGAGAGTTATTGCATCTCAAACGGAGTGGACTAAGCATGTATACTCTCCTCTCACCAATCACTAGCTTGTCTCAACATCCTAGTTCACGGATCTCCGATCAAATAGGATGAGTTACCACTAAGACATGACTTTATGTGGGTCTCAAGCCCATCTCCTCGATGCTTCATCTATCACATTCCGTGATAGTCCTTTGTAAAAGGATTCGCAAGTTTTTAGCCGTCCGACATAGTCCAACGCTATAACTCCGAGTTTCTCATTTTCTGACAGACTTCAACCGCCTCTTAACGTGCCTTGATGACTTCATGTTATCCTTAGAATCGCTTACCTTAACAATCACCGTCTCGATTGTCACGGTTCAAAAGAATAGCAGCACCGGTTTCTCAACCACCAGTAAGTCCTTCACAAGTTCACGCAGCGACACGGCTTCCACAGAGGTCAGATCTAATGTCGTGAGTTCTCGCTTCCATTGTAGACCTCGTTAAGATGGTCCGCTTGCAAGACTTCCAGAAACAGCTCCACCACCCAATGTGAACACATATCCACTTGTGGCTTTTATTTCATCAAGATCGATATCGGTTTGAATCACTATAACCCTCAAGTACCCTAGGTACCGGTGTAGTGAATTCCATAACTTGATGTCCCTTTTAGATAGCGCATTACTCTCTCAAGAGCATGCCAATGATTATCTCCGGGTTTTAAACAAACCGGCTTAGTTTGCTCACAAAGAAACGAGATATCGTGCCTTGTTGCACTAGCTAAATACATCAATGAACCAATAATTTGGGAATATCTCAATTGATCCTTTGCTATTCGCTGGTTCTTTCGTAATAGCACACTTGGATCATACGGCGTTGGAGCAGTTTGCAATCGCTATAGCCAAAGCGACTCAACACCTTTTCCACATAATGGGACCGCTCAAGAGTAATCCCACCGTCACCTTCTCTTAACAATTTAATGTTTAAGATGACATCCGCTACTCCCAAATCTTTCATTTCAAAGTTTTGACAAGAAGTCCTTGACTTCCTTAATCACATTAAGGTTTGTCCCAAAGATCGAGATGTCATCAACATACGGACACATAATCACTCCTTCACCCCACCATAGCTGTAATACACACATTTGTCGACTTCATTCACAACAAAGCGGCAGATGTTAAAGTTCTGTCGAACTTCGTGCCATCGCTAGGTGCTTGCTTAAGGCCATACAAAGACTTCAACAACCTACACACTTTTCCTTCATGACCCTTTACTACAAATCCATCAGCCGATCCATATAGATTTCCTCTTCCAACTCTCCATTAAGGAAAGCCGCTTTACATCCATCCGATGAATGATCGCACTGTAGGAGGCAGCCAAAGACATGAGTACTCTAATAGTGGTCATCGGCAACAGTGAGTAAGTATCAAAGAAGTCCTCGCCTTCTTTCTCGGTATAACCCTGGCCACAAGCCTTGCCTTGTACTTTTCAATCGTACTCATCAGCCTCGGCTTTTTCTTGAACACCCACTTACATCCTCTGTGTTTACACCCATATGGACGCTCAACAACTTCCCAAGTTCCATTGCTCAAGATGGAATTCATCTCCTCTGACCGCTTCCTTCCAATAGTCGGCATTCCGAGATGAATAAGCCTCCTCAATGGTTCTTGGAGTATCATCCACTAGATATACAATGAAGTCATCACCAAAAGACTTTGTAGTCCTTAGTCTCTTACTCTTACGAGTTATTTCATTGCCCTCATCTATTGGATTTTCCTCAAAATGGGCTCAATTTGTATAGGAGTGGAAGGTTTAGGAGAGAAGATAGATTCTTGGCCGATGAGCTAAGTGTCTCTTTCATAGGAAATAAGTCCTCAAAGAATGTGGCATCATTGGACTCAAAATTGTACCTTCATACATATCAGTACTCAGATTTCACTATTAAGAATCTATATCCAACGCTGTGAAAAGCATAACCAATAAAGACACAATCAACGGTTTTTGGTCCAAGTTTACGCTTCTTTGGGATAGGCACATTCACTTTAGCCAAACAGCCCCAAGTACGTAAATAGGAGAAATTTAATCTTTTTCTCTCCCATTCTCGAATGGTGTAATTTCTTTATTCTTTGTAGGAACCCTATTTAGGACATGACATGCAGTCAATATAGCCTCACCCCACCATTCCTTGGAAAGTCCTGCTGTTTCTAACATGGCGTTAACCATCTCAGTTAGAGTACGGTTCTTTCTTTCGGCAACCCCGTTTGATTGGGGCGAATAGGAGGCGCCCTTTCATGGATTATTCCATGTTCCTCTGAGAATAAATTAAACTCATTAGAAAAGAATTCTCCACCACGATCCGACCTAACCCGCTTGATTTTTCTCTCAAGTTGGTTCTCACTTGACTTTATAGATCTTAAAATAGTGAAAAGCCTCATCTTTTGACTTTAATAAATACACATAGCAATATCTAGTAGAATCATCAATCAAAGTCATGAAATACCTCTTACCACCCTTTGTCAACTCCCGCTCATCTCGCATAAATCGGTATGAACTAGTTCTAACGGTGCCAAGTTTCTCGCCTCACGCTTTGCCTTGTGAGGCTTGCGAGGTTGCTTAGATTGCACACATACTTGACACTTAGAACCTTTGACTTGGGTAAATTTTGGGATTAAATTCATATCAAGCTAACCGCATCATGCAACCAAGATTAATATGACAAAGTCGTGAATGCCAAACATCAGCCTCATGATTACAAATATGATTCACAATTTTATTCATGTCCACAAAGACAAGCTTTAACAAGCCTCCGCTCATAGCCTTTTCCAATAAAAGTTCCAATTTTAGAAACAACACATTTATTGGATTCAAAACTAGCTTAAAACCATCTCTACACAATAGAGATCCACGACAAGGTTTTTATTTATCGCGGGCACGTGATGCACGCTCCTCGCCAGACGATTTTTCCTGAAGTAAACTTCAAGTCAATCGTGCCGACTCCACGCACAAATGCTCGCGACCCATTCCCCATCAACACGAGGTAGCCTCGCGACTGGTAAAAGAGAATAAGGATCTGTCAAGACAAACATGTATATTGGCCCCGTGTCAATCCACCAATCAGTGAACGACATACCGATAGAACGGTAGGTATTGAAACATACCCGATGTTCCTCCTCAAGATTGCCAATAACAACGCTGGCGCACTTTTTCGCTTATTGTCTTTACGATCGTGGCAATCCTTTGCCCAATGATCGCACTCATTACGCATAAAGCGTTTCCTTTCCTTTATTCTTCTTCTTCTTGAAGCTAGTAGTTTGAGCGGCCTTGTTCTTGTTCTCAGGCTTTTCAGACTTATTTTTATTCTTCTTGTTGAATTGAAAGATTTTCTTTTGTACCACATTGGCACTAGAACTTTCTTTCCCACGTATATCTTTTGCCTCGCTTTCTCCTCAACATTTAGAGACCCAATGAGACCAAAGAACGTCGAACTCTTGTCTCTTGTGTTTTAGAGTAGTGGCAAAATCCCTCCAAGAAGGTGGCAACTTAGCGATGATGCATCCCGCCACAAACTTGTCTGTAATGCACATGTAAAATTCTCAAGTTCTTTCGCAAAGGCTTGAACCTCATGAGCTCGTTTCTACTACAGAGTGGTCATCGACCATCTTGTAGTCATGAAACTGCTCCATGACATAGAGTTCACTGCCTGCGTCGGATACTCCGAATTTTGCCTCAAGTGCATCCCACATTTCTTTACCACTTGGCAAAATCATATATACATCAACAAGATTTTCTCCCAAACGCTAATCACTGCTCTAAACAAGTTATCCGCAGTAGTGAAGGCACTCTCTGCTCGGAGAGAGCCCACTCAGTCGTGGCTTGCCTTGCGCAACGTGATACACGCTCATGGCGATCAACCACAAAATCATCTTGGCGCGCTAACGCTTATAATTTGCGCCGTCAAATAGCTGATTGGCTTAAAGCAAATAAACCGAGAGTTGTAAAATTCCTAAGATAAGGTTTTTGGATTGTTGGATAAATTAGGAATTTTCTCAATATTTTAATCCACAAAATTATGTAGATCATGTTTAAACAATTGCACATTTCTAGTTCACAGCCAAAGGTTCTAGATAACAGATTATCTATCTCATATGCAAAGGCTAATGAACAAGAAATCAAATCGATAAAAACACGGTATAAGACGATATACCCTTGAGCGGTGCCACCGCTGGCACAGCGCAGCGTAACATTCTCGTTCGCCATGACGGTCGATGTAGACGATCACAAAGGTTGTCGCGATGAAGCGCTTGATGCAAAGTCGACGCACAGCGCTTCCAGGAGCACTTTTGAGCAGCTGCGTGGTCGCTCCCAAAACCTTATCGCCTTCTATCTCGAGCAAGATCTCAAGAAGGGCGAGGTTCCGAGGGCTGCTCCCTCGCTACTTGTGCGCGCAAGAAAACAGAGGGGGAGACAAGAAATGCAAGACTGGAGTCTTGAGAGAGAGCAGATTGGTTCGTCAGAAACATGACCCACGCCTCCTTATATATAGGCTCGCGTAAGGGTAATCGCTCGGCGACATTTAGAGGCCATCAAAACGACCGTTACTAGTAATCGACGCCACAACTTCCAAAAAGAAAAGCATCAAGTTGTTTCTATATTATAGAGTAAATTTTAGTTCTAATTCTTGCAAAACAAATGAAAATGATTGTGAGGGAAGAACTGCATGAAAAATGTCCAGCTTTACAAAATGGTAAATCAAGTCTAAACGATATTTTATTTTATAAAGAACTTAACTACTGTACTCTAGGATATACTATGATTTCAGGTTTTTAGGTCATCCATGCATGCACTACCTTACTATGTACAAATAGCTATAGAAAAAAAAATAGTAACATGGCACGTGCAACTGACCTTGCAAACAAACTATACATTTTTAAAATTTAATACGTCAGTCTGCAATATATACTAATACACAATATGGACAACTCTTAGCAGTGCATAAAGCTCATAGGTGTTTTTGTCAGAAAGTGACTTAGCTTTTTTCCGAGTCCAAAGTTGATTGTATCTAAAGCAATATTGGCTTATAAAAAAGCAACTTTTTTTAACACGCAATAGGCCAACAACACTACATAAACCTACAATGAGAGCCATGCGATGCAGCAAGTCTAACTTACAATTAAAAAAAATATTGAAAGCTTTGCTCTTTTCTATGATTAACATCCTCTACCCTACTCTTTCACTCTATTATGTTTTGCCACCAACACCTTCCCTCTGAGTCTTGCAATAATATTGTAAGTCTTTGTGACCAGCCATGTCCTTTCCACTTCCATGAAATGCATTCAGCATATAGCAGCAAGGCCCTTTTCTGAACACCGTACTTCTCACCAGAAACCAAATGGCAGTTAGGAGCTCTTGCCATTCTCCTTCCTCCATGGCCCTCACTCCAATATTTGGCACAAGGAAAGCAACCGCAAGGTTCAGCACCTCTGCTCATGGCTGCAATTCATCACGCCTTTCCTTCGCTGCAACAGCTAACAAGAAGGTACGTACATATACTGATATACACTTGCATGTGTGCATGATCCAAGAAGGTGTCTGGACTGACTCCCTTTTTCTATTGGTAGGTGTTCGAAGACCAGCTGAGAGGGATCGTGTGCTACGGAGATGAGAATGGAGAGTTGGTCTGCGAAGGGTTCGACGAAGGCCCGAGGCTCGGAATGCGGTTGCCGGAGAAGTCCTGCTTTCCGTGGTAAGAAGAATCATCGGAATATTCCCTTTGTAGGTTGGCAGGAGGGAAAAAAAAAGGATGTTGCCTGATGAAAAATCTATTGTCTGATCAAACCTCCTTCGTGTTGTGAAATAGGCCTGTGGGAGTTCAGGTCACCGATTTCATCCATCTGGCGACTCTTCGGGCTTTCGAAGATGCAGATGTTCTTCAGTTCAAGAATGATCAGAATGGGCAACTCTGAACAAGGAATTGATCAAGTAAGGATAGTTGTCTAGGCTGCTGTTGTGCAAGAACAATTGCAAGCACAGCATGCATGTATGTGAAGTGCTGCGATTTAACTATCGTATAATTTAGTTCCTCCTGTTTTGTCCAAGAATTTTGTCTACTTCAAACTTCAGAGGAGGATGGAGCTGGGGGATTAAGGCCGTATATTGAAGAGGCTGTACTGTAGCAGTACTGTACTCTGTACGTAGTTTGGTTAATTTGTCAGTTCAGCAGTAGCACTGTGTTTCATCCAAAATTAATTTCGTTTTCGTTGTATCATAGAAGCATTTGTAAGATTGGTGCATACATTAGCACTTCTGAGAGGGTTAGATCGTTTATACTGCTTTCTTGTCGCTGAAAACAGAGCAGAAGAGATCTGAATATCTTATTTCATCGCAATGCATTGGAATATGCGACCTCTAAGCATCTCATCATCTGTTTCTCATTGGACCGGGAATAACAATTCTTTTACCAAAGCATTTCAGTTGGCGATGGCATCGCTCATGGAAATGCACAGCAAATTAGTTAAGAGATGTCTTCAATTTTGACTTACGGTGCCCATTGCTAATTGATTAATGGAACTCTCTCGCGTGTCCATGTGGGTCTGAAGCTGGAGGTTTGTTTGTATGTCGCCATCATTGGAGACATTCAGAGAGCATCTTCTTATCCTCCTTTTCATAGCATGTCATCATCAATTATCAACATCATGAACAAACTTTATTGAGCTATATATAATTACATGGGGCACCATGGTGCTCGGGCTCCATGATCCAAAACGGGTATTTTCTCTATGTATTTTTATACGATACTTTTTGAAATTTCTATGATGCTAAGTTTAATCAGTTTACTAACTAGTTCAAACAAGTTTGGACTAAAATTCAAACTAGAGTTTTCCTTTTTGATGATAGTTTGGTTGTAGGTATGTGCTGATTTTATATAAAAATCAGCAAAGCATGTGATCCAAACTCGTTCAAAATCTTTGAATCCGGGTACATTTTTTGAAAGGTATGCGTTTCATTTGAATTGTTATTGATGGGTATATACCCTAAGACTGAATTTTTTAAAAAATATACTCGAATATGGCTTGAATTCGCGCATTTGAAATCATGGTGCCCCATTTCAGCTTCCTATATATATACCTATATAGGAAGCCTTTTCTGTACTCCCAGGAGTACATACTCCCACATCTAATATACCACTCAAATGAATGCTTTATACACCTTTATCACTTTCGGTATACTCCAATAATAATTCTAATATACTCCAATGCAACATGGTTGAAAAAAATTCATTAGAGCACTTTATTTTTTTTGCTATATACCCTTTTCTATATGTAAAACGAATATATAAACAAATTATGCTATAAATGGTGGACTTTAATGAAATTTTTCATGGAACTCACTTTGGAGTATCTTATAATCAGTATTAGAGTATACTCAAAAGGATAAAGAGGTATAACAACATCATTTAAACGGTATACTAAAAGTGGGAATACGTACACCCAGGAGTATGGAATCATTTTCCTATATATATATATATAGTTATTATATAACTGTTTGGGATGTGGGAACCACGTAGTTGTGTGGGAAATTGAGCTATAGTTCAGTTGATAATCTTGCGCTCCGAATAAAACTGACTGATGCTATACATGTCCATGGGTTATTCTGATTCCGTTAGATCCCGGCACAAACAGAACTTTACTGAGCATACATAGCTACACGCTAGTGCAAGATCGACGCAACTGAGCACGTAATCGAACACCTTCTTGAATCGCAATAACTCGTAATTAACCGCTCCATTGATGAGATTTGCACGTAGTAATACGACACATAAACACTGGCACTCTGAGATCATATCAGACGAGAGATCAGATGTCGTCGTCGTAGGGGAAGGTGGTGGCGCCGAGCCACTCGTCGCCGGAGATGAAGTTGTCCACGGAGAACTGGGCCGCCTCGTCGTAGCCCATCTCGTGGACACCGGCCCAGCCAACACGGCCGTCCGTGCCGGCTCCCGGCCCGCCGTTCCCGTACTCGCCGAAGTAGACCGTGTCGCTGCGGCCGGCCTCCGCGCCGGGCCACTCTACCCAGCCGGCCTGGTCGACGAGCGGGCCCAGGTAGGAGTCCATGATGACGGCCCGCGCGTAGGCGCCCCAGGGGCGCCCGAGGAAGGTGCGCGTGCTGACTTTGCTGGCTAGCAGCTCCGGCGAGGCGGCGACGGTGCAGTTGTGGACGGAGAAGCCCGTGTCCTCGTTGGGGTCGTTGCGGCCCTGCGCCGTGAGCACGTTGGACTGGCCCGGGAGCGGGTCCCTGGCGACGAGTGCGCAGGCCTGGAGCACGGCGGCGGCGTTGCCGAAGACGAGGTCCACGGTGCCGGAGAGGGCGCACTCGCGGTAGAACTGGCGGAAGGAGTGCGCGTAGAGCGCGTCCTGGTGGCCGTCGACGCCGCAGCGGTACGCGGCCGCCAGGTCCGCGTTGACGCGCAGCGCCACCGCCTGCCCCTTGTCCGCGCCCGCCGTGTTGCGGAACGTGATGTCCCGCGCCACGAAACCCTCGCCGGCCACGCCTGCACGCATGTCTGATCGATCAAACTTAGCCGTTAATTAATCTCACAATGATTACTAGTTGTTATCCGGTACAGAACCAAGGTTACGAATCCGGCGAAATTTCACGAAATCTCAGCGAAATTGAAATTCATTTGTTATCTTTAAAAAATCTAAAACAAAATTAACATAATTGAGATAGTAATCTTGTCAAATTTTTATAAATTTGCTTGAGTGTAATTATGATCCAAAAATTTTATGAGAGCTTAAGAATTGCCTTAGAAACATTCTCTAAAATTTTAAAAAAATTACACTTTTTTTTTGCTCAATCAAATTTATGAAAGCATTGAACTTCATTTGCTATATTTCAAAAATCAAAAACAGAAAGAGCATAAATGGTATAGTACTCTTGTAAGAATTTTATAAATTCACCAAAGTGTGATCACGATCCAAAATTTTTATGAATGTTTAAGCATTTCCTTATCACCCTTCTATAAAAGTTTCAAAAATTCTAAACCTTTTTTGATCGCTCAAGAAAATATATCTATTGATCATCAGGCTTTTATCAAAACATAGCACTTTCAGAATTTTTAAAAATTCTTGAAGCTTGATCATCTTCTAAAAATTTTATGAAAACATTGATGTTACATAAGACCATCCACAAAATATTTAAAAATTTTTAAAGTGGTTTGAACAATTTTTCATTCGGTTAAAGTTTGCCGGTAAAGCTTTTATCAGGATAGTAGCACTATCATAATTTTTTAAAATTCCTGAAGCTTGATTATCATCTTAAAATTTTATGGAAACATTATCGATTCATCAGGACCATACACAAAAAATTTCAAAATTGTATAACCTGGTTTGTTCCATTTTTCATTCGGTTCAAATTGGACAGTCAGCTTTTTATCAGGACAGTACCACTGTTAGAATTTTTAAAAATTCTTCAGGCTCTATCATCATCTGAAATTTTTATGGAAACATTAGTGATGTGTCAGGACCGTCCACAATTTTTTTTAAAAAAAAATCAACGCGTTTTGCACCATTTTTCGCTCGGTTCAATTTTACCAAAATCTCGGTTAATCTCGGCGAGATTTCGGTATTTCTTGGTGAAATCTCGGAAATCTTAGTTGAAAAAAAAAACATATTTAAATTTTTTTTATTTCGTCCATGATTTGTCCGAAATAATGAGATCTTGATGAGATTTTGGATTTCGTCCCCCCGAAATGTCAACCGAAAATAAGATTTCAAACCCTAACCTTAGGATCGACAAAAGAAAAGGTGTTTTGTCAGCGACTGCTTGTCGAATTGGCAAGATAATTAAGGCTGTCGGTTAAGACCAGCCAAATAATATCCTGACAGGTGACAGCCATGTCTGGGCTAAAAGCTGTGCAGTCCATGGAGAAGTTTCAGATCCTAGTGCCAACCGACGAAGGAGATTATCATTTCCGAGCTAGCTAAGGAGCATATGCACATATGCACGTGATCGTTCAGTAGGCGAAATATCTGACTCGCAGTCTCACACCTCTCCAGTCTGGTCTGGACCACGCAGCCATGGCTCCCACATGTAGATTAAGATCTCACGTTCCTAATAATCTGGTGATTATCCATGCGTGATGCGCTATACTTTACTATTATCTATCTACTCCGACGTACGGTCTGAAGCAACACGTACGTCGTAACTGACACGGTGACACGGCCGCCATGCATGCATCTCAGACGTCAGACGTGCGTGGCAACAAAGCTCACGAAACACTGCCTAGCAACTACTCTTCAAGCCACAATTAGTCGTAGTTTTATATATAAATACAGTTAAAGTTTTGAAAATTTAACTGTTAATATTTTTTAAAAATATTTAAATTGTGTACATATATTTGTATCGAAAAATACTTTGGTAATATTATAATTTTATTGGGTTTTATAAATATATTATAATAAAAATTAATTATCAAAATTGTGTTTTAGAGATATATCGATATCTAAAATGATAGCTGTGGCCGGAAGAGTAGCTACTTTGTATGGTAAGCATGCAAGAGATGCTTCACACTTGGCGAGGTGGCAGGTGGTCGCATGCACGTAGTATCGGGTAAGTGAGATTAAGAACGACGATTAATTGATTACCGACGGTGGCCGTGCGGAAGGTGGTCCAGCCGTCGGCGACGCTGCGGCTGCCGGTGATGACCGTCGCGTCGCGGCCCTCGCCGACCAGAGCGATGTTGGTCTTGTACGGCGGCACCTCCACGTTCTCCTCGTACGTCCCGGCCTTCACCCGGATCACCGTCCTCGCCTCGCTGTTGTTCGGCGCCGCCGCCACCGCATCCCCCACCGTCCGGAAGTCCCCCGTCCCGTCCTTCGCCACCGTGATCACCTGCTGATCATCGCCATCGCCACTGTCATCCCCGTAGCCATCGTCGTCGCCATCACCGCCGTTGTCGCCGTCGTCGTCCTGCAGCAGCCGCCGGTTGTGGTGGATAATCTTGTCCACGGCGGCTGAGAAGCTAGCCGCCGACCCACCGCCGCCGCCGCGGGCCACGAGGGAGAGCGAGTTGGAGACGTGCTCGTAGGCGTCGTCGAGGGAGGTGAGGAGGCCGTCCATCCGCTGGCCGGATGCGCCGGCGAGGCCGTCGAGGCAGGTGGCCTTGTTGGTGAGCGCGGCCGCGAGGTGGGTGCGCACGGCGGGGAGGCCCTCGCCGGGGGACGCGAGGAGCGAGGCGGAGCGCGAGAGGGAATCCAGCGTAGCGGCGTGGAGCTCGAGGCAGTCCTGCGCGGCACCGCGGCGGAGCGGCGCCGCACCCGACGGGGCCAATAGCGTGGAGGAGAGCACGGGGGAGAGGGACGAGGCCGAGGAGAGCGCGCCCCGGAGGGAGGCTAGCGCGACGGAGAGGATGCTCGGCGGAAGGAGGGGGACGGAGACGGTCGACGCGGCGAGCTGGGCCGCGGTGGCGTCGAGGTACTCAGCGGCCGACGCGAGGCAGGAGGCCGGGTGCGGGGTCTTGTGGCAGACGGCATGGACGGTGGCCGGCGGCGGCGCGGCAACGGCCTTGACGGCGTGGCGGTGGCATTGGGTTGTGGTGGCAGTGGTGAGGAGGAGGAGGAGGAGGAGGAGTGGTGGCGAGAGAGCCGCCGCCATGGCGCCCGGGCGGAGAGAGTGTGAGCGAGAGAAGGATATAATTAGGGATATACTTAGATATGGAATAATATAAGGTTGTGAATTGAGTTGTGATGCGCGGTGAACTAGCGCATGTTGTGAACATGCATGTTTGTTTGTAAGGAACTGCTACACATCAAGCGATTTTTTGTGAATATCATTTGAATTTCCGATCGTGTGGTTTGCGTAGAGATTCATGCTCTGATAGGCAATGTTATCTTCTCCAGTGGCAGCCAGTGGTGAATCCAGAATAAAAATAAGGGATGGGTTTAAAAAATTAGGTTAAATTGAGATAAACATGTTAAACAGCTTGTGTTATATTATCATCAGTTCGAGTGCTACTACTTGTAGTTCATTATTTGAAAAATACTTGTGCAACATTTGCTTGTTAAACTTTTAAAAATCTATAAACAAGTTAACACCAATCAATCAAACAAATTGGCTATTGTCTTTTTCAACCCATTGACATATTTACAATTGATAAAAAAAAAATCATAAGCAGTGTTTCAATGCTTTCCTTTCGATACAAGTTTTATAAATCTTGAATTAAACGAAAGGGTAAATAATTACCATCTACCTTTCATTCATACTTTAATATTTCTGCATCTGTCAAAAAGGAAACTATTGAAACACCTCTCGAAAATCATATATTAGAATAGGGGCTCACTTTGTCTATTTGTTGTCATGGTCAGTCCACTCAGTCGGTTAGGCACTCGCCAACTCACGCTACGCCACCTTCACAATTTGCTCACCATCACCGCAGTGGGTTGTCCGTTGCCACACACCCATGCCCTTGCCAACTCCCCGACATTCACTCGGACGTCCTCGCCGTGCCCTTACAATCACCGAGTCCCGACGATGTGCATCAAGTGCCCCCTACTTGATGGGCTGCCATATCTTCGCAAAGAAGAGATGTCGAGTCACCTCCCTCTCTCTCTATAGTCTCTACGTGCATTGAGGGTTCAAGTCCAATTTTGTAGACAGCAAGTGAAGTTACCAATTGCAAAATTAGGTATTCAACAAGTAGCGGCCCATGAAGCCACATGGTTTAAAAAGTAACTCACCACCCAGTAAAGTTTCTTCTTCCTCTAGACGTGCCTGAGTATGTGTACATCCGCTACTATTATACCAAAAAATAAACGTCGCTGCTATAGAGAGGGTACATAGGATCTGGCGACCGGAGGGTGGGCTCGAGCCCAACCGAGCCCACCTGTTGGATACGCCACTGGTGGCAGCGGTACCGAGTTAAGGTGAGGTTCACGGGGTTAGGCTCGAGTTCACTACATTAGGGTCTAGGGTTCACCGGTCCAATTTAGAGGAAGGTTGGGGTGACAGGAGGACCGGCGGTGATAGCGGGGCAGTAAGGGGGTCATAGGCCACAGGCTTGGTGGTCGGCGCGGGGGGGGGGTAACGAGTGCACGGCGTCGGTGGTGAGTTGCCAGAGATGAGGCAAAATGGGTTGTGGGGGGAGGTGGACGCGAGCAAAGGTGATGACAGTGGTACGTGAAGGAGGCTATGGGGCTAGCCTCGCCATCAACAACGATGAGACGGTGGAGCGGCTGCTTGTCGGGTGGAAGCGGCTGTGGGTGAAGGCGGGGAGGAGCACTCAGGAAAATGGGAGCAGCGGCTAGGATTGCATCTCTTCTTAAGAGCTTGAGGGGAGTTGCTCAATCGTTGGATGAGAATCCGAACGGTCAAAAATTCACATGATTTTTTTTATCCCAAATCTAGTTTGTTTGTTTGAGCTGCTAATTAAGAATGTGTAGCATAATTAAGAACCGTGGGTATTTAGCGGTTTCGGTTTGTAGCTAGTTGCTTGTCAAATATATACAGGTTCCATTCATAACTCTCGTTGATTTTTAGTAATAGCTCAGAATCAGACTATATCTTACCTGTTTATATGTCAGAAGATAGAATTTAACTGCTTCTCAAGATGGATCTACAACTATAATATGGCTCCAATTACCAATGCTATTTTGTATTGTGTTCCTAAGGTACAATTCAAGATGGACGATCAAAATGGTGCTATTTCGAGCAAAGAAACAAAGTCCAAATTTATGGCTGAGAGAGGTGAGAGAGGGAAGCCAAGAGAAGGTTGTGAAAACCCTAGCACCTAAAGAAGACTGTATGCATACTCATGGCTGAAGACAGCAAGGAAGAAATAAGTCCTAGCATTTGGTCGGAAGGATAAAAAGGGAATTGTAGTGAGTTTGCATACGTCAAATAAGGGATTAGGCATGTGCGAGGGTAAGCTGCATGGGCCGATGTTGCGTAGGCCATGCACATGCGTGAGCGTATGGATGCATTAGGCAAGGAGGGGGCTCGGTTATGTGGGTGTGTCTTTTTGCCGTGAGCGCGTGGAAATGAGAAGAAAACGGAGAAAGTCGTGGCCAACTAATAAACCAAGCTCGAAACTGTTAAGGAACCTCGCTATCGAATAGTCCGGGGTTCCCGAACAGATCTGAATTGGAGAACAGAAAGAGAGAGACACGTGTTTAGGGAGAGCAACAGCAGAAATTCTTTATTGCTAATGAATTCTTCTTGTACATGGGGACCCCTCCTCCTTTATAAGCGCTCTCTGGGTTTTGGCATAAGGGACCACATGGGCTGCGATGGGCTTTAGGGTTTCTCAACACTCCCCTTGGGCCCTTTGCGCGAGATGCATATGCCTCATTAAAACTCCGAAAAACCCGATGGGAAAAATACTTGGAGAAAGAGTACATAGCATACGCTTACTATGTTGTACTGAATTGCCTCGTTAAAACCTTACACAAGAAAACTTCATGAAAAACTTGCTAAGGAAAAAGAGTACAATTCTCCCAACTTCAATTGCTAATCTTGAGATTCATGTTGGGTATTCATAATTCATGCTCGGGATTCATGTGGGAGTATGTGACATATCTCCCCGAAATCTGCACTTCTCTAAGTCTCATCATCCCAATTCCTTTCACGCACCTTTCAAAGGTAGATCTTGGGAGTGATTTAGTGAACAAATCTGCAAGATTTTCACATGACTTAGTATGCAATATCTTGATCTCGTTCATCTTATGCAATTCATGAGCATAGAAGAACTTGGGGTTGATATGCTTCGTGAGATTGCTCTTCACATATCCCATTTGTGCTTGGGCAACACAAGTGCATTATCTTCATAAATTATTGTAGGAGTTTGCTCAATGTTCAAACCACATGACTTCTGGATGTGGTGAACCATTCTTCTGAGCCATGCACATTCACGAGATGCTTCATACAAAGCGATGATTTCCGAGTGGTTTGTCGACGTTGAGACAAGAGTCTGCTTAGACGACTTCCAGGAAATTGCTGTTCCTCCACATAGGAAAACATAGCCAGTTTGGGACTTGCCAGTATGTGGGTCTGATAAGTACCCAGCATCGGCGTAGCTAACCAAATTCAATTCATTATTTCTTCTAAAGAACAGACCGAGGTCTTTGCTTCCTTGGAGGTAACGGAAGATGTCCTTGATCCCTTTCCAATGCCTTTTGGTGGGTTCTTCACTGTACCGAGCTAGCAAATTCACAGCGAACGCAATGTCCGGTCTAGTGCTATTCGCAAGGTACATGAGCGCTCCAATTGCACTCAGATATGGGAATTTCGCCCGGGACTTCCTCCCCTCTTCTCTAGGTGCAGTATGGGTCTAGGTGCGCTTGGAGTGACCTTGAGCCATTGGAGTCTTCGCAGGATATGCTTTTTCAAAGCCAAACCTTTCCAACACTTTCTGTGTGTAGGTTGATTGATGTACCAAGATTCCTCCTTGGACATGTTCAAGCTGCAAGCCTAAACAAAACTTGGTTTTACCCAAATCTTTCATTTCAAACTCGGACTTCAAGTATGAGCATGCCTCTTCAATTTCTTCATCCGTCCCAATGATGTTCAAGTCATCTACATAGGCGGAGATTATCTGTAATCCATTCGAGGATCGTTGTATAAACACACATGGACAATCTTATTGTTGTGTAGCCTTTCTTGCAGAGAAAGTCACTCAGCGATTGTACCACATTCTTCCGATCGCTTGATCCATACGGTGATTTCTCCAATTTCACCTGCATGCAGGTTTCTATTTGCTCCATCTTGGTTGGGATAGGAATTCCTTAGGTACTTTCATGTGTATCTCGAATCCAAGTTTCCATATAGGTATCTTTGTGACAACATCCATTAGCTTCATTCTCAACTTCAAGTTGTTGCCATTGAGATCAAATATCTAAAGGTAATTCCTCCCATGACCGGAGAATAGGTTTCTTCATAATCAACTCCGGGGCGTTGAGTGAAACCTTGAGCTACAAGCCTAGCTTTGTACCTTACAACCGTTGTTTTCATTTCTCTTAGAACAAAGACCCATTTGTGACCTACGGGGTTTATATTGGGAGGTGTGCGGCATACTGGCCCAAACACCTCTCTCTTGTTGGAGAGACTAACTCTGCGATGATTGCCTTTTCCATGCTTCCCAATCTAGCCTTTTCTTGCACTCTGCGAAGATGCGAGCTCGGGATCATGATCAATGATCGAGGCAATCTTCTTTGCAAAGTATGCATCAACGTTGGTTGTTGCTCTATTGAGGATTCTCTGTTATTACAAAGTTTATGGCCATTTCTTCATGGGGTGCTTCATGCACTTCTACTTGCTCTTCACGCTTTTCCCTATCGCAGAGCAAGTTCCTTTAGCTTTCATCGCCTATGTGTGCGCACACATTATTTCCGCGACTTCTGCGATGGAAGATTCAAGTGCAGGAATTGCCTTTCCTTTTGGCTTCTTTCGGTGCAGTCTCAACTGGCTCCCCTTTTTCCTTGGGGCATTTTCGTGATTGGTTGTGGTAAGTCCTCTCGCTTGATTTTCTCGAGACGTCTCCGGGTACTTTGGGTTTGAGGAGCAGATTGCTGCTCTTTTTCTTTGAGGCCTCGAGCAGGTTGAGGATACCTTCTATTTTCTTTGGTATTTCCACCCTCTCGGTGCATTTCTTGCGGGTACATGCGACTTAACCACGCCTTGGATCACAAAATGATCGAGCGAGTTCATTTGCTAAATTCGCAAATCAATTATCTTCGGACTTCTTGATTTGCTTCATTAGTGCGGGGTCATGTGCGGGGATCGGTGGAATGCCATATGATTTCGGCATTTTTCATCAAAGGTTGATTTCCTCCCCTAATGACGGAAGCGATCCTCGTCAAAGATGCAATCGTGAACCGGTCAGTATGCAAATCTCGATCATGGGTTCCAAATACCTGATTATGGATGCACTTTCATAACCAACGTATATCCCAGACTTGCGGAGAGGGCCCATTGCAGTCCGCTGAGGGGGTGGTATAGGTACATATACCATACACCCAAATTTTCTAAGATGGGAGATCTTCGGGATAATCCCGTGCACAAGCTGCATAGGAGAATGGATGTTGTAGGCCGACGGTCTAAAATTGATAAGAGCTGCTGCGTGCAGGACTGCGTGTCCCCAACAAGTGTTGGGCAAGTTATAACTCTGCAAAAGTGGTCTGGCAATGAACTTAATCCTCTTTATTAGTGCTTCTGCTAGTCCATTCTGCGTATGGACGTGCGGATGGAGTGCTCAATCGCTATCCACGTTCTTTGTGCAATAATCATCAAATGCCTTTGAAGTAAATTCTCGGCATTGTCCATTCGATGGACTTCACGCGATGATCGGGAAAGCATTCTTAATTCTTATGATCTGCGAGATCGACTTTGCAAAAGCATGGTTTCTTGTTGACAACAAGCATACATGCGACCATTTCGAGGAAGCATCGATGAGCACCATAAAGTATCGAAGCGTACGACAGTGGGCTGAATCGGACCGCAAATATCCCTCCGGATTCGTTCCAGAATGCAGGATTTCACTTTGCACTTTCATGACAGAGGGTCTAGTTATTAATTTCCGGTGGCACATGCAGGCACACAAAATCTTCATGATTCGGAAATTTTTAACATTTATGCCATGACCACGTGAGTTGTTCACTATATTTCTCATCATTCTAAGACCAGGATGACCTAATCTACCATGCCATAAAGAAAATAACTCGAGCTTCTAAAAGCAGTCTTCAAGGAAGTATACACTTGGTGCATGAATATTCGTGTAGTACAACCTGATTCATATGAGGGACATTTTTCTAATACCATTTTTCCACATACCGCGTGCTTCACAATGCACAAATATTCTTTGCCATTTTCTTCATTGGTTTCTACGTGAAAACCATTGGCGCGGATGTCTTTAAAGCTTAAGAGAGTGCGCGTTGATTCGAGGTACAAAAGGGCTTCTTCAATTACCAAAGTTGTACCCATAGGCAATATAATAGTGGCTCTTCTGAGCCGATTACATATGAGTCGCTTCCTGCGATCGTAGTAATCTTTCCGGCGTTCTTCGTGATCGACTGGAAATACTTAGACTCTCTTAAGATGGTATTTGTTGTGCCACTATCAACAATGCATATCTCTTCCATTTGGGCGCTACACGATTTCTAGATAAAAGAAATATAATTCCAATCAAGCAGAGGCAAAATAATTCAAATATTGCTTGTAAATGAAAGAATCTTGGAATAAAGAATAAATTGCATATTTATTCATGAGAGAAGTATGCTCTTCTAGAGCTTACTATTCATTATTCAAAAGAAAATGCTAACAACCATGATCTAAAAGAAAATGCGATTCATGCATTTAAATGGCGGTCTGCGGTTTGATCGTTACGCTCGACGGTAGGTTTCAAGCGTCTGCGAGGACCCTAGACCGATTTCGCTGCGGAGCTTCTTGCCCCAAGAGCGATCTTTACGTTCGATGCCCAAGTGAGATAGTTACGGCCAGGCGGGGCGATTCTTCAAACTCACGATTCACAATTCATGATTTCAAAATTTCGACATTAGATTCTGCGTGTAATCTAATAGAAAATGGTTGCAATAAGCATAAAGAATGAAAATAAATTTCCATGCATTGCGATATTCAAAATAGAGCAATGAATTCAAAATTCATAAAGAAAATTCATAAAGCAGAGAAATAAAGCTAGAAAAATTAAAAGCAGAGCCAAATAATCTTCGGATTTTACGGCAATTTTTCAAAAATTTCGCATTTTTTTCTCTTTCTTTTCTTTTCCTTTCTTTTCTTTCTTTTTTTCTTTTCTTTTCTTTTCCTTCTACGAAAGTTGTCTCAGGCCTTCCGGCCCATTTAGCGTCTTGTGTGGCTAGGGTAAAAACCTAGCCGCCACATCCTCCCGGCGCATTGCGTTTTCTTCTTCTGGCCGTCGGCGACGACCGAGTAATCTGTGGGCGAATCGGCGATGTTACGCATGCGGGCGGACGGCGGCGAGGTCGGCAATGCGGACCGAGGAGGAGGCGAGCGGCGACGCTGGTGGCGAGCTGGCCGCGAGCCGAAGCCAAAGAGACGGCGCTTGGCGCAAGTGATGGAGAGGGCCGACGGCCGCGAAGGCTGCGGGTCGAGGCGGGCGGCGGCGGCGCGGCGGCCGAGCGAACCGGGTGGCGGCGGCGGCGAGCGCGCGGAGGCGCAGCCAGCGCCCCGGCGAGCCGTGCGGCCTCGTCGCGGTGGCGGCCGAGCGGCGCTGCGTGATGGCGAGCTTCGTCGCCGGGCCCGGTCGGTGGCAGCGCTTCGTGGCGCGGGCGAGAGCGAGCGGCGACGACGGCCAGCGCGCGTACCGGGGGAGCTACTGGCGGCGTCGGCGTGGTGAGGTCGCCGAGGCAAGACGACAAAGCCAAAGTCGACGCCGGCCGAGGTCGAGCTTCATGCTCGGCGGTCCGGCCGGCGACAACGCTTCTTCGCTGGCGTTTGAGCGGCGGCGGCGGTTTCTTCGTGTGGTGTGGCGGCGTGGCGCAACCCGGCGAGGCGAGGCCGCGCGATCCGCGGCGGCGCTCACGTGGCGGAGGCCGAGGAGCGGCCGCGAGCGAAAGCCGGGCCAGGCGTCGGCGGCAAGATTTGCTGGCCGGCCGGGAGGCGGCGCGTGCGCCATGCGGCGCAACCGTTGCGGAAGCGACGCGCCGGCAGCGCCGCTGCCGAGCGCAGCGTCTTTGGGAAAGGCGGCGCTAAGCCGGGTGGCGACGCTGGGTCGCGAGCGGCGGCGGCGACACGCAGAGGCCGGCGGCTCTCCTTGTGCCGAGCGCGCAATCCAAGGCAACAATGGCGCGGCGTGGCGGTGCCGAGCGCCGCCGCGCTTCTTCTTCCGTCTGGCGTGGCGGGCGCGGCGATAGCGCTTCAAGCGCCGACGGCGGAGCCATGCGCGCGCGGCCGTGGTGGCGGTCGGCGATGGCGGTCGGGCACCGCGGCGAGCCGATCTATGTGTCGGCGATCGGTCCGGTCGTGGCGGCGGCGCCGTCGGCGCGGCTCGGCGGCTGGACCGAGGCTACGACGGCCGTCCGCGGCGCTAACGTCTTGTGAAGACCGAGGCGACGTCGATTTCTTTTTCTTTCTGTGATGAGCGATTAAAAAGCGTAACCGTGCTAGTAGTTTGACGATCGCCGTGTAACCGTGCCACGTGAAAGCGGTACAAAATCGTAGGATAGATGCATGCGAAGAAAACGACAAGCGTTTAGATTCAATTTCCAAATCCTACCTCTTCTCACATTTTCAATTCTGATCTCCGTAGAGCTTCGTGCTGATAACGTGTTGAGGAACCTCGCTATCGAATAGTCCGGGGTTCCCGAACAGATCTGAATTGGAGAACAGAAAGAGAGAGACACGTGTTTAGGGAGAGCAACAGCGGAAATTCTTTATTGCTAATGAATTCTTCTTGTACATGGGGGGGACCCCCCTCCTCCTTTTATAGCGCTCTCTAGGGTTTCGGCATAAGGGACCACATGGGCCTGCGATGGGCTTTAGGGTTTCTCAACAGAAACAAAAGCAAGGAGGTTAGCGCACAATAAGAAGAGGAGAAAGTGAGCACGCGTGAAAGCAAAAAAGAAAGGAAATTAGGTCTATTTTGGAAAGAAAGGAAAGATAAGTAGGCAACCTGGTTTGGAAAGAAAAGCAAGCAACTCAATTCGGCCAAGCCAAGCAAGGAAAGAAATAGATAAAGCCAAATTGAATTTAGAAAAGGAAAGAATCCAACTCAGATTGTCAAAATTAGCCGACCTTAAATGGATCATATTTCTCACATCCGACCTTGGATTGAGGCGTTATTGGGCTTTCCTAAAAGCTTAGAACATTATCTAAATATCACTCAATTATGACAAGTTCGGATTCGCTTCCTTTTATGTTTAAATTAGCCGACAGGTTTCAGATTGCTAGTTAGCTGAAATTAGTTATCTATGTGTAATTTTATATTTTGTGATAGATTTTTGTTCTCAATGTGATATAGGTGTATAGGATAGAGTAGGATTCGGCTATCTTGGCCGAATCAAAGGTGAAACACCCCTCCATCCATACGTGCTATATATTTGTGAGTCCTCTCCATTGTAATTGGGCAGAGATTTGAATTTATGAGTCGAGTTACATGAAATAAAGAAAAGTTTTTGGGCACCATGATTAGTGCGATTGCCATGAGTTGAGAGAGGGAGATTTAGTTGCTGTACAAGAGAGAAGAGGGAGAGAGTTGATTTCGCAAGCTGAAGACTCATCGTTTTCATATTACTATACCGAAGAAAGTTCTTACAATTTCTTTTTAGATTGGTTTGTAAGTTATCGTGCATAATATCATAAAATATTGGACATATCACACATCAATTAGCAATTTCCACTAGTTGATCTGTATCAGACTACGTCACATTCACTACTACAGAAAGGCATATATTAGACGGGTCTTCACTGACGGTTTTTTGCAAAAACAGTCAGTGATGAGTTCCATGCTGGCCCCACATCACAGACTGTTTTAGCAAAAAACCATTTGTGATGAGTGCGGGATATCACAGATGATTTTGGCTAAAATCATCTGTGATGAAGTGCACATCATAGACGATTTTAGCCAAAAACTATCTTTGATGACCATTTTAGGAAATAAGTACATAGAACCCTGACCTCCGAGTTATTTTTGAGGTGGCTGTGATTGAGAGGTGATCAGGAGGAAAGATACCTTGGATTTGGTGGTGTGATTGAAGATCCTTCAGTTCTTAGTCATCTAAAGTTAGTAATTGGTTCAAATCCTAGCTTGGTAAAGAGGGAAATGAAGATGGTTTCTAGATCTAGCTTGGTGTAGATCAATTTGTTCTCTACAATGTAAAATAGTAATTGGTTGTAATTGCATTATACTTAATATGTAGATAGTTACTTAAAGGAATGTGATCTAGGCTAATAATTGGTTGTAATTATGCATTATATTCAAGGTATATACATCTAGCTTAGTGTCGGTGTTTCGAGCTCTGACAAGTGAATTTTTTAGTCAAGGGGCCGCGCATTCCTTCTCCTTGAATGGTTAGACTCAGGAAGTCCAAGATGTATACTGGTTCGGACCGAATGTCCCTACTCCAGTTCGGGTGGTGATACTGTATTGCTTCGGGTGCAGATGACTACACTGTGTTACAAGTGAGAGCTAAGGACTCGAAGCAGTGGGAGCAAGAACCGCCTCCTCCCAAAAACCGAAAAAGGGGGTTCCTCTTATACAGACGGAGGGGGCAGATTACACGGGGAGTTGGGAGAGGAAAGGATGAGGTGTCCTATTCTAGGAGTCCTGGTCCTCGGTCTTGGCGATTTGATCGGCGTCCACTCACTCCACGCCGGGTTGGTAGACTCATCGAGTGGCGCAGTTTTTCGTTTCATCGGGAAATGGCGCACCTACTCTTTCGCACGTCTATCAGATGCTGACGCCTTAATGCCCGGCTCCGGTGCTGCCTTGGGAGGGAGCGCATCCTCACACTGTGCATGGCAGGACGATGAGACCGGAGCTTTGACTTTGGCAACCTCTTCGCTACCTTGGGAAGGAGCAACCTACCCTCGCGCGGTTATTTCGAGCTGTCGTGTCCGTGGGGCAGGTGGCCAACGGCTCGCGGCGTCCTGGCACTCGGCCTTTGGTGGAGATCACCTAAGCTTGTTCGGAGCTTGTGGGGAGTTCGACCTGTGGCGCGTGCCGAACGCCCCTGGTTGGCTTGGTCGGGGACGGGTGTCCTTCGTGGCCCAGCGGGGGCCTTTGGCCAGAGCCGGGCTTGAGGCAGCCCGTTCGTTACTCTGGACCGCTGGGGGTACCCATGGTATGAGTATTAGTCACTTGGTAAAGAGGAAAATGAAGATGATTTCTAAATCTAGCTTGGTGTAGATCCATTTGTTCTCTGTAATGTAAAGTAGTAATTGGTTGTAATTGCATTATACTCAATATGTAGATAGTTACTTAAAAGAAGGTGATCTAGGCTAATAATTGGTTGTAATTGCATTATATTCAAGGTATATATATCTAGCTTGTTAAAGAGGGAATTGAAAATAGTTTTGATCTATCTTACTGTAGATCCATTTGTTCTTTTTATCTAAAGTAGTTATTGATTCTAATTGCATTATACTCAAGATGTAGATAGCTATGTAAGAGAGAATTGAGAAGGCTGAGTTTAAATGTAGCTTATATATATATATATATATATATATATATATATCCATTTGTTCTTTGTGATGTAAGGAGTTATATAAGTTAACCGCAAGTTTAAATGTAGCTTATATATAGCATATGTGCGCATGTGCACTCTTAGTGTACTCAATTCATTATTTACCACCTATATTTACATACGTACCATAGATGGATCGAAGCTGGATGTACGCTGAGAACCGTGCGAGCACTGAATACATTAATGACGTCTCTGCTTTTAGAAGAGCTGTAGAGGAAGATATGTTGAATAAGAGGGTGGAATTTATGCCTTGTCCATGCATTGATTGCGATAATATGAGTATGTTTCGAAACCCAGCGTAGATCGAAGCACACTTGATTGTACGGGGTTTCAAAAGGGGTATACATGTTGAACCAGTCATGGTGAAGAGCAGATTATGCAGGAAACAAGTAGTACTAACATCGTCGACGAAGTCAACGATACTCCGAATGATATCGACAGTGCTTTCGATAAGGATAGGTTTCACGACAAAAATATGAATCAGATGCTGCGGGATGTAGAAAGGAACCGTGATGAGCGGGAGTATATAAAATTCCAGAACTTGATAGAGGCAGAGGCTAGTTTGGAGGGACGCGAGGAAGGCAGGAACCACCAAGAGATCTAAGAAACAATCTAGGACACAAAACCAGTGCATGCATGCATCTCACGTTAACTGTTCGAAAACGCTGATCTACATGTACACGTTGCAATGCACACGTACGAGTACAGCTATCGGAAGGGGCTCACTGCGCTCCATCTGCAAAAGCGATGAGGGTTCATCGGAACTCGGAGGGGGAGGAGCCGGCCTAGCGAAGGATAGCGGTGGCATCGCTAGCAGTGTGTGACGATGGTGGGTGACACAGCACAAAGAGCAAGGAGCAAGTGAATATTTGGTTGGGCGGAGTTAGGGCGATGGCGAGAGTGCCACCAGCCGATGGTGGTGAAAGTAAGGGCTGGCGAGGAAGAGGTGGAGGCGCGCGGAGCTTACGGAGGAAGAAAGAAGGAAACAACATGTAAATCAAGGTGAGATCATCGATCAATATGGATCACTACAACAGAAAAGGCTATCACACACAGTTTTATGAACCGTCTGTAAATATATGTTAGTGAAAATAACAGTTTGTAAAACACTTGTCATAGACTATTTTTTATAAGAACGGTGCATCACAGACGATGTGGAAGGGAAGTCAATCATTTTTCATTTAAGTCACTTGGGGGCTTTTGCTCTGTAAGAGAATATGGAAGTTGAAGCGAAGAGCTTATGGGCTAAAACCGTCAATGATGTGAATGTATATCACTGACGTTTCTTTTAAAATCGTCATCACCTTTTAATATATACCTTTACGTAGTAGTATATATCATGTAAGTGCCCAAGTTTTCACGGCGGGCAAATCCAATAGACCCTGGTATATGCCAGCTTAATTCGGATTGGGACGATTCGGTTTGCTACATGCATCGCATGCACGTAATATAGCGAAAGCATGAGAACCAAGTCCTAGCTAACCTCCAGCCTCGGTTCCACAGCGATATGTCGGTGCAGGTACACGGTTCGCATGTACCAAACATGTCATACGTGCACACAAGAACCACTTTAACATTGCGGAGATCGAAGAGCAATGTGCCGATCGATGTGTACTACTCGATATACAAGACAGCACATGCACGCCCTGTTCCGCAAATCTAAAGTTGTGCAGGGTATATGACGAGAGCTCTTCCGGTACACAAAATTTAACATAAATTATTCAGTTTTTCAATTTAATGTATTAGGTTAGTTAGTATTTATTTATATTTATTTCGATAGCAGTATAGTAGTAATATCCTTAATAAATCAACGGTTATATCTGATTACTACTATCCACTTAATGTCTATTAGTATAATACTAGTAGGGTGCTCGTGCGTTGCAACAGAATCCTAAAAAGGTGATACATAAAAGTAAAAAGGATCGTAAGCCATACAATAAAGTACAATTTCTTTCATACACACATCAAGCGGAGCATAAATCGGCAAGCTAGTAAATAAATCAGATTATAAACAAATGTTTTATATTGAGTCTTGTCCAATATGAAAACAAATAAAACATCTTTCAATTGTATTATAAGATATCTATAATGTAAGAACTTTGTAGACGATATTCTTTGTAAACGTCTCATCTGAATAGAAGCACCTATCCTTTGCAGTACAGCAAATATTTTAAAATTGCTCGTAGAAGTAGCTTGTGAGAGTGCGATGTAGAGTTGTCCATAAGAGAACCAGATTAGGGAGATAGAGACATACATTTAGGATAGCTTGACCATGTGCCTTGTAAATGATCACAACGATTTGTTTCTTCAAAATCCTTAAAAATATCTACTAAGCATATTTGGCTACACAGATTCAGTTTCCTTATAGAAAAAGAAAGAAGGATCATCCACATGGAAACTATTACTTTGATTATCACTTTAAGCTTTATTAATTTTTGAGCAAAAAATCACTTTGAGAAATGTATTATTAACCATCATATGTATTTTAGGAGGGCAATTAACTTTAAACTTCTTGAATAATGACACTCCTAACACTAAATACGTGCAAACCATTGGAAATGAGCTTCAAGACAGATTAATTTTCACCTCCATTTAGCTCCATTGATTTTGCAATTCTCATAATCTAATACCACGCATACATAAACCTCTCCTCAAAGGAAGATATATGAGACAGACCAAAATCTCCATATCAAACAGAACTTTCATGGATAGAACCATGTGTAGAACCATTTTTCATTGTTTGCCATGTCTAGAACTGATCTAGGTTAATAAATTTTGGAACTGATCTAAGATATGCTATAAACATAGTATGAATCAGAGAGCCTGACCTTGTAGGTGGGGAACAAGATTTTATCATAGTGCTAGTTCCTCCTAGAGATACTCTGCCTACCGTTGTAGACTCACCTTCAACCACACCAACCAAAGATCACAATAACACAAACCCAAGAGGACAAGAAATGCAGAGTCGATTGGACAACAGAAAATAACCGATTTTCATGCTAAACACATCAGCTCAAGCTCAATTGGGCTTTTTAGTTGATGTGAAGCACACCTAGTGGTGGTTGTTCTGATCTATTGAAATGTTCTCTAGGTATACACAATGCAGGAGGGAAGAAAATTCATAGATATTTCAGTAATAAAAAACAACAGTATCCTTGAAGCTCTTTTATATTAACAATGATGTTATATTAATCCTACAATACAATTATATTGTCATATACTGAATAAATATGGAAGGTCTTGCCATAGAAAAGAAAAGTGAAAAGATACAGATAATTGGATCAAACTTTAGCAATACATCACCAGCTTAGCCCACCATTCATGTTCCCATTTCAGTAGGTAATGTGGACTTCAATTAATGAGAAAATTATCTAGTTTTTGTACATTTTTATTGTAAGAAAATTGTAACAGCTAGTGGCGGATTCGAAGGGGGTTTCCATCAGGTTGGAGTCTACCCTCCACGTCGGGGAACCCTCCCCCCAGGCACCGCCAGTCTCCCCTGACCTAAATTCGCCATAGCGGCATAGCCTCCAATCCAACAAGAAGTAGTGGCAGCCGTAGAAAAGTGGACCTTTGCTGCTGAAGCCCACAAGGCTAAGTGCCCAACAACTGATAAGAAGCCCACAGATCCAATCCACCTCCCTTCCCAAAGCCCCAACCATATCTCTAAATCAACTAGAGCACAGAGAGGAGAGGTCAAGAGGATAGTACCTGGCACCTGGTGGCGGCGGCGGTTTGCGTGAGGTTGTGCGGACTGAGGAGGAAAGGAGCCAGGAGGCACAAGCACGACGACGAGCCACCGACGCCTAGGGTCGAGCTACCAATGCCTAGGGCAAGCATGCCCAGGATCTCCTCCTCGATCTGGAGACTGCACGTGTTCGTCGGCGACTCGGCATCGGACCGAAGACTGGAGAACAACTGAAGAAAGACTTGAGTCTTGAGGAGGTCGAGAGACAAAAAGCATCGGGCTTGGGCGTGGTCGCGTGGAGATTGGAAAAAAGAGTCCATGGTTGATCTGTGCCTCTGTGGAGAAAACGTTGAATGAGTTGAGTCTTGAGACCGATAGCCTGTGAGCCACTGGGGTCTAGGCGTGGAGATTAGAGGAGCTAAATAAACAATAGAAATAAAGAACCAAATAAAATAACTGTTGCCTGTTGCTACTGCTAAATTGCTCTATTTCTCAGCACTGCAGCCTCTGCTGCTACCAACAGGCACCTGTCGGTAATTCACTTGCTTAGCTCTAAAATAATTTTATGTCTCCCGATTAGTGAATAACTAAATAGTGATTAGTCTTGATTAGTGAGTACTGAGTAGTACTGATTACCGAATAGTTTTTTAGTCTTCCGATTAGTGAATAATTGAATAATGTTAGTCTTGATTAGTGAGTAGTACTGATTACTAAATAGTTTTTTATTCTTCCGATTAGTGAATAATTGAATACTGATTAGTCTTGATTAGTGAATAGTACTGATTACTGAATACTCAAATACTCAATAAGTTAATTTACTATTTTAGATTAGATATAGTTGTATACTTGTAACCCACATTTACACTTATGTAATGTATTTGTTCGTATATTTACAACCATGGAGAAACGAACTTTGCGTAACTATTTCACAAATAGTTCAAGCAATACTCGCCTGATCGATGAGAATACAACTCAACCAAAGAGGCTTCGACTAGAATTTAGTCCAAATGAAATTATCACCGATCCAGCACGTCGTATGTCAATAGAAGATTATGCCAATGAAATTAGAGATGAAGTGAGGAGGGCGTATTTGTCGAATGGTCCAACTCAACCAATTGGGAATGCCTTTCCAAAGACATTGGATGAAAAAAATCTGGAGATCCTTTCAAGGACAATGATTTAATAAGTTTGAATAGTTGGAATATAACATGGAAAAGGATGCCATATTTTATTTCTATTGTTTTCTTTTTAAGAAACCATCACAAACCCACCAATTTGGGAATGATGTATTTACAAAAGTTGGGTTTTCTCGTTGAAAAACGGCTTTAGATGCTTTCAATAAACATGTTGGTGGTCCAAATAGTTTCCACAATATTGCAATTGGTGAGTGTGAAGACTTCAAAAATCAATGGTCAAGTGTATCTAGTAAATTGAATACTTACACTAAGGAGGCAGAAATTGCATACAAAATTCGTTTGACTGCATCTTTAGATTGCGCAAGATATCTTATAGCACAAGGTGAAGCTTTTCGTAGACACATCTACTTCCATTAACAAGGGCAATTTCAAAGAGTTATTTAATTGGTACAAAGATAAGAAGGATGAAGTGAAGGAGGCATTTGATATAGCTCCAGGGCATGCATTTATGATTTCTCCAAATATTCAAAAGGAGCTTTTGAAATGTTGTGCACAAGAGGTTACGGAAGTGATTAAGGGTGAGATTGGTGAGAGAAATTTCGCAGTGCTTATTGATGAGTCTCGAGATGTATCAATAAAGGAGCAAATGGCAATTATTGTGAGGTTAGTTGCACATCTATTTTTTAAGTCATACCATTTCATGTATTATTGTATTGTTCTAACTTTACAAAAATTGTGACATGCAGATTTGTCAACAATCAAGGAAAAGTAATGGAAAGGTTTCTTGCTATTAAGCATGTCACAAATTGTACATCCGTGGCATTGAAGGAAGCTTTGATTAGTGTTCTTGCTCTACATGGTTTACCAATTTCTAGGCTACGTGGACAGGGATATGATGGAGCTTCTAATATGAGAGTTGAATTTAATAGCTTGCAAAAACTTATTCGAGATGAGAATTCATTGGCTTTCTATGTTCACTGTTTTGCCCACAAGTTACAATTAGTGGTTGTGACCGTCTCAAATTGTAGTAGAGCTATTGTGGATTTCTTCAACTATGTTCCCTTGATAGTGACTGCCATGAGTGGCTCTTGCAAGAGAAAAGAAGTTTTGATTGAAAAACATCACGATGTCTTGTTGGAGAAGTTGGAAAATGATTTGATTTCAGCTGGGACCGAATTACATCAAGAAACTTGCCTAGCTAGACCTGGAGATACTCGATTGGGCTCACATCTCAAAATCTTGCTTTGTATGTACCAAATGTGGGAGGCAGTGGTGGATGTGCTAGAGCTTATAAGTGAAAATGCTTGTCAAAACTCAAGTCATGGTGGAGCAACAAGTTTGCTAAAGAAAATGGATTGCTTTGAATTTGTATTCATCATGCAGTTTTTAATAACCTTGTTGAGCATTACAAATGAGTTATCACTTGCTTTGCAAAGAAAGCATCAAGACATTGTTGAAGCTATAGGATTGATACAAGATGTGAAAGAACGCTTGCAAGATATGAGGGACAACGGGTGGGGGCCATTATTTGAACAAGTCGAAAGCTTTTGGGAGGCATATGGGATTGTTGTACCAAATATGGATGATATTATTGGAGTTATGCATAAATTTATGCGTCGGAAGCATACAGTAACTCAACATCATCATTACAAAGTTGATATTTTCAATGCTGCTCTTGATGTAATTATGAATGAGATGAATCGTCGATTCAATGAAGTTTCATCGGAATTATTGGTATGCATGTCTTGTTTTGATCCAAGTCACTCCTCTAAATTTGATGTTGATAAACTTGTTCGGCTTACTGAGATTTATGCTGATGATTTCACTATATCTGATCGGTTCTTGTTAAGAAGTCAACTTCAAACCTTCATTCTCAATGTTAGGAGGAGTCAGGAATTTCATGGATGCGATGATATTTCAAAACTTGCTCAAATAATGGTTGAAACAAAAAAAAAAGATAAAACTTTTCCATTAGTATATCATCTCATTGAGTTGACATTAATCCTACTGGTGGCAACGACATCTGTTGAGAGAATATTTTCGGCAATGAATATTATCAAAATAGATTTGCACAATAAGGTAGTGGATGATTGGTTCAATGACTTGATGGTATGCTACACTAAGCGAGAGATATTTACAAGCATTGATGATGTTATAATATAAAACATTTTCAAGGCATGAAAACTCGTAGAATGAACTTGCCTCGTGATTCAAGTTAGTGCCTTAGTGGTATGTTGTTTTTTATTTTGATTGTTCATAATGATTTACAATTTACTATTATATTACTAATTTTGCAAATTTAGATATACAGATCGCTTTGGACACGTATTATTGTGTTTTTAGATGCCTTTCCTTTAGAGTCTAGCGAGGTTCCTTCTTTCAATGTATTTTTGCTTTCTTGCTATGTTTCTTTTTTATTCATGTATTAATTTCAGACTCTCAACTGCATAGTACTAAATTTAGTGTGTTTATGTCAATTTAGTTTAGTACTTTGAGCCCACCCTCTATTTTCATCTTGGAATCGCCACTGGTAACAGCGGGAGAATGTTCTTCATCACGTAAGCCCGTGCGAAGATGAGAGAAAGGGGCGTAACGATCGGGTTAATCTTCTCCCATCTCAGCCGTTCGTACTAGATCCAACGGATCAGGTGTACTGAAGAAAAACGGACGACCATCACTAACTCCTAATTAGAAGTAGCAGACATAATATAAAAATTCTCTGTATATATTAATTGACCTAGCGGAGAAGAGGCGCATTTGTACGACGCTGAGACTGCTAACTGCTAAGCGATGGAGCGTGTTCGTGCGTACGGCAGCGCCAGACGAATTCCCCGTCTTTGCACGGCATAAACACATGTAGCCTAGCTAGCTAGACAAAAGCCTCGTGAACGGAACGTGACATGTCGTGCTTGCTCTGCATGGTTGGGCTCTCCTTATGGGTCAGGATTGTCGTAGCATGATCCCTCTCCTCTCTCTCAGAAAAGTAGCGTGATGACGGGTCATAGGACACCCGACGCCTCTTTCCACCTTTCATGAATATAAATAAAGGGTTTTGATAAATATCACAAAAAACATCTAAATTTTTAAGCATTGGATCTACGGTGAGATCCGTAAGACGTAAAGGAAAGGTGTGATTGTGTTTTGATGGATGATTTAATACTTTGATCTAAAGGCCTAAAATTTAGATGTTTGTAAGAAATAAAACATCCGGATGAAGGCTAGACACTCTCATAAATAAAACCAACTGCATCTCTCACTTTCCGCTCATATCCTCTCTCCTTGGTCGGGCCATTCCTTACTTCTCTGTCATCGTGGCAACTTAAGAGAGTAATTTTATTTTTATAAACGTGTGACATAATTTGATTATTTAGCTCAAAATTTGTTTCGTTGACACTTGACTAATAGACAAAGATGTCACGCCATAGAGACGGTTGGGTCAAATATTGCTACCCAAACTTCAACTAATTTATGTATACTTAGTTTTAGAGCTAGTTTCTTTTGGAGTGCATTGGAGAGCGCGGCATTGTAGCTTCACCTCAGATTCTATCGATCCATCATCCACTTGTAAATAAATAAAAGATTCTATCGACCCATCCTAAAGCTACTAGAATTCGAATATAACTCAACAGAAATAAAAAAAGGGAAAAAAATAAAAACTTGACTCCAAGTCAATTGAAGCTACAGAAGTAAGGTTGTGGCTTGTGCGAACATATCCGGGAGCTAGTACACGTTGGAGTGTTCTGCGGGTATATTTGTTTAAGAGCTAAAATCTAAATAAATAGATGGTTTTTTATTGAGTTTTTTTTGAAAAATTATAATCTTACATGTAACTAAAAGTCAAAAACAATCAGAGATATACTTTTTTAACTTATTGAGGGTTGTTTTTGGACCAATGCCACTGAAGTTAGATAAAATTACCCACCTCTATCATATGTAAAAAAAACGGACCTCTATCACATGTAAAAACGAACGCTTTTAAGCAACTTAAGCAAAAAAACTTGCTTTAGATTATATTTGGGGGGCTTAAAGCCACGTTTAGCTTCCAAAAAGCCAGGAAACCTCCAGGTTAGCTTTTAAGCGGCTTTTGGTATAAACTAGAAGCCACGTATAACTAGCAAAAGCTAAAAGCTGAAAGTTAGACGTAACTTACTTTTACAGCTTATTGCTAAGAAGAGTTAGCCGTTTGTCAAACGGTCCTTTATAAAAAGCTATGACTGTTTTTCAATTTAGAAAAAAAAAATTCCCGAAAAATGCTATAGCTCCCACGAACATATCTTTAATCTATTAAGCTAAAAAGATTAAACCTAAACAAATAAGACCTTTATAGTTCGGACACGTCGACATCATGCACTCTATACACTATCCGGTTTGTTTGAACTTTGAACATTGTGTGTTAGAGACGAAGGAGCTCCTCACAACAGTAGAGATCGTTTACTAAACAAGTTGATTGACAATTTGACGCACGGTGGGGGAAAAAGGAAAAAACAAGAAAAACAGGGGAAACTGAAAAGGATGACAGAAAACGCGTGCGCCGCCCCCATCGGCCGTCCGACCTGACCAGACACGGGCCCGCCCGCGCGAATCTCAAAGCAAACCAGGCGCCGTCCATAAAAGGCACGGGAGAACGCCGAACGCGGCCGCTCCTCCCTCGGGCCTCTTTCTCTCGTCGCACCGGGGAACGTGGCCGCCGATCCCCCTCCCCGCTTCCCGATCCAACCCAAATCCCTCGCAAATCCCCCCAATTCGATCCCCAAACCCCCCACCCGCGGCCGATCGAGTTGGATCCCCGCGCTGGATCGGATCCCCAGCAGAGCGGCGCGTGCGGGGATTGAGAGCTAGGGTTCGGCGGCTTCGCTTCCCCCCCCTCTACCCCCCGTGGCCGCCTAGGGTTTTTGCCATGGCCGACAGGGGCTGCTTGAAGCGCCTCCAGAAGGAGTACCACGCGCTCTGCAAGGTGAGCCACGGTTCGATTCGATTGGGGCTTGTACTGATCGATGCGGTTGCCGTTGGATTGGTTTGGGTTCTGATGTTTTGTTTATGGTTGGGTTGCAGGAGCCCCCGCCGCAGATCGTGGCCCGCCCGCTGCCCAACGATATATTGGAGTGGCGTAAGTAGCTTCCGCTGACCTCACCAGTAGATTTGCCATCTCGTAAGCAATTATAGTTCATGTTTGGAGTGAAGATTTACCATCTCTTAAGCAATTATAGTTCATGTTTGGGGTGAATGAGTGATTGCGCTTGTTGTTGTGTGAATGGTTGATGTATGTTACGTGATACGCATGTGGTTGCGCTGCATAAGCTATGAAGTTTGAGCACTGCAGGTGTGCTTGATTTAGTTATTCCCGTGCTTATTTTTTCTCTGTGTAGCGTAAAAATATAAGGTTTAAACTATGCGACTTAAACTGTAATATGTTGGGTATGACCATCTATTGTTTTTGTCATAGGTTTATCAATTGCCCTGCTATTTTTTTGTTTCGAAACTGTGTTCGAGCTTTGTCTTCTGAGTTGGATAGGCTCAACCTTTTTGTTTAGCCCATGGAAAGAAAGCTCAGGCACAGTTCATAGAGATGCTTATCCTCCTGTTTGTTGCCTTGTTAGAAAAGCTCTAGAACTTCTGAAGATTACAGCTTCCTCATGAATCATGTTCTTTGTTATGAACTAGCTCCTGATAGCACTACACACTAGCTAGAGTAGAGTCAAATGTTCTTGTGGTTGGGAGGGTTGATAATTACCATATAGAAAGTTCATTCGTAGAAGTCTACAAATAGAAAGTCAGGTATGCTCATGCAGGAACATTTGGTGCGATCGACTGGTTGATTGTGTGGTGAAGCCGTGAAGGGCATGGGCATGGCTATGGGCGATTGTCACACTTGTGGTCCAAGATATCTTTGATGCATTTGTTGGATATTTATTCAACAATCATTGCAATAACTCATGCAGTTGCACCACTGTCTTGCATCATTATATCAAACATTCATTGTGGCCCATTCTGGTTATGGAATAGGCTCAATTACCTCCCATTTGCTTATGCTCTTAATTTTATGTTTTTTGGTTGCCAACATGGTTTGCATTGGTCTACAATGGTTTGTACTTCAAGTGCAATGATAATAGCCAGTTCCATACATGTTGATATTGCAAACATAGTTTTTTTGGTTTCATACTAATATTTCCTGCTAATTGTTGTGCCAACCAGTGCTAGTACAGTTTTTAGTGAAGTGCACTTATGGTAAATATAGATGTAAGTTTTGTACATACTGAGGCCTCCTGCTAATTCTATGGATCAACATGCCTAATAGGCTAATACATATTGCAGGTTCTTGGTAAGTTTTATTGAAATGGAAAATTGTGTTTTGGTACTTCACGATTGATTAATTCTCCAAAAAAGCAACTTGCTCCATGCCACAACTGATGTCAAGCTGTAGTTTTTAGTTAGAAATTTAGACCTTCTATGCATTAGCTAAACTTGTGCAAAGTAAAAGTATGTGTTTGTTAGGTTTTTTCAATATCTTTTCATGGAAAGTTTCAAACTTCTATCTATACTTATCAAATTCTGTTATTTTAATAAGTGATGCTTGTATTACTGGCAATAAATACCCCTGGTTTTGTATTGTGGCCACATGAATGGCACGATGCCAAAGTACATGTACATTTTTTTACTCAAGATTTTCTGGAAGTTTAATCCTTGTTGGTCTTCGATTGTATGTTCTATGCATCATTGACATGCTTATTTTAATGCTATGCGCCTATGCCTATGTTTTCGCTTTCTTTCAAGCTTGTATCAGGTACCTATTTATGTGTATTTTTTCTTTGTCTGCCAGATTTTGTACTTGAAGGAAGTGCAGGCACACCCTTTGAAGGTAAAGATGATACAGATTCTAAACCATTATCCTTTACATTGTATTGTAGTTGAGTTAGTGTTTTATTCCATTACTTAAACTTTAACAATATTTTCACATTTGATATTTCTTTCTGTAGGTGGATATTACTATGGGAAACTCAAATTTCCACCTGATTATCCTTTTAAACCTCCAAGTATCAGGTAATGGAATATTCTTTATCTGTAATATTAATATTTAACCAAGGGTTGTGTACTTGTGTTTTGATGATACGCTGTTTCTTATTGTTAGGATGTAACAAGGGAAAATTGAATTAATGGCACTTTAAAACTTTGGTTTCTACTTCTAACTTGTTTTGTTGTTCAGCATGACAACCCCCAGTGGCAGGTTTGCCCCTCACAAAAGAATATGCCTATCAATGAGTGACTGTAAGTTTCATACCGTAATCAGATCTTAATTGCTTTTGTATTCGATTAGGTTTGAAATAACTCTCATCATTACTATGTATGGCAGTTCATCCAGAATCTTGGAATCCAATGTGGTCTGTAGCAAGGTATGCACACATTGATAACTAGCTGACTAGCTGAATATACGAGTGTAATGTGCTCTCTCTCATTTATCTCCCTTGGATTTTTTTGCTGAGCATTCTTTCAATCTTCTGGGTGCATCTAAACTGATCCATGTCTTTTCAGCTCTTAAGTCTGAATATGGACTTCTACACATAAAATGTTTTTAGTTTTCATTTTCAGCTACTTTACAGTTTAGTGTGTTAAATTACTGGTATTCAAATCAATATCCCGTTGGAAATATTATTATTCTAATTTCTATATGAGCATTCATGAATCATGCTTTTGTGGTTCCTTGGAAGGCAACAAAACTTTTTATTGTTAAGTTGTGACTGTTCCAGTGGTACAAGTTGTCTTCATTGTTAAGTTGTGACTGTATTTTGCATATGAAGCTTTTGTGCCTTTTTTCCTTCACTGGTGTGACATATGTCTTTGTGCTGCAGCATTCTCACAGGCCTCCTGTCATTTATGGTGAGTTGTTACTTTTGCATCAGCTATGAGTTAGGGAAAAGGATGTTTGATTCCAGTATTAATTTCTGACTGACATATGATTAGCTGATGAACTTAATTCAAGCCTAAATTTGTACTCTCCATACTTACCAAGTACTACACTACTACAGCAAGCAATACTTTTGAGTGTTTAGATAACCAATTTTTTGGCATTTCACTTGCAAGAGTGCAGTTTTGTGATTCAGCTTACCTCAATTTTCCAGTTCTACGATAATCTCATTTATTTTTCTGTCAAATCACCTAAATCTAGTGCTTAAATGACAAAAGAGCTTTGCTTGTTATAGCTTCCTGTTATGACCCCTTACAATTATCCAGTTGTTTCAACCTGTAATATAATTATTTCCAACTCCCTGCCTTCTGAAGTATAAAATGTAAACAAAGTTCAAATCCACTATTTCTTGTTACTCTCATGGTTCCGATGTGAACAATTCTTGTACTTGCAGATGGATGATGCTCTGACAACTGGAAGCATCAGGAGTACAGATGGAGAAAAGAGGCGTTTAGCAAAGGCTTCCCTTGCCTACAATTGTGAGAGGTAAATGCATTTCTCTGCAAGATAATTTTAATCTGAACATGCTCTCTACACAGGACTGAGAAAAATGTTAGTAATATGCCCTTTTAAAAATGGAATGAGCAGAAGCTTTTGCATACGTTGTTTAATAAATATGCTTACATAAATGAACAAATATTAACTTCAGTCAGCATGCTCTTCTTCCCATGTGCAATGAACTCATGGCAGCCATGTTAAATCACTACATAGTATCATTACACCATGGCTGGATTTATTTTATTCACTGTTAGATGGGTGGCATTATTTCCTTGTGTTGATATGGTATTTATACCAGTGTCATGTTTTAACTATGCCATTTTTTCTACTGCCGCGAACCATCCCCTATTTCAAGCCATGTGATTCTTATAAACATTACTCGTGTTCCACAGCAAAAATTGCCCGCATTTTAGGAAACTGTTTCCAGAGTACGTTGAGAAGTACAACCAACAGCAACAAATGGAGCAAGATGTCGCAGAACCAGGGCCCCAGGAAAAACCTGCCCCAGCCTCATCTCCTGCAGTCCAACAAGCTGCAGTTATGCTCAACAACAGAGGAAAACCTGTGGTGGAGGCCCACGGCGAAAAGCAGAAGAAGCGAGTGCCCTTCTGGTTGATGCTGGTTATGTTTTCTGTATTTGGTGCAGTGATGGCCTTGCCCCTAATGCAACTTTGACCATAAAAAGACCATGAAAATGTGATACCGGGACCATAATTTTGTATAGTTTTCCAATGGTTTGTGTGACTCATTCTTGTCTGGATTGCCACCTTGGAGACATGGCCATCAACTTGTGATGGTAAATCTGTAGTACCGTATTCCTCACTTCTTGACGAGAAACTTTACAAACTGCTTTATTTGAGCTGTAGATTTTCTAAACCATACATTTTTAACCCCTTTCCTCGCCACTCTAATTCGAGCTGACCCCACACCCATACCTCATGTTTGGTACAGTGATGCTCTTGCATTTTTCTGGAGTAAAATTTTAGCTTGAGTTTTGTTGCTTTAGGACACAAATCCTAATACATTCTAATACCTCATTGAGTGCTGTGCATTTGAGTTGTGATATGAGATTCTTTCAAGATGTTCAGCTGGGTAATATCATGTGTGTTCTCCGAGTGAGTCAATTTCAAAGTGATGTTTGGTTCTTTCAAAATTTCGCTCGTCGCTTGCTTGCTTGGCTGCTTTGCTGGACAGCAGGAGCTGCTGATGTCACGACTTTAGGCTGAGTAATTCGTGTCGCTGGCTTCCGTCCACAGGCTAATGACATGACTCGTCAGCCTCTCAGTTACCGTCACTGTTTGAGTGTTTGTGGATCCTACTGGATTACAGAACTGCAGTAACATTCTCAAAAATAATTTTTGTTTCCTTGATGGAGAATTGTGCAACAGAAAATTTGTGTTCTGACAATCCGAATTAACAGGAAAAGATTAGTGTGTGATGGACTTCATTTTTGCCGATTAAAACACTCCACACATATAAAGCTGATTCAGAACGATGCGCATGGAAGTAAATAACGATCCTTCATCAACAATGGATTTACCTTCAATACCTTCGCATCAGTAGGAAGTCGGGAGTCAGGACGGATACAATCTATTTCATCAGTGTATCAGATAAATTCATATGAACCATCTTAATTCATCAAATGCATATAGCACAATGTCAATATATACACCACAACCACAGGGTAAAAGGCTGTAAAAGAAGTTGAAGCAATGTTCCTGAGTTCAGGCCTAAAACCAACCTATAACAATGAAGCAATGTTCATTCGCCAGTGACCAGTCTATCAAAAAGATACGCAATATCCGATTTCTTTTTTAAATAATACATTTTTTAAAAATAGCTTTACCAAAATAATACACCAAAAAAATTACAAAAATATACCTCTTTTGCCAATTCAATTGGGGACAGAAGGCTCAACTTTGTCGGCCAAATAAATCCACAACAAAATAATCTTTCAGCCAATTCAATCTGTGACAAAAGCTCTCTCGTCATTTCATTTGGCGACAGAGGTACACTTTTATAAGTTTTTTGGCGTATTATTTTTGTAAAATTATTTTTAAATGTATTAATTTTTTTTAAAAAAAAATTCCGCAATATCCTATTGAAATGGATCCAACATGTATCTTCAGAAATTAAGCTCTTTAGGAATCATTTGTTGATCTCAACTGTGCTTCTCACACCGGACAAAGAGTCAGCTCTCAGGCACTACCAAGGAAAGAAGTTTTCGCTCAACTTCTTGCCAATTATGAACCTTAGTTACCAGAGGATGTGATTGATCCACACCAGTTTTGCACCAAGGATACGAATTATCATAATCAAAGAGCAGGACCCTCATGCCAACCTCAGCACATTCTAAAGCATATCTTGGGTTGTCATCTATTAAAACCTGAGCGCCGAAAGATCTGCAACGAGCAATTCCACAGCAAACAAGTTAATATGATGTGTAAGAACAGCTGAGAATATTGTTGTAACATTTTAAAACGCACAGAACACACAAGATAAGCAAACAACAGTTTTATACATTATTACGCTTTAGTGTATGGTAGCCAGGTCACAGTACCGGTACACTCTCCTAACATGATTGGAAAGACTAGAATAATGTTACCCTTATAATCTTACCTGCAAATCTCTGATTTTGGCCTTGATTGACCTTGCAAAGCGAAATGATTCCCAAAATGGATCTGCTCAAATAAGCCAGGATAATACTTCTCGATCCACTCTAATGTGTGATTTTTAATTGCATCCTGCCGAGATCTTTAAAAGGAAAGGATACCATTAGCCAAACATCGTATAACAAAATATTAGGTCTCTAAAATCAAATGATGGACTTACGTTACTACAGATAAGCTACAGAAAGAAGAAAGGTTTTGGAGAGCATCTCGAGCGCCTGGGATAGGATGTATACCATCTTGGAAGTAATGGGTTGTAAAGAACTCGTGGACAAGAATATTAGCTGCAGCATTTTAGAAGAGCGCTTGATTTTTACACAGTATATTGTATATTCAAAACACCAAAATTTGTAAGTTCCAAGATGAAATGAAGATTAGTGCAAGACAAACCTCTTTCTCGGGAACAGTTCCATATCTGCAGAGTTTTGCAAAAAGATGTAAGAACTACCTTGTGGACAAAATATTCAGCTAGAAGAATTCAACAGAAATTGTCACGGCTCAAAGAGAACAAATTGTAGAACTTCACATTTTCTGAGGAAGGCACGATTTCAAATTCACCTTAAAGAACTCATACACATGGTATTCTGATACTGAGTGATTCCAAGAATAACGATCCGCAATAAATCTGTTCAGAGCAGCAAGAAAGCTTCCAAGGACTGCAAGCAAGATATACATCACAAGATAATGAGAAAAGATCAATTATAAGAAACAGAAAGATGATATTAATTAATTGACCTGGAGAGGACAAGATATGGGAGAAGGACAACGGCATTAAATTGTAAATTATGGTCATGGTAAGATGTATATTTTTTGCATTAATGTTACTAAGCACCATGAAACCCGACCACTAATGAAAGGAACCAGTTATGCAATCAACATGACAGTTCAGGCCTGCATAATTGAGAGATGACCAACTCTATATCGTAATGATTTTCACAATACCTTCATCCACATCGACAGCAACCATCATCTTAGTTGACACAGCATGCTCAGGGAAACCCAGAGGCTTCCCAAGCCGGCATGCGTCATTTCCGTTCAAGCTCTTTGTGCTCACCTCCTCCAATGGCAGAGCCTCTGAATCACGGAGCATCTGCCGCTGTGGGGCCAGAACGTGTGCCTTGATTTTCATTGCCTCACCATCCACCTTCCTGAATCTGCTATCCTGCCAATTCAGACAGCCCTTCAAGCTCAATGCGCTGCCTGGCGCAAACCTCCTACCGATCCCCAAATCAAGAACACCATTCCTCTGCATCCTACAACTTTCGTTGTAGACATTTGAGTGGCTAAAACTGAAAAAGCAAGCACGATTGGTAGCGGCCGACGGCGGCATGGCGTGGTTCCTCCCCCGAGGCGGCGAACGGAGACGATCCAACAGCGACCGCACGACTCCGCGGCTTAGCATGTTGATACCAGCATTGCCCAGCCAATCCAAGAAAACTGCAAACCGCGCATTCCTCAAATCAGATTCTTTTACCCCGAACAAAAACTCAGGGAATCGGAAAGACCACCAAATCAAGAAAAGGCAGGAAGCAATCGCCGACAGAATCGCTTACCTGTAGACGCGATATCAGATCAGACGGAATCAAATCCCCAACGAGCTCACCTCAGTTCCCACACCTTTGCTGTGATCTGAGCACGAAGAGAAGGCAATCGGTGCGCATCTTTCACATCAGATCGCGAAACACGGCGAGGAAACAACTAGGAAAATTCGTGCCAAATCCTCAGAGCATATGTTCCAAATCGGAGAAGGCAAGGGGAATTTCTTGGTTGCCTCTAGTATTTTTCCTCCTTGCTGCTTAATTTTAGGGTTCGAGGGAAACAAACCTCTTCTGCGCAATAATTTCTGTACGATTTTTTGTGTACGTGGAATGACGGTGATGGTGGCCTCCCTTCTTTTCTTGGTAGGTTAAATTCATAAAATCCCAGGATTTACGGTTGTTATTATATAAAACCTCCGATATTGGAACTTGTGTTATTTAACCCTGTATATTTTGATTATAACATTTCACAAAACTTCAACTCATTATAATTACTCTTCTACAATCGCGATTACACACCACGATGGCGTTCTCCGACGCCTTGACCGCATAACGAAGGACCTCGCACGTTACTACTTCTGGCAACTCATTTTCGCACGTGACTATAATACCTAGAGTTTTGTGAAATATTATGACTATAATACCTGAGGTTAAGTGATATAAGCCGCAATATCTATTTTTGTACAACAATGATCGCAAAATCTAGGATTTTATAAAATTTACTCTTGAAAATGTACCGCTCTAGTACACATTTTCTTAACCTCAATGTAACATGGTTTCCTATTTTTCCTCTAAACTCAGTATGTCATACATTTAGTGTAGAAAATTGTTCATGTAGTTCAAAGCATCAAACACCTGATTTCTAACCAGTTCCAAAATTTCTCTCCAGAAAAAAGGGCAATTTTTGCTAGTGCTAAAGACCCATGAACTACTGGATGAGTAGCAAAAACAAAAAAACTGTTACCAAAATAATGGGCCAAAATCAATAAAGGGAGTAGGAGTTCACAGCAGATGTAATGAACAAGTGTTTAAATTTGTGCGAAAGAGCGTGGAATATCTATGAAAACCGCTACAAGTGTTGGGCAATACAATGCTTCTCCCCATAATTTCGTGCAATTTTCTCATATGTGCTTTATCTACAATTGCAAGCATGTCACAAGATTCAGAAGTTCACTGGAAACCACATGGTTGGTGCAAACGTGAGATTACGATTCAACCCAATTGGTTTCAAATCTCTCTTACCAACTCTTATGCACACATATGTTTTAATGGAAAATTGTATACCCTCGCTCTATAGACTGGGTTATTTATCATCAACCTCTATAAAGTCTAAAAATTCGCTGAGGCGCACTCACATATGGGTATGTAGGTGTCTTGGTGATGTGCACATGTGAAAAAAAAATACGAAAAAGTTTGTTAGGGCTATTTTGTATATTCTTAAGCTTGTGGGGACTAATGTTAAAAGTTCTTTTTTTTTACCGACTCTGGTTTGCGTTCTCCTTACACAGGAATAGGATTGCGTTTCTATATCTATACCCCTTATAATGCACCTAAGCAATTTTTTCTACGTCCACCCTAAATAATGCACCTCATTAGAGATGGCCCAATGTTCGTGCACCCAGCAAAACGTCCCCAGAAACTTGCATTCATCAAAATGAACGTCTCAGATCTTTCCTCAGTTTTACTCACCCACATCCGATGGCCATTATTTAGTGTGTCTAATCATCCCTGTGGCCCACAACAGACCTCCCCCACCTACATATTTGAAAGGAGAGCGAATCAAAAAAGAAAATAAATAAAGAGGATCCGCATGCAAGGAAACCAGACTTGAATTTTTTACTGACCAAAATTGTACGTACTACATATTTGGAAGGAGGGTGAACCAAACAAAGAAATAAACACGAGGATCCACATGCAAGGAAACAAGACTTGAATTTTTATTGTCACGGCATTGTGATCGTATTTTTCCGAATATGACCCTTCTCGAGACTTTTTACAGATCTAGCCCCATAGAGCCTAATTTGGTAGACGGAGAGCGTTGAATTTTTGTTTTATTTTTATCTAAGGAACCAAGCATGCGTGAGTCTTTGCTTAATTTTTTCAATTTTTTCTCACGGAACGGTGGTGGCGAGCCTTTATTTAATTTTTATCTTTTTTCTTAGGATCCGTGATCGACGAGCGCGATTTGTTTTCCATATTTTTCCGAAATCATCCGTGTGGCCCACAGACCTTTTCTCACCTCCGGCATCAACAAGGAAAAGGAAACAAACGTCTTGGAATCAAGGAAAAGAAACAAACGTCTGAAAAGGAAAGGACCATATATTACGTCTTTGGGAAAAGGAAATCGTGGGAAAAAATCTAGCACCTCTCTGCTGATTTTCTGTCTCAAGGCTACAATCGCAAATTCATCGCCCGAGAGCCGATTTAGAAAAATTATAACGACGATACTAATATAGTAAAAGTTCGAGCTGTGTTGGTAAATAATCTGCGCGCCATCGCTCATTGAATTTTTCCTACTCAAGGCTACAATCGTAAATTCATCGTCGCGAGAATGATTCGAAAAAACTTATAACGATAATGCCAACACGGTAAAAACTTCCGAAAAATAAAAAAATCAAGCGGTGTTAAATCAAGCAATAATTTTGGCAAAAAAATAAATGCTTGGTGTCCATTGAAAAATTCAAGCGTGGGAGAAAAATGAAAAAAAATCAAGCGGTGCCGCCTTTGAATAATTTTGGAAAAATATAGAAAAATAAAGCGTGCTCATGACATTGGATCCATGAGGGAAAAATATAAAAATTAAATGACACTCGCCGTGCATGGTTCCGAGAAAAAATTGAAAAAATTTAAACAGCACTCACAAACCGCTGGTTCCGTGGATAAAAAATGAAGAAAAAAAATCGGCGCTCTCTGTACGCTGAAATTAGGCTATATGGGGCTAGATCCATAAAAAAATCTCGAAAAAGGTTATATTCGGAAAAAAAATACGATCACGAGGCAAGAACAGTAAAAAATTCAATTCTAGTTTCCTTGCATGCGGATCCTCCCCGTTTATTTCCTTGTTTGATTCGCTCTCCTTCCAAATATGTAGTACATACAGTTTTGGTCAGGACAGTAAAAAATTCAATTCTGGTTTCCTTGCATGCGGATCTTCCCTATTTATTTCCTTGTTTGATTCGCTCTCCTTCCAAATATGTAGTACGTACAATGTGGTCACAATTTACTATTAAGTGTTATATTCATACTTATCTTCTCATTTAATTGATAAGCGGATGTACTACCGTCGTAGCGTTAGTACTGGCACTATACTAGATTTATTTTGTTGGTCCAAATGTTGTCTTCGAATGCGAATTACTTGTCGGAATCCAGAGTTATTCATGGATCTGGCTTCTCAGCCTCTGGGCGTCTTGCACAATGCTCTGCGTACTAGGAGTCAAGGAGAATGCTGGCTATATTAATGGACTGTTTGTTTTTGTTTTGGATTCTTTAAAAGTTGATTCTGGATTGTGATTGTAGAGAAGCTGATTCTCCAAAAGCTGAAATCTAAAAACACATATGAAGTGGATTGTGGATTCTAATGTATATGGGTGGGTTAGATTGTGAGAATAGATTTCTAGAATAAGACTGTTTATTTTTTATTCTGCTTTTAGGATCAGAATCCAGAATCAAAATCAAAAACAAAATGATTTCGAAGGAGGTAGTATGTCACGTCACTATTTTCATGGAGAGGTTCTTTGAAAATTTTGAAATTACATTCAGGTTCTCTTACCGGTTCTTTTAGAAAAAGGCCATTCAAAAATTCTGAAATTGTGTTTAGAACCTTCTAGAAATTTCAAAATTGCATTCAAATCCCCAACCGACTCTTTCGCAAAAGATCCATTCAAAAATTCAAAAATTGCGTTTACGTCCTCCCCTTGTTTGTTTTGCAAAAAAAACTTGTGCTTTCGCAAGTTCTAGTCAAGCTCCTTCTCGAGTCCTTTTGTAAAAAAATCATCAAGGTTTAAGAGAATTGCATCCAAGCTTGAACCATACCCTTTTGAAAAAAAACCACTGAGGCTTCAGAAAATTGCGTCCAGCCCCAAGATGAAATTCGCTTGGCGCGGCGTGTACGCCGCGAGGCTCTATGTAGTATTTTTTTATCTATGGTTGACTAACCGACTATCTGTAATTTGCTATGGATAAAATTAATATTATTCAACATGTTAAGCTGTTGTCGCTATACTTAGCTTGTATCATGCTCTTCACTCCGTGTAGTGTCTGGTTGAGCTTCATTCAGGTCCACGCCATGCCTTTGCTGTCGAGCTTAGTTTACACCACGCCCTTAACTTTACCACGGTTGTTTGTATCGCACATCTGCCGCACATTATGACGAAGGGAATAGAGATTGTTGAGATAAATATTATATTTTTTAGTAGTTAATTTGTTTGTTATAGGGCAATGTTTTTTTTTGTTTGATATTTTTTAAGGGTAGAAGAACGATTTAAGGAAATATTGGTAGAGGTTAGGAAGGTGAAGAACGTGCCATTTATCACCACTAGATTCTTTTAAAGAATTAGATATATCTTATGCTGAGAAGTTGTAAAAAAGATCCACTAACACAATTAAATACTACAAGAAAAAGCACGGTAGGAGCCTACAGTGACCGCGTCGCCTACCAGTTTTATTTAGAAGGATACTAGTCATGTGCCCGTGAGTTGCAACGAAAACTCAATTTGCGACAAAAATTTATTTGCAAAGAACACTAACTTTAGTTATGTTTCAATAGTAGAAAAAGTTTGTTCCTCCGAAGAGATTTGACTATCGGGTTAGATCCTCTTCCATCTCAACCATTCATATTAGATCCAACGAATCAAGTACTCTGAAGGAGAACAGACGATCGCCGCCAACTCTTAATTAGAATTAGTAGAGAGATCTCAATCCTTACCATTGAAGGAGGAGAAAGTTATTGCATTCCTCTTGCAGGAAATCTTCTTGCTTCTTGCACGCAGCCTTTCTCTTCTCTTCTCTTTCTGCGCGTGTCTCCACTACCGACCGGCCTGTCCTCCTGGAGATGAGAGTGGGTGCCCTCTAATAGGGAGCAGATGAAAGTAGAAGGCAGCATACGCAGGCGGATGGAAGCCAGGTCTCCCCGATATCTTCGCGATTGACACGTGATTTGGTTGCGTGATTCTTTCCTTTTAATTTATGCATTTTTAGATATGATGAGATAGAATTCCCGTATTATGGGATATGGTGCGTATATCCTTCTATCCATACAGGACCTGATGAGAAAATCCTTCCATTTGTAAGATATATGAATAACATCCTTCCATAGTAAGAACATGTGAATAGAGATATTCTAAAATAATATTTCTATTCAAAAAAGATATGATAAAATCCTTCCATCTAAGATATGATTAAATCCTCTAGAGGAGAACGGACCATGTCAGATCCTGTCCTCCTGGAGATGAGAGTGGGTGCCCTCTAATAGGGAGCAGATGAAAGCAGAAGGCAGCATACGCAGGCGGATGGAAGACAGGTCTCCCCGATATCTTCGCGATTGACACGTGATTTGGTTGCGTGATTCTTTCCTTTTAATCTATGCATTTTCAGATATGATGAGATAGAATTCCCGTATTATGGGATATGGTGCGTATATCCTTCTATCCATACAGGACCTGATGAGAAAATCCTTCCATTTATAAGATATATGAATAACATCCTTCCATAGTAAGAACATGTGAATAGAGATATGCTAAAATAATATTTCTATTCAAAAAAGATATGATAAAATCCTTCCATCTAAGATATGATTAAATCCTCTAGAGGAGAACGGACCATCTAAGATATGATTAAATCATCTAAGATATGATTAAATCCTCTAGAGGAGATCTTCTATCTCAGTCGTTCATGTCAGATCCAACAAATCAGATACTCTAGAGGAGAACGGACCACTGCCACCAACTCCTAATTAGAAGTAGTAGAGAAAATGCCTAAAAGTCATTAAATTTGGATTAGTAATGAGTAATACTTCATTTGTTTCTGAGTAGATAGCATTTAGTTTTTTACAATTCCATCAAAGCATATCTATAAACGACTATATTATTTTTTTATTATATCTTTGGATGGCACGTTTTACTTTAGTTTATAGTAGTAAATGATATTGAAAATATCTAAATGAGAAGGGTATCTTTACTATTATAAAAGAACGTAGTCGTGGTGGTTCATCTGTCATCCCACCAACACCTTCTTTCACAAGGCAACAGGTGTTGATAAATGTCTGCAAGATATAAAGCAATTGGGGGTGAACATGAGCAAAACTTGCTAACCTCCTGTTGAAACATCTAAGCCCTCTAATTTCGTATTTTGTTTTGGTAATTAATAACAATTATGTGTTAAAGATTAACAATTTTTCTTAAGGTTATGAAAATTAGGTTGGTCCTATGAAGAGGTGAAATCATTGAGCTTTAAGAAAATTGGAACATCATGCTAATACCAAGCTATAAGATGTAAGGACTCGTTTCTAACTTTTTGCCGATCTAGGTGTTTGGAGAAAAGATCGGATTGCTATTATAGGCGCCGTACTATTAAGAGGGACTTTTGGCTAGTAGCTTGAAGATAATTAGTGTAAACGTCTCAAATTCATGCTCGTACTTTGATCATATGCATTTCTAGGGAAATACCTTGAGATCCTATTTGAAAAATTGCATTGTCGGCACTATCGATCATCTAGTAGCGGTACTGTCGCTCGCAAGAGTGGCAGTATCGGCTTCAGGTGCGGTAGTTATTTGACAAAGAGGGGTGTTTTCAAGGCCAGCACTACCGACCATCTGGAAGCGGTACTACCGCAGGTGCGGTGGTACCGGCCCCAGTGGTTGGTAGCTATTTTACAGAATGCTGATTTTTTCTGTGTGCCCAGGCCAGCACTACCGACCCACTTAGGACAATACTGTCATAGGTGCTGTAGTACTGGCCCTAGTGGTTGGTAGTTGTTTTACAGAACGGTGCATTTCCTGAGTTTTACTCAGTCGACACTAACGCCCATCTAGGAGCGGTACTGCCACAGGTGCGGTAGTACCGACCCAAATGAACGATTGTCTTTTACCAGAAGAAGGTGAGAATGCAAAATTTTGAGAGCTTATGGTCAGCACTACTGATCCTACATGGGAGGTAGTGCTGGGGGTACTGTAGCAACGGCTAGTTCCTCTCAGCATTAAATGCTACAGTCAACCGTTGCACATGATGCCGGCACTATCGGCCCTACATGGGCGGTAGTGCCGACTTTCCTGAATTTTTCAGAAATTAAGTGGTAACAGTTAGAATTGTGGATAGGGGCTATAAATAAACTCCCACCTATAGTAAGGAGCAACTCTTGGACATTCATTGCATATTTGTGAGCCCTTGCAAGTTTGTCTTCATCTCTAGTGCATTTAATTCATATTTTGTGAGTTGTTGAGAGAATTCAAGTGTATACATTAAAGTTGAGCCATTGGACACTTGAGCAACCTCAAGCAAGCATCCAAGTCTATTCTCTTGGAGGTTGCCGCCTCCTAGACGGCTTGAAGGTGTGGAACCGGTGATCATTTCAAAGGAGCTTGTGAGAAGGCCCAGTAGATTGTGAAGGTTGGAGCTCACCTACCCAGAGGGGGAAGAGCTACCACTAGTGATCGAGGAAGGTTCATTTGCGCAAGGAGCCGAATTGATTTGTTCGAGCTTCCTCAACGTGGATTAGGGGAGACCGGCAAGTCTCCGAGACCACGGGATAAAAATCTTGTGTCCATCTCTTGTGGTTTGATCTCTTGTGTTCATTTGTGCAAATTTACATTCCTAGAGTAGTTAGTGTTTGCTCATTTATCTAGGATTGTCAAATTGCTTAGACATAACTTGCTGATACACTTAGTGAAACCTAGACGATTTAGGTTTTAATTGTTAAAATTCTTAATTCTAGTTTTGCTTAATCATTTATTGCAATTAAAGCCAAAATTTTTTAAAAACCTCCTATTCACCCCCTGTAGTCGGTTATCCTTGATCCTACACCTGTTAGCACCAGAATTTGGCAAGCCATGACCAATTTGTCAGATTAAGGATAAAAGTGGATTATTTCTGGCCTATATCGGGTAAAAAGGAAAAGGATAAGTTAAAGATAGAATTGTGACAAATATTGATTCTAAGATGGAATTTTATCTGTACAGAAGCCGATATAGGTCATGGTGGGCAACGTATTGGAAAAGAATACGATTGGCCGATACACTATAAGAATGGATCAAGGGCGAGCAAAAAGAACAACAACAATCAATCAAACAACTCGTATATACTTTTTATTTAATTTCCTATCAACTAGAAGTAGTTCTGTAATTTAGAATCTTCTTTTTAATTCAATTTTGATAAATAAAATTGCGCATCGCCGATTGTTGGTTATCCTCGATTACGCCAGGTTTGATTTTCTCCGATCTTATTGCGCATCGTCTTTTTTGGAAAAATCTACCTTTTACCATCTAATCAGCCTTAACCAGCTGTTTAGACTTATCGTTACCTTTGATTTAATCGGATTCTGCTAGCTTTTTAGACTTTTTGCCGATTATTACATTAGATCGGCTTTGACCGTATATTTTTATATCTATCTTGCTGATTGCAGGATCAAATCGGCTGGCACGCCACAGACCAATCTGAACTCGACGTTCTCGTGTGTTTGAGCCGATCAATCCTTCGTCATATTTTTTGGCTCAACACCTCCAAACAAACTGTGCACGAGATATGGACCAAAACTTGCTACATTTGTAACGAGTTGGTTGGTGTTAGTTGTATGGAACAATGTATCAGGAATTTATTAAATTTTAGATGCATGTTGTTAATCTAAGACTAGCATGAAGGATAAAAATAGCAAAGTCACAATTCAAGTGTCATTTTTTGTTTTAAAAATTAGAATTACACTGTGCTACAATACAAATTAAATATCTATATGTACTATCGTGTGAGCCTAGCCTTTTTCAGAACAAAAAAGTTATGATCTTTCCAAGAAAATTTTGTGAAATAGAATCACATCATGAAACATATTGTTTAAAAATTGTTACACATCACATCTGTAAGTCTCAATTTGCCATCCTCTTATATAAAACGTGCGATTTGAAAGGTTTATCGGTGTATCACCATTAGCGAGATTTAAGAAGATATTGCAAAGGATGGACCACTCTTTAACGTTGACCAAAAAGTGATGGCAGATGTTTCATTGATTTGGTGGTTCATTAACTCTTGTCTTCCTTTCCGCACCTAAAAAAACTCCCAAACAATAACCGAAAAAATGTTTCTCGATAAACAATTTAATTTTTTATTCTTATCCCAACAATCTACTCACTCTTGTCAATAATTTAGAGGCCTGCACGTCAGTGCAAGAGTGATGCTAGATAGAGCAGAGCTCGACCGAGTAATGCAAAAGAGCCGAGGGTATAGAGCAAACCAAACCCAGTGGCACCGACTCAATATGCTGGGGTGATATGATTTTTTTATCCCTAATAAAACATAAAAAAATTGAGCTATTAGAAAGAAAAAAATAGTGAAAAAATCACCTTAAAAGTATAAAAATAATATGTATTTACAAACAAAGGCTCTCTTCGGGACCTCCACAATCAAAAGCTATCACTTTTTTATAATCTATTCTAAAAGAGACCAAAATTTAAAAGCTAGAATGACGACCCAGCCGATCAGGCCAGCAAAAGAAACCCTCGCCGTCCGCACAGACCGATTCGCGCGGCGCCCGTCGCGCCGCAGACGCAGTCGCATCTCTCTCGCTCGCTTGCGCCGAGCACCACCGGGAGCCACCGTGCAGCCTCGCCTTCCGTAACAGGCGAGCCACCCCCCCATTCCCGAACAATCCGCGTAGGCGGGGGGTGCCCCGTGGCCTTGGGTGCGAGTCGCACTGCACAGCTCCTCGCCCGCGCCGCGCTGTTGCTAGGCCAGTCGCCGTGCCACACGTCAGGACGTGCCGCGCGGAGAGCCGTTGCTACTCGCTTGCCGACGCGCCGGTGTCCTTTAAAAATTAGTTTGTGCAATGTATCCTTTAAAAAATAACTAAGTTTAACAGAGGAGGTTAATCTCGTGGTTAGCCGGTTTGAAGTATGGCATCCGTGTGGAGTTCTTTTTTCATAAGGCAAAGGCGTCATCGTGTCGTCCTTCGGCGGGAACTAGGTTAGCATTGGAAGATTTTGAGAATGTCGCGAGGGCAAGAGTGGAGCCAGACCACCAGTTACCTAGGCCATGGCTCGAGGTATGAGATGGAAAGCCCACGAAAAATCTCTTCAAAAATCACTAAAATCACAAATCGTCCGAAGAACATGGCCCAGCCTGAGCTTGGGCATAGGCTAGCTCTCGGCAGAAACAGCTAAAGGTGTTCACAATCATACAGTTGCTCAGGCAAACGATTCCTCCACATCTTCTCAAAATCAAGAGTTTATTCCACATCGTACGTCGTTCAGATCTGAACAAATTTCAGAGGTTTCAATTTTGCCAAATCATACGTTCATCAAGTCATACCATAGTCAATGTCTCAAAGAGGTAGATGGTCTGGGACCAAGGTTTGAAATCTTGGTTTCGGGAGACATATCGGAGGAGACCGAAAGATGAAATTTCGGCGAGATCTCGTAATTTCGGAATTTTCTCGGACAAAATACAAAAACAAAAATTCAAATCCATTTTTTTCCACCGAGATTTTGCCAAGAAATGCCGATATTTCAGCAAGAAATGCCGAGATTTCGGTGAAATTGAACTGAGCGAAAAACAGTACAAAACACATTGAATTTTTTTTATTTTTTTATAGTCCTGCCATATCACTAATATTCCCATAAAAATTTCATATGATCATCAAGGCTGAGGAATGTTTAAAAATTCAAAAAGTGCTACTGTCTTGATAAAATGCTGACCAACAAATTTGAATTGAATGAAAAATAGAAAAAACACATTAGAATTTTTTTAAATAATTTACATGGTGCTGACGTATCACTAATAGTTTCATAAAATTTTTAGATGATGATAAAGCACGAGAAATTTGTAAAAATTCGGATAGTAATGATGTCCTAGTAAAAGCCTTACCGTCAAAATTCAACCGAATAAAAAATTCTTCAAACTACGTTAGGAAATTTTCAAAAAAAATTATGATCTTGATGCATCATTAATATTGCCATAAATTTTTCAAATGATTATCAATCCTGAGGAATTTTAAAAAATTCTGGCAGGGCTACTGTCGTGATAAAAGCCTAATGATCAATATATAGATTTGGTTTAGCAACCAAAAAGGGTTTAGAAATTTTTAAACTTTTACAAAAGAGTTCTAAGGCAATGCTTGAGTTGTCATCAAAATTTTGGATCTTAATCTCACTCCTATGAATTTATAAAATTCTTAGAAGAGTAATGTAAAGTTAGAAATTTCGGCAACATTTCGACTGATATTCGGATTTTAAAAGTTACAATTGGAAACAATCAATATATATTGGCACCACAAATGATAGGTATGAAATAAAACTGATACATATGATAATTCATCACATATACACCACAAATATGACCATACAGAAGCATATTCACCACATATATGACCATGCAACGGTGGTTAATAAACGTAAGAACTACCTATGAAAGCATGGATGACGTCAGAACGCAACGCTCAGCCCGAACCACCTACAAGAGACATAATTAAAGAATGAGTATGCAGTATGACCATGTATTGCAAGAAGATGTAAAAGCATAATTAATAGGACTATGAACATGTTTTGTAAGAAGATACATAATTAAAGGAGTAGAATCATGCAAAGCATTGACAACAATGTATTTATGTACCTACGAGTAGTAGTACTCGAGTGGTGTAAACTCCACCTTCTCGTTATTGACAATGATCTTGTGATGTTGCTTGTACTCTTCCCAGTTCATGTCCTGAGGTAGTCAGGTAGACTTCCAATGTTCATAATGAGCCATCCAGGCATCATGATTCTCTGACTAGTAAAGGTACCTGACAGATGTGTCTCATGCGTACAGATCGGCGTAGGGATCAGTGTAGTCAAACAAAGAAGACATGCTCGATTCGTCATAACTCTATCTATGACCGTACCCACCCTGATCCCATCCATAGGGTATCGAACCGTACCCTACCACGGGATACCCAGGATGCTCATTCGGGAAACCCCAATAGCTCGAAGACTGGCTGCTAGACCATAAGCCTACATCATCCTGGGTTGTCCTACTGTCATCCACTCCCACCACTCGCTGTGCCCTTTCTTGTACTATGGGTCTGCCTCTGTGAGCCCTTCCTCGAGGTGTTTCCCCTTGTTGCGATCCTCCCGGCGATTGTGGCTGTGAACAGGGCCAGAGGGAGTAGCAGGCAGCGTCCATCCCATCGTCGCCTCCAGAGTCTGTCGCCGAGCTACTATCAGCGGTCTCCTGATACTGCACCTTCTAAGGGGGTGTATCCGTGTCGTCGTCATTGCCGACATTAGGCTTGTTATCACTTTGTGTCTTTACTTTTCCCTTGACACGCTGGCTGCTTGACAACTTCGCCAACCCACCTAAAGCATCCGTTAGCATGTCGTCGTCGTCGGTACCACGCTTCCTCTTCTATGTGTGCATCTGACAGATCGTGAACTCGGCCCAATCTGGGAGGCTCTTCCCATATGCGGCCAATTGGAAGTAATATTAACACCGTTGTGAGATTTTCACATACATGATAATCAAGTAGAACATACCATAATTCCACGTTACCTATGGCCTTGTTCATCTCTTCTGGCGGGATAGTGTCAACCACGAAAATATTATTTGTGATAACTAAATGCCAATGAATAAACAATGAATGCCACAAAAACACAAAAGATGCCACTGAATGAAAAATAAAAATATTATTTGTGATAACTAAATACAAAGTAGCCATTAACATCATCTCGAAGAATTCAAATAAAATGAACATAAGCTCATACATGTTTGACCCTATTGTCCCTTTGATGTTCCCCTCCCATTAGTTTAGTAAATCATTTAGTACCTTATGATCCTCTCCCACCAGTTATACCATCACCGTTACATGATCATCTAAACCCTCTTGATTTGCTCTTTTCTTTTATCAATCTTTCATCATGTGGTACAGAGCATACACTAAAATAATTAGCAAAGAGCGTACTTATATATGCACCGTTACTAGCTAGTTATTGTACATGCTAAATATAAAAAGAGCATACTAGCTAGTTATTGTATATGTAAAGAGCATACACTAATGAATCGAAGTAAAATATGCATCACCCTTCTACGACTATTCATAACATAAATATGATCATATTTTACATGCTAAATAATGCAAAATTCGGCCCTATCCGCTAGTTAAATGGTGCATTTCGGCTAAAAACGATGAAATCTCGTCACTAAACACCGAGATTTCGTTACCTGTATCGCTGGGAAATCTCGGTCAGAGGGCCGAGATCTTGCTTGAAACGGTCGAGATTTCCCTCTTTTGGACCGGATGTGGCCGGATATGATCGGATTTTGGAGGGAGAGGTCGGGTGGAGTTGGTTCACTGTGGAGAGGAAAGTGAATGAGCTATGTCGAGAGTGAATGATTGAGCCTCCATTAAAATCAATGTGACTAACATACATAAAAGAGTTCACTCCTTAGTACTAATAGTCACCATCACCTATAGCTCAGTTGGTAAAGTCCCATGGTTGCAAACTTTATGTTCTGGGTTCAAGTCATGGCCGCAACACTTTTTTGCGAGTTTTTTTCATTGTTATGAGGATGCAAAAATTCAGAAAAAATTGGTGATAGCTAGGAATTGATTTTGAGATCTCATGCAATTAAGGTCCATACTGTACGAAATGGATACCGGTAAATTTCGGACAGTGCTACTACCGTGGTACCAGCGAATTTCAAGCCATGTCAGAAAATTTTGAAAATTTTTATGGGTGGTTTTGAAGCATCAGTAATGTTCCTATAAAATTTGTAGATGATGATGAAACCAATGGAATTTCCAAAAATTGTGATAGTGCTACTTCAAAGTCTTCCGACTTTAGAATGCATGCTTATACAGTTTATAATTTTTTATTGAGCAACCAAAATAGGTTTAAATTTTTTGTAACCTTTAGAGAAGGGTTATGAATAAATCCTTAATATATCATAAAATTTTTGGATCATGATAACACTCGAACAAATTTATAAAATTCTGACACGGTTAGTGTCCCGCATATATTCGTTCTGTTTTTGAATTTTTAAATATAACAAATGAAGTTAAATTCTTTTGAAAAATTTTATGTATGATCCTAGATTACTAAATATGGTACCATAAATTTTCAGAGTATGATCAAACTTGTACAGTTTTTTTAAAAAAAATCTAAAATTGTTTATGCTATTTTTATAAAATATCTCAAAAATTCGGTTTTTCAACAAATTTTCATCAAAGATGACATTTTGAAGGGTTATTGTGCAAAATCCGGTCAAATTACCCGAGATTTGACAAAATCGCACCGAAATTTTTGAGATACTGTAGCATTTGAATTTTTTTAAAGAAATTACCCAGCCGGGATTTTAGATCTCGCCCTAGCCCAAATCCGAAATCTCGGACGAGATTTCCGAAATTTCACTCAATTTTAGAACCTTGGTTCGTGGTACCTCGTCCGACGTGATGGCATGACTCGATCCCTCTGCATTTTCTTGCAGGCAACTCGTAACGTGATAGGAATTAGCCATCGGATCCCATCCAATGAAACACGCATTATCCACTAGCACTCGTTCCATGTTAAATCTCCTCAGCTCACTATGTTCTTTGGCCTTGCGCACAGGAGCACACTACCGCTCGGTACTTCGCCACCATCCTCCATCACGAGCTCTCGGGCTTCTCGCCGGCTTCCTTCCTATGCACGCGACGCGACAGTTCTCTGCTGTTCTCCTTTGCGCGCCAGGCGTGCGCAATACCTCACCACCGGCCTTCTTCCACGAAGCCTCGCCGTGAGTGCGACAGTACCCTGCTCTCCTCATCTCGCGTGAGTGAAACTTGGCCGTCGGCCTCCTCATCACGCGAAAACTGCTAATTGGTTTGCCACCAGCGTGAGAAGCTGCCGGGGAACCTAGCTTGCCCCCAACTTTCGTCGCACGGGCTGGGGTTAAAACACATCGCCGTACTCCTGCTTCTCCTTCGTCAAACTCCTTAACCAGGATGACCTCAATCAAGTAATTTTGTTAGCTGTGAAACAGAATCACTATTTGATGTCTTGAACCTGTTTTCACGAAATGCTTGACTTGCTCATATGCTAATTTCGAAGATCCATTTGAAGTTTGTGTGTGTGTGTGTGATTTTGATGCTCTTGATTCCTTTCTTTCAAGTTTAATGCCAAATTTGCAACATGTTTCAATTTTTGAGTAAAAAAATGCTCAAGAAGTTGAGGCCATCGACACTAGCAGGTATTGCTTGAAGCTTTTCTTTTTGTAACGGACTTGTTGAAACAGTTTTACTAGTTACCCTCAAGTCCCACACAAATTTCCTAAAGTTTTGCGTAATTTCATTAAGTTTCACTAGTCCCACACAGGTTTCGTGAAATTTCACATTGTTTCGTTAAGTTTCACTAATTACAGTTGTGTCCCACACAAGTTTCACGAAGTTTTACATTGTTTCGTTTAAGTTTCATTAAGTTTGCGATCAGACGAGGTGATACTCTGGTTGAAGCTACTGAAACTGGTGATGCAGCTACAGTGCCAATTCCTTCACTTTTTCAGACAGCTAGGTGGGCCTACAAAGAGAAGTTTTCATCAGCACAAACCAACTCTTCGACTAAAATGCGCAGAGATTGACCCTTACACACTTCATATTCTGGTCAATCCACAGTTGAAGTACTTAAAGATCACGCCTTTGTTAGGCACAAACGCATTTGACACCTTCTTGTTCCTACTTTCTCTCTTGCTGATGTGTTCAAGAATCACTTTTTTGGGTTCTAGGTAGACCTGAGAACCATGCCAACCCGACTCGGCCTGCATGGCACCGGCACAATGGATCGTGGATTTAGGTCATGTCGTGTTGTACCAGCCTAACTCATCTATAGTGAGCTCAAGAATGGCCCATTGTACCTCATACCACCTTTGTGTCATGACGGTTTAGTTCCGATCCATTTACACTATTGTGAAAAGAGAAAATGAGCCAAAGATGCAGAGGGCCAAAGTAGTTGACATAAATATTGGGAAAAAATAACTAAATTTTATTCATTCTCTGTAAAAAGCGTATCGAGATAATGGTTGATCTCTACTCATAGATTTCATTGCGACCTGCTCAACGCTTCGGAAGAAGAACTTAACGCCTTGCCTTTTAGCTTCTTTTCACACACTTGAAGTGCCCAAATCGCCTTGCACTTGTTACATTGTTAAAGCATTTCTTTTTGATTCACTTGTGCTGCCAAAATTTTTTATAATATTTGTCGAAAACTGTAAAAAAAAACTCATACCAAAACTATATCTGTGTCGTGCACACAACCGTGTCATGCCGATCTGACCCTTACTTATGCATGCCGTGCTGAGCCATGGACCGGCCCCAGAATTCCTAGCCCGATGCAACGTCTAGTTCCAAGCTTCCAGCTGCTAAGCAAATTCACTTCTAATTTCCTAATCCTGAGGACAGTGAGCCAGTGACAGCAGTGACTTTTATTTGTAGATTTCAAATACAATGTGCTGAAGAAGCAGAGTTTAACTTAAACACATATACCATTAAGGAAAAAAAAAGCCAAGAACAATCCCATGAACATGAACATATGAACAATCATCATTTATCCCAACACCAAGAACCAATGAACACAAATGTCCTCTTCTTTTGTTTACAACATATTTTTTTTTGGTCAAAATTCTTTTCCAAAGGAGAAGAAAAGAAAAAGGAAAGAAAGAATGAACACATGTATACGCTCCGGTGATCGGCGAGGCGAGCCAATGCATCTCGGAGCTCTGGAATCTTGAATCAGTTCGCTGCCGGAGGCGGCTTTGGCGTCTTCGGCGGCCGTGCAGGATCAGCTCCGGCGAACCCCTGCTCGATGTCGCCCCCACGCGGGCTGAATGATGTCCCCACGACTGCTTGCTTGCCCCTGCTCAGAAGTCGCCGCAGCGACCGCAGCCGGGCGGACACAGGCGACCTCATGTCGTCGGCACCTCCCGGCATCCTGCTCGCCGGCAGCGGCGTCGCCGGAGACGACGACGTCACCATCGTGTCCACCGCCACTGGCCGCATCGGGATGTCGATCACCAGATTCTCCTTCCTGCGCCCGGAGCTCGAGGAGCTCGTCGAGGCGGCCGCGGCGGCCATGTGAGGTGCCAGCGGCGGAGGCATAGCGAGGCCGGCGTTGGCGACGTCGTCGTGGATGCCCCAGAAGAGGACGTTGGTCCGGAACATCGGGAACTCCACGGCGGGCTCCTCGCGCGGTATGCGCGGCAGCCCCTCTGCTGTGAGCTCGCCGGCGTCGGCGCCGACGGGCGCGCGGCAGAGCGGGCAGGTGTCGTGCGAGTGGAACCACATGTCGATGCACTCCACGTGGAACCCGTGGCCGCACTTGGGCAGCATCCGCACCTTCTCGCCGTCGGTCACCTCCGAGAGGCACACCGCGCACTCGAGCGCCTCGCCCTTGGCGTCGGGAGAGCCGCCGCCGCCGTAGACCGTGACAGGAAGAGACTGGAGAACGGAGGCCGGGAGCCCGCGGCCCGGGAACGGGGAGGCGGCGACGAAAAGGAACCGCGAGGAGGGAGTGGACGGCGCCAGAAGCTGGTTGGAGCCAAGGTAGCGCTTGGCGTAGAGGTAGAGGAGTGAGACGAAGACGACGACCATGAAGAGGAAGATGACGGCGGCGAGCAGGACGCCGTTGCTGACGGCCAGCTGCGACGGCGCTGCCGCCGACGATGCCTTCGCGCTGGGGAATGAGCTCGTCGGCCCAGACGAATACATGGCGCTCGGCTTGAGCGCTTCTTGAATCTTGCGGCCGTGGCGAGAGGAAGAGAGAGGCGAGACAGGAAGGAAAGCAGCCGTAGGACACCGCCTGCGGAGGGTTAGTGGTATTTGAAGAACGCCGCGGGGAGGGGGGGGGGGGGGGGGCAGTGAGGCGAGGCGGCTAAGGGATGACGGTAGTGGGATCTTCTGCGGTGAGAACACGCATCTCTCTGGTCAAGGGGTGCCGTCGAGGAGATGCAGAGGATCCGGGGGGATGGGATGTGGCGTGGTGGACTTCGTCTTCGTCAACTTGATGTTTGGCTCGTCCCGTTTGACTCGACTGCCGGGGGGTTTCTTCTCAGTTACGTGCTCTGCTCCGGTGGCCTCCGAGAAGCATCCAACTGGCGGGCAGTCACCTCGGCAAGCGTGCAGCCCGCAGGAAACGAAATTCGCCGCCGCCAGGGTGACTGACCTCACCGGTCAAATTGGTCGTCCATCACCGTCCTCTCCGTGTACGAGCTCTTGTAGGTTTTTAGTACTCCGTCGATTTTCATATCAGGTTGTTTGACTCAGCACGATTTTCAAAGTAAATCTTGATCGTTATTTTTTTTATAATGTTTTGTTCATAGCTACAAAATCATAATCACATGAAAATACTTTTAAATATGAATCTAACATTATCAATTTTGTGTCATATAATCGATATATTATTAGACTAATTAATAATCAAAACTTACAAACTTTAAATCTTAAAATTCGTTGGCGCCTCGTAAAAATTAAGAGGGGGAAGTAGCATGCAAGGGAATTCTATCAAACAGTGTTTTGTTGGCTTTTCTGGATCAATTTGATCCTCTATGACCTCTCGATCGATCTGCGATCGCGGTAAACGACTGCAAGCACCCCTTCTAACCGAAATGCATACGAGCTAGGGACGCATGGGTCCTGGTTTTGCGACCATCAACGGCAAGGTGATTCGTCGCGCGGTGTACCGGCGGCTGGTACGACTGAATTTTGGACCAGATGATGAGATACGACTGGAAACTTTGTGCCAGCGAGCAGGCAGGCAGCGTGCTGACCGGTGTACTTCGCGGAGCACTGCAGCCCATGGAAATTGTCAAGGAACCTCGCTATCGAATAGTCCGGGGTTCTCGAACAGATCTGAATTGGAGAACAGAAAGAGAGAGAGACACGTGTTTAGGGAGAGCAACAGAGGAATTCTTTTATTCCTAATGATTGCTTGTACATAGGGGGGACCCCCTCCTCCTTTTATAGCGCTCACCTAGGATTTAGGCTAAGGGACCAGCATGGGCCTTCAATGGGCCATCAGGGTTTCCCAACACTCCCCCTTGGGCCCTTTGCCACGAGATGCATATGCCTCATTAAAACTCCAGAAAAACCCAGTGGAAAAATACTTGAAGAAAGAGTACATAGCATACGCTTACTATGTTGCACAAATTGCCTCGTTAAAAACCTTATGCAAGAAAACTTCATGAAAAACTTGTTAAGAAAAAAGAGTACAATTCTCCCAACTTCAAATGATAATCTTCGAGATTCATGTTGGGTATTCATAATTCATGCTCGAGATTCATGTGGGAGTATGTGAAATATCTCCCCCTGAAATCTGCACTTCTCTAAGTCTCATCATCCCAATTCCTTTTACGCACCTTTCAAAGGTAGATGCTGGGAGTGATTTAGTGAACAAATCTGCAAGTTTTTCACATGACTTAGTATGCAATATCTTGATCTCGTTCATCTTATGCAATTCATGAGCATAGAAGAACTTGGGTTGATATGCTTCGTGAGATTGCTCTTCACATAACCCATCTGTGCTTGGGCAACACAAGCTGCATTATCTTCATAAATTATCGTGGGAGTTTGCTCGATATTCAAGCCACATGACTTCTGGATATGGTGAACCATTCTTCTTAGCCATGCACATTCACGAGATGCTTCATACAAAGCAATGATTTCCGAGTGGTTTGTCGACGTCGAGACAAGAGTCTGCTTAGACGACTTCCAAGAAATTGCTGTTTCTCCACATAGGAAAACATAGTCGGTTTGGGACTTGCCAGTATGCGGGTCTGATAAATACCTAGCATCGGCATAGCCAACCAAATTCAATTCATTGTTTCTTCTGAAAAACAGACCAAGGTCTTTGCTTCCTTGGAGGTAACGGAAGATGTCCTTAATCCCTTTCCAATGCCTTTTGGTGGGTTCTCAGATTTGTCATCGAGCTAGCAAATTCACAGCGAACGCAATGTCCGGCCTGATGCTATTTGCAAGGTACATGAGCGCTCCAACTGCACTCAGATATGGGAATTCTGCTCCCAGGACTTCCTCCCCCTCTTATCTAGGTCTGTATGGGTTTAGGTCTGCTTGGAGTGACCTTCCGACCATTGGAGTCTTCGCAGGATATGCCTTTTCAAATCCAAATCTTTCCAACACTTTTTGCGTGTAGGTTGATTGATGTACCAAGATTCCTCCTTGGACATGTTCAAGCTGCAAGCCTAAACAAAATTTGGTTTTACCCAAATCTTTCATTTCAAACTTAGACTTCAAGTATGAGCATGCCTCTTCAATTTCTTCATCCGTCCCAATGATGTTCAAGTCATCTATATAGACGGAGATTATACAGAATCCATCCGGGGATCGCTGTATAAACACACATGGACAATCTTCGATGTTTGTGTAGCCTTTCGTGCAGAGGAAGTCACTCAAGCGATTGTACCACATTCTTCCTGACTGCTTCAGCCCATACAGTGATTTCTCCAATTTCACATATGCATGTGTTTCTATTTGCTCCGTCTTGGTTGGGATAGGAATTCCTTAGGTACTTTCATGTATATCTTGAATCCAAGTTTCCATACAAATATCTTTGTGACAACATCCATTAGCTTCATTCTCAACTTCAAGTTGACTGCCATTGAGATCAAATATCTAAAGGTGATTCATCCCATGACCGGAGAATAGGTTTCTTCATAATCAACTCTAGGACGTTGAGTGAAACCTTGAGCTACGAGCCTTGCCTTGTACCTTACAACTTCGTTGTTTTCATTTCTCTTCAGAACAAAGACCCATTTGTGACCTACGGGGTTTATATGGGGAGGTGTGCGGCATACGAGCCCAAACACCTTTCTCTTGTTCAGAGAGACTAACTCTGCAGTGATTGCCTTTTTTCATTCTTCCCAATCTAGCCTTTTCTTTGCGAAGTTTGCTTCAACGTTGGCTGTTGCTCTATTCAGGGATTCTCCTGTTATTACAAAGTTTATGGCCATTTCTTCATGGGGTGCTTTATGCACTTCTACTTGCTCTTCGCTGCTTTTCCCTATCGTAGGAGCAAGTTCCTTTAGCTTTTCATCGCCTATGTGTGCGCACACATTATTTCCGACGGCTTCCTTCAATGGAAGATTCAAGTCTGCAATTGCCTTTCCTGTTGGCTTCTTTCCAGTGCCAGGTCTCAACTGGCTCCCCTTCTTTCCTTGGGGCATTTTCGTGATTGGTTGTGGTAAGTCCTCTCGCTTGATTTTCTCAGGGCGTCTCCGGTACTTTGGGTTTGAGGAGCAGATTTCTGCTCTTTTTCTTTGAGGCCTCTCGAGCAGGTTGAGGACACCTTCTATTTTCTTTGGTATTTCGACCCTCTCGGTGCATTCCTTGCGGGTACATGCGACTTAACCACGCCCTTGGATCACAAAAATGATCAGCGGTTCATTGCTAAATTTCGCAAATCAATTATCTTCGGACTTCTTGATTTGCTTCATTAGTGCGGGGTCATGTGCGGGATCCGATGGAATGCCATATGATTTCCGGCATTTTTCATCCAAAGGTTGATTTCCTCCTCCTAATGACGGGAAACGATCCTCGTCAAAAATGCAATCAGCGAACCGGGCTGTATGCAAATCTCCAGTCATGGGTTCAAAATACCTGATTATGGATGCACTCTCATAACCAACGTATATCCCAGACTTGCGGAGAGGGCCCATTGCGATCCGTGAGGGTGGTATAGGTACATATACCATACACCCAAATTTTCTAAGATGGGAGATCTTCGGGATGATCCCGTGCACAAGCTGCATAGGAGAATGGATGTTGTAGGCCGACGGTCTAAAATTGATAAGAGCTGCTGCGTGCAAGACTGCGTGTCCCCAACAAGTGTTGGGCAAGTTACAACTCTGCAAAGCGGTCTGGCAATGAACTTAATCATCTTTATTAGTGCTTACGCTAGTCCATTATGCGTATGGGCGTGCGGTGCTGAGTGCTCAATCGCTATCCTGTTCTTTGTGCAATAATCATCAAATGCCTTTGAAGTAAATTCTCGGCATTGTCCATTCTAATGGACTTCACGCGATGATCGGGAAAGCATTCTTAATTCTTATGATCTGCGAGATCGGCTTTGCAAAAGCATGGTTTCTTGTTGACAACAAGCATACATGCGACCATTTCGAGGAAGCATCGATGAGCACCATAAAGTATCGAAGCGGCCCCGATAGGCTGAATCGGACCGCAAATATCCCCTGGATGCGTTCGAGAATGCAGGATTTCACTTTGCACTTTCATGACAGAGGGTCTAGTTATTAATTTCCGGTGGCACATGCAGGCACACAAAATCTTCATGATTCGAGAAATTTTTAACATTAATGCCATGACCTTGTGAGTTGTTCATTATATTTCTCATCATTCTCGGACTGGGATGACCTAATCTACCATGCCATAAAGAAAATAACTCGGAGATTCTAAAGCAGTCTTCAAGGAAGTATACACTTGGTGCATGAATATTCGTGTAGTACAACCTGATTCATATGGGGACATTTTTCTAATACCATTTTTCCACATACCGCGTGCTTCACAATGCACAAGTATTCTTTGCCATTTTCTTCATTGGTTTCTACGTGAAAACCATTGGCGCGGATGTCTTTAAAGCTTAAGAGAGTGCGCATTGATTCAGAGTACAAAAGGGTTTCTTCAATTACCAAAGTTGTACCCATAGGCAATATAATTGTGGCTTTTCCTGAGCCGATTACATATGAGTCGCTTCCTGCGATCGTAGTAATCTTTCCAGTGTTCTTCGTGATCGACTGGAAATACTTAGACTCTCTTAAGATGGTATTTGTTGTGCCACTATCAACAATGCATATCTCTTCCATTTGGGCGCTACACGATTTCTAGATAAAAGAAATATAATTCCAATCAGATAGAGGCAAATAATCCAAATATTGCTTGCAAATTTGAAGAATACTGGAATAAAGAATAAATTGCGTATTTATTCATGAAAGGAGTATGCTCTTCTAGAGCTTACAATTCATTATTCAAAGAAAATGCTAACAACCATAATCTAAAGAAAATGCATTAAACAGAATCTGTAAAATATGCATTAATTTCTACTTCTATGTCATCGGCAGAAGTTTTCTCTTCATTTGCCATAATAATGGCTGCAGCATCGATGTCCAGGCTATTCTGTGAGGATGAGGTAAGTGGGGTATCTACATCCATGACATCCTCATCACCGATGTTGGCGAAGTGTTAGCCTGCGAGGCGTTTTCTTTTGCCTTTCTCTTAGCCTGATATGCGTTGATCACTTCTTTGGATTCCCGACATATCTTCGACCAATGTCCCTAAGTGCCACACTTGAAGCACGTTTGGTTCTGCTGTCCATACGGCTTGGCGTGCGCCTTTTCTTTGTCATCCCTCTTCACAGGGGCTTTGGACTTTCCTTTGGCCTGGGGCCTCTTTTTTCCACCCTGCTTGCCCTTCTTTCTATAAGTGGGCTTTCTTACCTTGTAGCTATTGGCATTGACTTCTGTGCTAATGCCTCGTCCAGGTGGTTGCGAGACATAGTTCTTGCGTAGAACATCGTCTTGCGATTCCGCAACTTGCATTACATCAATCAGTTCGCTATACTCCTTATATGCGTCCTGACGATAGCTGCGTGCACTCTGGATAGCATTAGGGTGGAAGGTAGAGAGAGTTTTCTCAATCTTCTCTTCATCAGTGATCTTCTTGCCACATAGAGAGATATTGGTACAAATTCTGTGCAAGGCAGAATTGTACTTGGCCATCGCTCAAGTCGCAAACCTCAGCGCACCCAATCTTGCGTGCTTGGGGCAAGATGGTGTACTTGAGCTTTTCGAACCGCTCAAGTGCGTACCAAAGCTCAAGTGCACTCTCCTCGACCATATATTCATTCTTTAGAGTGGTGAGAGGTGGTGCTCGAGAAAATGCGAGCTTGATCGTTCGCTTTCGGTAGGTTTTGCGTCTGCGAGGACCCTAGACCAATCGCGGCGGAGCTTCTTGCCCCAAGAACGATCTTCACGTCCGATGCCCAAGTGAGGTAGTTACGACGTGCGGGGCGGTTCTTCAAACTCACGATTCACAATGCGGACATCCGCATGATTTCAAAATTATGGTTTAGATTACTGCGTGTAATCTGATAGAAAATGGTTGAAAAAACATAAAGTGCAGAAAAAAAAATAAATTGCTATGCATTGCAATATATTAAATAAAGCAACGGATACAAAATCCATAAAGAATATTCATAAAAACAGAGAAATAAAGCAAGAAAAATTAAAACAGAGCCAAATAAATCTTCTTGATTTTCTGGCATTTTTTCAAAAAACAATTCTGCAATTTTTCAAATTTTTCTGCAATTTTTTTCCTTTTTTTTCTTTTTCTTTTCTTTTTCTTTTCTTTCTTTTCTTCCAGCCGAATGGCTTAAATGGGCCTTGCCCTGGCCCATGTTTGCCTCGCCTAGGTTTCCCACGCACCGCATTCCCCGCGCCTCCATGCACCTACGCCTGTGCCGCCTCCACGCTGCCGCCTTGTGCCGCTTCCATGTGCCGCCGTCGCCTCCGAGGCATTCCCCATGCGCCCACGCCACCTTCATGGCTTCCGAGGCGAGCCGGGCCGTGGGCCGGCGATCGAGCGGCCATGTGGCGGGGCCAAGCAAGTCGGGCTGCGAAGTCGGCGACGAGCGCGGCGGCGCGGGCGCGACGAGCCGGCCGCGAGCCGGCGACGGAGCGGCCAAGGTGGGGTCTTAGCTAGCCAGCGGCGCCAGCAGCGCGCGGATGGCGGCGCGGAGGCCGAGCCGCGTCGCGCGTGGCAGCGCGAGGCCAGCGCGCGCCATGGCGCGTGGCGTGCACGCGACCGAGCCAAGCGCGCGCGCGGCGCGCGGGCGGCGGCGCCGTCTTGGCCGACGGAGGGCGATGGCGCCGAGTCGAGGCGGCGATGACTTCAGCGCGGTTGCGCGCTTCGGGCCGTGCCAAGGTTCGACGGCGACGGCTTCAGCGCAACACTCGGCGCTACTGGCGCGGCCTCGGCGCGGCGGCGGCCTTCTGGCGCTGGCAGCGCGGCGGACCAGCGGGACGCGGAGGCCGAGGCCGACCGGTTCATGCGACAGCGGCGTGGAGGCGGCCGAGGCGGTGGCGGGCTTCCGGCCGGCGAACCGACGATTCACGCGGGGTTTCACGCGTTGCTACGCGGACTTCATGTCATGCACGCAAACCAAAGCGTGGTGGTGGCATGGCGCTAGCGCGAAACCAAACGCATGTTTCCTTTTTTACGTGTATGATGTATGTACCGATGTTGCTGTAGCCGTGCCACGTGATGCAAACATAAAGCAGTGCGTCTGATAGATGCATGCATAGGATCAACGGCGATTAGAATCAATCGCGATTCTCACCTCTTCTCACCTTTTCAATTCGATCTCGGTAGAGCAGGCGATAACGTGTTAAGGAACCTCGCTATCGAATAGTCCGGGGTTCCCGAACAGATCTGGATTGGAGAACAAAAAGAGAGAGAGACACGTGTTTAGGGAGAGCAACAGCGGAATTCTTTTATTGCTAATGATTGTTTGTACATAGGGGACCCCTCCTCCTTTTATAGCGCTCACCTAGGGTTTAGGTTAAGGGACTAGCATGGACCTTCAATGGGCCATCAGGGTTTCCCAACAGAAATAATGCACGTCTGTAGTTTGTGATTCAAGTGGGTTCTGATGGACTTTAAGGGCATGGGGACAACATTTGGACCGTGCGTTGGGATCGCCTGCTGTCCTTTGATGTCAGATCGACCACCGCCCATGGTTGGAACGAGCGATCGGCGTTTCTCGCCGTGGTGTTTGGAATCATATATCCCTCGTTGGATGGGTAAGAACTTCTCTTTTATACCTTGGTCGTGGTTGTTCAAACCTTTTTGCTGAACGGCTCGCGTGCTCCGTGAACTACACCCGTGTGGACTTGCCTTTACATTTTGGCGGCAGGTGATCCGTTCTCGCGATCGGTAACAGTACACGATCGATATTTCTGGCCGGTAGATTCTATATTCAATGCAGAGAAAATCGCAATGTAGCCCCCTTAACTTCTCAGTCTGTATCACTTTACCATCTAAATTCGTACTTTACGTTCTCAAGCGCACTGAACTTGTGTCCATCTGCACCACAGGCCCATTTGGCCGTTTGCTAACGTTAATCTCTGAGCAGGCACAGCACAACGCAGAGCAAGGGCACTGTACTCCACCTCTCCGCCCCCCCACCCACTCTCTCTCTCGGCCGACGCAGTGGAGGCAAGGGTGAGGACAACACCAAGCCGCAACGGTGGAGCTCTGGTGAAGACGTGAGCGCGGCGCGTTCCCGACCCTGTGAATCCATTTTTGTTAGCATGAGGTGATGGGGACGACAAACATGGTCGGAACGGGGAAGCGAGGAGTCCACCAGATTCAGAGGGGATGCCACCGCCGGAATCGCATCCAACGACCTCTGTCTGTGGAAGCGGGTGCATAAGCACCACCTCGGCATGGAGATGCTAAAAATGTTGGTTGTTGGCGACAAGGGTGGCAGAGAAGACTCAGGGAAGGTGGCGGCCATGGCAGTAGGGAGGAGCACGGCTAAAGGATAACCGATTAGAGATGAGTGAATTGGAAGGTTTTAAAATTCTTTTTGGTTAAAATTCAGTTTTTGAACAAGTATGAAATAAATTTTCTTTTTGAGCAATTAAGACCTAAATATTATAAGTCTCACTAAGTGCACCAACAGCCTAAATCTAATCAAATCTTACAAACCTAGGATGGCAAGCATGCAATATAATCATTAGGAATGTAAATGCATAAAGTAAAGAGCAAGAATGTAAACCACGAGATAGACACAAGATAATTTTTTCCATGGTCATGGGGATTTACCTATCTCCCCTAATTAATGTTGATGGAACTTGAATGAATCAAGCCAGCTCCGTGTTCAAGTGGGCCTTCCTCAATCCACTAGAGGTAGCTTTTTTCCACTCCGGGTATGTGAGCGCCAATCTTCAAATAATACTAGGCCTCTTCATAACTTTCTTGAATAGATCACCGGTTCTCACACCTCCAAATCATCTAGGAGGCGACAAACTCCAAGAGTAATAAGCCGATAACGCTTGCTTGAAGGTCCTCAAGTACCATGAAGCTCAAGCAATGGATGCAATGCAGATGAATTATGTCAACAACCTCAAATGATGAACTAAATGCTGTAGAGTTGAAAAGAGGAAGGCAAGGGCTTAAATGTATTCAATAGTGGTATTCAAGAGAGTACACTTGTAGTAGAGAGGGGTACTTATAGCCCCCTAACCGCCAAAAGAGATGTTAGAGCCGAAATACCAACTTTAAATGCTACAAATATCCAAGTCCAGTAGGACCGGACTTCACTGTAATAGATAGTTATTGTGAATTTAATGCACCTTAACTTGCCGTTACTTTTGAGTGCGGTAGCATTGCCCCCGCACACCCCGGTTGCACCAATTTAGTGAAGATCAAGAACACAAAAACACCCATTCTTTTATATCACTACCACCAACAAAACTGCGGTAGAGCACATGACGGTAGTAACTTCCTTCAAAAAAACACATAAAACTGTTGGGAAACCCTAATAGCCCATTGAAGGCCCATGTGATCCCTTAGCCAAAACCCTAGATGAGCGCTATAAACGGAGGAGGGGTCCCCCCCTAATGTACAGGAAATCATTAGCAATAAAGAATTCCCGCTGTTGCTCTCCATAAACACGTGTCTCTCTCTCTTTCTGTTCTCCAATTCGGATCTGTTGGGAACCCGGACTATTCGATAGCGAGGTTCCTTAACACGTTATCGACGAAGCTCTCTGGGAGATCGAGTGGAAAGGTGAGAAAGGTAGGATTTTGGAGATTGAATCTAAGCGCTTGTCGTTTTCTTCGCATGCATCTATCCTCGCATCTTGTCTTGTTTTCCGTCCGTGCACGAAGTCACACGGCGATCGCTCGGCTTCTGATACTGCTTTTTTTCTCGTTCATCTCACAAAAAATTACATGCATCTCGGCGATCGCGCACGGTCGCGGCCGGCCGGCACCACGGCGCCTCGTAAGGCACGCCAGAAGCCGCTGGCGCACGACCACCCTGGTGCGCACCACCCAGCTTGAAGCCAGCCATCGCCGCTTGCAGCCGGCGATGCCTCGGCCCGCGTGCACCACCACTCGTAGAAGGCGACGCGCCCGCTCGCCGAACCGTCGCGCCCGGCCGACGCGCCGACCGACGCGATTGTGCCCTCCTCGCTTTCGGCCCGCGAAGCCCCACGCCGCGACGCACGAGGCACCTCCGGCGTGGCGTCTTAGCCTCGTCGGCTCCGCTTCGGTCCGGCTCGAAGCCGGATGAGCCGCCGCCCACGCGCCCCGATCGCCGCCGCCGCCCGTCGCCTCGGCCAAGACAGCAGCGCCGCCCGACCTCGGTTTCTGACGTTCGGTTCGCTGCTCCGCCGCTCGGCGACACTCCAACGCGCCGCAGCCGCCGCTTCGGCCGCCCGACTCCTGGTCGCGCAAGAAGCGCACCCGACGCGCCGCCTCGGATTCGTCGTTTTCCCTCGCCCGGCCTGCTGCCGAAGCCTCCGGTGGCGCCCCACCTCGGCTTTGAGTGTCGTCCTCCGGCCCGCATCCGCGACGCAGCCGCCCCGGCCCGGCGCATGAGTCGCCGTTACTGTCTTGAGCTCGGCCAAGCCGGCCACCGCGCCGGCGCTCGGCTTCGGCTTCGGGCTCCGCCGTGCTGCCGACCCACGGCCTCCGTGCTCGCCGCGGCGGCGGCACTAGCACCTCCTCGGCCCGAAGCACCACGCCGAAAGCCGGCCACCTCCCCGGCTCAGCCACCCGCCGCGACGCGTCGCCCGCCCAGCCCCGCGCGCTCCGCCGCTGCTTGCATTGTAGCCGCCGTCGGCTAGAAGCCGGCGCCGCCGTCGCCGCCGCCGCCGTGCTCGCTTCCACGCCGTCGCACGCTGCCTCGGCCCGAGCCCGCATGGAAGCATGAGAAGCAACGCACGGAAATGAGCGCAAGAAAAAAAAGTGGCGCGCTAGGGAAACCCTAGCGCAGCAGCGTGTGGGTGGGCCAAAAGGAGCGGGCAAGGCCCGCTAGCCGTCGGCCGGAAGAAGAAAAAAAAAGAAAAGAGAAGAAAAGAAAGAAAAAGGAAAGAAAAGAAAAGAAGGAAAAAAAATTGCAGAAAATTTTGAAAAATTGCCAGAAAATCAAGAAGATTTATTTGGCTCTGTTTTTAATTTTTTTCTTGCTTTATTTCTCTGTTTTATGAATATTCTTTATGAATTTTGAATTCTTTGCTTTATTTTATATAATGCAATGCACATGTATTTATTTTTTTGCACTTTATGCTTTTGCAACCATTTTCTATCAGATTACACGCAGTAATCTAAACCAGAATTTTGAAATCATGCAGATGTCTGGCATTGTGAATCGTGAGTTTGAAGAACTGGCCCCGCACGGTCAGAACTATCTCACTTGGGCATCGGACGTAAAGATTGTTCTTGGGGGCAAGAAGCTCTGTTCGTGATTGGTCTAGGGTCCTCGCGGGGCATAAAACCTACCGTGGCGAGCGATCAAGCTCTCCATTTTCTCGGGCACCACCTCTCAACCACTCTGAAGAATGAATATATGGTGAGGAGAGTGCACTTGAGCTTTGGACCGCACTTGAGCGGTTGAAAAGCTCAAGTACACCATCTTGCCCCAAGCACGCAAGATTGGATGCGCTGAGGTTTGCGGACTTGAGCGATGGCAGTACACAATTACGCCTTGCACGAATTTGTACCAATCTCTCTCTATGTGGCAAGAAGATCAGCGATGAAGAGAAGATTGAGAAAACTCTCTCTACCTTCCACCTAATGCTATCCAGAGCGCACGTGACTATCGTCGTGACGCATACAAGGAGTATAACGAATCGATTGATGTAATGCAAGTTGCGGAATCGCAAGATGATGTTCTCGCAAGAACTATGTCTCAGCCACCGGACGAGGCAGCCGCACGTAAGTCAATGCCAATAGCTACAAGGTGAAAGCCCACTCATAGAAGGAAGGGCAAGCGGGGTGGAAAGAGAGACCCCATGCCAAAGGAAAGTCCAAAGCCCACGTGAAGAGGATGACAAAGAAAAGACGCATACGCAAGCCGTATGGACAACGAGAACGGGCGTGCTTCAAGTGTGGCACTTGGGGACATTGGTGAAGATATGTCGAGAATCCAAGGAAGCGATCAACGCATATCGGGCTAAGAAGAAGGCAAAGGAAAAGCATGCAGAGGCGCGCCGCCAACATCGGTGATGATGATGATGTCTTGGATGTAGACACCCCACTTGCCTCATCCTCACGAATAGCACGGACATCGATCTTGCAACCATTATTATGGCAAATGAAGAAAAAACTTGCAGATGACATAGAAGCGAAATTAATGCATATTTCTGATTCTTTAATGCATTTCTTTTAGATTATGGTTGTTAGCATTTTCTTTGAATAATGAATTGTAAGCTCTAGAAGAGCATACTTCTTTTATGAATAAATCGCAATTTATTTTTATCAAATATTCTTCATTTTGCAAGTAATATTTGGGTTGTTTTTGCCTCTATCGATTAGAATTATATTTCTTTTATCTAGAAATCGTGTAGCGCCCAAATGGAAGAGATATGCATTGTTGATAGTGGCACAACAAATACCATCTTAAGAGAGTCTAAATATTTCGATCGATCACGAAGAATTTGGAAAGATTACTCGATCGCGAGGCGACTCATATGTAATCGGCTCGGGAAGAGCCACTATTATATTGCCTATGGGTACAACTTTGGTAATTGAAGAAGCCCTTTTGTACCACTGAATCAACGCACTCTCTTAAGCTTTAAAGACATCGCGCCAATGGTTTTCACGTAGAAACCAATGAAGAAAATGGCAAAGAATACTTGTGCATTGTGAAGCACGCGGTATGTGGAAAAATGGTATTAGAAAATGTCCCTCATATGAATCAGTTTTACTACTACGAATATTCATGCACCGAAGTGTATACTTCCTTGAAGACTTTTTTAGAAGCTCGAGTTATTTTCTTTATGGCATGGTAGATTAGGTCATCTGGTGCGAGAATGATGAGAAATATAGTGAACAACTCACAAGGTCATGGCATTAATGTTAAAAATTTCCCGAATCATGAAGATTTTGTGTGCCTGCATGTGCCACGGAAATTAATAACTAGACCCTCTGTCATGAAAGTGCAAAGTGAAATCCTGCATTCTGGACGCATCGAGGGGATATTCTTGGTCGATTCAGCCACTGTCGGGGCCGTTTCGATACTTTATGGTGCTCATCGATGCTTCCTCGAAATGATCGCATGTATGCTTGTTGTCAACAAGAAACCATGCTTTTGCAAAGTCGATCTCGCAGATCATAAGAATTAAGAATGCTTTCCACGATCATCGCGTGAAGTCCATTAGAATGGACAATGCGGAGAATTTGCTTCAAAGGCATTTGATGATTATTGCGACAACGAGGATAGCGATTGAGCACTCTGTACCACACGTCCATCGCATAATGGACTAGCGAAGCACTAATAAAGAGGATTAAGTTCATTGCGGACCGCTTTGCGAGTTGTAACTTGCCCAACACTTGTTGGGGACACGCGATCTGCGCAGCAGCTCTTATCAATTTTAGACCGTCGGCCTACAACATCCATTCTCCTATGCGACTTGTGCGGGATCATCCAAGATCTCCCATCTTAGAAAATTTGGGTGTATGGTATATGTACCTATACCACCCCTCATGGATCGCAATGGGCCCTCTCATAAGTCTGGGATATCGTTGGTTATGAGAGTGCATCCATAATCGGTATTTGGAACCCATATTCGAGATTTGCATCTGACGGTTGTGATTGCATTTTGATGAGGATCGTTTCCGTCATTAGGGGAGAAATCAACCTTTGGATGAAAAATGCGGAAATCATATGGCATTCCTTTGGGATCCCGCACATGACCCCGCACTAATGAAGCAAATCAAGAAGTCCGAAGATAATTGATTTGCGAATTTAGCAAATGAAGCTGCTGATCATTTTGTGATCAAAGGCGTGGTTAAGTCGCATGTACCCGCAAGGAATGCACGGAGAGGTCGAAATACCAAAGAAAATAGAAGGTGTCCCTCAACCTGTTGAGAGGCCTCAAAGAAAAAGAGAAATCGGCTCCTCAAACCCAAAGTACCGGAGGCGTCGGAGAAAGCTGGCGAGAGGACTTACCACAACCAATCACGAAAATGCCCCAAGGAAAGAAGGGGAGCAGTTGAGACAGCTTTGGAAAGAAGCCAACAGGAAAGGCAATTCGGACTTGAATCTTCCATTGAAGGAAGTCGTAGGAAATAATGTGTGCGCACACATAGGCGATGAAAAGCTAAAGGAACTTGCTCTGCGATAGGGAATAGCGAAGAGCAAGTAGAAGTGCATGAAGCACCCATGAAGAAATGACCATAAACTTTGTAATAACAGGAGAATCCTGAATAGAGCAACGACCAACGTTGATGCATACTTTGCAAAGAAGATTGCCTCAATCATTGATCATGATCCCGAGCACGCATCTCGAGAGTGCAAGAAAAGGCTAGATTGGGAAGAATGGAAAAAGGCAATCAACTGCAGAGTTAGTCTCTCTGAACAAGAGAGAGGTGTTTGAGCCGTATGCCGCACACCTTCCCATATAAACCCGTAGGTCACAAATGGGTCTTTGTTGGAAGAGAAATGAAAACAACGAAGTTGTAAGGTACAAAGCAAGGCTTGTAGCTCAGGTTTCACTCAACGTCCCGGAGTTGATTATGAAGAAACCTATTCTCCGGTCATGGGAGGAATTACCTTTAGATATTTGATCTCAATGGCGATCAACTTGAAGTTGAGAATGAAGCTAATGGATGTTGTCACAACATATTTGTATGGAAACTTGGATTGGAGATATACATGAAAGTACGGAAGGAATCCTATCCCGAACCAAGGCAGAGCAAATAGAAAACATGCATGATGTGAAATTGGAGAAATCCTTTGTATAATTTGAAGCGATCGGGAAGAATGTGGTACAATCGCTTGAGTGACTTTCTCTTCAAGAAAGGCTACACAAACAGCGAAGATTGTCCATGTGTGTTTATACAACGATCCCCGAATGGATTTTGTATAATCTCCGTCTATGTAGATGACTTGAACATCATAGGGACGGATGAAGAAATTGAAGAGGCATGCTCATACTTGAAGTCTGAGTTTGAAATGAAAGATTTGGGTAAAACCAAGTTTTGTTTAGGCTTGCGGCTTGAACATGTCAAGGAGGAATCTTGGTACATCAATCAACCTACACCGCAGAAAGTGTTGGAAAGATTTGGATTTGAAAAGGCATATCTGCGAAGACTCCAATGGTGAAAGGTCACTCCAAGCGGACCTAGATCCATCTGAGACCTAGAGAAGAGGAGAGGAAGTCACAGGGGCAGAATTCCCATATCCGAGTGCAATTGGAGCGCTCATGTACCTTGCGAATAGCACTAGGCCGGACATTGCGTTCGTTGTGAATTTGCTAGCTTCGAGTGCGATCAGGAGTAACCCACCAAAAGGCATTGGAAAGGGATCAAGGACATCTTCCGTTACCTCCAAGGAAGCAAAGACCTTGGTCATTTTTGAGAAGAAATAATGAATTGAATTTGGTTGGCTATGCGAGATCTTTGGTACTTATCGGACCGCATCTTGGCAAGTCCCAAAGCCGCTATGTTTTCCTATGTGGAGGAACAACAATTTCTTGGAAGTCGTCTAAGCAGACTCTTGTCTCAACGTCGACAAACCACTCGGAAATCATTGCTTTGTATGAAGCATCTCGTGAATGTGCATGGCTCAGAAGAATGGTTCACCACATCCAGAAGTCATGTGGTTTGAACATTGAGCAAACTCCCACGATAATTTATGAAGATAACGCAGCTTGTGTTGCCCAAGCACAAATGGGTTATGTGAAGAGCAATCTCACGAAGCATATCAACCCCAAGTTCTTCTATGCTCATGAATTGCATAAGATGAACGAGATCAAGATATTGCATACTAAGTCATGTGAAAATCTTGCAGATTTGTTCACTAAATCACTCCCAGCGTCTACCTTTGAAAGGTGCGTGAAAGGAATTGGGATGATGAGACTTAGAGAAGTGCAGATTTCAGGGGGAGATATTTCACATACTCCCACATGAATCCTGAAGATGAATTATGAATACCCGACATGAATCTCGAAGATTAGCAATTGAAGTTGGGAGAATTGTACTCTTTTTCCTTAGCAAGTTTTTCATGAAGTTTTCTTGCATAAGGTTTTAATGAGGCAATTAGTGCAATATTAAAAGCGTATGCTATGTACTCTTTCTCCAAGTATTTTTCCCACTGGGTTTTCCCGAGTTTAACGAGGCATATGCATCTCATGCAAAGGGCCCAAGGGGAGTGTTGGGAAACCCTAATAGTCCATTGAAGGCCCATGTGGTCCCTTAGCCAAAACCCTAGATGAGCGCTTTAGGGCTTTAGGGTTTCTCAACACTCCCCTTGGGCCCTTTGCCGCGAGATGCATATGCCTCATTAAAACTCCAAAACCCCGATGGGAAAAATACTTGGAGAAAGAGTACATAGCATACGCTACTATGTTGCACGAATTGCCTCGTTAAAACCTTATGCAAGAAAACTTCATGAAAACTTGCTAAGGAAAAAGAGTACAATTCTCCCAACTTCAAATGCTAATCTTCGAGATTCATGTTGGGTATTCATAATTCATCTTCGAGATTCATGGGAGTATGTGAAATATCTCCCCGAAATCTGCACTTTCTAAGTCTCATCATCCCAATTCCTTTCACGCACCTTTCAAAGGTAGATGTTGGAGTGATTTAGTGAACAAACTGCAAGATTTTCACATGACTTAGTATGCAATATCTTGATCTCGCTCATCTTATGCAATTCATGAGCATAGAAGAACTTGGGGTTGATATGCTTCGTGAGATTGCTCTTCACATAACCCATCTCGTGCTTGGGCAACACAAGTCGCATTATCTTCATAAATTATTGTGGAGTTTGCTCAATGTTCAAACCACATGACTTCGGATGTGGTGAACCATTCTTCCGAGCCATGCACATTCACGCGATGCTTCATACAAAGCGATGATTTCGAGTGGTTTGTCGACGCCGAGACAAGAGTCCGCTTAGACGACTTCCAAGAAATTGCGTTCCTCCACATAGGAAAACATAGCCGCTTGGGACTTGCCGATATGGTCCGATAAATACCCAGATCGGCATAGCCAACCAAATTCAATTCATTATTTCTTCTAAAGAATGCATCGAGGTCTTTGCTTCCTTGAAGGTAGCTAAGATGTCCTTGATCCCTTTCCAATGCCTTTTGGTGGGTTCTGACTGCATCGAGCTAGCAAATTCACAAATAACGCAATGTCCTGGCCTAGTGCTATTCGCAAGGTACATGAGCGCTCCAATTGCACTCAAATATGGGAATTCGCTCCCGTGACTTCCTCCCCTCTTCTCTAGGTCTCAGATGGGTCTAGGTCTCGCTTGGAGTGACCTTCCACCATTGGAGTCTTTGCAGGATATGATTTTTCAAAGCTAAATCTTTCCAACACTTTCTCGTGTAGGTTGATTGATGTACCAAGATTCCTCCTTGACATGTTCAAGCCGCAAGCCTAAACAAAACTTGGTTTTACCCAAATCTTTCATTTCAAACTCGACTTCAAGTATGAGCATGCCTCTTCAATTTCTTCATCCGTCCCAATGATGTTCAAGTCATCTACATAGACGGAGATTATACGTAATCCATTCGGGATCGTCAGATAAACACACATGGACAATCTTCATTGCTTGTGTAGCCTTTCTTGCAGAGAAAGTCACTCAAGCGATTGTACCACATTCTTCCCGATCGCTTTCAAAGCCCATACAAGTGATTTTTCCAATTTCACACTCGCATGTGTTTCTATTTGCTCCATCTTGGTTCGGATAGGAATTCCTTCCGTACTTTCATGTATATCTCCGAATCCAAGTTCCCATACTGGTATCTTGTGACAACATCCATTAGCTTCATTCTCAACTTCAAGTTGATCGCCATTGAGATCAAATATCTAAAGGTAATTCCTCCCATGACCGGAGAATAGGTTTCTTCATAATCAACTCTGTGACGTTGAGTGAAACCTTGAGCTACAAGCCTTGCTTTGTACCTTACAACTTCGTTGTTTTCATTTCTCTTCGAACAAAGACCCATTTGTGACCTACGGGTTTATATGGGGAGGTAAAGTGATACGGGCTCAAACACCTCTCTCTTGTTCGTGAGAGACTAACTCGCAGTTGATTGCCTTTTTCCATTCTTCCCAATCTAGCCTTTTCTTGCACTCTGCGAGAGATGAGCTCGGATCATGATCAATGATCGAGGCAATCTTCTTTGCAAAGTAGGCATCAACGCTGGTCGTTGCTCTATTCAGTGGATTCTCCGTTGTTACAAAGTTTATGGCCATTTCTTCATGGGGTGCTTCATGCACTTCTACTTGCTCTTGCGCTTTTCCTATCGCAGAGCAAGTTCCTTTAGCTTTTCATCGCCTGTGTGCGCACACATTATTTCCGCGCTTCCTTCGATGGAAGATTCAAGTCCGAATTGCCTTTCCGTTGGCTTCTTTCCAAATGCTGTGTCTCAACTGCTCCCCTTCTTTCCCCGGGGCATTTTCGTGATTGGTTGTGGTAAGTCCTCTCGCCGCTTTTCCGCACGCCTCCGGTACTTTGGGTTTGAGGAGCCGATTGCTGTTCTTTTTCTTTGAGGCCTCGAACAGTTGAGGGATACCTTCTATTTTCTTTGGTATTTCCACCCTCTCGTGCATTCCTTGCGGTACATGCGATTTAACCACGCCTTCGATCACAAAATGATCAGCATTCATTTGCTAAATTCGCAAATCGATTATCTTCGGACTTCTTGATTTGCTTCATTAGTGCGGGGTCATGTGCGGGATCCCCTGGAATGCCATATGATTTCCGGCATTTTTCATCCAAAGGTTGATTTCTCCCTAATGACGGAAACGATCTCGCCAAAGATGCAATCGAATCGGTCAGATGCAAATCTCAATCATGGGTTCCAAATACCGATTATGGATGCACTCTCATAACCAACGATATCCTGGACTTGCGGAGAGGGCCCATTGCAAATCACGAGGGGGTGGTATAGGTACATATACCATACACCCAAATTTTCTAAGATGGGAGATCTTGGGATGATCCTGCACAAGTTGCATAGGAGAATGGATGTTGTAGGCCGACGGTCTAAAATTGATAAGAGCCTGCTGCGTGCAGATCGCGTGTCCCCAACAAGTGTTGGGCAAGTTACAACTCGCAAAGCGGTCCGCAATGAACTTAATCCTCTTTATTAGTGCTTCGCTAGTCCATTCTGCTGATGGACGCGTGCAGACGGAGTGCTCAATCGCTATCCCCGTTGCGTGCAATAATCATCAAATGCCTTTGAAGTAAATTCTCCGGCATTGTCCATTCTAATGGACTTCACGCGATGATCGTGGAAAGCATTCTTAATTCTTATGATCTGCGAGATCACTTTGCAAAAGCATGGTTTCTTGTTGACAACAAGCATACATGCGACCATTTCGAGGAAGCATCGATGAGCACCATAAAGTATCGAAACGGCCCGACAGGCTGAATCGGACCGCAAATATCCCCGGATGCGCTCCAGAATGCAGGATTTCACTTTGCACTTTCATGACAGAGGGTCTAGTTATTAATTTCTGGCACATGCAGGCACACAAAATCTTCATGATTCGGGAAATTTTTAACATTAATGCCATGACCCTGTGAGTTGTTCACTATATTTCTCATCATTCTAAGACCAGATGACCTAATCTACCATGCCATAAAGAAAATAATTGAGCTTCTAAAAGCAATCTTCAAGGAAGTATACACTTGGTGCATGAATATTCGTGTAGTACAACCTGATTCATATGAGGGACATTTTTCTAATACCATTTTTCCACATACCGCGTGCTTCACAATGCACAAGTATTCTTTGCCATTTTCTTCATTGGTTTCTACGTGAAAACCATTGGCGCGGATGTCTTTAAAGCTTAAGAGAGTGCGAGTTGATTCAGGTACAAAAGGGCTTCTTCAATTACCAAAGTTGTACCCATAGGCAATATAATAGTGGCTCTTCCCGAGCCGATTACATATGAGTCGCCTCGCGATCGTAGTAATCTTTCCGGCGTTCTTCGTGATCGATCGGAAATACTTAGACTCTCTTAAGATGGTATTTGTTGTGCCACTATCAACAATGCATATCTCTTCCATTTGGGCGCCATACGATTTCTAGATAAAAAAATATAATTCTAATCGATGGAGGCAAAACAATCCAAATATTACTTGCAAAATTGAAGAATATGGAATAAAGAATAAATTATGATTTATTCATGAAAGAAGTATGCTCTTCTAGAGCTTACAATCCTTTATTCAAAGAAAAGCTAACAACCAAAATCTAAAAGAAAACATTAAATGTAATCAGAAATATGCATTGATTTCGCTTCTATATCATCTGCAGAAGTTTTCTTCATTTGCCATAATCATGGTCGCAAAGATCGATGTCCGTGCTATTCTGTGAGGATGAGGCAAGTGGGTGTCTACATCCATGACATCATCTTCACCGATGTTGGCGGCGCGCCTCATGGGCGTTGTCCTTTGCCTTCTTCTTAGCTTGATATGCGTTGATCGCTTCTTTGGATTCTCGACATATCTTCGACCAATGTCCCCAAGTGCTACACTTGAAGCACGCCCGTTCTCGCTGCCCATACGGCTTGGCGTGCGTCTTTTCTTTGTCATCCTCTTCACGTGGGCTTTGACTTTCCTTTGGCCTGGGTCTCTCTTTTCCACCCTGCTTGCCCTTCTTTCTATGAGTGGGCTTTTCACCTTGTAGCTATTGGCATTGACTTGGTGCGATTGCTCGTCGGTGGTCGAGACATAGTTCTTGCGTAGAACATCGCCTTGCGATTCCGCAACTTGCATTACATCAATCGATTCGCTATACTCCTTGTATGCGCCCCGACGATATAGCGTGCACTGGATAGCATTAGGGTGGAAGGTAGAGAGAGTTTTCAATCTTCTTCATCGCTGATCTTCTTGCCACATAGAGAGAGATTGGTACAAATTCTGCAAGGCGTAATTGTACTCGCCACTGCTCAAGTTCGCAAACCTCAGCGCATCCAATCTTGCCGTGCTTGGGGCAAGATGGTGTACTTGAGCTTTCAACCGCTCAAGTGCGGTCCAAAGCTCATGCGCACTCTCTTCACCATGTATTCATTCTTTAGAGTGGCCGAGAGGTGGTGCTCGAGAAAATGCAGCGCTTGATCGCTTCGCGCTCGCAGAGGTTTTGCGCCCCGCGAGGACCCTAGACCAATCGCCGAACGAGCTTGCCCCAAGAACAATCTTTACGTCCGATGCCCAAGTGAGGTAGTTCGACTGCAAGGGGCCGATTCTTCAAACTCACGATTCACAATGCCGTACATCCGCATGATTTCAAAATTCTGGTTTAGATTATCGCGTGTAATCTGGTAGAAAAAGGTTGCAAAAAGCATAAAGTGCAGGAAAAAAATAAATTGCTATGCATTGCAATATATTAAATAAAGCAACGGATTCAAAATTCATAAAGAAAATTCGAAAAACAGAGAAATAAAGCAAGAAAATTAAAAACAGAGCCAAATAAATCTTCTTGATTTTCTGGCAATTTTTCAGAATTTTCTGCAATTTTTCTGCAATTTTTTCTTTTTTTTTTTCCTTTTTTTTTTTTTTTTTTTTTTTTGGACCAACCGGTCACTGGGCCTCTTTTTTTTTTTTTCTTCCCCACCTTGTGGCTAGGGTTTCCCCTAGCCGCCTTTTTTTTTTTTTTTCCGCGCGTCCCTTTCTTCTCTTCCATGCGCACTCTTCTTCTCCCCGTGCGCACCTCCTTTTCGCGCCGCCTCCCTTCCCCGTGGCGCTCTTCTTTTCCGCCGGATCTCCCGAGCGAGGCGATGGGGCTTTGAGCCGGCCGGTCGGTCGGAGGCTAGAAGGTCAGCGAGCCCGCCGCCGGCTTGGGTGCCAAGGCTCACGGGCGACGACAGCTGCCGCGAGCCGACGGCGGCTCTGCGGCATGCTGCAGCGACGCTGATGGCGGCCGGAGGCGGCGGAGGGTCGCGAGCCGGCGCGGGCGCCGCGCTTCTGGAACGGCGGCGGCGGTGGCAGGCGCTGGCGTGCGCCGAGGCCAGGCGGGCAAGCATGATATGATGACGCTGGCGCGGACGGCGAGAGCGCATCGGCCGGCGGCCATCTTCATGCGGCGCGCGTGGTGGCGGCCGTCTGCGGCGCGGAGTCAGCGGCCGAGAGCCGGGCGGCGGCTGCGTGCGAAAGGCCATCGGCGGCGCGTCGGGCTCGGGCCGGCAATGACATCGATCGGGCTCGAGCCAGTGAGCGGGGTTGAGGGCGGTACGGCCTTGGCCGCACGCGACGCGCCATGCTATGAGCCGGTCGGCCATGGCGGCGGCAGCAGCGCGTCAGGCGCTGGCGTCGGCGATCGCTTCATGCGTGGCGGCGTCTGGGCCGGACCTCCATGCGGCGGTGGCGGCGGCCGACGGCGCGATGGCGGTTGCTCCAGATGCTCTTGCCGAGGCGATGGCGGAGGCTCCATGCGCACTGGCCGAGGTGGTGGCTGGCGGTAGGTGTGCGCCCGTCTGTGTCATCATCAAAAATTTTCTTTTGTGTATGAACAGCAAATTCGTGTATGTGGCTTCATGCCAAGTAGCTTCGAGCATTCTTCGCGTAGCTTCGTGCCACGTAGGATAGATGGATGCATAGAAAAGAACGATTAGATTCAAACGCTAATCCCACCTTTTCTCACCTTTTCAATCTGATCTCCGTAGAGCAATTCGTGCTGATAACGTGTTGAGGAACCTCGCTATCGAATAGTCCGGGTTCGACAGATCTGAAGTGGAGAATGAAGAGAGAGAGACACGAGTTTAGGGAGAGCTAAAGCGAAATTCTTTATTGCTAATGAATTCTGTGTACATGGGGGGACCCCCCTCCTCCTTTTATAGCGCTCTCTAGGGTTTCGGCATAAGGGACCACGTGGGCCTTCGATGGGCTTTAGGGTTTCTCAACAGACAGGTCAGGTTCCTCGGATCGAGATCTGCAGGGAGAGCGACGGACAGACGGACATAAAGGGCAGGCAAAGCACCGAGACATGCAGGACGCGCGCGCGCGGGCGCAGCCACTGCGAATGCCGGGGCTTTTGCGTGACATCTCGGGCGGGCTGCACGTCCGGGATCCGCGGGAGGCCGGGGACGACGGAAGGAAAGACGTGTGGAAGATTGGGGGGGGTGTGTGGAGACCATGGAATCTTTGGGGTTTTTTTTCCGTCTTTTGACTAAAATTTTGCAAGTGTGGCACTTTCTCAAACTAAATTGCAAATATAGTATCTTTCTAGCCACGGAAGCATGGGAGATATCTAGTGTGCTCCCCTACCACTCGTACTACGGCAGATTACATGTTGCTTCCTGATTTTTTCTGCGATCGATAATGAGGCTAGATTTGAACTATCGTTCGAATGGAAGGCAAACTTTAAAAAAAAATGAACTAAAGGAAAAAAGGGCAACAACTCTAAACAATGATGCAGTGGCGACGAGCTGGTCAGTCAACGTTCTGTGCAGTTTCGGTTGGAGGACGGAGTCACGGAGACCCATTTTGTCAAGGCGATGATGGGTTTTGGCTGTAATTGTTCACGTTGGGCCAAAATTGCTCGGTGAAGGCGAAATCATTATTTTTTCCTAGTTGCTTAATTTTTTTTTCAAATCTAACACTCTTCCGAATGTAATTGTAAAGATAATCTCCTCTCCAATCATAAAAGCACTAACAGATGACATATGTCACCTGCTAGAGACTTCGACTAGAGATACCAAAGTTCCATGAACTCGGTAAGAACTTTTGGTACTAATTACTCGCTTAATCACATGAACTACCAGCTGCTGGCTCGGCAGATGCTCCTTCCGATTGTGCTAGCTCAGTAGCCCTGCAAAAGTTGCTGCACCAAAAATAATAATGCGTGCCTTAATGCTACAAGCTAACATAGCTCAACAGGTGCTCCTAGCGTGATAGATGACACATATCGTCTACTAATGATTTTACGGTTGAAGAGAGCTATTTTTTCAATTGTATTGGGCAAAGGAGCCAAATTTGCATAAAAAATATCAGGAGCTTGAAAAGTGATGATTTGGGGGCATCATTATCATCATCCTTCTAGTTTAACACTTTAATATTCCAAAGATACAATGCAGAGTTTCTGTGAGAAGACAAACGTAGAGTAAAAAAACAACAATCTCGTACGAGACCACAGGAGGCAAAGACACGGGAACGCGAAGGCCAGGCTGCCTAGTTGTACACCATGTATTTCGGCGTCGCGCTGAACTTCTGGTAGCCCTTGATAACCTTGTTCACTGCATCCAGGAAATCCTTCTCTGTGACTGTTTTCCTGCGGGCGCGGATGGCATACATGCCCGCCTCTGTGCAGACGCTCCTTATATCGGCACCTGTTGCAACGCACGTAGATAGGCACACATAAGCAAACCCAGAAGTTCATGATAAACGGAATGATGCATAAACTAGTCAGATCATGTCAACTCTGCCAAGCAGGAATCAAGCACTTACCAGTGGAGTTGGGGCAGAGGCGAGCCAGCAGCTCAAACCGGATGTCCCGCTCGCAATTCATGGTGCGAGTGTGGATCTTGAAGATCTGGGTGCGTCCCTCGAGATCTGGCAAGCCAAACTCAACTTTCCTATCCAGCCGCCCTGGACGCAGCAGTGCAGGGTCCAATGTATCAGGCCTGTTGGTGGCCATGAGGACTTTGATGTTTCCTCTGGCATCAAACCCATCAAGCTGATTGACAATCTCGAGCATAGTGCGCTGGACCTCATTGTCACCCCCAACACCATCGTCAAAGCGAGCACCACCGATGGCATCAACTTCATCAAAGAAGACAATGCAAGCTTTCTTTGACCGGGCCATCTGGAAGAGTTCCCTAACCATGCGGGCTCCTTCACCAACATATTTCTGAACTAGCTCACTTCCTATCACACGGATAAAACATGCGTCCGTGCGATTGGCTACTGCTCTAGCGAGAAGTGTTTTTCCAGTTCCAGGAGGGCCATAGCAAAGGACTCCCTTAGGAGGATCAATACCGAGCTTGACAAACTTTTCTGGGTGAAGCATAGGAAGCTCAACAACCTCACGCATCTTCTCGATCTGCTCCTTGCATCCACCAACATCGTTATATGTCACATCAGGCTTTTCTTCAACAGTCATCATGGTAACACTTGGATCAATTTTGGGTGGCAAAGGAATTTGAATCTGGTACTTGTTTCGATCAACTCTGCACAACACAATGGATGAGAATCAACACAACTCAATTGGTGGTATAATACTCGATTGATTTCAAGAACAACATTATACTGCCACAAACACATAATATGTAAAGCACGATAAGATGTTTTAAACAACCAAATACTGATATCCTGTGTACATAAACATATTTTAAGTCTCCTATCAACTTTGCCAGATCCAAAAGTACCAGTAAAGTTTCATCTTTCTATATGAAATAGAAGAAAGTTTGGATAAGTTGTACAGCTGACACTTGAACATAGCACCCTTGACATCCGATATGTCCTAAAAACTACTCCCTTGTCAGACAGCAAAACCCCACGAACTCTAGTGGCCTTATGGAATATTGCCATATTTTAAACATACTATACACAATGGCATATGTTCTCATTTCTCAAGCTGTAAAACATATAACATACTATGCCCCCTTGCTGCAAGGACAACTATATAATAATGGTTTCTTCTTTACCTTGTGATGAATCATACTAATAACTACAGTTCAATTTAAAATTTATTATCTTGAAATGCTTCTTAGCAAATAGTACCATCTCATTTGCAATATATCAGTGCTGCAGTTTTACCCTTAAAGCTAGTATCGTTAACAAGTTAATATGCTATGGTTTAAAACCATTTTACTCTTACAACTATGCATCGACTGAAAGCGACAACAGAAAGCACAATTAAGATACAATAAGCTTTTGGAAAAACAACTGAAGGAATGATGCTAGAATATACAATAGAGCGAACAAGAAACCTACCCAACACGCATCCCTTCCTCAATATCAGTGGGGGAAACCTTGTCCCCTAATCCAACCACAAACTACAATATTAAAAAAAAGTAGAAACAGATCATCAGTATCAAACCTCCAGGAGATATGATTGTATTGATACAATTTAAGCATGACACACCTTTGCGATTTGTTTTACATTTATGATATACTTGGCATCATCAGTATTAGGACTGATGATCTTCGTGCATCTAGCAACCTTCATAACAGAAAAAAAAATTATTAGAAAAGCACTGAGAAAGCGTAAGAGCACAATATAACTACGACGATTCGTATGCATTCAAGTGCCTGAAAATAAAAGTTTAGGTGAGCATCATGCTAGTTTACCTGCAATGGTTGCTCCTCCTGCATCATCTGTTTATCTGATACAAGATCCCACTGGCTTGGTGCAGCCAATCCAGTATCAGATTCCTTGATGCCTGGAATCCAGCAAAACTTGTTAGTTCAGATAGCCTTGATGCAACAAAGTGGAATTGCACTAGCACATCGAAGTTAAAATTGTAAATTGATAAAAATTGCTCAGAAGTCAGAACTTGGACAACTGATTTGTATGTTTTGGGCATGAAATGAGATACAAATAGCACACCTGTCCCTAAATTTATAACCAAATATTTCAATGTGCACGTACCACAAAGATCATTAATCTTCTTCGCCATATCCTTAATCTCCTTCTCGACCTTCTTTATGCTGGTCGAGTAAGGCCCGAGCCCCTATTAAAAAAACAAGCCATCCAAATTCAGCAAATTTCGGCCAAATCGACGCGCCGGAATTCAACAAACGGTAATACATCTCAGACGGAAAAAAAAAACTTTTCACTGCATAAATAAGCGAAGCACGAGAACTAAAAAACACATCTCCGGAATCGAAAACCCGGATTCCCCGCACGAAATCAGAACAACGCGAACTATACGCAAAAATGGCCAGTAATTTCTCCCCAAAGACACAAGAAATTGAAACCCTAGATCTACCTCGAGAACGAATCATCCCAAGAAAACCAAAACCCTAACCCTGAGTCGCGTTAGATCGCCAAGAACGAACGCTAGACTAGAGATAGGAGAGAGGCCGATCCGATCTGTGGGCACTCACGTAGGTCTTAAGGAGGGCGATGTCGTCCTCGTCGAGCGGCCGAGGGTTTTTCTCGTTCATGATGTCGTCTTCGGGCTCCGGCGCCATATCTTCGCTGCTGTCCCTTCTCCGGCTACGGCGAGCGGTTGCGGCGGCGGTGGCGGAGACAGCTCGAGATGTCGGGTTCGGGTTCTTTCTTGAGTTCGTTTGGTTTGCAGCTCGCCTGCTGCCGCGCCTGCGTTATTTATCAGTTCAATTTTCTTTTCCTTCTCCATTTCCCCCTCGTCAAGCGATGCTTCTTTACCGTCTGATGTTAATCCGATGGTTGTGGTCGAAACTTCGAAAGGTTATTTAAACGTTTTGTGTTTTAACCTTTTTAAGACGGTCGAATTGTGTTCGTACTCAAATGTTTTTTCCCCACGGAAAAGAGAGCTTTATATAGATAGTACAGATATAAGAGAACATTTCCAACGCTCCCATCATAATTGATGCTATCTTGTTCAAAAATCGGTTCAAGTAGTTCTAAAATATGTTCAAACGATTTGAATAGGTAGATATGATGTATTCTAGCATCCTACAAAAATTCAAATCAAAATTCGATCTACGCGCTAAGAAACAAAAAAAGACAGATTTTAGTGAATACAGCTTTATCTTTTCTTTTTTTATTTCGGATTTTCTATTCAGCGGATTTTTTTTTAATTTGGATTTGAAATTTTATAGAATGCTAGATTAGATCATACCCTTTATGTGTAATTTTTTTCGGAATTTTACGATAACTACATCACTCTTCTTACATGTATTTATTTACTCCTTCGTCTCCTGGATCACGTGTGCTTGTATCTAGCAAAATATAAGTAATTTATTAGGAATACAGTAGATTTTCGTGACATCAAGTGCATTTGTTACATCCATATATTCGAATGGATGCTCACCAATGCCCACGACACTAGAACATAGCAAACAGAGAAGAGGGATATATAGTAAAATATTGGATTTTTTTTACTGTAGTAGGTAACGTAGCATACTTTTTTTAGACGGCTCAAGCCATTGATTCGCTGGATTAGGCTGGTTTGAGACATAGGAACTGTTTAACTTATAATCTCCATTCAAACTGCATGAGATCCTGTTTGCAAACAGAAGGTAGACAAATAAATAAGGCAAAATTGGCTTAAAAAAACTCCAAAATCGGCTATAAGGCAAAACTGGCTTTTTGCCGAAGAACACTCTTCGTATTAAAATATTATTTTTAGCTGAAAGAGAAGAGAGAAGGTTAGTGAAAAATCTTTTTTACCCCTGCAATAGCCAAGCTCTCATGCCTTGTTGGACCCACTGTCACCCTCATCCACTATGTCGCTCCATCTCTTACTCTCCTCCCCCATGAACAGGGGGCTTGCCGAATGCCAACAGTGCTGAAAAACAGACTTTTCATTCAATTCATCTCTTATCTCTCAACCAAAAATGATATTTTAATAGACAAAGTGTCTACCCACAAAAAGTCAAAAGCATAGTGGTTTTAAGAAAAACACACTATTCATTTCACAAAAAACTTATTAGTTTGGGATACACGTAGTCAAGCTTTTAAAACTTTAGCTATCGATATCTTTTTAAATATTTAGATTGGATGCATGAAAATCACACGTGTACGTTCATCTCAAACGTACTTTCATAATATTATAATTTTATTAGATTTTTAAATATATTACAATAGAAATTAGTAGTCAAAATTGAGTTTTAAAGACCGTGTCGATGTTCAAAACGATAATTGTTTGTGGCCGGAGGGAGTAGTATCATAGGGCAAACATCACAAATTTTCAGTGTCCTGTAGCTAATTTTGCCAATAAATAAACGCTCTAATGTTACGAGATTACAAGGAACTATGGCGACAGATCAAAATTTTACTCCTCGGTAGCGTAGTATTGTGGGGCGAGTTCAGCCAGCCACAAGGGATCGATTCGGGTCAGGTTCTTGACGTAATTCTGACTCGTCCGAACCAACTCGTTGAAGATGACGCAGTCTGGCTTGGTTTGGAAGAGCACCGATGAAGGATGGATTTGCACGCGCTGGCTGGTTGCAAGAGCCCTACCAACCAAAAGGTGAAACCATAAGCTTGGGTAGAACCGCATTCTACCACATTTTTACGTCTATATATGCACTACGAAACATGCAACAGCTTAGTTTATGGCAGTAACCTTGGATTATGATGCAGGAAAGAGTAATTATAATGAGGTACTAGATTGAAAACGAAAATTGAACGGTACCTGTATGACCCATCCGGCTGTCGCATTGCTGCATTCAAGAAGAAAGCAGCCGTAAGACATCTCCGAAACTGAACCATGTCATCTCCACATGATGACAGGTTAAGCCCCATTTGTTGGACATGGCCCTGAATTTGACTGCAACAAAAACAGAAAGAGCCTATGTGTGAGTAGACCTGATTTTAGAACATAGCTGAATGCAGTGAGTAGACCTGGTTTTAGAACCTTGCAACTCACTGAATATTCTGAAATTCATAACATTATCTAATGTTTCAGGTTTAATTTGAATACCTGCTAATGGTACTAAAAGAAATGGCAATAGAAACTCAAGAAATAAATTCTTTCACCTATAAGTGTTTTGTATGTTAATGCTAGAATACTATGCCATGCTTCGTGACCAGTATATGGCACTGTTAAACCAACGCTGAAAAGGCCATTGTGCTCACTGCTCAGCGACTACAATCATTCAATATCCACAAGACCACAACAGCCATGGATTTTGCCATTTCATCATTTAAGAGGATGAAAACTGCAGATCACCATATATTATATCAAATCTGATTTGATAGTTCAAACCTTCCATCAAGAATAATATTATAGCTAACCTGTGAACATCACGGGCATGTCTTACAGAGCGGTAATTGATAAAGTTTTCCCTGGACCATCTGATCAAAGCCTTTTCCATTGTTTTTTCTTTGGCATTTGCATTTTTGCTCTTCTCCACGCATTCTGCGGCGGCTCGATATACATTCAACAAGGTTATATGGTCTCCTTCCGAGCTTTCAAAACTCTTCCTGGCAGCTCTTGCCTAAACACAAAATAAGGTGAAAGCATCAATACGTGCACTTGTAGCTGGAAGCACTGGATTTCTTTATCTCAGGCCCAACAGGGGAAAAACCAAACCAAATATAAGTTGAAGCCAAGTATGTTCCTCATCAATATGCAAACGAAAAATTATGAGAAGTTTTTGAGTCTAAAGGTAGACCTCAATAAAATAGCAAAAAATCCCATGACATAACTATTAAAAAATCGAGAAACATTACAAATTCCGAATACCAAAATAAATAAATAATTGGACACCTGGGAGCTTAGTAATAGAGCAATGAACGCTTCAATAATTTTTGCAACAGGGAAAAACCCACTCCATTAAAAGATAAATGAGAACAAGTGTTACACACAGTTTATACAATGCTATAATCTGTCAAAAGTTGAATACCAACAGTATATAAATATGCAATGCAATTTAGGCTGTGTTTAAAATATATATATATTCAATGCAGTGTGTTATTAATCAATGATCACCTAGAACCTGAAAGGGGTGTAGTACTGGGTATTGCAACGTGTACAAAAGGGATCCAGTAGAATCGTTGTAATATAACTCCATAATATCCGATTAGAACCCATTGTGGGACATGTATTTAACCAGTTTCCAGGAATTCAAATAGAATACCTCTTCTAACTTCTCACGTGGGGAAAAGAAAATTGATTCCACTGAAAGCATAGAAACAGCAATCAACATTTCTTCCAAGCACTTGAATTCGCTTGACACTACTAATGCCTTGGAGTACATTGGATCCAAAGGCAGCCTAGCCATCTGATGACCAACTGGATCTGACAGCTTATAATCATCAGCCAGAGCTCCTAGTAAAATCAACTGCTCCAGTGATTTCAAAATTGCCGTCCTGCAGTAGGTTTGGCACAATATTAGTAAAAACCTGGTGTTCATATAAAGCAATTTGCTATTTAACTTCTAGTGGATATTACTGAAAATCTTATAGAAAATTTTATGTTTAAAGTATTCTATGAATGCATTCATCAATTCATCATAAGGTTCATAACAACAAGCGCAGGTCAGGAGTTCTTCTTTACCTACAAAATTGAAGCTGGAATAGTTCTGATAAGTAACAAAATAGTTCGAATTAGGGTTTCAAAAATCGACGAAAATCGCCGTATCAAGTTGTTTGACATAAGAAATCGGTCCAATTAAAAAAAATAAAAAATGGAGAAAAAAATATGCAACGTAAACCGGTCAAAAATCGGTGAAAATCGCTCGATTTTCGACGAAATTCGAAGAAAATCGCTAAAAAAACCGGTCGCCAAAAAAATCGATTGGTCGGTTGATTTTTTTGGTGAAAGCCGGACGATTTTCGTTTTTTTTTTTTGTTCAAAAATATTGATTTCGGAACTCTTCGTTTTTTGACGATTTTTGACTCGATATTGCTGATTTTCAAGCGGTTTTTTCGATATTGATATTGTTAACCCTGCTTCGAATACAGTATCATAAACTAAAATGACTGGTGTGCATCTTCTCATCACAATGACATTTCAGTTTCCCAGACAGTAATTGTTTAATATATAATTAAAGCACAAAGGATGAAAGGCGCACATAGAGTAAAGAAACTTTCAGCTTCCACTTTGCAAGATATCTTCATATTAAATTTTCAGCTTGCTTTTGCCACATCAAATGCACTTCTTGAATGGCGCATCATTATATTAAAAGTTACCATAGTAATCAGGCAGGGGTTACTCCTGAGAATTTTCTTATGCATGTGATGTGAGCAGGATTAAAAAACAGAAGAACAGAACTAACCTTGATGGTTTCTCCATAAAATCGAAACCTATGATATCATCGATTCCAAGAGCTTTGAGCTGTAGTACAACATTGGAGAGGTTACACCGTGTAATCTCAGGCACAGTAGAATCCACCAGTTTATCAAACTCACTTTCTTGGAACAATCGGAAGCACTTCCCTGGCCCCTCCCTTCCAGCACGACCACTGAGTGTAGAATGATGAGGTAAGAGAAAGTATACAAGAATTAAATATGCTTGAAAGTTTTTACCTCCTTTGAAGAGCCTGTGCTTTAGAGACTGGGATGATGATTAGAGATTCCATTCCAGTTACAGGATTGTAAGCACGAGCTTTGACCATCCCAGGATCGATAACATATTTGATACCAGGTATTGTTACGGAAGTCTCTGCAATATTTGTTGCTAGAACTACCTTGAAGAGACAAACTAGACATCAGTCAATGTTGCATATCTGCCATGTTACATGACTCATGACTTTAAGGGTAAGCAAACATTGGAAAATTACTAAGGAAAATGCATTGCTGAATGAACCTTAGAGAAGGTCGAATTTGGAGATGCAAAACATGCAACAAGGAGTTATTGTCTTCTTAAAAAGCATTTTTTTTGTCAGAAACTTCTAATATCCTAGAACAATTACCTTAAGAGCTATGATACAAAATAACACCCACATGAAACCAAAAAGAATGATATTATCCTTATTTCATATGATCCAAAAGTGTATTCCTTTTCTATAACAAAAAAAAGTGTATTCCTTTTCTATAAGAAAAAAGTGAAGTGTGCAAATGACAGCTTATAAAGGAAACCTTTTTTTCCTTTATGTTTAATTGCTCTTAAGTACAATGATGCTTGGACCAACGATAGCAAGATCAATTTTGTATTTTACACTCAATAATGGTATTATTTTAACAAAATATCACACAGAAAGTATCATATTTATATCAAATTTGCTAATGTTTTTTAGGTCATCTTTGAAAGGTGTGCACAGCTTTGCTCAGAGCACGTAATTTCATTTTAGATAGATCATCGACATAAGTTCATAACTTCATATGTAATTTCTAGAATGATGTATATTTTGGTTTGCTTCCAATAGTTACCAATGTTTGCCTTACCAAATTTTGGTAGCGTAGACCAAATTTGGCAAGCATTTGGTTTGCTACCAAATTTTGGCAAGATTCCCTTCTTCCTTGGTTCTCTAGTTCATTTTCTTGCCAACCTTTAGCCAAAACATTAGTAGTCAATTTGGTGACCAAATTTTGGTAATGCCAACTTTTGGTAAGGTTTTGTTTGGCAAATTTGTCATCAAACCAAACAGGTCCCTAATTCATTTGCCTCCTTATGGACACAACTATGTTCACATGTCAAGCTGACAATTAATTAACTGTTCTCTTTGCAACTGCACAGACAAATGGAGTGTTTTATTATTAATAACAATATATTTACCTCCTACATTAAGTTGTGTCCAGAAGTGTATCGCCCAACCAGACATAAGCAGCAGAACATCCTTACATCAGACATAAAGAGCAGCAAGTACCATGGTTATCACGGCGCCCCGGCGAGGCGAGTCGCCTCCGGGGCGCCTGGACGCCTAGGTGCCCGCCTAGGCGACAGTTAGGCGACCAACTGAGCCATCTAAATTCTCAAAGAAATATGCACTACATCACTAATGACTAATCCATACAAGCAGTTCAACACTACTCAGTACTCAATTAGTAGTTCAGCGTAGATTGCACAGCCACTACTAGTCAAGCAACAGCAGCAAGCCAGACAATAATTCCTCAAATCCACCGATTCCCAGCGAGAAAACACCAACACAACACAACAAACCATCAATTCCCCCTCCGTCTCAATTCTCAAAGTAAACACCGACACAACACAACAGACCGGCTCGATCAACTTCTCGGCGTCCTCGCATCACAACAGCACCCTGACTCCCTCAGTCCCCGACTGCTGCTGCCTGCTAGTACAAGAAGCGGAGGGGGAGGCGATGGAGAGAGGCAGAGGCGCGGGCGCAAAGGTAGAGGGGCAGAGGCGAAGGCGCAGGTGGAGCGCGGAGAGGCCGAGGCGCAGCGAGCACGGCGGCGGCGGAGGGCCGAGACGAGGCGAGCGCGGAGGGCAAAGCGGAGGCGGAGGCGGAGGCGGAGCGCGGAGGTCGCCAGCATCGAAAGCAGAGGGGGATGCGAAGGGGGAAGGAGAGGCGGAGGGGATTACCGATCGGCGGTCGGCGGTCGCTAGAAGCCGGAGGCGCCGTTGCTGGCAGCGACGCCATTCTAGGGTTTCCTCCACTTGACTGCTTTGGTCCATCGGTGAGTCCCCTAGCTGTCTGTCCCAGAACTCCTCTCGACTTCGCTCAAGTACCCAGCCTCCGCTCCAGTCGGCGGCCCGGACGCTTAGGCGTTGCTGTTGCGACGCCAGGACATCCAAGCGGTCGCCTGGCTCTCTTTAGGCGAGGCGCCGGGCCATGGCGCCTCCCGACGACCGCCTGGACGCCTAGTCGGCGACTAGGTGTAGCCTAGGCGACGCCGTAATAACAATCGCAAGTACTCATCAATTAGTTAAGTGAAGAATACATACATTAACAGGTAGGTTGGGACAAAGGAATTGCAATCGCCCAACCAGAAATAAGTAGCAGAACTCATTACATCAGACATAAAGAGCAGCAAGCAATCATCAATTAGATAAGTAAAGCATACATACATTAACACGTAGATTGGAACAAAGGAATTGCAAGCATCCAAAGAACGCAATACATTAAGTTTACCTTGCGGGTTCCAGCTGGTGCTGGCTTAAAAGCATTCATTTGCTGCTCTGATGGAAGAGATGAGTAGATAGGCGTAGTCCATATCTTACTGCTCTGTGGTGGAAGTTGACGAACACGCTCCTGAATAAGTCTCTCTAGTGATTCGATCTCCTCTTGGCCGGTTAAAAATGCAAGAATGTCTCCAGGTCCTTCCTCCAAATGGATCTAACAAAGCAAATATCTAAACATGAAGTTTATACACAAAGAGCTCCCTACATTAGTTCACAGTTGAAACAATAGGTTCTGATGATTCAGGAATATAAAAATTAATCCCAAACAAGATTGCATATTCACTTATCGTGGTTTCTAAAGCAAAATTTTCTTTCTGAAATCATATTTTAATTGGATTTCAATTTCCTTTCCTCCTCCCTAATTCATCCACCTGTTGCATGCAAATGGGAGTGATGTTCACCTGAAAGATAGTAACTAGTGTCGCATCCAGATAATCTGACTCGGGCTGATAAGTATATAGTATGTCGACGGGGTATTGTCTCCCTTGAATATGTACAGCTTTAGCGCCACCAAAATAATCTGAAAAACACTTGGCATCCAAACTAGCAGACATAATTATCAGCTTTAGAGGTGCATAATTTATTCCCTGGTATGCCTTCAGAGTAAAATTCTGAGAGTCATCTTGTCTGTCAGGCAAAGTCTTTTCATTCTTATTGGCATAAATAGATCGAGAATGCTGCACATTTTTCAGCAAGCCCAGCAAGACATCAGTATGGACAGTTCTTTCATGAGCCTCATCAACAACTATAACACTATATTTAGACAAGAGTGGATCCAGAAGTGCTTCCCTGAAAATCCAAAGCAATGATTCTAAGAAAAATTCACATCAGAACAAAAAAGAGTTAATTATAGATTAAACAACGTCAGATTATTACATAACAAAAATAGAATATTTAGCTATCTATAATATGCTAAGATAAAATTGAAACTGAAATTTTACTTCAGAAATTTGAAATGAAAAAAGATCTAGAAACAAGAAAAGACCGCATTAATAAAAAGTTACACAGGTGCAAGCCCAAAAAAAGATCCAAAATAAAAAATGCAATATACAAATGTGAAGCAAATAACTAAATGATAGATGAACTTTATTCTCAGGCTCAGGTCCATGCAGATGTAGGGACGGCCACTGAACTATTAAAATAACCATCATGCTGGAAAAAGAACATTGACCCCTCAGGGGAAAAAAAGATGAAACAATTTATCTATGGGAATCTAGATAACATCATATCAGTAATTAAGCCAAAGACAAATAACAAAATGAAACTTTCTAGGAATCAAAGAGCTACATACAACACAATAATCAAACAATCAATGATTAAGTTCGGTATATACAGCATTACCTTAGAAGCAAACCATCGGTCATGTACTTGATCCTTGTTGCATTAGACGTGGAATCATCAAACCTAATAGAGTATCCAACCTTTTTGCCCAATTGATCATTGCATTCCTCAGCAACACGCTTTGCTACTGTAACAGCTGCAACTCTTCGAGGCTGAGTGATGCCAATGACTTTTGCATCCTGACAAAACCCAGCATCATACAAAAATTGTGGCAACTCTGCATAAGAAAATTCACGAAGATATATGTTTCCTCAAACAACCAAAATGAGATAGATAAAGAGCATGACGATATTTGTAGCAAATTAATTGGTAGTGATATGTGTTTCTTCAATAACTGATTAAGACATGCTCTTTAAAGAAACCAAGTAAATCGAAGGTCATATGTACGGGTCAAACAATCCATAAGAACGATTTCCTAAGGACCAAAACCCACTAGAGCACAACGAGCCAACGAGGATTGGTACAAAAGGACCACATTTCATATTTCTCAAATGTTAGTTTGGTTAGCTCTACAGGAACTTCTCGCCCTTATTCTTACCATAAACCGTCACCTGATTAATCCAAATGTTCCCAAATGCACAAGCCACCAACATCACTCCCACAAACTTATGACCACAACACTGGCGTCGGAATTTCCAATCTATTCAAACTAATAATCAAAAGCATCACAAAGCTACAAGCTTCCAACGGTTATTTTCCCCAAACAACAATGTGTAATCGGGAAAAAAAACTCAGCAGCACACTTACGAGTCGTTTTGCCACTCCCGGTCTCGCCGACGACAATCAGCGTGTCGTTTTTCCTCACCTCCTCAACAAGTCTCTTCTCCACTGCACCCACAATCACCACCACCACCAACAACAACAACAACAGATTTAAAGCCCCCAAGTTTAATCCACAAATCAGAGAATAATGGCATCTAACGCAGGGCAAGCGGACCTGACGCGATGGGGAGCGACTTCCTCTGCTGCCGAATCAGCTGCCTCCTCCTGCTCGAACCAGCCAAACACAGGCTCAATCCCCAGTCTAGGCGAATAAACCAAACAAACGAAACAAAAAATCGCAGCGAGGTGGTAAGGGTTGGCACCGCGCGTTGTGCTGCTGCTTCTGCGGGGAAGCGGCGGAAGAGAAGGACGGCATCGCCGCGGAGTCTCCAGCCCTAAAGCTCGCCACGCCGGAATTTGTGCGCCGGCGACGGGAAGGGGAAAAGGGTTTGGGCCTTGGATGCTGTTCGAGGGTTTTTGGTCTTGTGGATTTCGTTTCGGAATTTGCACCGTCCGTCTCCTACAGTACTCTCTCTCGAAAAAAATCGGAATTTGCAACGTGAAACAAATTTATTCAAATCGGAATCTTGAAAAATTCGGGCATTAGGTCTTGAATTTTGTGGCGGGCCTGGTAATGGGCCAGGTTTATCGGGCCCAGTGGTGGGTGGTAGATGGGCTGCCTTCGGGTTATACAAAAGGGCCAGAATAGAAAAGGGTAAGGATGGTGTTGAGCTAGCTTTAAATAAGTTTGGACAATGACTCAAATGGGTTAGTATTTTCGGGCCATGTAAAAACCCAGCCCTAACTTGTAGCCCATGGGTTGGAATAGGGCTATGTTAGTGCTTAGCGAAGAAAACCTGCTAGCTATTGCGCAGACTCAACAGTAACGCACGACGGCGGCGGCTGTCTTCAATTCCGAGCATGCAGTTTCGGTGCCGGCCAGCTATCTCTCACAAATCACAACCCCATCTCTACCCAACGCCGCTCCTTCCTTGGGCCGATCATCTTGATAACTCAAATCCGCTTTTGGTTCGTCGGAGGCAAGAAGCTTTTCTCCGTGGTTATTACATCTTCCCATGAGGTAAAGTAAACAAATCCCTCCTCTCTAGGGTTTGCAAAGTCATGGTTTACTGAGCTTACTGCGCTGGCTCAATTAGCGAAACCGATCGGTTTATCGGTGAGCTTCAAATTCAAAATTTTGAAAAATTTGAAACAAATTATCCAACAATTCCCTGAAATTAGTGTGAATTGCTTTATGACCTCTGGTGTGAATTTTTTTTTTTTTGAAAAAACGAATTTTAGAGACGTTTTTGAGCCATTCGAATTGTTGAAAATAAAACCAAAGCAAAAAAACATAATGGTGGCCTGTAGCTAGCCAGCCCAGCCCGCCCGTCTGGCCCACCCAAGGGGCATGATGTCTCAAGAATCGCTCAAAATCTTCGTAAAATGATCAAAGCACTCGTCAAAACTCTTACCAGCGTGTTGTTCAAACTTGTTGTACTCACGCTTGAATTGGTACTTTCTCACCGTCTTGATTTGAGTGATGCCCTCATGGTAAGCATCGAGGGTTACCCAAATCTGATGAGCAGAACGAAGGTGAGAAATCCTATCATACTCACTGCGGCTAAGACCCTGTATGAGGATGTTCCTTGCCTTAACATTCGCCTCAACGTCAGCCATATTGCCGGCCGTGACATTTTCATCGGCACGAACCTCATACGGGAGTTTCACCTTCTGCCATATTAGAAAGCCCAGAGCAGTGATGTATGACTCCATTCGGGACTTCCAAAAAGAAAAATCAATTCCAAAGAAAATGGGAGGCTTGGTGGAATACTTATCCATCGTCATGGCTCTTGAGACCGGTCAAGATCTATGAAAGAGCAAAATCGGCTCTGATACCAATTGAAAACCCGAGATGGCGATCAGAGGGGGGTGAATGATCCCAAATAAAATTTTCCCCACTAAAAAATAATCTAACCAAGCCCACAATCAAATCAATCAAAATGAGCAAATGAGAGGGAACAAACTATTCTGGAAGACACACCGATATTTTACCGTGGTGTTCGGAGATTTGCCGGTCTCCCCTAATCCACGTTGAGGCAAGCCCAAACCACTTTAGATCAGCTCCACGAATTGAGCACCTGCCTCGATTCCACTAGTGGCAGCTTTTTCTCCCCCTGGGAAGGTAAGCTCCGACATTCACAACTTTGTCAGGGCTTCTCACAATCTTCTTGAAAAGATCACCGCGCACGACGCCTCCACACGCCATTTAGGTGTCGGTAAACACCAAGAGTAACAAATCAAACCCTCTAGCTTGAGCTCCACCAAGTATAACACACAATGGTGATCACCGAGTACAACACATGCACAAGGCTCCTCTCAAGTGCAACACATGCACAAGAGGCTCTCAATCCTCTTCTAAATGCAACACATACAAATAGGGCTCATTCTTATCTCAAAAACCAAATGGAAGAGAGCAACACATGTACACAACTCCCACAAACCTTTTCCAATGTCAACAACACACAAATGCCGGTCCCAAGGCTCCTTTTACAGTCTCCTCCAAGAAAACTAGCCGTTGGGGGGCAAAAATGAGCAAAAAGTGCAGTAAACTTGGTGTTACTGCCCTACTAGGGCCGGTAGCACCGGCCTCTAGGCTAACGGCTAGAGAAATTAGCCGTTACTCAAAAAATCCAATGCTACCGGGCTTTGGGCTATAGCATCGGGCCTTTTTTCTTTTTCTCAGGCTAAAAACACGCGTTCTGGTCTTTTTACACCGCCCTTTGGAGCGGTAGGCGGTGCTACCACTGTTTCAGCCACTAAAACATTAATAACTTTTTACTTTGAACTCCGATTTAGGTGATTTTAGACTCTATGCGAAACTTATCAAGAGGGCTATAATCTATACCCATTTTTAAGATTTAAGCAACCATAGATATTTTTAAATATCATAAAAACAAAGACTCTAATGTAGTCATTCAAGTCTAAAATCTGATTTCTCAAAATCCCTCACATAGACTTGATCAAAAGCGTGACTACAATCTAGATAGAGTCAATAAGATCAAATATTGAGCCATGTGATGATCAACTCATGATTAAAACAATTTTGCAAAACACATTTGCAAATTCTAATTACATGCTCCAATATCAAATGCATGAACACCAATATTTTGCAAAACACATTTACAAATATAAATCTTGCAAACAAGAGTAATCAAGATCATATCTTTGAGCCATGTGATGATCAACACATGATCAAACCAATTTTGTAAACATATTTGCAAATCCTATTCATATTCTCCAAGATAAGATTCAATTAAACCATATTTTGCAAAAACTTATTTTTCAAACACAAAGCATAAACCTTTTTTAGCCTTTATGATGATCAACACATGATCAAGTCACAAGCTAAGATTCCGATGTATGAGAATCTATTTGAAACATATGCAAATATCTAGCTTCATACAAACAACCACTTAAACCAATTTGCATAAGCTATCTCCCTTTTGCAACACATGGAAATCCATAGCTCTATGCAAAAACCAAATCAAAATTTAATAAGAAGAAAGTATGGGCTCCCTTATTTGCAACACATGCAAATACTTAGCTCATGCATGAACAAACCAAGAGAGTGAGCTAGAGTGAGCCGGATTGAGTTCATCAACACATGATGAAGCTCAGGCTAAAAGACAACCCTTCTTAATAGTACGACACCTAACTAGCAACCCGGTTTCCCATCTAAACACCGAGAACGGTAAAAGACTAGGAACACATCCTTAGCCCTAGCTAGTTATACCTTTACCTGCACATCCACTTAGAGCTTTTATGATTTCCATCTTCTCTTCTCCAAGCCGGATCCTTTCTTCTTGTTCATCAACACATGATGAACTTTCTCTCTTCTTCAATTTGGGATGACTTCTTGAAGCTCACCAATACATGATGACTTCTTCTTCCCGATTCTTTACTTTTTTGGACTCAACCTACTTCACAACTCATGGAAGATTGTTAGTCCAACAAATACGGTTGTCTCAATCATCAATGCACTCCATTAACACATAATGGATGCTCCCAAGATCCTTTGATCTTTTCGTTTGATGATTGACCACAACCCAAAGACAATTGATTGAAAATTAATTGTGTCTTTAGTATACTAATGCAACTAATGCTTCATATACACAAGAATGTATATAGAAATAATAAAGTTGCATTTGATACATACCTTTTGAATTTTCATTTTTATTTTTCATGAAACTATTCAAAAATATACTCAATAAACACGTTAGTCTCACACTTAGATTTTTCAATAAAATCATAACATATTTGACATCAAAGAATGCAACGATATATATACTATGTGTTATTGAATGCATACCTTTAATAATCTTATCATTTCATCCAAAAGAGACTAATAAGATTTAAACTCAACAAAAGAGTTAGTCTCATAAAAAGATTTTTCATTAATTAATAAATTTAGACTAATCAATATTATGATTATCAAAAAAGTTAGTCTCAATATTAGATTTGTCATTAACACCAAAACCAACTTAATGGAGCTTGAACTTTCACTGAAGAATGGATGACTTAACGCGCCACACTTATATGAATGCTGGTAATACATTCTTCCCTAGAACACAGTATCTTGCAGTTGCACATATGTTATATACTTGTACTGACTGCTTCATTTCACTTCATGCAACTACCACCTTAAACCCCTGGACTGCTTACGCTTACGGCACGAACAATGGCTTCTTGTCAAATCTTCGAGATGCCTTTTAAGTGCTTGCTGATGATACTGAAAGCGCCGCGCAAGCTCTTCACGGCGTCGATGTTTTCAGAAGGAAGACTGAATCATTCTCAACTTCTCTAGCTACGAGGATGACACAAGATGGCAAAAAAATCCCTTGGTATTTTTCTTACACTGTCTTAAATGTAATGGTACTCTTGTTGTTATTTACTATTCTATTTGCTAATTTGTAGCACATTGGTGGGACATGTTCAGATCGAAAACACCCATCCTTCAATGGTTTGCCGTATGTCTCATGCCGCAATGCTCATCTTTTAGCAGATGTGAGTGCAATTGGAGTACATTTGTATTCATCCACACAAAAATCTGCAACCGCCTGTCATACAGGAAGCTACATAAGCTGGCGTACGTCAATCGACTTCGGTTTTTGGTAGTTTTCGTCTAAAACCGAGTGGTTTTCGCTCAAAAATCGTGAAATTCGCCTGCTGGTTTGATTAGATTTCAAAATAGTTTGAATTTCTATATCGTTCGATTTTTCACAGTTTTCACTACCACCAGGGGTTCAAAATTTGGTCACGAAATGATTTTGTTAACCCTGCCCCTCCTCTCTATGCTAGATCCTGGTCAGATCTATCCAGAGACAGCTCTATCCTGGTGTGTTGATGAGCATTTGATTTTGTCAGATTGAAACATGCTACATCCTAGGCTTAGAGTGTATCTTTGCCCTTTCATTATAGTAAAGTTGTTAAGCATGTACAATAAAACCATCCTAGCTTACTCTTAACTTATACATATCAGCTTTAACCTACGTGAAAGAGTGAGAAAAGAGGAGAAAGAAGAGAGCTGTCTATTATACCAGAGCTAGCATGGCATGAGAAACAAGATAGATTAGTTATGTACAAGAGATAATAAATTGTTATTGCACAACATCTAGAGACAATCTTTAGAGATGATTATTGTAAAAACTGGCTTTATTGCTTACTCTAGATGACATGGATGAGAGATGAAGTAAGTAGTAAGCTTTATTATTGTACTTGCTCTTAGTGACGCGACTGGAGTTCTGATCATGAATATTCCAAGTCGGTGTCTGCCCGAATCTCCACCGTTAGGTAAAGGAGATGTCGAAAGAAATGGCGGACGGAGATCTTGTTTCCATATTAGTGTACATTCTGCACCCTCGTTGCAGCATTTGCTAAGCATGAGAAAGTGGATGGAGCTATGCTTATGTTCACGAAAATGCATGAGAAAGGATGGCACCAGGGTTTCAAAAATCAACGAAAATCACGATTTTTGACTGTATAGAGCTGGCTTGATAAATTATACCGGTCGATAAACCAGTCAAATTCAGAAAATTCGGAAAATTTATGTGTGGAAAACCGATCAAAAATCGTTAGAAAATTAGCTTCCGAACTGTTTCGCTTAGTTTACCGATTTTTCGAAGAAAACCGGTCGAAAATCGAGAAAAATCGCTTGAAAATCGATAAAATCGGTTGTTTTTTGAATTTTTTGACCAATAGAATTCAAAGGGTTTGACTTCAAAATGGTTCGGTTTCTAGCGATTTTTAACAATTTTCGAAACCAGTGGAGGATGATTTCCGAGCTCAATTCGGTATTGAAAACCTGATGGCACTAAGATGTTGTCAGTTAAGCCACGGTGACATATGCATGTTACAGGATTGGAAAACTAGACGATGCTTTAAGGCTATTCGATTGTTACAGCTTCTCCGAACTCCGACTCATAAATTTCATAAGAATCAACTAACATGTAAAATGTTCTTGTTCCAAATAGTCACCCTTAGGGTTCACAAAACCGGCGAAAACCGCGGTTTTCATGCGTACCGCTGCGGTTCGAAATCAAAAAACGTTCGATAAACCGATCGATTAAAAAAATTTAAAATTTTGAAAAAATTTATGCGCTCGGTTTTTCGTCAAAAACCGCTCACAAAAACCGTTTTGCGATGAACATTCCATTCGTAACCACCAACTTCTGAATTTACTATCTCATCGGCCTAGAATATTTGATCCTGCTATGGAATTATCTCAAGTTGGGCAAATTTATTTATGAGTTGACTCACAAACCATGAGTGATGTCCCACCTAACTGATCAAGTTGAACACCAAATAAACCATCGATCGAACGACTGGCTTAAGCGTGTAGTACTGGTGTTCTCTGTTTTGTTTAAGCCCTAAATAGATTAAGAACTTGCAAAGTTGCAATGGGCCCATTGCTATATGCGACCTTGAGAAATTCCTTCATGTGTGTGCATTTCCATTAGCGGCCAGAAGCCTCCGAGGGTTGAGATTCGCTCATCAGTTGAGCTGTTAACGTCCAGGAGTTTTAAAATCAGAAGAATGAACCATGTGGCAGCATATCCATATTTCCTCTGGTTTTAATCAAGTATAATCACTGTTCAATCGAGGTGATAAAGAACTGAGAAGTTATCTGCTTTAAGCCAATTGTATCATTTGTTAACAACAGCGACATGTTCTGAGTAGACGGATGGATCCATCAGGTGGCTGATGAGTTCCGGTCCAAATTAATGGAAACTTTGAATTTCAGCTACCTCCGCAAGAACTTCGTTGAGTACCAAATGTCATACACTGTATATTACACATTTCTTAAAAAACTTTTTCTTGGGAATCTGTTACACTAATCAGACAACAATTAAGCTGAGTATAGTATACTATGTATGCAGTAACATGGAACAATCCAAAAATGTTGACCCCTAGCACTACAACAAAACACTAGCTTAGCACTGATGAACATCCAAACCGTTTGTTGTCCCGATCGAATGATCTGAATAATTAAGGATGGCTTAAGTTACAGTCACTTGGAAAACCTTTCCAAGGAATTCACTTCATCCACCTACCCTAGCACACACATGCATGGTAGTACATTGGTATTGCCATTTGCCAATATTCATTGACAAAGAACATTCCCCATTGACAAATCACGAAACTGCATCACTGCCACCTTGTCCCAGACTCATAGTTAACTCCTAACCAAACTAATACTGCCAATATAAACACACACCAAGTCACCAACATATGTGCACAAACAAGGAAGAAGAAGACCAAACAAATCAAGAAGATGATTCATTGCCGATGACGACGACGAGAGCGCACGCAACAATGTCGTTCATCCAGAGGCCGTCCTACTACACCGTGTCCCTCATCGTCCTCCTCCCCCTCACCCTCCTCTGCCTCACCTTCCTCGTCCCCTTGCCCGCCTACCTCCGCAGCCCGGTGGGCTGCCTTGGCGCAGCCAACGTCGACCGTGCTGCACCGGCGGCGGCGGCGGACGACGAAGGTGGCCGGCGGCCGGAGCTCAGCGTCCTCGTCGGCGTGCACACCACGGCCAAGAAGCACGCCCGGCGGCACCTCATCCGCATGGCGTACGCGCTGCAGCAGACGCCCGCGCTCGGCCGCGCCGCGCGCGTGGACGTCCGGTTCGTGCTCTGCGCGAGGCCGATGCCGCCCGAGCACCGCGCTTTCGTGGCGCTCGAGGCCCGCGCCCACGGCGACGTGCTCCTGTTCGACTGCGCCGAGAGCGCCGACCGGGGCAAGACGTACGACTACTTCGCCGGCCTGCCTGCGATGCTCGGCAGCAGCGACGGCGGCGGGCGCCCGTACGACTACGTGATGAAGGTCGACGACGACACGTACCTCCGGCTGGACGCGCTGGTGGAGACGCTGCACCGCGCGCCGCGCGAGGACATGTACTACGGCGTGGGCCTGCCATTCCACGACCGGGCGTCGCCGCCGTTCATGCTCGGCATGGGCTACGTGCTGTCCTGGGACCTCGTGGAGTGGATCTCCAGCTCCGACATGGTGAAAAGAGAAGCTATAGGTATGCATGCATTAGTGCCTAACTTGCATCTTGAATTCTTGATTAATCGTCTTCTTCGTACCATGTTAAAAAATGGGATGAATACTGATGATCATCTGTCAATATTTTTCTTGAATCATCACTTATGAAGATTACATTAAGGGCATATTTCGAAACCAGGAATTTTATGGAGAACATTCCAATTTTCCGCAGAAAACTGGAAACATTCCCACGTTCCAAACAGAGCCTAATTTGCTAGTAGAAAATAATGGAGGTTTTAGTTTTTTTTGTTTAATTACATCAGGTGCAGAAGATGTGACCACAGGGAAATGGCTAAACATGGGCAATAAGGCCAAGAACAGGGTGAACATCTACCCCAGGATGTATGACTACAAGGGTGCCCAAGCTGAGGATTTCTTGAAGGACACCATTGGTGTGCACCAGTTGAAGCAGGACCTGAGGTGGGCACACACATTGGAGCACTTCAATGCCACCCGGTTGGAGCCCTCCAGCAAGCTCAACAACAACTTCTAGCCTTCTAGGGAGCTGGGGAGACTTTAGATTCTTTAATCTGTGAAGGATTTGCAAATTTGCAAGATTTGTTGATATGTTGTTTGAATTTAAGAAAGAAAGTTGTTTATGGTTGGGTAGAGCATGATGATTGTTCATATGTTGCTTGGAAGCAAATTGTTGGCTTCAACCTCAAGTTACAGATTCTCATTAACAATGTCGTTTTTGTAATGGAAGGCTGATACAAGAAAAATAATGGAACTGTCAATTGAATCAAGATTGTTGGGAGATTATTACAATCTCTAAATTAAGCAGCAATGCTGTCAACTTTGCAGGACAGACGTGCATGCAGGCCATCTCTTACTCAGTCGTCTCCAAGGACTTGGGAAAAGTCTACAGTTCCGTGACCAATATTTTGATGACATTTTGTGCGCGCAATGCATTATTGTGATGCATATATATTTCTTTGTTTTGACATAGTACTTGTCATCCTATATAGTTTGCCAAAGGAGTAAGATTATTACAAATAAAATCTCCATGCATGCTCCAAAAGGTAGGCCATGTACGTACTATGCATAACTGAAATAAGAAAAAACATTTAGATCACAAATGTTAATTGAGGTATCATTCCGGCATGCTTACAATTAAGCTTCATTGTGAAGTCTTCGTAATACACTATCAACATCTTTACATTAATTTGCAGTTTGATTTTGTGTCTTGCACAAAATTGACCGGACTTGTTTCGGCAACTAGTCAGTAAAGAAAATAACGTGTTGCCATCAATATTCACTTTGATGTTGCTGATGGTTGCAAAAAGTATACCCGGAATCAGCCTGGATCTTACCGTGTAAAAAAGCAAGAGAAATTTCAATGAGAATGATTCTCTCATTGTAAGAAGCAACATTTAAGCTACAGCAATAAGGCCCGTTTGGAATAATTTCTTTTTTCAATCTTTCATGGAAGTTGAACTGTTTCTTGCAAATTTCATGTAAAATTCCAGCGTTTTAACTAGACCGTAATAAGGAAAAAAGAAATACAGCCGGTCTATGTGCTGTTTGTGAACTCCGAAGCATGCTATATAAATATATAATCGAACTAGTCAAGTATCCGGATCAGTGCAATAGAAACATATTTTTAACCAAATAATCAAACTATTCCAGTGTTTAAAAAAATCACACTCTTGAATTGCCACGGGGAGGGAGAAGTGGGTCATGGCCTGGCTAGGAAGAGCGGGCGTGGGCGAAAAGAGAAATACAATTAGTTTCCTTTTTATACCGCGGTCTATATGTCAGCACGCTATTTTTCTTAGAGAAAAAGAGATCGAAGGAAGATGGACAACTACCACCAACTCATAAATCTCCTTTTATACATCCATAGGCTTAGGATTAGTTTGCAGTTACTGTGCTATATCATGAAATCTAGTTAGGAATATTTACCAACTCCAAAAAAACTTGATTCTACAGCTCCCAAAAAGACGCTCCCAAGTTGTATCTAAAATGAGAAAAAAAAGGTGTTCTTAAAGAGCCAATGGAATGCCAAACAAAAACCTTTAACTAGTAACTCAACTAGTATAGTGCCAGTGCTAACGCTACGACGGCAGTACATCTGCTTATCAATTAAATAAAAGATAAGTATGAATATAATACTTAATAATAAATAATTTTGTGATCACATTGTACGTACTACATATTTAGGAGGAGAGAGAATCAAACAAGGAAATAAACAGGGAGGATCTGCATGCAAGGAAACCGGACTTGAATTATCAAAACTGTATGTACTACATATTTGGAAGGAGAGCGAATCAAACAAGGAAATAACACAAGGAGGATCCGCATGCCCGAAGGGGTTGCCCTTGATCTCCTCCACGCATGCGCCGCCAAGATCGCCTCCCATGAAGCGACGTCGACAGCCTCCGCCGCCTCCCGCTCCGCGCAAAGGTACACGTCCATCTCCGGCAGGCCGATCGCGCGACGCAAGCCCTTGGTGTAGTCGGCGCCGGGCGGGTCGAACGCCGCGCGGGCAGCAGTATGTCATCCTGGAAAGCTGGACCAATAATGGCTTCCCTAATTGTCATCTAAATATGAATGCTAACATATAGCATCATTTGTGCGTCCTGATTGAGGCTAATTATTATCAAAATATCTGTTACTTCCCATAGTGTATTTAGGAATAAGTTTTAAAATGAACTTATTCCTTATATTTATCACACGATAATTGCATTTCATACACATATTCCTTATATAATATTTTTCGCTAAATAATATTATGGCGATGACGTGGCGCCTTGTATAGGATGTGATGCACATGCATGAATGGAAGAAAATTAAGCGCGCGATTCATGGTACTGACTGGTATGGTAAATATTGAATCGAAATCAAATGGGTTTAGATTTGCAACATAAATTCCATATATATAGTTCAATTGAAATATATATGTGCGGCTCTCTGTTGTGGGCCACATGAATGAATGAGTTAGACACATTAAACAACGGCATCGGATGTGGGTGAGTAAAACTGAGGAAAGATCTGAGACGTTCATTTTGATGAATGCAAGTTTCTGGGGACGTTTTGCTGGGTGCACGAACATTGGACCATCTCTAATGAGGTGCATTATTTAGGGTGGACGTAGGAAAAATTGTTTGGGTGCATTATAAAGGGGTATAGATTTCGTGCGCAACTAGACATGTACTCTCCCAGTCTAGCATTCAAATTTTGTGTCTAAATATATATTATTCTACAATTTCGATATATCTTTTTATCTTTTCCCTATACCCTTCTTTTTTTTAACTATTTCTAATATCATTTACTATTATAGATAGGAGTAAGATACACCATCTCAAATATAATAAATAAAAATATAATTTTTCTATAGATATGTCTGAATAGAAATACTCGTCGAGGAGGGGACCACGTATCAACAAAATATCGTGACTCGTGAGGTAGAGATGCATTAAGGGTGTGTTTGGTTGTTAGCAAAATATTGCGACTCGTGATTGAATGTGATAGGATGGTCCTGTACCATATGGTTCCATTGTTTTGGGTGAATAAAATGGTTTAGCATCTATAGAGAATATTCCTCAAATTTGTATCTCACCATTCAGGATAGGATGATTCTATTTAAACAACCAAATATATAGATAATTTTTTTTGAATCATCTCATACATATCTATACCCCTTTATAATGTACCTAAGAAATTTTTTCTACGTCCACCCTAAATAATGCACCTCATTAGAGATGACCCAATGTTCGTGCACCCAGCAAAACGTCCCCAGAAACTTGCATTCATCAAAATGAACGTCTCAGATCTTTCCTCAGTTTTACTCAACCACATCCAATGGCCGTTGTTTAATGTGTCTAACTCATTCATTCATGTGGCCCACAACAGGAGAGCCCGCACATATATATTTCAATTGAACTATATATATGGAATTTATGTTGCAAATCTAAACCCATTTGATTTCGACTCAATATCTACCATACCAGTCAGTACCATAAATCGCGCGCTTAATTTTCTTCCATTCATGCATGTGAACCACATCCTATACAAGGCACTCACGTACCGCCGCCATAATATTATTTAGCGAAAAATATTATATAAGGAATGTGTGTATGAAATGCAATTATCGTGTGATAAATATAAGGAATAAGTTCATTTTAGGACTTATTCCTAAATACACTATGGGAAGTAACAGATATTCTGATAATAATTAGCCTCAATCAGGACGCACAAATGGTGCTATATATTAGCATTCATATTTAGATGACAATTAGGGAAGCCATTATTGGTCCAGCTTTTCAGGATGACATACTGTTGCCTGTGCGGCGTTTGACCCGCCGGCGCCGACTACACCAGGGGCTTGCGCCGCGCGATCGGCCTGCCGAAGATGAACGTGTACCTTCGCGCGGAGCGGGAGGCGGCGGAGGCTGTCGACGCCGCGCTCGTGGAGGCGATGCTAGCGAGCGCGGTACGTGAAGGAGATCAAGGGCAACACCTTCGGGCAGGTGGTCACGCAGGTGGAGAAGATCAGGAGGATGAGCACGCTGGAGGGGTGCGACGTGCGGCGCGTGGACTGCACGGAGTTGCTGATGTGCATGGCTGGCGGCATGAATGGAAAAAAATTATGTTGCAAATCTAAACCTATTTAATTTCGATTCAATATTTACCATACCAGTCAGTACCATGAATCGCGCTTAATTTTCTTTCATTCATGCATGTGCACCACATCCTATACAAGGCGCCACGCATCACGCCACTTCCCACGATCCGGCACGTATGCTCGTCATGCACCGATCCACGATGGACGTCGCCGCCGTGATCAGGCCGACGGCCAACAAGCTGAAGGTCGTGTTCGTGCTCGGCGCGACGGCCACCGGCAAGTCGAAGCTGGCCATCGCCCTGGCGATGCGCTTCAGTGGCGAGGTGATCAACTTGGACAAGATCCAGGTCTACGCCGGCCTGCCCGTGATCACCAACAAGGTGACCGACCACGAGCACGCTGGAGTGGAGCGCCACCTCCTCAGCTGCGTGCCGTGCCCCAACGCCGACTTCACCGAGGACGACTTCTTTCGTGAGGCCACCTGCGCGGTCGAGAGCGTGCTCTCCCGCGGCCTCCTCCCCATTGTAGCCGGTGGCTCCAACAGGTACGTCGAGGCGCTGGTCGAGGGCAGCGGTGGGGCGTTCCGCGTCGCTCACGACTGCCTCTTCGTCTGGCAAGATGCCGCGCCAGAGCTCCTCCGACGGTTCACCGCAGCTCGGGTAGACGACATGTTGCGGCGCAGGCTGGTGAACGAGGCCCGCACGGCGTTCGACCCGCTCGGCGCCGACTACACCAGGGGCTTGCACCGCGCGATCGGCCTGCCGGAGATGGACGCGTACCTTCGGGCGGAGCGGGAGGCGGCGAGGTTGCCGACGCCGACTCACGGAGGCGATCTTTGGCGAGCGCAGACGTGGAGGAGATCAAGGGCAACACCTTTGGGGTGGTGGTCGCGCAGTGGAGAAGATCGGGAGGATGAGCACGTTGGAGGGTGGGACGTGCGGCGCGTGGATCGCACGGAGGTCTTGATGCGCATGGCGGGCGACGCCGGAGGTGAGGAGGCGTGGAAGGAGGTGGTGTGGGAGCCCGTGGAGAAGATGGTGAGGCGTTTGCATGCGTAGGGGTGGACTGATCGGGAATATGTAGGTCTGCATTTGGTAGAGCTATAAATGCCGTTTCATCCGAGATCCAAACTTGTAGGTTAAAATAAAGTGAATTGAATTTATATTTTTAGTCTAAAATTTTTAGTCTAAAATGTAAACAAGATGATCTATCTAAACACTCCAGATTATGCGCTTTTTGGTGGTGTTATTTGGAGAACTGTTAATGTTGTGCACCAACTTCTCAGGGATGCTACTTCACTGAAAGCCCTCAGTTCCTCAAGGTATGCATGCATGCGTCGATTTTCAGTTGCCCCCAGATTTGATCTTTACTTCAAGTGCTAATTCACACGAGATGGAGTAGCTAAGTGCATCATCTGTTGTATCCATCTGAAATTTTAATCCTGGATAGATGAATGACAACGGGTGCATTGTTATTTGTACATAGTATTTTCTTGATTTTGATATGTGCCACCCTTCTTTATGCACAAGCTGTTGTGTTGTTTACATCTTCTCGATTAAAGACCAGGTGTTTTGGAAAAGCCTAGAAGCTCGGTTATTGGCAATTAGCTGAAACCGCATCCTAGGTTAAGAGCATAGGATTTCAGGGAGAGTGCTCAAATTGTGCTTTTGTATTTCACACATTCAGGTTTGTCTAATCTTCTCAAACTTCTAGCATTTCTTGATAGTATAAACTCCATGAGACAGAAATAATAATAATAAAACAGCCTGTCTGATTTAGAATCTTAAGGTGTACATAGATTCTGACCTGGAAACCCCTAAGGCACATGACTGCATCCCGAGTTTGGTTTCCATTTGGCATGGTCTGCTATTCCATTTATGATATATATCCAATTTAAAAGCCCGAAAAGAGAGAGAGAGAACAGTCTGAAGCCAGAAATCCAAGTTAGCCTTGAATTCCCTTTGCTTAATAAATTGTTTGACGCTTTATTATGTTATATATGTGTGCAAAAGATATAATATCTATATTTGTAGATTATGCTGCCTTTTTATCACAGAGGACGATTCAGCATGTTATCGTTCGACATGAAGGACAGGGTTATCTCCGTTATTGATCCAACACCTCTACCTGGATGGGTTCCAACGGATAAACCATCCGGTTACTATCTTGATAGAATACAAAAAATTGGTATAATATTCGATCGTGCTATAAGGATAGTAAATCCCTCATGGAACGACAATATCTATGATTGGCGTATTGTAGCTCCAAAATCTGTTCCAAAAACAATAGACCGGTAAGTTATTTACACATGATTAGTAAATAGTTAAATTTTTGTGTACTTACATGTAGCAATTAAATATTGTGCAGGAACTTGACAGGTTACTTTGTCATGAACTTCATGCACATCTGGAATGGTCAACAGTTTAATACACGGATCTGCATGATTGGTACTCTCTATTTTATTAATCACTTTATATAAGGTTGTAAAGTAGGTCTATACTGATGATGCTCTACAACGTACTTATAGAGTTCACCTATCCTCAGGAAGTGTTTCTTAATTGAAATACTAAAATACAAGTGGAATGAGTGCGCAGAAAACATCCCTCAAGACATAAGAACAAGTCTTAAGAGCATACGGGAAACGTTTAGCGAAAAATATTATTGAGTGTTATATCTTCATTTTTGTACTCGCATACGAGCACTGTGATTATTTATTATTAAGTGTTATATTCATACTTATCTTCTCATTTAATTGATAAATGGGTGTACTACCGTCGTAGCGTTAGCACGGGCACTATACTAATATCACTTAGTACATGTACCAAACACACCCTAATTAACTAGGAGGGGCCAAGCCAGCCTAGTTAGGGCCACATAGGCAGTCGATAAAAATAAAGCCCACTAATTAACTAGACCGGCCCATTTATACTCGCCTGACCTTAAACCCTAGCCTTGCCCTCCGACACCGTAGCCGTCTATCCAGCACCACCAGCCAATCTCGGCCGCTCGCCTATCTGCCGTCTGCTACATATAAGCCGCCTCCATCGCCCGCCGTCCTGTCGTTCTCCCCCACAGCCTGCGAGCTCTCGTCTCCGGCGGCGGCAGGAAGGAAGGAAGGAAGCCGGCGGCGGCCATGGTGAAGGGACGCACGGGGCAGCGCGTCAGGCTCTACGTCCGGGGCACCATCCTCGGATACAAGAGGTGAGCTCTTCGTTAACCTTTACCTGCTGGATCTGGTCATTTCTTGGTGCGATCTGGTGGTGCGCTAATGGTGGTGGGGGATCTTGGGGTGCTTGCAGGTCCAAGTCGAACCAGTACGAGAACACGTCGCTGGTGCAGATCGAGGGGGTGAACACCAAGGAGGAGGTGTCGTGGTACTGCGGGAAGCGCATGGCGTACGTCTACAAGGCTAAGACCAAGAGCAGCGGCACCCACTACCGTTGCATCTGGGGCAAGGTCACCCGCCCGCACGGCAACTCCGGCGTCGTCCGCGCCAAGTTCAAGTCCAACCTCCCGCCGGCCTCTATGGTGAGTGACCCACCCACCCTTCCTCCTCGTCTTCAAATGTGATGTGCTGTTTGTTGATGTCTTGTGCTGATGCTTTTTTTTTGTTGGGTGCAGGGGCGCAAGGTTAGGGTTTTCATGTACCCGAGCAGCATCTAAGGTTAGCATAACATCCACTCAAAGGCTTCTGTTTCATTAGTTGCTCAGTGGATGGTTTGATGTCTGTGATGCCATGATGCGTCGATGTTTGTTATTTTGGTTATAGCTTTGAACTTTGTATTTGCCACTTCGTGCTAGGCCTTTAGATTGATTAGGTATTTACCATTTCGTGCTAGGCCTTTAGATTGATTAGGTCAAATCTGTGATAGGATTTGGTGCATGGATGTTTAGATTGCAATGTGATATTATATTATTTTATATGGTATTTCTATATAGTCATTTGATCAATGTACTTTGTTTACTTTAGACTTTTAGAGGTCAAATATGTACTTGACTATTTTTGGTGTTGTGCTTATGGGATATCATGGTGTTTCTTTGTAACTCCTTAAACACATGATGGATCGTTGTTTTTGGGATAACTCATAATATACCACTCCAAACATTGGCAACCACTAGGATACCACTTCAAAGATTTTTATTCAGTGAATACCACTCCAAAGATGTTTGGATTCACACAATACCATTTCTCCTCATTTCCTCGGTTTTAATTACTAACTAGCCCGACACTGATCATGTCTAGCCCTGACATTGTGTAATGGATGTTATGTATGCCACTTAAGGGACCCCCTTAAGTAAATTTTGCTAGCATGTGTCGGTTGTCATGTCTATAGGACGGCGGTTAAACCTGCGATGTTGTATGGAGCGGAATATTGAGCGATAAAAAGATAACATATACAGAAGATAAGCATGGCAGAGATGCGGATGTTGCAGTGGATCCTTGGTCATACAAGACGAGATCGAATCCGCAACGATGATACTGTGATAGGGTTGGGTAGCACCATGGTTATCACGGCGCCCCGGCGAGGCGAGTCGCCTTCGGGGCGCCTAAGCTAGGATTAGGCGCTAAAAAAATGTTCAAGTTAGCAGTAGCAGCACATCATCAAGCATCAACAGTAGCAGTCAAATGAGTTCTCGGTCCAAGAGCTCCGGCCCATTCCCGGCGTCGGCCTCCCATCTATTTGGCGCCGGCCCATTTGACCCATTGCGTTGCAGTGCTGCACTGGCACTACCAGCGGCCGACCGCATGCACACCCACACCAAACTACCAGCTCCATTCACACGCGCGGCCACTCCGACTTTCGCCTCCCTGCTCCCGCTCCTCCCTCTCCATTCACACGCGCCGCCCTCTCTCCATCCAACCGGCCGCCGACTCCTCTTCTCTCTTTGCTGTCGGCGAGCTCCTCCCCCCTCCCCTACGGCTCCCGACTCCTCTCCCCTCTCCTTCGCCCCTGCCTACGGCCGTTGCAGATCGGGAAAGGTTGCGGCCAGATCTGGGACGGGACGGCGGCGCCCAGATCTTGCAGCGACGGTAGAGGAGGCGATGGTGGTGCGGCCGTAGACACTTGAGGCCGCGCGGATCTCTTGTCCCTCTCCACACCAAGCCCAGCCAGGCGAGCCAACCAGCCATGGCGGTCTTCCTCCGGCGACTGGACGCCTAGGCGACGACTTAATAACAGTGGGTAGCACCAATTGAAGAAAAGCTTGTCCAAAATCGTTTGATTGGTTTGAACATCTCCAACGGAGGCGTCCTGAGGCACCGGTGCGAAGTGGAATTTTAAGTTGTCTCGAAAATATAAGAAGTGGTAGAGGTCGATCGAGACTGATGTGAAAAGAAGCAGTTAAAAGTGGTTTGAGGGATTGGAACGTTCTCAAAGATTTGGTGTTGGATAGGAGTGCATGAAAGTTAGCAATCCACATACCAGAAGCATGATCCAAGATCGAAGGTATATGGGTTGTATTGATCTTGATTGGGTTTCTTTCTTAGCCTACCCAACCTGTTTGGGACAAAAGGCTTGGTTATTGTTGTTGTCGGTTGTGATCTGCAAACTTTAGGATGGATATTTTGGACTGTTTTTTTTAGATGCTGAAGTATGGATGACCACGTATACATTTGTTTTCAATGTAGTTGTGTTCCATGAATTATATCTGTGCATTAGAGTTTTATTTTAGTCATTAATTCTCTTGAAATCGATATCTCACTCCAAAAGACGAAGGCATTGCAATGAAATAGCAGCACTAACCGAGGGCAAAGATGTCCTTTCACACGGCTCAAAAGTGGCAAAACAAATTAAAACAGCAGAAATGGGGGGAAATGGTATTGTGTGAATCCAAATATCTTTGGAGTGGTATTTTGTGAAGAAAAATCTTTTGAGTGGTATTCAAGTGGTTGCCAATGTTTGATTGGAGTGGTATGGTATGAATTATCCCGTTGTTTTATCCTCATATAAGCCATGTACCTTTTCTTTTCGAGAAAAATACAAAGCATACTTCTATTGAGAAGTGAGAAATGCTAATTTTAGGATGCTAAGATGGTTAGTTCTCTTATACCAGTCGCAAACTTGTAATGCTTAAGGATATTACAATTTATTAGTAGGAAACTAAAATATTATTCAACATTTACTTGATGCATTTTAGATATTAAAATTTCCTTCTCTTAATGTTAGCAGATGCAGTGGGAATTAATTTCTCTAGGACATCATCATATCTAATTGCATTTTCCAAACTGAGAAATATGCCCTGTGTTGCTCTAAATTATTCTCAGCGTTCTCCATTTTATAGATCTTGGTCCGAACAAAGCCTGCAGCCTGCACCATAATTTTACCCTTATACTTCTAGTTGTCATTCAGAAACCTTGTGTTTATGTACTTACTGCTTGTCATTTTCATTTTGTGCATTGCAGGTTTTGTTGAAGTAGGGACTGTCGTGGTTTTCTCTTGCGGTTCTCATGAGCTGAAAGTGCCATTTTATGGTGAATCTATGCTATGTTGGTGTTCATTTGTTGTCAAATGTGTGGACCATTTTAGTATTGCCATATCATCATCACTAAAGCGTAATTTCCACATCAGTTAAAAGCATGGTTTGCCATGTTTATTTGTTTTACCTGCATTGTCGCCATTCTCTATGTTAATCAAGTTCGTATAAATAACGTCATGGTTATGCTGTTTGATGTGAATTTTTTTACTGTATTGGCCCTGTTGTGTAATTTTTTTCGAAAATGTCCCGCGTCCGGATTCTTCTGCAAAAATAGCCCGTGGTGAGCCCTGGATTGTGCGGGTGTGACATATGTCATGTTCGGCGGCCCAGAAGCGTTGGAAATTTTGTGGCCACGGCCGGATCGCGGGGTGCGGGAGGTGGCCGGTTTCCATGCTTCTCTAGCGCGGGACCCCGCTTTTCTGCGCCGGGGCAGCGTTGGACTCCGAGCTGACCGTGAGATCCCCGGGCTAACGCGATGTCATGCAGACAAACGGTTCCCGAGCGGGGAGTTCGTGGGATCCCGTGGCTTCTGAGCATGTTAGGCGGACCCTCGCCCTTCCGCGCAGCCCAAGCGCTGTTAGGCAGACATCTCGTCGCCGCGCTGATACTGCCCGCCCTGTCCCATCGGCGGTCGCATTCGCGTGCTAGCAGGTGATGCTAGCTAGGTTTTAACTCGCCTCCGAGCGTCGAAAGCAGCGATCCATGGTCAGAGAAACAAAGCAGAGGAAGATCGAGGGCAAAAGAGACAATAGGAGAGAAGAAAGAGCCATTTGACGAGAGAAACAAAACAAGCAGCTTCTCAGCCAGCTGAGAAACCGAGAGGCAAAAGAGAGGATACGAGAGAAAAAGAGGTGGAAAAGGAATTCAGAATTGTATTTTCGGAGGAATTTATTTAGTGTTCATAATTTGGAGGAAGTTATTCAGAGTTCATATTCAGTGCTCATATTTACTATAGTTAGTGTTGTAATGATCTGTTATTTCTTTTAATGTTATGTAGTCAATCGTTAGAGGATTTTATTTAGTGTTGACATTTTCGATGAATTTACTCGGATTTCATAATTTGGAGCAATTGATTTGGGATTTGTATTTTAGAGGTAATCTCCTGAAAGGTATTATGTACATTGTATTTTATGTAATTATTTATGTAAGTGTAATATCAGGATGGTTTGTATAATTAGAATATTTAGTTGTACAAAATATGATGATTTTAGTGTAAGCAGTACATGCATTAACAGTATGAGGCATAAAAAATGACGTATAATTAGCATGTTGTTAGTACAATGAGTAGTACATAAGATGACATGAAATGACGGTATAAGGCGCAAATAATAATGTAATATTAGTATACATTTAGTAAAATATTAAGTATAATTAAGTAGTACAAAATATAGCGGCACTAATAACATTAGTAGTACGTAAAATGACCGTATAAGGAATATTTAATGATGTATAATTGATTTAATTTTAGTATGATTAGTGTAGTATTCGTACAATATTATTATAATTACAATTATATTAGTATTATAGTACTATAAAATATTATAAGTACAACAATACGAGTATTTATTACTGTAATATGGGTATAATATTATTATAATATATGCATAGCTGTGATAATATTAGTATAATATTACCACAATATTAGTGTAATTAGTACAATACCAATATAATTAGTAGTACATAAAATGATTGTAGTAGTACAATTAGCAGTACATAAAATGACAGCATTAGTACAATAAGTAGTACAAAAAATGACATCAGTAGTATAATAAGTAGTAAATGAATTGACTATACAAGGTGTAAATCATGGTGTATAATTGGAGTGATGTTAGTGTAAGTACTAGGATATAAAAGGGTTGATGGTTATGTAATGAGTATTACATGAATTGACGATAAAAGGTGTAAATAATGGTGTGTAATTACTTTAATAGTAGCACATGAAAATGATGTTTGTAAATTTGCTTTAGTAGTATTGGTTATGGAGGCGACAAACAATATGTTAGTAATTAATGCGTGTGTCATTTGTTATGATAGGAGCTAGATGGCAGATGTTCAAGATTTGTTCATATTTTATGGTGATGGCATCGTTCGAGAGGGGGCTATATAGGGTGGACCTTTCCAATTGCGAATGGAAGGTGATCCGTGCTCCGATTTTGGCAGAGATGAGTCTGGCGTGAGGAGCACATTTGATAGGGAGACCCCCCTGAAGGAACATTGATTGAAATGATAAGAACAATGCTTGATGAATATGGTACTTTCGATAATTTTTGGGCGGAAGCTATCAATACCGCTTGTCATGCAACAAACCGTCTTTATTTGTATCGTCTTTTGAAAAAGACTTACTATGAGGTCTTCATTGGAAGAAAACCGAACATCTCCTATTTTTGTGTCTCTACTTGCAAGTGTTATATTTTGAAAAAGGATGTCCGGCTTTCAAAACTTTAAAGTCGTTGTGATGTTGGATCTTTGCTTGGTTATTCTTCTAATAGCGAAGCATACCGTGTCTTCAACCAAACTAAGGGTTTAATTGAAGAAATGTGTGATGTGGAATTTGATGAAACTAATGGCTCTCAAGAAGAGTAAGAAAATTTAGATGATGTAGATGATGAAGACTTGAGACAAGCAATGAAGAATATGACTCTTGGAGACACAAGCCAATGAAGAATACGACTCTTGGAGACATCAAACCAAAGGAGGACAAAGAAGATCAACCCTCATCCACTCAAGTTGAGCCTTTTACTTTTGCAACGCTAAGTCAAGCTCAACCAATTGAAGTGGAAGAAAAGGAGGATGATCAACAACTCCAAACCATACCTCCAAGGATCCACCATGCAATCTCAAAAGATCATCCAATAGATCAAATATTGAGTGATGTTAGTAAGAGTGTTCAAACTCGATCTCGTGTTGCTTCATTTTGTGAACACTACTCTTTTGTGTCTTCTTTTGAACTCTCTTATGTAGATGAAGCTTTAGATGATCCGGATTGGGTGAATTCGATGCATGAATAACTTAATAACTTCGTCCGAAATGATGTTTAAACTCTAGTTGAAAGGCTCAAGGATCACAACGTCATTGGCACAAAATGGGTCTTTCGGAACAAACAAGATGAAAACGGTATAGTGGTAAAAAACAAAGCAAGATTGGTGGCACAAGGTTTCATTCAAATCGAAGGTTTGGACTTTGCAAAACTTTTGCACCCATAGCTAGATTAGAGGCCATTCGTATCTTACTTACTTTTGCATCTTATTTCGATATTAAATTATTCCAAATGGATGTGAAAAGTGCTTTTCTAAATGAAAAATATCCGAGTTGGTATTTGTAGAACAACCTCCTAGTTTTGAAAATCCTAACCATGTGTATAAACTCTCTAAGGCGCTATATAGACTCAAACAAGCTTCTAGAGTATGATATGAGCGTCTTAGAGACTTTCTACTCTCAAGGATTTAAAATTGGGAATGTTGATACAATATTCTTCACTAAAATAATTGATGGAGAATTCTTGGGGTGTCAAATCTATGTTGATGATATCATATTTGGTTCTACTATCCAAGAATTTTGCAAAGAATTTGGTGATATGATGTCTAGGGAATTTGAGATGCCCATGATTAGAGAATTGAGCTATTTTCTTAGACTCCAAATCAAGCAACTCAAAAATGGAACCTTCGTGAGCAAAACCAAATACGTGAAGGATTTACTCAAAAGATTTGGCATGGAGGACGCAAAGCCCATCAAGACTCCTATGGCATCCAACAGGCATCTAGACCTCAATGAGGGAGGTAAACCGGTAGATTTAAAGCTTTATCGTTCTATGATTGGTAGTTTATTTTATCTTACCGCATCTAGGTCCGATATCATGTTTAGTGTTTGGATGTGAAGCTTCACCTAAAGAGTGCCACTTAGTAATCGTTAAAAGAATTCTAAGATATTTGAAGTATTCCTCAAATAGTCTTATGGTATCCTAAAGGTGCTAAGTTTGATTTAATTGGATATTCGGATTCGGATTATGCGGGTTTCAAAGTTGATAGAAAGAGCACCTCGGGAAGTTGTCAATTCCTAGGTAAATCCCTTGTTTCATGGTTTTCCAAGAAACAAATTCTGTTACCCTATCCAACGTCGAAGCCGAATATATATTCGTCGATAGTTGTTGCGCTCAATTGTTATGTATACGGAAAACTTTGATGGATTATAGAATAAATTTTAAAGGTGTGCCTCTTCTATGTGATAATGAAAGCGCTGTCAAAATAGCCAACAAGCCGGTCCAACACTTAAGAACTATGCACGTAGATATCCGTCATTATTTCTTAAGAGATCATGTGAGCAAAGGTGATATAGTTATTAGCTGTATAAGAACCGAAGATCAATTAGCAGATATCCTCACCAAGCCTCTAGATGAAGCCCGCTTTTGCAAATTGAGGAATGAATTAAATATCATAGATATCTCAAATATTGCCTGAACATTTGAATCATAGTTGCATCTTCATTTGGTGTTATTTGCATCTAATTAATTCCTGAATTTCTTTTTGGGCAATACATTAAGGGGGAGTATTATACAATTCATATGTATACTATATCCTTAAAATGTGAAAATATCAAATAAGTGCTACTATTGTTTCAAAAAGATAGCATATAGACTTAACTAAGTCAAATTAGTTAACAGTATGTTATCTTGAAGCTTTTGCAAAATTATTTTTGAAATCCCTTCATCTTCAATATATATATAATCTCGTCTAATAGATATTCTTTGTTATAACCTTCTCTATATCTTGTTACAAAAGCAAAAAAAATCATTTTGAAATTACTCCATTTAAATTTTCAACCAAACCTAAAATTGTGTCTATATTGACTTAAATAATGCACTTATTGAGTTATGGCTTGTGGAACTAGAGCTTCACATATTTCTAGTCTCCTACAAGTATTTAAAACTCAAACAAGAAAATGAGATTCATCTTCTCTTTAAAAAGGTGTTGATTTCCCCAAAAGTGAAAAATGATCTTTTCAAAAACTATCTTGGTACAAATTATGTTAACCATGTGGTTTTGAGTTTTGAGATATATTGAAAATGCTCATACATGTATTTCACTTAGTCTTGAATGCATTAGAGCTATTTCACAACCTTGTTCCTAAAAGTTTCAATCTGCTCAGGTCAGGGTCGGCACTACCAGTGTGTTAGGCATGGTAGTACCGCCTATGGCTGGCACTACCACCCTCTGGCAGCGGTAGTGCCGCAAGTGTCAAGTGGAGTCAGTTTTTGGGCAGTTTCCTACGTGACCGGCCATTTCCCTCCTTTCTCTTTTACTCCCTTGGCCGATTACAACCCTTTCACTGCCTCCTTTGCTTAAACCCTCTCAAAGTAAGTTTGCTCTCAAGGTCTCTCTCTCTCAAAAAATCCCCAAAGTTATTTCTCTCCATTCCAAGGATCCTTCTTTGCTCAAGTGCTTTCAATCTTCTCAAGGTATTCATCTCTCATCATTCTTAAGCTTTCTCTCTATTCATTTCAAGCCCTAGGTCTCAATTTTGGTGTTTAGGGTTTGATGCAAATGTAGCATATGCATATTATATTTAAGTGAAATCTCTTGTTTAGATGAGTAGATCGGTGACCTATAAAGTCATTTTATGCAATTCTAGTGCCCAATCTAATAAAAAAATAGAGTTTTCACACTAGGTGGTTGTGGTTGCGGTTCCACAATGAAACCGGCATGACCTGGTGTAGCACTACTGGCCCTGCTTGTGCGGTAGTATCGCCGAGCAGCGGTACTACAGATCCAACATAGGCGGTAGTACCGACTTTGCTGCCAAAGACAACACAACTTGCTGCATTTTCATTAAATTCCTAAAGTTGAGTTCCTAGTCCCTTTGCTTATTTCTCCTATTATCCTTGTGATCCAGAAATCATGCCAAGAGTGAAGAATTCTTCCAAGCCCAGGGCTCCTCGTGGTGGGGGCATAGTTTGGAAATCTACACGAAGTGCTGGGGTTTCCACTCCTTGGTCCAACAGTGGGAGTGACAGCGAGGACTCCTATACGATTGCCTCTAGAGATGAGGAAATAAGGAAGATAGTGCAGCAAGAGTTAGGAGGAAGCAACTCACATGCAGACAAAGGCAAAGGACCTACTCATGAGTTGAGTGAGGAAGAAGAGGATGATGAAGATTATGGTATGGATGTGGATGAGGAAGAAGAGTATGAGAAAGAGGAATCATTGCTTGGATTTGGCCCTCAGGAGGACTTAAGGCAAATCAAAGGGGACAAGCAGGGTTCGCAAAATCAACGAAAATCGGTGGAAAATCGCGATTTTCGGTCGTATCGGCCCGGCCCGGCTTCTAAAACCGGCCGATAAACCGGTGCAATTAAATTTTTTTTTGAAAAAATTTAAAAATTCGAAAATCGGTGAAAATCGATCGAAAATCGACGAAAATCGCTCAAAAAAATCGTCCACCGAAAAATTCAACTCGCTTGTCGATTTTCCACCGAAATCGGCCGATTTTCCATGAAAACAGATGATTTTTTATTTTTCTTTTCAATTTTTTGGATTTTGAAACTCTACGATTTTTGACGATTTTCGGCCCGATATTTCTGATTTTCGAAATTAGAATTTCGGCCGATTTTTCCCAAACCGATTTTGTTAACCCTGGGGACAAGTATTATTCCCTGAGTGGAGCCAATTAGTATCGCCTTCCCAGAACAGCTTCATAGAAGTTCTTTCGTACTCTTTTTCAATAGAAAGTTTTTCATGAGATATACTCTGACAAAGACTTCACAGATCAGATATGGGTATATTGGGACCACATTAGAAAGCTGCTTCTATTTGTTGATGTCCCAGAGTTATTTCATGGAGCAGGCCTCATGAACTTTGTTAGTCATCGGTGTGACTTTGAGGAGGATATGATACGACAGTTTTATGCCACAGTCCACATCCCTGATTCATATGACTCCATCATCTGGATGTCTAGTGCCAAGGTCTACATTGCTACTAAGGATGAGTTTGAGCAGGTTTTGGGCATCTTCCATAGTGGATATCCTAGGATACACAGTGACAGGCCTCTTGGAGTCTCTCAGTAGCTTGAGTTTTATGATTCTGCTACTAGTGTGAGGAGGCTAGAAAATTTGGCAGGACTTCTTCCACAGGCCAGTTTAGTAAACAAAATCATTAGAGTTACCATTCACCTCAAAAGTGGTAACTTTGATGACATTCGTGGATATACATGGAACATCATGAACAAGGTGACACATAAGCAAAAGTTCGATGTGGTTAACTTCATGATGAGCGAGATGGCCTCTTCGGCCTGTGAGCAAGGAAAAACAATATATTTTGCTCCTTACATCATAAAGCTCATTCTCAGGAAGACTAGCTACAAGGGAGGATGTGGATATGCACATAAGCAGTACAAACCTCATGAAGCTCCTCCTCAAGTAATTGGACATCCAGCTCAGCACCACTAGTAGTAGTAGCAGCCTCAGGATGACCCTCAGGATCCATCTCAGGCCAAGCACGTACCTCAGGACGCCTTCTTGGCAAGTTTGGATACACTTCGCACGGACATGATGGCTCAGTTCGGCTCACTCAGCTCCGTCATCATGAGTAGGCTTGACCAAGAGAATCAATTTTAGCTTCAGACTCGGGCCATGGTAGATGAAGTCCGAGAGCGCTTGGACACTTTGGAGCGACTGTGGATTTTCTGCGTGATGAGCTAGTGCCAGTTCGCTTTCGTCGCTTTGGCCGTGGTCGTTGATGCTGTTGTGGTAATCCTCCACCCTCCTAGGCATATCATGAAGACCCCTTTTTTGGTACTTGGTGCCAAAGGGGGAGAAGTAGAAGAAGGGGGAAGCGAAGCGAAGTGAAGTGGAAAAAGAAGCAAAGTAGCGAAGTTTGAGGATTAGCTTTGTAATAGTTTTATATATCTCTTGTAAGATAATTGAACCTCTATATGTGTTTTGGTTGTGTTAGATGGTTAATGGATGTTTGTAATGTTAAATGCTTAATTGTCTTATTACTTTGTTTCCTATTTTATCATATAGGATCCTATGCTTATTGTGTATGCATATTGTTATATTTATCTTGTTTTTTATCCAATATATAGTGAAAACTCCGCTAAAATTTCCAATTTTCTCGAAATATGTGCAACCTCTCATTTATACATTCATGCACATATTTAGGAGGAGTTCAACTATACATTGTGGCTTTTATGGCATTTTAATTCCAAATTCAATCATCTTCTTCCAAAAGAAGTGAAATGTCATTAAAAGCAAAATCCAAAAGCATATAACTTGCTTGACTTGATGTATACTTTAAACGTATTCAATTTTATTGTATTTGATAAGGTTGTCATCAATTACTGAAAAGGGGGAGATTGAAGCATCGAGGCCCCAGATTTCATCTTTTGTTGTGGTAATTAATGACAATCATGTTTTAAGGACTAACAATTTTTTCTTGAGGATATAAAAAATAAGTTGGTCCTATGAAGATATGAAATTGTTAAGCTATAAGGAAATTGGAGCACCGAGCTAACACGGAGGCTTTATTTGTAAGGACCATTTTTCTAGCTTTTTGCCGATCTAGGTATTTGGAGAAAAGATCGGGTTGCTAGTATAGGAGCTGTACTATTAAGAGGGACCTTTGGCTAGTAGCTTGAAGTTAATTTAGTGTCCACCTCTGTCGGGGCCGGATTTTCAAATCCGAACCCTCTGTGTATAACCTGTGCTAGTCCAGGAAAAGCTAGCACACACAGTGAAACAGTGATGACAACACATCCATATCACGAATCAAATAATATTAATTAAGCAAAAGAATATTAGCCTTATGGCCAATTATTACAAATAAGAAGCATCATAGCTAGAGTTCAATAAGAAACAGCGGAAACGAATTAACAAAAGCAAAGTAAGTAAGCCCATCCATTTGCCCAACAGTAATCGATCGGGTTCGCGTCCTAGCATTCCGGATCGCCTTCATCATAACCACAAGCGTAGAAATCGTAGTCGCCTTCGACACGCACACTCTTACGTGGAAAGTTGGGGATGTTGCAAGGGTGAGCACAAAATGTACTCCGCAAGTCTTGGAAACATAATGCATGATAACTATATACAAGGCTAAGCAATTGAAGGCATAATATGGCTCTTTTAGCATAAAGCAAAGTTTAACTGTAAATACCAATAGTAATTTCATAAAGCATCATTTGAACAAAATGTAATAGCATAGTAATTGAATTTGATATAACAATTAAAGCAGGTTCCATCTACCTGACTGGCTCCATCCGCCAAACCATAACCCGAGAGGTCCATCTGCTCTCGGATTCCCAAACCATCATTTTCCTTTGAAACAAAACCATAAAATCTACAATGTGCAAGCGTACCGCTTTGCTCTTGACCAGTGGGCACGGCTACTTAAGTAGTTTTAACTCAGAGAGTGTGTACACTTTACCCACAAGACATGATCGACTCTTGTTGCCATGCACTTAACACACTTCCTTTGGTGTGTCGGCGGAGAGATCATGACAAGGCCTTTACAATGCACAACCCCACTATTAATCTCGCGCTAAGGTTTCACCATTGTTAGGGTTCTAGCCGCCAAGATCTGAAGCCCCTCTTGCGCTTGCCAACATCCGCACTCACCAACTTGCGAAGCTAATAATGAGACGCACAAATTATTTAGCCAGGTCGTACCCATATAGACTTGTGGTTGTATGGTAGTGCTCGGTCCATGGTAACACACGCTTCGGTCCTTAATTGACTAGGGCGGAACATTCACATACCAAGGTCTCGTGCTTTCTGCACCCGCCAAACATCCATCCGCCCCGGTCTAAACCATTTCCACTTTGATTCATTTAAATCACAGCAGCAACACCAATTGCCGCAATTTCACAAATAAGTTTGAACAATATTTGAAATGATTCCCATAATGGCACAATACCGAAACGCTTAAGCTGGACTAAGCAATTCTACCGTTCCATGCTAATCTACTGGTTATCACCAAATAAAATAGCTAGTATTTATATATCATCTAGGGTGTCAAAGGTTCGACATGATCAATACCAATGAGGGTATAACAAACTGGAATTTAACTATACTCTAAAACTATGTTTAAAGTACATTGCATAAAGTAAGCATGCATAATTTAAAACAATATAAGCATTTTGTAAAATTTGGGATCAATATGTTCAAGGAAGACTTGCCTTCACGCCTCTTCTTTGGTTCTACCTCGATTGTTGATTCGATGATCTTATTGCGCCTACACGCGAAACGAGAGCAAATCAATAAAACAAATTCAAATAAAATTCAAAAATTGAAAATAATGGTATTGGAAGATAGATCTTGAATTTATATGAATTTAGAAATTTGAATCACTGGAATCGGAGCTCGAACGAAGGAGAACGGGCTCCTGGAAGATTCTCAGATCAGAAAATCAGAAAAACAGAGAGGCTGACACGTGGCGCATCGTGATTGGCTGGAATTTCGGGTTTTCGGAAAATCAAAAAGAAAAGAAATGCCGCCGACACGTGGGGCCCACGAGTCGAGACTCGGTTCACGGTGGTGCATCCATCGAGGATCTGGGCGACGCGGCGAGCCGGCCGACGTGGCGCCGACGTGGCGGCCGACGCGGCGGCCGACGCGGCCGCCACGCGGACGGGTGACGTGGCGCGCGCGGAGCCGGCAGCGCTTCGCGGCGCCGCACGGAAGACGAGGCGGCGCGGACCGATCCGCCGCCCACGCGCAGACGCATCCATCGGCCGAGGAAGATCGGGACAGCGGGGCGCAAGGCGTGGGCGGTGCGGCGTGGCGTGATCGGCGCGACGCGGAAGATCCGACGGCCACGGCTCATCGACGGAGAGCGGCGGCGCGAGGCGCGCGGCGCTGGCGCGAGGAAGGCCGAGGCGAGGAAGACGACGGGATGCGGTGGAAGAGATGGATCGGCTCGGGTTTTGGGGAAAAAGGAAGAGAGCGGCGCGGGAATCCGCGGGACCAAAACCAACGCGAGGCTCACCGGCGAGGAAGGAAAACAGCGAGAAGCGCGGCGGGCGGCGGAACCGGCGAGCTCGATCTCCTCGGCGAAGGCGACTCGGCGGCGGGGCTTGAGGCGGCGGTTGCGGCGTGAGGCGAACCTCGGGATGGGGCCTCGGGGCTTTAAATAGCCTCGGGGCGGGCGCAGACGGACGCCGAGTTTCGCAGATTCGGTTAGGGTTTTAGCGCGGCGGCGGCAGCAGCGACATGGTACAGATCCGAGCCGCAGCGGCGCATGCGCGATTGAGCAGGCATGGGCATGTGGTGGGCTGGCCGGAGGAAAGCGATGGGCAGGCGAAGGAGATGGGCGGGAAACGGGCGGGAAAAATGATTCGCCCGAAAAGGAAACCGGAATAAAATTCATTTTCGAATTTAAGAAATTCCAGAAATTCAAATAAAATCAAATAAATTCAAATAAATATCAAATAAATTCAAAAAAATCTCCAAAAATACAGAAAAATTCCTTGCAGCGTAATGAAGCCAATAAAAATTGAAAATCTTATGTTTGATGAATAGATTAGTCAAATTAAATCCTTTTATAAATAGAAAATTCAAATTAAGCTGAAATTAATTCAAATACATTGCAAATGGTGAATTTTCAAATTCAAACATTCTAAATCCAAATTTTGGAATGTTACAATGGCTCAAATTCATGCTCATACTTTAGTCATGTGCATTTCTCTGAAAATCTGTATTGTTAGCACTACCGACCATCTAGGAGCGGTGCTATCGCAATGGCGGTAGTACCGGCTCAAGGGGTCGGTAGTTATTTAACAGAGAAGGTTGTTTTTTAAGCTTTGCCTGGCCGGCACTACCGACCTTCTGTAAGCGGTACCGTCAGGGGTGCATAGTACCAGCTCTAAAGGTCGGTAGCTATTTTACAGAATGCTGTCTTTGGGGTTCGCTCAGGTCAGCACTACTAACCTACTTAGGGCGGGTACTGCCGCAGGTGCAGTAGTATCGGCCCTAGTGGTTGGTAGATATTTTTCACAACGGTGCATTTTCTTGGTTTTACCCGGTCGACACTACCGTCTATCTGGGAGCGATACTGCCGTAGGTGTGGTAGTACCGACCCAAATTGAACGGTAGTTCTTTTTCAGAAAAGGGTGAAAACACACTATTCTAGGTGCTTATGGCCGGCACTACTAGTCCTACATGGGTGGTAGTGCCGAGGTACTATAGCAACGGCTAGTTCCTCTCAGCATTAAATACTACAGGTGACAAATTGAGCCTGAGGCTAGCCCTACATGGACGGTAGTGGCGACTTTCCTGAATTTTCAGGGATTAGGTGGTAATGGTTAGAATTGTGGTTGGGGCTATAAATACACTCTCACCTGCAGCAAGAGCAAGGTCTTGGACATTCATTGCATATTTGTGAGCCCTTGCAAGTCTCTCATCATCTCTAGTGCATTTAATTCATATTTTGTGAGTTGTTGAAAGAATTCAAGTGTGTGCATTCAAGTTGAGCCATTAGACACTTGATTAACCTCAAGCAAGCGTCGAGGTCTATTCTCTTGGAGGTTTTCGCCTCTTAGACGGCTTAGAGGTGTGAGAATCGGTGATCTCCTTAATAAGCTTGTGAGGAGGTCCGATGGATTACGAAGGTTGGAGCTCACCTACCCAGAGTGAGGAAGAGCTACCACTAGTGATCGAGGGAGGCTTATTTGTGCAAGGAGTCGGCTTGATTCGTTCAAGCTTCCTTAACGTGGAATATGAGAGACTGGCAAGTCTCCGAAACCACAGGAAAAATCATTGTGTTCGTCTCTTGTGGTTTGCTCTGTTGTGTTCAATTGTGCAAATTTACATTCCTAGTGTACTTAGTGCTTGCTCATATATCTAGAATTGTGTAATTTGTTTAAACATAGCTTGTTGGTGCACTTAGCGAAACCTAGTCGTTTTTTGGCTTTAATTGTTAATTTTTTTATTCTAGTATTACTTGGTTATCTATTGCAATTAGAGCCAAATAATTTTAAAAATCTCTTATTCACCCCACTAGTCAGTTATCCTTGATCCTACAACACAGCCCGTTAGCGCGATGCAAGGTGGTGAGGCAAGAACCTCACCTCTTCCTCCCTCGCAAGTTGTGGAGATCCAACCTTTTCCTTTCCTTCCAGTTCCCCTAACACACCCCTTCATTCTCTCTCTCCTCTCCCCCTCTCGCCTCAGTGCAAACAACGAAAATAGCAGCCGCCTGTTCGCTCTCCCCCCTCGGTAAGCGACACGAGGTGGCATCGGTTCTGATCGCGATCTCCCACGTGCCGAGGAAGCCAACAGGGAGGAGGCACGTCACCCTGAGCTGTGCGTTGAGGATGTTGTGCCCGCGGCGGACGAGAAAGCTGAGAGGGGCAGCGACACGACCCTGTCTTTCAAGCCAAATAGCGAGGGCGCAGGCGCGGGCTCCCTGGATCGGTTGGAGCCAAATGCAGGGGGGTGGGGAGTGTGACGCCGAGGGTGACAATGGGGTGGTTATCGGCGCCGGCATGCGGGTAGGTTCAAGCCTGTTGAAGCCCGCCTGCTAGATTCGCCCCTGCTTACCCTCATGCTCCAGAGGAAATTCTCCACCTGGAGGACATCCTCCTAAGTTGATTGCCTGTGGATGTTGCTGCCAGATCTGTGCTAGTATTCGATAGGCTGGGAAACAAATACAACTCACATAGGGATCCAAATAGGAGTAGATTTGCATTTCCCCTTGTGCTCCCCCATGTGTCTCGTGTGCCGAATTTGATACATGGCAACATGTACCAGGGTACTATCCCGAACGTCCATCCTCCCAGGCTCCCACAATGGATAATCTCCTTCTCAGGGGCAGGATGCAACAAGTCTGTCCTCGATGCAAGCCAGCCCCTTGGTCCAAGCATAGCCCAACTTCTTCAGGTAACAAGCTAAAAAACAGTTAGTCATGTTCTTCACAGAAATATTAGATAGGCTGTCAAAGAACACAGATTAGATAAGCCTGCACTTCCCTACTCAGCGACTCTTGCACCCTTCAACCGCAAAGGCACAAGGAAAGAAGCATTACATTCTACAGGAAATCAATTGCACCAGGGAGATTCCATCACATCAACACCAAGCATGACAAGGTAAGGATTCCTAGAAAAAAGGTTCCTCTCCTTAAGACTCAAAGAGTAACTGCTTATTACCAGTTACCACACTTGCTGTCTTGCATCAGCAACTGCATGAAAGAGATCAATGCCATCAAACCCGGCAACGCACTCGAGACAGTATAATCAGAATTCAGAAAGTAGGAATCATACCCTCACAGGCCACAGAAAGCAGTAAACAGGTTACAACTTACAGGCAACATTGACAAAAGAAAAACTTTGTGATTTGTGAAGAATCAAAACGACATGCCTGGTGCTGGAAATGCCACCGATACCGATAAACCATCCAGAGTAGAGCGAGTGCGTGCATCGAAGCATAGTGTGACATCACAGTCCACAGACGATGTTCACAAACTTGTCGAAGTTCTTCCTGCAGCCTCCGTCGGGCTCGAACGCCTTGACCAACTTCGCCTGCAGCTCCTGCGCCCTCGCCCTCATCCGGCTCCCTTCCTCCCCGTGCAGCAGCGACACCACAGCCTCTGCCACACTGCCGCGTGTCATCGGCCCGTCGAACTCCGTGCCGCAGCCCCACAAGTGCGCCACGGACCACGCGTTCATCCGATGGTCGCCAAAGAAGGGCCGGCACGCCATCGGCACGCCGCCGGACAGCGCCTCCAGCACGGAGCCCCACCCGCCGTGCGTCACGAACGCGCCCACCGACGCGTGCCGCAGCACGCCCACCTGCGGCGCACAGGGCACCACGAGGCCGGAGTCCTTTGTGCGCTCCATGAACCCCGGTGGGAGCACCGGCCACGACTCCACCCGCAGGGACCACAGGAACGCCGTGCCGCTGGCCTCGAGGCCGGCTGCGAGCTCGTGCAGCTCGTCCGGCCGCAGCGCGACGGCGGCGAGGGCCCGCGCGACGGAGAGGAGCACGGCGGCGTGGGAGGCGACGGGGAAGCCAATTAACCACGACGACGTGCGGTGGTGAGGGGCCAGAACCCATCTCGGCGCTTCGCGCTATGTGACTGCCGTGCGCGTGCGGTTGCGGCGTGGTGGTCTTTATGGTATGGGACGGACGGCACAGACGCGCGCGCGCGCGCAATGCGCTTGCGGGTAGGTGCGACGTGTGGACGCCTGGAGCCGCGGCCCGGTGCGTTCGGTGTATTAATGGCGGGAAGTGGAGTAGTAGTGTAGTACACAAATACGCACAGGCAGAAGCTTCGTTTTTTTTTTCATATTGACATGATTTTATTTTTAAGCTTGTGACAAAATTGTAAATTTAGCTTCCTCTCGATTATGATAGGCGCTTACTATGCTCCTATACCAGGTAAACATACTATGCTCCATATGGTGGCAAGTGGATTTGCTGCGGTATGGTACTGCATACGTGTCGTCTCTTGTCCTTTCGTGGTCAATAAGACATCAAGTTTGCGATTTCATTTTATAAAGATCAAACTTGTAAAAGAAAGTAGATCAAAGGGGAAAAAAAAGAGGCAAAAACTTCACGATACACGCCACGAGGAGCTTGCGAGGGTGCAACACGTGCACACGTTTTTCTTTCTCTGGAAATGGCAACACCACACGTAACGATCTCCTCACTCCTCAGGCCTCGAGGGCAGGGCAAACCAGGCTGTCATTGGCCCAAGTCCTCTTGGGCTCTTGGCAGTGGCAAAGATAGCCTAAAAAGGTTAAAAATAAAGGTGGTTTTAACAGGATTGAGTTAAGTCTAAACCCCTTTATAATGCACCTAAGCATTCTTTTCTACGTCTACCTCAAATAATGCACCCCACTAGAGATGGTCCAACCTTCATGCATCCAGCGAAACATCCTCAAAAACTTGTCTCCATCAAAATTAACCTCTCAGATCTTTCCTCAGCTTTACTCACCCACATCCGATGGCCATTGTTTAATGTGTCTAACTCATCCCTGTGGCCCACAACAGATCTCCCCCCACCTCGAGCATCATCTCAAGGAAAAGGAAACAAATATCCTGGAATTAAGGAAAAGGAAACAAACGTTCTAGAAAAGGAAAAGACCATATATTACGTGCTGGGAAAAGGAAACCGAAAGACAGGGCACTATACTAGTTAAGACAAAAATATTACTCCATCCAATTACAAATAGTTATGGTTTTCATACATGGGTATAGTTAAACTTTTAAAAATTTGACTGCTAATCTTTTTAAATATTTAAATTGGATACATGAAAACTATATGTGTATATTTGTCTCGAAAAGTACTTTTATAATATTATAATGTTTTTGGCTTTTATAAATATATTATAATAGAAATTAGTGGTCAAAGCTGTATTTTGGAGACCGTGTCGACGTCCAAAATGATAACTATTTATGACCGAAAGGGAGTAAATACCTTGTATTTGTTTTCTTTTTTTTAAAAAAAAAATTTAGCCATGAGCACTGGCATTCATTATAAAAGAAAGAACAACAGGCGAGCTACATATGCATACATGCACCCCCCCCACACGCACGCACGCACACCCACATGGCACCCGCCTCTTGCGCGCATCCGCGTCGAGCTGAGCTCGAACGCGGCCGAGCGGAGTGAGTTCCACTCGCTCCCGCCATCGGGCCGAAGCCTCAACCGTTGTATTTTGTTTGCATCAGTTCGAGAGTTACCACTAGCACTTCATTATTTAAGAACTACTTGAGAAATATTCCCTTGCCCAAATTTTGCAAATCTATGAACAAGTTAATACCAATCAATTAAACAAATCGGCTATCGTCTCCATTCAACCCATTGAAACAGTTATAATTGAAAAAAACATAAACCAGAAGAGGTGCTCACATTGTGTATCTGTTGTTGTGGTTAGCCCACTCTGTCGATCAGACACTCGTTGACTCAAGCCGCCACCTCCCTTGCCTACTCGCTGTCGTCGTGGTGGGTCGCTCATTGCCGCACACCCGCGCCCTCGTTAGCTCCTCAACATCCACTCAATGCCCTCGTCGTGCCCTTGCAGTCGCCAACAATATATTAATAACAATGAAATTAAACAATTGATAACAACATATTGTATGCTAACTATAGCAAACAATGAAATTAAATGATTAATAACAATATATAACATATTTCTTTACTACTTTTTAAAAAGCCATGGTAGTGGTTCATTTGCTTCTCCTACTTCATCTCCTCTTTCCGCCTCCATAAAAAAATCTCTAATGAAAACAGAAAAACAATATAGCAACAAACAAATTTCATCTATCTAAATACTCTCTAACTGAAAAAAATACACCTACAAATAAATTCTATCTCTCTAAAAATTATCTAACAAAAATCATAAAAAAAATAGCAAAGCAGTTCCAAGCACGTGGAGGAACCGACGACATAGAGGCATGACACAACCGAGCACGGAGATGGAGCCAAGAGCATGTGCTAGGTAGGTCGATCCAGACGATCGACGTTCCGAAGGGTAATATGATTTTTTAATGGTAATAAAGCATGATCATTCAACTAGTTATATATTATATTTATATAGTGATAAATCTGAATATATCTCCTCGCCTTCACCGTCGCCCGGCAGTGGCAGTCCCTTGATGGCTTGATCCCCTCCCTAGTCACCTGATTGGCCGTGATGTTCAAGTCTGTAGCCTCAGGCCGCCCACTGCCGACCGAGTAGGAGTAGGCAGAGGCAACGCTCCGCCGGGCATCCTGGCTCCCCCTGTTGGTCCATCCCTCACGGTTGGTGGCCTGGCTCCGCCGCCTCCGGCCATCTGCCCAGCGGCCCAGGTGTGATAGGATGGATTTGAGCGAGGCTGCAAGTGAGCCTTATGGGATTCAACAAACGCCCATGCTGGCTCCCCTCTTTTTCTACAGCTCGCCCGCCATCGGCCATGCAGGGCAATCACGGAGTCTGCCGACGACCGCTGATGAAAGGCCCTCTTGGCCCCAGCATAGCGCAACTTCTTTAGGTAGCTAGCCCAAAAACGTCTGCGAAGAACATGGAATTTTTTTCTCTTTAATATTTTTTTAATATTTTTTTCAAAACTAGGCGTTAGGTTTTAGAAATTACAAAACTAGGCTCGCTCCATATACAGGCGATTAGTGTCGTATCTAACGGCCGTGTGACGGCAAGAAGAAATCGCCCCATTATAGGACGACCATTTGATTTTTTTTTAATTTTAAAGCCACCTATCGCCCTACTCCAGAGCGATCACCCCACTCCCGGGCGATAGGTGGCTGGGGCCGGCTCGGCTGTTACAACAGTCGTTATATCACGCACCGATCGCCCGTACATGGGGCGATGTACGGGCGACGGACACCCATTTTTGTTATTTTTATAGCCTAACGACTAGTTTTGAAAAAAAGATTAAAAATAAATATTAAAGAAAAAAAATTCAAGAACATGTTCTTCGGACAAAAATTAGATAGGCTGTATAAGAGTACGTGCTTAGAGATCTGCTTAGCAAAAAAAAAACTAATTTTTCTTCCGTTGTACTACATGATTTAAGAGATGGATAAGCCTGCACTACCCTACTCTTGCATTGCACCCTTGAGCAGTTGAACCACAGAGGCACAAGCAAAAAAGCGTTGTACGGCAAATCAATTACACCAGCAAGGTCAAGAGGTAAGGTAGAATTCCACAACATCAAGACCTAGCTAGCGCTGCATAACGAGATGAGGATTCCCTACGATATGATTTCTTCCCTCAAGAGCAAGTTTACATGTGCCCTATTAGATGAGATGTTCTATAGCCAGCACAAGCATAGTTTGCACAGCCATCACAGAAAACAACACAGCTAGCATTGATCACAGCATACTGCTTATTACCAGTTACCACACCCGCTGAATTGCATCAGCAATTCGCAGGAACAGAGATCAATGTCATCAAACCAGCAACGCAGGAATTACATGGTATCATATAACTGTCAGAATTACATAGTAGGTGTTAGGGTTTGTAGATGCAAAACATACGCACAAGAGGGGGACACAAGATTTTACGTGAAAATCCTTGCGGGAAAAAACCACGGGAGACAAATGCACTGTTTGGTTCAACCTTTACATGTACATAGGGGTGGCATATATAGCCAATTAGGGTTCCGAAATTATAGGAGATACGGTATCCAAAAGATATGGTAAGTTAGGATTTGAGGCATCCGTGATTATCCCTAACAAACCTCCCCTTGACTCAAAATCCATAATGAATTGTCTCCAAAAAAAACCCCGAAGGGCAATTAAGCACCATGAATGCCAACCAAGTCAAGGCAATGCTTGAACTTGGTATTTGAAAGTGTCTTGGTCAACATGTCTGCAGGATTATTATCAGCATGTATCTTTCCCACAACAATTTTTCCTTCAGCAACAATATCACGAATAAAGTGGTACTTGATATCAATGTGCTTGGTCTTGGCATGATACATATCATTCTTGGTCAAACAAATAGCACTCTGGCTTTCACAATAAACAGTAAGAGCATTCTGTTTAATACCAAGTTCAGAAACCAGACCTCGCAACCAAATAGATTCCTTAACGTCTTCAGTAGCTGAAACATACTCCGCTTCAGTAGTAGAAAGAGCGGCAATAGGCTGTAAGGAAGCTTTCCAACTGACTGCAGAACCACATAAAGAGAAGATATATCCAGAAATTGACCTTCTTTTATCAAGATCACCAGCATAATCAGAATCAACAAACCCAAGAACATCATTTGTCTTCACTTTACTCTTATCAAACATCAAGCCAAAATTAGAAGTGCCTTTCAAATAACGAAGAATCCATTTAACTGCATTCCAATGCTCTTTGCCAGGATTATGCATAAATCTGCTAACAACACTAATAGAATGAGCTAAATCTGGTCTGGTGCAAATCATAGCATACATGAGATTACCAACTGCACTAGAGTAAGGAACACGAGACATATAGTCTTTGTCTTCTTCATTAATAGGACACTGATTTGAAGATAACTTAAAGTGTGAGGCAAAAGGTGTAGAAACAGGTTTGCAATTACTGAGTGTAAATCTGTCAAGTACCTTCTCAATGTATTTTTTCTAAGAAATAATATACCAGCTTTGTGATCACGTTGAATTTTCATCCCAAGAATTTTCTTAGCAGGACCAAGATCTTTCATCTCAAACTCAGACTAAGTTGAGCCTTCAACTGTTTAATCAATGACTTGTCATGAGAAGTAATAAGCATATCATCAACATAAAGCAGTAAATAAACAAATGAACCATTTGGAAATTGTTTGAAGTAAACACAGTTATCATAGTTGCTGCGAGAATACTGTTGTGCAATCATAAAGGAATCAAACCTTTTATACCACTGCCTAGGAGCTTGTTTAAGACCATAGAGAGACCTTTTCAAATGACAAACTAAATCCTCTTTTCCAGGAGTAGCAAAACTCTCAGGTTATATCATAAAAATCTCTTCTTCTAAGGCCCTGTTTGGTAGAGCTTCAGATCCCAGCTCCACCTAAGATCTGAATCTTGTAGGCTAAAATAAATTGAATTAAATTTATATTTTTAGTCTAAAATTAAATAAGATGACCCACCTAAACACTCTTAATATACCCACAACTTCAGCTCCACGGATCTGTGGAGCTAGAAATACCCAGCTTCACCAAATCCACGGATCTGGTGGAGCTGGAGCCGTACCAAACACACCCTAAATCTCCATGTAAGAAAGCGGTTTTAATATCAAGTTGCTCTAATTCCAAGTCAAATAAAGCAACAAAAGCAAGTATAACCCGAATGGAAGTGTGGCGCACAACAGGAGAAAAAACTTCATTGAAGTCAATACCTTCTCTTTGGTCAAAACCTTTTACCACTAAATGGGCTTTCCATCTTGCAAGTTCAACTCCAGAAATACCATCATTCTTTTTATAAATCCATTTGCACTTTAAAGGTTTCTTACCTTGTGGAAGCTTAACCAAATCCCATGTATGGTTTTTATGAAGGCTTGCAATTTCTTCATTCATAGCTGTCAACCACTTAGAAGAATTTTCACATGAGATAGCTTCAGAATAAGAAGGTTCAAAAGTATCACAAATATCTTGTGCAGCAAGAAGAGCATAACATGCCATATTATCAGTGTCATGATATCTAGCAGGTAATTGAGTGTTCCTCCTTGGTCTATCTCGAGCAATACAATGATCATTAGTGCTAGGAGATGCTAAAACTGGTTGTGAGGAAGAACCACTAGGTGCTGAAATTGGTTGTGAATTAGAACCACAAGAATCATTATCAATGGTAGGTAAAACTACCTCAAATTCTGCACTTCTTTCAGCAGTTTCAGAAATTTCAGATTCATTAGTGGATGAACAACCATTACTGTCACTACCAGATGAAAGCAAAGCATCTTCATAAAAAAGTAACATCACAACTAATGATTAATTTGCGAGAATCAGAACATCATAAACGATATCCTTTGACACCTGAACCATACCCAACAAATATGCATTTTCTTGCTCTAGGCTCTAATTTGCCATCACTAACATGAGTATAAGCAGGACAACAAAAAATTCTCAAATTAGAATAATCAACTGGTTTACCTGACCAAACCTCTTCTGGAATCTTAAAGTCAATGGTTGAATTTGGAGAGCGATTAATCAAGAGGCTGTAGAAACAGTCTCAGCCCACAAAGCACGCTTATTCCATAAACCTGCATTTGAAAGCATGCAATAGTCTCTTTCCAGAAGAGTGCGATTCATACGCTCTGCCACACCATTCTGCTGAGGTTTACCTGGAACAGTTAAATGTCTTGCAATACCATGATTAGCACAAAATTGATTAAACTCACCACTACAAAATTCCAATCCATTGTCAGTTCTAAGTTTCTTAATTTTCTTGCCAGTTTGATTTTCAACCAAGACTTTCCACTTCTTGAAAACTGGAAAAGCTTTATGTTTATGTTTCAAGAAATAAACCCAAACTTTGCGAGAAAAATCATCAATAAAGGTAATCATGTACTCACAACCTCCAACAGAAGGAAATCTAGAACGACCTCAAAGATCAGAATGAATATAATCAAGAATTCCTTTAGTTTGATGAGTTGAAACAGAAAAACTGACTCTCTTTTGTTTGCCAAATACACAATGTTCACAGAAATCAAGTTTGCCAATATCATGTAAAAGTCCTTTCTTGCATAAAAGATGCATACCTTTCTCACTCATATGACCCAAGCGCATATGCCAAAGCTTGGTAATGTGAGGATTTGATGCAATAGTAGAAACAGCTGCAGAACCTGTAACTGTAGAACCTTACAAGTAATAAAGACTATTGATTCTATTGGCTTTCATAACAATAAGGTTGCCTTTAGAAATCTTAAGAACGCCATTTTCACCAGTATATTTATAACCTAAAGATTCTATGGTGCCTAAGGAAATAAGGTTTCTTTTCATTCTGGGAACATGGCGAACATTTGAGAGAGTCCTAACAATGCCATCATGGGTTTTGATTTGAATAGAACAGATGCCAACAATTTCAAGTGGAGACTCATCAGTAATCACAACTTCACCACTACCAACAGAATCATATGCAGAGAACCACTCTTTAAATGGACAAATATGAAAAGTGCAAGCTGAATCAATAATCCATGCAGTTTGATTCTTCAAGTTGGAAGTAATAATTAGAGCCTCACAATCAGATTCATTTTCAACAAGACTAGTCTCAGCAGGTTTATCAGAATGTGTCTTTTTGTCTTTATCTGCCCTATTTTTCAACTTGTAACAATGATCAATAACATGACCAGGTGTCTTGCAATAACGGCAAAAATTGTTGGGTTTACGTCCTCTTGATTTAGATCTAGACTTTGATCTATAATAATTGTCTTTATGGGGAGATCTACCTCTAACAATTAACCCTTCAGCCTTAACTTCAAAACGAGAATCAGTATCAAATTTCTCCTTAGACAATAAATTTGATTTAACATTCTCAAAACTAAGGGTATCATGATTGCCATACAACATAATTTCCTTGAAATGCTTAAAGTTAGCATGTAAAGAGACGACCAACAGAATAGCCTTATCTTCATCATCAATTTTCACCTCTAATTTCTCAAGATCAATGATGAGCGAATTAAACTCATTAAGATGAGACTGAATAGAGGTACCTTCTGCCATGCGAATTGTGTACAGACATTCTTTGAGGCGCAATTTGTTGGCAAGACTTTTTTTATGTACAAGTCCTCCAATTTCTTCCACAGCTTTGCGGCGGTAGTCTCATGAATAACTTCACGCAGAATTTCTGTAGAAAAACTGAGCTGTATAGCGGAAAGGGCTTTCTGGTCAAGTTCTTCCCATTGTTCATCTGTCATTGTTGTCGGTTTAGCTGACAATGCCTTTCTGACGTCCACCTGTGTAAGAACAACTTTCATTTGAACTTGTCATATCGAAAAACTGATCTTGTCATCAAATTTCTCGATGTCAAATTTAGTGGATGACATGGTGGAGAATAAAATTGCAGATAAAAAATATGATAGGTTCTGGACAAAACTTTCTGGTGCGCTCTGGGTGCACGAAGCAATTTTTCTGTACGTTCTGGTACACTTCGGGTGCACTTAGCAATTTCAGCTGGAAGAACCGAAGCTACCTTGGAACTGAGAAGCTGGAGCCGATTGATCTGGAGCCGGAGCCAGAAAACCACTGGAAGCCAGAGCTGCACTGAAAAAAGAAAACAAGACAAGCTCTGGAGCCGAAGTGATCCGAAGCCACATGACTCAAAAAAATTCAATTGGCTTGAGAGGTTTGCTTCAAATCCGGAAACCGATCGGCTGCTTTAATTCTTGCGATTCTTCACAAGTCACGGGGGAGCTAAGTCCTGGCTGCTTGAGTTCATGAGCAAGCAACAAGAGCAAAACCTTCTTCTAGTCACTTCACGTGCTCAGTGCTGGCCGGCTCCGACGGAGACCGAAGCGCGACGGTGCCGAGGCACGACTCGCAATGGGGCCGCGAACACCGAAGGGCCGACGAAGGACGGTCGAGAGGCGCGGTCGGGCCGAGGAGCACCGGTGCCAAGGGTGACGCCAGGCGACGGCACCGGCGGCGCGGACGACTCGGTGCGCGGAGAAGACGAACCGGCGGGCCGGCGCTGAAGACGAAGCGACGGCGCGCGGCGGAGGACGGCGCAGATCTGCCCGATGACGGCGCGATGAATGGCGGCTGCAACGAAGATCGGAACCCCAGGTGCATGCTTGCAGCTCTGATACGACTTGTTAGGGTTTGTAGATGTAAAACACAAGAGGGAGACAAAAGATTTTACTTGAAAAGTTAGGATTTGAGGCATCCGTGATTATCACTAACAGTAGGAATCGTACTCCCACAAGCTACAAGAAGCAGTAAACAGGTTACTGCTTATAAGTAATATTCATGAGAGCAAAACTTGTGAAATGCAAAGAATCAAAGTGTCCACAGGAGGAGAATGAGGGCGTGCATCAAAGCATAGTGTGATATCACACTCCACACACGATCTCGACAAGCTTGTCGAAGTTCTTCGTGCAGTCGCCGTCTGGCTGGAACGCCTTGACCACCATGGCCTGCAGCTTCTGCGCCCTCGCCCTCATCCGGCTCCCTTCCTCCCCGCCGCTTAGCAGCGACGCCACCGCCGCCGCCACGCCGCCGCGCGTCATCGGCCCGTCGAACGCCGTGCCGAAGCCCCACACGTGTGCCACGGACCGCGCATTGATCCGCTGGTCGCCGAAGAAGGGCCGGCACGCCATGGGCACGCCGTTGGACACGCCCTCCAGCACCGAGGCCCACCCGGCGTGCGTCACGAACGCGCCCACCGACGCGTGCCGCAGCACGCACACCTGCGGCGCCCACGGCACCACGAGCCCCGAGGCGCCCTTGGCGTGCTCCAGGAACCCCGGCGGGAGCAGCGGCCACGACTCCTCCCGAAGCGACCACAGGAACGGGGCGCCGCTGGCCTCCAGCCCGGCCGCGAGCTCGTGCAGCTCGTCCGGCCGCGGCGCGGCGACCGTGCCGAAGCTGACGTACGCGACGGCGCGCGCGGGGTGACGGCCGAGCCAGGCGAGGCACCCGTGCGGATCGGATAGCTCGGTGTCGGTGTCTGGAGACTCGGCGGCGGGGAGGAGGTGGTAGGGGCCGAGGGGGAGGCAGTTCGGGAGCGCCATTGCGAGGGCTGCGGTTACGTCCGGCGGGTCGAGTCCCAGGAAGGTGTTGAGCGCGACGGCGGTGGCGGCGTCTGGGAGGCGCTGGGCCATGCGGTGGAGGAGGAGGTTGATGACGTAGTTGAAGTCCCCGGAGACGACGCCGTCGGGGAGGTCGCGGACGCGGTAGCTGCCAAGGCCGGGGTGCGAGGTCAGCAGCTCGTCTGCTCGGCTCGCGGCTGCATCGGATGCATACCACACGAAACTTGAACAACTCAACGCAACCTCTAACAATTAAACTCGGCTCAGAACCGAACGGAAAAGTACAGCACGTACCCTGGTCGCGGATGTCCTCGCGGAGCGCGTCGGTGCGGAGGTGCGCGACGAGCGCGCACGACGCGGCTGTCCAGACCGGTACCCACGGCGCCCCGGCCGTGGCCGCGGCCTCCGCCGCCATCCACACGAACGCGTCCGCCACCACGCAGCTCACCCTGGCGCCCCCCGCCGCGGCGCGCGCCGCCTCCAGCCCCTCCTTAACCCCGCCCGCCTCCGCGGCCGCTAGGAACAGCTCCATCCTCCGCGGAACCGGCAGCATCTCCGCCGCGCCCCCCGACGGCAACCCGTCCTGGACCTCCACGAGGCGCAGGTTCCCCGGGAGCGCGCCGGCCCTGCGGAGCTGCGCGAGGGAGCCCGCTGTGGAGAGGAACGAGAAGGTCGCGCCCGGCGGCGCCGCGGTGGCGAGGGCGCGCGCAAACGAGAGGAGCACGGCGGCGTGGGAGCTGAAGGGGAAGGCGACCACGGCGACGTGCGGCGGCGCCATCGCACTGCTCTTCGCTGTCGTGCAGTGTACAGCGAGGTTGGTGCTGGTCGTTGGCAGCGCGATGAAATGGGGCGTGCGGTTGGGCTGCGGCGCGACGGGGTGGGCTTTTATGGGACGGCGGCACGGGCGCGGCGGTGCACGCAGCAACCAACCAACCAACCAGTCTCCGCTCTGAAGCGCAGCTGATCGCGTGCGTCGTGTTACGATCGGCACGCTGCGTGTTGGTACATTTGGGCTGGGCTCGAATGATGGAGGCCCGTGGATTAAACGGTGGGTAGAGGTTATGGCCATTCGCTAGGCCGTTCTGGCCTGTGCAGCTGAGTAGCTCTATCAAGTATCAACCCGGAAAAAATTTAAGCAAATCGTTTTTTTTTTCGACATTTGTATTTCCAAAAGTAATTTTAGATTTCTTCAGATTTTTTTATGAATTTTGTGTGTTTTTATAGATCAGATTGTCCTTACTTTTGTTCTTCACTTAGGGTGTGTTTCGTTGAAGGGATGAGGTTCAATAGGATGGGATGATCTTGTTGTACCATTTAGTTCCATTGTTTTGAGTGAATAGAATGATTCAGCGTCTATAGGAATATCCCACCATCCAGAATGGGATGGTTCAATTCAAACAATCAAACGCATGGATGACTTTTTCCTCGACTCATCTCACACATCTACCACTTGGTACAAGCAACCAAACACACCATTAGAGTCTGCATTTCTTTCTCTTTACCTAGGTGAGCTAACTCCGAAAACCCATCCTTAGTTTAGATTGCATGTTGCAACTCGCTTGAGTGAAGCGGGAAACACTGGTAATCCCCTGTTAGCCAAATGGCGGTGAATCCGTTTCTGGCTTTGTACACATCGCACGATGGGTCTTGCCGCATCGACTACCTAAACGCCATCGCTGCCTACACCACAAATGGACACAGGTGCAATCGACTCGGATTCGGTCGGATATTGCTCTTTTCATATTCTAAATCATATTTTTTCGAATTCGGATAGTACCGGATACAATTACCGCACGTATAATATCGGTCGCGGATTCAAATCGAATATGAAACGGAATCGATACGGTATCGAATATTTTTTAACGGATAATGTGCGAAAACAGATACCGCATAAAGCACACATATAGTACTGATTAACCAAACGTATGAGTTCAACATGCAATAAGGTTATCGTAGTCTAACAAGTCATTTTATCGGGTAATCCAATAAAGTTACAAAAGTACACTAAATTTGAACGATACGCATATGACAAGTTTCGAAACATAGAATGATACATAAATAATATTACGATAAGTCGATAATATGACCATGAGGTCCATAACTCCATGTTTTCATGAAAGTGATAATACAATAACTCGATAATATTTGGATTAAATCATAATGATATACAGATAAAAGACTTGACAATGACACAATCTTATATAAGAGTTCGAAGACCGACTAGCTAAGTCAGGTTAGCAACATCTCAAGAAACAACGAGTGCATGATGATAGTTACTTGTCCTCGACAAGCACTTAATCATTATCAGCCGCCACCATAGTCTCATCTTACAAAACAAAAGGTAACAAGAGTGCATGACATGTTTAACATTAATAAAAAAATATTGTTTTACTATTTTATACTACTACAAATTCTCTTAACAAATAAGTAGCATCATAACTATCACGCTAACAAATAAGCAGCAACTTATTTATTTCATGGGTTAGTTATCATCATAGAAACATTGATGCTACAATTCCAGCCAGAGTACCCTCAACACTGATTGCACCTTCTGTACCCCGAACAACCTTAAATGTTGTCAGTAGGTACCTACTTTACAAAAAGAACTAAAAATTGAGCTCTAAGTATAGGCTATTGTAACATTATTACGATTGCACTAGAACCAATAACACTTCCAGGTGGGGTGGAGGATTTTAGCAATTATAAACCCGATTTCTATTAAGAGTAACCAGAAAGTACATAGTTCTTGCAAAGAAAAGGAAAAGAAATTAACCAGTGACCATCATGCTTCCTAGTTTCTACTTTGCTTCATCACGACAAAGCAGGATCACACCCGCCAACCAACTAACTAAGCTGTCTAGAAGAGCAACACCTTACTAGACTAAATCGAGCAGGATGACCCAAAATATACAACTCCGAACTTAAGTTTCCTATAACACAAACTCCTTTCTTCTTTTCTTTGTACGGAGACCAAGCATCAATTCTTAATTCAGAACTTTCAACTCATAACTCGGTTTAACGGTATTGGAGATAAGGTACATAAATTAGACTTTGAGAAGAGTCGGAGACGCAGGTGTGGACGAATGTCTTCCGAGATATGGCGGTAATCCACATGCTTCCGGACTCCGCATCTGTACAGCTTGGTATCACCGTTTGGTGGAGCAAGGTCCGCTCCTTTATGGCAAAGGACCGCAGGAAGGAGATAGACAGCATCTTCATGTTCACCATGTGGAATATATGGAAAGAACGAAATAGCAGGATCTTCACGGACACGTACCGAACGGTCCAGTTGGTTGCCAACACCATCATCCAAGGCGTACAATCGAAAGCGTGCTTTCACGATTTCATAATCTCCAATTATGTCGACATTAGGAGATTTGTTGTGTACTGCTTGTGTTCCGTGTTACGTTGTGTCTACTTCTCTCAAATTGTAAAAAATCATTTGTAACTGTCTTTTATCTCTATCCTTAATGCATTGGCAGAGCTCCTGCCCTATTTAAAAAAAAAAGAGTCGGAGACCATGTATGAATTTTTTTATCCGTATATGTTGGCAGCTTGGTTCTTTCGAAATGCATCCATGTTGATGTTCTTTTGTTAGGGAGAAACCGAGCTGCATCTACACCATCAACAGATCCGTGATAGAACACTCATCAAGTAGGGGTGAAAACGGATCGGATACGGACGGATAATAGCTCTACCATATTTGTTTTCATATTTTTTCTCGGTTGCGGATACGGATACGGATAGTCTGGATACAAATACGAATACGGATAATATCGAATACAGATACGAATCGAATCGGATACGGTTTCGTATATTTTATCGGAACATGATAACCCCTTAGATTTTATATAAAAAGTCAACGAAAACACATAACTAGTTGATTTGATGAAAATATTATTGAAAATTGAACAAATATAAGCATTTTCATTCACTTAGACAATAAGTAGATACCATGTCGCAAATAAAATTATATAAGACTTAGTTTATCACACACATACAATTAGTTCATTATACACGTAGATCAAAACACAAAAATGAAGGTAATCTTTACTCAAAGATACAAATGGAGGCAAACACATAATACACTAAAAGTTTGATAATACTTAAATATCACGTCTCTAGAAAAAGTATATAACACTTATATGTAATGATCTAAGATTTATATTCTTTGTTGAATTATGTTAAAAATAATAAATTATGTATTTATGAGTTTTTATGATTTTTAGCTATTTATTTAAATATTTTCCTATTAAGAATAGGAATTTTTGAATTTTTGAGAAAATTTAAAATCTCATAAAATCTTGAAAATATTTTTTAAAATGTTAGATTATTTCTGGAACTTTCTCAAAAAAAATTCGTAATTTTTGGAGTTGGTTTGCTAATTTTAATAATTGAAAATTACTTTATGGATTAATTAAATTAGAAAACAATTTTGAAATTAAGAAACATTTTTGGGCCAGAAGAGTAGTTTTGGCCCAGCCCATATGTATATCCGGATATCCGATCCATCAATATCCGGATTATCCGAATCCGTATCCGTATCTGATCCGATACTATCCGACAAATATCCGATCCGACAGAATCCGTATCCGAAAATATCCGGATCGGTCAGAAACTATCCGATCCGTTTTCATCCCTATCATCAAGCGAAAAAAGGAGAACCACCAAGGCACCAACACACGCATGGAAATTGGTACAGCTATCTAAACCTGATAACCTTAGGAGCACATCATCCAACCTTACCAGCAGAAAGGTGCTCTATTGTGTGGTAAACAACACATAAGTGTGATCAAAAAACAAAAAGCGAAGCAAGAATATATACATTCAGAAGGAGGGATGGTAGCGGCTGAACAAAAGGAGAGCGGCAGGAGGGAGGGCGGCGACCTGCAGGATTGGCAGAGGGCGACGGCCGACAGGACTCAGACGAAGGCCGGAGGGGTCCGGGAGGCAAGGCGGGCGGAGGGCGCTGGGAAGCGGGCGGAGGACGCCGGGAGGTGGGTGGCCTGGGCGGCGGCGCCGGGAGGCGGGCGATCTAGGCAACGGCGCCAGGATGCGGGCGAACAGCGCCGGGATGTGGTGGCGATGGGATTGAGGATTGGAGAGAGCAGAGAGGATTAGGGATTGGAGAGAGGAGTAGTGCATGGGTGGGATTTGGGAAGATGGTCGATTAGTTTAGAGTTATGCGCTGCGCGTCTGCGCCTGAAGGTGTCGGATATCTGAATAAATTTGTACCGGATATATCTGAAAAAATGTTCGGAAAATCCCGATCCGACGGATAGTGATATCCCGAATCTGAATCTGACATAAAGTATCCGAATCCGACACCGAATCCAAAACTATTCGAAAAAAATATACGAATTCAATCCGGACATATCCGGTCGGTCGATCGGTCGGAAATTATCTGATCCGATTGCAACCCTGGACACAAGGCTAGGTCGGGTACAAATAAATTCTTCCTAGTTTTGTCCCGAGAAACAATAATGCTACCAAGACACATGTCCTACACATATGTGGATATCCTTGACAATCTTCTTCTAAATGTTCTGATCATCGTCAATCCTGTCGCCGTCATAAGGATCTAGGGTTTCTAGCAAGGAGGATAAACAAGTCAAACACGTTTATTGACCAAAGGACTTGATGGTAACTGGCCCGTTGTTCGCCTCAACATAAAAGTTAGGTACTATACAGTTTAAACCTTGTGTTTACTAATATAAGCCAGACAATCTTTTTAAGAAAAAAATTCTACAATGGTGGGTGTAGCCCATGAACTAGGTTTGATTCATTGTAGGAGGCAGGGAAAACATGAACAAGCAGGAGGAGGAAGAGGAGGGTTTAGCTGTATAGGGGTGGACCTAGAAAGTAGAAACCGATCATGTTCAAATGGCACCGTGCCATTATCGATCCTTCCGTGCCATCCGATCAAGAAACGACGATCCAAATCAAGAAAGGCGATCTAGAAAATCATCTTAATTGAACCAAGCTCGGCAATGGCCTAATATATAGGAAAATCAAGAAAGGCGATCGCGATCTGCTTGCAAGTTCGAAACCAAAAATGGAGGCTGACATGTGATCTATGCGTTTTATTGCGTGGCCTAATCTTGGCTGTCTTGCAGGCAGTTCAAATGATCGGTGGCTACATCCTGCACATTTTTTATGGCAAGCACGGACAGGCTCATCATCCATGCATCCTGTTCTACTCCTACTCCCACCATGGCGAATTTTGCGCTGCAGCAGGCCGTGAACCCAACGAAGGACGAACGATCCCCCGCCTCCTTGAAATGCCACTTCAATTTTTGTACATATCCTCTCCTGTTTTTGTAGGCTAAAACAGGGGTGAAGAGATTCAGTGGCCACCCGCTGAAACAGCCAAGTTCTCGAACTCATGGCTCAATTCAGACCACAGCTAGCCAACAATAGATGACAAGGAACAGGGGTAAATTAAAGCGGAGCCGCCTCCCTCCCCTAAGGCCCTAACCACATGATTTGAACTGCAATCGTCCCAAGGGGAGAGAGAGGGAGAGAGATCATCGATGGGGAGGTACCAGGATGGCAAGGAAGCGGCGGACACGTCGAGCTACCCGCTGGTGGCGGTGTGCATCGACAAGGACAAGAACAGCCAGAACGCCCTCAAGTGGACCATGGACACCCTCGTCCAGAAGGGCCAGACCATCGTCCTCGTCCACGTCAACACCAAGGGCACCTCAGGCAAGTACTCCACACGTGTATGCCGGTGCAACATTGATCGATCCAAGCTTCCCCGTTAGTTTCCTCTTGAGAGCACTGTTCCATTGAAGCACTGGTCGAGATTGCGATCCTATGTGTGTGTGCATCGATCATTGGTGGTTTCTGAGCGTGTTTGTGTGTGTGTGTGCATCGATCAGGTGGAGTGGAGGATGCGGCCGGGTTCAAGCAGCCGACGGACCCGCACATGAAGGACCTCTTCCGCCCGTTCCGCTGCTTCTGCACCCGCAAAGACGTACGTGCGTGTGAATGCCGGAAATGTGCGTGCAATCATACAATGGTGGTGTCTAATGCTCTCTGTGCGTTCTTGTGGTGGTGGCGGCGTGCAGATCCAATGCAAGGACGTGGTGCTGGACGACCACGACGTCGCTAAGTCCATCATCGAGTTCTCGGCGCACGCCGCCATCGAGAAGCTCGTCGTCGGCGCCACCGCCAGGGGCGGCTTCGTCAGGTACGTACGCAACGCGTTGGTTTCGATCCTGTCATTCGGCCGCGCGCACGTGCCTAACCGCGGCAGCATTTCCGGTCAGAAGATTCAAGGCGGACATCCCGACGACCATCTCCAAGGGCGCGCCCGACTTCTGCACCGTGTACGTGATCAACAAGGGCAAGGTCTCGTCGGTGCGCAACTCCATCCGCCAGGCGCCGCGCGTGTCCCCGCTCCTGTCGCAGATCCAGAGCCTCGCCGCGGCCGCCAAGCCGCCCGAGCCGGCGCCGGCGTCGCAGAGGTGGTCGTCGTCGTCGAGGGGGCACGAGCACGCGGAGACGCCGAGGGTGGATAACTATATCCGGTCGCCGTTCGCTCGCGGGTCCACGGGCCCGACGAGGAAGTCGTACGCCGACCTCAGCCACCTCTCCATGCCGGACTCGGCGGACATCTCGTTCGTCAGCTCCGGCCGCCGGAGCATCGACCACCAACAGGTCCCGCCGCGGATGTCGAGCGGGTCCACGGAGAGCTACAACCACAGCTTCGAGATGTCGCGCACGCCCAGCAACTGGGGCGGCGACTCCTTCGGCGCCAACGACCACACCTCCTTCTCGCAGAGCAGCACCTCCTCCTTCTCCTCCATCGGCATGGACGACGCCGAGACCGAGATGAAGCGGCTGCGGCTCGAGCTCAAGCAGACCATGGACATGTACAGCACGGCCTGCAGGGAGGCGCTCAACGCTAAACAGAAGGTAATTATACCCGATTCAGGCAAGAATTAATGGTGCAAGAACGATAGAAGTCTTCGTCATCTTGTTGCCGCGCTCGCGCATGCAGGCGATGGAGCTGCAGCGGTGGAAGACAGAGGAGGAGCAGAAGATGCAGGACGCGCGGCTGACCGAGGAGTCGGCTCTGGCGATGATCGAGCGGGAGAAGGCGAAGGCGAAAGCGGCCATGGAGGCGGCGGAGGCATCGCAGCGTATCGCCGAGCTGGAGGTGCAGAAGCGGATCAACGCGGAGAAGAAGCTCCTCAAGGAGGCCGAGGAGCGCAAGAGCCGGGGCGGCATGTCGCACGAGATCCGTTACCGCCGGTACAGCATCGAGGAGATCGAGCACGCCACCGAGCGCTTCTCCGACGCGCGCAAGATCGGCGAGGGCGGCTACGGCCCCGTGTACAAGGGCTACCTCGACCACACGCCGGTCGCCATCAAGGTGCTCCGCCCCGACGCCGCGCAGGGCAGGTCCCAGTTCCAGCAGGAGGTCGAGGTGCTCAGCTGCATCCGGCACCCCAACATGGTGCTCCTCCTCGGGGCCTGCCCCGAGTACGGCTGCCTTGTGTACGAGTACATGGCGAGCGGCAGCCTCGACGACTGCCTCTTCCGGCGCGGCGGCGGGCCGGTGATACCCTGGCAGCACCGGTTCCGCATCGCCGCCGAGATCGCCACCGGCCTGCTGTTCCTGCACCAGACAAAGCCCGAGCCGCTGGTGCACCGCGACCTCAAGCCCGGGAACATCCTGCTCGACCGCAACTACGTGAGCAAGATCAGCGACGTCGGGTTGGCACGGCTCGTGCCGCCGTCCGTCGCCGACAACGTGACACAGTACCGCATGACGTCGACCGCCGGAACCTTCTGCTACATCGACCCGGAGTACCAGCAGACGGGCATGCTCGGAGTCAAGTCCGACATCTACTCCCTCGGCGTCATGCTGCTGCAGATAATCACGGCCAAGTCGCCGATGGGGCTGACGCACCACGTCGGCCGCGCCATGGAGCGCGGCGCGCTCGCGGACATGCTCGACCCCGCCGTGCCCGACTGGCCCGTCGAGGAGGCGCAGTGCCTCGCCGAGATGGCGATCCGGTGCTGCGAGCTGCGCCGCAAGGACCGGCCAGACCTCGGCACCTCCGTGCTCCCGGAGCTCAACCGGCTGCGCGCCCTCGGCGAGGACAACATGCAGTTCTGCGGCGCCATCAGGGGCGGCGGCGGCGGAATGCACAGCTCGACGCTCCACAGCAACGCATCACAGTCAAACACCGTAAGCTTCCTTGCTCCCCCAAGCCCTTCATCACCTACAGACCAACACAACTTCTCAAAAAAAATTTGAAATGAACATTTGCTGAACATCTGTAGGATATGATGAGCGATTCGCAGTTTCCAAGGTCGGTGTTCAGCTCAAGAACGAGCGAATCATCGATGCCTCCGAGAAGATCGAACGTTTAACGCACGAACTGTCCAAGGTGTCGTAGTAACAAGATGGCATTATGTTGTGCATTGTGATCTAATGGTTTAATCGTAGCTGCCTAGCACGAGGGGAGCTGGAGCAGGTGTCACAATTAGCCCAAGATTTCTGCAGAATTTCGTTGCACTACCTGTTACTAATACAGATCCATATGACTCTGCCAATGCTGTGTACCTGTGGTTGTAATTTGTGAGTTTGTCCTTTGTAATGGATTTTTGCAGTTTTGGAACAGAAGTTTGGAGTTGGGAGAAGGTTCCTACTAATTTTGCTGAGCGATATTGTTGTGCTTGTCAAGTCAAGGTGGCTTACATTCAGAATTTCAGATATATGCAGTCCCTAATTTAGGTGAGAGGCTCCAAATGAGGCAACAAGGTTTGGCATCAGTTTGCCACACTTTTCATACAGTCTCCAATCTCACGATTTTTTTTAACTGTGGTATCTCCTTCAGCGTATTATATATATATATACACACACGGTAAAGCTATTTTGCTCATGCGCGTAGCAAAGTGCCGCTCGTAGCCCGACATCATGCAAAAACAATGCAGAAGCGCGTTCAAACTATTCACGTACGTTAATCAGTAACGTGGCCACCCCGCACAACAGAACAGTCAGATAGTAAATGACTAATAAATGCTACTTCTTATTTATACATAAATCTTTCTTTCTTTATTGAGCTATAACTTTAAAATGAGGATGATTTTTGTCTTCAGATTTTACACAGATGTAGAATATCACATCTCCTATGTATGGTATTTTTAAAATTTTTTTGAAAACATGTACATGTGATTTTTATAGATTTTATAAAACACTAGATATATTGACTTTTACTAGCTAAAAAATAACATATTACTCGCTATTACACAAGATGTTACTATATCATGTGTAAACAATATCTTGTAAAATCCATTAAAATCACATGTACAAATTTTTAAAAAATCTTAAAAAATTAACATACGTAGAGGAGGTGAGCTTCTACAACATTGTAAAATTTAAAGACCAAACACGATCGCATTTGAAAGATACGAAATTGACAAAGCGCTAAACAATGAAAAATCACTATTCAACCGAATTTATCTTTTTCATATCTTTCAACTGAGAATGATTTTGGTCTTCAAATTTTACAGGATTGTAGTGTCTCACCTCCCCTATGTATAGCAATTTTTTAAGAATTTTTAAAAACATGTACATGTGGTTTTCATAACAAAAATTTAGTTCTATTTTTCGGCCCGGTAGTAAAATTCTTGAAAAAAATCTCAAAACATTATCATACATAGGAGAGGAGAGCTTCTACAACTTTATAAAATTTGAAGGTGAAACTCAATTGCATTTGAAAGATATGAAATTGACAAAGCGCTAAATAGTGAAAAATCACTATTTAACCGAATTTTTTTTATATATCTTTCAGCTGAGATTGATTTTAGTCTTTAAATTTTACAGGATTTTAAAATCTTACCTCCCATACATTTGGTAATTTTTTGAGAATTTTTTAAAACATGTGCATGCATTTTTTTTTACAGATTTTACATGATAAAAATAGTTTACACATGATATGTTGCCATTTTTACTATCTAGAAAATAATATTTTACTGGATATTATTCAATATGTTACTATACTAAAACAAAGTGGACTATTAGAACAAGAATTTAGTTCTGTTTATCGGTCATGTAGTAAAATATTTGAAAAATTATCAAAAATTACCATACGTAGGGGAGGTGAGCTTATACCTTTCTATAAAATTTGAAGACCAAACTCAATCGCATTTAAAAAATATGAAATTGACAAAGTGCTAAACCGTGAAAAAAGTACTATTTAGCTGAATTTGTCTTTTTCATATCTTTCGACTCATATTGATTTTGGTCTTTAAATTTTACAAGATTGTAGAACCTTACCTCTCCTACGTATGAAATTTTTAAGACTTTTGAAAACTTGTACTTGTGATTTTCATGAATATGAATTTATTTTTATTTGTCGGCCCTATGGTAAGTTATTCAAAAAATTCTTTAAAAATTATCATACGTAGGGGAGGTGGGCTTCTACAACTTTGTTAAATTTGAAGAAGATATGAAATTGGTAAAGTGCTAACAATGAAAAATTACTATTCAACTGAATTTGTCTTTTCATATCTTTCAGCTAAAATTGATTATGGTCTTTAAATTTTTATAGGGTTGTAGAATCTCACATCCTATATGTATGGTAATTTTTCATAATTTTTAAAACTTTTACATATGATTTTTTTATGAATTTTACACGATAAAAGTGCTTTATACAGGAAATATTGCCTTTTACTATCCAAATAATAACATGTTACTCGCTATTACACAAGATGTTACCATACTGAAATAAAGTAAACTATCAAAACAATAATTTAGTTCTATTTGTACATTTTGTTTCAGTATAGTAACAACTTATGTAATAGCTAGTAACATGTTATTTGTTTCAATAGTAAAAGGCAACATATCTAATGTTTTAAAAAATCCATGAAAAACACATGTACATATTTTCAAAAAAATTACCATACATAGAGAATGTGAGATTCTACAACCCTATAAAATTAATTTGAAGACCAAAATCAATCTCATTTGAAAGTTATGGCTAAACCAAAAAAGAAAGATTCATGTACAAACAAGAATATAATTTACAAGGTTTTTAATTTGATCATTAGGTGCGAGAGTTTAACTTTGTACCTGTTGAGATGATTACTTATGTGGGCGCATCATGATTCTAGTGTTTGAACTTACTCCTGGTTTATACGACTATTCCTTCTGGTGAGGCGCTACATCATATTTTAATAATTGAATGGCATCTGTCTCATATTTGTTTAGAATAGGCATTGCATCTTTTGAGTTAACTGTTGTTCATAGTTACCAATTTAGTTATAGATCAGCAATGATTTATTCTTCCCCTTAGATAATTCTACATAGTTTTCTTTAACTCTTTTGTGGGATCTAAATTTAGAATTGTTTTCATTTTCTGCACTAGGTTTTACGGTTGCCTGGTGTTGTCGCACGGATGCCTACAATAGACTTTCTATTTTCTGGATCAGCCAGCATGCATCTGGGAAAAAATAATCATTTTTTGTTGCTCTATGATCAAGTGTAGCTAGGTTCCCGTCCCGTCTACTGTGCTAATGTACATATTCTTTGTGCTATCCATCATTTTATTTATATGCAAAATTATACGTTGATTTATCGCTATTCGTACTATCCCGATTGTCTCTTCCATACGCAGTGACCATAGTGCCGCGGTGCTGGCAACGATTGATGTGGAATATTCGTGCATTATATATACATGATCCTGTGAATTGCATGTGAAACTATGAATTCATATTTGACGCTGAATTTTCACGTTCGAAAATCCATTTAACTTCGAAAATTTGTGCGATCTCATATACAGTGAAGTCATTATACATGCCTATGCGAGTTTATTTCATAGATATATTGCCAAATTGCCTTCCACATAGACGAGGTGGTTTACATTACTTTTATAGCGAGTTCTTCCATTTTTCTCCGGTAGGTTGCGCAACGCCCGCCAGATGGTCTAGTGTAGCGAATCAGCCACCGCATGCATAGATCATCAGTGATCTCAAGGAAACCCCGCTAGGACGCTAAACAGTAAACCGATCCTTTTCTGAGATTCTGAGAACGATCCCCTTGAAAAGACAAACTTGTTACCTTGGACGAAGCGGCCGGTCGCATTCCATGGACCGCGACTAGCTCCCTCGGCGACATCAGCACCTGGCCGGCCGGTACAACCGATACCTCCAAATGCAAAATTCCACGCGACCGGCGCAGATATATACACGTAATACACACGAATACATTCATTAGCTAAGTAAGCATTTTTCACGGCTTAATTTGCGAGCTACAAGTTGGCGCGCTGATCATCAACATGGGCAGTGCATCTGCAGGGTTGGTCATGGCTGCCGTCGCCGTGGTGCTGCTCACCTGGCTGTGGACGGCGCTGGTGCACCTTGTGTGGAGGCCGCACGCCGTCGGGAGGGTGTTCGGCCGGCAGGGCGTACGCGGGCCGACGTACCGTTTCTTCGTTGGCAACAACGAGGAGGCCAAGGCGATGCGGGCGGCGACGAGCGACGCCGTGCTCGACCTGCGTTCCCACGACTTCGTCCCGCGCGTGCTGCCGCACTACCGCGCGTGGATGTCCTCGTACGGCAAGGTGTTCCTGTCGTGGTCCGGCTACACGCCGGCGCTCTGCGTCGGCGACTACGACATGGTGAAGCAGATCCTGTCCAACCGGACCGGCCTGTTCAGCAAGACGGACCCGGGCCCCGACATCCTCGCGCTGCTCGGCAAGGGCCTCGTCTTCACCGAGGGCGACGACTGGGCGCGTCACCGCCGCGTCGTGCACCCGGCCTTCACCATGGACAAGCTCAAGGTCCGGTCGCCTCATCACCACGCTGCACACTTAATTTTCAGTCATTGATCTTTGGAGCGTATGATCGAATGTTTCCTGTGTGCATGCACGGTGTACGTGATCCAAGATGATGACCAAGACGATGGCGGAGTGCGCGGGGGAGGTGATCCGGGAGTGGGAGGGGCGCGCGGCGGCGAGCGGGGAGCGGCGGGCGGTGCAGGTGGAGGTCGGGCAGCAGTTCCAGGAGCTGACCGCCGACGTGATCTCGCACACGGCGTTCGGGAGCAGCTACAGGGAGGGGAAGGAGGTGTTCCTGGCGCAACGGGAGCTCCAGTACCTCGCCTTCTCCACCATCAACAATGTCCGCATCCCGGGCCTCCAGTACGCGCCGACCAAGACCAACGTGCGGCGGTGGCAGCTCGTGAGGAAGGTGCGGGGCACGCTCATGGCGATCATCAACGAGCGCCAGGCCGCCGCGAAGGAGAAGGGCTACGGCAACGACCTGCTCGGCCTGATGCTCAAGGCCAACGAGTCGGCGGGCGACGACGGCCGGAAGATCATGATCACCATGGACGAGATCATCGACGAGTGCAAGACATTCTTCTTCGCCGGGCACGACACCACCTCGCACCTGCTCACCTGGGCCATGTTCCTCCTCGGCACGCACCCCCAGTGGCAGGAGCGGCTCAGGGAGGAGGTGCTCCAGGAGTGCGGCGGCAGCACGGTGGCGCCGCCGCACGGCGACGCGCTCAACAAGCTCAAGCTCGTAAGCCCCCTAGCTAGCTAGCGGCTAGTCTTTGCTTGGTGGCGGCTAGCGTGCGATACTGATATATCCACGACGATGATATATCTTGTGATACATGGCAGTTGACGATGGTGCTGTACGAGACGCTGAGGCTGTATGGCGCGGTGACCATGATGGCGAGGATGGCGACGGCGGACACGGAGCTCGGCGGCGTGAAGGTCCCAAAGGGCACGGTCATGACGATACCGATCGCGATCATGCACCGCGACGAGGAGGTGTGGGGCGCGGACGCGGGCGAGTTCAACCCGCTCCGGTTCCGGGACGGCGTTGGCAGGGCGGCCGCGCACCCGAGCGCGCTGCTGTCCTTCTCCATCGGCCCGCGGTCGTGCATCGGGCAGGACTTCGCCATGCTGGAGGCGAAGGCCATGCTCGCCATGATCCTGCGGCGGTTCGCGTTCGAGGTCGCGCCGGAGTACGTACACGCGCCGGCCGACTTCCTGACGCTGCAGCCCAAGTGCGGCCTCCCCGTCGTGCTCAAGCTCCTGGATCAGTAGAACAAGCATTTTTTGTGGACAATTACCAGTAGTAGCATACGTACACATCCATGAGTGGTTTCGTAGTTAATTTCCGAGTGGAGTTGAAGATTGTGACTGAGCCAGCTATAGATATTTTTGCAGGTTGGCTTAATGTAATAACAATACCAATGCAGGAGAGTATATTGCAATGTTAAATCTTCTGTTTGAGAAACATGGTAGACCGTGAAATTGAGGTCGTATGAACATATTCTTCAAGTCTCATTGAGTGTACACACGCTTTGAAATTTCGTTTTCGGTTCACATCTCGAAGGTGGGTGAAATCTAAAATTTCGGTGAAATTTTGGAATTTAAACGAAATCCAGTCAAAATTCAAAAAACAAATTTGAAATCCGGAATTTTTTAACCGAAATTTCCAAAATTTCGGCCGAAATTGTCAAAATCTCGATAAAATTTAACCGAGTCAAAAATAGTCAAAATCATGTTGAATTTTTTTAAAAAAAATTGTGGATGGTCCTAACACATTGCTAATGTTCCTATAAAAATTTCAGCTGATGATCAAGCCTGAGGAATTTTTAAAAATTTGATAGTGCTACTCTCCTGATAAAAGGTTGATTGGCAAATTTCAAATCAATGGAAAATGGTGCAAATCACGTTAGAAAATTTTTAAAAAAAATTTGTATGGTCCTGACGCATCAATAATGTTCCCATAAAATTTTCAGATGATGATCAAGCCTAAAGAATTTTCAAAACTTTGGACAGAGCTACTAAATGTTGACCGGCAAATTTGAACCAAATAAAAAATGGTTCAAACCACTGTTGTGAAAAATGGCCGACTCGACCAATTAGTCGGTCGATTAATCGGTGACGGTGACTAAACTATCACAAATAGTTTAATTAGAGTGCAATTAACGTAGTCAAATGATTAATCAGCCACATAATCCAATTAATTGGCTGTTTTCGATTAATCATCCGTTTTTTCCGTTTAATTACACAAATAGCTTATTTTTATTCACTAAGTACAATAAATTAGTTTATAATATTATGTCATAGTGTTCGTAGTATGTACCTTTTGAATGAAGTATCCTTTTGAATGAAGTATAAATAATGAAATGTAAAATATGTTTTGTAGAGTGATAATTTACGATAACTTTGGGTAACTAAAATATTTATAATTAATTATAAATATAAATAAATATATTAACACGAAGGCATAATCATTCATAAAATTCTAATTAATCGGTCGTATTGCGATTAATCGTTTAGCGGTACCATATCCGTCTGTTAACTGCATACCGTTTTTTACAACAGCGGTTCAAAATTGAGCTAGGAACTTGAGAATTGGAATTGGGGTTCATACATACCGGTTGTTTCGACGAATTGGATTTGGAAATTGTAAGCCGATGCCACCTGCATCGGTGGAAAGCTCAAGTAACCCCACCATAACTGAGAGGGGTGGAGCTCGAAATCAGGGTGACTCCCGACCGACAGGAGCGCCTCCGCTGATGCCCCACGCCGCCGTCACAGAGCCTACTCCGCTGATCATCGTCAGTTCGTCACACGTTCTTCCGGTCTTCTAAGGCCCTATCGTGGATTTGTGCCACCTGGAATAAAGCACCAATCTTAGAGCAACCCAAGTCTCTCTCTCTCCGTAGAGGCCTGTTTGTTGCAATCTCCGACTCCATCCCTTTCTGTGTAGCACAAATCCATCCATCTCAAAAGAAAATGATCCTCTAATTCGCAGTGTTAGGGCTGGCACAACATTTCCTGACTCTGTTACCATGATCCGGTTTTTGGACCCCTACTTCAGTACCAAGTAAAAAGTAACCAAAAGGGACATGAATTAACCCAAGATAACCAAAATCTATGCATGTCAATTGCCAACACCATCTTTACCCGGGCGAAGACAAGGCAAATCAGAATTGGGAACAGGAAAAGCAGAGATTCAGAAGCAACTTATGCACAATCGTCACCATCAAACAACAGAATAAAGAGAGCAATCCCCCCAAAAACAACCAGAGGGAAAGGAACATACATAGTTGGTTTGATTCCTATTTCAAGATTCCCTCTGTCCAATCTCTCACTCATCTCAGTACAAAATTCAATAACCGATCGAGATATTGCAACTTGCAAGGAGCAGCACACTATCATCATCACCATCATTCACACACAAAAAATACATATATATATTTTTGAAAAGATGACAGGAGCTCTGCATCATTAGACATTCACACACCAAGATATGTCACAAAGAAAAGCTTTCCATAATGTTATATATCATGTGATATCTCTGCTACATGTACAAATGAAAATTCTAACAGACTTTTTCAGAACAATTGCCATTGGCTAACAAGTGGATTATGTCTGTACTTGACGAATTTGGTACAAAATCCTTTGTACACACAGCTTTTCCCATTATGCAATCGTTGTTGAAAATAAGGAACATGAATGAACAGGAGGGGGGAAGGAACCTTAATTGGAGCAGGAGCAGCGGCGGCAATGGACGAGGACGATGATGACGGACAGAATACCCAATATGGTTAGGGAGAGCTTTCGCAGATTCCCACACCTCAAATCCATCCATCCACCTGATTTCGGATTGGGATTAGCACTGCAACCAGACCTGGATCGAGATCCATCCTAGATCGCCGTCACGACGGCGGGGCGGCGAGGGGCAGCGGCTGCGGCCCGGTGACAAACGGGTGCTGCAGCAGCTGCGCGGCCGAGAGCCGCTTCGCCGGGTTCTTCTGCAGGCAGCAGCTGATGAAGCCCCGGAACTCCGGCGATGCGGTGGCCGGCGGCTCCGGCGGATCGGAGTAGCAGATCGCGCACATGAGCGCGGCCCAGTCCCCCTGCTTGCCGAGGTTCTCCCCGAAGGGGAACCTGCCGAGGTAGAACTCGAGGATGCTGAGCCCGAAGCTCCATATGTCGCCGGCGTAGCCGTCGTAGGCGCCGTCGTTGAGGTCGGTGTTGATGCGCTCGGGGCTCATGTAGGCGATGGTGCCGACGGAGGAGTTGCAGGGGTCCATGGTCTGGTTGAGGATGCGGCCGACGCCGAAGTCGGCGATCTTGACGCGGCGCGCGGAGTCGATGAGGAGGTTGGAGGGCTTGATGTCGCGGTGCACGATGTGGCGGCGGTGGAGGTAGGCGATGCCGGAGAGCACCTGGCGCGCGACGTCGGCGAGGAAGGGCTCGGCGGCGATGCGGCGGCCGTCGAGGGATCCCCCGTCCATGTACTCGAGCAGGATCTGGAGCTCCCCGCCGCGCTCGTACATGCCGTGGCACCGGACCACGGCCGGGTGCTCGGCCGTGCGGAGGATGGCTATCTCCCGCGCGATCTGCCGCCGTACCGCGTCGTCGTGGTTCCCGTACAGCGCCTTTAGCGCGTAGGCTCGCCCCGTGGCGCGGTGCCGCACCATCCAGACCGTGCCGCCCGCGCCGCTCCCGACGCGGCGCACGCGCTCCAGCTCCGCGAGCGGGGGCGGCGCCGCGGAGGGGGCACTGGTGGACCCGGCCCCCGCGAGGGGGGCGGATGTGGAGGAGGACGGGGGCGGAAGGGGGAGCGGGACGGCGAGGGAGGGAGACACGTCGCGCTGCGGCATGGGTAGGGTGAGATCCGGGCGCCGGCGCGGACGCCCCGGCGTGCCCGGCTGGGTCGGGAGGCCGCCTGGCTGCATCGCGCTGGCTCGCGTGGGTGCGCTGCTCTGCTTGTCTGGTCGCACTGTCTGTCCGTTTATCGGGTTGAGAAGGTGAAGCTGAGGAACCAGGCTGTTTTGGTCGGGAAACGATGGTCTCTGCTGGTCTGTGTCAGCTCTCAGCTGTCTATATGACTTTGTTACGTTGAATTTTTAGTGATATTAAAAAAAAGATATTATCTGCTATTTAACAGATAGTTTTATAGATAGCTTTACAATATATATACCATTATATAGACAATTTATTAATTATATGAGAGACTATCACAAATAACTATATAGACAATCTATTATACGAATTGTCTTTAATGCTGTCTATAGATGGCATGTAGTTGTATTACAGGCAACCACTGTCTATACCACTATACATGCTATAAGAGAAAGTAGAATAAGATCACCTCAGCTTACTATTAGCATATACACGTTAGGTTTGTCATATATGAAAGAGTAAGAAAAGATAAAAGAGACGACTCTTATTTAGTAACAAGCATCGCGTGGAACATAGGTGTTATCATCGGCTAAAAACCGGTGTTGTTATTGTACAAGTTGGCTTTTATTGCATGTTGGCTTTATTACTTACTCTAGAAACAATTTTTAGAGATCTCATCCATGTCATCTAAAGTAAGCAATAAAGCCAGTTTGTACAATAACTATCTCTAAAGATTGTCTCTAGAGAAACACTAAAGCATTTAATTTAGACATTTAACACTAACTTTACCTTTGTGACTACTGGCAAAATACTAACTTTAACGCTAACAGTCGCTCGTGTCGGCTCCAACATAGGTTTTCGGCTGGCTATAGCACGTTGTTTCATGTGCCATGTTGGCTGCTAATTAAGAGCTGGTTATATTCTCTCCTCTTTTCTCACACTTTCACATAGGACAAAACTAATGTGTACATACTAATAGTAAGTTGAGATAACCTTATTGTACCTACCCTAACAAAGCTCACTACTTATTCCATCTCTCATCCATGTCATCTAAAGTAAGTAATAAATCCATATTGTACAATAATTACCTCTAAAGACTGTCTCTAGAGAAACACTTTTGACTATAACATTAAAGCTCGTACAATAACTATCTTTCATCCATATCATCTAGAGTAAGCATACTTGCTCTAACACATGCTTTTAGCTGACTATAGCATGTTGTTTCCCGTACGATACTGACTGTAAAAAAACCCAGTTATCTTATCTCTTTTTTTCTCACTCTTTAACATAGAACAAAGCTGATATATACATGCTTATAATAAACTAAGGTAGCTTTATTGTATCGGACCTAATGCTTTGCTTTGCTTTACACTGTCTGTTTATCTCCTTGACAGTGGTCATGCCGCGCTGATTATCTCTCATGATGGATTGATGATGATGACTAACTGAACAGAGCGTCATCAACTATCTAGAAAAAAGAAGGTACCTTGCCATTATATATACACATCATTAAAGCTAGCTTTTTGAGTTTAAATAGCTTAAAAGTAATAAGCTTTTATACGTGATTGATGTGAGTAATTTTACCGTAACTTTAGTTGCATTAGTCTAAAACCAACCCTCAGTAAGGTTTTTAGTTATACGAAGCCTTATGGCTTTTAAAAAAAACCTAGATAAAATTCCATTCATTTGCTTAGTCTTTAGCTTTTTATCTTTCAATTTGGTAAAAAAAAAACAAACAGACAGAGCCTTCATTTTAGATTCAAAACTACTCCTTCCGATCACAAATAGTTGTCGTTTTGAACATTGACATGATCCTAAAACTCAACTTTGACCACTAATTTCTATTAAATATATTTAAAAATCTAATAAAATTATAATATTATAAAAGTAAGTTTCGAGACGAATCTACATTTATGATTTTTATGCCTCCGATCTAAATATTTAAAAAGATATCAATAGCTAGAGTTTCAAAAATTTGACTGCGCGTATCCTAAACCAACTAGTTTTTGTGATAGGAGTAAGAATTAAGGATGTGAATGGAATGACACTGCTATCCTTCAATCATTACCTTTCTTTTGTTTGAAATCAATACCACGAAGATCACTCTATCCCTGGCATGAGAAATAGAGACATGAAAAAGGCTCATTTACCCATGAAATTGAGGAAGGGCAAAACAGGGGTGAAAAAAAAAAGCAAAAGTGCCTAGGAAATCGACTTATATTTAAGAAAATTGTTGGAAAGACTACAACGACCTATACTTGGAACCAGAGGGAGTAGGTCCCATGCTGGACGCACTGCATTCTCTTGATTAAAGTAGTCATCTTACCCCCACCTACAGCAAAGTACATCTACTAATTAGCTTTTGCCATGTTGTATACGCTAAAGCTATCAAAAGTTTAGCATTGTGATAGTATTTTCACAATCAACATACTCTTGATCTTCATATGACAAATTTAAATTTTTAGAAATACCATTAGTCAAAGATAAAAAAACTTCAACAGTATGTTCCCTACGGAGACGGGAATTTGTAGCCAAAGTAACAGTGAGTACTACTAATTAAAAACCTGGGCAGCAAAACAGGAGTATGATTTATGAGATGCCAAGTAACAAGTCTTACCACAAATCTAGATCATCAATGAGCCCTTTCCCACCACGTGTGCAAAATATTTTTTTTGTCACCTGTACAGTTCCTTTTTCAGCAAATGGCAAACTTCATGAACCGAACCTGTTGACCTCACTTTCCAGCTTCAACCACGGGGATAATGGGAGAAATCTTTAGAATAACAATAATATGCTCAATTACTAACACAATGACCATGACCTTGACCACGCAATGCATGGTCAGCCATTGGTCCCAAGCAAACCTTGGGACGAATTGCAGAACTTGAAGGAGGGCGAATTACAATTCAGCGTACTTAGTTGCCTTGCTAATGAGGTAAAAGTGGCAGCTAGGCCGCCCAAACGTAACATTTGACTCGGGATTAGATCAGGTGAACATGTATAATTACATTGGCTACGTGCCTGAAAAACAGCATTGCATTAAACAATCAGTATCCTTGTGTTATCAATCCTTAAGCACATAGGTGACCAAGTTCTTCAATCCCACGGCAACACGAGTAAAAGATATCTAAACAGACGGCGTGGCCAACTCGCCATAGCGCGTTCGATCTATAGGTGCAACCGTGCAAGTGGTTGCCCGATACATGAGCCACGCCGCTGGTGCATGCACATGATTCAGTGCTCCCAAAAAGGAATTAGGGGCTACGTTGATAGTCATGGAGAATAGAGAATAAGGTCATTGTTTTACTGTTCTATATACATGTTCCACAAAGGAGGATGGTTTAGATAGTAAATACCAAGAGCCAGATTTTTTTTTCTGCAACTTGATAGACCTGACATGCAGTGTTAACAGAGAGACAACCGCTGCTGATAAGGCAGTTCATATTGCCAATGCAGCAGATGCCTGCCCAAAAGTGTAATCCTGTGAGAACCACATGAAATCGCTCAGTATTCAATTAATGAGATTAATCATAATAACTAGTAAAATAGAACATCACTATTCACACTTTCATAGAGATGCAAATGTCATTAAGTTAATGACCTTTAGTGTGTCCTATGATCACACTGGAGAGAAAATGAATGCAGGAAATCAAATGGCAGTCAGGCCATACCCATATGCTGAACCTGCCTGCACCACTAGATTAAATGGCCTACAGTTTTGCATATAAATACACTTCAATTTACCATGCTGTTTAGATCATCTATTGAGTTAAACAGCTTATACTTCATCACATATACACAAACTAGAGGTTGAAAAAGCTCTATCAAGAATCACTATGAGCAGCCTTCAAAACAAGCAAAAATAGTTTTCCACACGTTCCAAGCGAAATAAACCACTGCTCGAATATTACTGTTGGGCATAGTAAATTGGCTGCTGCCATGCTGGTAACATGATCTCTAGAACGAAATCATTTTTGTCGTGGGTAATAATACGTGAATATCAACTATGGGATAAGAAGGCAGTATTTTCGGGCATGCCACCACCTACATTTCTATAATTCTATGGTAAGTTGGAGATGGAAAACCATCTTCATATAAGCTGAGCAAAACCACTACCAGCTATTAAATCACTAGTGCTAGTAAGGCAACAAGATTCCAACCCAACAACACGAATATCAAACAGTGCCACAGAAAATGGAGTATTTACCCTATTATTGTAGCCTTCAATGATATGTTAATCATAACTTGGACCATATGTGGCTACAGGTGGTCCGTATGAGTATCTCCATTGATCGCATGCTGAACATTTATCAAGCTTAGTGCTGTTATCAAGAGTACAAAATTTACAAGACCAAGTTGTGTACTTGGCTTTTGCAACTTTAGGTTTTGCTGTCTCACAAACTTCACAGATTGGTGCCAGGGGCTACAAAAGTTCAGATTTCAAGAATGTATTAGAGAAAGAGAAACAGTGGTAATTAGAATTAGAATGAATAGTAACGTGCCAATGAACAAAAATTATAGTTTAGCACTGTGAAACAAAAGTCTGTGAAAGAAATAAGTGGAGATAATATAGATGCTATTAAGAGCATACCAGAAAATATGTATGCACAAAAGAAAAAGGACTATGTCATAAAGTGAAGTGTACAACAACAACGTGTACAAACGAATCTAAAATACATTCAGGCAAGAAAAGAAGTTGCATTGCTTTGCATGGATAATATATGAAATTATCTGCAGCGCTTGTCACAATAGTGAAGGGAATTTGGTTTGCACTTTGGATACAGTTGAATTACATCTAGGCAAAGACTAATGTACATCATAAATTTGCACATTGCAAATGCGTCTTCAGATATTGCAAGGAGCTGGTTTGTCAAGAGGCCTACAGTCACCACAGGTCCATAGGTAGGCATGAATTATTCACATGTTATGACTTATGAAAAGTGAAAGAGACTTATGAAAAGTGAAAGAAATAAATAAACGTTACAGCAATAGCAAACCAAATAATTCAATTTATACGTGGTGTTTATTAACCTCTATGTAACTGGCAAGTTAATACAATCTCAAAAATTAGATAAACATCTGAAGTTTGGATAAGCCTAATACGCTCCGAAAGCACCACTTAAATATGTACTTACTATTGGAGTGATAATCATTTACATACCCACCGAGATGAGCTGACATCAAAGAATATGCTAAAAGATTACAATAGAGTATCTAGTAAGAAACTCTAATTACAATATCAAAGATAGTATATGAAACCCCTGCACCTAGCAAAATAGCTTGCCACCATCCACACATAGACTTCTAGTTTTATATACCAAATGGTATGCAGGTTTTCTGTAACTAGGAACTTCACGGCACAGCATTACAAAACAAGGTGGGTAATTTACCTGATTTAGAAGAGTGCAAGCACTACACTCCCACAGAGAACTAATGTCCGCGTCAGTCGTTGTCCTACAAGAAGAGGAATCACTTCGTGCTGCAGTGTGAAATCCAGAAGAAGTGCTGGATTCCGCACAACCATTGGACAAGCCACCCTTTGTGTTTTTCCTATCCCGTGTTGTCAAGTTAGGTGGTTGTTCAAGAATAACAACATCTTCTGAATCATCGATAACAGATTGATCATGTGATCCGCACCACAAATCGTCGTACAACCTCCTTTCAGCAGCCATAGCAGCAGCTTGTATGGGACTAAGTGCACTCATAATATCATTATTTCCACCCAACTTTCTTGGCCCGGATGGCAATAGAGCCCCATTCCTTGCCCGTTTCTGTGCTGCAGCTAATGTAGCTTGCCGAAGAGATGGTGGTCGTGGATGTATTGAAAAGCCACCCAATCGCCTGCCTGTACCATCAAACCCTTGTCCTGGTCCAGTAATACCCTTTGAAACAAGTTCTTCACATTCCTGAATGATTTTTTATAAGCAATATAAGCTTGTCAACATAAAGAAAAAAATAGGTACAGTGTAAGCAAAACATAAATTGCATTTCACACCTCAGAACTTACCAAAAATTACAATAACAGAATATACAAATATTTATAGAAGAAAGTTTGTGTTATTTGTATTAGGAGCTACTCCAGGGAATGATTCTGTTATATCATCCAGAAGTGGACAGTGAGAAGTTCTCCGTATAATCAACAACATAGGGAACATTTTAAATATTGAATTGTTGATTTAATCACTTCCGTTGGAGCAACTTCTTTGGTGAGGTCAGCAGATAGCTACAAATTGTGATATTTCTGAGGAATAAACAAAGAGACTACTAAATTAGATACTTCCGTTGCTGTTAATTCAATTCAGGATAAGCCCATTTGGAATAAAACACAGACAATATTAACATCTGAAGCTTAAATGTTTAATACAATTACAATTTACAGGACAGCTAGAAGAGGAAAATAACACTTATGGTCATAATTAGCAATCAATTTGCATATCAAAATGTGTTAAAACTACTTACACACATTTACTGTTTCTTATAGACATGAAATTGTTCCCACCTCTGATATTTCTTTTCCTAAAGTATTATGTAATCATTACAAAATATCTGACACGATAAAACTGGGAAAGGTGTTTGTGGGAGATGAAATATAAGGATATGTCAAAACGGCATTAACAGTTCACTACCTCAAAATCCTACACATCACACTAAGGACAAGCTTGAGTTAGAAACAGTTTGAGACATGGAAAATATAGCAGTAAGTTACATCATGCAATCTTTTGGGATAAATGTTTGTGCAGATAAGACACCTCTCCAAAGACCCTGCCACAGCCACTACTTTCTTTTGAATGATGTCAAAAATGCATCTGTCCTACTTGAATACATTTCGTGCTCTGTTTGGTAACCGCAATTGGACTCTTTTAATTTTACTCCAAATTGATCCTTTAAGTGTATCAAATGGTATATAGTTAAGTCATGTCCTCCCTCTATTATACATATAGATTCATGTTCCCACACATTTACGAAGAACAAAAGGAGGGACAGCTGGTTTGTGTGTGCATATGTACTAAACAGGACCAATTCCATCTATACCAACGGTCGATGACCATATAGGACAGCATCCAAAAAAAAAAATCAACCCTGGGTTGAATGCTGTTTAACTCAGAATCAATTGAACCAAGCTTACTGGCATATGGGCCAGCTTGCAAGGGATTATGGACAACTTCCCCATTTCATAGTCTCGAGCACGGGAGCACCACATTCTAAGCCAATACATATATGCCATCAAACCGCAGTTCCGGTTGAATTATCAAATTTTCTAGCACCAACACAAGCACACAAACAACAGCGTGCGGACCTTGCGGAGCTCGTCCCAGAGCTTGTAGAACTGTGCGTCGTGGGGTCCGCGCACAATGTGGCAGAGCTCATGTAGCATCGTGTCGAGCACCTCCTCGTAAGGGATGAAGTCGTAGTCGCGTCCGGCGCGGCGCAGCCGCAGCTTCACCTCGACTCCCCCGCCGACGTTGAGACCCAGGAGTCTCGGGTTCTTGGGCCTGATCCCGCAACCAAAACGGAAAAATCACACCCCCGGCACACGGGATCGATCGTTGAGAGAGATGGAGATTGATACGCAAGGAGGATACGGCTAGGGTTAGGGTTGCTGGCGCGCTTACGAGAACTCGATGAGGAGCTTGACGCGCCACTTGCGGCGGCGCATGATGGGCTCGACCTGCTTGGCGACGCGGTCGAGGATTGCGCGGGCGGCGGTCTCGTCGGGCTTCTTCTTGAGCGCGCGGATCTCCCACACCTTGTGCAGGTCGCCCACTTCCATCGCCACCGCCGGTTCACGCCGAGCTGCCGACCCGGGCGCCTCGCGATTGCGAATGGGCTGGGGCGGCGAGGCGGGCGGGAGACGGCGGGGCGTTCGTTTATTATGGAGAGGTGTGCTAGTGTGGAGGGGGATTCGACTGGCGGCGATTCGAGGGAATTTGGATTTTGGGGGCGCCTGCCTGCCGTCTTGGTTTTACTTTTATCACCGCGACTTTGGAAACGGGGGATTTGAAATCGGAAGAAGTCCGCCTAACTTAGGGCCGTTTTTGATTCTGGATTTGATACTAAATGGAGAATAAAAAGCACACAGTTCACCTCGCTCATATACACTAGAATTCACAACCACAATTCAAAATCAGCTTTTAGAAAATCCAAAACAAAAACAAACAAGTCCTTACAAGGACCTCTTCTGGGTTCACAAAATCAACGATTTTCGACCTATCAGGCCGACTTAGCAATAAAAATCGCTCGATAAACCATAGAGTTAAATACAAATTCAAAGAAATTAAAAAAAGTTTAGAAAAGGTGTTAAATTTTTGTGTGAGGTTCTGAAGTAATGCTAATGATTCTATAAAATTTTCAGATGATTATGAGACATGTTGTAAGTTCAAGTTTCATTAGTTTTGATGATTGGTTTTATATTAATATTTAATCCTTGTTTAATGACAAATCTAATCATTATCTTCCATTGCTTTAGTCTAAATATATGCATTATGTTTCCAAATCTATATATACATGAATGCACACATCTAGGGAGAGATGATAATTTAACTTGATATTTCAATTGTATTGATCCATATCCTCTTGCCATATAATATAAAGGATCAAGACTTTGAAACAATCTTTTGAGTATATATATAACGTGTGTAGTTGTAGTATACTCATGTTAATAGAGGATAAACTCATATGCAATCTAAGATTGATTATGTGCATATTGATTCCATGTTCAATTAGTTATATGTACATACTTAATAGAGTTTGTTCTATAGTTGATGGTCTAAATGTATTGATCTCTTTTCATTACTCAAACATATTTAGATCATTATTAACCATCATATTGAGTATATGAAACTTGTGTAGTTATATATACTTGTGCCAATTTAAATGAAGTTTAAATTGAGTTCGATTGTCTTTCAATCAATCAAAGAACATTTCATCATGTGTTGATGGCGTCTCTTTGTTGATTAACAATAAATAAAAATTTCTTGAGTATAATGAAGCATTAGTTGCATCAAAGTACTCAAGACACTAATTAATCATTCAAATTGATTTGGGTTGGGCTCAATCGATCTTGGGGGCATCCATTATGTGTTAATGGAGTTCAAATGATGATTGAGACAACCGTGTTTGTTGGACTAACAATCTTTCATGAGTTGTGAAGTAGGTTGAGTCCAAAAAGATAAAGAATCGGAAATGAGAAGTCATCATGTGTTGATAAGCTTCAAGAGGTGATCCTGAAGTGAAGAGAAGGGCTAGAGAAGGTTCATCATTTGTTGATGAACAAGAAGAAGATTCGATCCTGGAGAGAAGATGATTGGAAATCATACAAACTCTAGTTAGGGCTTAGGATGTGTTCCTAGTCGTTTACCGATCTCGGTGTTTAAATGGGAGACCGGGTTGCTAGTTAGGTGTTGTACTATTAAGAGGGGTTGACTCATTTAGCTTGAGCTTCATTATATGTTGATGAATTCAATCCAATTCACTCTAGCTCACTCTCTTATTTGGATTTTGCATGGAGCTAACCATTTGGCATGTGTTGCGAATGGGTGAAGCTCGTGCATTGGATATTGTATGAGCAAAGTATTTGCATGTGTTGCAAATAAGGGAGCTCATGCTTGCTTCTTATTAAATCTTAATTGATTTGGTTTTTGCATAAAGTTATGAATTTGCATGTGTTACAAAAGGGAGATAGCTTATGAAATGTTGTTTATGTGATTATTGTTTGGAGCTAAATTTTGTATGTGTTGCAAAAAGAGAGAGCTCAAGCCATTTGGTTTAAAGTGGTTGCATACAGCTAGAGATTTACATGTGTTGCAAATAGAGAACTCATGCACTTGAGTTTGTTTTGGTTGTTTGCATTGAGCTAGAGATTTACATGCGTTGCAAATAGAGAGCACATGCATTGGAGTTTTAGCTTGTGACTTGATCATGTGTTAATCATTACAAGGCTAAGTGTGTTTTGTGCTTTGAGTTTGCAAAATGTGTTTTTGCAAAATATTGAATGGATTCGTTATTTGCAAATGTGTTTTGCAAATAAGCTCGAGGTTGTGGGTTTCAATCCTAGAGCATGTGTTGGCATTTGCAAATGTGTTTTGCAAAGTGTCGGGATCATGTGTTGATCCTTACATGGCTAGAGGATTGATGTCATATATTCGTGGTTTATTTGCGAATATATTTTGCAAATAAGTTGGAGTTGTTATTTGCAAATGTGTTTTGCAAATAAACTTGAGGTTATGGGTTTTGATCCTAGAGCATGTGAATAGAGTTTGCAAATTGAATTGATCATGTGTTAATCATCACGTGGCTAAGAGGTTTGATCTCATAAGTTTCTTGGTTTATTTGCAAATGTGTTTTGCAAATAAGTTGTGCTTAATGTAATTCTTTGGAGAATGTGAATTGGGTTTGCAAATGTGTTTTGCAAATTGCTTGATCATGTGTTGATCATCACATAGCTCAAAGAATAAATCATTATCGATGTTTGATTCAAAAAGAAAAGATTTTTTGGAAAAAAAAATGTTTCTGATCTGGGAGGCTGGTCATACCGCCCCTAGTTGGCCGGCAGCACCGCTGGGCCGGTGCTATCGCAATTTGACCGGTAGCACTGGAGGTCCGGTGCTACCGCCCCTCTGGGCGGTGTGAAAATTCCAGAGAAGACTGTTTTTGGGCGGATTGGGAGGCCGGTGCCACCGCCCATGGTAGCTTGATAGCACCAGAGGTCCGGTCCTACCGCCCCTCTTTTGGTGTGAAAATTTCAGAGAAGACTGTGTTTGGGCAGATTGAGAGGCCGGTGCTACCGCCCATGGTAGCCCGGTAGCACCGGATCTGGTGCTACCGCTCCTCTGACTGGTGTGGAAAATCCAGAGGAGGTGTTTTTGCGATTGACTCAAGGCCGGTGCTACTGGGGTGGAGGTCGGTGCTACCGCTCGAGCGATAGCACGCTCCCAGTTGGTTGGTGCTACCGGATTTTCTGTAACGACTAGTTTTGTAGCCGTTGGCCTGTAGGTCGGTGCTACCAAGTCTAGTAAAGCGGTAGCACCGAAAATTCTAAGCTTTTCCAGAATTTCCCCCAACGGCTAGTTTTGGCTAGGAGGCTATAAAAGGAGGCCTTGGGAGGCATTTGCTGTGTGTTGGAGTTATTGTGAGTGTGTGGGAGTTGTGTGCATGTGTTGCTCTCTCCTATTTGCTTCTTGAGCTAGTGTGAGCCTCAAATTGCATGTGTTGCAATTAGAAAGTGGATTGAGCGCCTCTTGTGCATGTATTGCACTTGAGGAGGATCCTAGTGCATGTGTTGCACTTAGGAGGTCACCGGAGTACATGTGTTGTAATTGGTGGAGTTTAAGCTAGAGGGCTTGATTTGTTACTCTTGGTGTTTGCTGACACCTAGACAGCATGTGGAGGCGTCGTGCGCGGTGAACTTCTCAACGGAGGTTGTGAGAAACCTCGAAAAAGTTGTGAAGGTCGGTACTCGCCTACCCGAAGGAGGAAAGAGCAACCACTAGTGGATTCGAGGTGGGTGCTCAATTCGTGGAGCCGGTCCAATTCGTTTGGACTAACCTCAACATGGACTAAGGAGACCGGCAAGTCTCCGAACACCATGGTAAAAAGTATTGTGTCTCTTGTGCTTGCATTGTATTCGTTATTTATATTCATAGAATTAAATTGATTGATTGATTGTCTTTAGGATTGCAATATTTGTTAGAGACATAATTAGTTAGTGCACATAGTGAGCCTAGTTGATTTAGGCTTTAATTGTCAAAACATTAGTTTATCGTTTCCGCATTAATAATTGTTAAGGTTTTGGCATTAAGGTAATTAGGGGTGAATTGCTATATAGAAATTCGTAGAAGTAATGTTTAAAAGCGGCTTATTCACCCCCCTCTAATCGGCATCCTCAACTTTACACTTGTGCATTTTTTAAAGATTCTGACAGTGATACTATCAAAATATATGCTCTTCAGTTTTTAATTTTCTAGGGGAAATAAATGAAGTCTAATATTTCTTAAATTTTGCGTGTGTTGTTCTAACGTAATTATAATGTTTTTTTAAAATTTGTAGATGATGATCAGATATGTGTATTTTTTAAAAATTCTGAAAGTGTTACTATCATTTTAAAAATCGAGGATACCGACTAGAGGAGGGTGAATAGGTGGCTATAAAAATTTCTTCTATGATTAATTAAAATCTCACCTAAGTACACTTATGTCAAAACCTAAATGATAATAGATGCGGAAGCGATAAATTAAGGTTTTAACAATTAAAGCCTAAGTCAACTAGGTTCACTAAGTGCACTAACTATTTATGTTTCTAATAATAATTTGCAATCCTAAATACAAGCAATCAAACCATCAATTCTATGAATGTAAATTGCTTGAGTATAAATAAAGAACAGAATGCAAATCACAAGAGACACACCGATATTTTACCGTGGTGTTCGGAGACTTGCCAATTTCCACTAATCCATGTTGAAGCAAGCCCAAACCACTTTAGACCGGCTCCACGAATTGAGCACCCGCCTCGATTTCACTAATGGTAGATCTTTCCCCCTCGGGGTAGGTGAGCTCCGACCTTCATAACTTTATCGGGCCTTCTCACAATCTCCTTGAGAAGGTCACCACGTACGATGCCTCCACACGTCGTCTAGGTGTCGGCAAACACTAAGAGCAACAAATCAAACCCTCTAGCTTGAGCTCCACCAATTAGAACACATGTGCAATGGTGATCACTGAGTGCAACACATGCACAACGCTCCCCTCAAGTGCAACACATGCACAAAAGGCTCTCAATCCTCTCCTAATTGCAACACAAGCAATTAGAGCTCACTCTTAGCTCAAGAACCAAATGTGAGAGTGTAACACATTCACAATAACACACAAATGCTCAACAAGGCCAACAACTACCAAATGCCAGCCCCTAAGGCTCCTTTTATAGCCTCCTCAAAGAAAACTAGCCGTTGGGGGGCAAAACAGGCAAATCATTAGCAAACCCAGTGCTACCGCCCATATAGGACTGATATCATTGGCCTCAAGGCCAACAGCTAGAAAAACTAGCCGTTACAGGAAATCTGGTGCTACCAACCATATAGGAGTGGTGCTACCGCTCACACCCTCGATAGCACCGGCTTTAAGCTCTACGCAAAAACACCTCCTCTGGAAAAGCACATCGGCCCTAAGAGGCGGTAGTACCGGACCTCCGGTACTACAGGCCAAGGTCCGGTACTACCGGTCAACTAAGAGCGGTAGCACTGGACCCCCGGTGCTACCTGCCTTAAGGAGGTATGACTGACTTTCCAGAACAAGTTTGATTTCAAACAGAAATCGAACCAACTTGCAAAATATATGAGATCAATCCTCTTAGCCATTGATGATCAACACATGGTCAAGTCAATTTGCAAAATATATTTGCAAACCCTATTCACATGCTCTAGGATCGAAACCCATAACCTCCGGCTTATTTGCAAAATACATTTGCAAATAACAAATACATTCAATTTAAAGTCAAATCTTGGACCATGAGATGATTAACACATGATCCCAACACATTGTAAAACACATTTGCAAATGCTTATCTCATGCTCCAAGATAAGAACAAATAAAATCACATTTTGCAAAAACTCATTTTACAAACACAAAGCATAATTCTTTCTTAGCCTCGTGATGATCAACACATGATCAAGTCACAAGCTAAAACTCTAATGCATGAGCTCTCCCCTTTTGCAACACATGCAAAACTTAGATCCATGCAAAAACCACTTAAACCAAATTGCATGAGTTATCTCCCTTTTGCAAAACATGAAAATCCATAGCTCCATGCAAAATCCAAATCAATTAAGATTCAATAAGAAGCAAGCATGAGCTCCCTTATTTGCAACACATGCAAACACTTCGCTCATGCAAAATCCAAATAAGAGAGTCAGGTAGAGTGAACCAGATTGAGTTCATCAACACATGATGAAGCTTAAGCTAAATAACTCAACCTTTCTTAATAGTACGTCACCTAACTAGCATCCCGGTCTCCCATCCAAACACCGAGACCGGTAAAAGACTAGGAACACATCTTTAGCCCTAGCTAGTTATACATTTGCCTCTAGCAATCCCACTTGGAGCTTTTATGATTCCCATCATCTTCTCTCCAAGTCGGGCCCTCTCTTCTTGTTCATCAACACATGATTAACTTCCTCTTTTCTTCTTCACATCGGGATAACCTCTTGAAGCTCATCAACACATGATGACTTCTTCTTCCGATTTTTCATTTTCTTGGACTCAACCTACTTCACAACTCATAGCAGATTGTTAGTTCAACAAACACGATTGTCTCAATCATAACTTGCACTCCATCAACACATAATGGAAGCCCCCAGATCGATTGAGCACAACCCAAATCAATTTGAATGATTAATTGTGTCTTAAGTATATTAATTGCATCTAATGCTTCATATACTGAAGAACTTTCGATTGTCTTAGGATCAACAAAGTGAACCATCAGCATATGATTAGTTCTTTGTTGATTGAATGACAACCAAACACAATTTAAATTAAATTTAAATTGTCATGAGTATATATTAACTACACAAGTTTCATATACTCAATTCGATGGAACCTAAAGTAATGATCCAATTTATATGGAGTGGTGGAAAGGGATCGATACTCTTAAGACCATTAATTATATAATAAACTCTATTAAATGTGTGCATACAAATATTGAACTTGAATCAATACGCACATATTCAATTTTTGATTGTTTTGGAGTTTATCTTATATTCCATGAGTATACTACAATTACACAAGTTAAATATACTTAAGGTATTGTTTCAAAGTAATGATCCTTGATATAGAAAAATGAATTAGATCAATACTATTGAAACATCAAGGTAAAGTATGAACTCCCCTTAAATGTGTGCATTCATGTATAAATGGAATTGAAAACATTATGTGCATCTTAAGATTGAGACTACGGTGAAGTTCATCATTTATCTTGAATCCAAGGAATGCATCTAGAAAATAATAGAGTTGCATTGGATACATATCTTTTGGATTTACATTTTTCTTTTCATGAGACTATTCAAAAATATACTCAATAAACACGTTAACTCACATTTAGATTTATAAATAAAATAATAACATATTTGACATCAAAGAATGCAATAATATATATTATATGTTATCGAATGTATACCTTTGATGATTTCATCCTTTCATCCAAAAGAGATTAATAAGAGTTAAGCTCAATAAAAGAGTTAGTCTCATAAAAAGATTTGTCATTAATTAACAATTGATACTAATCAATATTATGATTATCAAAAGAGTTAGTCTCAATATTAGATTTGTCATTAACACCAAAACCAAATTAATGGAGATTGAACTTTTAGCTGTTGGCGACAAAATGCCCAAAAATCAGCAAAACCCGATGCTACTGCCCATCTAGGACCGGTAGCACCGGCCATTTCAACCCAAAAACACCTCTCTAGAAAATAAACATCGCCTTTTGGCTACCGCCCATCTAGGACTGGTAGCACGCTCAGGTGGTGCTACCGCCCTTGTAGGGGCGGTGTTATCACTGTTTGCCAATTAAAATGGTCAAAACTTTTTACTCCGAAATCCGACTTAAGTGATCTTGGACTCTATAGAAAGCTTATCAAGAAGGCTACAATTTTTATCTTTTTTAAGATTTAAACAACCATAGATATTTCCAAATATCACAAAAACTCTAATGTAGCCACTCAAGTCTAAAATCTGATTTTCTTAATAATCCCTCACATAGACTTGATCAAGAGCGTGATTACAAGCTACCAAGAGTCAATAAGATCAAATCTTGAGCCATGTGATGATCAAAACAATATTTCAAAACACATTTGCAAATCCTAGTCACATGCTCAAAAACCAAATTCATAAATACTAATATTTTGCAAAACACACTTACAAATATAAATCTTTAAAACAAGAGAAATCAAGATAAAATCTTTGAGCCATATGATGATCAAACCAATTTATAAAACATATTTGCAAACTCTAGTCATATGCTCCAAATAATTGCACAAATATCAGCTTATTTGCAAAATACATTTGCAAAACAACATCAAACATGAGCTTCTTCTATTTGCAAAGCACATTTACAAATCAAAGCTCTACACAAAGAACGTATCAATAAAATTTCAAGCATGAGCTACAATTATTTGCAAAATACATTCATAAATATTTGTTCTATGCGAAAACCAAATCAAGAAAGTGTGAGCTAGAGCAAACAGGATTGAGCTTTTCAACACATAATGAGATTCAAGCGATAAGACTCGACCCCTCTTAATAATACGTCTACCTATACTAGCAACCCAGTCTCCCAAGCAAACACCGAGACAAATAAAAGACTAGAAACACATCCTTAGCCCTATGCTAGTTATACCTTTGTCATGCGCAACCACTTGGGGCTTTTGCTTGATGATTATCATCATCCCTCCAAATTTGGGTCTATGTCTTGTTCATTAATACATGATGAACTCCATTCTCTTGGGATCCATCTTTGATGTCATCAACACATGATGACATCTTTTTTCCGAATCTTGACTTGATGACCATCAATACATGATATCATCCAAATCTTTATCATCGTTGGACTTAACCTACTTTCACAACTCATAGAAAATGTTAATCCAACAAACACGGTTGTCTCAATCATCAATGCACTTCATTAACACATAATGGGTGCCTCTAAGATCATTTGATCTAATCTCTTGATGATTGACCACAACAAAAATCAATTGATTGAAATAATTTGATTCGTCTTGAGTATATTAATGCAACTAATGCTTCATATAGCCAAGAACTTTTTGTTTGTTTTTTAACCAACAAAGAACACCATCAACACATGATTGGTTCTTTAATGATTGAATGACAACCGAACACAATTTAAATTGACTTTAAATTGTCATAAGTATATATTAACTACATAAGTTTCATATACTCATTTTGATGGTTTCTAAGTAATGATCCAAATTATATGGAGTGGTGGAAAAGGATCAATACTATTTAGACCATCAAGTATAGAATAAATTATATTAAATGTGTGCACATATAAAATCGAACTTGAATCAATATGCACATATTCAATTTTAGATTGCTTTGGAGTTTGTCCTATATTAACACGAGTATACTTTCACCCATACAGATCGTATCGTGCCTGGCCGTGCTAAGTGCAAGCCCTGACCCGTTTGGCACAACCATTTTATCTCCGTGTCTCGCGCTAGTCAAGAGGTCGTGTGCGCGTCATCCACCGGCGACGTCGGTGATCTACACGGCGACCACCAGAGACCTCCCCTTCGTCCATTGCTCCTGTCGAGGTTAGCTCTCGCCTGCCTAACCTATTCTCTGCCCTCGCCCCTAACCTTAGCAGCCGCCTTCATTGTTGTACCTCCAATCGCCATCGCCTGCTTTTGCCTCCTCGTCCACTGGCCTCCTTGCATAAACCCTCCCCTCTCTCTCCGACGACTGCAAGCACGACTCCCCTTTACTGCCACGCCCCGCCTCCTGCCTCTACATTAGGCTTCCCCACGCACCGTTGCCTTCACCTCCGCCATCGCCCTGTCCTGCCGCTGCGCCACGCCTCCGCCCCCGCCCTAGCCGCCTCTGGTTCTGGACGCACCGATCCTCCTCCCATCATCCGCCCGCTGATGAACCTGCCCCCTTCCGCTCCCTAGGCTCCTCAGTAGCTAGCCACCTCAGCGCCCTAGCGCTATGCCAGTCGCTTCTCCGGCTCCATCTTCCTCCACGCGCCTCTCTCCGCGCCGCTCGACTACTTGTTCGGCATCCTCCGCGCCCACGCCGGCGGCAGGCCCCATCACTACCACGGAGCTGCAGGTGGAGGCGGGGGCGATCGGGATGTGTCGATTCAGATTATCAAGCCAGGCGAGGTGGGGCCTCTTGTACCTACTACGAGGGAGGCGGTGGCCGTGGACCAGGAGATGCCGGCGGCTTCCTCGGCCGAAGCGCCGGCACTGGCGGGAGCGGGGAGTCACCGTACCACAAGTACGACGTGCAGGTAGTGTCAAGGTTGGTGGAGCACGCGCTTCCCTTTTCCCTGCTGCTGCTCGGCAACTTCATCCGGTAGCACTTGGTGCAAATCGGAGTGCAGTCCCTACTTGTTTATGTAGTTTGCTGCTGAGGAGATGTATAACCTATATGTATGATGCGTTTACTTCATTTAGTTCTGGGTATATCTCCCACTAGTGTGGAGAGTTGCTGGGCAGATGATGGCTAATTGTGTAGGTTTCTTCGTGATGATTTGGATTGCCGCGGTGATGTTCAAGTCCAAAAATATCTTGCGCAAGCAGATCGCTCTGAAGGTTTGCGCTTCTTATCTTGTATAAGTGTGGTTGTTCTCCTCCTAGAGGTTAGTTCAGAATTTGGATACCTTTTTTACTCATTATGTTTGTTTTGTCAGTGACTGAAAGTGTAAATGTGACAAGATCTTTCTTAGTATGTAACTAAGGGTACAATGCACATCTGCTTTGCATTGCATAGTCCATTTTGGCATGCCATATTTTTCATCATGGTGAATGGTATTCTCTTTTCCCTCATGCCCCATGAGTATTTCTCCACTGGTCATTTCATGAACTAAGCTTAATTGCACTTGGTTGTGGAAAAACTTGATGTTGTGTTTTTTCATCTACAAACATGAAAACTAATGATGAGGACCACACTACTAAGGATATGACCATATTTAGTTGTGCCAACTCCAACACGTCATCCACGGGCCAAGAAGAGAGAGAGATCAAATCCATCACGTTCTGGAATCCAATTCGGCCTCCTGAGACAGTACCGACTTCAAATATAAATAACTTTTGCATACGGACTCCGATTTGGGTGATCTTGGACTTGATTGAAAGCTTACAATGAGATATTTCCAATGGATCTAATCCTAGCTCTAGATTCATTGTCGATCAGTCGAAATCATCAAAACAATACACTATAATACTGTTTTGGGCTGTTTCGGGCCTTGTAAGAGCGTGGGGGGCCCAAGCCCAAGTTGTGTGCGCCCCCCTGGCTGCAAACAACCCTAGGACATCCCTCTCACGTCCATCCCTCTTATAAACTCAGTAGCCGCCGCTTTAGACACTTGGGTTTTGTTTGATTAGTTTAGCCAAGTGCAAACTTTGCGTCTTTGAGTTGTGCTGGACGACCACCTTGTCAAGACGTTCAATAGAACCCCACCTTGATTTTGCCTTCCATTCTTATTTGCAATTTCAGATTGCTTTTACTATTGTTCTTGCTTGTTCTTCGATTGCTTGCAGGAATTGAACCTCGTGTTTAGGTTGATCGTGCCCACGACAAGATCAATAACACATCGGAGTTGGTTTAACGATTGCTAAGGCGCATCGTCATCGTACGTTGTAGTCGGATCGTCAAAGTCAGTTCCACCAAATCGATAGTTATCGCTCTCATCGAAAGATCGGGACACAACCTCACATCAGTGGTATCAGAGCGCCAAGTTTCTCGGTGAGAGATTCTGTACCGTAGATAAGTTTTTGTTTTTCTGTTCTAAATTGAAAATTACTCCACAAAATTCAACCTTTAGATTCAATCTAATATTTTAGTGAGTTTTGTTAGGTTTTGATCCATTAGAGTCCTTGTTTTAGTTGCTGATCGTTTTTCCTTCGCGTACCTTTTTTTTAATCTGTCCAGTACTTTGTTTTGTTCATAAATTTCGCATACAAGCTCTGATTCTAGTGTTTTTGCACTTTTCTAAAACCTGGGAACGATCTCCACAAAAACCTAGTTGTGCATGGACTCTAATTCTAGAGCCAAATCTGTTTAATCTGGATGTCAAAGTTAGTGAAACAAGTTGTACTTCCAATCCAGATCGGTTCGGTATTTTAATCATAATTCTCACATACGAACTCTAATTGGGAAGTTTTTATACTTCCCGGATCCTTGAAGAGTCCTCTACAAAAACGTTTTTGGGTGTCCTTTGTGATTCGGACTCCTTCAAACCGAATTTGATTCGGAATCAAAATCGGTCTCACAGGCTGAAACTGGGGGTATTCTGTGGTCTTCGGTTTTTGAGCCATAACTTTCACACCCGATCTCCAAATTGCATGTTCTTGTACTCTTTCGAAAGCTGAGGACATAATCTTCAATTCTTTCTATAGTGAACCTTCTAAATTCGGTCGTTTTGAAGCTTTAATCTAGGCGACAAATCTGTTACCCTAGAAACATTGAATTTGGGTATCTTACTTTAATTCGTGTTCTAGCTTTGTTCCTTTGAGTTTGTTGAGTCTAGTAGCATCCACAATCCATAAAACCCAAAAAATATTAGTACACATACCTTTGGGAACCAATTCATCTTTTGCGAATACTTTGATCCCAATTGAGACTAGCTATTTGATATTGCTTAGGGCTGTTCATATTGATACATTGCATAATCTTGAATTATCATATCATACTATCTTGTGACATTGAGTTAGGGATTTCAAAACTTTGTTCATAGTAGTGTTGGCCGAAAGTCACTCAAAGAAAGAAAAGAGAAAGAAAGAGCCAAAAGGCAAAAAAAAAGAAGAAGAAAAAAAAAGAAAAAGAAAATAGTGACCGATCGCACTACATTGAGCAAAACCCTAATTTGTGTTCATTATCTTAGATTGTGCAATTGTATTAATTGTTGAGCAATCTTGTACCCTTTTTACATTCTTGAAGCAATAAGCTAGGATCTCTCTACGACTTGTGCAATAGAGTTTTTGGTGCCTCACTTATATTTTATAGCTCATTTCTTGATTGCATAAGTACCATCATCTTTGCGCGTGAGTTGTCTTGAAATTCGCTTATATCTTTGAGATCGGCAACTAGGACTTGTGAATTCTAGTTTGGGTCATTACTTATCATTACAATAACTAGAATTATCAGATTGTATAGGAAAAAAGTATAACCTACCCAGCTCCACATATTCTACGCTCGTATGTTTGTTCGATCCCTTGGCAATCGCTTTATCCAAGCTTGGGAGAACTTTTGACACCGCCAACGGTCGAAAACTCCTGCAGCACGGTAAGAACTTGTAAGTGCTTTGGTTAAGGCTTGAGAGTTGTGCGACTTTTCTCCACTTTCTAGTAGTTGATAGGGAATTACATAAACCTTTGTGTTTCCCTTTTTGCTACTAACCATGTCAGGTGACAAGAGTTCACTGCATCATTCTCCATGTATGAAAGGCAATGTATGACTCACTAATGAGCGAATGTCGCTGCAAGAAGACCGTCTCCGGTCCATCGAGACTGCTCAGGGAGTTGCTAACACTACCATTGCTACTATTTTGTCTAGACTTGATATGCTTGTAGCTGCTGCCCCTGGAACTTCCAATCATCTGCCTCGTCTCCTAAGCAACAACAATGGTGTACTACATGCACAACGGGTTTCCATTGCTGCCCCGGCTTCCTAGCATGGATCTGCTGCCTCAATCGTCCTACCACACATCGCCACAGGTTCATCAACTGATGATGAACAAGGTAAAATCAAGTTTGAATTGCCTCCTTTTGATGAAAAGTTCGATCCTAATGCATATATTAATTGGAAAATTATGGTAGACAAAGAATTTGCAAACTATGACTTATCTGAAAACCAAAAGATTAGTGCCGTAGTTCAAGTGTTAACATCAGGTGCAATATATTGGTGGAAGCATATATCTAGACATGATAAAAAACCTAAAACTTTGAATGCCATGAAAATACTTATGAGAAATGATTATGTTCCTGAATATGATGCTGAATATTTGCTTACTAAACTTCAACGCTTAAAACAAGGTTCTAAAACTGTTATAGAATACTTTCATGATTTGCAAAATTGTTTGTTGCGTTGTGGTTTACAAGAATGTGAAAAAGCTACTGAGCTTAGGTTCATACATGGACTTAATCATGAAATTCAGGATATTCTTGTTGATGAAACATATAGTTGTCTTTCAAAATTGATTAAATGTACTTGTAGAGCTGAAAACATGCTTGCTAAATCTTTGAAAGAGCCTTTAGCTTCATTTGAGGTGCCCATTGTTGCACCTTATATTGTAGCTAACATTTTGCAGAAAAGTGAGCACCATCGTGAGAAAGATGAAGAAGAAAATGTGCAGAAAGAGGAGATATTTGCTGCTCCATAGTATGTGAAGAGTTGAAAATTGAAGTTGCACCTACAACCACTAAGAATGATTTAGAAGGTAATGTAAAAGGTATGGATTGTATACATGGTGAAAATCATTTTGAAGAGATAAATCTGTCCATGAATCATGCTATCATAGAGCAATTATTATTGGAACCCATTGCTGATTTGCTTGCTATTCCTGATGATAAAGAAGAGTTGTGTGATAATGCTTCACTTATATCCACGCCACAACTAGTGAATGAACATGAAATATTTATATTTGAACTAAACACTTGCGCTGAACACAAACATGTTATTCACATTGCCAATGAAGAAGATGAGTTTAAATTGATGTCTTCTTTAAATACTTTAGGTTACATTGAATTTGATGTTCTGTGTAATCTGAATAGTTTCAAGGAGAAGATTTTTGTACATTTTGATTTGCCATGGTTATCACGAAATATTTTTCATGTTATTGGCAAACATAATGATAAAGGAGAATACAAAGTGCATAGAGTATACATTTGTTCAGATTTGAAACATCTACTTCCTATGCAATAATGTGATCAATTTGATAATTTTAATATCATATCAAGTACCCCTACTTTCGTTTATAGTCTATATGATCGTTTTCAAGAAAGGGAGTGTTTGGATGATTATGATTCACGAGCCATTGATTTGATCACAAAAGATATGCATGTTGCTTTGCGCTTTGTCACGACTAACATTTTGTAGGAGAATGTGATGGAGTCGAGGACGACTCCAATTCAAGAAAGGGAGAATGATGAGACCATGCTCGTCCTAGAAATGACCAACGCGATATCAGTTTGGCGACACTTCACGGCATCATCTGCATTGTCTACATCTACTAGGATGGCTTTCCTTCACAGAGGGGAGGAAGCGTCCAAGAGTGCTAGCTTTCAATATGCCTTTATATGCTGGAAAGAAATATTGAGCTTTGTGGATGATTTTTATATGAGAATATTTTTTGTTGAGGACAAGCTAAAAGTTGAGCATGAGTCGAGGATGACTCAAATTTAAGAAAGGGAGGATGATGAGGACATCACTACTAAGGATATGACCATATTTGGTTGTGCCAACTCCAACACGTCATCCACGGGCCGAGAAGAGAGTGAGATCAAATCCATCACGTTCTGGAATCCAATTCGACCTTCTGAGATAGCACCGACTTTAAATATAAATAACTTTTGCATACGGACTCCGATTTGAGTGATCTTGGACTTGATTGAAAGCTTACAACGAGATCTTTCCAATGGATCTAATCCCAGCTCTAGATTCATCGTGGATCAGTCAAAATCATCAAAATAATACACTACAATATTATTTTGGGCTGTTTCGAGCCTTGTAAGCGTGTGGGGGCCCAAGCCCAAGTTGTGTGCGCCCCCCCTGGCTGCACACAACCCTAGGATGTCCCTCTCACGTCCATCCCTCTTATAAACTCAGTAGCCGCCGCTTTAAACACTTGGATTTTGTTTGATTAGTTTAGCCAAGTGCAAACTTTGTGTCTTCGAGTTGTGCTGGATAGCCGCCTTGTCAAGTCGTTCAATAGAACCCCACCTTGATTTTACCTTCCATTCTTATTTGCAATTTCAGTTTGCTTTTACTATTGTTCTTACTTGTTCTTCGGTTGCTTGCAGGAATTGAACCTCGTGTTCAGGTTGATCGTGCCCACGGCAAGATCAATAACACTCCGGAGTTGGTTTAGCGATTGCTAAGGCGCATCGTCATCGTATGTTGTAGTCGGATCGTCAAAATCAGTTCCACCAAATCGATAGTTATCGCTCTCATCGAAAAATCGAGACACAACCTCACATCAACTAAACTGCGATTTCTGTTTTGAAGATGGCAAACATTTCCCTTTGTTTTACTCGAAAAATAGTATCTTATGTTTTTTAAATGACAGGAATAGATTTACCAATACTATCTATTCAACTATTCAAGTAGCACTTTCCTCTTGAAAATTTCTTATCAGGTCGATCGGTGTTTTGACCTCCACGGATATAATGGTGTGCCAAGTTGCTATGGTGGTCAAGTGTGTGCTGCTCATTTACTACAAAATTGCGAAGTTCGTAACTATCATAGACAGGTTCTCTGCTGTACATTATCTACGAAATACTATCTTATGTTTTTTAAATGACAGGAATAAATTTACCAATACTATCTATTCAACTATTCAAGTAGCGCTTTCCTCTTGAAAATTTCTTTATCAGGTCGATTGGTGTTTTGCCTTCCATAGTTATAATGGTGCACCAAGTTGCTATGGTGGCCAAGTGTGTGCTGCTCATTCACTACAAAATTGCTAAGTTCGGAACTATCGTAGACAGGTAATCTGCTGTACATTATCAATAAACCCCCCTGGTCAGGACATTAATGGTTTTGCAAAATTTCATGAAGTGCCCGAGCTTTTTTCCTTGTATGTTTAATTAACCCTTTTCTTTAGGGTCGAAGGCAGACAGTTGTGGAATATTTCCTACTTCTGTACCATGCATTGTTGCCCGCTCCTGTATGATACCGGTTTTTCCTGAACAAGGAATATGGAAGTCTTTTTTCATCTTTAACAACCGAGTTGTACCCAGGTTAAAAGTATCGTTTTGACATTAGATTTCGACGAGCGGTGGTATCGAAATTCGCGAAAAATCAAACAAAATTTATGAAAAACCGAATGGTTTCGAAAGTCAAATAAATTTAAAATCTGGTCAAATCGCGGAGCGAAATTCGAACGAAAAGGTCAAAAACCGCTCGAAAAGCCGCAAATTTCGAGCGGTTTTCGCGAAAATCGGTGATAGGTTGAAAGTTTGGGGGGGGAAATAGGGGAAAATTGCAAAAAAATATTGTAAAATTCTAAATATCTTTTTTTCAAAAAAATATTCACACCAGAGGTCATAAAGCTATTAATACTAAATTTAGGGAACTTTTGGATAATTTTTTTTTCAAATTTTTTGTAGTTGAACTTGAGCGGTAAACAGAACGAAATCCTTTTCTGAACCGGAGCTGTACGAGCGAATTTCGACGAAAAGTGAAACCCTAGTTGTACCTTTACCTTCAAGGTGACATCTATGGTGTAAAAGGTTCTACAAGTTCCCCTGTTTTATTTCTGAACTGATGCTGGGTGGATAATAGCTGACAGTAGTGCTGTTTCCTGTCAGGTTCGATCACTTTTGGCAGCATTGACAGAGCTGTCTCATTGACTTGCATTATGGTTCACATGCAACAACTTAACAGGTAACTGACTATGTGCAGTGCTCGGCTTCTATCTGCAGCAATGAAATGGGTGGTGATCTATGCACTCTTGGTTCTGATCTCTGGAGCTTTTAGCTGAGAAGTGTCAATTCAGTTCACTATACTTTCACATGCGGATACAGGTTCTTGCTGCCGGAGGTCTATATGCCAAGAAAAGAAGCATGCTCCCATCCTCCTGCGGTGTAAACATATCTTATGTGATTACTGTGCCTCCGAATGGTAAGTTGGTAACTGCGCATGCATTTCGTCACTTGGTTCTTGTTGCCTTGTTATCTAATAATAACCAAATCGAAATTTCTCATCACTTGCTGAACTGCTAAATTCGTGATGTGTTGAGCTTGGCATCGTGTTGTTACTTTGGTGAACAATGGCAGGTTCGAGAGAGAGCGGACATGCCTGTTGTGCAGGGCTCTGGTGAAACCAGGAGACCTCCGGTCATTTGGAGATGGTTCAACGAGCCTCTTTTTTCAGCTGTTCGAGAAAAACCAACGAGAGCTGCTAACCTTCAGCCTGAATTTGTTGGGTCGCCTACTGTCCATCTGCCTGCTGTGTGCTGAGACTGCTACAGACCTTGTAGAAGGTACCTGTGCATGCGCATATTACTCCTTGTATAGTAGGGATGGCAATCGGGTGGGTACCTCCGGGTAGGACTACCACAGACCCGAAACCTGAACCTGAACATGCTACCCGAACCCAAACCCACTAAGCTTCACGGGTATAAATCTGTACCTATACCCGAACCCGATGGGTACCCATGGGTAATTCTACTGCTACTAAGTTCAACCAAAATACTATGCAGAGTTCTAGTCAAGCAGAAAAATCTTAAGATTAAAAGGCACCTGCGATTTCACAGGGAGCATCACTCAAAAAACCAAACAAAAACCATGAGCATCACTTGTTTAACAACAATCCATTTTCTCCAGTCATAAATTATGGAAAATACCTTCTAGTTCACTAGTTCAGAGCTAACATCAACCAAACAAGAGACTGCATTGATGCATTCTGAAAATACCCTCCAGTTTAGAGCTAACATCAACCAAACAACCAATACAATCTAATACAGAGAACAAATAACACTATGAAAATATAACTACAGAGAAATGGCTGAGTTACATGATTATTTGTCTCTAAAAAGTGGGGCATGTATATCATAGGATACCCATTGGGTACCCATAGGTACAAATTGGCACCCACGTCTATCCTATGACTTTATCGGGTACCCAAATCCGAAAACCCGTGGATCTAAAGTGCTACCCGTACCCAGTCTTATCGGGTCGGGTACCCGTGGGTACCCAAACCCATGAGTAAAACTGCCATCCTACTGTATAGGATCTTGCGGATAAAGCGAGCCGATGTAGTGGTATTCTGTATGGCTACTTCGATCATTATGCACTGTTATGCGCAGTGAGTTTTTTCGGTAAGTACTTGAATGTCCTTGAGTGGGTATTTGGTGTACCGCCTCCATCCCACGACGAAATGTGGTGTTCAGAAGGCCGTTTATCTTGTATGCTAATGTTGTGTTCAGATGTGGTTACTAACTTCTGATGTAAAAGAAATCGAGTATTGCAGGTGACTAACCCAATGCATTTTTGTATGGTGCTTAAACTCTGAAGTATCTGGATGTTCATGGATTGATATATATTTTTTTCTCATTGCATCTGTACTATTCACTGATACTGTTCTTTATTTGTGATATATAAACAACGTATTATCTTTGCAAAGAAACAATTAAAATGATGTCTATGAGTAACTAAGTCAATTTCATTTTCCGGAAAAGAAAGACAAATGATAATTATATCATTTATATTCATTGATATGGTCTTGCAAAAATTTATTAAAAAAAATTCCATAAATTTGTGTTCAATAAAAAGGAGTAATACACAAATATAATTAAAGTGCTATAACTAGGGGTAGCAAGGTCTATTTGCCTTCAATCTTGTCTCTTATGTTTTTTAGGGTTAATCTACTAGCCAAACATTTAGGGGATGTTTGTTTTAGCTTTAGATTCTCTAAAAGTTGATTCTAGATTATGGTTGTAGAGAAACTGATTTTTCAAAAGCTGAAATCTAAAAGCATATATGAAGTGGATTGTGGATTCTAGTGTATATGAGTGGACTGGATTGTGAGAATCGAATTCTAGAATCAGACTGTTTGTTTTTTATTCTGCTTTCACATATGAAGTGGATTGTGGATTCTAATGTATATGGGTGGGCTGTATTGTGAGAATCGAATTTTAGAATCAGTCTGTTTGTTTTTTATTCTGCTTTTAGGGTTAGAATCCAGAATCAAAAGCAAAAACAAACAGGTCCTTAATAGCTGTGGTTATAGATTCTTCTTTGAGAATTCAAAACAGAAGCTGAAAAAAAAATGCCCCGGGGCTATGGCTTGTATACCGATAGGGCCTAAGTATGGACTTAAATATGTAGTGCTCACTCTATTCAGCAAGCCGTCCTAGCTCAGTTGGTAGAGCGCACGGCTTTTAACCGTGTGGTCGTGGGTTCGAATCCCACGGACGGCGTAGGAAGGAGCCCACTATTTTTGCGCCTCTTGTTTGAGGGTACCAGGAGAGTAAGACTGAAGTTGCGAACCATGAAACACCGATTCTTTCCTTCTCTTTTTTAAGGGAGCGAGTCCACGTACCGAGCTGGGCTTCTTGCCGGCGACCGAGCCCTGCCGCCGGTGACCACAACCCACCTTTCGCCATGCTGCACCTGGCCACGGCTGCCACGCCCGGTTGCACGAGACACGGTGGTCGTTGCTGGTGCTCGTGGCCGCCGGATGTGAAGCTAATAAAGCAGTCTGAAGCTAAGCAGACCGTCGAAGCGATTGTCCCGGAGCTGCTGCTGAGCCCCATCTGTAGGCAGAAACAAACACCAAGACTACTGCAAAAGAAAAACAAAAGCAAACTAGTACTCCCTCGTATAAGTATATAAGATATATTTTTTCTTAACACATAAATCAAAAAAATATTGAAAAGGACTAAATTAACCCTAATTATTATTACTAAGCATTATACTCAATGCATGCATTTAGAAAATATAAAGTAAGATGGATATTTATGAAGTATATAAAGAGAACATCACACTAATTTTACATAGAAATATAAAATATATTAGATATCTATAGACATGACCATCTAAAAGATACGTTTATAAACATAGACGAAGGGAGTAAAAAACAAAACCTAATCTCTATATAAACTATATAATCATGTACGGGGCTTTGTGCCACCACGCGCCTTCGCCAGGGTAGTTTCTACAGTATTGTCATAGGTACGGTGCTTTCTTTCAATTTTTTTTATTTTCGAAAAAAATTCCTCTCTTAAAATTGAGCTAAATTATTTTTCTGATCTTTTCTAACAAATTCATAATGTTAAATTTGGGATCGCCCGCGATAACGTGTGGGCCCTAACTAGTTAATTAATGTCTTCGGTGGCAGCATCCAATTTCTTCATGATGGTCACTTAGCACCAATTCCCCCCGTGGCATTGCAAGTAAACCTGTGTGTGTGCACGCGCGCATGCAGTAATGTTCGTCGTGATCCCCATATTAAGATCTCCTAGGCATGTGATGCTCAGCTTCAAATTTGAAAGTGATCACTTTTTTAACCCCCTCATCACCGGAAATGCAAATCTAGCTCTCTTACCATCGAAATTGCAAATCTAGCGCCTCCACCGTGCTCCCCTACCGCGTCATGGGAGCACGGGACAGGTGAGTATGGTGCAGTGTGGGGCGGGCGCGATCGAGCGTGGGAGCACGCACTCCCACATCGGCCGCGGAGCGATGGCGGCGCGAAAGCGGCTTCGCCGCGATGGCCGGGAGTGAGAGGCGGCTTGCCGCGGCCGACGAGTGCGGGAGGCCGTCTCTCGTGATAGGGGAGCGCAGAATCACGTTTGGGAGTCTAGATTTGCAATTCCGATGGGAAGAGAGCTAGATTTGAGAAAAATAATGCAAGGTGGCTAGAAAAGCGATCTCTTTTCAAATTTCTTTAATGGCAAGTAGAGTAGGGTAGCTAGGCAAGTGACAAGCCTCAAACCTCGGGGATCGATCTCCTAGGTTAAGTCAGGCGTTCATCGAGTTCTTGTCAGTGTCATTTTCAATGATAGCGGCGCATATATGGGCTAGATCATCCAACTGCCTGCCATGCATTCTGTCGAAGGCTGAAAAAAAAGGTTCGAATCAAAATGTGGCGACCCACATAATTAACATATGATAACGAAAGTAACCTTATCATTAATCTTGAGTTAATTATACTGATCTGGGTATATTAGCTAACAAAACATCGAGCGGACCCGACATTTTATCAGTTAATACACCGAATTCAGAGTGTTGCGACAGAACATTAATTAGAGACTCATAGAAAACTTATTACATTTTCAGCCACGCAGTATACCATCTTACAGTTCATATATCTCATCATAACATTTACAACAAAAGCTTAAATGTAACATCTATACTATATTATACCCTAGGGAGTGATAGCCTCTATTTGTAAAGGCCGCTACTCCAACCAGTCCTCTTGGTAGTCCTCTGCCTCCTCGTCACCCTGATCCTGTGGGTGACTAGACAACTTCTCCTCGATGTATCCATAGTACTCAGAGTCTAAAGAAAGAGGGAATTGTACAAAGGTGAGTACAAATATATACTTAGCAAGCGTTAATAACAATATGCAATTTATGAGTTTTACATTCTAGAACCATCATCAGTTCCTTTCCACAAATCCTTTCCTCAAGACCTTTTACTGAAAATAGGTTTTATTAAGAAAATATTGTATTTCGATTTTTAATTGTGAAATTGCTACTAGCACTCGGATATGAGGTAGATTTAACTTCTATAGCCTCTAATCAAGGAGACAATATGAATTCATGATTTTAACCCTGCATAGGTTTTGTGCCACTTTACCCATAGTGAACCCGATCTTAGTCAGGAACTCATAATGTTTATCACTACTTCGGTATTTAGATCTTCAACCCTAACCATCTACCAGGTGTACTCTATACCGATTCGATTGTACTATTACATGGGATGGCTAGTTGTACCCTTTCCTGAAATCGACGGTGCTCATATACCCTGACCACCAACTAGTTGTACTATAACACGAATCGGTGGTATTAAGATATGGGGTGGTCAGTTGAACTATTTCTTGAAACCAAAGATACTCATCACATGGCTTTAAATTAACGTCAAATAACCAACACTGGTTATTATCCATGTCCCTCACTGGGCCTTCGGCGTATCCCAGCTTCACACCTCTTACTTACCCAATGTAGAGATCAAACACCATCATAAGACAACTTTTTCTGTTTGTTTTCACACACTATGGTTGATATGATTTAATACGGCTCATTGCCCGAGTGTAGTGGTGTTATCCTTATATCATATTTACCTCACCTGTCGGGTGAGTCAAACGACATTTCCAAAATTCACCACTCCATTGGTATTTTAACAACATCCAACAACCTGATTTAGGTTTTTCTTTAAAACAACATTTCACCATGCACCAGTGATATCACATATACTCCAAATAATTTCCTGATATTTAATTAAATATGGTCATGGGATGCTTGCCTGGATTTTGGCCAAAATATACGTCTTCACCCAATTGAAGTTCCGCGGTTCGATTAAATTTAATTCCTAAAATTACATAAATGCCATATTTAGTGGCTATTAAGTTTTTACATGTTTTAAGGCATCCAACCTTTATTTCTGAATATGTTAAGATTTATAAAGTTTATGTTTCAATTTGTATGACTTTATTTGATTTTATTATGTCGCGCTTTAGTTAACAGTTTGACCGACTGAAATTGACAGTTTTAATATATTTCATCTGATTTAACTTATTTTAAATCTTGTTGTTTGCACCAAAATTCGGCAAGTTAGTCTAAATCAGGCAAATACAAATTAAAGATGCGGGAGCTAATAGAAGTTTGGAAAGAATCTGAGATGTTTGGTAAAACTAAGATTTTTAAGGAAACAACCTCTAAAGATAAGGCCGATACGGATACGGACCTTGAAGCGTGTTGGAGTAGGATACGATCGGCCGAAGGGTATAAAAGAAGAGCCGAAGCAAACTGCAAGAAATAATCATCAACACATACAAACAATCAGCTTTACTTTTCATCTATTTTTCCTGTCGACTAGGAGTAGTTCTTGTAATTTAGCCTTTGTAATCGATCTTGATCAATAAAGTTGCGCATCGCCGATTGTTGATCTTCGTCAATTACGCCCGAGTTCGATTTATTACGATTTTGTTGCGCATCGCCTTCTTGTAATCGATCGCCTTTATCCTCTCGATTAGCTTTAATCGGCTAATTAGACTTACCTTGTTACTTTGATCTTGATCGGCTTCAAGTCGATTGAGTATAAGCCGATTGATCTTAACGATCGGCTTGAGTGAATTTTATTGTTTTTACCTTGTCGATTCGAGTCAAATCGACCGCACGCTCTGAACGGTGTTAAATGCGGTGTCTTGTTGTCGAAACCCTACATCAAGTTTTGGCGCCAACACACTCTTGGCACGCCGGTGGGACCGTAATGTCTTCATCGGGAAGTCGATTCCGCCATCGGATCTCAACTCGAAGCTATAATCGTCCCAACAATGGGCGATTTGTCCGCAGAATAACGCCAAGAAATTGAAGCTCGGAAAGTCGCTCTTGAAGAGATGATGCTAAGTTGCTATCGAGAAAACAAGGCGTGGCGTTACTCAAAAATCCGCCCTACCGAGCGGTCAGCATACAGGTGATGCGGGCATAACGAACAAGTAAGCCGATATCTACCGCCAAGCGAATTATCGGCTATGATTAATCAATCGTACACCACGCCTTGATAAATCAATCATCGGCTCTAGTGACAACCCTCAAGCCGATGATAGCAAATAGCGTCAAAACTATAGCCCGAGTTGGCCTCGTCGGAAGTTTGCTAGATCCACTACAAGCTCGCCAAATTATCCGTTTTTGATTATCACAAAACACGCGAGCACACGATCGATCCTAAACCATCGGCTATAACCTCACCTCCCACGATGATGCCCACACAACCCACGGTCATCGCCTAGGATCCTCGGTCAAGTGGGGTGAGCCATTACCACGCCTATACCGCTGCTAAGTTAGATTCGTCCATCAACCTACGCCGTCGGCTCCTTTTTACGCTTTTCCCAATCGGTTTCTGGCCGATTGGATCGAGATATCCCCAAGAGCCTACCCCGCTTAGAAACACAGGTCCACACAGGTAGTGCGTATTCGAACCGTTTATCCGGTCGGAACCACAAATTAGGCATAATCGGCACGATCGGTATAATCGAATCTGCGGCGCGCGGCGTAATTGGCAACCCGAGCTTGCACTCGGGGCGGGATCTGATTATGATCGACATTATCGGGGCCTCTTGTGCGGTGGCGATAATGCCGATTGGACCGATCGATCTGTCTGCGTTTTGAGGATCGGTTTGGCATACAACCGAAAGGAAAAGTGATCGGCTATAGAAAGCCGTACCCGATTACATAGATCGTATGCCCTACCCTCATAATTTTAGAGTCCGGACTTCGCCAAATTCTCGGGGATGACTCGATCACAACCTTGGAGCATGTTGGGCGCTTTATCGCACAATGCGGTGAAGCGATGATCCGACGGTTTGAAAATTAGATTATTTCCGTTATCTTTATGCTGGGCAGCATTTACTTGGTTTACTTGTTTGCCTCGAATTCGGTCCATCGTGGAGCGATTTGGAAAGCCGATTCCATGAATATTTCTTTTAGGCGATCTGGAGCTTAGAATTTGGATCCGAGTTGATGCGTCAAAAATTTGGGGAATCGGTAGCAGATTACATCAAGAGGTTTAGAGAAATTAGGAATCGGTGTTTTAGTGTCACGTTACGACAACCAATTGGCGATTTAGCATTTCAAGGTTTGATCCGCCACTTAGGAGAAATTCGGAGGACAAGAATTCACCGACCTTAGCCATTTGTTGCAGTGTATCGGCTCAAGAAAGCCGATTCTTGATCACAAAGTATTTAAAGACAGATTTAAGAACAATAATAGCAATAATAAAGAGAAGGATAAGGCCAAGGTTAATATGGTTGAGTATTGTCCTAGTGATTCGTCGGAGGATGAGGAAGCGTATAAACATAGCCGAATGGATAAGAGGGTCTAAGAAATCCTTAGTCTGTTCTTGGTTGGGCCGACTAGGAACAAGTCGGAGGCCAAATACTCTTTTAGCGTTTCCAAGTGCGATCGCATTTTTGATTTACTTTTGCAAGAAAAATAATACGGTTCCGGAGGACATGTAATACCATCAGCCGAGCGAGATCAAAAACGCAGTATTGCAAGTGGCATCATTCTTATTCACATAACACTAATGACGCAATATCTTAGTCAGCAGATCCGATCGCCATTGAAGATGGTCGGTTGAAGTTCGCCGATGAGCCGACCATGCGGTGGGCGTCGATCCATTTCCTATTAATGTGGTACAATGCTCGGCTAAAGGAAAAGAGCCGATGCAAAATGAGCGAAGAAGGATCAACAAGGCGATATACAATCGAGCTCGGACGGCGGCGGACACTAAAGATTACCATCGGCTCCGTACAAATAGAAGCCGATCGAGGCGGAAAAAATTCAAGGACCATTAAACCTAAGGGAATCCCGGATAGGCAAATGGTACAAGCGAAAAAGGTTCCATTAAGGCGACCAATGAAAAGGCCAGTCCTCGTTCTCACAATTAATGGAGAAATATGAAGGGATGAATAGCCGACCACGGTACCACACCCGCCGGTCGGATAATTTGTACCGCCACAGAGAACGTGGAGAGGGCACATAGAAGGTGTCCTTTTGGCAATTTCTTTGGGAGAGGAGAGAAGCGTTGCCATCACCGTATACCGCCCGATGGAACATTATCCTCGAGACGGTTGGCCAACACAATCGGCGGACCACGAGCTATCTGGGCGATCGAGAGCAAGCGAAGTCACGAAGGCGGTCCATGAAAGATTATCTAAACCAAATCAAGAGCAAAGCCAAGCCAAGACACACACAACAGTTCTACGCAAGAAGACTTGGTGGTCGATCTGAAGCCGGTGGAACCTAAACCAAGGTGGTGCCCATCGAGGCTGAGCAAATCACAACGACGACGCGGCAGAGGCTAAGGACACAAGAAATTCGTGAAGCCGATGCCGAGAAAGAAAGAGACGAAGTGTTTAATGAACCGTCCAATGAGATCGTCCAGAAAGAGTGGAGAAGAAAAGATCAAGCGAAGAAGATTTGAATCGGTGATGACTGACTCTCCCATGATTAGGGACGATACACCTCCATGGGCGTCAACATGGTGTTCACCTTGCCGGTGAGTTCAAAGTCGAAGAGAATCGGCCAATGAGGCCGTTGCTCGATTATGCAAAGTGCGAACGCCATCTTTGAGAAACCCAAAGACGATCATCGGCATCGAAACCATTGTACCTAAAAGGATATATAAATGGCAAGCCGATATCAAGAATCTTTGGTAGATGGGCGCCACGGTGAATCTAATGCCTTACGACATGTAAAAAGTGGGTAAGTCGATGTAGACTTAATTAAAACTAACATGGTTACGAATGACTTCACAAAGCGACCCTACGAAGCAAAAGGTGTCATGGTCACGAGCTAGCGCCGGTAGTAAGACTTTGCCGACGGCGTTCTTTGTAATTGGCGCCAAGGAAACTATAGTGTCTTTGCTCGGTCGAGATTGGATTCATGCAAATTCTGTATCCCATCGACCATGCACCAAGTACTAGTTCAATGGAGCGGAGAAGAAGTTGAAATCGTCACACCGATACATCGGCACACATCGCCATGGCTAGTTCCGATGCAAATTGGCAACACGAAGAAGTTGGTCGCATATCGGGCAAGGCATCGGGCGATTGCGACTTCATATCGTGAGCAAATCGGACTAATGCCGATCGGTGTCAAGCTGGCACTTTTGATCGGGCAAATGAAGTATTGCGCCGATGGGGACAAGAAAAGCATTGAGGTGCTACAAAACAAAATGCAAAGCTATCGGCAAACAACGGATAGCTACGAAGTCATAGAAGACTATGAAGAAATCGAAAAGTTAGGTCAAGGATTCACGTCCACCGACTTGCTTGAAGAAGTCGATATAGGTGAAGGTGATAGAAAAGACCAACTTTTGTCGATTGCAAATTTAGATGTAAAGTACAAGGAAAAATTAATAAAAATACTTAGGAATTATAAAGATTGTTTAGCTTGGGAATATCACGAGATGCTGGATTAAGCCGTCATTTGGTGGAACATCGGCTACCTATTAAATCAGACTATCGACCGTTCAAACGATATCGAGCGTTTTAATCCACCTTGTACCAAGTCATAAAAGAAGAGATAGAACGATTGTTAGAAGCAAAGTTTATCAGGCCTTGCCGATACGCTGAATGGGTTTCCAACATCGTTCCAGTAATGAAGAAAAATGGAAAACTTCGAGTATGTGTCGATTTTAGAGATCGAACAAGGCGGCGTAAAAGGCGAATACCCTATGCCAATAGCCGATATGCTTATCGATCTTTGCATCAGAAATAAGATCATAAGCTTTTTGACGGTAATCCGGATATAATCGGATACTCATGGCGAAGCCGATATACCCAAGACGACCTTGGATGTCCGGTGCAATAGGTTTATTCGAGTGGATCAGAATGACTTTCGGCTTGAAAACGCCGGTGCAACATATCGTGGCAATGAATCTTATTTTCCACGATTTAATCGGCCACTTTGTTGAGATTTATATAGATGATGTAGTGGTAAAATCGCAAAAATCTCCAACATCCGGCCGATTTGGAGAGGTGTTCAAAAACATAAGAGCGCATGGTTTGAAGATGAATCCTTACAAGTGTGCGTTAGGCGTGTCGGCGGGACAGTTTTGGGCTTTATGGTACATGAAAGAGGAATCAAGTCACCAAACAAGGGTCAAAGCCATAGCCAATACCAAACCGCCAACATGTAAAAGCGAATTACAAAAGTTGATCGGCAAAATTAACTATCTTCGTCGGTTCATCTCGAACCTCTCTGGTAGGATTCGTGCTTTTACTCCTTTCTTGAAGTTAAAAGACAATGAAGAATTTATATGGGAGCCGATCGTGAAAGCATTTGACGAAGTAAAAGGTATTTATCCAACCCTCGATCTGGTTTGCACCTCAAAAGGTGTTCCTTTCAGATTGTATGTCTCGGTGAAGAAGATACTATTGGAGCTGTTTTGGCACAAGAAGTACATGGTAAAGAGAGGGTTATCTTTTATTTAAGCCGACGGTTGCTAGATCTGAAGTCAGTACCCTTTCATTGAAAAATTATGTTTATCTTTGTACTTTTCATGCACAAGGCTAAGGCACTACATACTAGCATCGGCTTGTAAAGTCATCTGTAAAACCGATGTTATAAAGTATATATTGTCGGCTCCAATCTTGCGAGGTCGACTTGGCAAATGGGCTTACGCCTTGGTCGAGTTCGATTTATCATATGAATCACCAAAGCGGTTAAGGGACAAGTCCTAGCGATTTTATAACAGGACATGACACACGCAAACTTAGTCTTGATCGCGCCATGGCGATCGTTCTTTGATGGATCGATATGCGAGGAAGGATATGGTATCGGCATTGTACTCACTTCACCTAGAGGCATAGCTTTGAATTTGCATTTGGCTAAATAGCGATGCTCAAACAACCAGCCGAGTATGAGCGTTACTCAAAGGCTTACGGTTGTTGGAAAATATTGGAGTGGCGCGTTGAAGCGTATGGTGATTCACTATTGGTAGTCTGACAAATAAAAGGAGAATATCAATGTCGAGATGAAGTACTAACGAAATACTTAGAACAATGCTTAGAGATGATAAGCTCTTTTACATCATTTTTATTGGTCATGTTCCTCGAGGATTGAGCAATGAGCTAATGCTTTGGCCCAACAAGCATCGGTATAGAGATGTTGGCGAAGTCGAAGCGAACTTGTAGATAAAGCAATAATGTGCACGGATATTCTTGATTGGAGGACGCAAATAAAAGATTATCTAGTTGATCCATCTAAGCCAGCGGAGCGAAGGATACGGCAACAAGCATTGAAATGCGTTATCATGGACGATACAACTGTATTATCGGACTATGGAAGGCTTGTTGCTAAAATGCCTTGAGGTGAAGAAGCCGAGTGGCGATGGGTGAAGTGCATGAAGGAATTTGTGGATCTCATCAATCGGCACATAAAATGAAATGGATGCTTAGGCGGACGAGGTTATTTTTGGCCAACGATGCTAGAAGATTGCTTCAAATATTACAAAGGATGTCGGACATGTCAAAAGTTTGGCAGCGTACAACTAGCACCAAACATCGGCTTTGCATCCAATTATCAAACCTTGGCCATTCGGAGGTTGGGAATAGACATAATCGGCCAAATTTTTCTGCTTCAAGTAAAGGCCATAAATTTATTTTGGCGCAACCGATTATTTTTCAAAATGGGTTGAAGCTATACCACTTAAGAAGGTGACTAGCGTTGAGGCGATTAGCCGTGAATGAACATATCGTCCATCGGTTTGGAATACCACAGACAATCACGACCGATCAAGGGGCGGTATTCATGTCTAACGAGTTTCAAGGTTATGCAACGAGTCTAGGGATCAAATTGTTAAATTCCTCGCCGTATTACGCTCGGGCTAATGGACAGCCGAGTCGTCTAATAAAACACTTATTAAATTAATCAAAAGAAAGATTGATGAAAAGCCGAGGAATTGGCACTCGACACTATCGAGTCATTGTGGGCCTATCGGCTATCTTATCACGGGCAACGAAGCTTTCACCCTACCGGTTGGTGTATGGACGGAAGCCGTTCTACTGTGGAGATCAACATTGAGTCGTCTGAATAGCGGACAAAATGGTTTGTCGGCTCAAGATTACAACGATTTAATGATAGACAACTTGGGCGAGTTGGTCGAGTTACGTTGGTTACACTTGATCGGCTTAAGAAGAACAAGATCGAGTAGCAAAGGCGTATAACAGAAAGGTCTTGCCTAAATCTTTCGATCAAGCCGATTTAGTATGGAAAACTATACTACTGTTGGTTCCAAAGATAACCGATTTGGGAAATGGTCGCCACGTGGGAAGGACCATACAAGATTAATCGACTAGTCGGTGGGAACTCGTACTTCTGGAAACACTTGAAGGGCATGTCACGCCTAAAGCCATTAATGGGAAATATCTAAAGAAATATTATCCTAGCGTTTGGATCGGAGCCTAGCCGACTAAAATCATGTTCGGGCCAAGATTAACACGATCTTTGTTAATCGGTGAAAGGATTGACTAGAGATGTAAGCAAGATAAAATCGGTTAAAAGCCGATTATAAACATAACAAGTCTGATTACAAGAATATTCGGACAGATTCGGACAAGTTTTCCAAAATAGAACAATAAAGTTTTATTGGATGCGGATCTGGAAGAGTCGCGCCAAAGCCGATAAAACACCGGTGCCTTTGCAATGATCCTTGGATTTCGTCCGGAAGGCGTTCATCGTCCTTGGCATTCCGGGCACCATTTTTACCTTGGCCGATTGCTTGGTCACATTTTCAATGACCATTGCAATGCTAAGTTTTTCTTCCTTTAGCTCCGTCGATGGTCTCCAAGGTTTGTTGGCCTTTTCCGATTTGTTTCTCGAGCTTGACCAATTCTTCTGGAGAAATTTCTTTGTTTTTTCCAATTTCAAGAGAGCTTCCTTGGTCGATTTGAGATCTTGAGCACCGATATCAAATTTGCGCTTTTGGCCTTGGCATCGACAACCGTTCCTCGGGAGTTTCCGATCGGCCTCTTGGGCCTCACGGCGCTTGATCCGGTTCTCTGCCTCCTCAACTTCTTTTCTTACATCGTCCAAATGACATACATCCGAAGAGCTTGCATTGCTTCGGGAGGAAGATCGGCTTCAGCGGCAGCCATGGCATCCTTATCGGTGATTGTTAACGGGATCTCCGATTGTGGTTGCATCACAAGCTTGGAAAGCTGTCAAGGCGCTCTTTCATGCAGGCGGAGGTAACCACAGCCGATGCCTTTTACGATACTTCAAGAATTCTTCGATTTACGCATCATAGTCGTCGTAGCCATAATCTGCGGGTCGTCAAGATCGGCGGTGAAAATCAAGCGATTTGTCGGATCGATGGTTCCGGAAATCGATGGTCAAGCAGAGTTGGCTCGATGCAAGAGTTGGGCGATTGAAATGTTCGGAAAATCGGCAAGGATCTTCTCGACTTGAGCAGATTGCGTTGGCTAAAGAAAAATAAAAGATAAGCCAATGCATTGGAGTATAAGAGTTATTGCACAAAGTGTTGTGACCTACCTTTCCAATAGCCGATACATGAGGCGAACTCTCGCCGCTTTGCTCTTTAGGTTTGGGTCCTTTCTTTGTTGAAGCCTTGGTATATTTTGCCTTCTTCTTTTCGAAATTTAAATCGGATAAAGGTTAAATCAAGGAGGAAGAGGAAATGTCAAAGCTAATTTATGCTTACTTGGTCATTTTTCTCGATATCCGACAAAGAAGGACTATGCACTCCCAGTCTGCCGGAGGTGTAACTGTAAGGCGGTCGATGGATGAGCTCTCTTGCCTTGCTCATTCCCAGTTGGCTAGAAATGATCTTCTTGCCGACATCCTTAGCACTGCAAATATATAGGAAGTGTGATTATAAAATGCATTGAATTAAGGCCGATGCATGAGGCAAGATTATTCAAAGCCGATACCTTATCTACTAAGCTTGAGTTAGTATAACCCGACGAGCTAGCTTCATTGCTAGATTCATTTGTTAGATACTAAGGATGTCTCTGCGATTTGGAAAAATTCTTTGACAATAGTCGAAGGGTCTTCTCCATATACAAACATCTTTGCGATAGCCGACCACCATGTCGTGAAACCCCTGCGGCGAGCATTGGATGGAAGTGAGGAGATGCTGCGGTTGGAGTTCGTCGGCTAACTCCGAACTAGCCTCGCGGATGTGGCATTGCGGACCACGGCTCTTGGTTGAAGCCGATCTAGAAGTGGCGGACTTGGTATCACTTGGCCAAAGCCGAGTGCCTTGCATATCTTGAAGGGTGATAAAACTCGTATGAAATTTGGAAAGTCCGATTCCGAGTATGAAGGCCGACATGGAATATGCATGGAGAAATAAAAATTCTATACAAGTCGAGTCTCTGAGGCATCGAGAGCTATCGGCTTCAGATGAAGAAAAGAAGGCCAAAGAAAATCAATTTGCAAACACAGTAGCTAAAGAAATCTTCTTTGCTTGAAACTTTGGTGTCAATTGCAAGAAAAATGATGAAACCTTCTACAATTTGTCGGGAAAGGCCCTTGTCTCATTTCGGAGCACATCATAAATCTTTCACCAAAGGATCGGCATTCTCTAAATTGAATAGGTGCCCCTTCAGGTATATCTTCCCTTGGAAAAGGAGTATCATCGGCTAAATCCAAAATAAAAGAACAATTTGAATAAACAAGATGACCATATTTGCACAAACCACATTGGGCCACCTACATTACCAACGGTGAATTTTCCAAAACACAGTATAAAGCCGACTCCTTATTATGTAAAGCATTTGGTACACAGCACCCAAGAAGATTTTTCCTAAAGCCAGCCGACGACCCTCAACAAGCTGCTCTGCTATCATTTGATATACTTGAGTTGGTCCAAGAGATGCACCACAGAATAGAAAACGGTCTAGCCAAAGATTCGGAAAAGCCACATGTTCCTCGTCAGATACTAAGCCATTGACCTTGTTATTATTTCCAATATATTTGGCCCAACCTCTCCCTTGGATCGGATGAGCCTATATTTTGGTTTTCCACTAAAAGCTGATATTTGATCTCCATCTGGCCGAAGACAACACAAATGAGCAACATCTAAAAGAGTTGGGCCGATGGGACCGGTGCGGAATAAGAAAGCATTAAAGCAGTCAGACCAAAATAACGGTAGTGGCCACTAAGGGCTCATTGGCTTGTGGTCGGCTAAAGAAAGTGAAATACACTCAGCTATGCCCATTCTTTCCCATTCACTCCTCTTTTGGGCTGCTACTACGATAAACCAATTTCTCCATCCTTTGAGAGTCGTCGGCCAAGCCACGAAACTCTTATTCCACCTCTATGTTATGACCGAAGAACAGAGGTAATCGAGGACTTCTTGGTTTGTTACGGTATGGACGTCTAGATTTCCCAAAGGACCCAAAAATATTGGTCATTCTTTGTGCGGAATCGGAATAAGTACGACTAGGATCCATTGTAGCCGATGAAGGAAGTGAATGAGTTGAATTGCCTCAAGAGTACTTTAAGCGAAAGTTCAAGCCGATTGAAGGTGATTCGAGAGCTTGTGCGTGTGAGGAATGAATGAGGTGGGGCGCATTTTATAGGACGATGAAAATTTGAAAAGCGGAAGTGAATTTCAAAAGGCGTGGCGGTTAAAAGCGCACTACCCGCATGTCGAGATTCTGGTGCGAATAAAGCGGCGATTAATGGGTGAAGATCAAGCGTTAGCCGATTGCACAAGCCGATAATTGTGATTTTTGACGGATGACAAGTCATCTCTCAAAATGGGGGCATATGTTTGCACCAAAATTGGCAAGTTAGTCTAAATCGAGCAAATACAAATTAAAGATGCGGGAGCTAATAGAAGTTTGGAAAGAATCGAGATGTTTGGTAAAACTAAGATTTTTAAGGAAACAACCTCTAAAGATAAGGCCGATCGGATACGGACCTTGAAGCGTGTTGGAGTAGGATACGATCGGTAGAAGGGTATAAAAGAAGAGCCAAGCAAGCGCAAGAAATAATCATCAACACATACAAACAATCGACTTTACTTTTCATCTATTTTTCCTGTCGACTAGGAGTAGTTCTTGTAATTTAGCCTTTGTAATCGATCTTGATCAATAAAGTTGCGCATCGCGATTGTTGATCTTCGTCAATTACGCCCGAGTTCGATTTATTACGATTTTGTTGCGCATCGCCTTCTTTGAATCGATCGCCTTTATCCTCCGATTAGCTTTAATCGGCTAATTAGACTTACCTTGTTACTTTGATCTTGATCGGCTTCAAGTGATTGAGTATAAGCCGATTGATCTTAACGATCGGCTTGAGTGAATTTTATTGTTTTTACCTTGTCGATTCCAGGTCAAATCGACTGGCACGCTCTGAACCAGGTGTTCGTCTGGTGTGCTGTTGTCAGAAACCCTACATCAAGTTTTTGACGCCAACACTTGTACAGATAAAAATAATTATTATTTTAGCTAGTTTGCTAAATTACACATTTCTTGTTTTTCTCTTTTCTTTTCTCTTATTTTATTTTTCTGTTAATTTATTAATTATAGCAGTTTTATGTGATTACTAGCGTAAAAATTATGTTGCTATCATTTTCCATGGTTAGATACTCAGTTTTATGTGTTTTTAAATTTTTTCTATTTTTTTCTTTCTTTCTCTTTTCTTTCTTTTCTCCTTCTCCCTTATCCATTCGGCTGGCCGACCGCACTGGCTCCCATCCTCTTCCCCATTCTTTTGCTCTCCTGTTCTTCTTTGCTTTTTCGGCCTTGGTTTGGCTGGCCGACTTTGGCTTTGGCGCCACCGCGCCAGTTGCTGCCGCCATGCCTGCCTCCAGCTTTGGCCCCTGGCTCTACCCCGCCTGGCCCGCTCAGGTCCCTCTCCTCTTCTCCCTTGTTGCGCTCCCGTCCTGGCCGTCTCGGTTAGGCCCCCGCCTCCGCAAGCAAGCCTACCCTCGCCTAGGCCGGCTCGGCCGCTTCGCTGGCCTGGCTGGCTCGACTGGCCCTGGGCCCGATTGCTTCCTCACGCGAACAAGCCACCTGTGCCTGACCACGCCACCAGGGCCGCTGTCCTAGGCTACCCGACCACCTCTTCTTTGCCTCTCACCTCCCTGCCTAGGGTTTGGCATCCCCGGGGTCTTATATATGATTGTTCTATACTTTTTTATTTGAGAGGTGCTTCAATGCTTTTCTTTTTTATAGTTACACAAATATTAAAGCATGAATGAAGGATAGATGGAGATTACTTACCCTTTCGTTTGCTTGAAGATTTGTGCAACTTTTATTAAGAGGAAAAGCATTGAAGCACTCCTCTTTTTATTTTTGTTGTGTTCTGCTGAAAAAATAATGGGTAAGGTTCATTCGTCTGTGATGATTATTTCTGTTAACGTGCGGGTTGGACGGCATCGTGACGATATTATTTGATCCACTGTGCGCCAGGAGCATTGGTGGTTCATAGGGGACGTTCGGCGCAACCCCTGTGTGCTGCTACTGAGACCACTAGTTTTCTACTGTTATTTTGATTTTCTAGCTATTTTTGCTATTGCTATCCTATGCTGCTCTACTGGCATGGTAGAAAATGGATGATTACTTGGGTCCGGGTAAAGAAAATGTAGTGCAGGTGGTGAGGGTTCGGTGCTGGTGAAGAGGATGCAGAGGTGGTTGTTGCCTCCTTCTTGCTCCTCTTTTTATTCCTGGATGATGGTTCTGGCTTGAGCTTGCCTTCCTGCTTCTGGCTCCTGAGCTTGTCTCCTTTGGTATCCTCCTAATGCTCTCTTGAGCTCTGGCTCTTGCTTGGCTGGCAGTGTGTTTGTGTGGCTTGGTTCTGGGAAGCTTGCTTCCAGTGTCTCTTTACTAGAGGCTTTGCTTTGGTTTGCCTTATAAGTTTGAATGCGTGGCTGCATTCTGTGCGAAGGCTCTGGATTGGGAGTTTTGGCCACGGGCTCTGTATTTTGAGTGTGTGTCCCTTATGCACAGTGATTTCATATTTATCCATTTGACTGTGCTATTTTTACTATTTTACCGAGGGTACTATTCTTTTTCTACTTCACGATATTTTTAATATACACGTGTCTACAGCTAAACAGGTTTGTATAATTACAGATGATGCAATAAAAATCGCGAGAGGTGCCGATTTGGTCGAACGAATTTGGTACCTCAGTGAGTGATACCAATTCATATAGGACTGACAGCAATTCAAATTTTATTTTATTTTATTTCTTTTTCTATATTAAATCACTGCTTTTACTAACGGATGAATTTTTTTACTGATGCAGGGCTACTGAAGAGATTGGCGCAAGAGAAGTTTTTAGAAACTTGCAAAAAATTGTATTTCTGCGTTGTAATTAATCATTCATGTATTCTATGTTTAAATTTGTAATTAATTTTTTGCATAATGAATTCATTCAGTTGTACAAGTTTGTAATAGTTAATATAAGCAATTAAACTTTGTTGCTCAATTTTTATTTAATGACTGTCAATTTAATTTAATGACGCTATTTGATTTATTAGAATTCATGGTTGTTTCACAAAATTGTTTTAATCATAGTAGTTCCTGAGTTTAAAATTGAAATACACTCATTTCGAGCGAAAATTTCTAATGAGACTTGGACAGTGACTAGGTAGCTCCAATTAGGAATAATTACTTAAATATTAAATAAAATAACTTATATTATACTACATCAACTTGGAATGAGGTGTTAAACTGGATAGCCAGCCCTATTTGTGCCGATCATCCGGTGGCTTCTTCAACGCATGGAGTACGTGTTGGAACGAGTCGAGTATGGGCGACTGTGCGTCGATGCAACGAGCGCGTCAACGCCGTCAAGCCGGCCGTCAAGTCCCCAAGCTAGCTAGGCACCTTGCGTGCGTGCAACCTATGCGGTCGAGGAATTTACGATCGATGCGTGCCGTCATCGTACTCAAATATGCAGCGAGAATTGCCAAGAAGCTTCCAACAGGCTAGCAGCCTAGCTGGCAATCGGGAATTATGTTTTTAATAATATTTTAAAAAAAAATTACAGTAGTAATATGCTAAAGCAAAATTTTGCAAAAATACCATTTGTATCATCATTTCAATTGGCGGCAGAAAGCTATGACTGTTAGCGGCAACTCTTTATAATCATTGGCGACGGAGTCTCTGTTACCATTTCAATTGGTGACAGAGACATGTCGCCACTTCAAATGATGATAGATGCATATTTTTGCAAAATTTTGCTTTGACATATTATTTTTGTTTAATTTTTTTAAAATATTATTTAAATTTTTTTTCTGGCAATCGATACAGGAAGACTCAACTAACAGAACCGAAGTTGATATGTGATGTCTTCAACACCTACCGTCCATTTGGTTGAAGGGTAAAGGGTGGCTGAGATGGAATCATCTATTCTAGTAGGGATAAAGCTATCTAAATTCATGTTTGGTTGAAGGAATGAGATATAGATAGGATAAGATAAATTTTTGTTTGGTTGGAGGGATATGAGTTAGATAGAATGAGAGTCAAATAGAGGGATGAGATGGGTGAGATGAAAGTTGGATGAACTCATCCAACCAATTTCATGAGATAGACTCATCCAACATCTACGAGTAATATTCTAAAAGTTGACTGTCCTCATTTATCTATCTATCTAACCAAACATCGGGATAGATAAAAAAAAAGATAAACAAGTCATCCCATGTGCCCTTGAAACGCATCCTAACCATCTATCTCATCCATTGGTCCGTGCCGAACAGTGTCTATAAATAGTCGCAGTCCAGTGATCACATCACATATCCACGATAATTAGTATCATCAGCTACTATTCGACCACCTAGCTACGTACAAGCGATATGGGGTGCTGGCCGGCCTCGAAGCTTACCTTGTTTTGTTGCCTGCTGCCAGCTCATTGCCGTCTCCATGGCCTGCTTGTCGTCGTCTATAAGTGGCCACTGTGCCGCCGCCGCAGCGGCAGCGCCGGCGACGACCGTGCCGGCCCACGTCGGGGTGATACTGGACCTGGCGACGGGTCTGGGGAAGAAGAGCCTCCTCAGCATGGAGATGGCATTGGAGGACTTCTACGGCGCGCACCCCATCTTCACCACCAGGGTGAAGCTGCACGTCAGGGACTCCAACCGCGACGTCGTCACCGCGGCCTCTGCAGGTACCAACTACGTGCAAGCTAGTTTCTTCTCGCTGGATATAAATACCAGTCGGGGGATAAACAAGTTTTCACGTGTTATGACTAGGATTTCAAAAATCGACAAAAATGCTCGAAAATCGTGATTTTTGACCGTACTGATCGGCTGGCTCGATAAACCGATCAAATTTAAAAAATTTCAAAAAAAATTATGCGTAGAAAATCGGTTGAAAATCGACAAAATCCCTAAAAAATCGTTAGAAAATCGGCTTCCGAATTGTTTCGCTTAGTTTGCCGATTTTTCGAAGAAAAACGATCGAAAATCGGTGAAAATCTTTTTTTAACCGCCGGGTTCGAAGAGTTTGACTTCGAAACCATTCGATTTCTAGCTATGCCAACCACTTCCGATTTTCCAATTGGAATCGGCATCGCAAACCCCGGTTATAATGTGATCAATTTGGACAAAAATATGATAAATTAATGTGGGTGTCTAGAAAGAATCTGAGTGTTTTTTTTTGCTAAATAGCACTAAAATTTTGAGCCTTCAAATCAAGATCTAATTGATGGAATAATTTGCGCACTCTCTCCTCATTTGAGTACTTTATAGACAAAAAATTGAGTACTTACAAATAATAAAAAACATTCGAGTGGCATTTAGCAATTCTCTAAATTAATATGTGTTCGACGTGTAGTCGATGGAAATGGAACTCTAGAGTCTAGACTTATAGTGGGAAAATTCGAATTCGAATGTGTCCGGTTTAGTTACACATCTGAATTTCTAGCCTGGTCGCTGTTACTTGCAGATTTCTTACCAACCGTTAGATAGTCCTTCCTAGTTGACAGCCAGAGTTTGATTTTCACTCACGACAAACGATTTTTACGGCTACTGATTTTGATGAGAAACACGCCGAAATAAAGCTCGGATTGATCATTTGGATTAGTTGTAAGTTGTAACGAAAAGGCGCTTGGATAAGAGATACTCGTGTAGACACCGGAAAGCCCACGTAAGAAAATATAGAACTAAAATACATGTTTCAAATAACACGCTTTGATGTTTGAGAAACGTAAAATGATGGGAATGCGCCTTGACAAAGGGAACATACTATTGTCTCTCAAAGAGTGCAACCTCGTCTTCCCACCCCCTCTCTTGCGATGGCAACTTCCGGGGAAGCGATTTCGTCGGCTCGCGGAAGCGGCGGCGGCGGCTGCAGTTCGCGGGAGGCCGGAGTGGCGGCCTGCGAAGGCCGCGCCTCTTCGGGCTGTATTGCTTGGTCCGTTTTCCCATCCCTTAGATCTGTTCATCGCATTGTTCCATAGGAAAACTTCCTTCGAACATCCCACCTCTTTGTGTTCTTTTGCTGTGAAAGGTACACGAATTTGGTCTTTTCCAAATGATTTTGATCTGGTGATTTCTCCTACGAGGCGTTGGATTCTGGATAAGATCTTGCTGCAGATTCTGAGGAGATGCCTCTGTGTTAGTGTCAGAACTCTGAACTGCTTACTTAATTTAGTTAGGTTTACTAGGGGTTTCCAACTAAAAAAATGCAAATTATGAGCACGCGAAGATGCATGGCACCAAGGTTCCAGGGTTTTCTTCTTATTCTGTTCTTTTCGGTAGGTAAAGCAAAGGCAAGATTCCGGGAGGTGCATATGTGCATGCGTATTTTATCCTGTAAGCAAAATAAAAGGGTATCTTGTCTAATTCTCTTCCTCCCGTGCATCGCAGTTCGCATAGATGCGAATCTTAAACACGATGCTAAACCATGCATTTAGAAACAAAGATGAAGTTAAGACAGCTAATAAAGCCAACACATGCTGATTTTTTAATCAGGACATGTTTGTGCGTTAGTGTTTGGGCAGAGATGGAGTTTTTTTTTGCCTAGTCATTAGTGATGGGGGTATTGATGTATTCCTTACATGTCATACTAACACACCATTAAAGTTTGAGGAAGTGGGAATTCGTTTAAAAAATAAAAATTTGAGCTTGAAAGTAAACAAAGAATGGGGTGTGTGTGTCGCCGAGACAGCAAGCACCTGAGTGGCCCTCTGAATTCAGATATCTGTCATCGATTCTTTGTCGATCTTTAGATTGGAATCATCGATCAATGGACTCTTGGTGTCTTTGCTCTTCCATCACCAATTAAGGATCCATGGCTTCATTTAGTTTCTTGATTTCTTTTAAGACTTAGTGGGACTGTGCGAATCTGATATGGTTGGTTTCTAAAACTTGGTGAGCAATGATTCTAGTAGATATTGTTCTGCCAAATTCTTTCAAAGAAATGTTTAGGCCGCAAGCTGCATCATGCAACTAAAATGTAAATCATTTGATCACAACTCATAAATTTCCAAAACAAGAGGGGTGAACACTAAAACAAAAAGGAACCCATCGGTTATGCAACTGTAGAACATACAGGGGATCTGATGATACGTTCTGTGGTTCTGACAGAATTTTCATTTTTCTTTTTCTGTGCTGCATTGCAATTATCTGGATCAATGCTCTTCAAGTTCTTTAGCATCATAAATCGGACATTATAGTTTTGCGATAGGAATGCTATATTTGTTTTCTCTGCTTATGTTCCCTGAAAGTCTGTGCCTTCTCGCTTGAACAGTTGAACAATGCGCTGACAAAAAAAAAAAAATCAAGAAAACATTTGTTGTTCTTGACTTGTAAGCTCATATAGTCATGCGTGTCATTCCAAAAATGATTTTAAATACTTATGGATTGTTGTTTGTTTTTCAAAATGCTGCAAGTCCAAAGTATCTGCGGTGCCCTTATTTTCTTGTATTCATTTATCGTCAAATGTCGTGTCCTTTTTGTATGTAATGCATATGTGATGAACGTTTACCGAATAAAGTTGATAATCCCTGTCTTGCAGCAATAGATCTTATCGACAATGAAAGGGTTAGTGTTGTCATCGGTCCTCAGAGCACCTTTCAAGCAGAGTTTGTAACCTACCTAGGGAACAAGACCAAGGTCCCTGTTATCACCTTCTCCGCGACTGGTGATACAACCACTCACTATAATGTTCCATATTTCCTCCGTGCCTGTGTCAACGACTCCTTCCAGGTAGCTTCCATCGCTGCCTTTGTTAAGGCCTATGGCTGGAAAAATGTTGTTCTTGTCTATGAGGACAGCATCTATGGAGCTGGTATCCTCCCTTCCCTTACCGATGCCCTTCAAGATGTCAATGCACATGTCATCTATCGTTGTGTCATCGCTGCTTCTCCCACCATGGACCACATTGATACGGAGCTTATCAAGCTCATGACAATGCAGACGCGTGTTTTCATTGTCCATATGTTGCCAGCCCGTGCTTCCCGCCTCTTTGCTCGGGCTTACACAGCTGGCATGATGACTGAAGGCTATGTATGGATCATCACACACAGCATTGGTACTGTTATTGATGTGCTTCATCCACAAATCATTAAAACCATGCAGGGTGTTGTCGGCTTCTGACCATATGTACCGAAGTCTAGGAGGATTTCTGAGTTCATGGCTCAATTCACGGTCCGATTCAGAGCTAAATATCGCCAAGATCCTGATGTTAGGATGACAAAACCTACTATCTTCCAGTACTGGGCGTATGATGTGGCATGGGCAGTTGCTACCGCTGCTGAGGAGGTCAAGATGGTCAGATCCTTAAACACAAGCTTTCAGACAGTAGGAAATGTGGGGAAGAAATTAGATGATCTCCCAGCTTCACCTGCTGGCCCAAAACTCCTCAGCTCCATTTTAAAAGCAAAGTTTGATGGATTATCTGGGATATTCACGCTTGTTGATAGACAGCTAGAAGTTCCTATCTATGAGATTGTGAATGTGATTGGAGAGGCAGTAGAAACAATTGAGTTCTGGAGCCCTGGTGATGGACTCTCAAGTCTTTTGAACTCCAGCACCAGTGAGGCTAGCTTGACCAGACACGGTGGTGAAGTCCTGAAACCTGTCATTTGGCCAGGAGATCCAAAGGCAGTGCCCAGAGGCTGGGACTTCCCGGTAAATGAGAAGAAACTCCGGATTGGTGTACCACTGAGACATGATTTTACAACTTTTGTGAATGTTGAGACTGACCAGAGTACAGATAGATCAAGTTTCAGTGGCTACAGCATTGATATCTTTGAGGCCGCTGTGAAAAGGCTACCATATGCTCTGCGATATGAGTACGTTCCCTATGATTGCGCTGGTTCTTATGACCTGCTGGTATCCCAGGTGTATTCCAAGGTCTGTGCCCTTACATTCATAACAGCCCTTTTTGCCTTCCATAACCTTTGTTATCTCCTTTGAGCTAAGGAATAAAATCATCTGTTTCTGCAAAAACTCAGCTCTACTTTTCTAATCAATGAATTTGAAAATTTCCTCATTTCGTATTACTAATTATTTTCTTTTTATATTTTCTGGGCGGTAAAACAGAACTTTGATGCGGCAGTGGGTGATGTGACCATTGTTGCCAACCGAACTAATTATGTGGACTTCACAATGCCTTATACGGAGTCTGGCGTCTCAATGCTTGTGCTAATGAATGATAATAGATCAAAAATGTGGATCTTCATTCAGCCACTAACAAAGGAACTTTGGTTTGCTATTGTGGGATTTTTCTTCTTCACTGGCCTAACTGTGTGGACAATTGAGGCAGAGAAAAATCCAGATTTCCGTGGGATCAAATGGAGACAGATCAGCAACGCTTTCTACTTTTCTTTCTCCACTTGGACCTTTTCTCACGGTTAGTTGTCAACTTGGCGCATATATAGCCATCCTCAGGTTGCACCAACAAGCAGCGATTGCATGGTACAGTAGAGTTAACAAACTTTTTTTTTATGTTTAGAAATTTGACTGTGCTTACGTATATATGAGGTTTAAAAATTTGATGTTTTCTGCTTTCATTTCTACTGTGATATTTTCATATGAAAGGCAAATTAGATGGTGTACCACGGTTTCAATTTTCAGAAAGATACATTATTGGTATTAATGATAATATTACTAATTACTACTAGACTGTTCTTTTTTTACTTGACGTTTTTGACTTTTTATGGTCTCCAAGATACCATTTGACCGCTATTTTTATAACTTTACATTAACATATACTAATAAAATTATAATCTATGAAGGTATTTTTAACGATAAATCTTACGATATAATTTTTATAAAGGTAATCTAGATATTTTTAAATCTAGGGGGAATTGATCATATACCCCATTTTACTTGGTGCAATTGATAAAATGCCCCGTTTGTCTCAATCAGTGAGACAAACGGAGTATTTTATCAATGACACATGTAAGTGAGGGTATTTAACAATTGATCCTTAAATCTATTGGCGGTCATGCTTTAGAAAATTTGATAGAAAAGAATGGAGGAAATAAGTTGCTAACATTGTGCCGGTGTAAAAGAAAAGCATGTTTTCTCCTTTAAAAAATAAAAGACTGCCAGCTGTTTCGTGCCAATGTCTAACACTTCAACAAGTTTTGGACCTTGTGGAGACTGGATTATTGAGTTTCATGCACTAGACATTTCACCCAATAGCTTAAGCTGATGAAGAAAGGTAGGTAATTCACTTATACTTCAACACTCCCTGTCATGTATAGTCTCCCTCAGGCCTAGGACGTGGAATAGAAGTGAGCTGCAATTATTTTTTTTAATTGCACCAATCGGATCTTGAACTCTAGACATCTTGACTCCGATATCATACTGAGTTGCATGCATCAGCCAATTCACCCAATAGCTTAAGCTAATGAGGAGAGATGGGCAATTCACTTATACTTCAACATGTATGGCTTGTCTGACACGTAATAAACATTGACATGCCAGCTGATTTGTCAGTTCAGTTTGTGTCATGATTGTCAAGGCGACAAGGCGAGGTGCCAGCCGAGCGCCTGAAAGCCTAGGCGGGCGCCTAGGCGAGGATTAGACGACCAAAAAATAGTCCAGCAATATCAGTGTTATCCCTTAGGTAATGTAGAATTCACGGTGTTATAAACACAGAGCAAACAGCTATTCATAGAAGATCCTAGCCCAATAACAAAATAAAAAAAGAGACTATGGGCTTGTTAGTCGGTCTAAGTAGCAGTGCCCTAACCCTAAGTCAGCTTCCACAGTCCAAGACCATCTTAAGGCTGTGTTTGGTACAGCTCCAGCTCCACTAGACCCGCAGATCTGGTGGAGCTGGGTATTCCTAACTCCACCATATCCGTAGAGATGGACCTGTGGGTATATTAAGAGTGTTTAGGTGAGTCATCTTGTTTACATTTTAGACTAAAAATATAAACTTAATTTATTTTATTTTAGCCTACAAGTTTCAGATCTGAGATAGAGCTGGGATTTGGAGCTCTGCCAAACAGTGCCTAAGTCTCTCAGATCTTCGACTCCTCACCTTCCGCTCCTCCTCCCGCGTCGCTCCTCTCGCACCACACTGTCGCTCCTCCTCCCGTGCCGCGCCGCTGCCTTGTTCTTCCCCTCCCACGCCGCGCCGCTGCCTGGTTCTCCCCCACTCCTTGCCTGCTGCTCCTCTCGCGTCGCGTCGCCGCTCCTCCTCCTACGCCGCCGCCCCTCTACTCCCCCTACCCTCTCGCGCAGCGCCGCCGCCCGCCGCGCCTCCTCCTGCCCGCCGCTTCTCCCACACCACACTGCCACCCACCGCCCCTCTCGCACTTGCGGCCGCCTCCCCACTTCTCAACGACGACTGCGGTGGTGAGTTGGCGCGACGCCCAAGCATGCCCGACGACGCCTGGAACGTTCTAGCGACCGCCTTTTCCCAGCCAGGTGAGATGATGAGCCATGGTGGGCGGCTACCGGCGACGGGACACCTAGGCGTCGCCTAGGCGATGCCTTGACAACAATACTTTGCGTTATACTTACTACTTGGACGTAACTGCATTTGTGTCCATACTTCAAACTCAACTTCAGAAATATACTGATGTAGTGTGTTATATGTGCTTGGACTTACCACAGTCCACAATTAATTATTTTAATGATTTCTGTTTGGATTCTTCTGTGCAGGTAATATTATCGAAAGTCTCAGGTCAAAAATTGTTGTGGTAATTTGGTGCTTCGTGGTGCTCATTCTAGCGCAGAGCTATACAGCAAGCTTGTCATCCATGCTAACCGCACAGAGGCTTCAACCTTTGGTGACTGACCTCAGTCAGCTCTTGCGCAATGGAGATTATGTTGGGTACCAGAATGGATCCTTTGTGTACTCATTGTTGAAGAGGCTACGCTTTGATGAGCGCAAGATTAAAGTTTTTAGCAAGCAAGAGGAGTACGCACAGGCATTGAGGAAAGAATCCGGGCGTGGAGGGGTGTCAGCTATCTTTGATGAGGTCCCGTACCTGCGGTCTTTCCTGTCCGTATATCGGGCAGAATTTCAGATGGTTGGTCCCATGTTCAAGACTGATGGATTTGGTTTTGTAAGTTCATTGTACTTGTGCTTTGGTGCAGCTTATGTTTAACGCTTGCTGTCCTAACACCATGTTCTTGCTTGCAGGTTTTTCCTATAGGATCTCCCTTGGTGCCTGATCTTTCCAAGGCTATCTTGAAGTTGGCAGAAGGGGATGAAGGGCCGAAGATTGAAGAGAAATGGTTTGGGGCGCGGACTCAAACCTTGGGTTATAGTAATCCCAACACTGATTCGTCGCCTCTCAGTTTGCGGAGTTTCTATGGTCTTTTCATCATCACCGGATCTGTTTCTGTTGCTATGCTATTGATAAGCGTTGGCAGGTGGATTCATGTCAGATATACCAAAGGAGTCCATGAGAGTGGTGAGAACTTTGTCCAAAGGATGGCATGGCCGCCGACGATAATCCTGAGACGAACACTGATGTCAATCATCCCCGCCTTGTGGAGTCTCCCCATGTTGAGACGAACACTAACGACAATCCTCTTCCTGTTGAGCCTCTCCAGGCTGAGACGAACACTTGCTAGAAGGTTAACAACTCCTGCAGATTTGCTTTCTGTGCAGTTCTGATTAGGTTCGCAACAAAGCTGCACTGTATTCTGTCGATGGTGTATTTGATAGGAATAAGGAACTAGTGTAAGGCAGTTTTAGGAAAGAAAGTCAACTCCATCCCACTGCAAAAATTTGGAGACTAGATGATTGTCAGCCTAGAGTTTACTTCTGTTCGATGTCAATGCATATTATTCCCCTAAGATCAAACATGGCAATTCGTCTCTACAAATTCAGAAATACTCCATTAGCTAACTTATGCCAAGTCCGAATACCAGTTACCATGGTTGTGTCACCTGCTTTGCTCGGTTTATGTAATGTCAGGACAGGGACTAGTGTAGTGCGGAGAGATGTTGCTTGTGCTTCTTTTGGCTGTTGCTTGTGCTAACACACCGAATTGGGTGATGAATATTTCTGTAGCACGTATGCATGATGGATGGATGGTGTTTTGTGTTATTCCTGGACAGTTTGAGAGCTTTTTTTCCTGGCTGACCATTGAATACACACAGGGTAGCGCTATTTTGCTCTTCTTCCACCGTGCCACCTCCTCTCCTTGTCTTCCACCATGTCGCCCGGTGGTGTCGCGTGAAATTGACAGTGAAATGGCGTGAGGCTGTACACACTAGCGTGGGAGCCCATCGATCGGCAATAATCGATCACCGTTGTCCGTGTCGTGCAGTTTTGCCGCCACTGCACCTCTACCATCTCCCATGCTGATGCTACTGTTGTGTGATGACGGTAGTAAAAATAGATATCATATTTACGACAAGAAACATTTCATCTTACAGCCAGCTGAAATCGCTTTACTATACTAACAAATTTACTGGATGCGTCGTTAGAGTTTATTGCCATACTAGCCATGGCACATACAGTCTATGTGATTGTGGCATTAAAAATGAAAACCACATTCATGACCAGATACATTTCATTTTACAACCATATGAAATCTCTTACAATGTACTGATGAATTTATTCGGCGCATCGTTATAGTTTGCTACCACACTAAGCTGTGGTGTATGCTAGTTGTGTGACGATGGCAATAAAAAGGAAGCCATATTTATATCTAGATACATACCAACTTACTGTCAAGATGAACCACACGACCCGAACATACTGCCGGGGCTGGCACTATAAATGAAAACTACATTTACAGCCAGATGAAACCGTTTACACTGTACTAACAGATTTATTGACTACGTTGTTAGAGTTTATAGCCACACGTAGTCATGGCGCATGCTGACCATGTGGTGGCAATGGTAGGAAACTACATTTACATATTTTTGCAGCCATTTTTTTTATGAAAGTTATGTGTTTCCGACATGACCTCACTCTACCAACCGTAGCATAGTCTAGCAGTATTGCACCTCCTTGTTTATGTGACTGATGATCATATTGATTCTCACCAACTATAAGTTCGGTGTGGTATTTATGTGGATTTTCCATTACGGTTTTTGGGCATTTGAACATGTGACACATGTATAGATTTAGTAGCAGCTATAGATTGTTCTTTTTTGTTCTTGTTTCTTTAGCTCAGAGAGGTGAAACACATGGATCAGATTTGCTGGGAGGGCCCCTGCGCTACCTCAAGCCGACGTTAACTTCGTCTAGGCAAGGCACCTGAAGTATGCTATGACAACTTCGATAAGGCGTGCAACATCAGGGGATCCACCTCGGACAAGGTCCGGAAACCAACCTCAGATGAGGTCCGAGGACCAACCTTGGGAGGCATGACAAACCGGGGATCCACTTTAGACGAGATCCGAGGACCAACCTCGGTGAGGCATGACACACTGGGGGATCCACCTCGGACGAGGTCCAGGACCAACCTCAGGCTAGTCCGAGGACCAACCTCGACAAAGCATAGCACATTGGGAGGTCCACTCCGAAAGAGGTCCAGGAGTCAACCGTCGACGAGGTCCTAGGATCCACCTTGTGTGAAGTCCAGGGTAGCCATCCATCAGGTCCCCGATCGAGATGTCACAAATCTTGGACCATCGACTCCCTAGAGATGGTCCAACCTTCATAGAAGGTCCTAAAAGTTAGGTCGACTTTACTCACCCACATCCGATGGCCATTGTTTAATGTGTCTAACTCATGTCACAAATCTCGGATCATCTGGCGGAATTAAGGAAAAGGAAACAAACGTTCTAGAAAAGGAAAAGACCATATATTACGGCTTGATACAATGAATGTAAGTACCCTTTGACATGAGTTAAGATTTGAAGGTAAAAATGTAGCTTCAGGTGCTCTCCTCTCCCCTCTATAAATAGGATCACATGTAAATGAGGGAGAGGCATGCCATTTGTAACACTCATCACACATGTAATACATTTAGGAGCTATCGAGCCGACTCGATTTGGCTCATGCAAGCTTGTCTAAAAAGTAGCTTGGCTTAGCTTAGCTTGTTAAGCTAACGAGCTAAAAAAACCAACTCAGCTTAGCTCGATAAAAAACTCGAGCTGCATGTGAGTAGTTCACGAGCCATGTTAGCTAAGATGAGCTGATCTAAACTAAGTCATGTGAGCTAGGGTAATTAGTCAAGAGCTAAGCTAAGCCACGTCGTGAGCATATGCCAAACATTAACACATACATGCAACACGAGGACTGCATAAATGAAACCGTAGCTAATTATCTAGTATACAAGTAAAACATAAGTAATTAGTCAGGAACCGATTAACAATCAATAATTCTAGTCCAACCTAACATGATTATATGGATATACATTAATTTAAATATTCATCTAATTAAAATCTTTCACATCAAAAGTCTTGACGGTGAATATTTATTTACGAGCCTTAACAAGCTAACAAGTGGTCGTGAGTTAGCTTGGACTCGGCTCATTAATATACCGAGTTAGGATAGCGGCTCAGCTCATATCATTTATTTTACGAGCCAAACTCGTAATGAGCCGAATTCGAGCAGCTGAGGAGTTTTGACCTTTTCTACCGGCCCTAAATTCATTCGTACGGTCTTTTCCACGTGATTCTTGTTGAATCTTCTCTCGCATCCTCGACGGTTGACGCATCCAATCGGGGAGCCTACAAGTTAGTCTCCGGTCTCGAATCACGGCCTAATTAAACGAGCCTGAGCATGCATTGGCGTTTTCTTGTTCGCGCATGCATGCAGACGCAGACAACCCTGCTAGATGCAGCAGCCGTGGTCGCTTCTGTCGAAGCACCTTTTAAGATTGATTCTCACTCACTCCAAGTTTGGTGTGTTATTTATGAGGTTTCTTTTTTATTACGGTTTTCGGATCTAAGCATGTGATGCGTGTCAGCGTGTGTAGATTCACTAGCAGCTATAGTACATTGTTCTTTTCTTGGTCTTGTTTCCTCGGCGGTCGACGTACCTAACGATTTACTCTCCATCTCGTATTGACGACGTAATTAAACGAACCTGGCCGGAGCATGCATTGGCGTTTGCTTAATTGTTCACAAATGCAAGCAGATGCAGTCAAACTTGCTAAATGCAGCAGCCGTGGTCGCTTCTGTCCAAGCACTTTTAAGATTGATTCTCACTGACTGCAAGTTCGGTGTGTTATTTATGAGGATATTTTTATTAATGTTTTCGGATCTAAACATGTGGCGCGTGTGTAGATTCAGTAGCAGCTCTTTTCTTGTTCTCGTTTCTTTAGCTCAATGGTGAAACACATGCTCCCTCTATTAAAGATGGGAAGATTCTCGGGCTATGATGCATTTGAGTCGGGAGGGCGCCGGCTCCGCACACGGCTCGAGCCGAGCCGGTAAAAAAGATTTACGCTCGGGTCCTTTTCGGGGAAAAATACGTTTAGATTCTTTTTCGGAAAAAATGTTACGGTTAGTCCTTCTTTTGGGAAAGAAAAATATATTACGCTTATGTCCTTTTTGCGTTTTTAAGCCTTGCGCTTAGGTCTTTCGAAAAATTATAATTACGTTTAGGCCCTTTTTTGAAAAAAAAACACGATTAAGTCCTTTTTATGGAAGAAAAAATACATACTATATTTAGGTTTTTTTTGCGGTTTTTTAGCGTTACATTTAGGTCTTTTTTCGGAAAACAAAAAGAAAGAGTTTATGTCCTTTTTGCCATTTTCCGTTTTTTCTAAGAGGGTCTTTCGTTTCAGCGAAATCGCAGATCCTTCGTGAGAGGACCTCGAATAGGTGCAAAAAAAACGCAGATACCTGAATAAATGCGAAAAAAACGCAGATACATTTATATCCTTTACATTTATGTCTTCCAACCGTTCCGCCGAATAAATGCGAAAAAAACGCGATTATGTTTGTATCCTTTCAGCCATTTCGTGTGTTTCCTCGATTTTCTCGCGTTACATTTATATCCTTTCAACCGTTCTGCTGAATAAATGCGAAAAAACGCAATTACATTTGTATCCTTTTAGCCGTTTCACATGTTTCCTCGATTTTCTCACGTAGGGAGCGACAATCGCATATTTTCTTGATTTTCTCACGTGGGGAGCGACGTTCATAACGTGGCACGCCGCGGTTACTTATCTAGTTGGATAGAATTGAAGGAGCCTGGAGCAAGGTTTCAAATTTTGGTTTCGGAATAAATTTCGCCCCGGGCCGGATAACGAAATTTCGGAATTATTTCGGACAAAATTTGAATTTGAAAATTCAAATCCAGTTCAATCCGGAAAAAAAAACCGAAATTCGTCGAAAAAACCCAAAATTTCGGGCGAAATATCCGAAATTTTGTGTTTTTTGCACTGGCTGAAAAGTGGTCTAAACGTTATCAAAATTTTTTTAATTTTTTTTGGAGGTTCCTGACACAATGCTAATGTTCTCACAAAAATTGCAGCTGATTATCACATCTGAGGAATTTTTAAAAATTCGGAGAGTGGTACTGTCCTGATAAAACACTGACCGACAAGTTTGATCGGAATGGAAAATGGTACAAATCAAGTTATAAACTGTTGAAATTTTTTTTGCATGGTTATGATCCATAACTAATGTTCTCATAAAAATTTAAGCTAATTATCACATGTGAGGAATTTTTAAAAATTCGGAGAGTGGCGCTGTCCTGATAGAACAACGACCGACAAGTTTGATCCGAATGGAAAATGATACAAATGAAGTTAGAAACTGTTGAAATTTTTTGTGCATGGTTATGATGTATCTATAATGCTCTCATAAAATTTTCAGATGATGATCAAACTGTATGAATTTTTAAAAATTTGAACAGTACTAATGCCATGTTAAAAGGCTTACCGGCAAACTTGAACAAAATGAAAAATTATGTAAACCATAATTTTTTTTGAAATTTTAAAGAATGGTGATAAGGAAGTTCTTAATATCCCATAAAAATTTTGATTCACGATCACACTCCAGTGAATTTATAAAATTCTTACAAGGCACAGTACCATTTATGTTCTTTTCTTTTTGATTTTTGAAATATAATATAACAAACGAAGTTCAATGCTTACATAGATTTGATTGACCAAACAAAAAAAGTTGAATTTTTTTAAATTTATATAATGTTACTGAGTCAATTATTAATCTCTAAAAATAAATTTAGATCATAATCACACTCAAGAAAATTTATAAAATTCTGACAATATAACTGTCCCAATTATGTTCATTCTATTTTTGATTTTTTAAAGATAACAAATGAAGTTAAATTATTTTGAAATTTTTTATGTATGATCATAATCTACTAAGTATAGTACCATAAAAGTTTCAGATTATTATCATGCTTGTACAATTTTATAAAAATCTGACAGTGTTTCTGTCAAAATTTTAAAATGTTTAAAAAATTAGGTTTTTCAACAAAATTTCATAGGAGATGACTTTCCTAAGGGTTATTGTACCAAATCCGGCTCTAAAACTTTCAAAACCGGCCAAAAAACACGAAATTTCGCCAAAAAAATGAAATTTCGGATTTTACTGTAGTAATTTTTAATTTTTTTTTCCGACTGGTACTTGAGATCTCGGGTGATCCGAAATCCGAAATTTCGGCGAAAATTCGCCGAAATTTTGAACCTTGGCCTGGAGCATGCATTGGCGTTTTCTTGTTCAACCATGCATGCAGATACATACAAACCTGCTAGATACAAACCTGCTAGATAGGGGCGGACCCAAGGTGGGCTCCAGCACCTTTATAGCCCATCATCGGTACTCATGTTATATCACTGTCTTTTCATTGTATATGATTTTTATCTCCTTTTTATATTGTTTTATTGTAATTTAATATTAAACTATACTTTGTTGCTTTTTTTTTTGTTAGTTATCCTAAAAATTACCACATCTTTAAGTTGTTTGATGAAATATCTATACATATAATTAACATCTATGGTATATTTGTAAGATTAGCTACTTAAATATAGAAAAAAATCATGATGACAACTCAAGAGAGGAGCACACATGCGGATTCAAAGATACGCATGATTCCAAGGACCTTGCCATCAATTAATTGTCGGTTTTTGTATTTAGCGCGACGTAATTCATAGGATTTTAGCTATATCAATTTATCTAAAATTAGTACTAATTCTTCGCTAACCACACTGTTACGGCAGTTTACCTAGTAGCTAGGGAGTTGTTCATGGTGTCCCGGCAATTAATTAGTTGGCACTGACTACTTGTAGGTTTGCATTGCTGCCTTGCTTTTGTCGTGTACGCATGACGAACCTGGACACAGAGAAGCAGTCGTCAGTTTAAACTAGCAGCCAGCTAAGCCTCTTGCTCATGCACACGGTGTACGTCAGCATCTTGTCCTCCAATCCAAACCAATGATGTGTGGTTCGTTACATGGTCGCGCGCCGCCCAAGCGTTGCGAACAGTTAATACATCTGCCCCTTCCTGCACTCTCTCTCTTGCAAAAATGACTTCTATTTTTTCAAAACTAGCCTCTTTTGCACCACGGAAGGATAGTGATACCTGACATCTTCTACATCAGGGGACCGCGGAAGGCTTAGAAGGCACGCCAGAGAACTACGGAAAGCGGGCGACATGGGAAATAACGTGGAGTGCGGCACAAGGTTACAAAACGCGAAATTGAAATCTCGCCAAATCTCGGATTTGGACCCAATGAGTTTGCATAGACCGGCGGATGTAAAAATCCGAAAAAATTTGAAATTGCTACGAGATATTTGGATTTTTATTTTTAGCGAGATTCGGCAAAAACCGCCGAGATTTGAATTTTAAACCGAATTTGATTTTTTGGCGGATCGTACCGGAATTATATCAATAAGTTCTCGAAGTGATCTTCAATGATAATGTTTGAAAAAGTTTATTTTTAGACTTTTTGGCACTTTGTAAACACTCTCTGAATTTTAAAAATTGAGAATGCATTTTCATGCTATGAAAAATTTATGGGAGTATCATAAGATATGTAGGATAATACATAAAATTTATGAAAATATTTTGACATCATTTGTTATGTTTTAAAAATAAAAATCGAAATAGGATAAAAGTCGGTTCACGCCGGACCACTTGGAAGTAGTCCGCGTGAACGACCTTACGCGGACTACTTCAAGTGGTCCGGCGTGAGCAACTATGTTGTAGGATGGGAAAATCAGGAAAAAATTGAAATTGCTACTGATGAAATTTGAATTTTAAACGAATTTGAATTTTTTGGCCGGATCAATAGGAATTATATCAATAAGTTCTCGAAGTGATCTTCAATGATAATGTTTCAAAAAGTTTATTTTTAGACTTTTGGCATTTTTAGTAAACACTCTCTGAATTTTAAAAAATTGAGAATGCATTTTCATGCTATGAAAAATTTATGGGAGTATCATAAGATATGTAGGATAATACATAAAATTTATGAAAATATTTTAACATCATTTGTTATGTTTTAAAAATAAAAATCAGAAATAGGATAAAAGTCAGTTCACGCCGGACCACTTGGAAGTAGTCGGCGTGAACGACCTTTTGCGCCGGACTACTTCCAAGTGGTCCGGCGTGAACGAGGTTTCTTGCCGGATGGAAAAATCGGAAAAATTGAAATTGCTAAAACTTAGGTAAAAATCTTAGGTAAAAAGATTTTGGGCATTCGAGCAAGACAACCACGGGATGGTGCTCAATCATGGTGTAGCAATGAGTCCTCCGACCATTTGGGCATTCGGTTTGAGCATACGGGTATAGTCAAATGCCGTATGGATGGGATCAGGTGGGTACGGATGGGATCGGGGTGGAGTACTGATTCATGACGAGTTATGATGGATCGAGCATCTCTTTGCCATTTGACTACAATGATCCATATGTCGATCCATACGCATACGGCACTCATCGCCAATGTCATGTACCTTCACGGTCAGAAACTCGACACAGGAGTCTCATTACCGGCATTGGAAGTCCGCTGGCTACCACGAGACATGACACTGGGAGGAATACAAGCAACAACACGAGAGGAGGTACCACGAGATCATTATCGACAACACGGAGGTGGAGTTTGCACGTGGGCGCTTTACTACTCGTAGGTATGTGATGCAAACATACATTCATTTAATTGTCATATGCAAATATGTGAAGACTTGTTGTGTGTATCAATTTTATTACATTCTTAATAATTTTCATGTCAATGTACACTAATTGTTTCAATTATGACTCCCAATCTTGAATTTTAGTCAAAATCTTGAAATTTCTTACTTCACGATACCCAATTCCACAATTTTAAAAATTCCTCGAGCTTCAGTAACAACTCAAAATTTTATGGCAATATTATTCACATGTCAGAATCATGCTATTAAAATTTCAAATATTTATAACATGCTTTGTCTCATTTTTCATTCAGTTCTAAATTGCGGTGAGCGTTTCATTACGACAGTACCAATGTTTCAATTTTTAAAAATTTACATGATTCAAAAAATCTGAAATTTTATGACAACATTAATAATACGTCAGAACTCTCCACAAAAATTTCGAAATTTTTCTCCATCTTTTGGACCAATTTTCAGGCTTGTCCATCCGGCGAAATTTCGCCATTTCTCGCGAGATCTCGCCAATTCTCGCGAAATTCGAATTTCCGGTAGAAAAAACCGGATTCAAATTTTGAATTTGAATTTCGGACGAGATTTCTCGAAATTACGAATTTCGCGAAATTTCGTTTTCCGGACATGACCGGTATTTGATCCGAAACCGAAATCCGAAACCCTGGCGGCACCAGCTAACTTGTCGTGCTCTGGAGCCGTGGAAGGGCAATTGCCGCGCTCTACAGGCGAGGGAAGGAGTTGTTTCGTGTATGCTATAGTACCTCTTGTGTTACTGTAGAACAAAAGATGCTTCCGCGGTGTATATAGGATTAGTTTTGCCAAAAAAAAAAAATGAGAGAGAGAGCATTTTTTTTTCAAAAAAAAGTGAAGGAGGATCATATGAGTGAAGAGTTCACGCGATGGATGTATTTACCTGGCCACCGCTCATGGCGCCGTAAGTCGATTGGGAGGCGCATGCTTGCATCGGCGCTACCGGCGGCAGACAATTGTCCGAGGCGCATGTAGTTTTGGGGGATGCTACCAACAAAACAAAGTTAGCTGATGATCGATCGGTGTTTTCTTCTTCTCTTAAACGTACAAGCTCTATATATCCATCTATATCTCTGTACTAATTAGTCAGAAAGCCCCCATCTTAACTAGAAATACATAGCTATTCATCTGGTAGGTCTAAGTTATAACAACTCATATTAAAATAAAGAGTTCAAACTAAGTAAAATACAAAAAAAGGAATTCCAAATAAAAATAAGGAAAATCAGAAATTTAATTTCCACACTGTTTCCAAAGTAACATACATAAAAAAATAATTCAGAATAAAAATATCAATATTTCGAATCTGACTTATAAAGGCTAAGATTTAAAAAGAGAGAGAGAGTCAAGCCAAGTAAAACACAAAAAATGAAATTTCCGAATAAAAAATAAGGAATTTAGCAATTTGATTTTTATACTACTTATAAAGTAATATACATAAAAAATAAAACAAAATCAACAATCTGATTTCCATAAGACTTTCAAAGTAACATGGAAATAACTAAATTTTAAAATAATAATTAAGTTAAAATTAGGGAGCTCCTATGTTAACCAGAAAGATCTAGCCATCCATATGTTGGACCCGAGTTATAATAGCTCAAATTAAAAGAAAGACATGTCAAGTAAAACACAAAAAAACTAAAATTCAGAATAACAAAAAAAGAAAACTAGCAATTTGATTTCCATACTGCTTCCAAAGTAACATACATAAAAAATAAATTAGAATAAAAATATATAAGCTCTCACGTTAACTAAAAAGATCTAGTCATCCATCTTTTGGAACCGAGTTATAATGGCTCAGATTAAATCGATATATCTATACTAATTAAACACTCCAAGAAAGCTCCCATATTAACCAGAAAGATCTAGCCATCCATATCGGGACGGGATTTTCAAATTCGTTTGTGTATAACTGCACTATTCCAGAAAAAGCTAGTACACAGTGGAACAACGATGATAACTAGGGGTGGGCATCTATGAACCGAATTAACCAAATATTTTGGTTTTTGGTTCGGTTTTTATTTCAGCACTATTAGGTTTTTGGGGTTCGGTTCGGTTTTTAACTTCAGTTAACTGAACAACCGAACCACCGATATACAGTCACCGTCCACTGTCCAGAGTTCTAGACGAACCAATTCGGCAACTCCAGAGCAAAGAGCCAAAGCCCAAATCCTCTCATCTAGTCTGAACCCCAGGTCCCGAGCCGCTCCCCAATCCCCAATTTTCCCTCAAAATTCGAACTCTAGGTTGTGAGCCGCCGCACGCCAGTCGCTGCCTCGCTGCGACACAGCCACCGTGCCATCCCTCCTATGGCTGTCAGCCATCCCGGACGCCAGTCGTCCACTCGGGACTCGCCTCGTCGCCGATCGTTGCCCTGTCACCAGTCGTCACCCCGTTGCCAGTGCCACGCTAGTCGTCGAGCCAGTCGTTGCCCCTTGGCCAGTCCATCCCGCCAGGCTATGGCATATGGTCCTGTATTGGAGGGGAGGAGTTGCATTACTTGCTTCTCAGGTATACTACTCAGCACACTTTCCAATTCAATAATATTCTTCTTGTGCCCAAAGTCTCCAAAAATCTTCTATCAGTGCATCGTTTTTCCAATGATAATGATGTTATGTTTGAATTCTATCCAAACCATTTTGCTGTTAAGGATTTGATCACAGGGAAGGTGCTTCTTCAAGGTCGCAGTAAAGGTGTGTAAGATCGAGGATGCCAACTAGAGGGGAGTGAATAGGCGGCTATAAAAATTTCTTCTACAATTAATTAAAATCTCGTATAAGTACCCTTATGTCAAAACCTAAATGATAATAGATGCGGAAGCGATAAACTATGGTTTTGACAATTAGGGTCTAAGTCAACTAGGTTCACTAAGTGCACTAGCTAATTATATCTTTAACAAGAATATGCAATCCTAAAGACAATCAAGCAATTTAATTCTAAGAATGTAAATTGCAACAATATAAATAAGAATTGCAAGCAAACACAAAGATACACACCGATGTTTTATCGTGGTGTTCGGAGACTTGCCGGTCTCCCCAAATCCACGTTGAGGTAAGCCCAAACGAATTGGACCGGATTCACGAATTAAGCCAAGCACCTCGAATCCACTAGCGGTAGTTTTTTCCCCATCCGGGTAGGTGAACTCCAACTTTCACAACTCGTTGGGCCTTCTTACAATCTTCTTTGAGAAGGTCTCCGAACCAACGACGCCTCCATATCGTCTAGGTGTCGGCAAACATCAAGAATAACAAGTCAAGCCCTCTAGCTTGAGCTCCACCAAGTACAACACATGTACAATAGTGATCACCGAGTGCAACACATGCACAAGGCTCCCCTCAAATGCAACACATGCACAAGAGGCTCTCAATCCTCTTCTAATTGCAACACATGCAATTAGAGTTCACTCTTAGCTTAAAAACAAATTAAAGAGTGCAACACATGCATTACCCAATCACAAAGAGAAATGAACTCTCTAAAACCACAGAAAACCCAAATACCAGCCTCCAAAGCTCCTTTTATAGACTCCACAAGAAAAACTAGCCGTTTGGGGGGAAATGGGAAAAAATACACAAGAAACCCGGTGCTACCACCCTTGGGCCGGTAGAACCGACCTTCGGTCCAACAGCTAGAAAAAATTAGCCGTTACTCAGAAAATCCGGTCATACCAGGTGGGTCTGGTCATACCGGGCTCCAAAAATTGCCCTTCAGCCAAAATACACCTTCTCTAGAAAAAATGCACTGAATTGACCCCGGTCATATTGCCGACCGGTATGACCGGAGTGGGTCTGATCATACTGCTGCTACAGCTACTAAAAAACTCATAACTTTTTGCTCTGAACTCCGATTTAGGTGATCTTGGACTCTATGTGAAGCTTATCACGAGAGATACAATCTCCACCTATTTCTAAGATTTAAGCAACCATAGATATTTTTAAATATCACAAAAACAAATACTCTAATGTAGTCATTCAAGTCTAACATCTGATTTCTCGAAATCTCTCACATAGACTTGATCAAGAGCGTGACTACAATCTAGAGAGAGTCAATAAGATCCAATATTGAGCCATGTGATGATCAACTCATGATCAAAATAATTTTGCAAAACACATTTGCAAATTCTAGTCACATGCTCAATATCAAATGCATGAACACCAATATTTTGCAAAACACATTTGCAATTATAAATCTTGCAAACAAGAGCAATCAAGATCATATCTTTGAGCCATATGATGATCAACACATGATCAAACTAATTTGCAAACCCTATTCACATGATCCAAGATAAGATTCAATTAAACCATATTTTGCAAAAACTCATTTTGTAAACACAAAAAATAAACCTATTTTAGCCTTTGTGATGATCAACACATGATCAAGTCACAAGCTAAGACTCCAATGCATGAGCTCTCTATTTGCAACACATGCAAATATTTAGCTCCATACAAACAACCACTTAAACCAACTTGCATAAGCTATCTCCCTTTTGCAACACATGCAAATCCATAGCTCTATACAAAACCAAATCAAGATTTAATAAGAAGCAAGCATGAGCTCCCTTATTTGCAACACATGCAAATACTTAGCTCATGCAAGAACCAAATAAGAGAGCGAGTTAGAGTGAACCGGATTGAGTTCATCAACACATGATGAAGCTCAAGCTAAATAACTCAACCTCTTTTAATAGTACGACACCTAACTAGCAACCCGGTCTCCAATCCATACACCGAGATCGATAAAATACAAAGAACACATCTTTAGCCCTAGCTAGTTATACCTTTGCTTCTAGAAATCCCACTTAGAACTTTTATGATTCTCATCATCTTCTCTCCAAGCCGGGTCCTCTCTTCTTATTCATCAACACATGATGAACTTCCTCTCTTCTTCTTCACTTTGGGATAACCTCTTGAAGCTCATCGACACATGTTGACTTCGTCTTCTTGATTCTTTATTTTCTTGGACTCAACCTACTTCACAACTCATGAAAGATTGTTAGTCCAACAAACACGGTTGTCTCAATCATCACTTGCACTCTATTAACACATAATGGATGCCCTCGAGATCGATTGAGCACAACCCAAAGACAATTGATTGAAAGATTAATTGTGTCTTGAGTATACTAATGCAACTAATGCTTCATATACTCAAGAACTTTCAATTGCCCTAAGATTAACTAAGTGAACCATCAATACATGATTAGTTCTTTGTTGATTGAATGGCAACCGAACATAATTTAAATTATCATGAGTATATATTAACTACACAAGTTTCATATACTCAATTCGATGGAATCTAAAAGTAATGATCCAATTTATATGGAGTGGTGAAAAGGGATAAATACTCTTAAGACCATTAATTATAGAATAGACTACATTAAATGAATAGAAAACAACATTTAAAACTAAGTTCGGGTTATATGAGTGGTTAGTTATGCCGTTTGGTTTGACTAATGCCCCTAGTACCTTTATGAGATTAATGAACGAGGTTTTACATGTTTTCATTGGTAAGTTCGTAATAGTTTACTTTGATGATATCTTGATTTATAGCAAGGCTTTGGAGGAACATTTAAAATATTTACGTGTTGTTTTTAATGCTCTACGCGATGCACGTTTGTTCGGTAACATCGAGAAGTGCACCTTTTTGCACCAATCGAGTCTCGTTTCTTGGCTATGTTGTTACTCCACAGGGCATTGAAGTAGATAAAGTCAAGATCGAGGCTATCTAGAGTTGGCCGACTCCTAAAACGGTCGCATAGGTGCGAAGCTTTCTAGGACTTGCTGGATTCTATCGGCGCTTCGTTAAGGATTTTAGCACCATCGCCGCACCGCTAAACGAGCTCACAAAGAAGGGTGTTCCATTCGTTTGGAGCGATGGGCAAAAGGAAGCCTTCGATATTTTGAAAGATAAGTTAACTCAAGCTCCTTTACCACAGCTCCCTAATTTTAATAAAATGTTTGAGCTAGAATGTGATGCTAGCGGTATAGGACTTGGTGGTGTTTTGTTGCAAGAAGGTAAACCTATTGCATACTTTAGTGAGAAGCTTAGTGGACTTAGTCTGAACTATTCAACTTATGATAAAGAATTATATGCTCTTGATCGGACTTTAGAGACATGGCAACATTATTTATGACTTTGTCATCCATTTTGATTATGAATCTTTGAAGTATATTAGAAGTCAAGGCAAATTGAATCATACATATGCTAAATGGGTAGAATTTATTGAATCTTTTCCCTATGTGATCAAACACAAGAAGGGAAAGGAAAACGTTATTGCTGAGGCATTATCTAGACGATATACTATGCTTTCACAGCTTGACTTCAAAATTTTTGGTTTGGAGACAATTAAGAAGCAATATGAGCATGATGTTGACTTTAAAGAAATATTCCTCAATTGCAAAGAAGGATGAACTTAGAATAAATTTATCGTTAACGATGGATTCGTGTTTCGTGCTAACAAGCTACGCATCCCAGATAGCTCCGTTCGTCTTTTGTTGTTATAGGAGGCCCATGGAGGAGGACTTATAGGACACTTCGACGTCAAGAAGACTGAGGACATACTCATTGCTCATTTTTTTGGCGAAGATGAGAAGGGATGTCGAGCATTACGTCGTTCACTGCACTACATGTCAAACAGCTAAGTCACGATTTGATCCTCATGGTTTATATATGCTTCTTGTTCCTAGCATTTCGTGGGAGGATATTTCTCTGGACTTTGTTTTAGGACTGCCTAGGACGAAAAGGGGGAGGGATAGTATATTTGTTATCGTGGCTAGATTCTCAAAGATGGCACATTTTATTCCATGTCTAAAAGCGATGATGCTACTAATATTGATGATTTGTTCTTCTGTGAAATTATTCGCTTGCATGGTTTGCCAAATACTATATTTTCTAATTGTGATACTAAGTTTCTTAGCCACTTTTGGAGAACTTTATGGTCTAAATTGGAGACTAAATTGTTGTTTAGTACTACTTTTTATCCCCAAACTGATGGACAAATCGTGGTGGTTAATCGAACTTTATCCACAATGCTTAGGGTTGTTTTAAAGAAGAATCTGAAAATGTGGGAAGAATGCTCGCCGCATATTGAGTTTGCTTATAATCGTTCAGTGCATTCTACCACTAAGTTGTGCCCTTTTAAAATTATGTATGGTTTTATTCCTCGTGTACCAATTGATTTGCTGCCTCTCCCATATTCGGAAAAGGTTAATTATGATGCCAAACAACGTGTTGAACTACTTCTGAAAATGCACGAGACAACAAAAGAAAATATTGAGCACATGAATGCTAAATATAAACTTGCTGGTAGTCAAGGTAGGAAACATGTTACATTTGAACCTGGTGATCTTGTTTGGTTGTATTTGAGAAAAGATAGGTTCCCTAATTTGCGCAAGTCTAAATTAATGCCTCGCGCCGACGGTCCGTTTCAAGTGTTGAAAAAGACTAATGATAATGCATATAAGTTTGATCTGTCTGCAGAGTTTTGGGTCAGTACCACATTTAACATTGCAGATTTAAAGCCATACTTGGATGAAGAAGACGAGGTACTATCGAGGACAACTTCGAATCAAGAAGGAGGGGATGATGAGGACATCTCCACCACTGTTACACCCACTACATCAACACCTGCTGCCACTACTCCAACAATACAAGGATCACTCACTAGAGCTCGTGCTCGTCAACTCAATTATCAGGTACTTTCTTTCCTAGGGGATAATATTAATTTTGCTAAGGATTTGATATTGCCTAAATCAAGTTGTTACTTGATACTCAGGAATGATGGACCAAGCATGTATACGAGAGATAAGCTATGGAACATAGAAATCAAGGAACCAAGAATAGAGATGATGGCAGCACCACAAAGAGAAGGAAAGAGGACTTCGCTTCGGAGTCAGCAGACATCCATGCAATAAAACGGGCATATCTCCCTCATACGAAGTCCAATGGGGGACTTCTTGTGCTTGTTGGAAAGCTTACAACGAGATCTTTCCAATGGGTCTGGTCCCAGCCCTAGATTCATCGTGGATCAGCCAAAATCATCAAAACAATGTGCTACAACACTGTTTTGGGTTGTTTCAGGCCTTGTAAGCGTGTGCGGGCCCAAGCCTAGGTTGTGTGCACCCCCCTAGCCGCATACAATCCTAGCTTGACCCTCTCATATCCTTCCCTCTCATATACTCAGTAGCCGCCGTCTTAGACATTTGGGTTTTTGTTGAGCATAGTTTTAGCCTAGGACCAAACTACATTGTCCTCTAGACGTGTCGAATGATCGCCTGTTGAGACTACTTTGCAGAACCCCACCTTTGTGATCTATTTTATCGTGAGCCTCAATTTTTGTTTGCAATTTCAGATTGCTTTTACTATCGTTCTTGCTTGTTCTTCGGTTGCTTGCAGGAATTGAACCTTGTGTTCAGGTTGATCGTGCCCACGGCAAGATCAATAACCCTCAAGAGTTTATTTAGCGATTGCTAAGGCACATTGTCGTCGTACATTGTAGTCGGATCGTCAAAGTTAGTTCCACCAAATCGAAGTTGTCGCTCTCATCGAAAGATCGGGAACAATTCTACATCAGGTAGGCTTATCACTCCTTGCTGCAGATAGTATGCCATTAAAATTCTGGAATGAAGCCTTCCAAACGGCTGCTTATCTCATAAACAGACCCCCTAGTAAGGTTATAAACTCTAAAACCCCTTTAGAAATTCTTCTTGGTGCAAAACACAACTACACTCTCCTGAAGACCATTGGTTGTGCCTGCTGGCCCAACCTGAGGCCTTACAATGCCCATGAACTCCAATTTCGGTCAAAAAGATGCGTATTCTTGGGTTATAGTAATTTGCATAAGGGGTATAAATGTCTTGATCCTTCTAGTGGTAGAGTATATATTTCTAGGGATGTGATCTTCTATAAGCATGTCTTTCCTTTTTCTGAAACCTCTCAGATCACCCAAGTTGAGTACATAGCCGACCAGGTTCTTTTGCCCAATTTGTTATCATCCAGTCCTATGCTTCCCAGTGAATCTGTGATTAGTGATCAATTAGAGAATATGCATGACAATGCTCCATCTAATGTTATAATGCAGCAGCAATCTGAACCTTCAGAATATACATCCGAACCAGAACCTGAAAATACTGTTTCAAATCTGGTACAGGTGAAGTAGCTGAACAAATGCAAAATAACGATGCTGAGGCAGTGAAAATGCATCCCATGAGGACTCGTCTCAAGGATGGAATGATGGTACAGTAAGATATGCTGGAGCTACAATCATTGAACCGACAGATCACAGGACAGCATTGGAAGATGCTAACTAGAGATAGGTGATGGAGACTGAATATTCAGCTCTAAAAAAATGATACTTGGCATCTGGTGCAGCCTCAGAAAGGCATGAACTTGATTGATTGCAAGTGGGTATTTAAAGTCAAGAAGAATGAAGATGGATCAATAGATCGATACAATGCCGGTCTAGTGGATAAAGGATTCAAGCAGCAATATGGGATAGATTATGACGATACATTCAGTCCAGTCGTCAAAACAACAACCATTCGCCTCGTCCTTTCATTAGCAATCTCGAAAGGATGGAGATTAAGACAGTGGGAGATGTTCAGAATGTGTTCCTCCACGGCATTCTAGAAGAGGAAGTCTTCGTGAAGCAGCCACCTGGGTTTGAGTATTCAAAATATCCACAAATGGTCTGCAAGCTGAACAAGGCATTATATGGGTTAAAACAGGCACCGAAGGCATGGCACTCACAGCTCAGTTCCAAACTATTTGAGCTGGGGTTTGTATCTTCAAAGGCTGACAACTCTTTGTTCATATATAATCATAATGGGCTGACAATATACATGCTTGTTTATGTCGATGATATTATTGCCACCGGTTCCTCTGATCAGACAGTGAGCAAATTGCTTCAAAAGCTGCAAGCAGACTTTGCCATGAAGGATTTAGGGGACCTTCACTACTTCCTGGGAATTGAAGTAAAAAAGTTAGCTACATGTATTGTACTTACTCAGTACAAGTACACACAAGAACTCTTGAAGAAGATGAATGTGGAAAAATGTAAGCCAGTTACAACACCAATGACCACAACATAAAAGCTGTCAAGAACTAAAGGTATTCAGCTTTCTCTTGAAGATGCAACTAAGTACAGAAGTATTGTAGGAGCTCTACAATATCTCACATTGACTAGGCCTGACATCACCTTCTCTGTGAATCGAGTGTGCCAATTTCTTCATTCACCCACATCATTGCATCTCACAGCTGTGAAGAGGATATCCAGATACCTCAAGTACACTGTTGAATATGGTCTCTCGGTTAACAGATCAAGGTTTGAATTGGTGAGTGCCTTCTCAGATGCTGATTGGGCTGGCTGTCGAGATGATCAAAGATCAAGTAGTGGATTCGTTGTGTTCTTCGATCTAATCTCATATCGTGGAGTGCCAAGAAGCAAGCAATAGTTGCACGGTCAAGCATCGAAGCTGAGTATAAAGCGTTAGCTAATGCATGCAACAACCGAAGTTGTTTGGATTCAATCATTGCTTGGAGAGCTTGGAGTATTCCAATCCAGAGCGCCATGCTTGTGGTGTGATAATCTAGGAGCGACCTATTTGTCGATAAATCCTGTGTTCCATGCGAGAACAAAGCACATAGAGATCGACTACCACTTTGTTCGTGAAAGAGTTGCATGCAAAGCATCAGAGATCAGGTTCATCTCAAGTCAAGATCAAATTGCTGGTGCTTTTACAAAACCAATTACAGCAAGACAATTAGCGTTAGTTCGACACAATATCAATCTAGTAGCTTGAGATTGAGGGGGACTGTTAAGAATTGTGTTTTGTTTACTTAGTTTTCCTGTAACCTATTCCCTATTCTTCAGGGCGTAGCGCAGCTCTCGGCAACTACTGCCGTTTTTGTAGGATCTCTGTTGTACCTGCATGGTGAATATATATATATATATATATATATATATATATATAATGTTAGCCCAGCATGGTGGTTGCACGGGATTGTATTCTCTTTCTCCTGTTAAATCTTGTAACTTGTAGTAGGAGTATGCATGGGGCATCAAAAAGATGTCACTTCTGTTCCTTTAAGTTAATTGTAAGCTGTGCTAAGACTCTAAATTGGTGATATTTGTAGTACTGCATGGTGAGAGAGGTTTAATTACTGTTATTTTCGCACTGTTTGATACAGCTACTGGGAAACAAATAGGAACAGATGATATGTGATTGTTAGATCAAATCAAAGTATCTAACCAGAGCCCGTTGATACAAAGGAAGCTAGTAGCGCAGTTCGTTTTACCTAGATACCGAAATAAAAGTTAATTTTCGTCTTGATATGTGTCACTGAATGTTGCAGAACTTTTCTGCTCTCTCGTCTTACTTTTCGTTTTGGTTCCTAGACCTCAAATTTCTAGCAACTCAGCAACTGCATCGTTGGAAAAGTAATATTTTAATTCCAGATTTTATAGTGAGGTGAATATTGTAAATAACTAGTGATACATAAATTAACACTAACAGCAGGCAACACATTACGCTTCGAGTTATGCTTAAGAACATTATATAAAAGAGTCGATCGGTGAAACAAACGACTTACAGTTAGCTTGTTGAAGAACAGGAAGAGTTACAAGTTCGATGTAGTGTAGAACGTAGATGAAACAATGAAGCAAGCGGTTGCGTAGATGTGCGCTACTCAGAAACCTTATTGCTGCCCAGTACAGCTTTTCTCTGCGACAATGGTCTGGGGATCCCTCTTCATTCCTTTTGGGTGCATGCCGAGAAGAAAGGCTGACGAAGTTTAGCGGCTCAACCCTCCAACACAACTCACCAGAGGAGGACGAAGATGCGAAACTGAATGGAGAGATTCGTGTCCTTTTGAACCTGGACGTCTCTAGGTCATTTTAAGGACGTAATTAATCTCTAGTAACTAACACCATTAATATAAATTAATTTATTTGTAACTGTTAATTCAAATCAAATAATGGTATTTATAACTGCTCCTGACAAGCTCAAACAAAAGAAAAGAGAAATATACAGTTAGAAAAACAAGGAGATGATAGTCATTCATGACCAATTAATCATAATCATGATCAGGTAATAGTCATTCACACTAGTTATTGGTCATGTACGACTAGCTCATGATCATGCACGACCAGCTCACGAGCTCGACCAATTTTGCTTGATAGTCTTTACAACCAATCTAGTTGAATAGTTGACCTATGTTCCACACTAGACTAAACCATACATGCTTTGGAATTTTCAACGGAAACGATCTTAGTAAGTGGGCAAATTTCCAAAATGCACAACGAAAACAGACCATGTTACTTTCAAGTCTGTAGACCGGACATTGAACGGTATAACCCTGAAATTCTGAAAGTGAAGGAATTGTCAGCCCCACCCGTTAAGCTTCTGCGCAATTGCGCACCATACCATCATTCATCTGCAAGAGTATGCGGCAGCCAAATGCGTCGCGGAAGCTTAGCCAGAGACATTTCTCGGCATTTTGGAGCGAGTCGCACTCGCATGAATGTACTGCTGCTCAAGGCCAGCAGTATGCATGCCTCGTAATTCATGCATGCAGGTGCAGCTCTGAAAGATTTTGGTTATCAAGAAGAGCTGCAGTCTGCAGAGAAGACTGACCGACTTACTCACTTGTACGAACCGTTCTGTGTGTCGATCTTCGAAGTCCAATGATTCAGAGTATGAACCGTACCATAGCCTTGAGAACTTGGAAGGTGATGCCATGAGAACTTGGAAGGTGATGCCATGCATGACGCATTGACGCGTTTGTTTGCCGTGTAATTTTTCTGTGCCAGAGTGTTTGGAAAGGGTCAGTCTCTGGCAATGTGCGCTAGCTAGCTCTGGTTAGCTAGAGGTCCTGCGCCTCACGAAACTCTGCAGAAAATGACATTCTGACTCGGCTGCACCGCGCCACCGCCACTAAATTTTCAGGCAAGGTGCAGGTGTGGCGTACGTCTCGCGTTATCGCGTGCTAATTCAGCTCATTTGTACTGTATATAACGAATGCATCATGGCTTGAGCTCGAGGCGAAAATGGCGGAGTGGCCGAGGAGGAGCTGCCGGTTCGCCGTTGCTTCCCTCATTTTGCTCGCGTTTTGGTTTTGGGATGCATCTGCGGCGGCAGCGGCAATGGCGTCCGTGCGAGCCGACGCCCCGGCGAACCTGCGTGTCAGCGACCCACGCGGTGATGCTACCACGGCAGCGCATGCTGGTACACTGAAGAACAGCTTCTACGGGGCGTACCTCACGTGAGGATGCTTCTGGTAGCCGTCCGATCGTGGGGTATGTTACCATAGAATTTTTTTCGTTTTTGGCAATGATCATATGCTATTAAGTCCTCAAATATATCAGTTTTATGACACATTTTAAGTGAATTAAACTATTGTTAAGTTTTATAGGGAAAAGTGTCAAATTTTTAGAGTGACTTTTAGAATTTATTTATAGTGGATTTAAACACACTAAATTGCACCATACATCTATAAAGTTGTGCAGGTGCCTCAATTACGTCACTAAACAGAAGTGTGTATTATGAACCCGAACCTGTTTAATTATTATTTTTACATTATTAAGAGTTCATTTCAATTCCAATTCATACGGGCATAACACTTCTTAGAGATATGGCAAGCCCTTCCCTATCTCCGTCATTCACGTTCTGACCAATCTCTTTCCTCCCCCTTACCGTCTCTCCTAATATCTAGTTTCATAAGCACATTCACTAGGATTACTTTGTAAGGTAGTGGATTTATTGGACAAGGATCCTGTGCAGTTAGAATAGGGACTGCCAAGTTTGCAATCCTATTCAACCGGTTGATCGAAAAGCGATGCGATTTTTGGTTACCGTAGCAAAACACTGTAGCATCCGTTTTTACCGATCTAAACCACCGATTCGCTCATCCAACGGTTTGATTGAATGAGACTGTAAACTTGACAGTCCCCATTCTAACTGTCAAGGATCTTTGTCCGGATCTATTTCTAGCCTCTGTATTTTAAGGTGTGCATTTAGAGGGTACACGCATATATACATATGGTGTAGGTCACTGAAAGTGTATGCGCGCGTGCGCATTCCTTATAATAATAAAAAAGGCTCGCTGGTTGGCATGATATTGTTGGGCCCACCGCTCAATAGTGTAGGGGATGAGCCATTGAGCTTTTCATTCCCTCTATTAAGGGTCTGTTTGTTTCAGTTTTGGATTCTTTAAAAGCTGATTCTGGATTATGGTTTTTGAGAAGCTGATTCTTCAAAAGCTAGAATCCAAAAGCACATATGAAGTGGATTGTGGATTCTAGTGTATATGAGTGGGGTGGATTGTCATAATCGGATTCTAGAATCAGGCTGTTTGTTTCTGATTCTGCTTTTAGGACCAGAATCCAGAATCAAAAGCTAAAACAAACAGACCTTAAAACCGTGCTATAGTTCCCGCGTTCTAGTCTACTAAACCCAACAAAAATAACTATATTTATCACTTACACCTACAAGTCATCTTGGTTTATTAATACCCCGGCTCATACAAGTAATTTTACCACTTAATTTTCTCTCCAACCATTTGCTCAATGCATGACACATGAATGATCATACAGATATCATCCCACAAAGACATGTTTGGGGTTAATACTACTAACGGTGACACTACAGTGAATTGTTCACTGTTCTAGCTTTTTTTCACAGAACTAGCCATTGGGAAAAAAATTCGGAAATGCCCTGTTGGCCCGCGAATTCCTCATATCGGGAGAGCGGAAATCACTACGGCGTGACACGTGGCGATTTTCCGCGGAATGGTGGCGATGATATCTGATTTCCCGCATTGTGGAGGGCGGCGAGACATTTCAGCTGTGCAGTGGCGCGAGAAATGCTTGTCGTGTCGCACGGCTGTAAGAGATTCCCGCTTGACCGACAAGAATCCCGCGAACGGGCTGCGTGAAAAAAAGAAACGCCACACCCCCACTTCGCGGAAAATTCAATTCCCACACCCTGGTTCCGTGATAATTATCCCGCGCTACCATTCCGCGGAAATATGCCACGTGTTGCGTCGTAGTGATTTCTGCACTCTCCGCACGCTTAATTTGCGGGCCAAGGAGCTATTTCTGTAAAAAAAATTCTACGACGCTAGTTCAGTAAAAAAATTAGGAGGGTTAGAATAGTGAACAGTTTTACTACGGTTAAGAGAGAGGGAGCCTTTGTAAGTTGTAAGGTACGGCGAGTCGGAACAAACAGTCACTTTAAGGCATGCATAGTATGAGATACACTTACCAGCGTTAAGAAAATGGCACATCGTATAGGCGCTAAGTATATTTTCCTCTGGGTATACCTAGTTTGAGGTCAAACTCGAACTAAAAAAAAATTAAGAACACTCTTTTAGGATATCATCTATCATTTTCTCCATCTATCTCCATTTTTAACTAGGCAAAATTTCAACTCTAGAAACTTCAAGTCAAAAATTTTCAACTCAAAGAGTTTTGGATCGCTCGAAATATTTTGAATCATTAAAATTTCAACTTAGAAAATTTCAATTTGGGAACTTTCAACTCAGAAGAATTCAACACCTAGGAACTTTCAACTTGGGAAATTTCAAATTAAGAACTTTCAACTTTGAAAATTTCAACTTAGGAAATTTCAAATAATAAAAATTAATGTATGGAAATTTCAAAAACATTCTATTAAAAAAATTGTTTGAAAACTATCAGTTAAAAAAAACTTTAGGTTCGAAACTTTTGATTTCAAAAGACTTTAGGTTCAAAAAGTTTCGACAAAAAAATTTGATAAACTTTCGATTCATGAAACTTTCGGTTCAAATTTTTTTGAAAATGGTTAAACAATACTTCTAATTCAAAAACTCAGTGGAAATTTGAAAACAATAACTTTTTTGGGTTTGGGGAGAAGGAAATGGGCCATGAGGAAAATGCGATGAAGGAGATGTTGCCAAATGTTAGGACAAGAGAACTTTGAGGGAGAAGAAAGGAGGTGTCACTACCGTCACAACTAGAGAGTACCCTGACAAAATCTAGGTTTATTACTCCATTCTCTCTCCAAAACCGGCCCATTACTAAATAAAATATCACCATTTTTTTTTCTTCCACCCTACTCTCTCTCCCCACAATTTCAATTACAGTTGGGTATAGAATCCTTTCCTTGGCTTGATGGTCCCACCCTATCTACAGTGACAGGTGCTACTGTGATCTCGGCTACCTGCCGAGCCTGGAGCGCAACAGGGTTTTACAATTTTCGTTCGGAGATGATATACGTGACGCAACGAAGCCAAAAGCACATTCTCGTACACTCTCCGCTCCGCGGTCGCCGCCGCCGCCCTACGGCTACGTATATACGATGGGTCCTGTGAGGAGGGCGGCGGCGACGTCACCAGCTACAACGCCGGCCCGCGATTCTAGCCTTGTCGCCCTGATGCCAACCTCCCCGTCACAATTCACACCGCGCCGCCGCCGGCTGCGGGGAGGCGTACGGCAGGAGGATTGCCATCTTGCCGATGGCACGGACGGGGATGTAGGCTCGCGGTCTCGCGTGCCGTGGTTCCCATCTTCCGTGCAGAGGCGTCGTGTACAGCGTGAGGTTGAAGCCCAGCCCCAGCTTGCGTGGCGCAGGCCCGTCCGCCCAAGGTTCGCCGTTCAATCTTGACTCCTCCCTCCGCTCGACGAATTTTCAGTTCTAATTTTGGGCCCTAGCGTTCGGCTTATTTTTGTTTGCGACTACCATGAGAAGGATTTCTGCAATTTAGTACTCGCTTATTTCTTTTTTAATGTCGTTTTAGAAGGTGTTCAATTAACCTTTTAAAATTTGTGACGCTAATATGCACAAAAATATTTTGGATTTATCATCGAAAATATTTCTATATTATTATATTTTTAATAGTTTTACTATCATATAATTAGAAAAAAAAGTGGCCTCAAATGACAAGTAAAAAGGAAAGGAAGTAGTATCAAACAATGACGCTGATGCGATATGATCGGATCATATTGTAGTGGTTGAAAAGTATATCGTAGTACAAAATACAAACATAAATCAGATTGAAAAAAGATTATGTGAATATCTTAGATTGGGTGAAGCTCACAACATATCTAAGATCTTGATTTTAGTTTAAGTCTTTAATGAAAAAAATGTTTCCTTTTTTTGTTCTGGCGTGTTATAAAAATTTCTGTTTTAATATTTTTTTAGATTATACTAGTAGAGGCACATGTTTTAACGTGTAACAGTATATATACCAACCGAAACAAAGTATATATAAACTATATACATCCAGATATGTGAACCCATTTTAACCATTCATTTCTCTCAAAATATCCATTGATTGTATTGAGAACTGAAAGTTTCTTGCAACTTGCAAATTAGAAGCAGTCAAGCAGTGGGGATGAGGCCACATGTATTGTTGTATTTTCCTGAAAGGCATAGCCACCCACAATTTAGCATGAGTTTAATGGGCAAAAATGGACTTTAGGCAGATTCATACTGTGGTAGAAATCCTTAGTATTGCACAATACTTAACTCATTAACTGCTCGTTGCTTTAAGCATCGGCTGAAGGTCTTATTTGGTAAATATAAGGGGCATATACGTAAATTGCAAAACTGCTGCATTACATAGTAAAAAAATAGTGCAGAGTATTTGTTTTAATTTTCCGTGTATACTTCTCCGATGGAATGCACTTTAGCAGTATTGCAAAGCAATCATGTAACCTCCCATTTATGTGAATAAGTGCAATGCCACATTGTGATCATCTTAAAAAAATTGACTAGTTTTAGTCATTAGTGTAAGAGATGTGCTATGAACTATGAAGTTCTCTTTTCCCATAGGGCATGAGAAGATTGGCTTGGCACTTGGACATGATGCTAACACTTTTCTTAATTCGGATATCAAGATAACAAATGCCAGAGAATTAATGAGAGGAGACTCAGGTGCTGTCCCTGGAGGCTATGAGAAGAAGCTTAGGATTGCTGTGCCACAGAAACATGGTTTTAAAGCTTTTGTGAATATTACTCATCCTAATACCAAGAGACAAAAGGTCACTGGCTACAGCATTGATATCTTCAAGGCCGCCATGAAGAAGCTACAATATCGTCCGCAATATGAGTTTTGTGTCTTTGACGGCAATTATGATGATTTAGTACGCAATGTATCTTTAGGGGTGAGCCTTACTGCTGCATACTACTCGCTTACGTAGTTATAGTGCATTCTTTTGGAAGGTTTGACTTACAATGCTTTAATCTTGTCACTAGATATTATTCTCTCTCATGAAGTTATGATTTTCTGGGGGATAAACAGGTGTTCGACGCAGCAGTAGGTGATGTGACCATAACTGCCGAACGTGCCAGCTACGCAGACTTCACAATGCCATTCACAGAGTCTGGTATGTCTTTGCTTGTGCTTGCCGAGGATGACTCGAAAACAATCCAGTGGATATTTTTAGAGCCACTGACGATGGAACTTTGGTTTGCAACCGTGGGCTTCTTCTTCTTCACCGGGTTTGTTGTGTGGATGATTGAACGACCCAGAAATCCGGAGTACCAAGGGTCAAGTTTGAGACAGCTGAGCACTGCGTCCTACTTTGCTTTCTCCACTCTAACGTTTTCTCATGGTTAGCACTTCCAGATCAAGTTCCTGACAGTTTGTTTATGGTTCCTAAGTTGTTTAATTAAGTTCTTACAATAGTTCTCAAATAATCCCTTTTTTTGGTTATTCCATGTGCAGGTCAAATTATCAGGAGTCCTCTGTCAAAAATCGTTGTGGTGATATGGTGCTTTGTAGTGCTGATATTAGTGCAGAGCTACACAGCAAGCTTGTCATCCATGCTAACAGCAAAGAGGCTCCGGCCTTCGGTGACAGATCTCGACCAGCTCCGGAACAATGGCGATTTCGTTGGGTACCAGTATGCAGGATTTGTGCACTCCGTCTTGAGAAAGGAAGGTTTCAGAGAGAATAGGTTAAGGCCGTATAAAAAGAAAGAGGAATATGCTGAAGCTTTGAGGAAGGGGTCCAAGAATGGAGGCGTGTCAGCTATCGTTGATGAGATCCCCTATTTAACTTCTTTCCTCTCAGACCCTCAATACAGGAAAGATTTCCAGATGGTCAATCGCATATACAAGAACCCTGGACTCGGTTTTGTAAGCCTCTCACTCTAGTGCTTTGGTAGATTCACTTTTTCATCCTTAAAGAGCTATGCTGCATGCTGGGACAAAATAAGCTGGCCTAATCAGCATCAATTTTTTTTTTCATCTTCAGGTTTTCCCTCTAGGTTTTCCATTGGTGCATAATCTTTCTACTGCTATCCTGAACGTGACAGGAGGGCGTGAGGGCTCCCTTATTGAAGCAAAATGGTTAGGCACAGGTGCACCGTCAACCAGTTTTGGCAGACCCAACACTGATTCCACGTCTCTCACTCTGCGAAGTTTCTCAGGTCTGTTCATCATCACCGGATGTATCTCAGCTCTCATGCTGCTGATAAGCATCGCCAGGTCGGCTCATGCCAATTACACGGAAGTGAGAGATTCTGACATGCGAAGTGCCGATGGGGATGGTAGAAGTGATGGTCATGGAGAATCTAGTCCAGTGCAGAACGGCATCGGCAACGGATCTGTGACTGATCAGCCCCACCATGAACCTGGAAATTATGATTCCCATGGTGTCCATCGGAGCGGCGAAAGCGCTTGTGACGATGAGCTTAGTCCAATGCAGAATGGCATTCACAATGGCTCTGTGCCTGCACATTCCATCCAGATCGAAATGAACACTGGCTGAGATGCCGGTGCTGTTCTGCATAGCGCGCTTGGAAGAAAACAAAAGACACTTCATCTTCTGCAGATAGTCGCCAATATGCTACTACGTAAATGAGGGCAGGTCAGCCAGAAGCCCACAAGTCTTGGTGACTGATGACAAGATTTATCGTCTGAAATTGTTGTCATTTGGTGTTATTTCATGAAATTAATGAAGTTACTCGATAGAAGGTACTCCCTTCGGTCACAAATAGTACACCGTCTTCAAAACACAACTTTAATAACTAATTTCTATTATAATATACTTATTAAACTTGATAAAATTATAGTATTATAAAAGTACTTTTCGAGACAAATATGTAACCAATTTAAATATTTAAAAGATATTGATAGCCAAAATCTTGAAAGTATGACTATTTTATACCCAAAATGACAATTATTTGTGACCGGATGGAGTACTGTATTATGTATATGACCAGGGGTGTAAAGTGCTACCAGTCTACTGGCGAATGCCAAGTTAGAATCCTAGCTGCGTGATTGTTCTGGGAATTAACCAGATTTGTCTGATCTACAGTTCTACACCTTGGGACGGTAACCACACATTGTTACTCAGAATCTTTTTGTTGTTTTTATGTAGATGCCCAAACAAGGGTTTTTTTTCGTTCTTGATCATTGAGCCCCGCAAAGCTTGATGAGTTTGCCCTCTGTTCTTACTTTGTGCACTTACCTGATACTTCTCGTTTTTGTTTCTGGACTCAAATTTCTCCTGAATTCAGGAAGTGAAGGAACTGTCAGACCCACATGAGGTTCTGCGTAATTGCGCATGTATGATGTATATCTGCCAGATTATCTTAATGATACAGAAGCTAACTTGAGAGACATTCCAGACTTGGCCCAGGCCTCGGCCGGGCTGGCGGGCTTTTGATTCTGGACCATTTTTTCCTAAGTGGGCCATTAATTTCGGGCTATTTTCTCATAGGATTTCGATGGCAGACCTGTCTCCGCCACTGGTTCGAAACGAGTATATGTCCTGAACTAGTCGGTACTCCGTGCGTTCCGCACTGGTGTAATAAAATTGTATGTTCATAGGTGTAAAATTAATGATCTATATTCAAACATTCAGGAACAATTATGATTGCCAATTATATAATAAAAGTCGACGACAATGTTTTACGTTTAGTAAGAAAGGATAATTATATTAGAAATTCTTAAAAAACATTTGGTTATTAATTCAGCAGACCCTAACTATGATTAATAAAAAAAATAACAACCAATGGATGTTACTGAAGAATATGCATTCCTGGATGCGATGGACCCTAAGTGAGATTGAATTCTAGCCATTAGATGTGAGGGAACCATTCTTAATTATTCAGACTAAAAAGATAATAGTCCAAGTTATCAAAAAGAAAAAGGAGGCCCTTGTGCCTCAAAAAAATTCCTTGGCACATGTGCGCGCGTGTGGAGTGTGTGGGGTGCGTCGTGTGGAGTGTGTGGGGTGCGTCGTGTGGAGTGTGTATCCTTGTACCCTTCAAAAAGAGATATCACAGATCCCCTTCCTTCTTTATCTATTACTTCTTTTATTCTACCTTTTGTTCCTTCATTCTCTATTTTTTTATTTTGTTTTATTCTATTTTTCCTTTTTGCCCCAGATGGAATGGTGCTTGAACAAACGAAAAATTTTATAGGAACTGCCCAGTTGGTTGAAGGACTAAAGTACACCATTTATTTTAGTGAGGCAGATTGAAATATTTTAGACTAATAAGATAATGTTCAATTGTAGAAAAATAAAATTGTGTTTTCAATAGTAAGTATTATAGTAAAAACTAGCAAATACAAATATATTTTCAGAATCTAGCTGCTCAATTGCACAGGCAAACTTGGCTAGTTTGAAAGAAAAACATAATGAAAGCCCCATATGTAAATGGCTTGCAAAATGTCTTAACATTTCATGAATGTAAAACATATGCAATATTAGACTTGCTTTGTCTAATTATCAAGAACACAATGGATGAAACAAATTTTAAATCAGACCTAACTCTTTTTTAAAAGATGTGATCATTAGTCCTTCTAACTATATGTACTCCCTCGATTGGTTTTTACAGGGTGTATTTTGACCGGACAAATAGAAGAAAGCTCCAAGATTGAGAAAGTCATCAAAGAAAATGAGTAAAGTATCCTTCCATTAAGGGTTTTGGAAAGATGAGAGAGACTAGTTTATAAGGGCAAAAGAGAGAAAATAGCCTTAAATATGCATTCATGCCTTATAATTTTCAATAAGAATGTAGACCAAAAGGGATGTATAAAAATCAACATGGGAGTATGGATTAGTACTAACTGTTGGGATTGTGGTCGCGTTGCCGAGGAAACAAGCTCACAAAAGTAGAAGACACAATATGTAGTCCCGACAATCTCTCAACTTTATTGATTGGGTGGATGCTAAATCTGTATGTGTTCACAATATGCAGTCCCTCCCCTTTATATAGTAGAGGAAGGGTGCCTTTTTTGCTGTGTTCTTCAAGGCGCCAGAATCTAGGCGGGCAGCACACCGACGCCTAGTGTCGGCGTTTCGGGCACCGACGAGTGAATTTTTAAGTCTAAGGGGCCGCGCGTTCCCTCTTCTTGAATGGTTAGACTCGGGAGCCCAAGATGTATATTTGTTCGGGCCGAAAGTCCCTACTCTAGTTCGCGTGGTGGTGGTGTATTGCCTTAGGTGCAGATGGCTGCACGATTTTTACAAATGGGAGCTGAGAGCTCGAGAATGTGAGAGCAAGAACAGCCTATTTGAGAAGACTGAGAGGAGGGCGCTCTTTTCTTTTTTTCTCCTCTCCTTTCAGGAGGGTCCTGCCTCCCTTTATATAGCCGGAGGGGGCAGGTTACATGGGAAATTGGGAGAGGAAGAGATGAGGTGATCTATGCTATGCTGGGAGCTCTGGTCCTTCGTCTTGACGATTCAGCGTCTGCCTCACCCCATGCCGGGTTGGTGAACTTGCTGAGCAGAGCAATTTGCCGTTTCCTTGGGAAATAGCGCACCTGCCCTCTGCAAGTCTGTCAGGCGCTGACGTTTGCCTCGGGAGGGAGCGCGTCTTCGCACCGCGCGTGTCCGGTCGATGAGACCGGGGCTTGACTTTGGCGACCTCCTCGCTACCTCGGGAAGGAGCCACCTGCTCCCGCACAGTCACTCTGAGCCGTTGTGTTCACGGGGCACGTGGCTAATGACTGGCGGAGGCCCGACACGTGGCCCGCAGCGGAGATCGCTTCAACTTGGTCGGAGCTCGTGGGGAGCCCGACCCGTGGCGGGGGTCGGCCGCCCCATCGAGTCGGAGACGAGCTTGGGGAAGCTCGTTAGGTCGGGGATGAGCGTGAGGCAGCTCGTCAGGTCGGGGGCTAGCTTGAGGCATCCCATTAGGTCAGGGGCTAGCTTGAGGCAGCCCATTAGGTCGGGGACGAGCGTCCCTCGTGGCCCCATGGGGCTTTTGGTCGAAGTCGGTCTTGGGACGGCCCGTTTGTTACTCCGGGCCGTTGGGGTACCCATGGTACGAGTACTCGTCAGTAGCTCCTGAACCCCCGAGCGAGTTCGTTAGATACGATCGGGGGTTTAGCTTGGTTGGCGAAACATGTTTGAGTGTGGCGGCCAGACTTGGTCAGCCGATCTGACTGGCCTGGTCCGTTGGTTCCTGCCTGATGTGTCTGAGCGCATTCGGCAGCTGCCGGAGGACTGGGCAGGGGTAGCACTGCCGCCGAAAGCCTTTAATTGCTTCGTTGCGTGCGTCGCGCATGAGTTGGCACGTCTTGACCATACGTCTTCCCGGCCGCTTCGGAATCCGGCGAAGGACGTTTCGTCTTCCCGCGTTTGCATTTACTAGGAGTCGTTTGGCCTTCCTTCATTCGGGTATATAAAGACTTCACCGCTCGCTTGAGCGGTTGCCCCCAGCCTAGAATCCTCCTTTACAACCTTTTGATGGCTTCGCCGCATCCGCTGGTCTTTAGCTTCGGTGATGACAATGAGGTGAAGGAGGAAGATCTCTGGCTCGAGTACTGGGCAGACTACGACCGGGCGATGGCCGAGCTCGCGGAGGAGGAGGCCGTGGCCCGCGACACTGCCGCCGTCGATTCGATGCTCGAGGTCGTTCCACGGCTATACAAGGCGAGGAGCGCCCTCATCGAAGCAGTAGGGCGTGTGCGCCGGGCGTAGACCTTAGGTTCTTTCATAGTATTATGTAATGATCGAACCGAAGGGTCTATAATAAAAACTTTTTCTTTCTTTTTGATCGCTGTATCTGCGTGATGACTTCGCTTTAGGCGCTTTGCCGGACTACTCGAGCCTCCGAGGGTCAGTAGTCGGCACGTGGCCATTTCACTTAAGCACGGGCATCTAAATGCCTTACGCGCCACCTTGGTTGGTGCGGACGACCAGACGCCTCTCGGGAGGTTTCGGTGTCCGAGCGTTGTATAATGTCATAGCTGGACGGGGCCTAGGTCAGCGCGGACGACCAGATGCCTCTCGGGAGGTTCCGGTGTCCGAGTGCTCGTTTAACGTCAGGGCGGAGGCCTAGGTCGGCGCGACGCGACGGATGCCTCTCAGGAGGTTCCGGTGTCCGAGTGCTCGTTTTACGTCGTAGCTGGACAGGGCCTTGGTCGGCGCGGATGACCAGATGCCTCTCGGGAGGTTTTGTTCGTCTGAGTGCTCGTTTTACGTCGTAGCTGGACGTGCCTTGGTCGGCGAGGACGACCAGATGCCTCTCGGGAGGTTCCGGTGTCCGAGTGCTCGTTTAACGTCGTAGCTGGACGGGGTCTAGGTCGGCGCGGACGACCAGATGCCTCTCGGGAGGTTCCGGTGTCCGAGTGCTTGTTTTACGTCGTAGCTGGACGGGGCCTTGGTCGGCGCGGACGACCAAATGCCTCTCGGGAGGTTCCGGTGTCCGAGTGCTCATTTAACATCATAGCTGGACAGGGCCTAGGTCGACGCGAATGACCAGATGCCTCTCGGGAGGTTCCGGTGTCCAAGTGCTCGCTTTACGTCGTAGCTGGACGGGGCCTTGGTCGGCGCGGACGACTAGATGAGGTTCTGTTCGTCCGAGTGCTCATTTTACGTCGTAGCTGGACGTGCCTTGGTCGGCGAGGATGACCAGATGCCTCTCGGGAGGTTCCGATGTCTGAGTGCTCGTTTAACGTCGTAGTTGGACGGGCCCTAGGTCGACGCGGACGACCAGATGCCTCTTGGGAGGTTCTGGTGTTCGAGTGCTCGTTTAACGTTGTAGCTCGACGTGTGCTCATTTTACGTCGTAGCTGGACGTGCCTTGGTCGGCGCGGACGACCAGATGCCTCTCGGGAGGTTCCGGTGTCCGAGTGCTCTTTTAACGTCGTAGCTGGATGTGTGCTCGTTTTACGTCGTAGCTGGATGGGGCCTTGGTCGGCGCGGACGACCAGATGCCTCTCGGGAGGTTCCGGTGTCCGAGTGCTCTTTTAACGTCGTAGCTGGACGTGTGCTCGTTTTACGTCGTAGCTGGACGTAGGGCGTCCATCTCGAGTCCCCATCGGGAGAGGGTTGCAGCGAGAGGAGTGGCCGCTGTCTGTCCCACGTATACACCCCGTCCGCAGGTGTGGGACCTGGAGGGGGTGAGCAAACGCGCGTTTACCTGCGTCGGTTTGAACGCCGTGCTCGTGGAGCTACTAACGGGTGATCCGAGTGGGACCTAGAGATCCCTCCCAAGGGGGACCTTTCCAAGCGGACGATCCCAACGTAGGGTGTCCAGCCCACTGGGGGCGACCCATGAGAAACCTTTCTTTACTCGATCCCGTATCGGACTCTGGGTCGTCCGCCGACCCAGAGCACAGCAGGCTGTCACCCATTTGATGGGTTCCGCGAGAGAGCGTGAAGTATGATCTCGGACACGAGTTAAGGCAATTGGGTCGTCCGCCGACCCAACTCGGGGCCCACTGGGGGCTCGCCTTGTCCTCGCCCCTTGCTCAAATTTCGCGCGAGGCTGGTTTTACGCCGTAGCTTGGCGGAGGGCGTCCACCCCGAGTCCTCATCTGGTGAGGGCATCTGCGAGAGGAGAGGCCGCTATCTGTCCCACGTATACGCCCCGTCAGCATGTGTAGGACCTGGAGGGGGTGAGCAAACGCGTGTTTACCTGCGTCGGTTTGAACGCCGTGCTCGTGGAGCTACTAACGGGTGATCCGAGTGGGACCTGGAGATCCCTCCCAAGGGAGACCTTTCCAAGCGGACGATCCCAGCGTAGGGTGTCCGGCCCACTGGGAGCGACCCATGAGAAACCTTTCTTTACTCGATCCCATATCGGACTCTGGGTCGTCCGCCGACCCAGAGCACAGCTGGCTATCACCCATTTGATGGGTTCCACGGGAGAGCGTGAAGTATGGTCTCGGACACGAGTTAAGGCGATTGGGTCGTCTGCCGACCTAACTCGGGGCCCACTGGGGGCTCGCCTTGTCCTCGCCCCTTGCTCAAATTTTCGCCGGGGCGGCTTGAGTCCACTTGGTGGATTTAAGCCTTTGGAGCCCGCAGCTATCGACCGGACCCCGGGCGCAAGCTATCGAGCTCTTTTGCCACTTTGGGACCACGGCGGCCCAGTGGGCCTTTCGCACACGCTTCGGGGCAGCCGACCCGGCCCGAAGGCGGAGACCGAGGGATCATAGGGTGCGCTGCTCGAAGCGGTGTCTTCGCATCCCCTGCAATCCTATCAGACTTAAATGCGTAGAGAGGAATTGGAAATCATAGCGGTTACCAGAGGCCTGGCGTGGCAGTCGAGGGGAAAGGGCGTGTGACGCCTCACCTGAGGAGGTGTCTGTTCGACTGGTGCCTGCTTGGCTCGGCACATGTTCGGCTTCTATAAAGCTGGCACGGGGACGCTTGTGCAGTTCACTTGCCTTTGCTTTCCTCGCCTTCTCGTCTTTGCCTGCGACAAGAGAAAAACAGAGCGAGGGAGCCGAAGAAAAAGATATCTCCACCTTCTTCTTCCCTTACTTCTCAGCCAGTCTTCGACTCCGGCGATGTCGTGGCCAGAATGCTCTGCTCGGCCTAGCCGTGCGCTTGGCCTGGAGAAGAAGGGGTTCCTCCCCTCGCAGGATTTCTCGAAGTGGAGGGTGCCGACGGGGGTCGCCGTCCCTTCGTCGGGGACGACGAAATCGTGGTGCCTGCCTCATTCTTCGAACGGGGTTTTGGACTACCGCTGCACCCATTTGTCCGAGGGCTGCTGCACTATTATGAGGCGGAGGTACACCACCTCAACCCCAACGGCGTGCTCCATATAGCAGTCTTCATTACCCTGTGCGAGGCTTTCTTGGGGATCGATCCTTATTGGGCACTTTGGAAGCATTTCTTTCATGCCCGGCTGAGGAAGGACAAGCCGACGGACGCCCCGGCGCCCATGGGTGGTGTGGCCTTTCAGCTGCGCGATGGCCGCGCATCGGACTACATCGACGTGAAGCTGCCGTCATCAAACCGGGGCTGGCACTCCGAGTGGTTCTATGTTCGGAACCTGGGAGGCAGCGCCCCTGTCTTCAGCGGCCGTCTTAACGAGGTGAGGGCCCAGTGGACTTGGGGTGCCGACCGGAAGGAGAGGAACAGGGTGACTGAGATCATCGACCGGATCAAGGCCCAGAGGGAGCGAGGGTTGACCGGCGATGTTGTTGTACGTGCGTTCATGAAGATGCGCATGCAACCCCTTATGGACAGGATGCGCCCCATGTTCCAATATGAGGGCGTGTCTGATTCCATGAGGATGGCGAGACCAGAGCTCTCCGCGTCAGAGGTGGGGGCTCGGGTGTCCGCCGTTACGGGTGGCAGCACCTCTGAGGCAGCGGGTGGCCACCCCGAGCCGTTCTCGGCGCGCAATCTCCCGGACCTGGTAAGTTGAGAAGATCTCTTCCCTTCCTCTCTTTTTTTTCAGCCCTTCGCACTTGGTCTGACTAGTATCTCCGTGATTTCCAGGGGCTCGCCGGGATGGTCTCCCAGGCGTTGCTGCCGGGGGAGAAGGAGCTGAGGGCCATGGTCCAGGCGGACTCCGCGCAGCGTGAATCCGTGCGCAAAAAGCGAAAGGAGGAAAGGAGGAGGGAGAAGAAGAAGCGGTCTTGTGGCGAGGGCGCAGCGTGGAGGAGGTCTCGATCGACCGCCATTGAATCGGCCGGTGCGGGTCGACCTCGGCGATAAGCGGTGGCGGTGACGACCCATTCCGCGGGTGGGCTCGGCCGACCGTGGCGGCGGTCCAAGCGAGGTGCCACGTATTGCCGTATCACGCCTCGGTGAGGCATCCTTGGGAAGCGGAGGGTGATTCGCCTCGCGGGGGGCCGACGAAGGCGTGGTTTCCCGCTCCGCTTCGTGGCGTAAGTACTTTTCTCATCCCCGAGTCGTATTGTAGCGGAGTAGTTCGAGTAGCTTTTAACCGACCGCTGTGTACAGGTCTTACACGGGGGCAATCGTAGTAGCGGTGGTGCGCCCGACTGGAGCCTCGGGAGGGCCGGCGCCGTCCGCGCAGCCGACGGGGGCCGAGGAGACACGGGTAGAGCCGGGATTGTCAGTGGAGACGGCGTCGCTGGCCGGGCGGCAGGGTCGAGGCACCGTGGCGGCGCTGAGTCGTTGGTGGAGCCGACGTTAGTCGTGGCGCCGGTGGCCGAGCCCGAGTGCAGGGGAGGTCCGACGACCCTCAGCGAGTCGGGGCCTCGCCCAGAGATCGAGGGGGTCACGGAAGAACTCCCGCCGCCACCGCCGGGGAGGCCGCCGGCCTACGCGGTCCCGCTCTCGGAGGGGATCCTGCCGTCGTCACTCGGGAGCCCGTTGACGGAGTGGCCAGTGTCGGGCGTCGTCCCGAGCCGCGGGAGGTCTTTGGGCGACCCTGCCGGACAAGTCGCCGGGGCCGCTCTAGGGGGGTTCACTCGGCCGCTCGAGAGACCATCTCCCGCACAGGACGACCTGGCGGCGTGCGGGAAGTGGGAATCCTTTCAGGAGAGCGCTCGGGGGGTCGAGGCCGAGATGGGCCAGATCCACAAGGGGTTGGCTCTCACCCTTGACTCCTCCAGCAAGGTTTTGGATGCGGTCAGTGGGGGAATTGTCCCGATCTGTGTGGTAAGCCGAGCAAACTCCCATCTTTGTCGCCCTTGATGAGTTTTGCACTGAACCTAACGGGGCGTTCGTGTTTCGCAGCGCTTGTGGGCCCGCTCGGAGGACCAGTCCGAGCTCCTCCGACACTTGGACGGCCAAAGGGCGGCCGCTGAGGAGGAGCGCGATCGTCTGCACCCCGAGCTTCGTGAAGCTCTGGGGGCGCTGGCTCGCAAGCGGGAGGAGGTGGGCAAGGTCCGCCAGGAGCTGAGCCAGGTCGGCACGGTCTTGCACGATGTGCGTCGGGCAGAGCAATCCTCGAGGGCGAGGGTAGCCGAGTTCGAGTCCCTCCTGGCGGGATCCAACAGCGCCAAAGACGCTGCCGTTGCCGCGAAGGAGACCGCGCGGTCAGAAGCATCTCATCTCCAAGGCGGGCACGACTTGGCCGAGAAGGGTGCCGAGGAAGCGCGTTCCGAGCAGGACGCCACTCGGAAGGAGCTAGCTTCGATGAGGGCGCTGCAGGAGCGGGCCCAGGAGGAGCTCCGCGCTTTGAAGGGCTCCACGGCTGGTAATTAACCCAACTCTTGGTAGTCAACTTTGCGATCGCGGCATGTGAGGTGTGCTTGCTTGACGCCGTTTTGGTCTGCAGAACTACAGAAGAATTTTAGCGACGCCGTTGAGGCGCGGAGGTTGGCGGTGGAGGAGCGTGACGTGGCGGTCACGGCGCGCGACGTGGCCTTGACGTCGCGGCAGCTGGCGGAGGGAGATCGGGCTGAGCTGTCGCCGAAATTGGTGACGACCGTCAGAGGCGGCCGGGACGTCTGCGACCGGGTGCTCGGGACCGTGCCGGGCCCGAGCTCGCTCACCACCGAGCTAGCCCGCGTGCCCGAGCACATCAACAGCTCGGTGAGCGAGGGCATCATGCTTGGAGCCTGCTCGGCGCTTGTCTGTACCATCTCTTATTTCGATGGTATCAACCTCGCCACGGTCAGCAGCGGGATTGCTGGGAATCGGACTGAGGAGGAGGTCGACAGGTTCGAGCTCCAAGTCGAACCATACGCCCGAGTTATTGCTGAACGGATTCCGCCCCAAAGCATCCTCCACAAAGAGTAGGAGGAAAGTTAGAAAAAATCTTAGCATATTTTTCTTTTTGCGATGTAAGAAACTTTAGCATGCAATAAACCAAAGTTTGGCAAGTTCCAGTCTGTCTTTACCACTTTCCTGCTATGACGAGCACTCGGCGACCATAGCTCTAGCAACCGCAGGGGTCGGTCAAGCGTAGGTCGGTGCGCTACCATGAGGGAAGCGTGAAGAGGACAGGAACTTGGTTACGAAGCATTCATGCGCACTTGCTCGCGACAGGAGTGTTCCCGATCGACCAAGGGTTGCCTCCGTAAGGGCACTTCCTTCTACCGCAAAGCGCTATTTGGCAACCGTAGCCGCTGGGGCGTAGGCCGTAGCACTTGGGTCCAGAGGGTTACCGCTCTAGGAGGAACCTTGTGGTCGGCCGAGTCACCGACGCGTGTGAGTGCGTGAACTGGCTGCGTTCGCGCGAGAAAGGAGTGTTCCTGACCGACCGAGGGTTGCTCCGTATGAGCACTTCCTTCTTCCGCAAAGCACTACTTAGCAACCGTAGCCGCTGGGGCACAAGCCGTAGCACTTGGGTTGAGAGGGTTACCATTTTAGGAGGGACCTTGTGGTCGGTCGGGTCACCGACCTGTGTGAGTGCGCTGACTGAAAGCGACCCATACGAGTGTGCCAACTGGTGGCCCCTGAGTGCCGCGCGGCGACCGGGTACTCGGTAGAGGGGTAAAAAAGAGCGAGGGACAAGAAAGAGTTTTAGGGATAGAATCGCCTTAACTTTTCCATGTTCCACGCGTTGGAGATGACGTTGCCATCCATGTCCTTGAGTCGGAAGGTGCCAGGTCGGAGAACCTCTATGACGGTGAAGGGGCCTTCCCACGGTGGTGAGAGCTTGTGCCTGTCTTGGCTAGACTGAACCTGGCGCAGGACCAGGTCGCCCACGTTGAAGGACCGGCCTCGGACCTGACGGCTGTGGTAGCGTCGCAGTGCTTGCTGGTACTTGGCCGATCGTAGAATGGCGACGTCACGCGCCTCGTCGAGCTGGTCGATGGCATCTTGTTGCAAGAAGAGCCCCCGTACCTCGTCAAAGGCTTGTAGTCTCGGGGCGCCGTACTCCAAATCGGTCGGCAAGATAGCTTCGGCACCGAACACCAAGAAGAATGGTGTAAATCTGATCGCCCGGGTCGGTGTGGTTCGCAGGCTCCAGAGGACGGAGGGCAACTCAGCCACCCATCGTCCCGCGAATTTCTTCAGTCGACTGAAGATTCGTGGCTTGAGCCCTTGGAGAATCATACCGTTTACCCGCTCGACCTGGCCGTTGGTCCGTGGATGAGCCATGGCTGCCCAATCGACGCGGATGCTGAAGTCATCGTAGAACTCGAGGAACTCCTTCCTCGTGAACTGCGTGCCGTTATCGGTGATGATGGAGTTCGGGACTCCGAACCGAAAACGATGTCGCGGAAGAAGGTGGCCGCCTGCGCCGATGTGATCCTGGCGACCGGCTTGGCCTCTATCCACTTTGTGAACTTGTCCACCGCGACAAGAAGGTGGGTAAAGCCCCCGAGCACATTTTTGAAGGGCCCGACCAGATCGAGTCCCCAGACCGCGAATGGCCATATGATGGGGATCGTCCGTAGGGCCTATGTCGGAAGATGCGTTTGTCGGGCGAAGAATTGGTATCCCTCGCAGGTGCGAACGATTTGCTCGGCGTCAGACACGGCGGTCGGCCAGTAGAAGCCTTGCCGGAAGGCTTTTCCCACTAGGGACTGGGGTGCGACGTGGTGACCACAAACATCGCCATAGATATCGAGCAGCAGCTGTCTCCCTTGGTCGGCCAGAATGCATTTCTGGAGGACTCCAGTGGGACTCCTTTTGTAGAGGTCTTCTCCGACCAGGACGAAAGACTTCGCCCAACGAGCGAGGCGTCGTGCCTCGGTCACGTCGGTGGGGAGCGATCCATCGGTTAGTCGGTTTATGAAGGGCTTCCTCCAGTCGGGATCGGTCATCAACACATCACGGCCTGACCTGGGCGACTCTACGTCCGACCGTTCGGCGGTCGGAATGGTTACCTCGGACAGGTCGGACGGCCGCTCGGGCGTCGAGACCATTTGGACGGATGGCTATCGAAGATCGCAAGAGAAGATCCCAGGTGGGATCAGACCTCTTGCGGAGGCGAGATTGGCTAGGTAATCGGCCTCACCATTGTAGCGTCTGTAGCTATGGTGAAGCTCGAAACCCTTGAACCTTTCCTCGAGCTTGCGCACTTCCCGACAGTACGCGGCCATGCGGGCGTCTCGGGGCTCCGCGGCCTTCATGACTTGGTCGACGACAAGTTTGGAGTCTCCGTGGACGTAGAGTCGGCGAGCACCAAGGTCGGCAGTGATCCGGAGACCGTTGACGAGGGTCTCGTACTCGGCGACGTTGTTGGTCGCATCGAAGAGCAGCCGAATGGCGTACTGAAGCTTGTTCCCGAGTGGGGAAACGATGACGACTCCCGCGCCCGCGTCGTTCTTGGTGTAGGACCCATCGAAGTACATTGTCCAAGCTAAAGGGTCTTCGGCCAGTGGCGATTGGGCTTCGGTCCACTCGGCGGCGAAGTCAGCCACGGCCTGACTTGATCGTCGTTCGAGGAACGTACGATATGTCGTGGCCATTGAGCTCGAGCGCCCATTTGGCTATTCTTCCTGAGGCGTCGCGGTTGTGGATGATTTCGCCAAGCAGTGACGTGGTCACCACTGTGACGGGATGCCGGTCGAAGTAATGGACCAACTTCCTCTTCGTGATGAGCACCGCATAGAATAATTTCTGCACTTGCGGGTACCGAGCTTTGGAACCGGAGAGGACTTCACTGATGAAGTAGACTGGCCATTGTACCTTGAGTATATGGCCTTCTTCCGCTCGCTCTACGACGAGGGCCGGCGATGTAGAGGAGCAGTGGTTCTTCCGGTGCCGGGGCGACCAGTATCGGGGGTGAGGTCAGGAAAGCCTTTAGTCGGGTAAGGGATTCCTGAGCCTCCTGGGTCCAGCCGAATCGATCGGACTTCTTGAGCAGCTTGTGGAGCGGCATTCCACGCTCGCCGAGGCGAGACACGAAACGGCTTAAGGCTGCCAGGCATCCGGTTAGCTTTTGGACCCCTTTCAGGTTGCCGACTGGGCCCATCTTTAAGATCGCCGAGATCTTCTCCCGGTTAGCTTCGATGCCACGCTCGGAGACGATGAAGCCGAGTAGCTTTCCTTTGGGGACCCCGAAAACGCATTTCTCGGGGTTGACCCTTATCCGGTACCGTCGAAGGTTCGCAAAGGTTTCCTCCAGGTCGGGGATGAGGTCGTCAGCCTTCCTAGTTTTGACGACGATGTCGTCGACGTACGCCTCGAGGTTACGGCCAATCTGGTCACTGAAGCACGCTTGCATACACCGCTGGTATGTAGCGCCCGCATTTTTTAGACCAAATGGCATCGTTATGTAACAGAACGAGCCGAACGGGGTGATGAAGGAGGTCGCGAGCTGGTTGGACTCCTTCACCGCTATCTAGTGGTAGCCCGAGTAGGCATCCAGAAAGGACAGGGATTCGCACTCTGCAGTGGAGTCGACGACTTGGTCGATGCGGGGCAAAGGGAATGGGTCCTTGGGACATGCCTTGTTCATGCTCGTGTAGTCAATGCACATCCTCCATTGCCCATTTTTCTTTTTTACAAGGACAGGGTTAGCCAGCCACTCGGGGTAGCGGACTTCCTTCACAAACTCTGCGGCCAAGAGCTTGGCGATCTCTTCCCTTATGACCCTGCGTTTTTCCTCGTCGAAGCAGCGCAGGCGTTGGGCGATCGGCCTTGAGCCTGGTTGGATGTTTAAGGAGTGCTCGGCAACCTCCCTTGGGATTCCTGGCATGTCAGATGACCTCCATGCGAAGATGTCTCGGTTGGCACGGAGGAAGTCGACGAGCGCGCTTTCCTATTTGGCGGGGAGTGTGGCTCCAACCCGCACGGTTTTGGCCGGATCCTTGGGATCGACCGCAACCTCCTTCGTGTCCTCGGCGGACTTGAAGGATCCGGACCCTAACTTGCCGGAGTCGGGGGCGGACTCGGAGGTTTCCCCCGGAGGTTTGCGAGTTCGGCTGAGGCGATGACCGCTGATGCCAACTTGCAGCTGCTTCACTCACAGTTGTAGGCAAGCTGAAAAGATGAGGCCACGGCGATTATTCCCCGTGGCCCAGGCATCTTTAGCTTGAGGTAGGTGTAGCTGGGGATCGCCATGAACTTGGCGTAGCATGGCCTCCCTAGAATGGCGTGGTAGGAGCCGGGAAAATCCACCACCTCGAAGGTGAGGGTTTCGGTGCGGAAGTTGTCCGGTCCTCCGAAAGTCACGGGTAGGTCGACCTGCCCGAGTGGGTGGGCCTGCTGGCCTGGAATGACACTGTGGAAGGGCACCTTGCTCGGCCGGAGGCTCGAGCGGGGGACCCCCATGGCGTCAAGCGTCTCAACGTATAGGATGTTGAGACCGCTGCCTCCGTCCATGAGCACCTTGGTCAGGCACTTTGTCCCCACAATGGGGTTGACCACCAGCGGATATCTCCCCGGCTATGGAATGTGGTCGGGATGGCCGGTCCGGTCGAAGGTGATCAGAGATTCCGACCAGCGAAGGTATTGGGGGACGACGGGAGTTACCGTGTGGACCTCACGGAAGGCGAGCTTGAGCCGCCGCTTGTCGGTGTAGGACGCCGGTCTGCCAAAAATCATCAAGCAGCCGTCGGGTTCTGGGAACTCGGCGTCAGCCCTCTTTTCCTCGGCCCGTGGGGCCGGGTCTGGCTTCTTTCTCTTACCCCGTGACGTCGTGGGGGTGCCGGAGAGGAAGCGTTTCAGGACTTGGCAGTCCCGGTACTTGTGCTTGACGAGGAACCCGTGGTGCGGGCACGGGCTCTCCATCAGCTTTTTGAAGTGGTCGGGCGCGATGGTCGGTCGCACTTGCAGCTTGGCAGGGTGGTCGGCAGCCGTGACCAGGCGGCCTTCTCGGCCCTGTTTCTCTTGCCGCTTCCGCTTGTCGGAGCGGTCGGGAGGGGATCCGGCTTGAGCGCCGGGCTCTTGCTTGGCCTTTCCCCTTTCGAAGATGGCCTCCACAGCCTCTTCGCCAGAGGCATGGTTGGTGACGATGTCCAAGAGCTCCTTGGTGGTTCTGGGCTTGACGCAGCCCAATTTGTGCACCAAGGCCTTGTAGGAGGTACCGTAGATGAACGCCCCGATGACATCAGCGTCGGAGATGTCGGGGAGCTCGTTGCATTGTCGGGAGAAGCGCCGGATGTAGTCCTGGAGAGTCTCTCCCGGCTGCTGCTTGCAGCTCTTCAGGCCCAGGAGTTTCCGGGGCGCTTGTAAGTGCCCTGAAAGTTTCCGACGAAGAGGCTCTTCAAGTCGGCCCAGTTCCTGATAGTTTTTGCAGGCAAGTACTCGAGCCAAGCTCGAGCAGAGTACGCAAGGTAGATGGGAAGGTACTGGATGATGAAGAGGTCATCCGCAGACTCCTCCTTTGGCATGCGAGCGATAATCTTCGGCCAGACGCCGAGGTTCGTTGCCCCAGTGTATTTGGCTATGTTGGTCGGCGCCCTGAACCTGTCGGGGAAATCCGCATAGCGGATCCCCTGACACAAGGCTCGTGGTCCTGGACCATCGGGGCTCGGGCTGCGATCGTCGCGGCGACCGCTGTCTACAACCCGTGACCGGGCCGCTTCGTCCGCCGCTTTTTTCCACGCCTTGATGGTGGCGCGGGCGTCGTAGTTGTTGCCAAGGCGCTGGCGCACCGAGGTGTGCGAGGCCTGGGGCCGTTGGCGCTGTACCGCCGTCTTTGCCGGACCCAGCCGATTCCGAGCAGCGGTGTGGCTCGGGCGACTGGAGGAGGCGCCCGAGTGGTGGGAGCCGAGTTTCGCATGTCTTTGCCGGCGGGCTCGACCGCGCCCGGAGGTTCTGGTATGTCGCCTTGACCTCCGGGTCGTCCGGCTCGGGAATGCCACGGAGCAGCATTGCGGCCGCGGCCACGTTTTGGCTCGCGTGGGGGAAGAACGGAGGGCCGTCGGATTCCTCCGCCAGCTGATGATGTACCTGACGCGCGCATCCACGCGCGGCGCCAGCGCGAGTGGAGGCTCGGGCTGACTTTGCTCCGTGTCACCGAGTTTGTCGAGCTTCGGCCTTCCCGCCTCCACTCCTCGTATTTGTTGTTGGAGGTCGTGGCGAGCTTAGGTGCGTTGGTAGCGCTCACACTGATATTCCTCTTCCTGCGCCCTGGTGCGCTGGATGAGGACTCCCGTAGTCGCGGGGGTTGCGGTCGGGTCGACCATACCCGCCATGTTGCACTCGCGAGAGTGCGGCCGGCTGGCAACCCGCTCCGTGTCGGAGCTGGAGCCGTGGCTAGAGGAATCCTCCAGCAAGTCGTGGACGGAGGCCGGCATATAACCGGCCATTGCCACGAGGCGCGAGCCCACGGGAGGTGACATAGTCACCCGCCCGAGCTCACGGGTGTTGTTGCCAGAGACGGCGCAGGGCTTGGTGCGTTCCGGCTTCGAGGTTCGCATGGGAGCCTCGAGCCGGAGGTTGCCGAGATCGCCGGAGATGGAGTCCAGGTTCCCAGCGGATGCCTGGTCTCGGAAGGTGGCGGGGACGAGCATGAGCTCTCCCGCCGAAGTGGCGACGAAGTCGAGGGAGCCAAAGCGGATCTAGCTCCTTGACGCGAAGACGTCGTCGCGGGTGAAGGAAGCCATCAAGGAAGCGAATGGGAATCCGGAGATGATGATAAGGACGCGCAAACACCCCTACCTGGCGCGCCAACTGTCGGCGTTTCGGGCACCGGCGAGTGATTTTTAAGTCTAAGGGGCCGCGCGTTCCCTCTCCTTGAATGGTTAGACTCGGGAGCCCAAGATGTATACTGGTTCGGACCGAAAGTCCCTACTCCAGTTCGCGTGATGGTGGTGTATTGCCTTAGGTGCAAATGGCTGCACGGTTTTTACAAATGGGAGCTGAGAGCTCGAGAATGTGAGAACAAGAACAGCCTATTTGAGAAGACCGAGAGGAGGGCGCTTTTTTCTTTTTTCTCCTCTCCTTTCAGGATGGTCTTGCCTCCCTTTATATAGCCGGAGGGGGCAGGTTACATGGGAAATTGGGAGAGGAAGAGATGAGGTGATCTATGCTGTGTTGGGAGCTCTGGTCCTTCGTCTTGACGATTCAGCGTCTGCCTCACCCCATGCCGGGTTGGTGAACTTGCTGAGCAGAGCAGTTTGCCATTTCCTTGGGAAATAGCGCACCTGCTCTCTGCAAGTTTGTCAGGCGCTGGCGTTTGCCTCGGGAGGGAGCGCGTCTTCACACCGCGCGTGTCCGATCGATGAGACCGGGGCTTGACTTTGGCGACCTCCTCGCTACCTCGGGAAGGAGCCACCTGCTCCCGCACAGTCACTCTGAGTCGTTGTATCCGCAGGACATGTGGCTAATGGCTGGCGGAGGCCCGACACGTGGCCCGCGGCGGAGATCGCTTCAGCTTGGTCGGAGCTCGTGAGGAGCCCGACCCGTGGCGGGGGTCAGCTGCCCCATCGAGTCGGAGACGAGCTTGGGGAAGCTCGTTAGGTCGGGGACGAGCGTGAGGCAGCTCGTTAGGTCGGGGGCTAGCTTGAGGCAGCCCATTAGGTCGCGATCGCTCATCGCGATCCTTGTGGGCCGAGGAAACCCTAGATCGGCATCGCTCATCGCGAGGTGTGCGCGGTTTAGCCGCTCGGATCTGGACACACGCCGAACGCCGCTTGTCGCTCCGATCTGGACTCGGAGTTCATCGCCGTGACGCCGCCGACTCTTTTCGCCGTGGGAGCGCGGACGCCGAGGCTATAAAAGGAGGGTAGCGCTCGAGGTTATAAAGCGCCGCATCTTTGGGTGGAAAGTTTCGCGAGAGCAACAGTAGAACGTCGCCGCAAGCTCGCGGAGTTGAAGTCTGCGGCCGCGAAGTTTTTGCTCAAGCACGTCGCCGGTTCGTCGGTTTTCGTCGTGTGGACTCGAGATCTGGACTCACCGAAGCGCCGCGTCGACTTACTCTACCTCGCCTCGCGGAGGCGCGCCAAACGCCGCCGCCTTGGTCTTCGTCTTCAAGTCGGTAAGACCTCACCGTCGCGCCGCCATCGCTGGGAGCTCGAAGCCGTCGGATCTAGATTGGATGGGCGATCGTTGCCACGTCGCTCGCGATTGATGACCGTCCGTCGGGTTTGTCGGATCGGATCGAACACCGGGTTGAGCCAATCGCAGATGGCCACGTGTCGGCGCCGGTGCGGCGTCGTGGAGCCGAATCTCACCGTAAGCGCGAGTTCGTGAGCTCAGAGATCCATGCGCCGAGGACACGCGTGTCGGCGTGGATTGGCGAGACGATCTTGGCGTCATGCTGCGTCATAATTACATTTTCAATTGGAAAAATATTCCGATTGGAAATTCCGTGATGATGACGTCATCATGAGGTCACGCTGACGTCATAAATCGATTTTCAGTATAAAAATAAATCTGTTAATTCGTATTTTACGATTTTACGATTTGAGATTTATTTCAAACTTCAAAGGCTATATCTTTTGCATCGTAACTTCGAATTGAGTGATTCCAGTTTATAAAAATTTGTAAAATTGAGATCTATTTAATGGTGAATTTTAATTGATTTTTGGAGTTCAATTGCTCTCTGTTTTGGCATTTATTTGCTTTTCTCTTTGATGCAGCGTGAGGCGTTGAATTGTGCGACGCTTGGAGGAAGATCAAGCAACCCAAGAGCAAGCTTCAGATCAAGATCAGGACCTATTCCAAGGCAAGTTGTGCTTTGATCATGTTGAACCCATGTTTATAAAATTGCTATGTTTGTTTTACAATATTGCATATATTTCAAATATACAATTGTTTCAAAATTAGATTGGGTTTAGCTAAAATACAGATTGATCTATACCCTACCTTGTCATTATATGCCATGAACCATTGTCACCCTAGATTGGTTTAATATAGTTGATTAATAATTATGATCAACATTGGAGGTTAGGCCGTATTAGTTGCTTAGCCATGCCACGTCATCACATGTGTCGAATCATTGTTAATTAATCTTGATTAACGGAATATGGAACAATGTTATGAACTTGTGTGTCATGTGGGATCACACGCGAGATTGAGTTGTTGTGGCGAGTCATGTCACATAGCGATGTTGAATTGTTGATGGCACGTGGTGCTTGGTAATCAAGCTGGGTGATGATAACTTAGATTGGGGCAAGTGGCAAGGCGAGGAGGCCAAGGTGGGCCCGATGGGCGATGGTATGTGGAAGTCTTGCCTTGATCACACTAAGGACTTAACCTTGCAAGCCTTTGACTGAGTCAATCATGCAACCACATGTCGGTATGGGCGACCCTAGTGAGTAATTTGCAAAGTCTTAATTTTGATACTATCGTGGTCGGTGTGAGTTCCGGGTCGAGTGTAATTCACATGGCGCAAGAGGGGGCCACGGATGTGGTTTTCTGAGACCGTTGATGTTGAAACCTTAGCGGGTAGTATCGGGTTAAGATAGAGCATTGTAAAGGCTTTGTTATAATCACTCGCCTTGGTGGTGTTTGGTTGTATCATCGTGGGTAAAGTGCATAACCTCTGCAGAGTGTGAAACTATTCGGATAGCCGTGCTCTTGGTATTGAGCAATGCTCGGAATTACAAATTAAGGGTTAGCTTAATTAATTGGACAACTTGGTTGGGATGGCGGAATGCCATGTGGAAGATGGAATTTAACTTAGGATTGGAAACTTGGTTTACTTGAGAAATCTTGAATTTATTTATTATCGTTATTTGTTTTACATCCTTTACAATCTATATCTTGTATTAGTTCATAAATGCCGCTTATTGCAAAATAGCCATGATAGCCTATCCATTGGAATAAGCCTTGCATATAGATACATGGAATTGCATTTGCACAACTTGTTGAGTGCTTTAAGTACTCACCCTTGCCAAACAACATTAATCAACAGTTGAAGAATCTACACATGTTGGAAGATGAAGTCCAAGAAGACCACGAGTCATTAGGGTTAGAGCCTTGTCGGTTACTGTGGTGATTGATGAGCTACCTACGTTTCTACTTTCCATTTGCTTAATTATTAGTTTATATTTTCGGTCTTGCCTGCGTGCTTAATAATGTAAGTTGGTCATAAGATCATACATTTAGTTATATCAATAAATGAACTATTATTCTATTATCGTTGTGTATGATGTGATATGTACCAAGTCGTGTGCACTAAGCGTTGAGGAATAGTGCATAGAACACGGTGGGTGGATTCGGGTCCTTACAATATTCAAGATTATCACTAGTTTTGACATAGTTATTCTTCATCTATGAAATGCAAACAACATTATCCTCATAGAGGAGCGTGTCATGTTTTTATCCATCTCTACACCATATGGCTCTTGGATATGATGTATCAATCTTCTAGACCATATGCACTCACGAGTAATTTTGAATACTGCAATTATTTCTAAATGATTAGTTGACGTAGCAACTATTGTCTGCTTAACAAACTTTTAAGGGATGGTTGTATTGCCACTTAGAAAGATACATCCATTTTGTGATCCGGCATCGTATAAATCAGAAAGATGGACATCATAAATACAATGTTTAGTTGACACAGTCGTAGGTGACGTCAGTGGCGGAACTAGAAAAATTTCTATAAGAGTGCACACTTCACACGTACAACTCTATAGTCTTGTATAATGATTTCGTAACATCATAAATTCAACATAATACATTTGAAATTTGCTAAAAGTACAATAAAAATAGTTCTAAGGTCTTAGAAATCCCATACCACCAAAATCGAAACAAATTCAATTAATGAATTTGGCCTATTGAAGAGGTAATGTTGTAGTGTTTTTCAGATTTTTGGGGTGTCGGGGCATACCCAGCACCCTGGTACCGCCCCTGGGTGACATGACATTTATCACAAATCAAACTTGATATGTGGACTTCACGATGCCACACAGAGTCTGGCATGTCGATGCTTGTCCTAGCTAAGAACCAAGGGCGGATCTGAAGGGGGTGTCCCGGCACCTCCGAAAATTTGAAAAACGTTACAAGATCACCTCTTCAATAGGTTAAATTTGTTGATTGGATTGGTTTCAATTTTAGTGGTTTGGGATTTTTAAGATCTTATAACTATTTGTAGTTTTTTGCTTAAAAAATAACAAAGGACCTTTGGATTGCTACTATAGTACTATGGTCTTTATCTTCACTGGCTTAGTTGTGTGGATGATTGAAAAGCCTACAAATCATAAATTGCAAGGGTTAAAATGGAGACAGTTCAGCACTGCATTGTACTTTGCATTCTCCGCTTTAACTTTTTCGCATGGTACGTCGTTACAGTCATCCTTATTCTGCCCAGCTACTCATTAAACAAAATACAGAACATCATGCATCTTCATACCACGCTATTGCTTTCTAAGTGTTTTAGTTTGTTACTTTGATTCTTAATAATCTTTTTTTTATATAATTCTGTGGACAGATCAAACTATCAACAGCCTTCAGTCAAAAGTTGTTATGGTGAATTTGTTCTTTCGTGGTGCTTGTTGTAGTGCAGAGCTATACAGCAAGCTTGTCGTCCTTATTAACTGCACAGAGGCTCCAACCTTCAGTTACTGATCCGAGGCAACTTTTGAGCAATGGTGATCATGTTGGATACCGGAATGGCTCATTTGTGTACTTGATTCTGAAGAAAGCAGGAGGAATATGTAAAAGCATTGAGGATGGGAAACTCTTTCCTCTCACAATACGGGAAACAGTTCCAGATGGTTGTGGGCTTGTGGCCCCATTGACAGGCAGGACTGATGGATTAGGTTTTGTAAGTTCCTTGCACCTATGCTTCGGGATAGATGACGTCTTCTAGGCATACTGATCAGGCCTGATATCATGTGCTACATGTCTGCAGGTTTTCCCTAGAGGCTCTCCATTGGTGCATGATCTTTCAAAGGTCATCTCGAACTTGACAGACGGGTGCGAAGGGTTTCAGATAGAAAAGAAATGGTTCAGGGATGCAACTCCATCCCTGGATTATGGCAGTCCTGACACTGATTCCACACGTCTCAGTTTGTGGAGCTTCAAAGGTCTCTTTATCATCAATGGGCTTGTTTTAGGCGTCATGCTTCTAATAAACTTGCCATAGTTTGTTTATGCAAAATGCACTGAGCCGAGAAACGCTGGTTCACAGCGTGGGAGTGGGTTAACTGCTATTGACGACGAGCCACAGCCATCCCAGAATGGCATGGTCAACAACTCTGTGCCTGCTGACTCACTCCAAATTGAGACGAAAACCAGCTACACTGTTGGCAGTTTTCGGCAGGTTGCTTTCTTGGATTTTTGCTCCAGCTGCAAGAAAAGTTACATGCCCGATTGGCAAGCAATGGCTGCGCAACTGACTCTACGGCACTGCAAAAACAAAGTTCTAGTTATATCTGACGTCGCCGCAAAATTATTCTGATATGATCTCTCGTTTCCTCTTGGTGTTGAATCTGCTTCACTGCAGAAGAGCAATGGCGCCTTCGGTCTGCATGTTCCGCCTTGGTGGCGCTGCTTATGTGTTTGGTCGGGTAGTGGTAATTAGAATCAGGCATCACAATATGTTTCTTCTGTTCCATTTAGTTAATTCTAAGCTGTGTTGGAACTCCAAAGTGATTATTTTTGTAGCAGATGCACGTTGACTGATGTTCAATTCTTAATTATTCTTTGGCAGTTTGACCAGGTTAGCACTGAGAAACAGCAAAAGGGACAGGTGAAATATGGTAATTCGATCAGATTCTCTATAGCAGCTAGATACACACGGAAAGGTTTGCCTAGATACTGAAAGGAAGAAAGAAAAATGTTATTTTTCATCTTGTATGACATTGAATTTTGCAAAACTTGTCCGGGCTCTCTGTGCTTGCTTGTGCCACTTCTACCGGGGACATGCCGCTTTCTTTTCTAGAACTCAAATTTCTAGCAAGCTCAATGACTTGTACAACAAAGATAGACCATATTAATCCCGATCTTCACAACGTAGGATTTGGATACTCACATACTCTCTTGATGAACACTAGTTGATCCCTCGCTGTCAGATACAATAGATTTGCAACTCTTCGATTCGCCAAAATCACACGTGTTGAACTTCACAGATACCGAGTAAAGTATATCGATCTCCCAATTCCCAATGGAAAGACAGAACGATCTTTAGAAAAAACAACTCAATTCCCCTCTCTATGCGCATGCAATGAGAAAGAACAAGCGAAGAACGCTAGTAAGTGCAAAATAGCTATCTTATTAACCTGGTATCTGGTGCTTGCAATGGACTAGATGAAAATATAAAGGGGGAAGAAAGAGTCGGCTTGATTTGATTCGGTTCAGGACTTCACATTGAATAGTTCTAATACAGGTGAGAAGATCTTTAATGCTCCAACTACGCTACTCTGATGACATAAACATCGCTCAAAAGATGGTTTGTCCAAAATATGCAATTCCAATTCATCAAGCTTGTCGCAGGTAATGCACATTCGATAAACAAGAAACTTGTCGTCTACACTATAATCTCCAATCAAATTAAATTTATAACTATTAGTGTAGGTACTAATTAGTGATTTTGTATATGCAATCTTAGAAACCTTTTCAATCATAGTAGATAGCTATAATGGATTGTTGAAGAGAACATAGTACAAAGAATCATTGAGGATATTCTAGCTAGTAAGAACTTCTTTACAAGTAATCAATTCCACATTATTTAAGTTAAACATATTAATTTCAGAATGTAGAGTTTCCAATTGAGCATAAAAGTTCTCATAATTACTCATCGTTTCTTGACCAACTACTAACTCGACACCATTGTTGTTACCTTTGGCATCCTCCTCAGTTGTTGTAGATAACGTAGGTAGTGTTACTTCATGATGTAACCATGGGATGGTAAGTGTTCCATCTCCAACTATGGTTATCTTCTTATATTTCTTCTCCAGCTGTATGGATTGTTTAGCATTCAGCTTCATGTCTCCTTGATCAACCTGCATAATGTGAGAAATAACACTAGAAGTACAGAGTAAGTCGTTAGTTTTAGAAATAACCTCACTTAACATATCATTTATATCTCTCTTTTCTTTGGGTGTATCTCTCACACTCTTAAGATTAGATGCTCTCAACATCACATATGGTGAAATCACACAGCTCAATCTTTTTGACACTCAATTTGGCTATATGACTCGCATTCTCATATAAGTTTTGATGCACTCTTTAATAGCATATATCACAAGGCCGTACAATATATTAAAATATTTATATAGAAGTACACTTGCAATATTATAATTTAAACCTTTCTCAAAATATACCTTCTTTTCATACTCACAGTTAATACCAGTTCGACTAAGTGCACAACTCAACTCATTAAAGTAGTCATGGACAGATTTAGATTGTGTGATGCTCTCCAAGTGACAAAATAACCCTTGCTTGTAATACGATGGTATCAACTCTCTCCTCATGAAAAGCTTTAAATATTTCCAAGTTTTGATAAATCATTTTCCTAACAATTGTTGCCACCAATCACATGCATAATCGTCAAACTCTCTAGCAGCTCTTATTATCTCGTTAGCTTTTGAGTCATTTTGATTTTAAAGACCCATTCCATTTGTTCTTTTCATGCAAGATATTCTTTGGGATCATTACTTGCATAAAAGGGATAATGCAAATACTCATATCCTGCCATGGTTAGTTAAACAAAAGAACAAATATACAATTATTCAATATGCAATGAATGCAAGTGTATATGCAATGACTCGACCTCACCCTTCTTACTAAATCAGGTTCTTACCTCTCCACGGTGAATTAAGGTCAAAACTTAGACTTTGATAGTCGTAGAAGTCAACGATGGTGATGATCAAACAAATAAAAGAGCTAACACAAAGTACAATAGCAGTGGTTTAGTGGGGCTTGGTATGAATATATGTAGCAAGGAATATTAGATATGTAACTCGATTAATGCAAACTCAAATAATAAACTAAAAGTTAACAAAGCCCTAAGTTGTTGTCACAGGATATGGGATAAAACTAGCAAAATAGAATATGTAACAACATGGATATCTACACAATGCACCAACCGAGAAATATATATCAAAGAGATATATTAAAGGGATACAGTATAACTCAGAAAATATTGCTCCCAAAATCTAATTTTTTAATTAATTACCGGTTTTTTAGCCGGTTGATTTTTTTTCACTTCTTTCTTTTCTCTCTCTCTTTCTTGTGGCAGTACTGGTGCCTCCAACCGGTCGTGCACGTACCTCAGTTTCTTGCTCCGCACGTCGCTTTCCTGCCTGCTGTAGCCGGCTTGTTGGAAATATTAGGAATTTTCTCAATATTTTAATCCACAGAATTACGTAAATCATGATTAAACAAAGATGCATTTTTTTTGTTCAAAGCCAAAGGTACTAGATAACAAATTATCTATCTCATACGCAAAGACTAATGAACAAGAAATCAGCATGAATAAAACACGGTATAAGTTAATATACCCTTGAGCGGTGCCACCGCTGGCACAGCGCAGTGTAATATTCTCGTTCGCCATGACGGTGAAGTAGGCGATCACAGGTTGTCGCGATGAAGCGTTAGTGCGATGAAGAGGTTGATGCGGTCGCGAGGCAGCGTTGCGGTGCGGATGCGCTTCAGAACACCTTTCGGCGATCGCGTGGTCGCTCCCCAAAACCTTATCGGCCTTCTATCTCGAGCAAGATCTCAAGAAGGGCGAGGTTCCGAGGGCTGCTCCTCTCGCTACTTGTGCGCGCAAAAAAGCAGGCGGGAATGCAAAGGACAGAGAACAAAGGATGAATGGAGTCTGCGTGGGAGAGTTCTGCGGTGAAGAAAAGCACACCGTGGCTCTCCTTATATAGCCTCGCGACATGCAGCGGCGAGGAGCCGGCCATTACGACCATCAACTCGGTAGCCGTTACGAGAATCGAGCGACCATTATGCGACCATCAACCACGTCGTTACGAGGTGGCGGCGATTCTTGGTCACATTAATCACTGCGGTTCATGGTCATATTGACTCTATCAAACGGCAAAACAAACCGCTCCGCAAAGCACATCACGTCCGGATCGGCTGCGGCTGCGCGCGTGCGTCACGTCACGTCACGCCACGTCACGTCTCGTCTCGACTCGACTCGACTCGACTTTCACTTTTCGCTTTTCGCTCGCGCACACGCACACGCCACGCCTCGCCTCGGCTCGGCTCGGCTACAAGCGCAGCGTGGCACGACCTTTACCCTTTTCCACCTTGCTAATTGAGAGACACACAACTCAACTATTTAAGTTGGTCAAACCTTCTCTCAATTACCCATATGGTACTAAACCAATTTCATGACTCCTAGTATTCTAATGGGCCTTTTGGAATTTCTATTAAATTAATTATGGGCCATCCCATAATAATCTAACAATCCCCACCAAATTTCAAAGACACATTTGAAATACTCTCGATTCAATGTAGTTTGATATACGGTTTTTGATGGAGACTGTTAAGTTGAACTTCCATCTAGAACAAAAGTTACACTCATCCACAATGAACAATGGACTATGCCTTGAATTGACATTTTGTGCGAACAAGTTTCACCAAAGTCTTTTATCGATACTAGGTCGCTAAATGCATCCCCTCGGTTTGGAGCTTATAAGTCATACTCCTTAGCCTTTCATGAGCCTCTAGAGATCACCCAATCTCATAGACTGTGACTAGCGATCGAACTCGTATAGGTGTATTCCTCATAAGATGTTACGTAGGACAACATCTCGCTTATCAAAGCCACTCGGAATACATTAAGGTATAACCAACCTGCCATACTGAGAATAGGAGAGTTATTACATCTCAAGCGGAGTGGGCTAAATCTGAGATGTACTCTCCTCTCACCATTCACTAGCTTGTCTCAACATCCTAATTCACGGGATCTCCGATCAAATAGGATGAGTTACCACTAAGACATGACTTTATGTGGGTCTCAAGCCCATCTCCTCGATGCTTCATCTATCACATTCGTGATAGTCCCTTTGTAAAAGGATCGCCAAGTTTTTAGCCGTGCGGACATAGTCCAACGCTATAACTCGGAGTTTCTCATTTTCTGACAGACTTCAACCGCCTCTTAACGTGCCTTGATGACTTCATGTTATCCTTAGAATCTATTCACCTTGACAATCACCGTCGATTGTCACAGTTCAAAAGAATAGCGAGCACCGGTTTCTCAACTACCGGTAAGTCCTTCACAAGTTCACGCGACGATCGGCTTCACAGAGGCGGTATCTAATCTTGTGAGTTCGCTTCCATTGTAGACCTCGTTAAGATGGTGCGCTTGCAAGACTTCAAGAAACGGCTCCACCACCCAATGTGAACACATATTCACTTGTGGCTTTTATTTCATCGACATCGGATATCCGGTTTGAATCACTATAACCCTCAATTACCCTAGGGTACCGGTGTAGTGAATTCCATAACTTGATGTCCCTTTTAGATAGCGCATTACTCTCTCAAGAGCATGCCAATGATTATCTCCGGGTTTGAGACAAACCGGCTTAGTTTGCTCACGACAAGCGAGATATCGAACCTTGTTGCACTAGCTAAATACATCAATGAACCAATGATTTGGGAATATCTCAATTGATCCTTTGCTATTCGTTGGTTCTTTCGTAATAGCACACTTGGATCATACGGCGTTGGAGCGGGTTTGCAATCGCTATAGCCAAAGCGACTCAACACCTTTTCCACATAATGGGACTGCTCAAGAGTAATCCCACCGTCACCTTCTCTTAACAATTTAATGTTTAAGATGACATCCGCTACTCCCAAATCTTTCATTTCAAAGTTTTGGACAAGAAGTCCTTGACTTCCTTAATCACATTAAGGTTCGTCCCAAAGATCGGTATGTCATCAACATACGGACACATAATCACTCCTTCACCCCCACCATAGCGGTAATACACACATTTGTCGACTTCATTCACAACAAAGCGGCGGATGTTAAAGTTCTGTCGAACTTCTCGTGCCCTTTGCTTAGGTGCTTGCTTAAGGCCATACAAAGACTTCAACAACCTACACACTTTTCCTTCATGACCCTTTACTACAAATCCATCAGTGATCCATATAGATTTCCTCTTCCAACTCTCCATTAAGGAAAGCCATCTTTACATCCATCGATGAATGATCGGACCGTAGGAGGCGACCAAAGATGAGTACTCTAATAGTAGTCAATCCGCAACGGTGAGTAAGTATCAAAGAAGTCTCGCCTTCTTTCAGGTATAACCCTTGGCCACAAGCCTTGCCTTGTACTTTTCAATCGTACCATCGGGCCTTAGCTTTTCTTGAACACCCACTTACATCCTCTGAGGTTTACACCCATATGGACGTTCAACAACTTCCCAAGTTCCATTGCTCAAGATGGAATTCATCTCACTCTGGACCGCTTCCTTCCAATAGTCGATCTGCGATGAATAAGCCTCCTCAATGGTTCTTGGAGTATCATCCACTAGATATACAATGAAGTCATCACCAAAAGACTTTGTAGTCCTTAGTCTCTTACTCTTACGAGTTACTTCATTGCCCTCATCTATTGGATTTTCCTCAAAAATGGGCTCAATTTGTATAGGAGTGGAATGTTTAGGAGAGAAGATAGATTCTTGGCGGATGAGCTAAGTGTCTCTTTCATAGGAAATAAGTCCTCAAAGAATGTGGCATCATTGGACTCAAAAATTGTACCTTCATTCATATCGTACTCCAGTTTCACTATTAAGAATCTATATCCTCTGTTGTGAAAAGCATAACCAATGAAGACACAATCAACGGTTTTTGGTCCAAGTTTACGCTTCTTTGGGATAGGCACATTCACTTTAGCCAAACAGCCCCAAGTACGTAAATAAGAGAAATTTAATCTTTTCCTCTCCCATTCCTCGAATGGTGTGATTTCTTTATTCTTTGTAGGAACCTGTTTAGGACATGACAAGCGATCAATATAGCCTCACCCCACCATTCCTTGGAAAGTCCCGCTGTTTCTAACATGGCGTTAACCATCTCAGTTAGAGTACGGTTCTTTCTTTCGGCAACCCCATTTGATTGGGGCGAATAGGGAGGCGTCCTCTCATGGATTATTCCATGTTCCTCACAGAATAAATTAAACTCATTAGAAAAGTATTCTCCACCACGATCGACCTAACCCGTTTGATTTTTCTCTCAAGTTGGTTCTCGACTTGACTTTATAGATCTTAAAATAGTGAAAAGCCTCATCTTTTGACTTTAATAAATACACATAGCAATATCTAGTAGAATCATCAATCAAAGTCATGAAATACCTCTTACCACCCTTTGTCAACTCCCCGTTCATCTCGCATAAATCGGTATGAACTAGTTCTAACGGTGCCAAATTTCTCGCCTCAGCTGCCTTGTGAGGCTTGCGAGGTTGCTTAGATTGCACACACACTTGACACTTAGAACCTTTGACTTGGGTAAATTTTGGGATTAAATTCATACTGGCTAACCGCATCATGCAACCAAGATTAATATGACAAAGTCGTGAATGCCAAACATCAGTCTCATGATTACAAACATGATTCACAATTTTATTCATGTCCGTCAAAGACAAGCGAAACAAGCCTCCGCTCTCATAGCCTTTTCAATAAAAGTTCCAATTTTAGAAACAACACATTTATTGGATTCAAAACTAGCTTAAAACCATCTCTACACAATAGAGACCACGACAAGGTTTTTATTTATCACGGGCACGTGATGCACGTTCCTCGATCGCACGACTTTTCTGAAGTAAACTTCAAGTCAATGTGCCGACTCCACGTACAAATGCTGCGACCCATTCCCCATCAACACGGAGGTAGCCCTGCGACTGGTAAGAAGAGAATAAGGATCTGTCGGACAAACATGTATATTGGCCCCGTGTCAATCCACCAATCGTGAACGACATGCGATAGAGCGGTAGGTATTGAAACATACCGGATGTTCCTCCTCGAGATTGCCAATAACAACGTTAGCGGACTTTTACGCTTATTGTCTTTGCGATCGGGGCAATCCTTTGCCCAATGATCGATACCATTCTGAACAAAGCGGTTTCCCTTTCCTTTATTCTTCTTCTTCTTGAAGCTAGTAGTTTGAGCGGCCTTGTTCTTGTTCTCGGGCTTTTAGGACTTATTTTTATTCTTCTTGTTGAATTGAAAGATTTTCTTTTGTACCACATTGGCACTAGAACTTTCTTTCCCACGTATATCTTTTGCCCTCGCTTTCTCCTCAACATTTAGAGACCTAATGAGACCAAAGCGCCGAACTCTTGTCTCTTGTGTTTTAGAGTAGTGGCAAAATCCTCCAAGAAGGTGGCGACTTAGCTATGATGCATCCGCCACAAACTTGTCGGGTAATGCACATGTAAAATTCTCAAGTTCTTTCGCAAAAGCTTGAACCTCATGAGCTGTTCTACTACAGAGTGGTCATCAACCATCTTGTAGTCATGAAGCTGCTCCATGACATAGAGTTCCTTGCGTCGGAGACTCGAATTTTGCCTCAAGTGCATCCACATTTCTTTACCACTTGGCAAAATCATGTACACATCAACAAGATTTTCTCCAAGAACACTAATCACGGCGCCTCGAACAAGTTATCGCGATGCGTGAAGGCACTCTCCTGCTCAGGAGAGAGCCCACCCTCAGGCTGTGGTTTGCCTTGCGCAACGTGATACACGTTCATGGCAGTCAACCACAAAATCATCTTGGCGCGCCAACGCTTGTAATTTGCGCCGTCAAATATAGTTGGCTTAAGCGCGGCAGCGAAACCAGTAGTTGTAAAATTCCTAGTATAAGGTTTTTGGATTGTTGGAAATATTAGGAATTTTCTCAATATTTTAATCCACAGAATTACGTAAATCATGATTAAACAAAGATGCATTTTTTTGTTCAAAGCCAAAGGTACTAGATAACAAATTATCTATCTCATACGCAAAGACTAATGAACAAGAAATCAGCATGAATAAAACACGGTATAAGTTAATATACCCTTGAGCCGGTGCCACCGTTGGCACGCAGCGCAGAGTAACATTCTCGTTCGCCATGGCGGTCGAAAGTAGACGATCACAGGTTGTCGCGATGAAGCGTTAGTGCGATGAAGAGGTTGATGCGGTGCGGGCGCGTTGCGGTGCGAATGCGCTTCAGAACACCTTTCGGCGATCGCGTGGTCGCTCCCCAAAACCTTATCGGCCTTCTATCTCGAGCAAGATCTCAAGAAAGGCGAGGTTAGGAGGCTGCTCCCTCGCTACTTGTGCGCGCAAAAGCAGAGGCGGGAATGCAAGCGTCACGTCCGTCACGTCACGTCACGCCGGGCGCTGCGCAGACGGCACGCACGCCACGCCACGCCTCGGCTCGGCGCGCGCGCGTGTGGCACAGCCTTTACCCTTTTCCACCTTGCTAATTGAGAGACACACAACTCTTATTTAAGTTGGTCAAACTTTCTATCAATTACCCATATGGTACTAAACCAATTTCATGACTTCTAATATTCTAATGGACCTTTTGAAATTTCTATTAAATTAATTATGGGCCATCCCATAATAATCTAACACGGCTGACCAACACGCCACTGCAAGTTTTTTTCTACCTACTTCTTCTCTGTTCTTTATTGCGCTGACTCTTCTTTCATCGTTCCTTGTGCTACTGCCGACAGGAGAACTCTTTTTGCGCTGCACAGTAGCCGCCGGCACGAGCGTTGTTTTTTTTATCGCGCCTGCAGCCGCACAGAGGCTTTTTTTTTCCTCCTCGTTTCTTGCGCTGCACAGTACTTAGTTACTCCCTCGGTTGATAAATATAAATCGTATTTTGACTTTGCATAAAGATAAAGGTTATGATGAAATTGAGAAAGACATGAGAGGAAATGACTTACATATCCCTCTTAATTGTTTTGGAAGATGAGAGATAATAAATAATGCATATAGTTGAGAGAGAATAAATAGAGGTATAAGTAGAAAGACTCATTAAATCTACATACACATCTTATATTTTTTAACAAGATCATTTGAACTATAAGGCTTATATTTATCAACGGAGGGAGTACTTACTGGTTACTACTTTCCTTGAACACCAGCCAGCGGACCGCAGGATAGTGCGGGGACAGTGGATGGAGTAGGCGTCCGATTTTTTCTATCGTGCCGAACGCACGACTCCAACCATGTCCCATGTACTATTAAGTTTTATGCGACAACCACTTTATCCGAAAGATTAATCTGTGGAGGACGTACAATACAATGATACACTTGAAGATAGGAAGAACTAGATAATTATACGCGGCGTGCCACGCCGCGGGCGCCGCTCCTCACGCGAGCAAATCGAGAAAACGTGTGACTGCCGCTCCCTACACGAGCAAATCGAGGAAACACGCGAAAAAGACCTAAACAGAATTTTGTGTTTTCTGCAAAAGGGCTTAAACGTAATGCTAGAAAAATACAAAAAGGGCCTAAATGCAATGTATAATTTTTTTCCAAAAAAGGACCTACACGTATTTTTTTCCCCCGAAAAGGACCTAATCGTAATTTTGATTTTCAGTAAAAGGACCCGGCGTAATGCTTAAAAACGCATAAAGGACCTAAACGTAATATATATTCTTTTTTAAAAAGGACCTAATCGTAAAAAATTTGAAAAAGGACCCAAACGCAAAAAAATCCCGTCTCGGCTCGAGCTGGCTCACTCACGGCTCAAACGAACGTGGGGGCGCGAACTCCACCATCTTTAGTAGATGGATGATTTCATGTTTTCCATAGATCCAAGTTGGCCAAAATAAGGAATTTGAAGATAGGAAGGATTTAAGTCAATTTGGATTTGGTTCAAAGCAGCCAAGCACAACTCGTTTTAAAACAACTATAACTTTTGCATAAGAAGTTAGTTTTGGAAGTTCTTATACTAGTTGGTGTTAGGTCGAGGATGCCGACCGAAGAGGGGTGAATAGGTGGCTTTTTTAAAAAAAAATCTTCTACGATTAATTACTCGCCTAAGTATCTCTATGTCAAAACTTAAACGATAAATGATGCAGAAGCGATAAATTAAGATTTTGATAATTAAAACTTAAATCAACTAGGCTCACTAAATGCATTAACTAATTATGTCTCTACTCAAGAATAAGCAATCCTAAAGACAATCAAACGCATTTTCAGGAACCTTCGAGCTATCATTGACTATAATATATGGTACTCTTCCTTTTCTTGTTTGTCTCTTAGAGTCTTTTCCGACGCAAACTTTATTGCCTGTAGGATAAATAGGAAAGCACTTCTAGCACCTGCCAATTCATTATCACTTCTCTTGTTTCTTGATCATCTAGGAAGAAGTCCAAAGTTGCACAGTCCACCACTGAGGTTGAGTATGTAGATACAGCCAGTTGCTAGTCAGGTGCTCTGGATGAGATCAACTTTGCGGGACTTTGGGTTAGCTGTATATAGTGTTCCACTCTTCAGTGACAGCACTTCTGCTATTCATATTACCAAGAACTCAGTGCAGCACTCTAGGACCAAGAACATTGATATTAGATATCATTTCCTTAGAGACCAGGTGGAGGATGGTGATATAGTGCTTCAGTTTGTAAAGAATAACTACTAGATTGTCGATATATTCATCAAGCCTTTGGATAGCTCTAGATTTGTGACCTTGAGAGAAGAGCTTAGAGTCGTGAGCCCTTACGGCATCACTTTTGGGGGAATTAGTTATGTATATTAGGTATTATATTTATTTCTAGCATTTCCTTTTCTTTGCATTTTTTGGGTGCATTAGGGGTTAGTGCTTCAATGCTAAGTTCACTTCACTTGACTTCTCGCATGATTTGCATGGACATCTTGAAAGGACAGGGAATGTCGCCTAGAGGGGGGTGAATAGGCGGATTAAAAACTTTAAAGCTCAAATGCAGCGAAATAAAAATATTGCAGCTAAATAAAATCTCCCGATGATCTAAGTCCGAGTGTCCGGACTTTTATCCGGATACTCGGTATGTCGGTTGTCGGGTTCAAGAGTCCGGATACTCGGATTGGACCTGAGGCCCGAGGTGAGTGTCAGGATTTTTATCCGGATACTCCGAAATGACCGGACTATCCGGGTTCAGGAGTCCGGATACTCCGGATTTAAGACCTCGAAATGAGATTTTAAATCCCTGCAATTTTTCAACAATCTACTTGAATACAAAAGATATATATGCTATCAGGTACCTGGGGAAATTGTAGATCTGGAGCCAAACACAACAAAAGAGTAGATCGGGGCTCCCAAAGATTCAAAACCAAATGTTAAAGCAAGAGAAGAAGCAAACTTTGAGGCGAGGATTTTTCACCCAAGTTCGGATCCTTGAGGGATCCTACGTCTCCGTTGAGGCGGCTCGGTCACACTTGAGCCGGGTCTCTTTCAACCCTCTTCCTCCGGTGTTGCACAAATGCACTCGCGGTCTTCACTCCTTTGATTCCTTCCCTTACGGAGGCGGAATCGGCCTTCACAAACTTCCCACGGCCAACCACACAAAGCTCCGGTGGCTCCTAGGCGACCTCCTAGCCGTCTAGGAGTCCTCAACCTCCAAGAGTAACAAATGCTCACGAAGAACAAACTTGGAGATGAAATCAAGTGCTCAAACAACTCAACACTCACTCCCCAAACTCTTCCCAACCCTTCTCACAAGGGGATCACTTAGATCTAAGGGTAAAAGCTTCCTCAAAGCCCCCACACAGCCCCCCAAAAGCCTCTCAAAAATCCACACGAAAAGCCTCTTCAAAATGAGAGAGGATGGGGCTATAAATAGAACTCCCCAAAAACTAGCCGTTGGGGACAGGCTGCGCACAACCCGGAGACTCCGGATAAATAACCCAGACACTCCGGACTAACCCGGAGTGTCCGGACTTAACACCGGATACTCCGGACCAACTGAGAGCAGCCACCGAGGGTGCCAACCCGGAGTGTCCGGACCAAATGTCCGGATACTCCGGACTGTCAAACAACCGAGCAACCCGACGAAAATGAACATAACTTTTGATTCCGGACTCCGATTCCAGAGATCTTGGACTCTACCAAAAGCTAAGAACGAGGGCTACACAACCAACAAGTTATCACTATCCAAAACTCAAAGGATAACCACAGATTTCACAAAGAAATCAAGAGAGACCTACAACCCTCACTTTCCAGCACTACCAACACCACTCTCTTTCTAAGATACACAAGAATGGATCACTTGAGCACTTGACACATCTAAAAGTCATTCGACATCGCATCCCTCTTAATAGTACGGCAATCCTTAGACTCAAAATAAAACAAAGATAATACAAGTCTAGAAAAAGTCACTTGCCGTCTTCTTTCTTAATGCCGGTGCATGAAGACCTTCACCATATAATTGATGACATCTTCGCCTTATCCAACTCGACTCGATTCACCTCATGAGACTCTCGTCCTATCAACCTTGACTTAATCATCCTCTCTGACGATCTCCACGCCAAGTCGATCTTGACTTAGTCCTCAACTTTTGGTGACACCGCCGTCTTGTTGACCTCGGCTTAACGATCATCCTCCAAGATACCTTGGTCATCATACACATACGGAACCTAATTCTTTCCAAACTACTCATGAAAGACATTAGTCCCAAAAGCTCAATAGATATGAATAAATTGATATTTGTGAGCAATTGATTACAACAAGTGTTTCATAAAAAGAAGCACAACATAACTGGAAACACTTGACATAAGAAATGTTCTCTACTAAGTACATCATGATGAATGTGTAATTGATCTATATGCACTAGAGAGATAATTGCCAATATGATGAATCAATTAAATCATGGCAAAGATCACAGACTTTACTTAAATGAAGCACATGATAGAATATACACGAATTGTACATGTGCAAATAATATTTGGAGTAAGAGTAAATATGTGATCCAACACTAGATAAACTTCACTAAGAGAATTGCATGAGAAGATATACAAATAAAACATGCATGCACCAAGTCAATCTATAGCAATATGAAGTTTAACTCTAGTTAATACATGCATACCATAATGAACTCAAATGAATATATATGCACAAATAAATATGATATGAACCAGTGTGCATATATTAAATCAACATGCTACTTGGAGTTCACTATGCATTTGCACGAAAGGAATGCAATAACAAATATAGAATAGATACCAAAATTGCATACCTTATCTTTGCTTAACCTTCCTATTTGATTTTCCTCTAAAAGATGAGACTGATACTCAACTAGGCAATAACATGTTAGTCTCATAGCAATATAATCATATTAGAGGTTTGTCATTTGCTAAGCACTAAGTTAAGCATTTACTTAATTGCATAGATTTTCATTATGAGTGTTTGTCATTAATCACCAAAATAACATAAGTGCCTAGATGCACTTTCAATCTCCCCCTTTTTGGTGATTTATGACAAACCTATTATCAATTGCACCAAATGACAATATTAAGATATTTAGCATTAAAACAGGCATGAAGAAACAATAAGATATCATACTTACAAATCATCCCTTTTTGTCAATCGATTAGGGGACAATTGATAAATCCATAAATTCTCCCCCTTTTGTCATTAATCCCAAAAAGGTGCTTAAAAGATTCTTACTGTTTATTCAATAAAATCTGTTCTCCCCTTTGATTGCACACTCAATAAAAAGATTAGGGAGAAAATAAAATAAAAATAAAAAAAGGAGCTAGTAATAGGACAATAATATTAAACTCCCCCTAAATCTAGGCAAGATATGATACCAATTATTTTCAAGATTTAGGTAATAGATTTTCTAATTATACCAATTTAAAGTAGTCATGATTCACAGGATATAAGTGATGCTTAAACATGACACACGAATATGATTTCACATAGAGAAGATTTATTCTTTAAACATCAAGATCATGTAGCAAATTTATATAATTTAAGCACATGCTCATGATCAAATTAAATTCTAACAATCAAGATCATATAAAGAAGATTACACAAGAAGGAGTTGCTTATATGATCACAAGATGTATACAAGATCATGAATCAAAATTGTATAAGTAAGATGCTCTTTCATGATCAAGAATTTCATAAACTTATCAAGGGTATACCTCTTTGCAATGTGTCACCCATACGTACCTTTTAATTCTTGATAATGCCAAATGCAAGTTAGATGATACTTCAAAACAATTTAGGATTAGAGGATACCTCTCGAAGGATACCAATTAATGATACCAATTGAAAGATACAACACCATTTAGAATGACACAATTTAGCATAATGGTGTGCACAGACATTATTGAATATGGTCAAAAAGGAAACACGTCCCTTTGTCGATTCTTGTCCACCGCATGTTCGAATCGGTCATGATCACCGCGCCCGGCCTTAGATCCCTCGGACTTGGAGCTCCTCTCCATTTCCTTCATCCCACCGTCGAAGATGACCCCTTTTCCAATACCTTGAACATCAATAGACAAGCACACGATTTCTGGGAACAAATATCTTTTAATTTGACCCAAGTTAGTTTGATAATGTCTAAGTACAACATGCATGATATATATGATATACAAGACAATACTCTTTGCATGCAATGAAATTCAAGATATCAATTAAAGATTTTATTACACCACTTTACAATGAAAATATTTGAAACTCATTCAAATTTGATCTTGACATCCACTTGTAAGAGAGACAATGGTTAAAACACATTCAACCTCACTCTTTAGCTTACAAGGGAAATTTTCTCTTTTCCATAATAAACTCTGAGTTATGCAAGAGAGGAAACATTTTGAGGCTAAGTTACAATTAAATCCCATTTCCAGAAGAACTTAGCCAAAAGATGCACTTTCATTGGAATAAAAACTTAAATAGATATGCTCCACTTTGAAGCTTGGAGCAATTAATAAGTTCACTTGGTTTTCATCTTGAAAGGCTTGCCAAGATTCCAATTTAAAACTCTCAAAGTCTCAACAGACGCAAATAGCAGCACAAAATCGATTATAGCTTTTAAACCATTGCTCAAATACAAAAATCATCAACGCGGAACAGATTCGTCTCGAAATCCTCTTCGAGGGCTATGAAGACTGAATATTGATTTGAGCAAAGGAGAAACCCCAAAAATAGGATGAACAAGATATTGCAAGAAAGTATAGATAGCAATTTAAGAATTTAGGTCGAGCAGTACAACCCAGATACTCCGGTGTTTTTGATCCGGAGTGTCCGGATAATCTGGATACTCCGGATAGATTCCCGGATACTCCGGGTTGTTCAGCTTCATCCCTAAAACTGAACATTTTGAATTTGGATCAAATCTTGATCAAATGAAGTCCAATAGCCGTAAGATTTTGCGGAAATCTTGATCAAACTCATTCAAATTGAAAAAGTTTGTATACAAAAGTTGTAGATCCCGTCGAGAGCTACAATTTTCATATAAAGTTCATCTCCATTCGACATCATATGAAAAAATTATGATTTTTTTTAGAAATTGACCGCAGACGGAGGAAAAATCGCGGGCACTAATCGCTCAGATATCGGGCGATCGCCCATATACGACTCTGACACCCAATTCTGCAATTTTTTTGCCCTGACGCCTAGTTTTGAAAAAAAGTTTTAAAAAAAATATTAAAGAAAAAAATTTCGTTGATTTGCTATCCTACGGTGCTATTGCAACTGCTTTAGTTACACTCACAATAGCAACTGCACAAAACCCTGTCCGTGTAGAAGACTATTCATCATATACAGATCGATGCCTAGGTGTTGAAGTACAAGTGAATTATCCACCTTTCTTCATCAACTTAAGCTTTTGGGTAAACTGACTGATGCATGCAACTCAATATGGTATTAAAGCCAAGAGGTCTTGAGTTCAAGACCTAGCTGGCTCAATCAAAAAAATAATTACAGCCTACTTCTACTCCGTATATTAAACCTGAAAGGTTTTCGGCCCCCGCGTGACATCCACATCATTTCAGAGCGACATGCTCGCTCCGCAGCCGGCCATGTCGCCCGCTTTGCACCCCCGTTATGCGGCTTAAGTATTTTATCACCGTCCCTATGAAGCAAAGGCGGCACGGCGCGGTGGTAGCGTGCTTCGTTGCCGAGCTGAGGTCGCGGCTTCGAGTCACACCCGCGGGTTGTGACGGGTTTTTTTGCGAAAAGGCCTCCAAAAATTCTAAGAATTACGTCTAGGTCCCTTTTTTTTGCAAAAAGACTCCCAAAAATTTCGGATTTCGCAGATTTTTTTTGGAAAAGGCCTCCGAAAATTCTGAAAATCACATCTAGATCCCCTTTTTTGCGAAAAGACCCTAAAAAGATCCGACGCCTACTACCAACGCCGACAATACAATAGCAGCCATCTCAGTCGTCAGAAGTCTGAATTCCTCGCGCCACTTAGATGGACCTGACAACGAGTCCGACGGATAGCTGCGGCGTATATATTACCGATATGTATCACTGAACAATTATTCCAAAGTGCAAATGAGGTGATCAAAGCTCACCCTTGCTTCTTCCACTATCCTCTTTTTGCGCGTGTTTTGGAGCGTTGGAGGATCGTCGTTGTCGGCGACGGCACCGGCGCCCGTGCGAGTCGGCGTCGTGCTGGACCTGACGAGCGACGTGGGGAGGGGGAGCCTCACCTGCATTTCCATGGCGTTGGACGACTTCTACGCCGCGCACGCAACTCCACCGCGCGGGCGGAGCTGCGCGTCAGGGACTCGCGCTGAGAGGTCGTCACGGCAGCACACGCTGGTAAGGGCGGTTCAAGTCAACACACATCCGCGTTTGTTTTATCAGAGAAATTACAGAAACGCCCCTGCAAGTTAGATGTTTCAACTGATTTCCTGGAAATCATTGCCTATCTATCATTGTATGTCTTTTTTTTTTGTAAATTTAGTCTCACATATATATATATATATGTATTTACAAATTTAGCTTTATCTTTCACCGTGAAAGGCGTAGTAGACGAATGGTTTTTTTTTGCAAATATAACCCTCCACACATGTATTTGCAAATTTGATCATATCCCCTATCACGCTCAGGAAGCACAGAAGTTGACTGACGTCACGACAGGGCAAGCGAGCACAGTAAGAGTTTGCTGTCGCATTTAAGTAGCATGAAAACCACTCTGTCACGGTGGGCCACATTGCTCTCGCGGTCAGCTAAACTCGTAAGACAACCACCTTCTACTGTAGGAAAAAATGCTAAATTTATAAAAGAACACGATATATGGGCAATGGGCTAGATATGCGATAATTTCGATTTACTAGCCTCTCAACCTTTCACCTGCGTTACACTTGCGTTCTTCCAACTTTCCCTCCGTAATACTAACAGCCGCAGCCAAATCCCCCAACTTTTGGAGCTTTCTCCTGCTCTTCCGCTCCATTTCCTGGTGGATTGGTGGCCGGAGAAAGGAGGACCTGGCTTTGGAGCCCGATTTTAGCGGACCTGAGTCTTTTGGGCGAAGTTTAGGTTGGTCTGCCCTTCCTACATTCTGAGGACGTATGGCGCGCGGCTGGGGAAGAAGCCTTGCGGAGAGCACCGATTGCCCTTGGCGGCAACCGGCGGCGGTGATGCTTCCGGGGGCGGCAAATACCATGCCTTCCACCAAGCCATCGACATCTTCTTGGTATTGCTTATTTAGGTGCGCTCTCATCTTTCTTTCTTGGCGAGGGTTCTTAACTTCCTATCTTTTACCTGGGTACAACGGAAGAGCATGAAATGATTCTTCCCCAGGAAATCGGTGTGTGTAAGAATAAGTTTCGTTGTCCCTGCGTGTTAGTGGTGGTAGTGTGCCCGTGCTTTCTTGTAGAGGAGCTGTAGGTGTTACTCAAGCCAGTTGCAAAGTTAGCTGTGGTCAATTCCCCCTCAGCAATTAAAAGAAAAGGCATGATCTTTGGTTAATTACATTGTTAAGAACAAGTTTGGTGTATGGAAGATATGAATGTCATATTGTAACTGTAATTTCCTAGATGTAACCCGTGAAAGTAGAAATGAATTGACTGGGTTGTATACTTATACTGTTCTTTTTTAAAAAAAATATCTTATCGTTCGATTTTGAAAATTAAATCAATGTATAGCAGACACTATCATAGGCAACCACATCCAAATCCATGATATGTAAGAGACTAGTAATACTGTAATCACTAACCAACCAGAATACTCCGCTGCTCAGTTACTACATATATACGGCATGTTCTGCTTAAATGTCTGCCAGCAAACCAAAGTATATAGTGATGCCAAGTTTGACTGCATCTCTGATTCAATCAACATTGACTGGACTAATTTGTGTACTGTGGATATGCTTGCAGCCGATGATCTGATCAGAAACGATCGAGTACAAGTCATCATTGGGCCTCAAACTTCAGCTGAAGCCGAGTTCATTGCCTACCTTGGGAATGACAAGCACACTCCAATCCTCTCCTTAGCTGCATTCTCTTCAGCATCGACACCTTTCTTTCTGCATACTGCACCCAGTGACTCCTTTCAGGTTGCGCTGGTCTCTGCCATGCTTGGTATGTTCACATGGCGCACTGCCATCTTGGTGTATGAAGACTCACCATTTGGAGCTGGCATCCTCCCAGCACTTTTTCACGCCCTTCAGGATTACAACACACGTATTATGGATAGTTTTGCTTTGTCGATTGATGTGACCGATGACTACCTCGAGACAGTACTCTACAACCTCAGGGAGACGCCCACACGGGTGTTTATTGTGCACATGCTCCCAGATCTTGCTGCTCGTGTCTTCCACCAGGCCAGTGTTGCTGGTATGATGTCTGATGGCTATGTCTGGATTGCCACTGCAAGCTTTGGTAGTGAAGTGGACAGCCTCAGTCCTGACAAGATCGATCACATGCAGGGGGTTGTCACCTTCAGACCTTATGTGCAGGCAACAGGCCATGTCATTAACTTCTCAGAAAGGTTCAAGGTGAGGTTTCCGCTGGAGAATCCAGGCATTCACAATGTGCACAACCCAAGCGTGCTGCTGCTCTGGGCTTACGACACGGCATGGGCTCTCACCACAGCAGTCAATATAGCCAGGGCGTCCAGCTCAACACCTGGAAGAACACTTCTCGATGCAGTGCTCAACACAACATTTGATGGGTTGGCTGGGACGTTCAGGCTAGTAAATGGGCAGTTGCAGCTATCATCGTATGAGGTTGTTAACATCATCAGTAAAGGTGCAAGGACGGTTGGGTTCTAAACGCCCGAGTCCGGGATCTTCAAGAATTTGAAAAACAACAGCGAGATAGGGCTGAAACAAATCCTCTGGCCAGGTGATCTAGCGAGTGCTCCAAAAGGGTGGGACATGTCATCGAATGGGCGGCGGCTTCGTATTGCTGTGCTTGCAAAGAAGGGGTTTAACCAGCTTGTGGAGGTCTCCTACAGCCCAACAACCAACGATTCTACGGTCACAGGCTACTGCATTGATGTTTTTGGCATGCTCATGAAGAACCTGCCCTATCCGGTGGCCTACCGTTATGTGCCATTTAGTGATAGCTCGGGCAATTATGACAATCTTCTCAACCTGGTGCATGAAAAGGTTAGTGTAGACGTGATAAACATAGACATCAGAAAATTTTCGTAGCGTTTTATGAGAAAAATAACAAGCAATTACAATTGCAGAAAGCTGACGGTGTGGTTGGTGATACGACGATCACAATGACTAGGATGAACAAGGTGTCCTTCACGATGCCCTTCACAGATATAGGACTGTCAATGATCGTGGTAGTGAAGAAAGAAACGAGTGGGAACATGTGGATCTTCCTGCAGCCACTCACAACTACCCTCTGGATCGCTAGCCTTGCCTTCTTCCTCTTTACCGGCTTTGTTGTGTGGATGATTGAGCACCGAATCAACCCTAAATTCCATGGCACACCTTGGCAGCAAGTCGGCATTGTCTTCTACTTTGCCTTCTCGACTCTTGTCTTCTCCCACAGTATGCATCTTCTGTCTTTTTCATTGATAACTACTATTGACAAAAAAGGATTGGTTAAATGATAACCAAAAGTACAACATGTTGATTTTAGAGGAGAAGCTGGAGAGCAACCTGTCAAAGTTGGTGGTTATCGTATGGGTATTTGTCGTGCTTATTCTGACATCAAGCTACACGGCAAGCTTAACATCAATGCTGACGGTCCAGCGGCTCCAGCCAACAGCGACTAGCGTCCAAGATCTCCTAAGAAACGGTGACTACGTGGGGTATCACAAGGGTTCCGTTGTGGTGCACTGGCTCGAGGAAATGGGCTTCCACAAGGGGAATTTGCTGGGTTATAGCACGGTGGAGGAGTATGCTGATGCCCTACGGATGGGATCCGACAATGGAGGGGTATCTGCAATATTTGACGAGATCCCCTACCTGAAGGTCTTCCTTTCAAAGTACTGTGAAGGTTACACCATGGTTGGTCCCACCTACAAGTTGGGAGGCTTTGGGTTTGTAAGTCCCTTTCCCTGGTTAAAGATTTCGTGTACTCCACGATGAGCATGATTTGATTTTTGCTGTATGTATTAGGCTTTCCAGATAGGATCACCGATGGTGCACGACATGTGGCAGGCCTTCATGTCGCCTGTAGTGCAGGACGAGATGGAACGGATAGAGAAGAAATGGTTCGGTGACCCAGGAGCCTGTCGGAGCAAGAGCAGCAGCATCGACTCATCCAGCCTGAGCTTCAGCAGCTTCAGTGGGCTGTTCCTCATCAGTGGCATCGTCTCGAGCCTTGTGCTCCTCATCGACCTCGCCATATTCGTCTACCGGGAGCGCGACAAGCTCAGGGCTGCAGTGCCTGCAGGCACCGTGAAGGCATTGCTGCAGAGGCTGCATGCGCGGTTTCAATGACGGCTTCAACGCCTTGGCCTCAGCTACCGGAAATCGCCCGTCTTTAAGGGGACATATGTTGAGTTAATCTAATTGTTTTCGGATCATATTACATGATTGGTTAGGATTCAGTGTCAGTTTTCGGTTCAGGTATTCAGAGTCGGAGTAGTTTTTCAGTTTGTTTCGTTTGCAGTTAAGTCTGTTGCTGCAGTTTAGTTTTCGGACGCAATACAGTGTCCATGTCATAGAAGTTCAGACTTAGTTAGTTCTTGATTCGGTTTTGATTTGGTGGAGAGCATCCAAACTCTTGTATTCCTGACTTTAAAATAGTAAAGAAAAACCAGAAAAGAGGTGAGCAGTTTTTCGCCTCGCAAAAGAAAATTGTTTTTTCTGCTTTGATCATGTGCTGATTCTTTCTCTGAAGACTGCATACGGTTCCTTGCCGTGGATCCGACAACCTTGTCTACTGTAAGGCTGGGGAGGTGAGTTAGGTTTGATTTTTGTTCATTCGCTCTGCGGAAGTTCAAGTTCGTCGCTGGGCATCAAGTTCCTGGGCAGATTACCAACAAGTGATATCAGAACCTAAGGAAACGAAGCGATGGCTGGCGACGAGCAAGACCTATCAGCCTCGACGGTCGGTGACGAAGCAAGTCCATTGAAGAAAGGCGCAAACATCAAGATGATGGCAAGAAGCGCCACGATCCCGATTCAATATCCTATGTTAAGCGAAATGAACTACGGTATATGGGCTGTCAAGATGAAGATCAGCTTGCGTTCGCTAGGGGTATGGTCGGCGATAGAAGATGGAAACGAAGATGACGACAAGGATCAAGGCGCCATGGTTGCTATCTCTCAGGCCGTGCCAGATTAAGTGATAATGGCAATCGCGGAGAAGCAGACAACAAAAGAAGCATGGGACGCACTCAGGGAGATGCAAATTGGCGAAGATCGTGTCAAGGCACGTGTACAAGTGCTGAAACGGCAACTGAATCAGTTGCACATGCAGAATTCAGAAACCATCAGTGAGTTTTCCATGAAACTCACTTCGCTGGTGGGCAAGATCCGCTCGCTCGGCACAAAACTCAACGATAGTGATGTTGTTGAAAAATTGTTTGCTTCAGTTCTAGATCACTTTCACTCGATTGTCGGAACGATCGAGCAGTTCGGTGATGTCGCGGGTATGTCGGTCTTGGAGGCTATCGGCCGTCTCAGAACCTTCGAGGAAGGTTTCAAGGGGCGACAGCACTCAAAAGATGGGGGAGAACAGCTTTTCTTCACCCAAGCCGAGTGGGAGGCAAGGAGTATGAAGGGAAAAAGAGATGGGGGCTCAAGAGAGGAGGGCGTCACGGGAGAAGCCGTGGACGCAGGCGCGGACAAGGTGGAGGCTGAGGCGATGGCGAACACACTGTTGACGAACAAAAGTCATGTATCTCTGACAAATCTAAGGTCAAGTGTTTCAATTGCAACGAATATGGACACTTTACCAAAGAATGTCCCGAGCCAAATCACAGAGAGAGGGCAAATCTCATTGCAAAACTGAACGATGATGAACCAGCACTCCTGATGGTTGAAGCTTGTGAACTTATTCACACAGTACCAGAATCGAACGAGGAGGTGTTTCTACACGAAGATAAGGTGGTGCCGAAGCTTAGCGGCACCCACAACAAGGCTTGGTACCTTGATATCGGCACGAGCAACCATATGACTGGCTACATGGAGAAGTTTGCTGAGATTGACATGACCATTAAAGGATCAGTCAAATTTGGAAACGGTTCGACTGTGGAAATAGAAGGGGCTCAGTGCTGGTTGAGTGTTTCACTGGTGAACACTGCATACTCACAAATATTTACTATATTCCGAGACTGAGAAGTAATATAATTAGTCTCGGCCAGTTGGATGAGAACGGTTGTAAGATTGTGGTCGAAGGAGTGATATCTATCTCGGACAAAACGCGCAGGATGTTGGCCAAAGTGAGCAGATCAAGGAACTGATTGTATGTGTTGCACATCAATCCGGCTCTCCCAGATTGTCTTCTTGTGAGAAGCACTGAAGAAGCTTGGCGATGGCACGCCAGATACGGGCATGTGAATTTTCATGCCCTGAAGGATCTAGCTCACAAGAAGATGGTGCACGGTATGCCCATGATCGAGCAAGTGGACCGCATCTGCGATGGTTGTTTGATCGCCAAGCAACATCGAAACCTTTTCTGGCTATTGCGTAATACCGAGCCGAGTTTCCCCTCGAGCTGTGGCATGGTGACTTGTGCGGGCCTATCACTCCTGCTACACACGGAGCGAAACGATACTTCCTACTGTTGGTTGACGACTGCACTAGATTTATGTGGCTGGCTCTAATCAGCAGTAAAGATGAAGCATTTGAGGCATTTAAGAAGGTCAAAGCTACAGCCAAGATGGAGAAGAATCTCATGCTGAAAGCTTTGCGCACTAACCACGGCAGCGAGTTCACCTCGAACGAGTTCACAGACTACTGCGAGTTGTTGGGAATTAGGCGTTATCTCACGACGCCTTATTCTCCCCCAACAGAACGGAGTAGTTGAAAGGAGGAACTAGACGGTGGTTGGCATGTCAAGGAGTCTGTTGAAAAGCAAGGGAGTCCCAGGTGAATTTTGGGGAGAGGCGGTATCGACTGCTGTCTATCTCCTGAATAGAGCACCAACGAAGAGCGTAATCGGCAAAACTCCCTACGAAGCCTACCATGACTGCAAGCCAAATGTTGATCACCTCCGTATCTTTGGGTGCATTGCACATGTGAAGGTAGTGACGTCGCACCTCCCCAAACTAGCAGATCGAAGCATGCAAATGGTGTTCATTGGATATGATCCGAATACAAAGGGCTATCGGATGTTCGATTCGACGACACGACGAGTTGTGGTGACTCATGCTGCAGTGTTTGAGGAGGAGAAGTGGGAGTGGAGAAAAAATCCCACAACAGAGGCACAACATGTTGGCGATATTTTTACTATACATTATCCTCCTGTCCGTAATGCAGGTCCTTGCAATCACGAAGGGACTCCTAACACGATGACTCATGGAGGCAAGGTTGGGAGACACGACTCTAACACAACATCCACACTTCCGGCCCATCACTCACCTGGTGTGCTAAACGCGCCAAGCACGCTCGGAACAAGCACGGGATCAAGAACCTCCGGTTCAGTATCACCATGTACTCCAGTAGCAATGTTGGGTGCGCCGGCCTCACTAGGAGCTCTGTTGCCTATGGTGTCCGAAGGAAGTCTTTCAGAAGCACCATGGCAGGAGCGCAGCTTAAAAGTTTTGTATGATGCCACGTCCCTAATAGAACTGGAGTTCTCTGGACTTTGTTTGTTAGGCGAAGAGGAACATGTGAATTATGAAGAAGCCAAAGGAGAGCCAGCGTGGAGAAAAGCTATGGACAATGAAATGTCTTCCATCGAGAAGAATGGAAGATGGGAACTTGTTTCATTGCCTGATGGTCACAAATGAATAGGTTTGAAGTGAGTTTTCAAGTTAAAAAAGGACACTCAAGGCACGATCGTGAGTCATAAAGCCAGGTTAGTAGCAAAGGGGTACATTCAAAGACAAGGCGTTGATTTTGATGAGGTTTTCACTATTATTGCTCAGCTAGAAACAGTGTGCTTGTTCATTGCTACCGTGGTGCATAAAGGATGGGAGGTTCATCATATGGATGTTAAATCAGCTTTCCTCAATAGCGACTTGGAAGAAGAGGTCTATGTTGTGCAACCTCTGGGATATGAGAAAGAAGGAGAAGAACACAAGGTGTTAAAATTGCACAAAGCTTTGTATGGTCTGCGCCAAGGCCCAAGATCTTGGAATTCAAAGTTGGACAAGTCATTAGAAGCATTCGGTTTTGAAAGATGCCCCTTAGAACATGCAGTTTACAAGTAGAGCCAAGGAAAAGGGAATTTGCTAGTTGGAGTTTATGTGGATGATTTAATCATTACTGGGGGGTGTACCGAAGCTATTGATAATTTCAAATCTCAAATGAAGAGTTTGTTTAGTATGAGTGACCTTGGGTTACTCAGTTATTATTTGGGAATTGAGGATTGTCAGAGCTCCGGAAAGATTATGTTGTGAAATCTGGAATTAATCTGAAAATTTTCAGTTGGGCTTTTGGTCAGGCCCATTTTTCCTTTTGGGTTGTTGATGGCTGGCCATTAGGGCAGAAAAGATATGGGAGGCAAGGTGAGCTTGCGCTGTAACATCTCCCATTTTTCCTAGTTGCGGCGCCTGGTCTTTTGGCTTCTGGTATTGAATCCGGAGTCTCGGCCGACTTGGCTGGAGCGGCGCCGCTACTCCAGGAGGTGGGCGCATGCTTTTCGCCGGCCGGTGTGAGGGCTAGGTTGGTAGATGGCAACTGCAGGAGCTCTCCTTCCCCTATATATCTTGGGTCTGGTTCTTCATCGAGGAAAAGACAAGTAAGGAAAAAGCTCTCAGTTTTCACTTGTTCCTGTTCACTTTCATTCGATTCTGTGAGTTGCTTGGTTAAGGAGATTGGATCCAGATCCTTGATCTGGTTCTTTAGCATCTTTCGGTTGTCCTCTTGTTCTCTGAACTGGTGACTTGCCGATTGGCTTGTGCACTGGTTAAGTGAAGATCAGCCTCGACTGTGTCGTGAGGTCGATTCTTGCTTGCTGACCTCTCCTGTGAACCGAGCACCTGTGAAGGATTGGGTTTGGAGTAGATCTTGTGCGGCTGCCTTTGAGGCTCGTGTTCGCGCTGCGGTGCGTCACGTGTGCGAAAAAGGGCATTGTATCTCCGTTGTCTGGCGGTTTCACGTGGCACTTGCGGCGGCAATAGGATTTACGGTCGTGACGATCGTCGTGCCTTGCCCTCTTCTTGAATGGCTTTGAGTCTTTGTTCCAATTGTGAGTATACTACCTCTCGTCTTTGTATGCTCTGCTTGCACGTAGGATAGCTCAATGATGATAATGGGTCAATTGAATGATTTGTGATTAATCATGTGAATTAAGCCTTGAGCTAATAGACATGCATACTAGAGAATATTGATTCATATCCTTTGTTGTGCTATAACCTGATCATTTATCTATATTCTTATTTGCCATCTGGCTGTGTTTATCTCTGTTGATATAATTGCTAGTGTTAGTCCGAACTCATTCTGTTGGTACACTAGCTAGCCACGACTTGAACCTTTTACATTGGTTGGTTGGTATATCTCTTAACTCTTGATCGGGATAGATACTTGGTTCGGTTGGTAAGTTATTTGATTTTCGATCCGGATAGAATCGATCTTAGGTTATTTTGTGATGAAATTTTGACATCGTGTATATAATTGTGCATGTTAGGAAGGTAAGGGTTCAAGGCTTAATCGCTCAATTAAGCTGTTTGCTTTGTTTGTGATTGAGGTTGAAGAGTTAATCTTCAAACTTGCCCAATTTTACGAGAGCTCAAAATCATTTAAACATCAATCGGTAGTAGACATGATTCATTGTAGAAATGACATAAATTTTGTTTGCTTTAACTTCTTTGGTTATGTCATACATTATCCTTGAATTATGTAACTGTTATCATTTTGTTATTTGGGATTAGCAATAAAATCTTGCTCTTATTACCACATCTTTTTCAACAGATTACACTTAGCCAATTTGCATATGCAACAAAAGTGTTGGAGAAATGCGGCATGAAAGAATGTAACTCAACCCAAATTCCAATGGAACCTCGTCTGAAGTTGAGCAAGGAATGCACAAACTCTCCTGTGGACAAAAACTTTATACCGTAGTATAATCGGCAGCTTGAGATATTTGCTTCACACACGCCCGGACTTGGCGTTCTCTGTTGGCATGTTGAGCAGACACATGAAAAAGCCCACGACAAAGCATATGTCTACTGTGAAGCATGTATTGTGGTATGGAAAGGTACTTTGAGTTTTGGATGTGTCTACTAGAGGAATGGAGTTATGGGACTGGTTGGTTACTCTGATAGTGACTTGGCTGGTGATACCAATGACCGAAAGAGTACTTCAGGCATGATGTTTTTCCTTGGATCAAATCCTATTAGTTGGAGCTCACAAAAACAGAAAGTAGTTGCTTTATCTTCCTGTGAAGCGGAATAAATTGCAGCTAGTGCAGCAGCATGTCTGGCTGGGACAATTGCTGGCTAATGTGCTGAAGTCAGATGTTGAAAAGGTCATTCTCAAGATTAATAATCAGTCTGCAATTGCGTTGTGCAAAAATCCAATCCATCATGAGAGGAGCAAACACATAGATACTCGGTTTCATTACATTAGAGATTGTGTGGAATCAGGGGTTATAGATGTGCAACATGTTCCCACAAAAGACCAACTGGCTGATTGACCAAGTCCCTTAGAAGATTGAAATTCATGGAGATGAGGGAGAGAATCGGTGTGCTGATTGTCAGCGAAAAAGGTGAAAGACAACCAGATTAAGAAGATTGTTGAGTTAATCTAGTTATTTTCGGATCATCTTACATGATTGGTTGAGATTCAGTGTCAGTTTTCGGTTCAGGTATTCAGAGTCAGAGTAGTTTTTCAGTTTGTTTCATTTGCAGTTAAGTCTGTTGCTGCAGTTTAGTTTTCGGACGCACTACAGTGTCCATGTCGTAGAAGTTCAGATTTTGTTCTTGATTCGGTTTTGATTTGGTGGAGAGCATCCAAACTCTTGTATTCCTGACTTTATAATAGTAAAGAAAAACCAGAAAAGAGGTGAGCAGTTTTTAGCCTCGCAAAAGAAAGTTGTTTTTTCTGCTTTGATCGTGTGCTGATTCTTTCTCTGAAGACTGCATACGGTTCCTTTGAAGTTCAAGTTCCTCGCTGGGCATCAGGTTCCTGGGCAGATTACCAACAAGATACAGTGAGTGTGAGAAATGGCAACGGAACAAATCAGCTTCAGGGAGCTACAGAAGCTGCTGCCACGCGTAACTTCATCATCACAAATACAAGTGCGATGAATGCCTCAAGTTCTGAGAATAATGTAGATGCATAGGACCGAGAACGGCGACTAAAGGGGCTGTAAATAGGAGGCTACGTAAATACAATTCTTTTTCAAATTTTTTTCCCAAGGAGAAATCAAGACTTTTTCTTTTCAATAATGATTAAAAGTTCCGTTAAGATGTAAATATCAAAACCTAGACACCTAGTCACCTACAATGGAGTCTCCGAGAAAAACCGAGCAAAATAAACCAAACCTCGTCGAGGCAATCTGACCTACAACTAGGGGGTGGTCTGACGATGGTCAAACCTGTCCCGGTCAGAGCTGTCTCAAATGGGCTGTCTGACCTCTCTCTAGAGGTGGGCACTCGAGCCGGGCTCTTTTGAGCCGGCCCGAGGCACGACATCATGACGACCGACGGCGGGCCGACCGCGAAGTGGGCGTGCTGGCGAGACGACAATGTAGCAGGCGTGCTGGGCTCGAATCGTGCACGATGGGCGACGCGGCATGTACGACAACGTAGAATAGGCTATCTTGGGCCTAATGATCCAAGGCATGAGGAAGAAGTCTAGCATGAAGGTCAGCGACTCACGAGCATGACCGTCATGGATGCACCCATAGCATGAGCGTCACCCTATCGCCAACATCGAGAGAGACGGACAAAGCAGAGAGAGAGAGCTAGAGAGATTGAGAGGCGTGCAAGAAGGCGCTCTCTCGCTCGTCCTCTCAATCTCTCTCACTCTCTCTCACGATCTCTCTCAATCTCTCTCGTCATCACGCTCACTCTCTTTCGCCCATTCTCCCCTCTCGTCAGTATTAAGCACATCCTTCGCTCTATGTAAGCGTTCGATAATAAATAAATTTTAGTTCTTTTTCTCATAATATTTGCATTCACGCCTTAATTCTATGTATCTCGGCTCTTTTCCTCTCGTTGAAATAGTGCAAATGGGTGGTGCAGGCGCGACGGCGAAGTAAACACGAAGCGCAAATGGGCGTGCTGGCTTAGAAGGCAGTGGGCACGCGACCAGACGACGAGCGAACACGACGCGCGGCCGCGGCTGCGCAGTTCGAACGAAGCACGATGGGCCGTCTTAAGCCGGCGACGAGACGCCCGCCTCTACCTCTCTCTAGTAACAGAATTGAAAAGCAACACTATCTTAAATGCTCAAAAGAGCACAACTTTCACATGGAGACTCCAAATAACTTGAAACTTGAATCAAAGCTAGATGACAACCTTAGGAACCTAAAACAGAGATCTTGCAAGAACAAAAAAAAAGTTGGAACCTTTTGGCTCTTAAAGCTCTGCTGCACCAAAACCGGTCTCAAATCATAAAACGACCTAACTTCTAAACTAAACCTTCAAACGAAATAAAAGTTGGCACACACTAAGATCAAGACCTTAGGAAGCTATCCCAGCAAGAGTTTTTCCAAGTGCTCGCCAAAGTTGCAACCATTTCTGCAGGAGAGGCATCAAAACTAGGCAAAACTGTGAAACAGTGATTGAGAGGAGCTCGTGGGAGGAATCAAACCAAGTTGGCTAAGGATGTTTTCCCACATATCCGAGGATCCTCAAATTATAGCGAGAACCAATCCAAAATCCCTCAAGTTCAAAACCCCTAAAATCACCCTTTCTTGAGTCAAAACTAGAAAAATGCAAGAACTTGCAAAATAAGGTGCCTAGATGGATGACAGCTTCAGCAGCTTGGACAAGCTCTCTACAAATACATCAATGACAAAGGCTCCTGCATACTACCCGGCATAGCTATATCACTCAACAGCAAACTTAAGAATCGTTTCCTCCATGTACTTAGTAACTAAACCAGTTAATTATATATATAATGTGAAAGCTAGCTTCATATAGGAATTGCTTCATATAGGAATTGCATAACACAAGTAGCATAGCGAGTAATAAAAAAATGGAGAACTATCAAACAAGAGCATGTATTATTACAGCTCTTAGTTTGAACTATGAACGAATGTTCAAGAAGCATATGTATGCACACACTAACCCGAGGGGCTTCTGTTTTACAAAAGCCTGGTTCTCTACATAGAATTTTCATAGATATCTTCCATTATTTCCTCTACAATAAGAAATAATTGATGATTTGTCCTCATTTAATTGTGTCATTGATCATTTGCTCCGTTACATCACGCGACAGATGATCAATTGCACCAACTAAAACAGAGCAAATGATTAATTCTCCCTACAACAACTAAGCCTGACAGCGTACATTCCCAGCATGACCCACCAACCATACTTCCCAGGAAAGACAGGTCATCAGCTCGTGAAACCTGAGAGGGAGAGATTAGAAATCTTTTAAGCATTTCAACAAGCACATAGTATGCACATTGAAACCAAATACTTCAATTTACTATGCCCGAGTACTCACGACTGCTCCGAACAAGCAGTTTCTTCTTCCTCGTCCTCCTCGTCGCCAAGCCACGTCGCCGCCGCCGGTGACTGCGCAACCAGACGAACTATCACTGCTGGCCCATCATCTTCTTGGTGCTCCCTGCCGTGCCACCGGGGCCAACCCCAAAAGACCCGCTAAGTCACCAGCGCTGCCCCGCACGCCACTGCCGTGGGGCTCGTGAATTACATATGCGTGTGAATTACAAAATTATTTGATCACAATATCACAAGTTGATCATAATATCATGTGAATTACAAAAATAATTTGCCTATGATCCTATCACAAATTCAGAATAGTCACATTACATATGCATCACAAATTCATTAGCCAGTTGGCCTCACCTTGTTGCTGGTAAATGGGAGCTCGTCACAATGCTGGTTCATCTGTGAGATACTTCACCCAGCCACCAACCAGATAGACTGAGCTGCAACCACATTAACTAAGACTCACATCAGTCTAACAAATTTTTTTCCCAGTCATGTAATATACTATAATGTCTTTTGTTTGAGAGATGAATAGCCATGTCTTCATGGGAATGGATTGGAAGTCAGAAACAATGGCGATGGAGGTGCAGAGTAGGCGACGATGGCGGTGAAGAAACAACAGACATGTGGGAGGCGGCATGACATCTACGGCGGCTCGACGGAGGGGAACTCGATGCCGCAAGAAACTTGGCAGTGGAGGACGCCCGAGTAGAGGATGAAGCCATTAGTGATGATGTGGTCGCCGATGTCGGAGCAGAGCAACAGAAGTTGGGGACAGTGAAGAAGATAATGGAGTAGGGATAGGGATCGTCGGAGTCATCGAGGTGGCAAATCCTTGCGGTGGCGGCTTAACCGGAGGTGGCTCGACGGAAACTTGCCGGCGTGGGGGTCGCCGTGGTGGAGTCAGTGGGGAAGGAGCTGGCAGAGCTTGGGTATCGGGTGGTGGTGATAACGGTGGAGCTTGGTGCGCGGTGGATAAAACTGAAGATCGAGGGAGGAAAGAGTACAGGCAGTGCACTGTAGTTTGTATTGGCCCCGGCGCTAGGTCACTCCTGCTGTCCTGCGTGTCACTTCTAGCGGTGGCCAAATAAACGGGTCGTGTGGTGCTGGCTTATAGACCTGTGTGACTGTCGGGCCGTGTCACGCCGGCACGGATACAAATGGGCCGACGGGCTGTACCGAGCCGTTTGGCCCGTAAAATTCAAAAAAATCTGAAATTTTTAAAAGTATATTAAATTTTTTGGAAAATTGTAAAATTTTGAAAAAAAAACTAAAAGTAATGTAGAAACACTTTTAAAAATCAATGTAAATTAAAAAAGAAAAAATATGAAATAAAATTCTAAAAGAAGACAAATAATTGGAATTAAATAATGAGCTTTATTAATGTTTAGCTATCTCGTTAAAAACTTTGCCAAGTAAAAACTCAACATGAGAAAACTTTGGCAAAGAAAAAAGAGTACAACCTATAGCTCAGTGATATAGAAAAAAAATAAAGATTACATTTATTCTTCCTGACTATCTAGATAAAGATTTTCAAACGTCGCAGTCAGCTCAACATTTTCTGCAGGGTGTTGAGCTCGTTAATCAGCTTGTTTCTAATCTTTCACAGTGAGAAGTATTTCCATCATCTCACTTGTTAAATTTGCTCTTCTCTCCTCAATTATTTTTTGGATAGACTGAAAGCGGACTCTGAAGAAACCGTGAAGACAGGAAATGTTAACACATCCCGTGCTAATATAGAAAGCATTGGATATGTTATCTTGTACTCGTGCCACCACTGCAAAATGCTAAAGTCCTCCTCTTGCTGCTCTCGGTAGTTGACAATGTTGCTGTTGAGATAGGCAGCTAGCTCCCCACCACTTATTGTTGTGTCCGCACTTGATGTTGTTGTAGTCGAACTCCTTGAGGTAGAGCCACCTGCACCTCATATCTTTCCCCACGCAGTTTTCTTCTTACCTGTTGAGGGTACTGGTGGAGATCGCTGCATGCGAACTCCAGCAAACTTCTGATCGTACTTAGCATAAACTTGAGATAAGTTAGCATGGATATTTGAAAAATAATTAGAATAATCAGTACTCACTGCATCACATAGAAGCGAGAGAACATAGAAAATCCTCGAACTTTAGCTGTAGGATCTAAAATAAATGTAAATGCATATAACATAAGAATTTCTTTTCAGTATTTTAAAATTTTAGTTTTCCTAGCATAAATAGATTCACGCAAAATATTATCATTTTCGTGGTTCCTTAAGTGGGTAGCAATTTCTAGAATATGATGCACAATTAAAGGAGAGGTTGAGTAATAAACTTCAGGTAAAGTAACATTGGAATTATAAAAAAGTTCTGAAAATAAAAGCAAGTATTCAGCAACATACCAATATTGCTCTGTGAGTAACGGTTGACCATCCTGGCTACGATAGTGCGTGTTAATAAAAACAGAAAATGTGCTCTTATAGGGTATGAGTGACTTAAGTATCAGGTAAGTAGAGTTCCATCTAACAGCCATATCCAAACCAAACTTACGTGGACGTACCTCCATTGCAATATAATAAGTCTTATATGCTGCTACTCGTTAATTAGAATTATTTAAGAAAGATATTGCAGTGCAAAAAGGTTCAAGGTATTGGTCTAACTTCTTCAAACCAGATTTAACTATAAGATTAACAATATAGCAAGCACAACGCTGATCTAATAAGAAAGATCTGGCGTACAAATTAAAAAGCGAAGTAAAAACGGTCATTGCAGAAGTGTTTGCTGCAGTATTATCTAATGTTATTGCAAAAAAATTATTTGTGAGACCAAAATCTTTCACAACTTTTACAATACAATCAGCTATATTCTCGCAAGTGTGTACTACATCAATTAATTTGAATCCTATAATTCTCTTCTCAAGTTGCCGGTCATTGTTTACATAATAGCAACTACACTAAGGTAATCCTCTTTAGCCCTACCACTCCATATGTCTGATGTCAAAGACACGGAAAAAATACAGGTATTAAAGATATCTTTTAGCTTGCTACGATAATTATTATAGTATTTAATCAGATATCTAGTTATTGTTTGTCTAGAAACTGCAGAAAACCTAGGATTATAAGCGGTCCTAATATAGTTTTTAAATGCTGGTGACTCACTAAAATTTAAATTTAGATCTTGAGAAACAATTAAATGAAGATTCACGAGCTACCTCGAGATTGTAGTCCCAGTGACGTATCGTATTGTTGGGGTTGTAATGCATCTGTGTTTGTCTCAAAGCCACCTCCACTTTTCTTCTACAGCTCTCAGCATGTCTCTTCAAGTGCCTCGTTCAACCTGAGGATTTCGTAGTTAATTTTTTCTTACAATATTTACAAATAGCATAGCTGCTCTGAATGCCGTCTGATATCTCAAAAATCTGCTCGAAATTTTCCCAGACTCCTAATGTATTTCGTCTTGATCTTTTTGCCCCGGTGCTTGTCGACGCAGTAGCACTTGTAGAGCCTGAGGATGGTACATGTACTGCAACTTCTTCAGCTTGATAGGATGCAAGAAGCTCCTTGGGTGAAATCACGAAATCAGAAACTAGAAAGGACGCAAAATCCTGGTGCTCTATAAAGAAAACTGCAAGAAATAAGTATGCTATTAGTACTTTAATCTCATTTAAAATAATAAGAATAATTAAAAATTAAATCATTATTCTTACCTTGATTTCTTGACAGAAGCCGGAAGCTAGGTTTCAGATTTTTGGATTTTTGGCAAAACCATTTTAAATTTTGCCAAATTATCACCAAGAGCAAGAGAATTTTTAGAAGAGAATGCAAGTTTGCTGTTGGGAAAATGAGGGGGGCTGCTACCCTATTTATAGGGGAAATTTTGGGATTTTTTTTTTAAAAAAATTAAAGGCTCCAACGGCTAAAAATGGCTATTTTTCGAATAAACGGGCCATGCCAGACCAGGTCGTGCCGTGTCGTGCGTGCCCATGCCGTCCTGGCCCAACCGCAAACGGGCAGTGCTGTGCCGGCCCATCGAGCCGAGATACAGGCCTAAGCATGGCACGGGCTACCAGGTCGTGCCGGCACAGCCCATTTATGGTCGGGTCGTGCCAACAGTGCCGGGCCTTGGGCTAGCCCATTTGGCACAGCCCATCTGTCCACCTATAGTCATTGTCAATGTTGCCTAGCCTGGATAAGGCTGTTGTCGCCTGGACCTAACCTCCGTCATCGTCTACCTAGGGAGCTACCTCCCTTCTCTATTCAGATCTGGCCACTGTGCAAACCTTTCTCGCTCGGACCTGGCTGGCGTGCTCCTCGTCTCGTCCTCATCTGACCACCATGGACTCGTCTTATATAGATCTGATTGTCGCCGATGTTGCATCCCCCCTCCCCTAATTTGGGGAGAGAGCGAGCAGATCTGGTGGTGGTCAGTAAGGGCGGTAAAAAGAGAGGAAGGAAACGAGGGTTGGGTAGGGCGAGGTGAGACGCGTGGAGCAACGCCGACGGCAGGGCGGGGCGAGACAGTGCCCCGCAGATGCTTGGAGTGACGTTGGCAGTAGTAGCGGCAAGTGAGGTAGTGACACAGACGGGGCAGTGAGGGCTCAAGGGCAGCAACAGTTCAAATGGAAGCGAGTGATACAAGCAAAGTGTGCCTCGGAGGACAGTGGTGTAGGATTGGGACAAGGAGAAGATTTGGGAAGGAGAGCGCGGTGGTTTGCGTGCTTGTCGACAGGTGTGTACGTGCGGCACAATCCGGGTGGTTGGGGTGAATAGTGGATTGGGAAGGAACGACACGAGGGTCAAGGTAAGATGTTGACATTACAAGTCCACACGTCATCGTCTGGAGTTGGAGGGGTGGTGGGAGGAGAGAACGAACCTACCTCTATTAACTCGTATTTATAAGTAGTAGAGATACAGATATACACAGATATAGAGGTACAGAAGATAAACAAACAGTAATCTGGGTTATATGTTCCTGGTGATCAGAGTCCGGAGACTGTACCGTTATCTCCTCCATGTAAAAAAAATTGGAAACGGGGCGAGTACGCTGCAAGTAAGCAGCATTTTCAGGTTGGCTCGTTGCCAGAAAGCCCACTGCAAGCTCGGCCGTCAACGAGGTTGCTGTTCGGGCACGACGTCGAAAGCAGCGGGTCCAAATCCCCAAAAACCGCGAGATCGCAGCGCACTCACCACCTTCTTCCAGTCTCCATGGATTTTCCGCTTTGCGCGTGAAAAAGAGAGCGCATCGCGTCCCACTCACGCCCTCTCGCGCGGCACTGCGGCAGTCAGCTCCAAAGCCTCCCAATCCCACCTCGTTAATTAACGATGTTGATGGTGATTAATTAACTCATCAAATTAAAGCACTACAACAGTAGAGACGATATACTATTCAATATCATTTAATGATGTAAGATTAAAGAAAACTTCTACGGCGAATGACGTCTTAAAATTATCTATACAAAATCATACAATCTTTTAATTGTGACATGAAAATTGTTATTATAGGAAATAACTCATACAATAAAGTCTTACGCTGCCTGCATGGTCTTTTTTTCGTGTCTCTCTTCACGAAGAGACAACTATATTCTCTCCTCTATATCTATATAACTTACTAATGTTGGGACGTACGGATGGGTTTGCTAGCCGGTGCCATATGTCTACAGTGCAATGCTACTGTACTTTACTTTTTTGAAATATTTTTTTTGTTTTTAAGTATTTTTTTTGGGGAAATTTCCTCCTCTCTGGCTGGTGACACGAGCCCTTAGACTACTGCAGCTTATACAGTGAAATGATACAGTATAGTTTACTTCTTTAAAAAAGATTTTTTTGGGAAAAAATTTCTCCTCTTCGTTAACGTTACGTTACATTTTTTTTTACTTTCTTTATTTGTTTACAAAACTTTCTCTCTCTGTAAAAATTTAAGAATCGCTCGCGGTGACAGCACGCGGGCTTATAACTAACTACTCCCTCATTTCATTTTTATAACGTGTATTTTGACTTTACACAAAGATTAAAGTTAGGTTGAAATTGAGAAAGTTACGAAAGAAAATTACTTAGATGCTCCCACTTAGTTGTCTTGAAAGATAAAAGATATATTTTGTGTGGGTGGTAATAAATAAATACATATAGTTGAAAGAGAATAAATAAGGGCATAGAAGAAAAAGTCTAATTAAATCTATATACAAGCTTTATCTTTGTGAACAAAATCATTTAAAAAATAAACTTTATAAAAGTGAACAGAAGCAGTAGTTAAAAAAAAACTTACATGACAAATGATACGGACAGCTGATGTGGCACGCTTATATACGCCCTTGTCCGTTAATGAAGTCGCGAATTTTTATTTTAAATAATACAATTTTTTATTTAAATTGTAAAAATATATCTTGATCTTAAAAATTATAAAAATATACTTTTGTCGCCCGTATATAAGGCGATCGCCCTATATACGGGCGATTGGCAGCTCTGAACACGCGATATTTCCTCTGTCTGCGATCAGTTCCTAAAGAAAATCATAACTTTTTCATATGATGTCGGATGGAGATGAACTTTATATAAAAATTGTAGCTATCGACGGGATCTACAACTTTTGTATACAAACTTTTTTCAATTTGAATCCATTTAGATGGTCAAAAGTGGGATAGAATGTTCAGATTTAAAAATCAGATCTGTTTTAGAGTTACAATTTTCATATAAAGTTCATCTCCATCCGACATCATATGAAAAAGTTATCTTTAGAAACTGACCGTAGACAGAGGAAATATCGCGCATTTAAAGCCGCACCGATCGCCCGACGATCGCCCTATATACGGGTGACAGAGGTATATTTTTGTAATTTTTTAAGATCGAAGTATATTTTTGCAATTTGAATAAAAAATTGTATTATTTAAAATAAAAATTCATGAAGTCGCTAGCCCCGCCAATCTCGAGACGGCCCAAGTAACGGGAGCCCCACGTTCTCACTCCACCTGTCCACCAGGCTCCAGATCTTCTCCCCAACACCCTCGGCCCGAACCGCGTTAGTTGCCAGGCCGGTTCGCGCGGCGTAGCTCGCACCCGCCCGGTACCGGTAGCGGAGCAATCGGCTTGTCGGAAAGCGCGAGAGGGAAGGAGAGGAGACGAGAGAGATGGGGGTGGAGGCCGGCGAACCCAGCTCCTTCCTCAGGTGAGCGAGCCCGCCTCTGCTCCTATCTACTCCGTCCCGTTCTTGTTTAATCGCTTCGCTGCGATTTTATTTTCTTGGCCGTGTAATTAATTGGGCAAGAACGCTGTGCTCGGGTGGATGCGGGTTTTTCTGTGATTTCCGCAGTTGCCACGGGCTCCATAGTGTAGTATTGGGGGGGAGTTGATGGTTTCTTGATTTGTGAAATACGAATCCAAGAAAAGGAATAAAGGAAGGCTCGATGATGGTAGATAATGGTTGCTCGCATTGTCAGTCCCTTCTTCAGTAGGCACACGCATACATCGAGACCTGCCTGCCCCTGAGCCAAGGGCCAAGGCTGTTGCAATGGGCATTCCGCAAGCTAATGGTGGATTGGATCATTGGAGATGGATTATTTTTTAGATCTTCTTTAATGAAATGACGCGCAAGCCTTTTGCGTGTGCTCAGAAAAATAAAATAAAATCCCAAGACAATTTGAAATAGTGAATGGAGTACTCTTTTCCAAATACTACATAGGTTTTCGACTCTCTGTCGGCCTAATGTTGTGCCATTATAATAGTTTTCTTTTTTAAAAAAAACTGCATTATAAATAGTTTCTAGTTAAGCCACGCGAATGCGTGTCCCTGATAATTAAATCAAATGCACTAGTTTGCTTTTTGTTTGGTACTCATCGTATGGACCTACTAACATTGCCCAAAAAAATGGTGAGAGACAATCTTCTTGATTTACTTAATCCATGTAGTGTGTTAGAAGATGATTATGGCATTCGTTTACCTACCATCAATACATGAGACTAGACCATACCGTCCTAAGACAAACATTGCAATTTTCAGTATTACCTGTTCGGACCAGAATGAGATATGAAATGCATTGGAAGTTCTCACCATTCCCCTGTTTATCTGCTCTTGCAGCTTATCTGCAGCCGTTTCCTATGGAATTGCATCTATGGTAATGGTTTTCGTGAACAAGGCAGTTCTTATGCAGTATGTTCACTCCATGACTCTTCTCACTTTACAGGTATGACTGAACATCACTGCGGACAAAACATTTGTTTCTTTCTATGTTTGACTAAGCCTGATTCTGTTGTTAAAATTCTCTTTTATTTCTACAGCAAATAGCTACAGCGCTTATTATACACTTTGGTCAAGTTCTAGGAGTGTCTAAAAGGAAAGATCTCAGCATGACAATAGCAAAGAAGCTTCTTCCAGTGTCAATTTTCTACAATGCAAATGTCGCATTTGCTCTAGCAAGCTTGAAAGGGGTTAACATCCCTATGTATATTGCAATTAAGAGGCTCACCCCCCTTGCTGTATTGGTGGGTGGGCGCTTACGGGGAAAGGCAAAGCCACCAACACAGGTAAGAATGTTTTCCCTCATGCAATGTTTTTGTTTTTGCCACCAACACAGATAACCTAACATAGGCATGCGATGTTTTCCCTCTGGGAGGGAATGACTTACTATTATCTGGCACTTCCTCATCACTACAAATTTATTTTAGGTATCCCTTTCAGTTATCTGCACCGCCGCAGGTGTCCTTATTGCAGCACTTGGAGATTTTTCCTTTGACCTGTATGGATACTGCATGGCTCTTACATCAGTCTTCTTCCAGGTTAGTACTTATCTGTTGTTCAAAAAAAAATTGTTTGGGTATATTTCTAACTGTGAGCTGAATGCGTATGCAGACAATGCATTTTTTAAATATTTTTCTTTCTTTTCTTTTTTGACGAAAGCAGACGATGTATTTGATCCTGGTGGAGAAATTAGGTGCAGAGGATGGTCTTTCCTCAGTGGAGTTGATGTTTTATAACAGCATATTATCACTTCCATTTCTGTTTTTCATCATTATTGCAACAGGAGAATTCCCCCATTCACTTTCAGCACTATCTGAAAAGGTTAGTAATATGAATACAGGTTAATCAAATTTGATTAGCACATCTTGATAGAATAAATCTTGTAATTAGGAAAGTTTGTTTTAGGAAAGTTTGGTTTGGAAAGTGTTGAGTATATTAAGATTAGGAGTTCGGATTGCTATCCAAGTTAGCATGTAATTTCTAGTATAAATAGCAATGAAAAACTAGAAAATGTTGAGCAGTTGAGTAGGCCAACAAAAAATTTCCTGACTGTTCCAACACATCTAAGGTGGCAATATGTTTTTTATTTTTTTATCCCTGTAGCTCACAATGTTCTGTGACCACAGAATAGTTTGTCCTGAGCTTCGAGAACAAATGGTTTTACACTCAATTGATGATCAACATAATATACCTTTGATCCTAATTGCCTGTTTCTGCATCAAATGATTTCCACTTGCTCTGTTCTAAGATACTTACGTGGTATTTCTTGAAATGCAGACAGCCTATCTATCATTCACTGTTATTCTTGTTATTTCACTGGTGATGGGTATCGTTCTCAATTTCACCATGTTTTGGTGCACAATTGTGAACTCTGCCCTGACAACCACAATAGTAGGAGTTCTCAAGGGTGTCGGGTCAACGGTAAGGTTGCGTGCTTCTGTATAAACAGTTTAATAAGTAATTGAAATTATTGATGCAATGTAGCTCTGAAGTTCTGGAACTTAAGTATATCTTATACCATTTTGTCTCACTGGCTTTTCAGACCCTGGGTTTTGTTCTGTTGGGAGGTGTCGAAGTGCACGCTCTTAATGTTACTGGATTGGTGATCAACACGTTTGGTGGTGTCTGGTATTCCTATGCGAAGTATATGCAGAAGAAGAAAATGCCACGGAAAATTCTATCTGATGAAGAGGCGCATTCCCACAAGTAGCACCAGGGTTAGTACTCAGTAGCTTGGTAGTTGTACTTCATTCTTTAAGCAGATAATAACTGAATACCAGTTTAAAGTATATTTTTCTGGACTACCGTTCCACCAGCAGCAAATTTATTGCAAAGAGGAAGCGACAGACTTGCTTCCTTTTTCTTTTTCTTTTATCAAATAGCATTATGAGTAATCACTTAGACCATGGGGAAGTGAAATCGGTGAACCATCTGAATGTAATGATATATCCCCAATCAATTCGACGGACAAGATTATCGGTGGATTTTGCTCCGAAAGATTCACCTATTTCAGAACCAAATGTGTGGGGTTTGTCTTCACGTTTACTCCTTTAATTGATTCCAGAAGGTGTCTTAAACATGCTGCAATTTTACATTGAAGTTTAGCTCGTATTGAGTGTATGATTATGCAAAGGTTTTGAAGCTAGCGGTAAGTAGACATCAGAAAAGCATTTTTTTTTCCATGCCGTTTTAGGCCTTAAGGGTATACATTATAGAAGTGAGATCGAGTCAACCAAGGATTAATTATGCTGCTGATTTTCCAATTTCCATTAATCTTGCACATGTGAGCTCCTCGCTTATGCTTTGTGTTATTCTCTGAAGAAATGGGTGGAATCATCAAAGAAAATCCGTAAGTTCAGGAGCTCCATTGTATAGCAAAACCAGGAAGAACGAACATGGAAGGGAGAAAACAAAAAACTTCTCTCTTATTTCGTCTCTGCCGCACAGATTGCGTCGGCGGCGGGTGGACGACGTGCAAGAAGACCCCCTGATGCTCGTGACGGCGCACGGGCGGTTTATCGTGTGGAGCAGGTGATCAGCGGCGCTGGGGTCGCACGGCACGACCGTGGCATCGGCAACGCGTGGGCGGGAGGGGCGCAGCGCCGGTAGGAGTCCCGCTCGGCACGGCTGGCCGCGTCCATCGCGCGCGCGAGAAGCGACGCGCGCCGCACGAGCGGGCAGAGGAGAGCCCTCGCTAACATGTTGCGGCTTACGAGTGCCGCCGCGTCCGCTCCTTTCGCGTGACGGGGCGCACGTCGCACGGAGCGGCGGGGCCGCAACGCGCGTGCCGCGCCGGCGCGGCACGTAAGCACGTTAGAATCGAGGGCCAGTCAATGCAACAACAACGCGCTCGTGTGACTGTTGAGGTCCAAATGATACCGCAAACTTAATTACATCTGCATGTACAGTATGAGCAAAGACTAATCGCCAAGCTGAACCTACAACAATATTACAACAGTCACTCTACTTTCAGAAACAAAAAAAAAATCAATACGGTCACTATTCTTTTAGTCTCCAAAAGCCCCCAACAACCTGTCTACCCTTCGCCCACTGATGCTTCATCACATGTAAGGCTATAGTGTTGAGCTTGAGCATTTTTCTGACATCAACAATCAGTTGCCTGTCAACCCAAAGTCGATGCAACGTTTGCAGAAAGCCAACGGGAAGCAGGGTTTGCAACAGAAACAGTAATCTCACGGTAGCAAATAATATATCAGCTCTGAGACCTTTACCATCCTTGGGAGGTACCTCAATGTAAATTTTGGTACTTCTCAAAGATGGTAAAAAGTCTCATCAGCTTTCCTTAGTCGTCATGCTCTGCAGAGAAGTCTGGCTCAGAAGGCTTCCTGAACTTCGGCAATTCTCTAACGCTCTGAGTTCCTTTCCTAGCCCCAGTCATGATTTTCAGCGCGAGGTTCTGCTCAGGGGAAGCACCGTCTTCATATGATCTCATGGAGGAGAATGAATCCCTCAGACTCAGGTCTTTGGCCAGCTTCCTCCTCTTGTATCGGCGCCAGGCAGCTTGGATGAAACACGCGGCCCAAGTCTTCCAGTGGTGAGAGTAGTAGCGGAAAGTGTGCTGCAACTTCCTGCTGTGGAGGCGTCTGAATTGACTGGCAACAAACTTGAGGTCCTCTGCTCGGAGAGCGAATGCCTCCACTTCAACAAGTGCCTTCACCGTCCTGGTGGATGACGGTAAGTTCACAGTAGGCTTGGGAACAAGAGCCCATCCAAGCAATTCTTCACCACAGAAATCGCCAGTTTTGAGGATGATTGAATTGAAGAAGCCTGTCCGGCCACCATCTGTGGTGGAGCTTTCCAGCTTCCCACGAATGATAAAAAGCATCTCGGTCACTGGGTCACCTTCACGGACAATGTATGTGCCCTCTGTGCTCAAGGAAGATACAAGACGCTCACAGATGGCGTCTAGAAGTTGATCATCCATCTGGGAGAAAAATGGGACCTGAAACATTGCGATATCAAAAATTTGTTAGATTCGATATCAAGTGATCTGCAATGTCATGAATTGACCATCAATGAAATTATATGTGTGGCATTGATCACCTAACAAGTCATAAGAGCTAGGTCAACTATCGCTATCAAGTGTCACTGGCCAAAAGATGGTTGAGGGAAAAGGTATATTTGCAAATGAGTTCTCAGACAATTCGCGAATGGATTGTCCGGTATACTTGAATCCTGCTGCATATTCAAAAGCTCAAGCTCCACCGTATGTTCAAACAAAGGAAACAATACAAATTTAGGTCAATACATTGTTGAAGTATAAGTGAATTGCACACCTTTCCTCATCAGTTTAAGCTTTTGAGTAAACTCACTGGTGCATGCAACTCAATATGATATCCAAGCTAAGAGATGTCGAGTTCAAGACCCGGTTGGCGCAATTAAAAAATAATAATTGCAGTCTACTTCTATTCTACGTCCTAGGCCTAAGGGAGCCTACACGTGAGGGGAAATATTGAAGTATAAGTGAATTGCCCACCTTTCCTCATCAGCTTAAGCTTTTAGGTGAACTGGCTGGTGCATGCAACTCAATACGCATTAGCTGGTTTCTCCCCTAAAATCTCACTGGTAGTTTTCCCTACCATAGGAGATGGGAAGAACTCCGAGGTGAATTTTCCCTTTACTAAAGTTTGGAAGAGGAAAGAATGGAAGAGAAGCACACATTTGCAATTATTTTCCATACCATACTTATCTCCTTTATTGAATGCTCTATTTGGAGGAAAAATGTCCATCCATAGTCCCTCAAACTCTTCCTGTGGTTTAATTTTTGTCCCTGATATCCAATACCAGAACCCGTCCCCTAAAGCAAATCACATCCCAAGGCCGGTTTTGTTGGTGGTTTTGATTGACGTGGCTGCCCTAACATCAGTTTTGCCATGTCATCTACCACATCATCAACTTGACTACAAACAGACTTTTCCCTATTTGGATTGTAAAATAAAGGAAACGAATAAGAAGCATCTTCCAACCCTATCCTATCCTTTTCTTTCTCCTTTCCTCCTGTTTTATTTACTTCCATGGTATCACCTCCTTTTGTCCATCCAAATGTGGCACGATAACTAGAACCGATGGTCACCTAGGAACACGTAGCTTAATTTGTCCAGATGGTTTATAACAGGATCTCCAGATGTCTAGATGGTTCTGAAGTTCACTAAACTGGTATTTTTTTTACAGAAAACAAAAGTAATAAATCTATTTACCCGGCAAACAAGATCCAAGCAAAGGTGGCGCTTGATGTCACGTCGAAGATCTGCAGGCAGAGCCTTCAGTATAGATTCTTCGTCCACACCTCGAGTTGCAAGCCACTTGTAATGAATAAATCTTCTCACCCTTTCTCGTAGTTCATGAGGAAGTTGGCGATGTCCCATCCATTCTTCAGTATCTCTTTGCTTTAGTCTCCACTCCTCAACCCTTGCAGTGATAGATTGCAAGTAGGTCTAGCAAATAATATAACGTTATAAGCTCCATGTTTCTTGTACACAAATTAAGTTGGGAAATGTGGCTTTAAAAAACAAGGGCGCCATTTTGGTATTATCAGTATGATAGTTTAATAGTTACTAGAGCAGACTATAGCATAGTGAGACATGCATGTAAAAGTATGACCTTGTCCAGAAAAAACCTCAGCATACAATACTTGTTAGTCTGAACAATATATTGAAATCCTCAATGCACGTTGACCAAGCATATCACCAATAACGAAAGGGATTTTCATGCCACCACTCCTAAAGCAATGGTCAAAGGCTATAGAATCAACAAGTTTAAATCAAAATTTGCAATGGACAACCTGACAATTTTGGTCCATGAGCAAACTTTAACAAAAAAAATTGACCCTAAGCTTAATACATAGTTTCTGAGCTAATGCAAGGAAGGAAGAGAAGATCTGAAACACCCAGAACTAAGAGTATAAAATAACATGACAGCATGATACTTTTTTATTATTTTTGAGATTACAAAGGTGGACGCACACGCAAACACACTACCACACACACAAGCACACATGAAATTGTGCCCTAGCACACACCTAGAATTGTGAAGGCTGGGAAAAATCCTAGACCTCACGGAGGGTGGACATGCGCTTTCCCGTTGTGGTGCACTCATGTATGCGTAAAATTGGGCGGGTAGGATTTGACTGGTGGATGGAGTCATACACCCACATCTCCACGAACTGACCAACAGGTGGTTCATAATGATGGCATGGTACTAAGGAAGTAGGACCAAGGCTAGACAAGTGGACTTAAACACCAGAAAATGGTTTGACAAAAGCAAGTAAAATCACAATAGATAACTAAGGAATAGGACAACTAAATAAACAGTAAAGCTATTCTCATATCATAAAAGCAGTTCCACGATTGGTAGGTGTAGTTTACGATGTAAAAGTACCTGCACATTTCCAATTAAATGCGCAAACAAGACGAGACCAAGCACTGCCAAGAATATAGCATACATTGTCTCACCAATATAGGTACTCACAGTCAAAGTCTGGCCATAGCAACTGTTTAGGAAAAGAGAGAGAGAGAGAGTATCATATAGCATGTCAGAAAATAATAGATTTTTCATATCAATTATTATTATTATTATCATCATCATCATCATTATTATTATCATTATTATCAAAATTATTCAATTAAAGAACCAGAGTAGCAGCCTAAACTTCTCAGATCAGAAATGTAATAATGTTGAAGTTATAGTTGCAGATGCAAAAGTAAGATTTCTAAATTTTTGCTTTAGCAGAGAATAATAATGTGTAAAATTTTGCTTTAGCAGAGAATAATAATGTGTCAATTTTTGCTTTAGCAGAGAATAATAATGTGGTTAATGATCAAATTCAGCACCTCAATTACCAGTCTTAGAGAGAAATGTGTTCAGCTAAAGTCATACCTTAGATTCTGCAAGCCCCACCAAAGGCAATAGATGTACTTTCTCAGGAAGCTTCGATTAGGAGCTTGGTTTGCTAACAATGTCTGGAACATGCCATAGTCAAAACTGGCATTTTTGTTACTAGCATCACAGCTAGTAAAGATATCAGTGCTATTTAACCAATTTGGATCTGGCTTTACGTCACAAGCCAGGTATCTATTATGGCAATTAATATCGTTCCTGCAATATTTTTCCCAACATGCAGTCTGTCGATCAACGGATAGCAGGTACCACAATGCTCCTAAAACCTGAAAAAGAGAAATGCATGTTGAGCAGTTCCACTATATGATAGCAAAACAGAAACTATGGAAGCAAAATTTAAAAGTACATAAACAAAATTTCAAGATATGAAATGGAGAGACTGCACATAGAAACTCATATAAATATCATACATGGCTAGCAATCATGTATAACAGCAGATTGTATGCAGCTCCTTGCCAAGCAGTCTTCGAGAAAGCTCCGGTAACTTTGACAATTTTGTTATTCAAGGAAAATATGAGATATAATCTTAGAATATACTGAAAAAGAGCAACCAGAAGCAGTATGTCACTGTTATGCTCAGTCCAAGAATATTTGATAGCTGGTATCACAGACCAAATAATGATCTGCAGGAAAAGGGGAAAAATGTCAGACAACAGCCACAACTCAAACTTCAGGTATAAAAATGTAAATTGCTTCACCTCAAAGAAACTAACATATATAAACCCACAACTAGATAAACTTTTAGGGCATGAGGTTGAGATCCACTACTTTCATGTTTGATAAAGAACGGTTTTGTCATCAGAGCAAGCATGTTAGAACCACACAACAAATGAGAACTAGTGACCAATATCTTATAACAAAATTGCTTTTTGGTGGTTTCAAGGCATACAATTGAATGAGAAGCAACAAGCACACAGTACAAATGCAGCATATCTTCAACAAATTGCAGCATTCAGAAGTTCACTATATTGACCTATGTTACCAGTTTCAACTTATAGTATCTGATTGCTACTGACATGAAGAATACCGAGGTTTCTTAAAGTTTCTATTTTTAAAAAATGCAATAAACAATTCAAAAGACATCATATACAATTCATTTTGATGATTATGATTGCAAGAGGCACTTTTTTTGAAAACTTGATTTATTTCAAACTATATTCTTTAAGAATTTCCTTAAGAGACAAATCCAACCACCTATCTCTTTCTCCTTTATAATATGTCCTGTGAAGACACACACAGAGATGTTCTGCTTATGGTCAAATAAACTACATGTTGCATCCAGAAGAGGAACAACCCCTCAACTCAATCCTACCACATTACAATTATTTTGGCAGTTCATGACCATACCAGCATCTAGATAAGTGCTAAATGAAACAATATGTAAACATCACTGCTTACTAATGCTTTCAATAATGATAAGGAACGCATCAGAAAGGATTCATATTACCTGTGGTAAAGGCAGTGAAGCCACTAAATCAGCTGCAAAGTCAGATCTCAAATACTGCTTTGCGATTTGGCTAGGATCTGTGACAAGGTCTCCTCGACCAAAAACCCCCAACGTGGAGCTTGGGTTAATATATGCAGTCCTAAACTTTATCATAATTTGGATGACATAAAAAAGGTCCGCAATTGATCGGAAGACAGTAACGATGATAGCTAGGTGTCTATCTTTCCCTATACATGAAGTGCGTGTGCCATAAAAGATTTTAGGCACATAGAAGTACAGAGGGTCCATAAATAGAGCAATGAAGCATGAGATGCGGAAGAAATAATTCCATGTCAAGATGAAATCGCTTGATGGACCAATAACCTTCTTGTACCAAAGCTCATGTCCGGCAACAATAATCTTGTTTTCCCACGAACTCCCCACACCGAGTTTACTAGCAGCTAGGGCAGCCTGCTTGTGGTGAATGGGTATAACTGGCCTTGCCCTCTCGTCGTGAAATCTGAGGACAAAAATAGCATTAAAATTCCCCTCAAAACGAAGCACTAAAAATGTGCTAGATTTTCTTTAGAGATAGACAGAGTAAGTTCAACGATTCTAAAGTCAGATGTGATCATTTAAGCTCAACATCAATCAGCATAACCAGCAGGGATCACATGCTCGTATAAGGCTTATTTAAATTACGTTTTCTATCCCATTCTCAGCTATGAATCTATATCTTATTCTGCTCATCAAAAGTTAAACTATTACGCTTAATTCACAGCACGATTATGCATACAAGAAACTGACAATCAAATGATTTCTATTCTGCAAACTTATCAAATAGATTATCTAAAAGAAACTAAAACCAAGCATTTTTAAGCCACACAGGAACTATGAACTTAGAACCAGTACAAGAACAAAGCTACAACCAACCCAAAAGTTCTCAAATCCCGGCCTAAACAAGAAAATTTCCAGCAAAATCGTTCTCTCTCATGCCTTCACCTACACGCCCCCTACCTCCCCAAGCTAAAGAGAAAAATCCTTGCTCCCGAGCAAAGAGAACAACAAACAAATAAGCAGTTCTAGCGCTCACCTCACGGTCCTCTGCTTCTTAAGCGCCATCTCGTCCTCCACCCTCCTCGACCCGAGCATGGCGTCCATCCACTACAAGGACCATGAACTCCACAGCCAACAAGTCACCCAAGAAACCACCAAGAAAATTCCTCCTTCCCTCTTCCGGCGCCGGGACAGCTAGAAGTGGATCTCCTCGCGGGGGCCGGGGGAGGAGGCCGGAAAAAAGGGTGCTGCAACGCTCGGGATCGCGCGCAGCCGCTGCGCGGAGTTCGAGGAAGAAGAAGACGACCGGAAAATGGAAACTGCCCGGAGGGAGAAGACCGAAAGCCGTTGTTGGCTCAAGGGCACTTCCCTTTCCTATATCGGCATTTTCTTCAACATGTTATATAGGATTAATACTTATATAGAGAAAAAAAAAAAAAGAAATAAAAGCTATATCTTATATGAGAAATAGGTTGAGCACACAAACCAAAAAGAGATACACAAAAAAAATATATAGAGAAGAGAATGGTTGTATCTATATCTTGTATGACATTTATTTGCTCAGATGATATAAAAAAGTATATAGACACTGGACGTTTTCACTATTTTACATGCTCTAATTACTTTACTAGCGGCTGTTAAATCGATAGTTTGAGGTTAGGGTATGTACAATACTGTGATATCAGCTGTCTATATTTTTGCTACGTATGTTTTTACACTGTCTCTTCATGAAGAGACGATCTTCATGAAGAGACGACTATATAGACAACATTATATGAGTTATTATCTATAATAAATACTTTTCATATCATAATTAAAATATTATAAAATCTTGTAGAGACAATTTTAAAATACCATCTATTGTAAAAGTTGTCTTTAGTTTTGTCTTCAGATGATACAGAGAAATATATAGACAACAGTCATCTCTACTATTATACATACTCTAAGATCGCAGTTGACTTGCAAGCAGTGGTGGTGGTTAAAATATTAAATGAGAAATCGAATATGTGTGTGGCCGTAGAGGGGGACCTGTCAACGATCAATCATGTATCAGTGTGTTTATTACTCTTTGTGTACTCCCTATGGTTACAAATAGTTATCGTTTTGGATATTGGCACGGTCTCTCAAACACAACTTTGACTAATAGTTTTTATTATAATATATTTATAAAATCTAATAAAATTATAATATTATCAAAGTACTTTTCGTGATAAATCTACACATATGATTTTCATGTATCCAATTTAACTATTTAAAGATATATTGACGGTTAAAGTTTCAAAATTTTGATTACACCTATACATAAAACGATAACTATTTGTGACTGAAGGGAGTATCATAACTAGACTTGTAGCACATTTTTATGGGGCTTTTTTTCTTTTCGGTGTGCATATTAAAATTTGTATAATGCAATTTTTACGATCTAATTTATCTTTTTATCGGGATAATTCATACTATATCATTCCATTCGTTTACACTTCAAAAAATCTTATCCAATCGCGTGGAGCTCTCTCTCTATATATATAAAAGATCCATGCATCTTCCACGTTAGACTTTAGAATAATGCTTCGGAGCGATTAGTGGCTCCTTAAGCCAACCGTGCTACTCGCGTGCTTCTTCTTCTTCTAGTGTTCCTATGCATGGTGCCTCCCACCTTCTTACTCCCATGCATCCTCTACCATCGGCAGCCGAGTTTGGTCTTCTCCCTCCCTCCTTTGGACACGACGACAATCGTAGCTTCTCTGTGACAGTGATGAGGAGTTAGGGTTCACCTGAGTTGGGAAAGCATTTACCGGTGCCCGCCTCCCCCAGTTGTACTGGGAGGGGAAAGGCAGCGGCCCTGTGGTGGATGGTGGTGGCGGTAGAGTAGCGAGGCAGTGATGGCATCGTCGGCCACGTGATCAGCGAGGGCAGTGAGAGACAACGATGGGAGGCATGGCATGACTGTGTGAGGAATTTTAGTTTGGGTTGGGTCGGCACGGCTGCAACGGGGAAGAGGGGGTGGCGCGGCGAGGCGGTGCCACAGCACATATCGCCAGTGGTGGAGGCGAGGTGGGGAAGGGAGCGGACATGTGCGGAGCTGATGAAGAAGCAGAGTAGCGCCGGCGGTGGAAAAGCATCGAAGATGAAAGATATGGGAGAGGGATCTTTCACGATGGTTGATGCATAGGAATAAAATAGCAACGGCACGGCATGCGGAAGCAGATGGAGCAAGACAGAGGAAAGAGGAGGGTGGAGGACGAGATAGCGCTTAAGAGGAAAAAGGGCTAGAAAAAGGATGAGTTCATCATGTTGTTCGGTATACACCGAAACGCATCCATAGATCAGCTAATGATCTTGTGTCGGCTTCTTATCTGTCTGCTCGTTTTGAACAGGATCATGGCCTGCCCTCATCACCTACCTAAAAGATAGAAAGAGATTCAATGCAGTTCCAGTTATAATTACAACTTTAACAGTTATATGAACCGTTGTATCAAAAAACGATGATCCAAATCGTTTATTGACTCGATCGAACAATCTTAACGGCCAGAGACGCTTAAATTACAGTCACCGTAACAAAACACTTCATGAAAGCTCGTCCTCTTGCCATTCACCCAACCCTGCGTGCGTTTGTCCCTCACCTAACCACCCAATCCTTGTACATTAGACTCTACTCCTCGCCATATCTGTAACCTGAAACGTCTTAACGTCCAGTGACGTTCCGTGCTTTTTGCACTCGAGCCTGTTTAGAACACATGAATTTAAATTCGAGGATTCATATCGTCTCCTCTAAATATAAAATTTCTGCAGGACAAACAGGCCTTCAAAAACAGTGCAATGGCCAAGGATAATGATACTCTCTCCGTTCAAAAATATAAAACATATAGTTTAATAATCTTATTCAAAATACAAGACATGTAGTTTTAATGAGGTTTTTTCTACTATACCCTTATTTATTCTCTCAACTACATGTATTTATTCATTACACCACACACAAACTATTAAATCTCATCTTTTAAGACAATTAAGTGAGGATATCTAAATTATTTTTACTCATACCTTTCTCAATTTTACCTCAACTTTAATCCTCGTGCAAAATTAAAATACGCTTTAGCTTTACAATTCTGAACGGATGGAGTGCAAAGCACCCTTCCCAAACCCATCACGTAGCAACCGCGGGATAATGGTTTCTTTCTGGTCCCCATGAATTATGGCCGCCACGGACCAAGCACTAACATGCTGCAGCTGTCACAATCTTGGACAGCTCATGCAGAAGCAACTGGTAAGGTAACACCAGCCGTCTGAGGGCAAGCAAACACTGCTCAGCAAGAAACGTCAATTTCAGGATGTCACTGCCAACTTTTTAAGACGTGCTGATCTCCTACAATGAACAAACAGAACATGCTAGACGTCGAACACCGGTATAAAGTTAGCACTGTAGAAGAAAGGTAGCTATGCCAAACAATGAGCTAGACTGATCTGAAATATGACATGCAGATAAGCCAATATGATATATCTTTGCTTCGGGGGAGAAACGAACTGCAACGAAGCTGGTGGGTTTCACTTCAGGCTGAACGGGTATGAAGTTATGAACAGGTCAAATAGCATCTGGTGTTTCAATGTCAAAATAAATTAGCATCTGACATTTTACCTGTGGATGCGATCAGATGTCTATGATTTAACCACTCAGCACATGATCAAATCGATCAACAAATATGTCAAATGCTAAAGTGATTTCACATGTGGCATCCAACATTAATGACGTATGAAGGTGAGATATTTTGCTTGAACGCAGCATCTATGAGGAACATCAATCATGATGATGCAGTGAAGGAAGCAGAAGGCAGGGAAGGCTTGTTCGACGTGGCATGTTGAGGCAAGTTGAGAGCGAAGAACAAAACGACGGGGCCAAACTCAGCGCAGCAGTCTAAACAGGCTTACACCTCTTGATGAATTCGGCCTTGATCAAATTCTCTTTCTGGTGCCCTCATTTCCCGGCATAAAGCATGATAAACATGCGGTGTGGGTGCAAGCCATCGAACTAAATACTGCATCTCCGGCGAAGCCGATTCAGTTTCTGGAAACTCGCTGAAGAAATTTGTGCTACTAAACACTTTCAGATGCTGCAGTTATGAACACAATCAAACCTTAACAATTTGGTATGAGAAGAAAGGTCATTACTGCTTTTCGACGAGCAGTATCTTCAACAAAGTATATGCATCGCGAAGAGGGGACGTCGGCAGGAACTAATGGATGGTATTCTCATTTGTTTGCATGAAGCAGGCGAGGGCGTGCGAAGAATGAAGAGCGAAGAACACAACCATGAAGGCATAACTGAAAGCCGTAGTCGGCCGAGTCGTTTAAGCAGTGCAGGACGATGCCTTTTTAACACACAGAAGAAAGACAATTCAACTTAGTTTAATACATCCATCCATAAGTTTGTCTAGTGATTAAAATCAAGCACAAGCGTAATTGGGCAGATAAAGTTATGATAACCTTAACCAAAGTCAAGCAGTCGATGACGGATCTTTCAAACAGGATACTGTTCATAGCTGACAACCCACATAGCAATATCTGTAACAGAACACCCTTCAGACATCAGGTTCAGCTCTAACTCCTGCTACGACGGTACCTGGCACCATTAAAATCACAGCAATTCATTAGATACAGAAATTATAAAAGCTACATTCTCAATACCTGACAATACAATGGTTACTGACATCTGCATTACCCGTTGTCATTTGGGGGAGATTCATCCCGGGCTCGGTTGTATTTTGGTGACCTGCTACAGCTGCGTCCACGAGCTGGTGACACGCTACGACGCCTTGGAGAGTGCCCTTGAGGGCTGTAACTTCTGTTTGCAGAGCGTATTATTTCTACCAGATTTTTTTTTCTGTGTAGTCTACTAGTTACAAAATTGGAATAATGAAGCAAACTTATGTGACAAGCCCAGTAAAAAAACAAAATAACAAGATAACCATAGTGCAAATGCTATGTCATTATTTTATAGCATTTACAAACACTTTCCCTAGCATAATGTGTTTGTTGTACCATAGCCATCCCCATAAAATATTTACTTAACCATATCTCATGTGATAAATCAGTTTAAATGGATAAAAAATAATAGAACTAAAGTGGATTGCCCATCACATAGTTACCAGAAACACGGTTCGTTTAAATCGTGGTACGAGATTTGGGTTTGCGGTATGCCACTTTTTCTTTCAATTTCCACTGTGAACACGGACCCCGTACCCTGAACCGGTTCGGATTAGACGAATCCAGTTCACGATTCGCAGGGGTTTACAACGAATCCAGTAACTACGACCCATCATGTCATCGAAGGGTTAAAAAATGAATGAACAAAAATTAAACTGAAAGTGGGCTGGCAGTCACTAAGCCTTCACACCCTCAAGCAGAACTAACAGGCTCAACACATTGATAGTAAAGAACCTACTGCGTAAGCAAATAGTAACAGTAACATTTGTAGACAGAAAATTTTGTGCTTAACAGTAACAATTATGTTTGGTTACCTTCTACCATAGCTTGGACTCCTGCGGTATCTGGGACTCCGGCTGCGACTGCGGCTCCTGGTGCGATGCCTTCCACTGCCCAGACCCCCAGCACCAATCCTCAAACGGCATTCACGGGCAAAGTGCCCAGCCTCGCCACATTCATAGCACTTCATCTCAGACCCACCATATTTATCACGACCACCACGACCGCTGCTGGCATTACGAGACAGCTCAACTCTCCATCCATTCTTGCCTATAAAGGAAAAAGTCAAATAGTTAGAATTAACTCCACATGAACTCATACATGTAATGCAGGGCCATTGAAATGCAACTTAAGCGGGGCCAGGAGGAGGGAGAATCTAATCCTAAATAATAAAATGGTGTCATCTTAAAAACTCAAAAGAAGTTCAATTCATCAACTATAATTTAAATGTCTCCAAAGTCCCAGGTCCAATATAATGGACAACATCTGTTAACGAAATAAAGCAGTCTATGATCTAGGTCTGACAAATGATATTACCATATAACATAAACTTTAGAAGAGTTTAATTGTAATTCAGATATTTCTCACAAACAGCCAGCATCTCTCTCCTAGACCCAAGAAGACCACCGATAAGGAAATTTCCCATGTACAGCTGATGGAACATGCTGAGAAAGGATTAACATGTTCAGAGAAAAGCACTGGTCACATACCATCTAGATCACGAATTGCATCCTGAGCATCCCTCCTGTCATCAAAGTCAACGAATGCAAAACCAGGTGGCTTTCGTGCAACCCACACACTGTTTCCACAAAACAAAATTAGGCAAAATGTGTCAGGACCATCAGCATCAAGCAGAATATAAATTTGCGAATGCAAAAGATAAATGCATGGACTCGTGTGACAAGTTTATCAATAAAGCATGAAAATAAGCAATTCTAAACACACTTCAGGGTTCTCTAGTGGGACACAGCAGCAGCGTTCAGTAAATTAGCCATATCATTTGCAGTAGATGTCTAAGTACTGTGAACCTGTATCCTGATGAAAGCTAATCTAAGATGTACAAATCCCAACACATTTGACGACAAGATTACAATATAGGCCCATCAAATAATAAATAGTCGTGCAAGCATGCACCTATAGAAGGATGGCAGGATTATTTGGACATGCGGGATAAATAGTAGCACACCATCATATATGATATAACAATACAGAGAGAGTCAATTCATGCACATGGGTATGAAGCTAAAATTGTAGGAAGAACCTGCCACATGATTTACGATTCGTTTGGTGCTGGAACGCTCAAACGTCATTAAAACACAGTACGCGCAAACTAAGCCATGAAACGAGTAGGTTGCTCCGCTCTAGGTTGTGGCTTATTCTCCCCCTCATGCATCTCACCGAAAAGAATTCACATGCACACGCAATTCTATCAGAAGACGAAACAATCGCACAGAATCCAGAGCACGGGTAGAAAACACTGACCTCCGAAGAACTCCAAACACGCGGAACTCGTCCTCGAGCTCCCGGGCCGTCACACGGGGATCCAAGCCGCCGACGTACACGCGCGCCATCGCAGCCAACCGCCCTTCCTAACAATCACCAAACAAACAAACGCAGGCACCGAGAGCGGTTAGGTCTCCGCAAATCGGGCGAGGGAAAAACTAGATTAACCTTCTCCGATCTAAAGCTCATGACGGAACCGGCTTCCGAAATCGACAACGCGAGCACGAACACGCTAGATCTAGGGTTTGGGGTCTCGAGGGGGCGAGGGGAGATTGGTCGCTCACCTTCTCCGATCTATATCTCCAGGGACGCGACGGCGACGGCGGCTCAGCAGCGGGGAGTGGGAGTCGGAAGGGAGTAAACGGCGGCGACGGGATGGGTGGATGGGGCGGAGGCACGGAGATGTAAGCGGCGATCGAGAGGCGGACGGGCAAGACGACGAAGGATGGATATATTGCGGTCGGAGGTTGGGGTTGGGCTCTCCTGCGCCGGATTTGTGCTGGAAACCACACGGTTTTGGGGAGTTGGGCTTGGGCTCGTTCTGGACTTGCCAAGGTGGGGTCGCCCTGCTCGGTTCAATATTGTTATCGAATAGTCCGGAGTTCCTGAACAGATCTGAAGTAGAGAACAGAGAGAGAAAGAGAGACACAGGTATAGGAAGAACAGCGACGAAATTCTTTATTGATTTCTGATTGCTTGTACATAGGGGGACCCCCTCCTCCTTATATAGTAGTCGCCAGGGTTTCAGCTAAGGGACCATCATGGGTTTTTATTGGGCCACGTGGTTTTCAAACACTCCACCTTGGACCCTTTGCCGCGAGATGCATATGCCTCATTAAAACTTCAAAAAAAACCCAGTGAGAAAAATACTTGGAGAAAGAGTACATAACATACGCTCACTGTGTTGCACGAATTGCCTCGTCAAAACCTTATGCAAAGAAACTTCACGAAAAACTTGCTAAGGGAAAAGAGTACAATCACCCAACTTCAATTGCTAATCTTCGAGATTCATGTTGGGTACTCAAAATTCATGTTCGAGATTCATGTGGGAGTATGTGAAATATCTCTCCCTGAAATCTGCACTTCTCTAAGTCTCATCATTCCAATTCCTTTAACGCACCTTTTAAAGATAGATGTTGAGAGTGATTCAGTGAACAAATCTGCAAGATTTTCACATGACTTAGTATACAATATCTTGATCTCGTTCATCTTATGCAGATTCGTGAGCATAGAAGAACTTGGGGTTGATATGCTTCGTGAGATTGCTCTTCACATAACCCATCTGTGCTTGAGCAACACAAGTTGCATTATCTTCATAGATGATTGTGGGAGTTTGCTCAATGTTCAAGCCACATGACTTCTAGATGTGGTGAACCATTCTTCGGAGCCATGCACATTCACGAGATGCTTCATACAAAGCAATGATTTTCGAGTGATTTGTCGACGTCGAGACAAGGGTCTGCTTAGACGACTTCCAGGAAACTGCTGTTTCTCCACATAGGAAAACATAGTCAGTTTGGGACTTACCGAGATCTTGGTCCGACAAATACCCAAAGATCGGCGTAGCCAACCAAATTCGATTCATTGTTTCTTCAAGAACAAACCGAGATCTTTACTTCCTTGGAGGTAACGGAAGATGTCCTTGACCCTTTCCAATGCCTTTTGGTGGGTTACGCCTTTGTGCAGGGCTAGCAAATTCACAATAACGCAATGTCAGGCCTAGTGCTATTCGAAGGTACATGAGCGCTCCAACTGCACTCAGATATGGGAATTCTGCTCTAGGACTTCCTCCCCCTCTTCTCTAGGTCTGTATGGGTCTAGGTCTGCTTGAAGTGACCTTCCAACCATTGGAGTCTTTGCAGGATATGCCTTTTCAAAGCCAAATCTTTCCAACACTTTCTGCGTGTAGGTTGATTAATGTACCAAGATTCCTCCTTGGACATGCTCAAGCTGCAAGCCTAAACAAAACTTGGTTTTACCCAAATCCTTCATTTCAAACTCAGACTTCAAGTATGAGCATGCTTCTTCAATTTCTTCATCCGCCCTAATGATGTTCAAGTCATCTACATAGACGGAGATTATCTGAGAATCCATTCGGGATCACAGATAAACACACATGGACAATCTTCGCTATTTGTGTAGCCTTTCTTGTAGAAAAAGTCGCTCAAGCGATTGTACCACATTCTTCCTGACTGTTTTAGCCCATACAGTGATTTCTCCAATTTCACACTGTACAGGTTTCTATTTGCTCCGTCTTGGTTCAGGATAGGAATACCTTCCGGTACCTTCATGTATATCTCCGAATCCAAGTTTCCATACAAATATGTTGTAACAACATCCATTAGCTTCATTCTCAACTTCAAGTTGACTGCCATTGAGATCAAATATCTAAAAGTAATTCCTCCCATGACCGGAGAATAGGTTTCTTCATAATCAACTTCAGGACGTTGAGTGAAACCTTGAGCTACAAGCCTTGCCTTGTACCTTACAACTTCGTTGTTTTCATTGCTCTTCCGAACAAAGACCCATTTATGACCTACAGGGTTTATATAGGGAGGTGTGCGGCATACGGGCCCAAACACCTCTCTCTTGTTGAGAGAGACTAACTCTGTAATGATTGCCTTCTTCCATTCTTCCCAATCTAGCCTTTTCTTGCACTCTGCTAAAGATGCAGGCTCGGGATCATGATCAATGATCGAGATAATCTTCTTTGCAAAGTATGCATCAACGTTGGCTGTTGCCCTATTCAGGGATTCTCCTGTTATTACAAAGTTTATGACCATTTCTTCATGGGGTGCTTCATGCACTTCTACTTGCTCTTCGCTGCTATTCCCTATCGTAGGAGCAAGTTCCTTTAGTTTTTCATCGCCTATGTGTGCGCACACATTATTTCCGCAGCTTCTTGCAGTGGAAGATTCAAGTCCGGAATTGCCTTTTCGTTGGCTTCTTTCCAGATTGCGTGTCTCAACCTGCTCCCTTCTTTCTTAGGGTATTTTCGTAATTAGTTGTGGTAAGTCCTGTCACCCGCTTTTCCAGACGCCTCCGGTACTTTGGGTTTGAGAAGCCGATTTCTGTTCTTTTTCTTTGAGGCCTCAAGCAGGATGAGGATACCTTCATTTTCTTTGGTATTTCCACCCTCTCGGTGCATTTCTTGCGGGTACATGCGACTTAACCACGCCCTTCAGATCACAAAAATGATCAGGCAGTTCATTTGCTAAATTATGCAAATCAATTATCTTCTGGACTTCTTGATTTGCTTCATTAGTGCGGGGATCATGTGCGGGGATCACGTGCGGGGATCACAATGGAATGCCATATGATTTCCCGGTATTTTTCATCCAAAGGTTGATTTTCTCCCCCTAATGACGGGAAACGATCCTCGTCAAATATGCAATCAGCGAATCGGGCTTTATGCAAGTCTCCAGTCATGGGTTCCAAATACCTGATTATGGATGCACTCTCATAACCAACGTATATCCCAGACTTGTGGAGAGGGCCCATTGCAGTCCGCTGAGGGGGTGGTATAGGAACATATACCATACACCCAAATTTCCTGAGATGGGAGATTTTCGGGATGATCTCATGCACAAGCTGCATAGGAGAATGGATGTTGTAGGCCGAAGGTCTAAAATTGATGAGAGCTGCTGCGTGTAGGACTGCGTGTCCCCAACAAGTGTTGGGCAAGTTACAACTCTGCAAAAGTGGTCTAGCAATGAATTTAATCCTCTTTATTAGTGCTTCAGCTAGTCTATTCTGCGTATGGACGTGCGGTACGGAGTGCTCAACTGCTATCCCTGTTGCAGTGCAATAATCATCAAATGCTTTTGAAGTAAATTCTCCGGCATTGTCCATTCTAATAGACTTCACGCGATGATCAGGGAAAGCATTCTTAATTCTTATGATCTACGAGATCAGCTTTGCAAAAGCATGGTTTCTTGTTGACAATAAGCATACATGCGACTATTTCGAGGAAGCATCAATGAGCACCATAAAGTATCGAAACGGCCCTGATAGGGGCTGAATCGGGCCGCAAATATCCTCCTGGATGCGTTCCAGAAATGCAGGAATTTCACTTTGCACTTTCATGACAGAGGGTCTGGTTATTAATTTCCCGGTGGCACATGCAGGGCACACGAAATCTTTATGATTAGGGAAATTTTTAACATTAATGCCATGACCTTGTGAGTTGTTTACTATATTTATCATCATTCTAAGACCAAGATGACCTAATCTACCATGCCATAAAGAGAATAACTCAAAGCTTCTAAAGACAGTCTTCAAGGAAGTATACACTTCGGGTGCATGAATATTCGTGTAGTACAACCCAGATTCATATGAGGGACATTTTTTAATACCATTTTTCCACATACCGCGTGCTTCACAATGCATAAGTATTCTTTGCCATTTTCTTCATTGGTTTCTACGTGAAAACCATTGGCGCGGATGTCTTTGAAACTTAAGAGAGTGCGCGTTGATTCGGGGTACAATAGGGCTTCTTCAATTACCAAAATTGTACCCATAGGTAATATAATTGTGGCTCTTCCAGAGCCTATTATATAGGAATCGCTTTCTGTGATCGTAGTAATCTTTTCAGCGTTCTTCGTGATTGACTGGAAGTATTTGGACTCTCTTAAGATGGTATTCGTTGTGCCACTATCAACAATGCATATCTCTTCCATTTTGGGCGCTACACGATTTCTAGGTCAAAGAAATATGATTCTAATCAGATAGAAGCAAAATAATCCAAACATTGCTTGCAAATTTAAAGTATACTGGAATAAATAATAAATTGCATATTTATTCATGAGAGAAGTATGCTCTTCTAGAGCTTACATTTCATTATTCAAAAGAAAAATGATGTCAACCATAATCTAAAAAATATGCATTAAACAAAATCTGTAAAATATGCATTAATTTCTGCTTTTATGTCATCGACAGAAGTTTTCTCTTCATTTGCCATAAGTTTGGCTGCTGCATCGATGTCTAGGCTATTCTGTGAGGATGAGTCAAGTGGGATATCTTCATCCATGGCATCATCATCACCAATATTGGCGAAGTGCGCCTCTGCTGGGGCGTTTTCTTTTGCCTTCCTCTTAGCCTGATATGCGTTGATCACTTCCTTGGATTCCCGACATATCTTCGACCAGTGTCCCCAAGTGCCGCACCTGAAGCACGTTTGGTTCTGCTGTCCATACGGCTTGGCGTGCGCCCTTTCCTTGTCATCCTTCTTCACTGGGGCTTTGGACTTTCCTTTGGCCTGAGACCTCTCTTTTCTACCCTGCTTGCCCTTCAATCTATGAATGGGCTTTCTCACCTTATAGCTATTGGCATTGACTTCTGTGCCAGTGCCCCTTCCAGGTGGCTGCAAGACATAGTTCTTGCGTAGAACATCGTCTTGCGATTCTGCAACTTGCATTACATCAATCAGTTCGCTATACTCCTTGTATGCGTCCTAACGATAGCTGCGTGCACTCTGGATAGCATTTGGGTGGAAGGTAGAGAGAGTTTTCTCAATCTTTTCCTTATCAGTGATCTTCTTGCCACATAGAGAGATTGGTACAAATTCTGTGCAAGGCAGAATTGTACTCGGCCACTGTTTTGAAGTCTGCAAACCCCATACGGACCCAATCTTGCTGTGCTTTGGGCAAGATGGTGTACTTGAGCTTCTCGAACCGCTTCTGAAGTGCAGTCCAAAGCTCAAGTGCACTCTCCTCAGCCATGTATTCATTCTTCAAAGTGGCTGAGAGGTGGTGCTTGAGAAAGTGCAAGGCTTGATCATTCTGCTCGTCGGTAGGTTTCACATCCTGCGAGGACCTTAGACCAATCGCGGCACGGAGCTTATTGCCCCCAAGAACGATCTTCACGTCCGATGCCCAAGTGAGGTAGTTCTGACCGTGCGGGGCCAGTTCTTCAAACTCACGATTCACGATGCCGGACATCTGCATGATTTCAAAATTCCGATATTAGATTACTGCGTGTACTCTAATAGACAAATGGTTGCAAAAAGCATAAAGTGCAGAAAATAAATTGCCATGCATTGCAGTATACAAAATAAAGCAATGAATTAAAAATTCATAAAGAATATTCATAACTTCATAGAATAAAGCTAGAAAAATAAAAACAGAGCCAGATAATTTTTTTGGATTTTCTGGCAATTTTTCAATTTTTTCTGCTATTTTTCTCCTCTTTTCTTTCTTTTCTTTCCTTTCCTTTCTTTTCTTTTCTTTCTTTTTCTTTTCTTTTCTCAGCCGAACGGCCCGTTGGGCCAGTTCTTCGTGGGCCTTTAAAACCCGGCGGCTAGGGTTCCTCCCTCGCGCCTCGTCACGCGACCGCGCGCGCCTCGGCTTCTACGCGGAGGAGACGAGGCGACGCGCGATAACTTGAGCCGAAGGCCTCGCCAGCGACGACGGCGGTGTCGGCGGCGGCCGCGGCGCGAGGCGGCGATGGCGGCAGCTGCATGAAGCGCGAGGCAGCGCTGGTGCGGCACGCGAACCGAGCGCAGCGGTGATGGCGAGGTCATCCGAAGCGGTTGTGATGGCGCTGCGAGGCCGAGGTGGAGCGCGCGTGGTCGAGGCGATTGCCGATGGCCGAGTAGGGCGCCGAGGCGTCGCCGGCGTCTTCGAGCTGCGGCGTGGCGGCTTGCGGCGGCGACGGCGATGGCGGCGGCGCTGGCGGCGCGTAGGTGCGGCCGAGGCAAAGAACGCCGGCTCACGCGCGGCGGCGGCCTTGCGCGATCGAAGGTCGGTCGTGCCAAGGCACGCGACGGCGACGATCGGCGCGCAAAGCAGGCGGCGGCGGCGCAAGCGCGGAGGCCGAGGCGCCGGATGGTCGCGAGCGTGGGCGGCGGCGACGCGCGAGGAGGCCGAGGATGCGACACGAGGCCGAGGTGGCGGCAGCGGCCGGGCGCGTGTGCCGGCCGAGGCGACGACGGCGAGGCGAGGCGCAACGACGGAGGCCGCGGCGTCGGTGGCCATGGCAGCATGCTGTGGGCGCGCAAGACGAGGCAATGGCGCGTTTTTCCTCTTTTCGATGAAAAAGATCGTAACCGTCGCGTCGAGTAAGCCGAGCGATCGCCATGTAGCTTCGTGCTACGTGACGAATATAGTACAAGATGCGTAGGATAGGTGCATGCATATAAACGTCAAGCGTTTAGATTCAGTCGCCGAAAACCCACCTTTCTCACCTTTTCAATTCTGATCGCCGGTAGAGCTTCGTGCTGATAACGTGTTAAGGAACCTCGCTATCGAATAGTCCGGGGTTACCAAACAGACCTGAAGTGGAGAACAGAGAGAGAAAGAGAGACACAGGTATAGGGAGAACGGCGACGAAATTCTTTATTGATTTCTGATTGCTTGTACATAGGGGGGACCCCTCTCCTCCTTATATAGTAGTCGTCTAGGGTTTCGGCTAAGGGACCATCGTGGGCTTTCATTGGGCCACGTGGTTTCGCAACAAATATCATTCGAACTGTTCTCTTCGTCACCTCACCTTCAGCGCTGTGAAAAAGGTAAATAATTAATTGTAATATGGCTCATTAATTAAAATTTAATGGATGATTATGTATTCATATTAATACATTTATTTTTACTATTAAAATTAATTATAAATATTTTAGTTACCCAAAGTTATTGTAAATTATCACTCTACAAAACATATTTTACATTTTATTGTTTATACTTCATCCAAAAGGTACATTCTATGAACACTATGACGCAATATTATAAACTAATTTATTGTACTTAGTGAATAAAAATAAGCTATTTTCGTGATTAAACTAGAAAACGGATGATTAAATGGGAAATAGCCGATTAATCGGATTATACGGTCAATTAATCGTTCGACTGCATTAAATGCACTCTGATTAAACTATTCGTGACGGTTTAGTCACCGTCACCGATTAATAGGCCGACTAAATGATCGAGTTGGCCATTTTTCACAGCAGTGCTCACCTTGAGTGCATTATCATCAGTTTATGCGACATGGTGGTGTGAAAATTGTAGGACCGAAAAGGCGACTAGAGGGGGTAAATAGGAGCTAAATAAAAATTTTCCCTCTAAAATTCAAACCAACAAGAGAATAAATTGAATGACTGTTCAATCCAAACAAGTGGTCGGATAAACAGTACCCCTGACCAAGAGGTCGGATGAACATTGCTCAGTGAACAATGTTCGAATGAACAGTAAAACTGCATCGGTCGGATGACCGGTGCTCGAGTGAATAGTATTTAGGTGAATAGTAAATCAACACGATCCCAAAAACAAAAATCGATGTAACTTTTGATCAGCTGATCAAAAACCTGTGAAATTTTGTGTGCACCTTTGAAAGCATCTAGGCCCCCAATTCAATTTGGTTTTGGTAATTAATGAAAATTACGGTTAAATGACTAACATTTCCCATTTGAGTATTTTGAGAATAGGTTGGTCCAAGTTTAGATGATTATGAAAGCATGAAGTTGATGAAGAGAAGATCAACGCGTCAAGATAAAATGGCTAAGGTATAAATATTTAATGACTTTTTCATAGCTTTACCGATCTCGAAGTTTGAAGAAAAGATCGGATTGTTAGAATTAGGGCCGTACTATTAAGAGGGGTCCTGACGATTATCTTGATGTCATATAGGGTTTAAAGGCTCAAACCTATACTTAAGATCATGCATCATGTCATACAAAAATTCAAATTGAAATTCCATATTTATTGAAAGAAAGAATATGGAAATCCGGTGCTACCGCTCATGGTAGGGCGGTGCTACCGGGCAAGCGGTAGCACCGGCCTTAATACCCGGTGTAAAAATTTCAGAGGGGATGTTTTTGGGCATTTTTGGACATCCGGTGCTACTGCCCATGGTAGCCTGGTGCTACTGGGGAAGCGGTAGCACCAGCCTCAGAGCGGTGTGTAAAAACCCGAGAAGGGTATTTTTGGGGACCAGGCAGCATGGTGCTACCGTCCATGGTAGCGCGGTGCTACCGGGTGAGCGGTAGCACCGACCCCTCTGCTCGATGCTAAAATTCCAGAGAACGTTTTTCTTGGGCAGTCGGGCGGTCCGGTGCTACCGGGCGAGCGGTAGCACCGGCCCCTCTACCCAGTGCTAAAATTCCAGAGAACTTCTTTTTGGGCAGTCGGGCGGTCCAGTGCTACCGCCCATGATAGTGCGGTGCTACCGGGCGAGCGGTAGCACCGGCCCCTCAACCCGGCGCAAGAATCTAACATCCCAAAAATGGAGTTTTGGAATGGTTGAATTTCAAGATGAACCATTTGCATTTTTCCCAGATAAATAAAGCTTAAATTTAATTTTATATTTATGAAATGATTTAACTTGACTAATCTATTCATCAAACAAAAGATTTTCAGTTTTAGTTGGGTTCATCGTGCTTGCCGACGCCTCCCGCCGCGTCTTAGCCGTTCGATCCGCCTCGGCCGCCGAATGCGCCGCGTGGACGGGCCCGATCGAGCCACATCAGCGCCACCTCGGTTCCAGAGCCAGCGCGGCTTCGGTATGACGTGGCGGCCGCGTTACCGCCACATCCGCCTCTAACCCATCACGTAGAGCCACGTCGGCCGGTCTGCCGCGTTACCCGAACCCTTCTCGGTGGACGCAGCTCACCATGAGCCGTGTCTCTGAAATGTGGACCCCACATGTCGATGGCATTTCTTTTTCTTTTTTCGATTTTCCAGAAAATCCAACCATTCAGATCTTGTCACGTGTCAGCCTTTCTGATTTTTCAGAATTTTTGATATGGGAATCTTACAGGAGCCCGTTCTCCTCCGTTCGAGCTTTGATTCTAGTGATTCAAATTTCTAAATTCATGATCTATCTTCCAGTACCATTCTTTTCAATTTTTGAATTTTTTTGAATTTGTTTTATTTATTTGCTCTCGTTTCGCGTTTAGACGACGTAGTCGAAGCTTAAGCGAATCAGCAGTCAAAGGTAGATCTAGCAAGAGGCATCGAAGGCAAGTCTCCCTTGAACATATTGATCCCAAATTTACAAAATGTCTATATTGTTTTAAATTATGCATGCTTACTTTTATGCAATGTACTTTAAATAAAATTTAGAGTATAGTTAAATACCAGAATTTGTTATACCCTCATTGGAAATGATCATGTCGAACCTTTGCCACCCTAGGTAATACTAGATATTTTATTTGGTGATAACCAGTAGATTAGCATGGGACGGTAGAATTGCTTAGTCCAGCTTAAACATTTCAGTATTATGCCAGTTGTTGAATCTTATTTGTGAAGTCGCGGCAATTGGTGTTGCTGCTGTTATTTAAATGAAATAAAGTGAAAAATATGGTTTAGACCAGGGCGGATGGATGTTTGGCGGATGCAGAAAGCACGAGACCTTGGTATGGGAATGTTCTGCCCTAGTCAATTAAGGACTAAAGCATGTGTTATCATGGACTAAGCACTACCGTACAACCACAAGTCTATATGGGTACAACCTGGCTAAATAATTTGTGCGCCTCATTATTAGCTTCGCCAGTTGTGAGTGCCAGATGTTGGTAGGCGCAAGAGGGGGCTTCTGTACTGGGCAGCTAGAACCCTAACAGCGGTGAAACCTTAGCGGGCGAGGTTAATAATGGGGTTGTACATTGTAAAAACCTTGTCATGATCTCTCTGCCGACACACCAAAGGAAGTGTGTTAATTGCATGGCAACAAGAGTCGATCATGTCTTGTGGGTAAAGCCGTACACACTCTGCAGAGTTAAAACTACTTAAGTAGCCGTGCCCACAGTCAAGGGCAGGCGAGGTACGCTTGCACATAGTAGATTTTATGGTTTTGTTTTAAAGGAAAATGATGGTTTGGGAATCCGTGAGCAGATGGAACTCTCGGGTTATCGTTTGGCAGTGGAGCCAGTCAGGTAGCTAGAACCTGCTTTAGTTGTCATATCAAATTAAATTACTATTCAATTACATTTTGATCAAATGATGCTTTATGAAATTACTATTGGTATTTACAGTTAAACTTTGCTTTATGCTAAAAGAGCCATATTATGCCTTCAATTGTTTAGTCTTGCATATAGTTATCATGCATTATGTTTCCAAGACTTGCGGAGTACATTTTGTGCTCACCCTTGCAACATCCCCAACTTTCCACAGAGGAGTTCGCAGAAGCTGAAGGTGACTACGATTTCTACGCTTGTGGCTACGACGAAGGTGATCCGGATTGCTAGGATGCGTACCCCAGTCGATTGCCTGTTGGGCAAATGGATGGGCTTATCCTGCTATTGTTATTTCGTTTCCGCTGTTTCTTATTGAACTCAAGCCATGATGCTGCTTATTTGTCATCACTGTTTCCACTATGTGTGCTAGCTTTTCTTGGACTAGCACAAGTTATACACAGAGGGTTTGGATTCGGAAATCCGGTCCCGACAAATAATTTCAGAGAAGCTCCTTCTAGACGGGCAAAAATAAAAAGTGCCCGGTGCTACCGGTCCCAGTTGGGCGGTAGCACCGGACCCTCTGCACAATGGTCTCTGGCAGTGCATTTAATACATTGTTCCAACCATTGGGTTGGAGCCCGGTTCTACTGGTCCTACATGGGCGGTAGCACCGAAAATTCTGATTTCTGCACATTTCAAGCACAAACGGCTAGAAAAGTTGGTGGAGGCTATAAATACACCCCCACTTGCACTCTAGAGGTACTCTTCGTCCTCATTGATGATATTTGAGCTCTCGCAAGTCTTCTCCTCTCTGAAAGTGCATTCAATTTTTATTTGAGAGAGTGAAGAGCAAAATTTGAGTGTTACATTTAGTTTGAGCCTTTAGACACTCAAATTTGACCTCAAGCAAGCGTCAAGGCTTATTACTGTGATAACCCGGGGGGTTATCAGTTAATTTAAAATAGTAAAACAGTAATTAAGCAATAAAAATATGATTAGCCAAGATAATTAAAATGTAAGGATTTGAGAAGTGCCGTCAGTCCCGCGGTGAAAGGTATCGCTCATCGAGGTACCCAATCTGTCCGGGACCCAGATTGGCCCCTCTCGTTAGTTTCGGGTTCATCATTCGGCACTTTAGGATCTTACCTGGTACGGTTGCAGGTACCGTTAGAGTTTGGAGCGAGTTATGACGGTAATGCCCTTAAGGCCAATAGCCACAGTAAAAAGCCCAAGGGCCATAAAGTAAAATGGCAGCCAGGGGAGTAGAGGCGCAGGTGGGGAGCATGTCGGCCAGAGCCAAGGGAAAGAAAGGCAGAGAAAAGAAAGGGAAAGGAAGAAAAGAAAGAAAGGGAAGAGAGAAAAGTGAGGGGAAAAAGGTAGAAAAATAATCTACACCGTGAACAGCATTGATTTCTGTAATCAACTTGCGGATCGCTTAAAAATCGCCAACAGGGTGTTAATTAAGTAGTGCCAAGATAAAAATGTACGACAGGTCAGAAAATTGGTTGGACGCCAGAATAATTTGTTCACCTTAATTGCCCTAGTTAATGTTGTACGCTTTCAGGGTCAGACCTGAGCATCCCAACCAACCAGAACCAATCTTCGGGCGAGAACGATCCTTCCGCTTATATCCCAGGCAAGATCTCTATTGACCATCTTTTCTAAATGTTTTTGAATGCTTTTATATAAGTATCTAAATCATCACTGCATGGACAATCTTATATTATAATTGAAAACCTTAAATTGGATTCGGATGGAAAGATGGTTTGTGATGATGAGTTGGTAATTAAGAATATGGAATTGATGTTTGGCTCGTCCAACGAATGGAGCCGTGGATGTGCGTATATGTATATATGGTGGGTAGAGGGTGCCGATGAGAAGGGAATGGCCAGCGGGGTCCTCTACATAGGTTATAATATAAGATCAACCAATTGCACTTGGGCGATGAGCCATATTTTAGTATCAACCATAGCGAGATAAATCGTTGTCAGAAAAGGTTGTCCTATGAAGGTATTATGATCTCCACGTTGGGAAATAAGTGGATAATTAGGAGTGTGAAGCTGGGTATGCCGGGAGCCCCAGTGAGGGACACGATATCAACTGCGGTTGATCAGGCGCTATATTTAAAGCCTAGAGGAGTATCGGTGCTGCTGCGGTAGCATGGTACAACTGGTATGCTGAGGGTAAGTGGGGAACAGTCGAGAACACCACTACTCGTTGGCTACCAGGGTTGGAGATCTAATACTAGATTAGTGATAAACGTTCTGGAGCCTCTATGGTGGAGGCTGTTATGGGTAAAGTGATACGAACCTGCGCAGGGTTAAAATCTTGAATTCAAGCCTGTCTCCTGGATTGGAGGCTACGGAAGCTAAGTCTGCCTCATATACGAGTGCAATAGCTATTTTCATATTTTAAAATATCCAACCCTTAAAGAAAACCAAAAATCTATATTCTGTAAAAAGGGATTTTGAGAGAAGGTAAGAAAATGGCTGGATTTGAGAGGAAAATTCATATCTGCATTTGTTATTAATGCTTGCTGAGTACTTTTGTACTCACTCTTGCTAAATCCCTCTTTTCTACAGTTTGGCTCCGGTGTTCAAGCAGATGATTGGGTGGACGAGGCAGCAGAGTTCTACCAGGAGGAATAGAGCGGAGGAGTAGCCGTGCAAGGGTTTCGTCAGTCTTTTGGTGTAATAGTATCTATATTATGTCCTTTTGTTGTAAAGGGATCAAAAGTATAATTATGTAATTGACATATAGCCCTGTGTGGCTTGGTTTGAATATATTTCATTCAGTCTCTAATTATTATTCTGTTGCAACACTCTGAATACGGTGTACTAACTGATAAAATATCTAGTGCGTTCGATGTTTTGATTAGCTAGTATGCTGAGATTCACGTAATTATCTCGGAGTGATGGCAGTGCGACTGTCGTTACCCTAGGCTAATTATGCGGGTCGCCACAATTACTCTTGGAGGTTTCTGCCTCTTAGACAGTTTGGAGGTGATTGTGCGCGGTGAGCTTCTCGACGGAGGTTGTGAGAAGCCCTGACAACTTGTTGTAAGATCGAGGATGCCGACTAGGGGGGTGAATAGGCGGTTTTAAAAATTCTTCTCACTAAATACACGCTCTATTGATCTCTATGTCACAACCTAAACAAAAATCAATGCGGAAACGATAAACTAAGGTTTTGACAAATAAGAGCCTAAATCAACTAGGCTTACTAAGTGCACTAGCTAATTATGTATCTACTAAAGAATATACAATCTTAAAGACAATTAAGCAATTTAATTCTAGGAATGAAAATTGCAACAATGTAAATAGAGAATTGAAAGCAAACATAAGGAGACACACCGATGTTTTACCGTGGTGTTCGGAGACTTGCCGGTCTCCCCTAATCCACGTTGAGGCAAGCCCAAACCACTTTGAATCGGCTCCACGAATTGAGCACCCGCCTCGATTCCACTAGTGGTAGCTCTTTCCCCCTCCGGGTAGGCGAGCTCCGACCTTCATAACTTTGCCGGGCCTTCTAACAATCTCCTTGAGAAGGTCACCGTGCACGACGCCTCCACACGCCGTCTAGGTGTCGGCAAACACCAAGAGTAATAAGCCAAGCCCTCTAGCTTGAACCTCACCAAGTGCAACACATGCACAAGGATGCTCAATCCTTCTCTAGATGCAACACATGCAACTAGAGGCTTCTCTCTTTGCTCACAAAGTGCAACACATGCACAATATGGAGGAGAGGCTCACACTAGCTCAAGAGAAAGCAAATCAACACCAAAGAGATTCTACTCAAGAAACTCTAAATCAAATTCATCTCAAATCACTCAAATATGGCTCTATGAGCTCTTGGGGTTTTACTCTCACAAGAATACCTCAAATGGGTGCTAGAACAGCCACAAAACCCTCCTAGCTCGGCCTCTTTTATAGCCCCTCAAGAAAACTAGCCGTTGGAGGGTGAAATGGGGTAAAAACGCAGCAAACCCGGTGCTACCGCCCTACTAGGGCCGGTAGCACCGGCCTTTAGGCCAACGGTCACTTCCGTGCATTAAAAACACCAAAAACTAGCCGTTGCTATAGTACCCCGGTGCTACCGCCCATCTAGGACCGGTAGCACCGGCCATTTCCACCAAAAAACACTTCTCTGGAGTTTTTACACCGCCTCTGGGCCGGTAGCACCGCCCATGTAGGGGCGGTGCTACCACTGTCAGAGCCACTAAAATGCTCATAACTTTTTACTCCGAACTCCGATCTAGGTAATTTTTGATTCTATGCGAAGCTTATCATGAGGGCTACAATCTCCACCTGCGAACCGTTGATCCAACGATCCTCCTTCATTTGAGTAGGGCTTAAGTTAACATATGCACCATCCATTTGACTTATCGGCTTGCCGCCACTCCTAGCCTCAGTCATCCTTCGGCGACACCTTAACCTCTGAACCTCAGCTCTCCTAGCCTAGTCCCGATCTCCTCCGTCTCACCATGATCTAGCTCCGAAATCTTGCAACCATCATAGACAAGAAAAACACATCGCATAGCATTGCTCAAAATGATATGCAAATAAGTAATCAACTGAACAATCACACATCTAATGATCCTACCTTAGCTCACAACCAGTCAAGTCCATGACCATTTAAAGTTCCGACCTGTCAAGGCCCGAACTCTGGTCCTGGAACAACTTACAACAACTCAAATTACTCAAACCTAAGGCAAGCTCAATTCAAACTCAAATATGAGCACCACAAGCTCAAATACAGTCAATTACTCATCACACACATGTGTAGACCTCCACATGGTCTTTCAATCTCCCCTTAATGAGTATATTGACATACACCACAAAAGGTACAAATTTGAGTTTGAAGGCGAAAGAAGAAAGCAATTTGATTGCAAAGCCTCACTTGGTCCAGAACAAGAGAAAATAAGATCATGACTAAGTTGGCAAGAAGAATTTTAGAGCTAGCGAACAGAAAGAACAAGTTTTCTACAAAAGCTCTAAAAATCCAAGGAAACTCATAAAAGCTCAACTATGCTTATGATCCTAAGAACGAGTAATTTTTCACCATGATCATAAGAACAAAGATGCATTCACATTTCTCACCTTTTGATAATGCCTTTTTCACACTCTCCTCCTTTTGGCAATATAGGCATCAAGATGGTATTTTCTCCCCCTATCAACATGTATGTATGAAATACATCCTAAAGAGCTTTGAAGATTATCCAAGTGATCATATAGACAAAGTATGACACCAAGCTACTCAAGTTCAGATTATGCTAATTTAAGACATGTCCAAGTGCAAATTGTAATATCCTTGCTACCAAGCACAAATAAGACTGTCATTTTTGCATGATTTTAACAAGTGCAACACTTAGCATAATCTCTAAACTAAAAGCAAAGTCATACAATGTATCAAATGGAAGACCTAGAGTTTAACCTAGTTAACACTTTGGGGAAGCTAGATGTGCATAAAAGACCATTCGTGCTCAATCATCTTTAATGCAAATTTTAATTTTAAAACTTCAACACACATAGTGGGGTGCAAATGTTTGACATTATGTGCATTCTTTACCCACTTTTTCTTTTTTTATTTGCATTTTTCAAGTGTGATTTACTCAAGCCATCGTCGACCATCTCAACAACTCTTAAAAGAATGGTCTTGATCATACACGATACATTCCAAGTTCATCCCAAGTGTAATGGGAAACAGTCTCGTGATTGTAAAGTGTTGATATCAATTTGCACACAAAAGTCAATTTTTTTTACCATTTGAGCACTTAGATTCATGAGCATGTGAAAGAATCTAGTATGGATCAATCTAGCTTCACCCAAGTTGCTATAGAGACTCTTGTAGAAATCCAAGATTTCACAAATCATGGCATATGCACCTAGTGACAAAACATAGCGAGTAAAAGCTACAAGTTTCATCAAGTTTTCATTAAAGCTTAATTTTCATTTTTAGCAAGCTTAGCATGATGAAGCAAAATGAACTTAGACATGGCTAAGCTAGCAATTATCTTTAGAAGAGTAGCAATGTGCATAGCATGAATGACAGCTCATTTGCATAGTAAATAAAGCTCATTAAAATAGAAAATGAAGTCTATATGCAATGCATGAACAACTTCTCAAAGTCCCCCTCAATAAGTGAATCAATTTTAAGTAAGATTTCTGGTTCAAGTTCAGTTATTAGCAATATTAAGCTCAAAAAAATTTCAAAAAAACTCGACATAAACTAGAAAAACAGAATGAAGAGAAGAAGTCGAGAAACTGCAAGCTGGGTGGCTATAGAGCATAGAAAAGATGATAGAGAACACTATGGCTCAAGCTCGCTCTCATCTTCCCCAATGACTGATATAGGAAAGCTAACTCTAAAACCCAAGCTAGGGAGTACACACAGACCCTGTCGACCCAGGGGGCCCAATACTTGCTAGATCTTTAAGACTGTGAGGGAACTCAACCTAGAGAGAAGAGATGACAACTAATTGTGCATGATAGCAACCTATAGTATAAGATGAGAGGTCTATGCAAAGCATACCAGAAATCTAAGTGAAGTGTACTCAGAATTCTAAGAATAAGCTCAAAATCACCCAGAAGATGCAAAAGAAAGCAAATGCTGAAAGTAAACATATATGATACATATAATACAAAACCAGCTCCCCCTCAAGAGATGTCGTAAGGGCACACGACTCCAAGCTCTCCCCTTAAGGCTACAAACTTAGAGCTATCCAATGGCTTGGTAAAGATATCGGCAATCTGGTGGTCACTCTCCATAAACCGGAGCACTATATCACCCTTCTCCACATGGTCTCTAAGGAAGTGATATCTATTATCTATATGCTTGGTCCTAGAGTGTTGCACTGGGTTTTTGGCAATGCAAATGGCAGAAGTGTTGTGACAGAAAAGTAGAACACTATCTATGTCTAACCCAAAATTTCGCAAGGTCGATCTCATCCAAAACACCTTACTACAACAACTAGCGGCTGTAATGTATTCGGCCTCGACGGTGGACTGTGCAACTCCGGACTACTTCCTAGATGACCAAGAGACAAAAGAAGTGTCAATGAATTAGCAAGTGCTAGAGATGGTCTTCCTATCTATCATACAACCAGCAAAGTCTGCATTTGAAAAGTCTCTAAGGGGCAGACAAAAAGAGGAAGAGTATCAAATACCATAATCAATGGTAGCTCGAAGGTACCTGAAAATGTGCTTCATAGCCTGGCAGTGAGAGGCACGAGGAGAAGCCTAAAATCAAGCGCACAAACAAACAACTAAATTTATGTCCGACCTCGAGGTAGTAATATACAAGATTGAGCTGGTCATGCTCCTGAACTCCTTCTGATCAACTGGCTCACCATCCTCATTAGGCTCAAGGATAGCAGTGGCGGCCATAGGAGTCATCACCGACTTCCCATCTGACATGTCGAAGCGTCTCAGGAGGTCTCAAATGTACTTGCCTTGATGCAAGAAAATACCCTCCAGAGTCTGCTTGATCAGGAAGTCAAGAAGTAGCTCAACTCGCCCATCATGCTCATCTCGAATGCTGTGCTTATTACATCTGAAAACTGAGACACGAGAGAGTGCGAAGAGCCACCAAAGATAATATCGTCTAAATAAATCTGGACGAGAAGAAAATAAAAATCCTGATGTCTAATGAATAGAGTTTTGTCTACTTAGCGATGACTCTACCTGAAGAAGCATCTTTAAAAGTGATCAACTCATCACCGGGAGCTCGGACTAGGGAAGAGAACCAACGAGAGTCTCCGGTCATATGACGAGAACAACCGGAGTCAAGGATCCATATCTCTCCCTTCCCCATCCTACGGACCTCGTTCGAGTCGTTGTAGAGCTCGGAGTCGCTGATGCCGTTGGCATCAGCCATGAAACACATGTCGATGAAGTTGTCGTCGCCTTTGTTCTTCTCTGGTGGATCATCTTCGCCCTCGTCGCTCCAGGTCTCTGTGTCAGAGAAGCTGATGTCATCGAGTGCAGCGAGGATGCGGTGGAAGAGCTTCTTGTTCTTCGAGAAGTTGCGGTACTTCTTCTCACACGCCATGTCGCAAACTGGAGGCTTCTTATTGCGGTTCTTATCGGTGTAGTCATTTTTTTCGAACCGCTAGAGTCGTTCTTGCCCTTCTCTAGCTTAGGGCAGTTCGCTCGAATGTTGTTGGGGCTACCACACTCGAAGCAGGTGATCGTGCCACCTCTCTTCCTCTCCCTCACCTTTTTGTAAGCATGTGAAAATTTGACAGCTAAAAGGGCAAGCTCACTTTTTTGAAAAAAATTCATCTGTTCATCACTTAGCTCGCAAAGGACGGAAAGGGAGAAGCCAACTAAAGTCTCAGAACATGATCCAATGTGATCTCACCAAGGCCATCGACTACGACTTCGTCTTACGAGGGATAACGTCGATCTCATGAGTCTTTAGTCGGGAATAAAACCCATCAAGAGTTAGAGTCGATAAGTCCGTGGTGTTCTTAATAGTGGTCACCTTCATCTCCCAAACCTGAAGATCGACTGCGATCAAAAAGTGTCGATCGTTCTCCGGGTCAGAGTATGTGCAACCAACTGCACGAGGATCACTCAAAATCTTTGTGAAATAACCAAAACACTTATCAAGGGTCTCACCAACGTGCTGTTCAATTTTATTGTAGTCACGCTTGTATTGATCCTATCTCACCGTCTTGATCTAGGTGGTGCTCTCATGGTAACTATCGAGGGTGACCCAGATCTGGTGAGCACATCGTAGGTGAGAGATCATGTCGTACTCACTGCAGCTAAGGCTCTGTACGAGGACGTTCCTTGTCTTAGCATTCGCCATAACGTCAGCCATATTGTCGGCCGTGATGTTTTCATCGGCAGGAACCTCATACGGGAGCTTCACCTTTTGCCAAATCAGAAAACCCTAGACAGTGATGTACGACTCCATTCTCGATTTCTAAAAAGGAAAATCAATTCTAGAAAAAATCGATGGCTTGGTGGAATACTTGCCCAGCACCATGGCTCTCGAGACCGATCAAGATCTATAAAAGAGCAAAATCAGGCCCTCATACCAATTGTTGGACTGAAAAGGCGACTAGAGGGGGGTGAATAGGAGCCATATAAACATTCCCCCCCTAAAATTCAAACCACAAAGAGAACAGATCGAATAACTTTATAATCCAAAAAGGTGGTCGGATGAACAGTGAACAACAACTGGTCGGGTGAACAGTGCCTGGATGAATAGCAAAAATCTACGCTGGTCGGATGAACAGTACTCCGAACTGGTCTACAACACTGGTCGGATGAACAACGTTCGAGTGAATAGTACTTAGATGAACAGTATTTGGATGAATAGTATCGGTACGATCTCAAGAACAAGAATCGATGTAACTTTTGATCGGCTGATCCAAAACCTATGAAATTTTGTGTGCACCTTCCTATGGATGTCATAAACCTATTCCAACCTTCAATCGCAAGGATTGACGTCAAAGTTTCGATCTTTTTCCTGTTTAATTAATGATGCATCAAAACCGGGTCAAACACAAAAACTTCATCCTTAGCTTGCTCGTGGGGAATTGATGATCAAGATGATCCCCCACATATCGCAGCAAGTAAGAACACCAATGAACAACGTTTCAAACAAACAAGAACGCGATCTACAAGGATCTTTTTTTTCTTTCAAGCACAAAGATCGGTTTCTTGCAAAAACTGAAAAGAAGATGTTATAGATTGCCTAGATGATTGGGATATGATCTATAAAAGATTCATCCAGCAATCTTTCATCCTTGGCACAAGATTCAAAAACACTTAGAAGGAGAAGAGGCAAATCCAAAGTGCAATAAGTGAAAATACAAGAAGTAAAAAGAAATTTCAGAATAGAGAAGAAATTTAATCTCGCATTGCTTTGAGATGAAAGTTTACGAAGCCACACACTACAAGAAACAGGGAAAAATTCGTGGGCCAAAAACCCACGAATTTAGGCCAAAACCCATGAATTTAATTTAAATTCGTGAGCAAACCGTCGAATTTAGTTTACGAATTTAACTCGACGAAATTAATCAATTAAATTCGTAGGTACCCACGAATTTAAGTTAAATTCGTGGGTTTTTGCCAAGCCCACGAATTTAATTGGGAATCTAAGTTAAATTCGTGGGTTTATTAAACCCACGAATTTAACAGATTAAATTCATGGGCAGAATAAACCCACGAATTTATCTGGAGCAGCCAGATAAATTCGTGGGTTTTGAATGGCTCACGAATTTATCAGTCATTTTTACAAAAATATATATATATCCAAATGTATAATATATATATATATATGCATCGCACTCAATACATATAACAACTAAAGAAGAAAAGAAAAGGCAAAAAGAATAAATGCGTAAATTTGTGGGTAAGTTCTGGCCCACGAATTTAAATGAATAAATACGTGCGTATATTGTGGCCCACGAATTTAAATAAATAAATTCGTGGGTGTTATTGTGGCCCACGAATTTAATTAAAAACGTGGGTTTTATAGAAACCGACGAATTTAAATACATAAATTCGTGGGTTTTTTTTGGCCCACGAATTTAAAAAAAACCCACGAATTTTTCCCTGTTTCTTGTAGTGACACTACCAGATGGGCAAAGCTTACATGAGCACAAGGAAAACCAAAAATCCTGTCTAAAGACTTAGAGATGAGGCATCTCTCTACCCCTCTATTCATAGCCTAACCTAAGCAGTCTTCACCCTCGGATAACTTCCTTCTCCCATAAGGAATCTTATCAAGGGTTGGGATTAACTTACTCAACCATATATGGGCTGACCCAAAACCCAATAACATAACGGGTTTTAACACACACCTCTCAGGGCACCACTAACTTAACCACTACTCCATCTGCGAACCTGCGATCCAACGATCCTCCTTCACTTGAGTATAGCTTAAGTTAGCATCTGCACCATTCATTTGTCTCATCGGCTTGCAACCACTCTTAGCCTCAGTCATCCTCTGGTGACACCTTGATCGTCTGGGCCTCAGCTCTCCCAGCCTTGTCTCGATCTCCTCCGCCTGACCATAACCTAGCTCTAAAGTCTTGCAACCATCATAGACAAAGAAAATACATCACATAGTATTACTCAAAATGATATGCAATAACTAATCAGCTGAACAATCACACATCTAAGAATCCTACCTTAGCTCACAACCAGTCAAGTCTATGACCACTTATAGTTCCAACCTGTTAAGGCCTGACCTCTGGTCCTAAGACAACTCACAACAACTCAAATTGTTCAAAACTAAGACAACCTCAATTCAAACTCAAATATGAGCACCATAATCTCAAATACAATCAATTACTTATCACACACATGGGCATATCTTCACATGGTCTTTCAAAAATAAAAAAGTGATATGCGAGCAGCTGCTTGGTTGAAAACCATGTACCAGATTTTTCATGTAAGATGCATTCCACGGGGTTGCATTCCTGCTGGTTAATGAAATCTACTAGCTAGGATCGCGCGCTACGCTGCGTCGTGCGAAATTTTGGCGCACGACATTGTGATGTGCAAAATTTGGAAAATTCGGTGGGCGAAATTTGGTCTGGCGGATATTCCTGAAAAAACGCGTAACTTCGGTTTTCTGTTTGCAAAATTTTGGCGCGCGACGTTGTGATGCGCGAAATTTGGGAAATTCGGTGGGCGAAATTTGGTCCGACGGATATTCCTAAAAAAACGCGTAACTTCAGTTTTTTATTTTTTATTTTTTAAAAAAATGAGGCTAGGAGCCGTCAACAAATCGTGAAGAAGACGACTGCTTCATGCTCCGCAAAGATCCCGACCCCTCCGCTCTGGATGTCTGGAGGAGCGTCGATGTGGAGGTTGTCCGGAACACCGTTTGGGGTTACTGCAGCCAGAGGACAGGGCTGCTGGTCCGTCTGGAAGACAGCCACCTGCTGCGCATGCGCCTGAAAACCGATACCGGCAGTAACACCACCGAGAGCGTGTACTGGGAGGCTTGCATGGAGTCCTCCATTGGCGACTACCCCCATCGACGGCATCAACATTGCACACACCGGCCGCACCGTCGTCTCGCTGTCCCAGTGGGGAGCGCCGTCGGCAGTGGAGACGACGCCGACACGCGGAGTTTTTTATTTCAGCGACGGAAAACACCATGCCTTGTCGACGTTTTCCTCAACTCCAAATGATTTTAGTAGCGAAATATGCATTCTGAAAATTGTCCTGACCAAATTGTACAGTTCATCAGATCAAGTGAAGAATTGGTGTTCCTCAGATTTACAGTCCGGCTAATCGACGCTAAGATCATTCCAGAATCATCAGAATCACAACTCATCGTTTGGCGGAGAAGTGTCGGCCATGAGCTCCTCAAGAGAGAATTCATCCTCTTCAATGACCTCTCCATCTTTGCCGTCCCATGGTTCAGATTGGATTATTGTAGGGACACCATCCAAAGATTTCCCTTTCCACCACCATCCAAAGATTGCCCGACCCCGGCGATGATAGTCCCTGTCGTCACGGTCGTCGTACCTCTGATCACCTCGTCGATCACGGTCGGTGCCGAAACGCTCGTAATCGTCGTAGTGCCCGCGTCGTTCTACTTCGTCCCGCTCCTGCCGTCTAGCAGTGATGTCTTGGCGGAGGTCGCGGTTGATAATTTGGCGTGCATCGCCGAGAGGTGGCGTATGGCGCCGACTGCCGGTATTCCGACTGGTTGCGGTCCGACTGCTGGCGACGCGAGTAGCCGCGTGGGAGCGCGAGTGCGCCTCACCTACCGGCTTTTCCTGATTCTGCTGGATTGCTGCCGCCGTCACCATGGCCTTGATCTGGGCCACGATTAGGGCCGTTGGGCTATCCGATGCAATCATCGGGTCCAACGTGTCGAGAAGCGTCTTGGAAGCGACGATGTTCTGCATCGGTGTGCGGAAGACGGATTGGTCTCCGAACCTGGACTACAGGATATCCTCGCGGACATTGCGGCCGCGCGATCGAAGGGATCGCACCTGCACCTCCTTACCCTTACGAAGGCGATCTTCCTCCGCGGCCTCTTGGTCTTCTTGATGGAGATCGGTCCCCTGTGTTAGTGTTATGCCCTTGAGGCAATCATTTAGATGATTGTAACATGACTATGTTTATGAATAATAATATGATTATTGGTCAAATGAATGTATATCATTGTATTGATCAACAAGTATGTGACTTGCTTATGAAGCTCTTTACTTATTGATATGATTCGATAAATATCTCTGATCGGATATCATCGTATAGGACAACGATGAATAGATCAGCACATGTAGTGATCGATGATCATGCTTCATAGATCATGGGATATGGAGATATCATCTATACATTGTGGACGCATGTTGAAGAACATGGGTTAGATAGACCCGCAATGGGACACTGCGAGAATGTTTCATCTTATGTGTCATCAGTGTATCTCATACATAGTAGATGTATGATCTTTAGACTTGAGATTGTCATATTCCCTACATGTGTAATAGTTTTCCTTAGGGCTATCAAACACTACTTCCTAACCGGATAGTTATAAAGGTAGCTTTCATGTTTACTATGAAGCGTGCGAGGAAGTGAGCGATCAAGATGGAATTTGCCACTCCAATGAAACGAAGATATATGATAAGGCCACTCGTGTGATATGATTAACAAAGTGCATGGCCATGCCGTGATTGAGGAGTCAATCACAACTTATTAATATATCACGGATACGAGAGATGGATTGAATCATCAAAGGATGGCATGCTTCTCGCCTTGAGTTCAATCTTCATATACTTGGCAAAGGGATTATTACATAAGTACTTTTGATAGGTTTCGTCAGATTTTATCATAGTATGTTTGGGAGTTGGCATACTTTGCAGAGCCGCTACCAACTATTGGATTGAAAAGGAGTTTTGAATCCATGTCCAAGCGTCACGTGAACCTGCAGGTCACACACTTAATGGGTGGGGCGCATTAATTTGGATTGGATCGTAATTAATGGACCTCGTGGGCTTAACACACCGATGGGCCACAGTTTAGGGTTTCATCTCGTGGCTATATAAGGAGGGGAGGAGGGTGGGCACAGGGTATGCTTTCCACGTTTTATAGTAAACATGAAAGCTACCTTTATAACTATCTGGTTAAGAAGTAGTGTTTGATAGCCCCAAGAAAAACTATTACACATGTAGGGAATATGACAATCTCAGGTCTAAGGATCATACATCTACTATGTATGAGATACATCGATGACACATAAGAATGAAGTATTCTCGCGTTGTCCCATTCATGGGTCTATCTAACCCATGTTCTTCAACATGCGTCCACAATGTATAGATGATATCTCCATATCCCATGATCTATGAAGCATGATCATCGATCACTACATGTCTTGATCTATTCATCGTTGTCCTATCGATGATATCCGATCGTAGATATTTATCGAATTACATCAATAAGTAAAGAGCTTCATAAGCAAGTCACATACTTGTTGATCAATACAATGATATACATTCATTTGACCAATAATCATATTATTATTCATAAACATAGTCATGTTACAATCATCTAAATGATTGCCTCAAGGGCATAACACTAACAGGTACTTGGGAAAAATCTTAAAGAGGTATAGTCTGTTCGCTATCTTAAAAAATTACACTGATACATTGCACGAAATCTTACCAAAATTCATTCAAATGTCCAAAATCACTTGGTATCTTTCATCTCATAGTCGATCAATTAAAATTCAAAACAATCATAGGAAAAAGTCATTATAAAAAATATCTTGCATAAGCATCTGTAGGAAAAAGTCATTATAATCTTGGACTAAAAGACATGAAACAATTATTATGAATTCATGTATGATGCTGTCTAGCAATAACAGAAGCAGCCTAGATACCATGATGACATTTATATGGAAACCTTCTCAACACCATCCTTGTTCATCAAACACCTTTAAATATTTTTCAAACAGAAGGAACAAAAGAATTGCTTTTCAGAAGGAAAACAATTGACAGATTAAACAATAGGATCTTGAAAATGCCAAATTTAAAACTATGAACGCGCATCAGAACCAAATGCCAAAACACAAAAAGAAATTTTGAAAGCTGCCAAGCATATAGTAGGTGAGAAAAAGGCTACAGAAATTAAGGCATAAACAGATACAGTGGCTCCTCTCTTAAATCACTAAAAACTGTGACATGTCCACAACTTGCATGAGATCAATTAAGTTTCCTACGCATATAGAACTAAATAACATATATTTACAGAGATACCGAAGAGATAAATCATATAAGAACGTTAATACAAAATTCACTCAAACGATGCTAAAAACACGCAAGCTTTAATGCAAACCTTTGAAACAGCCTTGCCCAAGTAGTCAGCTCCACAGTCTCTCAATTCCAAAGCTTCATAAACACCTATACATCAAGGAGGAATCATATTCGACTAGCTTCTACCCAAGGAATATGTTAAAACCCACCATAATGATCGCAAGACCAGTGTGTGCTTTCACTAATCAGACAGAAATAAAGCCGAAGCCAAGGTTTAAGAAACACATTGATGATAACAAAATAACTCACCAGTTGATGCACCACCCGTGGAGCGCATGGAACCAACGATCGGACGGGGACGGAGCAAGCGAGAGCAACAACAGAAAAGTTGAACGAACGGAAAGCAACAACAGCACAGCATCAAACATTAGCAAAAGAACAACCAGAATGAAGAAGGGGAAAACGAGGAAAAACAAAAACGAAGGTACGGGGCAAAACCAGATGGGGGCGGAGCGCATGGAGGCGACGACTGGGCGCCGGCGGCGCACACGAGAGCAATGAACGGTGGGACATACCAGAGCTAACGACGCGAACAAGAAGAGGGTGTCTCGGGGTAAGGGCCAAGGGCGGAGTGGGCGAGGTGGGCTGACGGCGCACGGACTCCGCCACGGCGCATACGGCGAGAAACGGCCGGGCATCGGTAGCAAGCAAAGGAATGGAGCTTGCAGGCGCGAGCAATGGCAAGAGCGGCAAGTAATGACGCGTTATCAACCGTCGTTAGCTCAGCCGACGTGAAGCAACGCATGGCAACGATTCGAACGAACGGAAACGGATGAATGGGCAACAGCGAATGTACATCCCTTCGCTGGCCGTTCGCTCGGGACGCTTGGTATGACGCCGCGATCTCTGACATCCCAAAGGGCGTTTTCGCAAAAATGACAACGTGGATGGCCTGGGAGCGCTCCAATTCTTCCAGCTATAAGATAAGACTAGATAGAATCTCGCGCTACGTCGCTCCGTGCGAAATTTGGTTTGTTGATTCTTTTTGGAAAAAACGGTAGGAGGACCTGGACGCAATTTCTGTTTTCTAGGGGGTGTTGTAAAAAAATGGGCTGGCTAGGAGCCGACGGTGAATTTGCGTTAACACGGTTTTTATTTTTATTTTGCGAAAACAGTAGTTGGAGGATCCGTTCGCGAATATACAAAACAACGGGGTCCTTACTGCAAAATTACGGCAGAAGGAGCTAGATGTAATTTTTTTTTGCAAAACTAATCATTGGAGGACCCGATCGCGAATATGCGAAACAACGGGTCCTTTTTTGCAAAATAAACGATAGAAAGACCTAAACATAATTTGAAAATATGTGGAGGGTCTTTTCGCAAAAAAGAAGGACCTAAACGTAATTTCAAAATTTGCAGAGAGCCTTTTCGCAAAAAAAAATCTCCACGTGGATGGGCTAGCTGCTCTCCAATTCCTTCGGCTTTAATAGATAAGTTATTATTATACAAGGTATACATGGCTCACCGAAAATGTCGGTGTCAAGCACAATAATCTAACTGTTCTGAAATCATGCAGTATGTATCACATCACGTGCACATGGGCCGCTCGGCAGTTGCGCGCTGCGTCATCAATGCAATAAATCCACCTTACCAATTTGACGTCTGGACTCTGGACGGAGAAGAAACGTCGAAGGTTTTTCAACGTTTTTTTAAAAAAATTATATAAATATTAAATTATTAATAAAACGATTAATTTACCTTCCGGATTTGTTCAGCTGGTAGCCTGGTAAGGAACTAAGGACAAGAAAAGCGTAGAAGCACTCGTCAGCGCGCGGCAGCTCTCGCACAGACACCTCCTCGATCGATCGCCATGGCCACCGTGGAGCAGGGGGCGCATCCTGCCGCGGACGGTCGAAAGGTGTTCTCGAAGCGCATTCGCACCGCAACGCGTCTCGCACCGCAGACGCCTCTTCACCGCACTAACGCTTCATCGCAACAACACTGTGATCGTCTACTTCACCGTCATGGCGAACGAGAATACTACTGCTGCTTTGTGCCAACGGTGGCACCGCTCAAGGGTATATTAACTTATACCGTGTTTTATTCATGCCGATTTCTTGTTCATTAGTCTTTGCGTATGAGATAGATAATTTGTTATCTAGTACCTTTGGCTTTGAACAAAAATGCATCTTTGTTTAATCATGATTTACGTAATTACGTGGATTAAAATATTGAGAAAATTCCTAATATTTCCAACAATCCAAAAACCTTATCTTAGGAATTTTACAACTATGGTTTATTTGCGCGCTTAAGCCAACCGTATTTGATGGCGCAAATTATAAGCGTTAGCGCCAAGATGATTTTGTGGTTGATCGCCATGAACGTGTATCACGTTGCGCAAGGCAAGCCACGACTGAGGGTGGGCTCTCTCGGACGCAGAGAGTGCCTTCACTACGCGCGGATAACCTTGTAGAGGCGCCGTGATTAGCGTTTTGGGAGAAAATCTTGTTGATGTATATGATTTTGCCAAGTGGTAAAGAAATGTGGGATGCACTTGAGGCAAAATTCGAGTATCGGACGCAGCGATGAACTCTATGTCATGGAGCAGTTTCATGACTACAAGATGGTCGATGACCACTCTGTAGTAGAACAGCTCATGAGGTTCAAGCCTTTTGAAAGAACTTGAGAATTTTACATGTGCATTACCGACAAGTTTGTGGCGGGATGCATCATCGCTAAGCTGCCACCTTCTTGGAGGATTTTGCCACTACTCTAAAACACAAGAGACAAGAGTTCAGCGTTCTTTGGTCTCATTGGGTCTCTAAATGTTGAGGAGAAAGCGAGGGCAAAAGATATACGTGGGAAAGAAAGTTCTAGTGCCAATGTGGTACAAAAGAAAATCTTTCAATTCAACAAGAAGAATAAAAATAAGTCCGAAAAGCCCGAGAACAAGAACAAGGCCGCTCAAACTACTAGCTTCAAGAAGAAGAAGAATAAAGGAAAGGGAAAGCGCTTTATGCAGAATGGTGCGATCATTGGGCAAAGGATTGCCACGATCGTAAAGACAATAAGCGAAAAAGTCCGCTAACGTTGTTATTGGTAATCTTGAGGAGGAACATCCGGGTATGTTTCAATACCTACCGTTCTATCAAGATGTCGTTCACCGATTGGTGGATTGACACGGGGCCAATATACATGTTTGTGCCGACAGATCCTTATTCTCTTTTACCGTGTCGCAGGGCTACCTCCGTGTTGATGGGGAATGGGTCGCAGCATTTGTACGTGGAGTCGGCACGATTGACTTGAAGTTTACTTGGGAAAAATCGTGCGACTAAGGGCGTGCATCACGTGCCCGCGATAAATAAAAACCTTGTCGTGGTCTCTATTGTGTAGAGATGGTTTTAAGCTAGTTTTTGAATCCAATAAATGTGTTGTTTCTAAAATTGGAACTTTTATTGGAAAAGGCTATGAGAGCGGAGGCTTGTTCCGCTTGTCTTTAACGGACATGAATAAAATTGTGAATCATGTTTGTAATCATGAGACTGATGTTTGGCATTCACGACTTTGTCATATTAATCTTGGTTGCATGATGCGGTTAGCCAGTATGAATTTAATCCCAAAATTCACCCAAGTCAAAGGTTCTAAGTGTCAAGTATGTGTGCAATCTAAGCAACCTCGCAAGCCTCACAAGGCAAAAGAGAAGTAGAAACTTGGCACCGTTAGAACTAGTTCATACCGATTTATGCGAGATGAACGGGGAGTTGACAAAGGGTGGTAAGAGGTATTTCATGACTTTGATTGATGATTCTACTAGATATTGCTATGTGTATTTATTAAAGTCAAAAGATGAGGCTTTTCACTATTTTAAGATCTATAAAGCTGAAGCTGAGAACCAACTTGAGAGAAAAATCAAACGGGTTAGGTCAGATCGTGGTGGAGAATACTTTTCTAATGAGTTTAATTTATTCTGTGAGGAACATGGAATAATCCATGAGAGGACGCCTCCCTATTCGCCCCAATCAAATGGGGTTGCCGAAAGAAAGAACCGTACTCTAACTGAGATGGTTAACGCCATGTTAGAAACAGCGGGACTTTTCAAGGAATGGTGGGGTGAGGCTATATTGACTGCTTGTCATGTCCTAAACAGGGTTCCTACAAAGAATAAAGAAATCACACCATTCGAGGAATGGGAGGAAAAGATTAAATTTCTCCTATTTACGTGCTTGGGGCTGTTTGGCTAAAGTGAATGTGCCTATCCCAAAGAAGCGTAAACTTGGACCAAAACCGTTGATTGTGTCTTCATTGGTTATGCTTTTCACAGCATTGGATATAGATTCTTAATAGTGAAATCTGAGTACTGATATGAATGAAGGTACAATTTTTGAGTCCAATGATGCCACATTCTTTGAGGACTTATTTCCTATGAAAGAGACACTTAGCTCATCCGCCAAGAATCTATCTTCTCTCCTAAACCTTCCACTCCTATACAAATTGAGCCCATTTTTGAGGAAAATCCAATAGATGAGGGCAATGAAGTAACTCGTAAGAGTAAGAGACTAAGGACTACAAAGTCTTTTGGTGATGACTTCATTGTATATCTAGTGGATGATACTCCAAGAACCATTGAGGAGGCTTATTCATCTCGGACGACGACTATTGGAAGGAAGCGGTCCAGAGTGAGATGAATTCCATCTTGAGCAATGGAACTTGGGAAGTTGTTGAACGTCCATATGGGTGTAAACACAGTAGGATGTAAGTGGGTGTTCAAGAAAAGCCGAGGCCCGATGGTACGATTGAAAAGTACAAGGCAAGGCTTGTGGCCAAGGGTTATACCGAGAAAGAAGGCGAGGACTTCTTTGATACTTACTCACCTGCTGCGGATGACCACTATTAGAGTACTACTGTCTTTGGTCTGCCTCCTACGGTCCGATCATTCATCGATGGATGTAAAGACGGCTTTCCTTAATGGAGAGTTGGAAGAGGAAATCTATATGGATCGGCTGATGGATTTGTAGTAAAGGGTCATGAAGGAAAAGTGTGTAGGTTGTTGAAGTCTTTGTATGGCCTTAAGCAAGCACCTAAGCGGTACGAGAAGTTCGACAGAACTTTAACATCCGCCGACTTTGTTGTGAATGAAGTCGACAAATGTGTATTACCGCTATGGTGGGGGTGAAGGAGTGATTATGTGTCCGTATGTTGATGACATCGATCTTTGGGACAAACCTTAATGTGATTAAGGAAGTCAAGGACTTCTTGTCCAAAACTTTGAAATGAAAGATTTGGGAGTAGCGGATGTCATCTTAAACATTAAATTGTTAAGAGAAGGTGACGGTGGGATTACTCTTGAGCAGTCCCATTATGTGGAAAAGGTGTTGAGTCGCTTTGGCTATAGCGATTGCAAACTGCTCCAACGCCAGTATGATCCAAGTGTGCTATTACGAAAGAACCAACGAATAGCAAAGGATCAATTGAGATATTCCCAAATTATTGGTTCATTGATGTATTTAGCTAGTGCAACAAGGCTCGATATCTCGTTTGTGTGAGCAAACTAAGCCGGTTTGTTTCAAACCCGGGAGATAATCATTGGCATGCTCTTGAGAGAGTAATGCGCTATCTAAAAGGGACATCAAGTTATGGAATTCACTACACCGGGTACCCTAGGGTACTTGAGGGTTATAGTGATTCAAACTGGATATCTGATGCTGATGAAATAAAAGCCACAAGTGGATATGTGTTCACATTGGGTGGTGGAGTTTTCTGGAAGTCTTGCAAGCGCACCATCTTAACGAGGTCTACAATGGAAGCGGAACTCACAAGATTAGATCTGACCTCTGTGGAAGCCGATCGTGCGTGAACTTGTGAAGGACTTACCGGTGGTTGAGAAACCGGTGCCTGCTATTCTTTTGAACTGTGACAATCAGACGGTGATTGTTAAGGTGAACAGTTCTAAGGATAACATGAAGTCATCAAGGCACGTTAAGAGGCGGTTGAAGTCTGTCAGGAAAATGAGAAACTCCGGAGTTATAGCGTTGGACTATGTCCAGCACGGCTAAAAACTTGGCGATCCTTTTACAAAGGACTATCACGAATGTGATAGATGAAGCATCGAGGGAGATGGGCTTGAGACCCACATAAAGTCATGTCTTAGTGGTAACTCATCCTATTTGATCGGAGATCCCGTGAACTAGGATGTTGAGACAAGCTAGTGATTGGCTGAGAGGAGAGTATACAGACTTAGTCCACTCCGTTTGAGATGCAATAACTCTCCTATTCTGTATGGCAGGTTGGTTATACCTTAATGTATTCCGAGTGGCTTTGATAAGCAGAGATGTTGTCCTACAGAACATCTTATGAGGAATACACCTATATGAGTTCGATTGCTAGTCACAGATCTATGAGATTGGGTGATCTCTAGAGGCTCATGAAAGGCTAAGGAGTATGACTTATAAGCTCCAAACCGAGGGGATGTATTTAGCGACCTAGTATCGATAAAGGACTTTGGTGAAACTTGTTCGCACAAAACTGTCAATTCAAGGCATAGTCCATTGTTGATTGTGGATGAGTGTAACCTTTGTTCTAGATGGAAGTTCAACTTAAGGTCTCCATCGAAAAACTGGTATATCAAACTACATTGAATCGAGAGTATTTCAAATGTGCCTTTGAAATTTGGTGGGGATTGTTAGATTATTATGGGATGGCCCATAATTAATTTAATAGAAATTCCAAAAGGCCCATTAGAATACTAGGAGTCATGAAATTGGTTTAGTACCATATGGGTAATTGAGAGAAGATTTGACCAACTTAAATAGTTGAGTTGTGTGTCTCTCAATTAGCAAGGTGGAAAAAGGGTAAGGGCGTGCCACACGCCTTGTATGTATGTGAGCCGAGCCGAGGCGTGGCGTGGCGTGGCGTGCGCAGTGCGAGTCGCGAAATCAGTCGAGTCGAGTCGAGTCGAGACGAGACGACGAGACGCGACGCGTCACGCAAGCGCAGCGATCCGGACGTGATGTCTTTGGGCGGGAGCGGTTTGTTTTGCCGCTTCGATGAGTCAATATGACCAGAATCGCAGCGATGATTAATGTGACCAAGAATGCCGTCGCCATTACGTAACGGACGCGTGGTTGATGGCTGGCATAATGGTCGTCGGTTACTGGTAACGGCTACCTGAGTTGATGGCTGGTAATGGCCGGCTCCTGCCCGTTGCATGTCGCGAGGCTATATAAGGAGAGCCACGGCTGTGCTTTTCTGAATCTGCAGAACTCTCCCACGCAGACTCTATTCATCCTTTGTTCTGCTGTCCTTTGCATTCCCGCCTCTGTTTTTGCGCGCACAAGTAGCAGCCCTTCTTGAGATCTTGCTCGAGATAGAAGGCCGATAAGGTTTTTGGGGAGCGATCACGCGTATATTAACTTATACCGTGTTTTATTCATGCCGATTTCTTGTTCATTAGTCTTTGCGTATGAGATAGATAATTTGTTATCTAGTACCTTTGGCTTTGAACAAAAAATGCATCTTTGTTTAATCATGATTTACGTAATTCTGTGGATTAAAATATTGAGAAAATTCCTAATATTTCCAACAGTGTCCACGGCCGCGACCACGTCGTGGTCTTCCCGTTCATGGCCAAGGGCCACACCATCCCCCTCCTGCACTTTGCCGCGGCGCTCGCGGTGCACCACGGGGACCGCCTCCGCGTCACGCTCCTCACCACCCCGGCCAACCTCGCCTTCGCGCGCCGCAGCCTCCCAGCGTTGGTCCGCGTCGTCGCGCTCCCCTTCCCCTCGCACCCGCGGCTGCCGCCCGGCGTCGAGTCCACCGACGCGCTCCCCTCGCAGTCCCTCTTCCCGGTGTTCCTGCGCGCCACCGCGCTGCTCCGGGAGCCCTTCGCCGAGTTCTTGGCCTCCCTTCCGTCGCCGCCGCTCGTGCTTGTCTCCGACTTCTTCCTCGGGTTCACGCAGCGCGTCGCGAGCGACGCCGGCGTCCGCCGCCTCACGTTCCTCGGCATGTCAGCCTTCTCCGTGGCCCTCTGCTTCACTCTCGCCACGATGGGACCCTCGGCGACGAGCGTCGAGGACGGCGTCCAGTTTCACGTGCCTGGCTTCCCGGAGAGCGTGACGATCACCACGGACGATTTCCCGGAGGCGGTGGCGCAGGCGGCCGACCCAGACAACCCGATTACCCGGTTCATGGCGGACGAGGTCCGCGACTGGGACTACCGTAGCTGGGGCATCCTGGTCAACAGCTTCACCGCGCTGGACGGGGACTACGCGGCGATCCTCGAGTCTTTCTACCTCCCCGGGTCTCGCGCCTGGCTCGTCGGCCCGCTGTTTCTCGCCGACCGCGAATTGCCGGAGGTGAATCAGGAAGGATACGACGACGATCCCGAAGGCTGCATCTCGTGGCTGGACGAGCGAGCCGGGAGGCCCGGTTCGGTGATGTACGTGTCGTTCGGCACGCATGCCCACGTCGCCGCCGCGCAGCTCGACGAGCTCGCGCACGGGCTGGTGCTGTCCGGCCACGCCTTCCTCTGGGGCGTCCGGTCCGACGCGTGGGTCCCGCCGGTGGACACGGCCCCCGATGGGAAGATCGTCAGGGGCTGGGTCCCGCAGCGGCGAGTGCTGGCGCACCCGGCGGTGGGAGGGTTCTTGAGCCACTGTGGCTGGAACTCGGTGCTGGAGAGCCTGGCCGCCGGCCGGCCGATGCTGGCGTGGCCAGTGATGGCCGAGCAGGCGGCGAACGCGAAGCACGTGGCGGACATCATCGGCGCCGGCGTCCGCGTGGGGGTGAAGGCTAGAGCAGCGGCTGTCGTCGGCAGGGCGCAGGTGGCGGAGAAGGTCCGAGAGCTGATGGACGACGGCGACGAAGGGCGGAGGATGCGCGCTAGGGCCGAATGCATCCAGAAGGCGGCGAGGGCGGCGGCCGGCGCGGGCGGCACGTCACGGCTGGCGCTGCAGCGGCTGGTTGACGAGCTGCAGGGAAGCTACGAAGGCGACGGCCACAAGTGAAGCTTCTATCAAGTACGACAACCATGCATTGTTCAACCAAGGCTCCTGTTTGGAATACACGGAAAATTCCTGATTTCTACTTAAATTAAATTGCTTTTTATAAATTTCTTGCAAAATTCCTACGTTTCAAACGTATCCTTAACTTCTCCCTTTGTACAACTCTCACCTCTAATCTATTGCATGAGCTGCTAGAAAAATAGAAAGTAGTGCCAAACAAGACAAAACATTGATTAGCCTGAACCGCGGCCAACCTTGCAAGGTGCAAGCGGAAACTGAAAATCCAACACTTAGAAAATGTCAGGCCTGTGAACATTGTGGTTTATGCAGGAATTGAACCGTCTCTCCTCAACTCTCGACAAAATTTCTGTGAAGTTACTAGTACGTTCTAAACGGGGCAGGGTCTTAATTTTTTTTCAAAAGATTAGCAGGAGCTATCCCTTTCATTTAAAAGGGAGAGAATAATAAAAACGTTTTTACAAGCAAACCGTGGAAGGTTCGCGTAAGAGATTTTAAGGACAGGACATCGAACCAATAAAATCACCAGAGAGCTATGGAATCCTTAGAACAACAAAACCTTAGGATACTTCTTACTTAAAAAGATGCTTACAGAACACATGATGCTGATACTGTAGCATCCCTGTTTGCTGTCAAGGCGAAGCGATGTTGTCTCCTTGTTCGCTGTGAATATCTGATCGATCGAGATTTCCTCTTGATGTTGGAGCTGTTCTATATTTCGTCTTCCCTGCATTCCAGCATGTATATGACCTTGTCCCCATCAGATAAAAACTGATCTTCCGGTTCTCGATTTTTTGGCTTCAGATTCTTACACCGGATGCCTAAGTACTTATCATTTTCCTTTTGCTGGAACTCTCGTCGAGTACTCAACTCGGCAGTTAGAATGTCGCTGGCAGCTTGCTTGCCGATTCCAGTTGCCTTGATAGTTTCCCTATTGCCTCTGATCATTCCGGTCATCACCCTGAGATCTCTAAAGATTGGACTGTAGTATGTGAGCAGCAGTTACTTTGTTGTCCGCTGCCCGCACATCTCGTCATGGGGATCTGTCTCAGTCTCCGAGCACGGCAATATTAAACAGAGGGGAAAAAAATTGTCTTCAGCGAGTACAAGTACTGTGCAATGCTTACGATTTGCCTTTAGGGATTTTTGGTCAAAGGGTAGTTAGCGAACTATCCTCTCCCGTCACAAATAGTATCGTTTTGGATATCGACATAATCTTCAAAACACATCTTTAACCATTAATTTTGAGATAAATCTACACATAATTCTCATATCCAATTTAAATATTTAAAAATATATTGACATGCAAGGTTTCAAAAGTTTAACTGCCCGTATGTTCAAAATAACTATTTGTAACCAGAAGGAGTGCTGGCTAACACATGTACTGATGCATAAATGAGATGATAAACTTGAGAAGTGATCACGGTGAGATTGCCCGGGGTGGGGACAGCAGCATGGGACAAGAGGGTCGTTGCAAACTGTTGGAGATATGCTATAGAGACAATCGTAAAGATGATTATATTTCCTTATGTTCATGATTTATCATCTTGTTTCTTGAATAATGTCATTATTATTTATTAGCAAGATGTGACTTGTTTGTGAAACTCTATATATGACTTTGTGATGACTATTCTAAAAGTGATCCCTAATCGATAAACATATGAGTATACATATAAATGGACTAACATATGTATTGGTTGATGACCATGTTTCACGGATCATAGATATAAAGATATCAAATTAACAATATAGACACATGTTAGAGAACATGGAATTGGATCGACCCACCTTGAGACACTGCGAGAGCGTTGTAATCTTACTTGTCATCAATTTGTCTCATATACAATGTGAATGAGACTTGAGGTTGACACATGTACTAGACATATGTAATGACTTACTTAGGGGTTGCTAAACGTTACTCCGTAACAGGGTAGTTACAAAGGTGGCTTTCGAGTTTGTCGTGGAGCATGCCGCGAAATATGGTTGATCAAGATAGGATTTGCCCCTCTATACAACAGGAGAGATATCTCTAGGCTTTTTGTGTGATCGGATTCCGGAAATATATGACCATGCTATTCTTGGTTAAAGAGTTAACTTAGTCACGATTCCGAATCACGTAATCGAGAAAGAGTGGTCGAGCTAACTAAATAAGGATGACACATACTCGCCTTAAGTTTAACCGATATAATGAGGCAAAGGGAAATACATGTAACTAAACATTATTAAGGTTCGTCCGATGTGATCTTTATATATACTCGGGAGTCGGCACATCCTACTAGGAACCGTTACCGATTAATGGTCAAGTAAGAGTACTTGGGTCATATATAAGTATATATGAACCTATAGAGTTGCACGCTTAAAGGATTGGGACTTAATTCGAATGGTGATCCGAATTCTGATGGGCTTCGAGTTCCTAATGGACTTCTACTGTAGAGACCATTGTGGGGCGTTTAAATAAAAGGGAGAGGGTGGTGACTTTAGGGTTTAAAGACATAATAGGAATTCAGAATTCTCGAAACCCTAGCCGTCACACCTTCTTTGCCCAAAACCGCGCAGCTGGCGCTAGCACTTCAACACTTGGCTTCCGTGCCCTGTACGTGTGGATACTTTGGAGGTGTTGCTGCAAAGTTTCAATGCTAGAACAATCCACAACCTGTGACGGTGACGTGGACAATCCGCAATCTGTGACGTTCACGAGGAGCTGTTGGAGGAGGCGCGAGGCTAGTACGACTACAACCGCACCAACACACTACATTGACTACTTTCGCTACGGATCTACACGTCTAGTAGTAATTCCGTGATCTATAACTTACAATGGTTTCTTGATTTCACGATAGAAATTTTTTATTTTATACTAGAGTAGTCTACCCATTCCCTTCACGTACTACCGCAAAGAAGAACAGTGCTCATGAAACTCATGAGCTCAACCATGATCACCGTCACAATTCACAGGTGACAGGAGTTCAAGTTGTTGTTTATTCTGGTTTTGCAGGGTGCTAAATTGCAAGATCTTTCTTTAATAAAGAAAATATAAATTCCAAGCTCGTGTGGCTACTTTCATATATAGAGAAAAGCTCATGCACTTGATCTTCATGTGCGATCACTAGCAAGGCTCTTAAAATCTGGTGAATCTTTTATACGAAACTCTGCATATTCGAAGACTGATACTCTCTATATAAGATACTTCTTTATCCATCGGTATTTGAAAATGGACTCTCCAGCTTATCATGGCAATTGTTGACTATCCCTGAACTACTCATGTCATGTGTTGCCAGCATTAGTTTCCAGTCTTTTAAGCTACTACTGTGTGACTTAATTGCTGCTTGGCCCAGACCTTTTCTCCCCATGACTTCTGTTTGATTGTTTCCATGGATTTCTGCCCAGCTATACTGAAGCATGCATGCTTGCTTGTTAAAGGTAATATAGTCATTTTAAATATCTTTTTAGCCTATGTACTAAAAAGAAATAGACCTTATAAACTTGGATGGAAGAGTACTACATTTGATTAGCCTGAACCGCGACCAACCTAGCAAGGTGCAAGCCGAAACTGAAAAACCAACACTTCGAAAAAAGATAGGCCACGTATAGAACGAGTGAATATTTTTTGGTTTCTTCAGGAATCGAACCGTCTCTCCTAAACTCTCAATAAAATTCTTATGAAGTTAATACGTTCTAAACGGAGCATGGTCTTAATGCTAATGATATGTTTAAGGCCAAGCTGTCCGCACATCTCATCATGGGATCTGTCTGATCAGTCTCCAAGCACGGCAATATCAAAAGTGGTGTTTCTATGATTTTCTTTTTAAAAGTTATATAAATACTAAAGTACGAATGAAAATAAAGGGTGATTAATTACCCTTCGCTTGTTTTAAGATATAGATAATTCATATTAAGAGGAAAAGTATAGAAGCACTACTCATATTATATAATAAACAGAGGTAAAAAATAAAGAAAAGAAAGGAAAACAGCAGGTAGACAAGTCAGAGTCAGGTAGTGAGACGGAAGTGCATCTCTCGCGCATGAGCCTGCCTGGTTCTTCTTGGTCTCAATTCTCAAAAGCAGATCGAGAAAACAAAGAGCAAGATTACCCCACGCCGACAAAGGTTTAGCGAGTAGTACTTTGCAATGCTTACGATTTGCCTTTGGGGATTTTTTTTTTGTCGAAGGGTGATTAGTCAACTACTAGCTAACGCATGCGCTGATGAACAGATGAGATAAACTTGAGAAGTGATCAAAGTGAAATTGCCCCGGGTGGGACCAGGGTTTAAATTTTCTTTTTGAGTTCGAAAATCGTCACTTACTCGGTACCGGTTTTTCGCGAAAACCGACCGAAATTCGGTAAAAATCGATCGGTTTGCGAAAGTCAAACATGTGGTCTAACTGATTCAAAAAAAAATCAAAAACCGGTCGAAAATGTCGAAAACCGACGACGGAAGGAAAAATGGTGAAAATGCAAGAAAATTGAAAAAATTGATTTTTTAGAAAAAATTAAAAAAAAATCCCAATTAATCTATAAAACACCTCAGATAAATTTAAACAATTTTTGAAATCATTTGTTACTTCTAAAAAATCCAAAACAAAAATTAATGAAAAGGAACAAAGACATTGTCAAATTTTTATAAATATTTAAAATAATTTTTATATTCTAAAATTCTAATTTAAACATAAAAAGTTCCAAAGGATCATGTACTAAAATTTTAAGAAATATTAGACTTCATTTAGTACTTATATAAAATCAAAAACGTAATAGCATATACAATGATAATAGCACTTTCAGAATTTTTAAAAAATACACATATCGATCGACATCGAAAATTTTACATAATCATTTTAATTACGTTATAACATCACAAAAAGTTTAAGAAATATTAGACTTCATTTTGTGCCCCTAGAAAATAAAAAATGAAGAGCATATAATGTGACAAGATATCCTTTTCGAATTTTTAAAAAATGTACGTATCTGATAATAATCTAAAAATTTTACATAATCATTAGGATTGCCTCAGGACTGTAAAAAAAATTTCAAAATTTTTTGACACTGTTTGCTAAATTTCTTCAAATTTTTTTAAATTTACTATTCATCTGATCGGTTTTCCGAACGGTTTTAATTGCCGAACCGGCTCGGCACGGTCGGTTTTCGCGAAAACCGACCGGTTTTCGTCGACATTTTAAACCCTGGTGGGGACAGCAGCATGGGGCAAGAGGGTCGTTGCAAACTACTTCTGCAAAAAGAACAGTGCTCGTTACACCCATGAGCTCGACCGGCATCCCAAAATTTTAAAAAATGTAAGTGGCATCACATCTTTGGTGGATCAATTTTGTTAATTGAATTGATTCTGATTTTGACGATTTGAGATTTGTAAGACTGTAGAATTATTTGTATTGTACTCTTAGCAAAATTTTGAATACATATGTTGAATTTATGATGTTACAAAATTATTATACAAGACTATAGAGTTTATACGTGTAAAATATACACCCTACTGAAAATTTCTAGTTCTGATGCTGAGCTCGACCATGGTCACTGTCACAATTCACAGGTGACAGGAGTTCAAGTTGTTGTTTATTCTGGTTTCGCAGGGTGCTAAATTGCAAGATCTTTTGATTTTTAAATTAAGAAAATATAAATTCCAAGCTCGTGTGGCTACTTTCATATATAGAGAAAAGCTTATGCACTTGATCTGCATGTGTGATCACTAGCCTCTTAAAATCTGGTGAATCTTTTATACTGAATGACCGGAAATGACGATAAAAGGGGTGGAATGATCACAAAACAATTTTTCCTTCAAAGAAATTTAACCAAAGCCTCACTAGATTAAAGACACACGAAAGAATCAAATTTTCTAAAACTTTTAGGCTAGGACGGCATTACCGTGCTACAAGACCGGTAGTGGCGGGATGAACAATAACCTCATTACTACTGGGTTGCTGTTTCGATAGTGCCGGTGTACAGTAAAAACAGGGGTGAACAATGAAATCAGCACGAGTTGAATATCAAAAATCCGTATAACTTTTGATCGGCTAATCCAAACCTTGTGAAATTTTGTAGGTGCCTTTGTATGAATGTCACTAACCTGTTCCAACCGTCAATCGCAAGGATTGACATCAAAGTTTTAACCTTTTTTCAGTTCAAGGAAAAGTGTATAAAAACGAGCTCAAAAACAAAAACTTAGCCCTAAGCTTACTCGTGGGATTTTGATGATCAAGATAATATTAGATAGTCTCTCATATGTCATAGAAAACAAGAATACTCAAGAAAGATCCCTCAAACAAGCAAGATCAAGATCTAACTCAAGAACTTTCTTCTCAATTCAAAAACCGGTTTTCTTGGAGAAACTTGGATGATCAAGAAGAAGTTTGCCTAGATGATTGAGGAGATAATCTACAGAGCATACATATATCAATCATACATCCTTACCAACACGAGATCAAGCAAGAAAGAAACCACAAGAAAAGGTCAAGAGCCAAGCAAGAAGAAGATCAAAACTTGAGTTAAAAAAAGAGCAAAGAGATGATTTGCATTCAGATTATGATAAAGGTTTACAAAGTCTCTCACCTGAGGGCAAAACTCCCAATGAGCACTCACACACCCACACAAGAACACTAAAATCTTGTGGAAACTCTAATCCTAGGTTTAGTGGATTAGAGCTTCTCCTCCCACTACATTTTCTTATACAGTGGAGGCAATCCTAACCTTGACACTGGACACACTTGTGGATATCATCCATATTTACATAGGCTAACCCGAAACCCAACATTCTTAACGAGTTTTTCACTTTCACAAGCACGTTTTTCAAAGCAGCCATTACATTGACGCTAAATTGGCTCCGTGAAAGTGCATCTAGGCACTTATGTTATTTTGGTGATTAATGAATGTTATTTTGGTGATTAATGACAAACACTCATAATGACAATCTATGTAAATTAAGTAAATGCTTAACTTAGTGCTTAGCAAATGACAAACCTCTAATATGATTATATTGCTATGAGACTAACTTGTTATTGCCTAGTTGAGTATCAGTCTCATCTATTTAGAGGAAAATCAAATAGGAAGGTTAAGCAAAGATAAGGTATGCAATTTTGGTATCTATTCTATATTTGTTATTGCATTCCTTTCATGCAAATGCATAGTGAACTCCAAGTAGCATGTTGATTTTATATATGCACATTGGTTCATGTCATATTTATTTGTGCATATATATTCATTTGAGTTCATTATAGTATGCATGTATTAACTAGAGTTAAACTTCATATTGCTATAGATTGACTTGGTGCATGCATGTTTTATTTGTATATCTTCTCATGCAATTCTCTTAGTGAAGTTTATCTAGTGTTGGATCACATATTTACTCTTACTCCAAATATTATTTGCACATGTACAATTCGTGTATATTCTATCATGTGCTTCATTTAAGTAAAGATTGTGATCCTTGCCATGATTTAATTGATTCATCATATTGGCAATTATCTCTCTAGTGCATATAGATCAATTACATATTCATCATGATGTACTTAGTAGAGAACATTTCTTATGTCAAGTGTTTCCATTTATATTGTGCTTCTTTATATGAAACACTTGTTGTAATCAACTACTCACAAAATATCAATTTATTCATATCTATTGAGCTTTTGGGACTAATGTCTTTCATGAGTAGTTTGGAAAGAATTAGGTCCCGTATGTGTATGATGACCAAGGTATCTTGGAGGATGATCATTAAGCCGAGGTCAACAAGGCGCGGTGTCACCAAGAGCCGAGGACTAAGTCAAGAGCAACTTGGCGTGGAGATCGTCGAGAGAGGATGATCAAGTCAAGGTTGATAGGACGAGAGTCTCATGAGGTGAATCGAGTCGAGTTGGACAAGGCGAAGATGTCATCAATTATATGGTGAAGGTCTTCATGCATCGACATCAAGAAAGAAGACGGCAAGTGACTAGTTCTAGACTAATTTTATCTTTGATTTAATTTGAGTCTAAGGATTGCCGTACTATTAAGAGGGATGCGATGTCGAATGACTTTTAGATGTGTCAAGTGCTCAAGTGATCCATCCTTGTGAATCTTAGAAAGAGAGTGGTGTTGGTAGTCTTAGGAAAGTGAGGGTTGTAGGTCTCTCTTGATTTCTTTGTGAAATTTGTGGTTATCCTTTTAGTTTTGGATAGTGAGACCTTGTTATTTGTGTAGCCCTCGTTCTTAGCTTTGGGAGAGTCCAAAATCTCTGAAATCGAGTCCGAGTCAAAAGTTATGCTCGTTTTACGTCGATTTGCTCAGTCTCTGATTCGGACTATCGGATTATCCGGACTATCCGGATATTCATCCGGATCATCCGGACTCTCGGGTTGAGTCTCTCTGTTAGCTTTTCTCAGTCAATCCGAGATATCGGATTGAAATCCGAGTCTCCGGATTGTGCGCGATCGCCCCAACGGCTAGTTTTTGGGGAGGTCTATTTATAGCCCTTCCTCCTCTTTTGAAGAGGCTTTTGGAGTGGATTTTGAGGGGTGTGTGGGGGCTTTGAGGAGCTTTTACCCTTAGATCTAAGTGATCCCCTTGTGAGAAGGGTTGGGAAGAGTTTGGGAGTGAGTTTTGAGTTGGTTGAGCACTTGATTTCATCTCCAAGTTTGTTCTTCGTGAGCATTTGTTACTCTTGGAGGTTGAGGACTCCTAGGCGGCTAGGAGGTCGCCACGAGCCACCGGAGCTTTGTGTGGTTGGCCGTGGGAAGTTTGTGAAGGCAGTTCCGCCTCCGTAAGGAAGGAATCAAAGGAGTGAAGACCGGCGAGTGCATTTGTGCAACACCGGAGGAAGAGGGTTGAAAGAGACCCGGCTCAAGTGTGACCGAGCCGCCTCAGCGGAGACGTAGGATCCCTCAAGGATCCGAACCGGGTGAAAAATCATCGTCTCCAAGTTTGCTTCTTACTCTTGTTTTAGTATTTGATTTTGAATCTTAAAATTGCCCGATCTACTCTTTTGTTGTGTTTGGCTCTAGATCTACAAGATCCCCATGTACTGATGGTATTTAGATCTTTTGTATTCAAGTAGATTGTTGAAAAATTGCAAAGATTTAAAATCTCCATTCAAGTCCTCAATCCGAGTATCAGAATCCCGAACCCGGACCGGATAATCCGAGTATCCGGATTGAATACCGGACACTCGGGTTAGGATCCGGACTTGATCCGGATTGAATACCGGACACGGATAATCCGAGTTATTGGACACTCGTAGGACCCTCGATTGGACTATCCGAGTATCCGGATTGAATACCCAGACGATCCGGATAATCCGAGTATCCGGATTGAATACCCCGGACACTCCGGGTTAGGACACTCGGGAGATTTTATTTAGCTGCAAATTTTTATTCCGCTGCATTTAGCTATAAAGTTTTTTAATCCGCCTATTCACCCCCCCCCTCTAGGCGACATCCCCTGACCTTTCACTCCGCGAGCCCGAATTTGCGTCCAAGTCCACTTTGGCGTGACTTAAACCATTTAGGTCATCACCGCGGTTTTCCAAACCGTCTCGATCTCCGATAATAAATAAATTACCAATTTGCCCCACGACCGGTCTTTCCTTCCACTCAAAGCATCGTCTATGCTTCATCGTCCACCATGTGGCCCCAATGACTTCCTGTCAAGCCTCTCACATGTCCAGACTCCTCCGAACCGTCCTCGCTTGCAAACGGGCCCAAGTCACTTGGCGCGCCACATGTCCTTGATCGCTTCACCATAACAGCGCCAGCTTCCTTTACCGTTCTAGACCTCGACTCCTCGGTGAGCCTAGTCCCGGTACATGTCGTTGCCCGCCATGTCCATCATCAATGCTTCACGTTCTGGCTCCTTGTTTTCCCGGCTCGCAACCACTTCCCGACCTCAGTCATCTTCTGACATCCCTTGACCGTTCTGGACCTCAGCTCTCATAGCCTAGTTCCGGTCTCCTCCACCTCACCATAACCTAGCACCGAAATCCTGCAGCCACACAGACAAACAAACCATCATATAGCACTATTCACAATAAATGCAATTACCAATTACATCAACAAGGAATTAATCAAAAATCCCTGACAAACCCGGTACTACCGCTCCCAGGAACTTGTAGTACCGCTCACATTGAAAGACCCCGAGAGACCCCTCTCTGAAAAATAATTACCGCCTACTAAGGCCCAGTAATACTGCAACCCCGGTAATACCGCCCCTACACTACCGGTAGTACCGCCCACGCTCGACCACAGAGAAACGCCTCTCTGTAAAATCACTACAACTCACATGCTCGGTAACTCCGCAAGGCCGGCACTACTGCCATCCTAGGCTGGTAGTGCCACTTGGCACTCCTCCAAGGCCGGTAGTGCCGTCTAACCTAACAACAGTTTAAATTGTGCTAAATTCAAAATATAATTTAAATCAAACTCAAATTTGAGCACCGTATTCTCAAACACCATCAATAACTCATCATAAGTCCTTCATATACGAAACTCTGCATATTCGAAGACCGATACTCTCTATATAAGGTACTTCTGTATCCACCGGTATTTGAAAATGGACTCTCCAGCTTTTCATGGCAATAGTTGACTATCCCGGAACTACTCATGACATGTGCTGCCAGTATTAGTTTCCAGTCTTTTAAGCTACTACTGTGTGACTGATACTTATTTGCTGCTTGGTCCAGACCTTTTTCCCCCATGGCCTCTGTTTGATTGTTTCCATGAATTTCTGCCCTGCTAAACTGAAGCATGCATGCATGCTTGTTTCAGCCTTGCCATCTACTCAAGATGATCGATGTTGCTTGCTCCTGTCCTCCTAACACTGTCAATTCTTCACCTGCTTTTGTGCCCAATTGACCGGTCGCATTCACTTTTAACTCACCAGATTTGTGAACTAATGATGCATGGAGCATGAACACGCCGCGAACTCGGGTTTAAAAATAAGAGAAAAGGAATTAAAAGGTACACTTTTCTGTAGCTGTGTGGTCCTCTACCCTACCAAAAATTTGACTCGCCATCACCAGCTTGGTAACCTAAGTAGCACAAATGCACAGTACAAGTCTCCTCTCTGGTGCGCAGTTTTATTTAATTTTTATTTTTTTGTGAAACAAGCTGGTGTGAAATTTTATGTTTTATTCTTCTTTTAAAAACACTGTCTCTGTCTATGCTCAAATACTTGGTGAATTAGAAGTTCTCTTGAAAAAGGCCAAAGGCACGCAACCTGTCGGGAATTCACAATCACAGTAGGCAAAAGCAGCTGCGGAAAATTCCTGAAATTGGTGTCGTTTAAATCAAGTTTCAGAGGAGCTACAAGGATACAGACGCATTCTGTGTCTGTGGTCAAATTTGCTTGGGAAATTCAACATAATTTATCCCTCGAGTAAAAAAAGCAGGCACCTAATGCCTAAACTGACAACGGAAAGAAGTAGAGTTGGTGCAGCATCGTCACTGTTTAACGCTTAAATATGGCCAGCTGCGCGCCTGCACAGTGTACAATTAGTGTTGCAACAACCTGCAGACCAAGTGCAGCTACTGTTGCAACAGCCTGTAAATGCAGCGTACTCTGGCATGCGGGAATCTCTTTTTTTGCCCGTAGGCGCGGATCGGGTGTCGGACGGCGGGCGGCGAGGTTTCCGGCGACCTCGGGGGTTTCCAGCGGCGGGCGGCGAGGTGTTCGGTGACCTCGAGGCCTCTGACGACGGCGAGGTTTCCGGCAATCTCGAGGTTTCTGAGGACGAGGTTCTACAAGTTTTAGATTAAATTGGTTTAAATTTTAATGATTTTGAATTTTTAAAACCGTCATATAAAACTACAAAATTGTACGTGTAAAATGTGCATACCAACTAAAGTTTTCTAGTTCCGTCGTTTCAGCCTATGGCGGATTTTCCGGTAAGATGTGCATTCGGTTTGTGTACAAAATATGGTTGATATTGATTCATATCGCTAAGTACGGGCACCGGATCTCATAACGCTTCGCCTACGGGCAGAAAATCCGGGTCGTCTGGCATGCAGAGTCCACTCCACTCCCGTCGTAAGAAGAACAGCTCACAAAACCGATGGAACGTGGGGAAGAAAAGGATTCGAATCCAGCTTCCTCTCACCTTCTCATCACATGCACCGCCACCTGATGAGGCAGTGGCAAGTCAAATGTACCACCATAACACCATTAAATGCTAATTACGCCGACAAGACATGGCTCAGTTTGAGATATTAGGGACATGATAACCGGCTAATTTGTTTTTTGTCATGGCAGGCAACCGATTTCTCAATTGCATTGCCATGCCTGAACTCTGCTTGTCTGTATTAACCAGTTTATGGCAAGAGCTCGAGAGTTGGACTGCAGGTAAAACAACACAAGACCGCCAAGCAAACGCGTTGATGAGACGATAACTCACTGCCAAGTGTTCAGCAATTCTTTGTCCTAATTTAACATCTCTGCCATTCTAAAATGATGAATAAAACAAACAGTTGTGGCTCTGATTTTGCCCATCAGAGGGTACAAATCGTCAGAGGTTGTGATAAGGTTTGCAGTTTTGTTTTGAGTCCATCACTGTCTACCTTACAAATCTAAACAATCATGCTTCTTTTGTCCATGAGTGGCTTCCAAGTTCCTCCAGTTCTACTGAACTTGTAGAACAAAACACCATAGCTTTTGTTTCACCAAACGACAGAAAATCTCTCACAAGTCACAAGTCTCAATTAAGAATAGCTTCCTAGTCTGCTAAGTATTGCATCATAGTCGTACCAATGCAATTCTTTTAACCGCTTTTTTTTAAAAAAAAATTCTTGCTTTGCAATCGCTATAATCAATCCGACAAAAGAAGAGGGGAAAAACATCGAAGAAAGAACAGCGATCTTCTGTGTTCAAAGTGCAAACCAAATGCAGCTCAAGAGTGGCTTCCAGCTCTGTTGCTCTGCTGCCGCCCGCCGACGACCGAGAGCAGAGCCGTCCTTGCGAACGACGGCCTCTCCTCTGCGAGAGACGAGGCGCCATTGTTGCCGCAGCTTCCTGCCTCCACGTCCCGATGCTCCTCGTTTCCATCCTGCTTCTTGCTCTCCTCGGCCATCGCCGGCCACCGGAACGACACCGCGCGCTTCCCGGCGGCCAATTCTGCCGTCCGGCCAGTTTCCTTCTTGACTGGCACCATCCAGATCTTGGACACGGAGAAGCTGTCCTTGTTCAGCCTCGCCGCCGCCGCCGCCGCGGCACCGTCACCGCAACGTCCGGCGTCTGATGCCGCGGCCTCTGTCACCGCCATTTCCCACGCGCCTTTCTTGGTGCTCCCGAAGTCGCACTCCGACAATGCGAGCCGGCGCCGCGACCTCGAGCTCGCGGGCCTCCTCTTGGGCGTCTTCATGGCGACGCGGATGGCGGCGTGCTCGTCCATGACGTACTCGTAGGATCCCATGGACAGGCACCTTCTCTGCCCAAGGTTTCCCCTGCCGTTGCCGTTGCTGCTACTAGTGCCTTCAACGGCCAGCTCGCCTGCATTGCCATTGCCGTCCACGCACCTGAGCTTGCCAAGCTTCACCTCGACGACCTCCTCTGCCCTCGGGGACCCCTCGTTGTCCCTACCACCAGGCGACTCTCTATCCCTGACCGTCTCGGGGAGGCTCTCCGACTCGAGCACGAGCACGACCGGGCTGGACGCCGGCGAGACCTCGGCAGCGAGGATGCTGGCGCGGCAGAGCGGGCAGGTGGAGTGCGACAGCAGCCAGGCGTCGATGCAGGGCACGTGGAACGCGTGCCCGCACGTCGGCAGCAGCCGGAGCTTGTCGTCCATGGCGAACTCGCACAGGCACACTGCGCAGTCAAACGGGTCGTCCTTGCGGTGGCCGGCGGCGGCGGCTGCGCCGACGACGGCGTGGTAAACGAACACGGGGAGCGCGTCGATGAAGGCCTGGTCGACGCCGGCGTCGTGGAGGTGGAACAGCTGCTGGAGCTGGCCCTGGAACGCCGTCGGGCTGCCTTCGTCGCCAACACCAACACGCAGCCGCCGCCGCCGGCCCCAGCGCAACCGGAGGAGGTTCCGCACCAACAGGTTGAGCAGGCCGAAGATGAAGAAGACGATGGCCAGGATGGCGATGACGAGGAGGACGCCCGGGCTTAGCTTGGTCTCGATGGTGTTAAGCACAGAGTGCGCAGGTGGTGGTGGAGGAGGAGCGTCCATGGCGTCCCAGCCGCTAACCCGACTAAGAAGAAGAAGAAGAAGAAGAAAGGGTATATATGAGGCGATAATGTAGAGTAGAAAGGGTAATGGGTTAGTGATGGTGATGAGACACACTGACAGAGTAGTACTACTTCTGGTTAAGGTTTTGGCGAAGCTTTGCTATATTTAGTCCCTTCTATATATATTTTTTACTTTTGGTTTTTTTTTTCGAATGAAATTGTAAATATAGCTATCTTCTTGACCGCGGAAGTATCGACAGGCAACATGCATCGCCTAACGTACTCTCCTAAAACGGCAGGTCGCTTGCACCGCAGCAGATGAACAATCGCGGTATCCGAGCTTGGTGAGACAAGATACCACGGTGCCTGAACTCGGTAAGTGTCTACCATAGTACTCGAGCTAGTTAGGTACCTGTCGAGGTAGGAGAGTGCAGTAGATGACACGTGTCACTCGCTGATGTTTCCGCGGTTGAGAAGCTGACTAGATTTATAATTTCGTTAAAAAAAAAAGACAGAAGGTGAAAAAAGTGCGCGGCCAAATTTTCCAAGGCTTCTTGTCTGGATGGGTTGGTGACGATGATTAGACAGACTGACAGAGTAGTACTACTGGTGGTTAAGGTTTTGGTGATCCAAGAGGTGAGGGAATATTAACTGTGGACTGGGAGAAGAACGCTAAACTGCTTACCGTGTTTGTGACTGCGCAAACCACAATGCAGATTTATTTATCGGATGGAGTGCAGACTAACTAATGTACTGGCATCCTGGAGTACTGAAATCTAGATGAGCTACCGGGCATGTCGATTGCCGAGGGAACGAGACGTGAAAACCTTCCAAGCTCCTTTTAAAGAGGTGTTTTAAAGCTCTGAAGCTTTATTTGGTCTAATGCTTTCATGATCATAACCATCTATTAGGTTGATGTATTTCTGCCTAGATCCTCCCATGGTATGTTGTAAAAAATTCTATTTTTCTCTCTCTATTGAATAAATGGTAAAGCTCCTACCGATCTTTCAAAAAAAACCTTCTGAGTTAGTAGTCTGTTTACTGTCTCAATAGAATTACCCTAGTCTAGAATTCTCTCAAAACCTAGCCCTATTGTCCATGTATACATAGCATCCTATTTACATTTTCGTTATCGTTTCGTGTAAAAGTGTTAATCCGAAAGTGTTATGTTTGGATCTAGCAAGTATTATATACTACAACAACACTCGAAAGTACTATACGCCGTTTTTCTTCAGACTGATGTTGCACGGAAGAACTGCCAAATCTGGGATTTAACTGCTGGGAGCAGGTTTATAAGACTCGACCAGAGGCGGAGAGAAAACATCGCGGTGGTGTTCTCATCTATACTCGCTGGAATGCAGGGAAGAGGGAAAATTGAAGAGCTTTTCAGCATGAAACTTTTCCAACGCAGCTACTCCTATCCATCAATCCAACATTGACAGTGAGCAGGCAGGCTACAGCATCAGCCCGCCTCCATAGTCTATCAGTGCTTTTGGTGGTGGTGGTGTTTCCTGTTGTCCTACCTCTCTTAACCTAGGTTTTCTAGGGTTTTAGTGCTCTCCATTTGGTCATTTCGATTGGACTTGCTGACTTTCCAATCTCTGCCACGATCTTGGCCTGACAAGTTGTAATCATGCTTTGATCTCCTCTTCCTCTTGAACGAAAGGCGAACTGCCAATCTTTTCAAAAAAACAACTCACTTTAGATAATTAATGTAGGACTAATTTCAACATCGCTCCACGGGTTACATGATCTTTCGTATTAGCGAACCGGGTGTTACAGTAACATTGACACGCACGCTACATTTGAGAAGGTTCCGAAGCTTTTGTTTTTCTTCTTGAGACCATGTGAAGATTCCATATCTGATTGACAATGCTGGTTGGTTAGAGGACCAAGACTAACAAGGCAGCCACCATCGATCACATGCATGGATACTGTCACGCATGGTGCATCCACTTTCAGATCAATGCATGCACAAGTTTGCAACCAGCAAAAACAGCACATGAAAAGATCCCCTTGGATTAATTGGAACGTCTGTTTGGATGCAGTCAAACAAACAGCAAGCAGCTAGCTAAGGTGTCCACCAACTAGCAAAGAAACCCCTCCTCCTCCACTTGTTTTGTTAGCAAAAATAAACGTTAAGATTATGTTGGATAAGCACAAGTCCTGTCCAATGATTCTCTGGCGCACAGAAGTAGCAGACTTGTTCTTGACGAAAATGACACTAGACACAACAAGAACAGGCGAAAGGACTACGGGAAATGACAGGAGATTGAGATGCATCCTGTGTCCTTTCTTTCTGCTGCGTCGCCATTGGATTTGGAAGGTAACTCCGGCTTAATGATCATGACCACTGTCATGAATCAAACATAGGTGCAAGCAATCTGTTTAAAAAAAACAGAGACATAAGTGCAGGCAAAACCAAGCCCCTGAAGCCACTGCACTCCTTGTTCATTTGGATGAGTTAAAGCTGCAAAAGGAGTTCCTAATCGATGAAAATAGGTTAACCACTCTCAACCCCTTTTGAGCTTTTCAAAGGCTCATTGGGTGAGTAACTTCGACAAATCTGAACTTACATAATTGCTGGAATCCATTTTCTCCACCTTACAGTTCAATTGATGTTATCATCGCATATTTGGCGTGGTCGTTCGATCGAAAATAAACACAAAAAATCCTCTCCCATCTCGATCTCAAGCTCTGTACCATGCATACCAGACTGACAATAAACCGCTCCAAGAGGAAGAAGACACACTTCCTTGCCGTTTCTTTGATAGGACGAAGATCATCCAACTCCTTCCCATGCATGCATGGTCGCGCCATATTCAAACTTCCTCAAACGAGTGCATGCCCTTCTTGAACCACCATTACCCGAGCCCTACAACTAGGGCTGTAAACAAGCCGAGCTCGAGCGAGACTACCCTCCCAAGCTCGAGCGAACCTGAGTTGAGGTTCGAGCCTAGACCTAGGCTCGAGCTCAGCTTGGCTCAAGCTCGAGTAAGCTCGATAACAATCAATAATTCAATATACACTCATTTTCAATAATGAGAAAAGCTCAAGCTCAAGTTCACCTCGAGTAAGCTGGGTAAGAGTTAATGTATAGTAATATTTAACAAGTGATCCGTAAATTTTTCGAAGCTTAAGAGCTATTCGAGTTTAGCTCGTTGAAGCTTGTGAGCTCGGATTGTTTGAAGCTCGTATTGAGTTGCATGCACCAACCAGTTCACCCAAAAGCTTCAACTGATGAGGAAAGGTTGGGCAATTCACTTATATTTCAACACTCCCCCTCACGTGTAGGCTCCCTCAGGCCTAGGACGTGGAATAGAAGTGGATCGCAATTTTTTTAATTGCGCTAACTGGTCTTGAACTCGAGACCTCTTGGCTCTGATACCATATTGAGTTGCATGCACCAACCAGTTCACCCAAAAGCTTCAGCTGATGAGGAAAGGTGTGCAATTCACTTATATTTCAACAAACCGAGTTTGAATCGAACCTAGAGCAAGCCAAACTCAAGCGGCTCGTGAGCCTTGAGGTTTTTTTTACATCCCTATCTACACCAAGGAAACAATGACACTCTTTTCTTCAAACTAAACTAGAAAGCCTAAAAATAATCATGGCTAAATTAAAGGGCCCCACCAACATCGCCGAGCCCCAAAACACAAAACCACTCCTATTTGTTTTCTAGAACACGCAAAATACTTGCGCCAAGACCACTCCTATTTATAACCCTTCTCTTCCTTAGCAAGCCCCGGTTCCACCCATCGCTCTGCCATTTCCACCCAAAGAAACAGAACAAGAATGACAAGCAAGGACGCCTGTGCATAGAGATCGATTGGAGCAGAGCCAAAGATTCGATCTTTGCAACGACGACGAGCAGCTAAGCTCTATCTGAGAGGACTTGCTGCTGGTTCGCGCGCGAATCCGTGTTGTTTTGCTTGCATGAGCAGAGGATGCGGGTGCTGGAGGAGGAGCTGTTCCCGTCGACGCCGGGGAAGGTGAAGGTCGAGAGGTCCGGGGCGATGGGTCGGCAGCTGCACCGGTGCTTCGCGTCGACGGGGACCATGTTCCTGTGGGCGCTCTTCCTCGTGGCCATGACGGCGACCTACCTCAGCTTCCACTCCTTCGTCGACACCTCGTCGCGCTACTTCGCCGCGTCGTGGGGCGGGCTGCACTGGGAGCGGCAGATCCGGGCGTCGGCGTCGCCACGGAGGCCGCTCGGGTCGGCGGAGGGCGCCGGGCTGTCAGTGCTGGTGACCGGCGCGGCGGGGTTCGTGGGCACGCACTGCTCGCTCGCGCTGCGCAAGCGCGGCGACGGCGTCGTGGGGATCGACAACTTCAACTCCTACTACGACCCCTCGCTCAAGAAGGCCCGCCGGGCGCTGCTCGCCTCCCACGGCGTGTTCGTCGTCGAGGGCGACATCAACGACGGCCGCCTCCTCGCCAAGCTCTTCGACGTCGTGCCCTTCACCCACGTGCTCCACCTCGCCGCGCAGGCCGGGGTCCGCTACGCCATGGAGAACCCGGCGTCGTACGTACACTCCAACATCGCCGGCCTCGTCTCCCTCCTCGAGGCCTGCAAGGACGCCGACCCGCAGCCGGCCATTGTCTGGGCGTCGTCCTCGTCGGTGTACGGCCTCAACGACCGGGTCCCATTCTCGGAGGCCCACCGCACCGACCAGCCGGCGTCCCTCTACGCCGCCACCAAGAAAGCCGGCGAGGAGATCACCCACACGTACAACCACATCTACGGCCTCTCCGTCACCGGCCTCCGCTTCTTCACCGTGTACGGGCCATGGGGCCGCCCGGACATGGCCTATTTCTCCTTCACCCGAAACATCCTCCAGGGTAAGCCCATCACCGTGTACCGCGGCAAGGACCACGTCGACCTCGCCCGCGATTTCACCTACATCGACGACATCGTTCGGGGCTGCCTCGCGTCCCTGGACACGGCGGGGCGGAGCACGGGAACCGGCGGCAAGAAGCGCGGGCTGGCGCCGTACAGGATCTTCAACCTGGGGAACACGTCGCCGGTGACGGTGCCGACGCTGGTGTCCATCCTGGAGAGGTACCTCCGCGTGAAGGCCAAGAAGAACGTGATCGAGATGCCCGGAAATGGCGACGTGCCGTTCACGCACGCCAACATCAGCCTCGCGCGCGAGCAGCTCGCGTACAAGCCAACGACGAGCCTGGAGATGGGGCTCAAGAAGTTCGTCAGGTGGTACCTCTCCTACTACGGATACAACCGGGGAACCCACACCTTCAAGAATTTGTGATTAGTACTGCAGTAAATATATATGAATTTTTTAACCTGGCCTGGGTCTTCCATTCTCTGATCAAAGATTGACTCTTTGTTTCTTTTTCGGGGAAATACGAGGAAGAATTGTTTTGTTGGTGAGGAGGGCATGGAATGGGGAGCAATCAGAATGAGGGATGATTTTTTTTTTGTATTTTTCTTCTGTAAATTGGATTATATACAGACCTTTAAAAAAACAATGCACATAGTCATCATGAAATTTTGGGAGTTCTAGCCGATTTTTCTAACATTTGGATGTGCTTAATATCCATCTTGGTCTCCCACTCTATAGTGTGCGGTGTCTTCCAACACTATTGTAAACTAGCGGATTCCCCGAACAAGATGTGCCTATATGTTTGAGAAAACATATAGGATTTCAAATCGACAAATCCTATAGAAAATTTTACTCAATCATTTTGAACATAGGAATTTTCTATAGGAAAAACATAGGATTGAGTTCATATTCATTTAATTAACAGATTTACTCCGCGTAACCGCGCGGCTAGATATTATGATGCAGTTGTCTTTGATATATAAGACTACTCCTTATAATTTAAATATATTTGTATTTGTTATATAACTCTTATATCTATATATAATTAATCTGCATTGTTATAATCTGGCACTACCAAAATTAACAGTGAAGATCCTTCTCTTTGTCTTTCGATTAATATGAGAATTTCTAGGATTTTTTTCTTAGGTGTCACCAGATATTTTTTATTTATATAGATTTCATACAAATTCTATAGAAAAAAAAACATCCACTCCAACCTCTTTAAAAATTCCTTTACTTTTCCTGCGGTCCATCTAAACGCTCCATTCCTATAATTTTCCTCTATATTTCAATACTATGTTTTGCATCTGCATTCCTATTTTATTCCTGTGTTTTTCGTATTCATGTGTTTTTTCATACATGCGTTCCAAAGAGGCCCTAATTTAGTTTATACCCATCTACTGATCTAGATACTCCCAAACTATAACATCTACTACAAGACTAGTTTCTCATGTACCAAACTCATAGTATTAAAAGCTCTCAGGGAGAAAGGCATACAGAGCTTGGGAAGAATTTCACCTCACTGGGTTATTCTTGATCGCTATTTCGATAATGAACTTGGTCCTCGTGCCGTATTTCCAAAATAGGCAGTAATTCCTTTCAATCTGTGTTGTATATAGTTCTCTTCACTCTAAAAAGAACAGAACATCAGGGTAACTTCCAAGGATGATGACTTTAGAATGCTGACAATTGCTCATGCAACCAAAGGTCTGTCAAGAAGCTAACAGTAACATACCTCAAAATCCAAGGGAGGAGAAGACAACCAGGAAAGTTCCTCTACCTGGCGTATGTCCACATTCCGTGGCAAGAACATGATGATATTAGAAACTATTTTCTGAGCAGTCTGGAATATTGCATACCTGCATGCAAAGCCATTGGTTAAATATACGATTAGGAATTATTACGTTTCATCTCGATATACCAGTTACTTGTCGGCAATAAGAATTATGTAACAGTTTGGTTTCACTTTATTCATGCAAACTTTCATGGCCAGAGCTAGAAATGTGTCAGGATGCTAAATCTGTTTTAAAGCTGAAAACTGTATTGAGTTGTTGATTCTTCTTTTCCATCATTTGGTAAGGACAAAAGTTAACTCAATGAACAGCGTACCCATCTTTTTTAAGGACAAAAGTTAACTCAATGAACAGCGTACCCATCTTTTGGCTTCAGCATATCAAGGGTGTAAATTGGCGTTTGACTGTATGACGGGCCTCCCCATGGTGGTGAAAGGAACACTAAATCTGCCTGCTGCAACAGCAGAAATCAGCAAACCGTTTGAAAAATGAAACAGATACTCATGTACGAAGTATATGACCTGTCTTTCCTCAACAACTTAATTTTTGGGTGACCAGACTAATGTATGAAATTTAATATGGTATCGGAAACAAGAGGTCCGGAGTTTGAGAAGCTCATTCTTGCTTATTACATTGTAGAAGCTACCAGTATGCTCCCAGTTTTATCATTAATCATATCGAACTTACACCTACTTCCGCAAGAAAGTTAGCAAAAAAGTGTGGAGTTTTCGGCCTTGTTCAGTGAATGACTGAACATATGTTATACCTTCAAGAAAGGCGCGAGGAGGAAGAAATCACCGACCACGAACTCGATCCTGTCCTCCACGCCGTAGATCCTCGCGTTGTGCGCCGCGAGCTCCACCTTGCGGGGGTCGATCTCCACCGCGACCACGTAGCAACCCCTGCAACGAGAGCGAGATGCCTCGACGGGTTTAGCGCGGGAGCGAAGGGAACTGGATAGAGACGGAAAGCCGAGAGTGGGGTTGAGCGGCGCGTGCCTTGCGGCGAACTGGATGGAGTTGCCGCCGACGCCAGCGAAGGCGTCGACGACGAGGCCGGCGGGCGCGGCGCGGGCGGCCTGCGCGGCGGCGACGGCCTCCGGGGTGGCGGAGTACCAGCCCTCAGCGTCCATGCGCACGCCGCGGTCGTACAGGGAGAAGAGGCTGTGCCGGTGGGCCCAGTACTTGCCCGCCACGGCCTCCTCTGCCGCGGAGGCGGCGGCATCAGGGCTAGTTTGTGCCTCGTTCTGCGCGTGCTCCGCCACCGCGCGCTTCGGCTTCTTCGGAGCCTCGACCTCGTGGGGAGGGGAAGGGGGTTGTGACTGGTACGGACATGTCCGCTTGTTGGAGGTCAGGACGGGTGGTAGAGAGGACAGGGAGGAGGAGGCGGCGGTGGTAAGGCCACGTTGGAGGTGGCGGCGGCGGCCGTAGGCCTTTGGGTTAGTGTCGAGGAGGCGGAGGAAGCGGTGGGGGATTCTGGAGGCGAAGGGGATGGCGTGAGCACGACGGCCGCGGCGGCGCGAGGCCATTGGTGGGGCACCTACTTTTGCCATATGTGGTCTGTCTTATCGAGCACCCGCTTAGAGACTCGACACCGGCGGCCGGCGGGAGGAAGCTGACGCGTCCAAAATGAATTTCGAAGGACCTATTCACGGCCCGTTCGGAACCTAGATTTCTTTTCGATTCCTGCGAAAATTGAATTTTCGGTAAAACACATGTAGAATTCATGAAGCCTTGGCTTGCAAGCGGAGATTTGTTTCTCGAGTCTAAACACAGAGATGTTTTGCTTAAGATAAACAGGTTAACAACGGACGTCTTACAGGAACTGGGCAACTGGCAAGGCACATTCTTCGATGTTCTCACGGTAAACAATTGATGGTTATAAATTAGTCACATTACAAACGAGTAGGATCAGCACGCATGGGACAACACTCAATACGACAGAACAACATTCTAACGTGCAAGTTTCTTAGCTGACAACAAATGTGGCGAAAATCAAGACATGCTAGTTCCTTCGCATCTTACAACCCAGGTGCGCAACTGAAATGAACTTGGAAAAACGACATCCTTCCAATCGGTTTCTTCACAGATCAGAGGCTCAAATATCCAATTTATCAAACCATGGGATCTGCGTATCTCCAAGGTTCTGCAGACGATGTGCCAAGTTTAGTAGCGTTGCATGCTCGAGAAAAACTTCAGCAAGGCAAGGAACAGGGCATATGAACTTACTACAGATGAAGTATTCGCGGTTGTGCTCCCCAAGAGGAACAGGAATGCATTGCAGGGAAAACACGACCACTGCAAATATGAGCTTCACAAGTACTTGGACAACCAAGGAAGATCCGGGGATTCCTTCAGGGCAAAGGTTATATCGTCACTGCCAGATAAGAAAATAAGGTGTTAGTGTTATGAATAGCATTTGTATTGAACATAAAGTCAATAGCGCACGCGCACGCGCACGCACGCACATATAAGAGAGTATAGAAGGAAAGCTTATATAAAGCAATATCTATACAAAACAACTAGCAATCTCTTATATAAAGCAACTAGGATATGTCTAACACCCCCCTCAAACTCGTGGTGGATCAACAACACTGAGTTTAAAGAGATAAAAGCTGTGCTGAGCTCTAGTCTGTGTCCTTATGAAGAAGCCTGCCAACTGAAACTCTAAAAGCACATACTGAAGAGTCACAACCTGATCATGTACTTGTGACCGCATGTAGAAAGCATCAACACCAATATGCTTAGTGGGCTCATGCTTCAGAGGATCTCGGGCAATGCTAATAGCACCCATACTGTCAGATAAAAGAGGAGTTGATGTAGAAACAGAAACACCAAAATCCTCAAATAGCCACCATAGCAAAGTAACCTTTGCTGTCAAAAGAGCCATAGCTCGCAACTCAGACTCCGCACTTGAATAAGAAACTGATGTCTGCTTCTTAGTCTTCCAAGTAATGAGAGGACCACAAAACAACATAATAAACAGAAAGAGACCGACGATCAAAGTGATCACTAGCCTAGGTAGCATCAGAGTATGCCTAGAGCTGGAAAGAGCTAGAGCAAAGAAAGAAAAGACGATGAGAGATGGTTCTACGAAGATATCATAGAACGCAAAGAAGATGACTATAGTGAAGTTGAGTGAGAGCAGAAACGAACTGACTCAAGATATGAACTGGATATGAAATGTCAGAACGAGTGACACCAAGATAACAAGACTCCCAACAAGAAGGCGATAGCGAGTAGGATCCTCAAGTTCACCATCAATAAGTCGAAGGTGAACATTGAGCTCCATAGGAGTCTCAACTGTGTGATGATCAGTGAGAGAAGCACAATCAAGAAGATCCTAAATATATTTCTCTTGAGATAGAAAGAAGCCCTCAGGTGTAGAAGAAATCTCAATCCTAGGAAAGTAGTGAAGAGGACCCAGAAGACATGAGAAACTGCTCATTGAGACGTGCCTTCACAAAGGCAATATACTGAGAATCATCTTCTGTAATGATCATGTCATCAACATATAGAAGAAAAGTCCGTCCAAGCGCTGGATTATGAACACTAGCAGAAAAGCCAGCAGCAGTGACCACAGAAGAAAAACGCTCAAACCAGGTATGAAGAGCTTGCTTGAGCCCATAAAGAGAGTGATGAAACTGACAAACCATGCACTCAGGAACAAAATACCCCGGTGGTGGCTGCATAAAGGCCTCCTCACATAGTTCATCATTAAGAAAGGCATTCTTGACATCAAGCTGAGAGATAGACCACTCACGAATAAAAGCCACAGCAAGAAGAGTACGAATAGTGGTCATGTGAGCCACAGGAGCAAAAGTCTTATCATAATCACGACCATACTTTTCTTTGAAAACCACGTGCCACGAGACGAGCCTTGTAGCACTCAAAAGAACTATCAGAGCGAGTCTTAACCTTATAGACCCACTTACATGTAATGGAACGGACACATGAAGGAAGGGGCACAAAATCCCACATGACAATGCGCTCAAGGGCAGCAATCTCCTTTGACATCGCATACTGCCATTTCTGATGAATAACAGCATCACGGTAAGAAGTCGACTCAGCAAGAACTACGTCAGCAAAGCCAAGACGCTCATGAGCAGAATAGACTGACGATCGCGAAGAGCATATCGAGGAGGCACTGAAGAAGGTGACTCAGCAGAAGAAGATGACACATCAAAAGATGGTACAACAGAAGAATCCTCAACTCGCGGACGACGAGTGTAGTATAGAGGATAAGAAAGAACGATGTCAGAAGAAATGTTTGGAGGACGCACCGAAGGTGAAGACTCCTGTGGAGAGGCCAACGAAGAATGAGACACCAACCGTGGAGAAGAAAAAGTGGTGACTATAGTATCAGGAAAAGTCAGGAAAGAAAGTGGCTCAACAAGAGATGCTGGAGTAGAAAAAAGACAAGGGTAGAAGGAACGAGACTCGTCAAAAGTAACATCCTAAGAGATCTGCATCCGTCGGCCAACAGGATCCTAACAACGATATCCCTTATGCTCAACACTATAGCCCAGAAAAACGCACTCAACAGACTGAGCAGTCAGGCTTGGTGTGTTCACGAGGTGCAAGAGTTGTATCTACTTACCAAGCTTACAACCCGCACAATCTAAAGAGCTCACCAGACACAGATCCTAAAAGACCACGACGAACTGAAGAAGACATACATGAACCACATAGATGACCCAAACGATGATACCACTGAGCAAACGATCTGGTGAAAGATGCAGCGAAGGCAGAAGCAGTGAAGAAAACAGGGAGACTGGCAAGGGCAGCGGAAGGAAGACAAAGGTAGTCAAGCTCCCCCGTGCAGTGATCTTGAACACAACAAAAGTCAGAATCGAGAAAAACACGATAGACATGATCAGTGAGTTGCATGGTCAGTTTAGGAACATTAGAAACTGCAAGAACATGAAAAGAGTTAGACAAAAGAATGCCTCTTCCTGTAACAGAAATAGAGGTACCATATGCGGTCTGAATAGTGATAGGAGCAATAAGAGGATGAATGGAATGGAGACTCGTGGTATCAAATGTCATATGAAAAGAAACACTAGAGTTAAGAATCCATAGTGAGATAACTGAAGGGTATGTGGAAGGTGGGGTCTCATGAGAAGATTGAGTGGCAGAACAGCAGAACCTGACGGTGCAGAGGCAGCCATGTAACGTAAAGTCAGAACCAGCAGAAGTCCGCTGAGCAGCACCCGAGCCTCAAGTGCCCTTGGAAGGGTGTCCACCTCGACGAGCAAAATCCTTCTTCCTGTAACAAAACTGCTCCACGTCTATTTTTATCACAGTAGGTGCAATGAAACCCTCCACCCCAACAGCCACCAATGGAGTAGGTGCTACTGATGGAGTAGCAGTACTAGACACCACCAAGACCGAGGGAGACGACAACAGACTAGCACCACTAAGACAAGTTTCCTTAGTACGAATAGCAGCAAGAGCCTCCAGCAATGTCACACAAGGATGGCAAGCAAGCAGCTCGGCACGAATCTGCTCGAACTCACCAAGACATGTCAAGAAGTCGTAGATGCGGCGAAGCTCCAAATGAGAGTGCTGACACTGACAGCACTGGCAAGTGCGGCAAACTTCCGGTCCAAGAGAGTCAAGCTGGCGCCATATCGAAGACAACTGTGCGTAGAATTCATCCACAGTAGAATCACCCTGTTGTAGCGGCTGCTCCTGTCACACAAAGGTAATAAGAATCACCGGCAGGCTCATAGCGCTCACGAAGATGCGCCCACATCAACTGTACCAAAGACAAAGCAATCACGTCTCCAGTGAGATGCACCTCCATGCTAGCAACCAAAATAGCGGAGGCACGAACATCCTCATCAATCCACATCTTGTATGTAGCAAACAGAGTTTGAAAAGACTCAACAGCATCATCATGATCATCACTTTCTATCGAGTAGCATCATCATCCTCTTTAAAAATAACAGGCGTAGGGCCGGGAGCAGGACGAGACGGACAAGATAATTCGCTGGTGAGAAACTCCCAAAGACGCTGACCTCGCATGTGAAAGCGTATATGTAGAACCCAATCTCAATAATTGAGACCATCGAAGATGACCGAGCAGCGAGAAACAGAGACTGTCCGAGGAAAAGCCTGAAGACAACGACATCATTTTTCTTTTTTTTTTACCTAAAACCGGAACCAAAATAAACCCGTTAAAAGGAACAAGCCGATCGGATTGAAATCCGATCGATCGGGCAGGCTCCAGGCATCGGGCAGGAGCGGCCGGCGGTTGTCGGTCGGTGTGAGGCAGGCGTCACCAGAGTCACAGGCAGTGTCGACGGAAGGCAACGAGCGGCGACGACGACGTCGGCCACAGGATCCCGAGCGACGTCACCAGAATCTTCAACGACATCGGCCGAGAGGCCTTGGGCGGGAGCCGGGGCAGGCAACGTTGGTGGCGTCGAGGTCAGCGTCGAGCCCGTCGCCTAAGAAGGCGACGACTTCGGTGCAGATGCGGCCCGCTGTTCAGTCGACTCGACGAAGAACAGCCTGCAGATCGACAGCCTCAACGGAGTGGTGAGCGGCGAACGAGAGAAGCTGCCAGTGGACAGAGGCGACCGACGAAAGAGTCGATCAACAATCGAAGAGACAACCGACGGGAAGAGCCGACCAAGCAAGAATGTGTTAGGTGACGCAAGCGCAACATCAGTAAAACCCTAACCTTTGCTCCGATACCATGTTATGAATAGCACTTGTATTGAACATGAGACCAGTGGGCCAGTATATGTACATGTACATAAGGGTATAAAAGGAATGCCTATAAAAGACAATCTCTATACAAAGCAACTAGCAATCTCTTATATAAGACAACTAAGATACTGTCTAACAGTTAGTACATGAGGAAAGATGTTTAAACAGGTATGCACTTTGAATTGAAAATTCTCGAATTTTAATTCGTCGGTGTTTTAACACCTATGTGGATGGGTGTCATTGTCAAGCTATCCTGCAGTGCTAGTTTCAAAAGCTGACCTTGGGTAGTTAAGCTGCAGCTTCTGCAACTTGTGTTTAGTGCCTTCCTCGCAGAGAATGATCTTGCTTTCACCAAGCTTGCAACTGCGAAACGAACGTACAACAATTAGTAGAAATCATCAAATCAAAATGAAGAGAGCATCAGCATGAAGCATTGGGGGTTAAAGGTGCCACATATGAAGAAAATGCATGAAATTAAACTTGTGCATATAAATCTTCACTTGCATGAATTTAAACTTATGCGTATAAATCTTCATTTGCATGAAATTAAACTTCTGCATATAAATCTTCAATTGCGTGAAATTTGTTAACACGATGGAAGGAAACAAGAACAATTCGGTGGGAAGAAATGCCAATGTTTCCGCTTCAGTTCATATCAGAACATGCACTAGTCCAATCATCTCTGTGCCTGCAAGAATATTTACCCTAAAATTCTAAGGAAATGGCATTTCCAGGGTGATATTATGACTTCCCTTGGAACAAGAACATGCCAATGGAACTGCATTAGCAAAAGTACAACTAAGCAAAGGCAACACCAACACAATCCACACACAAATAATGGTACATGCACTTGAACTCATGGAGTCAACCGAATGTAAAAGCAACTTTAGCACAGTTTCAATGCGAATACAAACTAAATCAGAATCACTTACCAGATTTTCTGGAGAGTATCATAACCAGGCAATAGTTCTCTATTGACGTGGCACCAAGAGAGAACAATTGTTGCCAACTACAGAATAAAAGGAAATCCCATCAGATTTCTTCTACAAAAGCACCTTTGCTATGGACACTCTTTCTAATTTCTAGATGGGAATAACTTTAAAAAGAGTAGAATTGTTTACATCTGAACAGTAATTCAGTGAAAGAATACTGACACCCTGGAAAATTCTGTTGCGGGCATAAGACTGTTTGTCTCAAGCCTCAATTCACATGGAAACTGAACCAGACAAGATGCTGTTAAACGAATTCTTCAATAATATGGAAGGATAATTCAGTGAAAGACTGAATGACTAATTAGTTCATGGCCTTTCCCATCAGACCACTATACTGATCCAGGGAAATAGGCAGTGCTCATGTTATAGTAGTTGATGTTGAATAGTTGTGAACTCGGCAGTCATAAAAAGAACACTAATTCACTGCATTCATGAAAGAGCTATGGTTGATCCAGCATTCTCATACTGAATACAGTTAGAGTAAAATAGGGTAAACCAATTTAACGAATTACCTACAGGAGAATAAGCAACCATGAAAATATTGGAAGATCCCAAGATGATATTTTGAAGAAACTCTATACTGAATAAGATTATAAGAATATTGGAAACCATTGCGCACTGGTAACAGTTCCAGCTTTAAGGTTGTTGCGGTTACAGGAAAACCTATTCAGAGGTAATAAAGGCAGGTTGCCTAAAACAAATACACAATGGACTCTGAATAAATTATCGAACTAAAAAGTAGGTGATGAATGAAAAAGGTTAAACTGAATTCATCATAATATTTAAGGAAAAAAGAGAGAATCCAGATGGAGCCATTTTAATGGTAATTTTTTTCTTCGTGACCACGACGCTAAAGACCAACAAAGGAACCAAAAAAGAAAAGAAATGTGTGCTCACCTTATCAAACATTACTTCACCTAGTCCACTTTTGTATAATTCATGAACCATAGCAACCAATATAATTTTTCCAAATTTCGGGCAATTCTTCATTACCTGCAATGGACAAAAAGTTAAAGGCAATGTAATGTTGGATTGTGTAAGGACCCGGAAAATTTAAACTAAGCAAATAAAATCATTAAGCATCTAATCAAGAAGATAATGGGCAATTAAACTTAATAACCAATGTCATGCATAAATTAATTAGAATGACCTATATACCCTCATGGTAGCAAGTAAAGCCTCAGGGGTAGAAAGGTAAAAAGGGCACAATAGAAAGGGATAAGACCAAGCACAGCAGATGCACTTCCCTTGGCCTTCACCAAAATCAAGATCCTGTAAGCAGCACAGCTCATTCTTCCCCCATTGCCACACTCCCAAACCGAGTGAGCAGCCATCCATTCCCCTTTTCCCATTCCACCAGAGAGCAAGGGAGCAAGCCAGGAAGAACACAGCCAGCCGAGAGCCTGCCAAGCACACAGTCGGTTCATTCCCCATAGCCCCACATTCCAACCAAGAGAGAGAGCAAGCCAGTGCATTCTCCTCTCCAGCCAGTTCCAAACCGAGAGCAAGGAAGGAAAAGGGGAGACCAAAAGCACCAGCCGAAGCAAGAAGGAGCAGGAGGAGACCAAGATCCAGGAGGAGAGACCGAGAGCATTCGGCCGATTGGAGAAAGAGAGGGGAGAGACCGAGAGCTGAGCCAGGAGCTCAGCTCCAGTGGGTAGGAAAAAGAGAAGAGGTTGAGAAAGAAAAAAGAAAGGAGAGAAAAAGGGAAGAGAAAGGGAAAAAAACTAGAAAAATGGGTTGACCGTAGCGAACAGCGATTAGTTTAGATAATCATTTAGTTGTACATCTAAGAAAACCAAAAGGATAATAAATAGCCGCGTTAAGTAAATAAGCAATTATATATAACCTTGTAAATGCATGAATAGCTAAAAACAGAAATTAACACCCATCATATAAATAAGATTACAACTATTGGAAATAGTTGGGCGCCATAAATCAGGTCAAATTAATCGCCATAAAGTTAATATTCTATGATTTTCAGGACAAGAATGAACCCACCATCCAGCCAGTTCCAAAGTTCGAGCGAGGTCGAACCTTTTGAGTCTATACCAGGCATACCAAGCAAGCTTTCCTTTGATCATGTTTTATTAAATGTTTTCAAATGCTTTTACATATTTACATATATCATCACTGAATTGAAAAAATTATATTACAATTAAAAACCTTAAATTCGACGCGGTTGGAAATATGGATTTTGAATGGATGGATGAGATGATAATTGGATTTTGATATTTGGATTGGCTCATCCAGCAAATGGAGTAGTTGGCGTATGTTAATTATGGTTGGTAGAGGGCGCCGATGAGAATGATTGTCATGCCGGTGGGGTCCTCTTCCTCTACATAGGCTATAATATAAGATCAAACAACTAACACTTGAGCAATGAGCCGTAATTACAGTATCAACCATAGTGTGTGAAATCGTTCAGAAAAGGTTGTCCTATGAAAGTATTAGAATCTCCACATTAGGTAAGAAATCTAGTGCGTACCTCTAGGATATGCGGGCAGGCCCAGAGGTGCAGGCAAATGTAGTGGCGGTATATTTGAAGCCATAGGTAGAGTTAATGCCGACGGGTAGTCAGAGTACAACTGTAATTGCGAGTCTGGTGGGACAGCCTAGGATAGGTGTCCCCGACTCGAGTACAGAGTTGGAGATCTAATACTGGATTAGTGAACGTTCTGGAGCCTCACAAGATAGGATCACTATGGATAAAGTGATACAAACCTACGCAAAGTAAAATCATGAATTCATGCATGTCTCCTAGATTGGAGGCTACGGAAACTAAATCTGCCTTATATATGGGTGTTAGTAGCAATTTTCATAATTAAAATAGACAAACCTTAAAGAAAACCAAAAACCTAATTTATGTAAAACTGGATTTTGAGGGAAGGTGATCACTAGATGGACTTTAGTTAGAATTTAGAGAAATTCATCTATTGCATTTTGCTATTAATGCTTGCTGAGTATGCCTGTACTCACTCTTGCTTAAATCTCCCTATGCTTAGAAGGTGAGTCCAATGGATCCTCCTTCGAGGCGTGGATGAGAATTATACGCAGGGTCAAGACCTATAGGAGAACGACTACTACTACTACCACTACCAGGAGGGGAGTTTGGTAGACAGTATTCCCATTCTGGCAGGTTGTTAGGGTAATTAGATGGGTGTAATATATTTTTGTTGTAATAGGAGCCCATGTATAATTAGTTGTACTGAACATTTAGCCATGCGTGGCTTTCTGGATGTAATATATGTGTGCCTCCATTCAGTCTCTAATTATTGTTCTGCTACAACATTCTGAACACGGTGTAGTAACTGATAAAGTGTCGGGACGCCCGATATTTTATTACCTACTATGCCGAGATCCGTAATTAACTTGGTGTAGTGGCAGTGTTATTGTCGTTACCCCAGTCTAATTATGCAAGTCGTCACATATTGTCAACTAACATTAGTAATTGATCTGGTTAGGCAAGTCAAGTACATGTGGTTATCGTAGCTAAGCAAACTGTGTAATAGATAGCAAAGCCAACAAGAAGTATTAGTTCATATAAGAGGCAATCATTATCCACTTACTTGAATATGCGGTGCCTGAAAGACTTCCTGAATAGCAGCTTCTATATCACCCATGCAAACAACACCATTTCCTACAAATATTGGATCAAAGCTTAATGGGCTATATAAAATTTCAAATTGAGTCTAAATAAATGGAGGGGTAAAATTTTAGAACCATAGTACATGGTGAATACTAATAGTCAAGATGAATATAAGCATAAAGATATAATAAACCCAAAGTTCACTGTTTTAGTGAATACGTGATTACAATTACAATACATATGTGGATGGTACCTCTATTCGCAGAAGAGGAAGTCTGTCCAGACTGTTTAGACTGTTTAATATGGTAGTCTGCAAACTCTGCTGCACGTCTACAAATTTCTAAGGCTCGTCTAGCATCGCCTGACATAGCAGCTACCTGTGTGAAAAGGCAATCTAGTCAGCTGAATGAAAATACATGCCAACAGAACACTGGAAGATGGTCTAATCTTCACAATTCACAGAATAGAAAAGTTAATTAGAAGCGAGATATGGATAAACAGCATTTTTTTTTCTGTTTGGTCCAGAGATCAACCATTTTTTCCTACACTAAGAAATGACGAAACTCAGTGATATAAGCAGCGATAACAATTGGCAAATAATAGTCAATGTCAGTACACTGCATTGCTGCAAATCCGTTTATTCCACTGACTTCCATCAGTGTCAACTAAACTTGCTTACTAATTGTGAATATTCTATTTCTAAATCATGAGGTGTTCCATGATATGTATTCTTCAGCCAAAACTAAGCATCCTATACAGCTGAAACAAAGAACTGATGTCCAAACAGATTACTAGGTGCTTTGTACCATATTATTGGAAAAGGGAAATGCATGCATATGCCATTCATTATACTAGTTTGATGTGGTTTAAAATCATCTCTAGACAAAACTCAGATTAGATGGACAAACCAACAATCATGGATGAAAAGATACAAGTCTATAATAGCAAATATATTCACATGGTAGCAATCCAAACCTTTCTCGAAGCAAATTCAATAGCTTGCTCTTCAAAGGCATTGATACCCTTAAGACGGCTTGCAATGATTTCCTGCAGTTGCCGATAATTATAAGGGCCAAAACACAGTCGTTGAATACCCATCCGACTTGAAATACGAGGCAGTAACTTTTCTGGAAGATCCATTGTGTTTGCTATACCTGTATTCAGTAACAAAATAGCCAAAGAATAAGTACAAGGCTAGACTAAAATCACATGTCAAAACAAAAGAATAGGTACCTATCACAACTAGGTTCGAATTTGGCTTGGTGGGCCAATCAAGAATGTTATACAGCACCTGAAAAGAGGTCCAAATGTCAATGAATATGAACATATATTGTACAACAATCATAAAGTCAAACAAATGGCAATATCAAACATTTTTTTCTAATTCATTTCCCAAAGAATAAACTACAAAATTACACACATACTTAATAAGTTCAGTTAAAAATATTACCGACTGATTTCTCGTCAAAAGAAGATCAAGCTCGTCGATGAGCAAAACAATTGGCTGGTTTGCTTGCTTTCCAATTTTAGTGCCATCTGAGAAGTGCTCGGTTAAATAATGAAGAGCTTTTTTCCATCCCACCCTATGCCCACTCAACTGTTCATATATAACCTGCATATTTTAAAAACATGTACCCATTATAATTCTTTTTTGAGGGGATGCAACTGCTATGCTTGAGTAGATCAGATTTGCCATTGGTTAACCAAAGTAGGAGTTTGTATACCTTGTAGATATTCTCTGGAGAGGCTAATTTAAGACCATTAATCGCTATAAAACAATAGGGCCGCAGAGCTCCAGAATCAAGTTCAGATCTCAACCTCCTCATAACTGCAAGTACACTCATAGTCTGCAGGTCGATATAACAGGTTCAGAAAATCTTGTTTAACATTCAGCCAAAGGGAGGAAATCAAACCATCACAGCAGCCATGAAAAGATGGTTGGTTACCTTGCCAGTACCAGGTACACCATGAATATAAAGGCAGCGTCCTAGACATTGGTCATTGCAAATTGCATCCTTCACAAATGCAGATATCTCCTCCATTTCTCTGACATAAGACTTGTACTCAGTGACAGTTTTCATAAAAAGGCTGATGAAACATGCCGAAAAAAATGAATAAACAAACTCTAAAAAAATGAATAAACATACTTATCCCTGCAAGGCAATGACTTGGGAAGAGTTGCCAATAACAAGGTAGCTTTCGCCTTCTCCAGATCAGTCTTTTGATGACACCGAACATGCTCAGGAATTTTTCGGATCCCAATTTTTTGTAGGCCATACATCCTCCCTTTCCGTGAATTCTATGAACAAACATGCCATTTCAGTAAAGCAATGCAACAATATAGAGGGAGAATAAGAGTTAGTACCGCAGCCAATTCATGTGATTGATTCATTCTGGCAGAGCAACATGTAGCTGGTTCCTCCTCGTCGTATTCTGAATCTTCATCAGTGTCACTGTTATAATCATTACCAGCATTGTAAGGCTCATCACTGGGATCTTCTTTCGTCTACAAAATAAAAGAGCAGTAACAAGCTCAATCACTGACTATGCATTATACCACATCGATGGTCCTAACTTCTTAGAACAGAGTTTTGCATATTTGAAGTGCCAGTAGATGTACCTCAGGTTCATCATCAATATCTGTCAGACGCTTAAAATTATGCCAATGTATATCATACTCGTATTCACAATAAAATACATCATCTCCTTCATTATTAGCATCCCTGAATTCTTTCGGGCTCATGACATAACAATGTCTAAGGATTGTTTCCATCTGCAAAAGCCATAAGCACAAAGAACTACAATGCATAAACATACAAAAAATTATTAAGGACCCAACCATACACACAAGAAAAAACTAATCACCTCAATGTCCGCAAGATCGTTCGTACGGTACAGTTCTCTCCGCAAATTATGTGGCTGCCTTCCTGCGGCAGTCTCTTCGGGGATAATGTACCACCTTACCTTTGCCCAGAATGTTCCATCTGGCTCCCTCCACAAACTGTTGCAGCCAACAGTGTCGGTAAGTAAACTCATGAACCGCACAGCGATTGTTACTTTGTTAGTCTTAGGAAACAGACTAACAGCAGAGAACTAGAAGTATCACTGCAAAAAAAACAAGCATATACTATATTTTTGGGCACTTTTCCCATCCCAAATCGTAGTTGTAAGCTTTTTGTTGGAAAAGGGGGATCAGACATATAGTAAAATGATGCCCTGAACCTAATTTAAAGGCTATAATACAGACTTTCCGCAACTAAAAGAAAGTTATGTCTAAGCATCACTCAGTACTACCACACCTAATTATGACTAGGACACACTATTCCACGTCTTATCGCATCAGCAACCAGTAACCACCACCAAAACCCAATGCCGCCTCGGCTTCGAATTCTGTAAACTTCCCCGATGTTCATCGCAATGTAGCCAACTACAACCAAGTCACATGAATCAAAATGAAATGTCAACCAATTCATAAACTTTTGGTCTATACTTGGACATCGAAAACCACTCCAAGGCCCAACTCTCACTGACCTCTCGACGCGTGCAGCCCACAAATCACTGGAGAGAAGCTTCTCCTTGGCGGTCCTCTTGATGCGCTTCCCCTCGGGCGGCTCGGGCCGCTCGACCGCCCTCCCCGCGCGCTCAGCTTCGCAGCACGGGCACGCCCAGTCCCCCTCTGGCACGCGCCGCAGCGGTGGGCGAACGCACCGCAGGTGAAACCCGCCGAGGCACACGTCGCACTCCACCATCACCCCGCCGCCGGCGCGGAAGCACACGCGGCACTCCTCCTTCTCCGGGTCGTCCGCGTCCGACTCCGCCCCCTCCCGCCGCTTCACGTACACGTCATCCCCAGCGGCGAACTCCCCACCGTCGTACACCACCTTCCGGTAGTACGCCCTCCTCTTCGGAGGCCGCTTCTGCCGCTTGGGCTCGGCCTGAGCCGGGGTTTTGGGCGACGGTGCGGCCCTCTTCCGCTTGGGGCTGGGCGTGGGCTTGACCGGGGCCTCCGAGGGGGCCTTGGTGGGGGTCTCGAGGAGGCGGCGGGAGCGGCGTACGGTGGAGGGGGTCGCCGGAGACACCGGCGGCGGCGGCGAGGCCACGGACTTAGACTTCCGTCTGGGCGTGGGCTTGGACGGGGTGGAGAAGTCCATCTGGGCCGCGGCGGAGGCGGCGATTGGCTTCAAAGGAGAGGATCTGGGCTTGGATTTGGATTTGGACGGGGTGGCGGAGAGATCCATCTGGGTCTCTCGCCGGAGGCGGGGAGGGAGGCGGAGGAAGGGGGGAGCGTAGATTTGAAATGGAGGGGGCCGAATGCCGATGCGATGTAATGGAGTTAGGGTTCGGCGTTTTGGCGCCCTTTGGGCGCTGGAGTTTTTCGCGCTTTTGCAATTTGGCCCTTTAAAAGATGGGGTTTTAGAATGTGGTCTTCAAGGGCTCAAATTGCATTTTAAGTTTTGTGCTGGTATATTTAGTTTGCACAAATTTAGTTCGTGGCTAACATGGGGGAAAACACGGTAGTCAGGAGCAGTATTTACCAGAAGTTTCTTCGTTTCTGGTATTGGAAAACTAAACTGTCATTGCATTTTAAAAATATACTTTCTAAATCACATATCGACTATCTTAAAAGTGAAGATTGCGGTGTGTTAGAAATTGTCACGACTGTGATATAGTGAAAATTATCTCGTGCTCGCTCTGATTAATTTCGAACATCCGTCTAACACTTCTTGTTTTTTAGACTTTATTTTGACTGTAGAAAACTTTACTATCTCGAAGTTACTATAAATGAATATACCATATGCAAGTCATGGGACTAAGGCTAAGGTGATGTTTAGAAGGAAGTCATAATCTCTTACACATTGGTTGCCACTTTTTGTGAAGGCACATTTGGCCATTGTAAGTTAAGCGGATTCGTCAGTAATGTAGGTGTGTGACTCTAAACCTACATTCTCGCAGTCGTTTGTTATAATAACCGTGTTATTTGTCCAGTTTTTGCCTATTCATAGTTTGTTACTATTATCTTTCTTTGTGCTTTTATAGACATACCTTGCTTTGGCTCCCAAATCACACCAAACCTTTATTTTTTCGCTGTATGGGACCGAGAAAAGCAAAATATGAAATCTTGGATTATTGTACGCCTGTATTGTTATTGGCTATAGGTTAAGATATTTCTTGACGCAGAGCTCTCGATGAATTTTAGATTTCTACCAAGCGGATTGAACATGAGGATTTAGACCCTAATTTGAGTTAGACCATGTTCTTAGATTTTTTGTTGCCATAATTGTATTTATTCAGTTCACTATCAGTTTACTTCCCTAGTCAAACGAGAGCTAAGTGTTTATATATTTTTTATATATACTTGGTGTGCTATTGCACAAAGCTGCCATGTTTTAAATTACTCCATCCGGTCATAAATAGTTATCATTTTAGATATCGACACAGTTCTTAAAACTCCACTTTGGCCACTAATTTTTATTATAATATATTTAAAAAATCCAATAATATTTATAATATTATAAGAGTACGTTTCGAGACGAATGTACATATATGATTTTTCATACATCTAATAAAATTTAAAAAGATATTGATAACTAAAGTTTCAAATATTTGATTTCACATATCCCAAACCGACAATTTTTTGTGAACCGGAGCGTGTATAATGCTACATATGCACTGAGAATGTGTGTAGAAATGTTTAGCACTAGTACAAAATGCAACTTGCCTTTAGGAAGCTATTGATCTGCAAGTGGCTTAGAGCCTGTTTGATTAGAAGCCAAACATTGCCACAAGTGTCTTATGCAAGTTTGATAAGTTAGGATAGTGTTTGGTTCTAGTCGCAAGTAAGTCATGCCAAACTTTTTTCTTAGTAAGTCCTACACGTCGTAGTTATAATAAGTTGGGGCAAAATTCCCTTAGGCAAGCTAATTTGTGGCTCCAATTTTCTTGGCCACACTTTGCCAAGCTATGCAAAATATTTGGCAAACTTAGACATCCTTGGGCTATCAACCAAACATGCTTAAACGAGCTTTGGTAAATGCTATGCTTTTCAAACATCTGGTATTTTTTTTTAATAAAATAAAAACTTGGATGAGCTAGATGATATGTTTATAACATGTTGAATAACTTTGGACTCATCTTTATATGTTAGATGTGTTTGCTATGTTCTTAGACCGAACATGCTATATTTGTAAACACCTTTATTGCATTATATAACCATTACCAAGTAAAACAAACAAATCTAATAATCACCCGTTCTACCATCACATTCAACATAATGTCTACCTCATTATGAGTGGATTATATTTTAAACCAAACACCACCTGTAGTTTTAGATTTTGTTCATGTGTTCAAGTGGTATTTTGTTTTCTCTTGCCTGAAAAAGAATTCGTAATACTTCACCAAAATGTCACTGCTGCTCCAGCTCCACAGACTGCCCTTTTGTTGTGTGAAGCTGGCGCGTGCCCGAAGCGCTTTTCCCGCGTCCCCGGAGGATTCTTTTCCGACCCAGTTGAAGACTCCACTGTTTACTTACTGTCTTGTGGGCCCAAGAATAAATACCAGGATATTTGTCAGTGACTAAGGGTAGCATGAGATGGGTTTGTTTCATCTGCTGATCGAGGGCTTAACAACTGGTACTACCCTCACTGGTCACAAAGTACTCCTACTAACACTCAATTGTGAAAGCACATTGCACACTTAAAGTACCATTCCCACTGCACAGTGGTCCCACATGTGCTGTCCCACCTGTCAGTTTCAGAGGCTTCTTCTGGTGTCAGTTAGCAAACAGAAATGAAAATTTTAAGACAAAAATGGTCAAACGGCCATCCTGTACTACTCCTGCTGCCAAAGGAATCTCCCAATTGCTTAGGACTTCCACTTCTTGTCCTATTCTTTTTTCATCAGTTGTTCTTGTTTTAGACACTAGTATTTTGATGTCAATAGGTTACTGCCATTCATAATTGGCTGCTTGAGTGGTATTTTTGGATGCAATTAGGCATCACTGTGCTGCAATTTTTGCCATTTTCGGTGCAGTTTTCGCCATTTTTTTTTCTTTTGTGCTTGCCTGTGAAAGGGCTGAAAGGTTCAGGCCACCCTGATTTGATGTTCTTACTTCTTAGTAAGTTCTTACCCATGCGACCATGCCCAAAACCTGACATTTTCTTGCATTTTTAGGACCTACCAAGCGCGATACAGACGCACCTGCGCTTGAACTCCGATCTTTTTAGTTGTTTTCTACGGCGCTTAGGACAAGAAAAAAACAAATCTGTTATTGGACTTTTGAGCTCCAGATTCAGCCTGGAGCAATTCGGCTAAACCCAGTTAAAAATCCAAGCTTTAGCGCGCAATCTCCAAGAAACCATTGAAGATCTTGCGCAAGAGCATAAGCAGCCAAGAAAATGTCGCCTCAGCCGCCGCCCGACCTCCCCGAGGACAAGGTGAGGAGCAGCCAGGAAGAGACCAATGTCCTCATCGAGGAGGCTCCGGGGTCGCCGGCGGACGGCCCCGGTTGGCCGCCGTCGCCGATGGGTTGGTTCCGGATGCTGGCCAAGGAGCTGCACTGGAGCTTCGTGTTCGGCGTGGTGGCGACGTACGGCATCAGCCAGGGGCTCGGGGGCGGCATCACACGCGTCGCGTCGGACTACTACTGGAAGGACGTGCAGCGGGTGCAGCCGTCGGCGGCGCAGGTGTACCAGGGCGTCACGTCGATCCCGTGGATGGTCAAGCCGCTCTGGGGCCTGCTCACCGACGTGCTCCCCGTGGCCGGCTACCGGCGCCGGCCGTACTTTGTTTTTGCAGGTGAAGAGCATTGGTTTTGTGTTGTGTTGGTTACAGACTTACAGTTATGCTTTATTTCTCGAATACAGTGAACACCCCTTGTTTATTTATGAACAGTAAACTCAATTTTTTTTACTGAAATGTTGCAATGTTTGATGATCTGGTGCAGCCAGAGTAGTGGGGAAACATATCGAGTTGTGGACAAGCAAGCTTGTGACTCACATAGGGCTGATAATTCTTTGTCGCTATGACTACTAACTGAGTTGTCCATTTGGATTGATGTAGTTCAGATCAAAGCTACATTAGAAAACAAAGTTATATGGCATTGAGGTAGCCTTTTTTTTTTGATCGGATTGAGTTAGCCATATTGCTATGCTGAGTCACTGAACTGTATATAGAGAAGTGCAAATACTGACCATTGACCAATAATTAGTAGGAAGGTAATCAATGCAGCTATGTATATGCATTTATTCTAAACAAATTAACAAAGTTTGCCGCATAAGCCACAAACATCGGCTATTCCTGTAGCAGTGGCATTTTTAATACTATTCCCTCAATTAATGTAACTATAATTTGGTAACAGGCTATGGAGTTTTTTTATTGATTCTGTCCCTCCTTGTTTTCTGATGAATATGCAGGCATCATGGGAGTGATTGCAATGCTTATAATCTCTCTTCACAGCAAGCTTCATGCATTGTTCGCCTTGTTAGCATTGATGACCGGAAGTGCAAGTGTAGCAATAGCTGATGTAACTATAGATGCTTGTGTGGCTGAAAACAGTATAATGTACCCTCATCTTGTTGCTGACATGATAAGCTTAAATGGATTTTGTGCATCTGTTGGAGGTCTAATTGGATTCTCGATAAGTGGTTTTCTAGTTCATGCAATTGGGTCGCAAGTGAGTATCGCCAGTTCACCATTCTCATGTTTTAGCACTTAATACTGCCCATTGATAGTAATCAGAAGAGTTGAATATCTTCCTGATAATCCAATCTAAAGTACTTTATTCACTGAAGATTCTGTTTTTTATGCATAAAGAATAAGTGCACTGAGCTTGTCCTCCTCTCTTTCACCGGATAGAAAGTAAATTGGGTATTGTTATTACTTTGGCCGGTGCGTGTATCTGATAGCATATAAATCTTGTCTTTTCTCAAGGGTGCCCTTGGCACGACAGCTATACCTTCTGCCTTGGTAATTTTAGCTGGAATGCTGCTTAAGGAGGTCCATATCCCCAACTTTCCATATGAGCAGGTTAGTAGGTTTCTTTTTTTTTTTTGGTGTTTGACATCAGGTACAAGTACTTTGTATGCATACGCTAACTTTTTCTTGTCTAAAACTACAAACTAGGCACATAAGAAGTTTGTAGAAGCCAGTGGAAAAATGTTGATGACCTTAAAATGCCCTGAAGTATGGCGGCCATGTGTTTACATGTACCTGTCTCTTGCAATGAGTGTGAACATTCAAGAAGGAATGTTCTACTGGTACACAGATCGAAGTGCAGGGCCATCTTTTTCCGAGGTACATTTAGAAATATTTTGGCAATAATGCACGCTTGCTATTGATTCCATTTTTCTCATGAAGATATGGTTTTCCTGCAGTTAAGATTCTTTTGTAATTGATATATCTTAAATGATATACCACTGATGCAAATATAGCATGGCTACTTCTAAGAAATTCCCCATCTTTGGTGCATAACCAAAATCACTGTTTCTGTTAATTTACCAGGGATTCATTGGGTTTATCTTCTCAATTGGGTCAGTCGGATCTCTTGTCGGAGTCCTACTTTATCAAAATATTCTGAAGGACCATTCTTTTCGCAGCCTCCTCTTTTCAAGTCAGTTATTGCTAAGCCTGTCGGGAATGCTTGATCTGATCTTGGTACTTCGTCTAAATCTAAAATTGGGGATACCTGATTACTACTTCGCTGTGATCGATGAGGGGGTCTCCAAAATGATCAATCGTATCAAATGGATGCCACTTTTGGTGCTTAGCTCGAAGCTTTGTCCCCCCGGCATTGAGGGCACATTCTTTGCGCTACTCATGTCCATTGACAATATTGGCGAACTAACCGGATCTTGGGCTGGTGGATTGCTCCTTCATTTGTTGAAAATCACAAGAACAGAATTCAAAAACCTCTGGGCGGCAATTATAATTCGAAATGCAATGAGGCTACTACCATTGGCCCTGTTGTTTTTGGTGCCGAGAAGTGACCCGAATTCTGCCCTTCTTCCAACTGATTTGTTGACTGAGGATGATGGTGCTGAATCTCACCAAGTAGAAAATGTTGAGTTAACCTCTCTTACTGTTGACGGGAATTCAGGAAATGATAGTTTGCTCCAAGAATGCAAAAGTCAGGAGGACCTTGATGTAGAACAAGATGACGACCAGGCTTCACTGCTTGCCAACAGGAGTTGATGGATGATATACGGGAATTTCAGGACACAAACAAATAGTTAAAATCAGAAAAAAAATACTTCTTTTAAGTTTTTTTGTTGTTGTTCATGCTGTTGTATTCATTCATTTTACAGCAGGGTAGATAATCCTCAAATGTCACGTAGTATGGATACTTTGAACTTTGACCTTGATGGTTTTTTAAACTCACCCTGTATTATCTAATTTTGGCTCAAGTTTTACCGACTGTAAATTTATCCTCCTTGCAAGTTATGCAATATGTCTCTTTTTCCTTTTCCCTGCTCCAACCAAGCTACTTCATGCTCTATTTTTTTTTTCCGAGGAGACTATTTCATGCTCTAAGGCTCTATGGTTTCAGCTATGAAAGGCCTGAATTAAGGCCACAATTGCCAAGTCTAGGCTTCTAGCGGATCAGGTTTCTCTGCAACTCATTTTCATGAACAGATGAAGAGAACGATACGCTAATAGCGATGTTACTCAATCAGTTTGGTGCACGCCAACAATGATTGTTTCTTTTTTTTTTTTGCTTAAAAGGAACAATTGATTCTAGGTTAGGCAGCCCTGTTAGATCTTGTTAGGAATGCATGAATTTCGAAGGGATCTCTCTATGAACTCTTATGCTTACTTTATTTAATAAAAAAAACCAAAAGCATAAACTCTAGATCAGCATTGCTTGAGAAAGTTCTTTTTATGATAAGGAAAATCCCTTAGGGCTTTTTTGGGCTGTAGGATTTTCATATGATTTTTGGAGAATTCTAATTCTTAGGATTTTTTTCTAAAGGGTTGTTTGGAACGTAGGAAAAGAGTTGTCAAATTCATATGGAATACATTGTTATGCCCCCAGTTCCATAGAAGGATAAGCATGGCCTCAATTCTCATGTTGATGTTATTTTGTCTTTTTAAAGTACAGTACAATTTCCCTTCCCCCTCTCTAATCAAGTACTTCGTCTGTTTTTTTATAAAGCGTCCACGTGTTTCAAAATTATAAGTTTGTAAATTTTGATCAACAATTAATCTAGCAATATATAGATTATATGACACAAAAATGATACCATTAGATTTACATTTTAAATCATTTTTCTATGATTATGATTTTGTAGCTACGAACAAAGTATTATAAAATAAATTAACATTCAATGTTCAACTTCGAAGACTGCACTACATTAAACCGCGCCTTATAAAAATCAAGGGAGGAGTAAACCCTAATAGCAAAATTCCTACGTTTTCCCTTTATATAAGGTATCCAAAACAGTTTTTTTTTAGCAATTCCTATAAAATTCAACAAGCTGTGACATTCTAATAATGCGTTTTTAGATTCTGCGCTCCGGATCCTTAAGTTGCTTGAAAAATCTTAAAAAGTCATATGATGTGAGATGTATGATGTTGACTTTGGAGTTTGGAGCATAGTGTAGTACTAGTAGACGAGTACCGTCGGTGGGAGAACGTTTTCCACGTGAAGACGGCAACGTGAATACGCACGCGATCATTCATACCGTCACGTTGACCCGTAATCGTACAACCCCGAATACGGTAAAAACCATCCGACCATCGAACCCGGCCCCACACGTGGGCCCCACATGTCATTGACCCACGCGGCTGACAGCCCGTATTCCAGCGAGCCAGCCCACCACCCCCGCGCCGCCACTTTATCCACACCGAGATACGGCCACCCGTCGCCGACAAATGGGTCCCAAATTCCAGGACCCACCTGTCATACACCGGCGCCGGCTTGCGAGCTCGACTATTTCTGGACCCTTGTCTTTCCCAAAGGCCAAGCTCCCCTCGTCCTCTTCCTCTTCCGCCTCCGCGCTCCCTTCCTCGAATCCATTCGCCTCGCCTCGCCTCGCCTCGCCTCCCCGATTCGATTCGGCCCTCGCTTTGATTCGCTCGTGGTGCTAGGGTTAGGGATTCGGCGATCCCCATGGTGCAGCTCCAGAGCTCGGGGAAGCGGCAGCACGCGGAGCCGGCCGAGCCGGACATGGCGCCGCCCGTGTCGCCGCCGGCGACTGTGAAATTGGAGGAGGAGGAGCTCCACGACGACGAGCACGGCCCGCTCAGCAAGCGCGCCAAGGCGGCTCAGCCATCGCCGCCGCCTCCGCAGCAGCAGGTAGATCCGGGGTGTCATAATTTTGTCTTCCATTTGGTGGCTTTGATTGGGACTGAGCTGAATAGCACGCTGGGTTCTTCACGCTTGGTGGCGAATTGGAGAGTTTTGATACGAGGTTATGCTTTTGAAGCCAAATCAGTTCCATTTTGTTTTTTAGGTGGGGGGATGGAATACCTTTATGTAAGTTTTACGCGTTTGATCCAAACTATCGCCATGCTTGAGGACTGGTGATGGCCACATGGGAGGGTGATTTGCGTGGACTAATTTGATGGTGCGGACCGGAATGTTGAGCTGACATTACTAAAGAGATTCCGTTCAAGCTGTTATTTGCAAATTTATTGAGAAATGAAGCAATTGAGTTAAATCCGGTGTTATTTCCGTGAGATTTTTCCTATGGTTGGTTAGGATCACAGTCCTCTTCTGTGGGTGGCGCTTATGAACGAGTTGGAAAGTATCTCCATGAGACGCTACTGCCTGATTGGGAGGCTGAGGAAACTGAATTTGAAGGTTTGATGATTTGCTGCGTATTGCACACGGGTTGACAGTTAACTTACACATATCCATGGGCATTGCTTTACCGTTATTGGTGTGGGAAATTGGTCAGTTCCTTACTTAGCAGATTGGAGAATGTTTCCAGGTTCAATCGAAGTGTATGGGAGCATGTGCAATGTAAGATGCTTGTACACGAGTGCTTAATGAGAGAGAATACATCCACATCATCAAGCACTTATGTAGAAGTCATTTCCTCCGTTGGAAGCATCTCTTTTGTGGGTGCTTAGATGTTATACTATCTACTAATTCGATATACTATACACATAAGTGCCTGCTAAAGCACTGGTGCCTAGTTAAGTATCGATGCTACAAAATAAGCACCTCATCTATCCTATGTGGTAAGAAAAATCAGTTTTTCACTGCTAAGCACCTGCATTGCACATGCTCTGATGCATCATTAGCCTTGCTAGTTAATTTGTACCTCTTTTGGAATGAAATATACCGAGGAGCCCTACAAGACCTTTATAGCTTGACCAGTAGCAGATGCCCTGCGCACTGTTTTGAGTGCCTGGGCGAGAAAAAAGTGAAATAAGCTTCCCGGTTGGACAGTACAATCCACTGCATACACTTGTTAGAACCCCGCACCAAGACGCCAGTAATCCTCCATGAACCATGTAGCAGGTGAAAGATGTCATATGACTGTCCCGGCATGCATTTTAATCTTTGTTCTCCAGAAATTTATCTAGGATGCATGCTTGTTTGTCAATGCACAAAGCATTGCCCTTCTGAGGTGTTTATGATAATTTTCTTTCCTATGATTTGCTATTTATAGTTTTAGAATATACAACTTTGGGATTCCTATTTCATATGCTGACATGTAAATTTGCAGGAGATGTATCAAAATGTACTTGACGAACCTAGCCCATTGGGTCTGCGGCTGAGAAAAAGCCCATCTCTCTTGGATTTGATTCAGATGAGGCTTTCTCAAGCAGATTCCAATGAAGGACAGTCTTCTATGGACAACTGCAGTGCTGAGCCTACCAAGAAAGACCTTAAATCTGGTGGTACATCAACAGTCGGTGAACGGTTGAAAGCTTCAAACTTTCCTGCAAATATTTTGAGAATTGGTACATGGGAGGTAAGGGAATTTATAGCTGAAATATATGTTTTTTTTAATTCTTCCAGAAGTCTAGAAGAACCTCGATATGTATATGATATTTTTTGGTGAATGCATCCCCTCTCTCTATATATATGTGGCCTTTCCGTTTGTTTCAATTAAAAAAAACTGTACTGTTTACACAAGAAAGATTCCATGCAGGTGATGCTTTATTGAGGTACACTTGGTAATTTAAATACTCTTGATTTAGTAAATCAACATTGTGATGGTTTTGTTGGTTAGTGAAACTTTCAAGCTAATATTCATGTAATTACAATATTGATTCTAGTTTGTAGTGTGTGGTCTTAGTGCAACATCATTGCATCCTATATCCTGTCCAATCTTCTCAGCTGTTATATAGCAGCTCACCTGGACAATCTTTGGCCTTAACTGCCTTAACTGAATTCTATCTCTGAGCAGTATATATCACGATATGAAGGTGATTTGGTGGCGAAATGTTACTTCGCAAAGCATAAGCTTGTATGGGAAGTTCTGGAAGGTGGTCTTAAGAGTAAGATAGAAATTCAGTGGTCAGATATTACCGCTTTGAAGGCAACTTGCCCTGAAAATGGACAAGGAACCCTGGATGTGGTGGTAAGTTTCTCCAGAAGAAGTTTTCTCTTAGTTATTACTTCCATACCTCCGTTCTTTCCTGAGAGGTTTCCATTTTTTTTATGAAGTTGGCCCGACCACCTCTCTTCTTCAAAGAGACAGATCCTCAACCAAGAAAACATACATTGTGGCAGGCTACATCAGATTTCACTGGTGGCCAAGCAAGTATGAGCAGGTGAAGGATTATTTAGTGTTCACAGCCAGAGCAAAACTTCATATGCAAAGCGTGTTCTTTAGGGGGGATGAAATCTGTAATGGCCGTACAGCACAGTATGTTATTATTTTTGTCTGCAGGAGTATAACCTGAATTTGCTCTACTTTTTTGGAAGCCTTGTTGCGTTTGTAGACCATACTTGATGTTTACCAGGGCTTTTGTAGTACATGCTTAACCTTATTTTTATAAGGTTACTTGTGCGGTTCCGTTTCTATTATTAGAGGAACATAGGGAACCCCTCCAGTTTGTTTTTGGTGCTCAAAAAGGTTCATTCATAGAAACTGTTTTACAGCCTGCAGCTACATAAGTAATATAACAGCAAAAACTGGATGGTCAAGACAAGTGTAAAGATAGCTCTTCGACCCTCAGCGAGCTAGCTAGTACAATACTTTGGTTTATAACCAAATTCCATTTCTATTATTACTTGCTGAGCTCCTAGTCAAGCCTTTGTCTAATACTATGACTGTTCCAAAAATATGCAGGTGGCATTTTTTGCAGTGCCCTTCAAGCTTGTTAAGCAAGAATTTTGAAAAGCTTGTCCAGTGTGATCAGCGGTTAAATCAATTGAGTCAGCAAGCAGATATCATATTGGACTCAACAGTTTTTGAACCTAGATGCTCTATATTTGAGGATCCGGTTGAATCGAAGTGCCATGGTTTCGCTAATTTGAAAGATGAACATGAAGCTATACCTGGGTTTTCAGGTTCTGTGTCACCATGTGCTGGTTCATCCATGTCTGCTAAGAGTGAAGTCAATGATTCCATTGAAAAGCAACAAGAGTTTCTTGCTCAGGCAATAAACCCAGGTAAATATCTCCATCCCTCCCTTTTTGCACTTCCTGGCTTTGCCTTACTGCACTGCTAGCAGAAGTATCAATACCTTGCTTTAGTTATTTTAATATATGCATCACAACCTTCTGTTTAATATAATTGGAATAAATAAAGGTGATGTGCTAACCTGTACACGTTCTAAAATTCTGATACTCTTGTTGCTTAATCGTCAGTTACAGGGCCTTTCACATGAAACATCTGTATTATTCTAGATTGATCTTTCTAATCCTGTGGGTGTTTACCAGGAACTAGTGCTGTAAATGTACAAGCAGCCAGCAGAAATGTAAATGGTGCAGCTCAAAAATTCAATATCCCCAGTTGGTGGAGTCAATTGAAAGTGCCTGGGCTTAGACCGTCCATGTCAGTGGATGATTTGGTAAACCACCTAGGAAATTGCATCAACGAGCAGATCACTTCAGGGAATCCTTCATTGGCCAACAATGAGGTGCCTACCAAAGCGACACTGGAGGAGATTGCACAGTATCTTCTTGGTGATACACAGGGCCCACCAGCGCCGGCCTCTGATGAGCAATCACTAATGGCAAGGGTGGACTCCCTTTGCTGTTTGCTTCAGAAAGATGCAGCACCGACTGCCAAGCCAAAGCCCGAGCCAAAAGACAGCGACAGCATTGGTGGGGAGGATTCTGAAGGTTCTGATGAAGAATTTAGCTCCGCATCAACGAGGAAACTTACAGATGTCACTCAGCCGCCAGCCATATCGAGGAAGGACTCATTTGGAGATCTGCTGATGAACCTCCCCCGCATCGCCTCGCTACCGCAGTTCCTATTCAAGATTCCAGAGGATTCTGAGGGCTGAAGCTGGACGACTTTGCTCCTCATTCCCTAAAGGAGAGGGGCTTTGCTGTAAAGATTTGTATCTGAGCAATAAGCGAGCCCCTTCACTCGTTTCCGGATGATTAAGCTGCTCAGTGTTCAATCCCCACCCTGTAAATGTGTCCGCCCAGTAGGTTGCTTCCGTTGTCTATGTCTCGGTATTCGACTGTGTAGTGGAAAGATGTTCATTGGTTCTTTAAACTCAGGCATGTCCTTGTGCAAAATCAATTGCCAAATTGTTCAGAATAATTTCCTGAAAGTGTCTGCGATACCCTATATCGGTTCCAAGTTGGCATCAAACCAAAGTTGGTTATGTCATAAGCCATCATGGGTTGAATGGTCCAAGCCGACTAATACCGGTGCAAATGGGCGCACGCCGCCGCCATGCATCGAGACCCCGCGGCCCAGATCGAGGAGGACGAGAGCCCCGGTGGGAAACTTTGCTAAAAAGCCCTCGGGTTCGGTTGTAATACCGCTATACATCCACTCCTCCGTGGATCGCGGGTCTTAGTCGCGATCGTGGCTCACTGCCCACCGTCGGATTGAGATCGATTGCGCAGGTGTCCCCGAGGGAACGTTTTACAGGAAAGCCCTAGTGCTGTGTTGAAATTACCGTGTCTGCACGATCTCCGGATTGGGTCGCATCGCAGGTCGGTCCTGGATGGCCGTTGGATTGATCTTACGCGGCCGAGACCGACCCGTGCGTAAGTTTTAGAAGAGATCACCCGGCGCCGTCAGCGCCAACGACGGACGGACGGACGGAGAGGATAGCAGCCTACTGCCTCAGAAGGCTAGCCCACAGCCGAGGAGGCGAGGAGCGACGGAGCTCGCCACACCGTGCGCCAGCCAGCAAACGACGGAAGCGGTGGGTGGTCCGCGCACGCCACGAGGCGGCTCAGCGCGGTTCAGCGGGTACGACAAGGTGTTACTCGTAGGATCTGTATGTCAATGATATATTACGAGATAAATGATCAATTATACTAAATAAAACAGGATAAATAATCAATTCTTTCCCTAATCAGATCGTATTGGCGTATTCTAGCAGTATTTTTTTTTCAAATCTAGTCCTCTCACAGACATGCATTTGTAAATTTGACGAAAAGTGGTCAATGCTGCGACAGGATGGGCGAATATGGAAGGAGGCGCTGCCGCGTCTAGAGAGTACAGGAAGAGCTACAGCAACGCGGACGATATCACTACCATGCTCAAGTAGTGCAAAAGGAGCCCTACCATAATGAGCTCCTATGGTCAGCTAAGCCCTTGAGGCGCCGATGACTTTCTGCAATCCCTCGGAGCAGCAAAAGGCAAGTATAGTCTACCGTACCTTCCACGGTAGAGAAGAGAGCAAAATTTGCAAATGTACCATAGGGATTAGATTTGCCAAAAAAAAATACGAGAACTATATAAGCGTGATTTCGCCGTGCAGTACGCGCACTGGCCACCGGCCGGCAGCCACCTTCTTGCCACAGGCTCCGCGGCGCTGCCTTGCAAGCATTCACGCGTTGGGCGGCTCAACAGCCGCCGGCCCTCCCCCTCGCGCAGGCGAGTCGCCGTTGCTGGCTGCAACTGCAATGCTAGCAATGCTGCTAACGGATTCAATGTCACGTTTCTGGTGACCTTGTTCAGCCGGCAATGCAATACCGGGCTGCAATTGAATAGTAATTTCCAACAACGGGCTCGATACTCCAGTGCACTGCTTGCAAGTGAAGATCAACTCATCTATCCACACTAAGCAAAGATTGTTTTGAGTTTTCGAGTTTCTACACCACGAATTTACAACAACCACCTGGTCTGATCTCTGAAGCAATCATACAAGAATAAAGGGCTCGTGATTTCAAATATACTTTACAACAAACAGGATTGGAAATCCATACATATCACAACAGCATCAGCCTTTCCGGTGGCACAAGGAACTGAATACCCAAGGCAAGCTACCCAAGTTCACGGTGTTCCATATTGACAGCTCGGCACTGCACAATGCACACCCCCCAACTTTGTGTTGGAGCGCCAAGCTTAGGGCTTACGAGCAAGGGAAGCTTTACAAGAAACAGCATGGCCTCGCACAGGAACCGTGAGCTTGGCACTTGCTTTACATTTTTTTCAGACCTGGTGCACAAAGGCTAGAAGCAAGAGTTCAGAATGTGAGATGTGATCAACAAATAAGTAGGGGGTTACAGAGATTGAATTTCTGATGCTCACCATGCCTAGCCAAAGGGGTCTCTATTCCTGGAGAGCTTTCACACGGGAGGTCAGCTCTCTGACTTGATACTTGAGACGCTCGGGGTTGCAGAAAAAATCAACAAACACTTGCCTCTCCCTCCCTACCTCATGGGCACGATTTTCAAATATCTGCAAATTTATTTGTAACCATGGAGTCAATAGAGAAAAATGGAGAGAGACGGGAAGACTACTATTCTTCAAAACTCTTTATTAGTCTTTTAAGTTTTTTGCTTAGTAACGATTGACTGACGACCGAGTCAACAAGTTCTTTGTTCTTCCCAAGTTGTATATTGGATAAAAAGGAAATAGGTTCCCCATGGTGTTATGTCTATCTCGCGGACAATTTCAGATCTATGCAAGATAATGGAGCACGTATCCGTTCCAATATTCCATGAGGAAACAACCTCAAGAACGATATCATAGTAAATGTGACAATACCTTTATCTTTTGGGTGCGAGCCTTTGTTACTTCTTCAACAGAAACTTCAACTTGAGCATTGGCATTTTCCATATCATCAAGCGCTCGCATTAGTGGCTATCACAAGTAACACCAATTTAGTTCAAGGAACATGAATGTAATGAAATAAAGGATATACAAGAAATAACACAATCTGAAGGATCAAAGAGTGTACCCAAGGTGTCAATATTGGTTCCGCAGTTGTTGACGATGCAAATAGAAGCTGTTCAACTGTTTGTATCAGAGTGCATCTGCAGAAGTGGAGAAGAGTGAAATGACTCGACACCGATTGGATACATATTGGCAGACTTAAAAGTGAACGCACAGGATACAACAGAATATTGAATAACTTAGGTTTTGTAAAGGGCTTGAAGGAAGGACCAGAAATTGGGCACGGCTAATTGAACCATTACTACTGTGATGTTTCCTATTGCAAACTTATTTATAGTATAAACAGTAGATGAGGCAGCAATTCCCTATGTACAGAAAAAGTCAAGCTAGCTAACACACCAAGCACCATGAGCATTGGCACCACCATCCAGAGCTTGGCTGCATGCTAGAAAAGTATCATCTGTCTCAGTGGTTTGTTGGGTAGCCGGAGGTCAGCCTTATTGTTTATACACCAAATTAAGAACGTGAATTGGTTAGTTCACACCATAAGAAGAACTAAAAGCAACCGTATTCAGACAGGAAATAACGTAAACAAAACAAATTATTAGACAGTGCCTTGTTATAACTTACAGCTCATTGATACATCTTTTCCGGTCAGCTGGAAGGGTATTTTCAAGTTCAGACTGAAGAGAAAGCAAGTCAGATTGAAGTGCCGATATCTGCTGAACTAAAGCATGTGCTGACATGTATGTTGGCACCGCTGCTTGAACATCTACACAAAAGATAGGCAGCATTAATAATAGGTGAATTAGAATCTCAAACTGCTAACTGATTATGGAGTTGTCTGCTTACTTGAGTGAATACATAGGAGATCTCGCACTGCATGGAGGAAAGTGTCACGGTCATCAATTGCTCCATGTTCACGTACCTCAGATGCAGCTTGATTTAATGAATTATAATGGCCCTAAAGATTAAATCAACACAAATATAATTTACAATTCTTCCGAAGACAATAAGAATGGCACGTCAAACAAGTATTTCTGAAAGTAGCATGAAACATATATAGACACTGAAGAAGTGAAAACAGGGAGGAAGTTCACGACAATAGAGATTGCTTACCAGACGAGTGTTGACTGCTGATAGGTAGCTCTGTAACTCAGATTCTATGACTCTAAGCAATGAGTAAGCACTGGCTATGTTCTTCCTTTCAAGTTGACAAGCAATCTTCAGAAACTGGTGTCTGGCAAGCTGATTAACCAAGTGATTGATGAACTGCAAAATGAATAAAATGGCAGCATGATCAGAAGAAAAACACGACGTATAAGAACATAATCGTAAGTCCAGCCAACATACGATCTTCTGAGAAAAACAGTTGCCTGTTGAAGATCAAACTTCAACAAACACGTAAACAGCAGTGTTCCTATCAACTGTAAAAGGCAGCTTGCTGAGGGAGATCTCAACATGTATTGGTGCACAGTAGCAACACATTAGCATTTCCTTGATCAGTAAATTGCCTTTCGCATGTAAATAAAGAACAAGGTGCAAAGCAACCGGTTTTTGCGACACATATTACCAATTAAATCTAAACAAAAGGACTGAAATGTTGGGTAATTGCCATCTGCTTGATTCTTTCATGCAATTGCCTAAGAAATCCTCCAAAGATTTGAAGGCGAAAGCAAAATATGGAATATAATGTATATACAACTTGAGATAGAAATCATACACCTTAATAGGCATCTAAGCCACATTTTAGTTTCATAACATTAGAGAGGACACCACCAATAAGAAAACACAGAAACAGAAGACAAATAATAGATGTAGAAATGACACATACTGTGAGGATGTGTTTACCGTTTTCTGCCGGTTAATGTAGTATTCCTGGCGCATGACCTTTAAATCATAATCCCCTAAATATTTGGTGTTCAGAAGAATGTTAAGAAAACAACAGGACAAAATCTTATGGAACAGTGAAAAAATAGAAATGATTTGTACAAACCTTGCAAAATATATGTGCCTTGAAGTTGAGCAAGTTCTGAACAGAGGCATGGTATGGTCTGGATGGGAGAACAAGTACATAGATCAACAAACAAACTTATGCCGTAAATCATTTAATCATACGCTGAAAGAAGCACTGAAGCATAACTCATGCACTGCAGTAAGAATTATTATTCGCATCATGTCGGCAAGTCCTCTAAAATGCTAAAAGCATCTTGCATGTGATGAGATATCAAGCTAATTCCTGCACAACAGAATTCTAGCTTTGAAAAGAAGCACATAAATTACTCCAAGGGAATTGCAGATTTCACAATATTACCATGCTTGTCTTTGAACAAAAAACTAAGTTACAATACATTTTAAATTTCCTACAAGAGGTAACTCAACCCTTCCGGTACTAAATGGATTTCACAAAATTTCAAAAACACTGCCAGTTGTCACTCTAGGTTAGTCTGTTGAGGATGTCTGTTAATGAACACTTCATTAAACTCCACATACATGTAAATATTCGACAAACAAACCTATGCATTCTGCTGTTGATTTTGTGCCATTGCTCTAAGAAGTCAATATTCCACAGGAGTGTAGCGTTAAGAACTCAAGTTTTAGTTCAGTAAATCCAAACTTAAACTTGACTCATGAGCATTAGGAGGTGTCCGATTCCGAGTAGCATTTCCCGTGTCCAAAATTTTTTGCCGAATCAGGACACCCCAAATCTGAGTCAGATTCCGACTCCCGTGTCCGTGGGCATGCAATATATTCCTAAAGATAAGATTGTGTAACCACATACCTCAGATACAAAAGCCTGCACCTTTTGAGAAAGTGTCGAGAGTTCTCCAGCAAGCTCAGAACCTTTTCTCCTGAAGAAAAACAAGAGAGAAATAAGAGGTAACTGAGATAAGATAAATCTCTTTCTGCTTCAGATATTTTGTCACAATTATGAAGAACCATAATCAAGACTAGTAACATAACATATACCTAAGAGAGTGGATATCCCTATGTAAATGAGCCTCGTCGGATGATACTTGTGATTTTAAAATTGAGAGTATGGCCTGCTGTTTAGCATTCTCAACTTGTGCTTCAATCCATTGTCGTTCACTTGTAGCAAATCTGTTGACCAATTAGAGTAAGTCCACAGACAACATTCAAGAACTGCTAAAAATATGACAAAGCTGAAAATAGAAAACTTGTAGACATCTAAGAGGTTGCCACCAAAGAACACAGACAATCCCAAAAGTTACATCACATATATCTCAATGAACCGAAAGCAAATAAGAAAATACAACATAAAAGAAGAAAGTTGAAGCTTTTTATTAGTTAGCCATCTCGATATGGTATGATTAAGGCTTTGCTTGGCATTGCAGTGGACCATGATAATCTCATTTGGTAGAACCAATTTGGCCACCTGCCTTTTTTAAACTGCATCACAAATGGAGATTGTAGTGTTCTAAATAACAAAAGCTATGGGAGTAGTTATCACAGAAAAAAAATTTTGTTAAACTCCAATACGATTTTCCACAACTGCTTTCTCACAGCAGCTTTGGCCCCACCGCACCGCAAAACCAAACTAACCCTTAAGGGGATGTATCGGATGCAAACCCATGTTAAGGTGCACACATGCAAACTTTTATGTGGAGCAGTGAATGAATGATGGATAGGTGAGATTTAATGAATCACGAGGAGGTGGGAGCTCTGATAAACAATTCTCCAACATATTAGAGGGTTATTCAGAAAGTTTCCCATCCATGTGACCATAAAATCTCATGGATCTTATCAACCTATCTCTTATCTAATGATCCACATGAAAAGTTATCATGTTCGCACCTAAACATGAGTTTTCACCTGATACGTCCTGTTATTAAAGGTATCATGCAACAAGGTTGCATGAAACGTTAACCATTATGATGAGTGCGAACAGAAAGATTAAAACAAGATATCAAGCGAAAGAAACTACATGGAACGAAGTCGTTGCAACTCAGCTACACGTTGGTGATTATGAGATTTTTCAGAATCTCCTGCATAAAAAAGAACATGGCTGTTGTAATTAGTTCATCTCAAGGCACAATCATGCCATTCCAGTATTAGAGTCATGCCCTTTTGATAGTTTAACTAAGGCCTTTATGAGAAGGCAATTAAAAAACAATTTACTGCGGAGGGGTTTTACCTCTTATCAAGCAATTAGTGATGTCATCAAGACTAACCCAGGAACATTTGGATTTTCCCTCTTCAGCGACAAGTCGAAATGGCCCCTGATAACAGAACATACATGAAACAAATAAGAAGTTCAAAATTTTGAAGAGTGTTTGTGTGGTACTCAAAGAGGACAAAAGGTATGGTTGCAACAAAGATGTGCAATTGTACAACGCATTGGTTCTGGACATTTAAAAAGGTGACAGATAAATCCCCAAAATCTGCCAAGTGACATGGCATGCACTTGTTATAGGCTGATAGCTTCCTCGCAAATTCTTATTAATAGTCACTGACACTGGATAGTGTTAAGACACACAAGAAAAGAATAGTGTCACTGAACAAAAGGAAAACAGAGACATGGTAATTCTCCTTAAAGCAACATGTGTGGCAAAAGCCATGTATAAGAGGAGCAAACGTTTTATTCAGCATAACCAGCTCCACGTAACAATGACAACTGAACAATATCCAACTATGCAGGCATATGCAATGCTTTTTTTTATGATTGTGACATTTCTGCACCTAAAATCAAAAGTATTACTGATAAATGCTAAATAAAATTGAGTAGAGATAAAAGTCTAGCACCAGATTTTTTAACTATCCTGTATCGTTTACCTCTATTGGATATTCACCAAGTAAGGGTAGGTATGCAAGATGGTGGGGTTGAAATTTAAAAGGTGAGATTTGTTTAGTTAAAGAAGAAATATAGGTTACAACTTGCCCAAATTTTTAATACATCTGGAACAAACACAAATTAGCCAGTAAGTTAGTTGCACACAATGTGACAGCCACAAAGATATTACCTTCTCAAATTGCTTCGAGAACCACCGGTTTAGCTCCTTTGTACAAGCCAAGTCTCCAAAAACATAAGGGTGGAAGTCTGAATATGCTAGGTATATACTGTCCTCTGCATATCATGAATAATAAATGAATTATAGGGGACTCTATTGGATACAATGTGATGTATATAAATGTCAGTATTATTAAGTGAAAAATACTGAAAATAATATACATGCCCTATTGTCTCTAGGTAAGTTCATACCATCTCCTGAATGATAATGGGCCAATTCCTGGGTTGTAGCAGCAATTCTTCCAAGAACTGAATTCATCTGGAAGTTAGCAAAGACATCAAATCAAACTTCATTGAACAATAACCTCATGGAAATCATTCTGATATCCCAAATAACAGAATACAGATCCACAAAAAAACAGGCTCATCAAATAAAGTGCACACTAGCACGGGTAAAATTTGAGCAACAACCAAGCAATCTGGGAATTCTATGGTTTAGGAGTGTACCAATACAAAAGAAAGAGCCCACATTGTACTATGAGATAAATCATGGTGCATAACAAAGCATATGTTGTTATTAAGAAAAGTCTTATCATGGAAACAACCCTCAGTTTTGTACCAAAATCCAAGATGAAAGAAGCATGGTTGAGATTAAAATGGTAGCAAGAAACATGCTTTTTCGTTTTGTTGTTTGTAAGATAGTAATTCAGTCAAAAGTCAAAATATGGTAATAGCACGAAAGAAAGCATTTAGAAATGCAACAGAATGGAAGATACCTCTAAGTTTCTGGAAGAAAGTATCTCATCTAATGATATAAGTTGCCCACTAACTGTAGACATAGCTGATACACGTGCCCTTCTGCCTTGAATAAGAGAAGAAGCTTGCCCTGCAAGCAAATCGAACTGTGCTTGTTGCCGTGCAAGCTGCTTCTGTAACTCAAAAACTTCGGCTCTGTATGCTAGTTTTGCTTCTCTGAAAGCAAGAAAACGAAAGGGCCCTGTCAATAAAAGCACATATAAGAGTCTAACAAGAAATGTTTTATCGTGCAATTGGTAATTTCACCTAACTAGCATTTGATAGCAACTTGGCCCAGAAGAGGGATGTTAAATCAAAAGACAAAGTTCACACAAATAATATGTTGATGGCTATAACCGGATCTCAGAATTTTTTTTTCCAAACCAGCGTTTTTATTTTGCTTTTACTGTTTTTTTTAATGTTTCTGTGTTTAATACATGTTCAGTGATTCAGTGATCACCATTTACTATACTCCATCGAAATGACATACAACTGGTTCCAGAAACTCCAGTCCTAGCCTGGACTTCCAGGAACCAATCCCCACTAGGATTTGGTGTGACACATGGCTATAGCTACATCAATGTGAATGCAGCAGTAATTCAATGGCATCATGACTTTCACTAAAAGTTTATAAAATGGAAGTTCGGAGCATACCGAATATCAAGAATTGTTTCTTCTGATCCGAAGACAGCCTCTTGGTTGTCTTTCTTGCTTGAAAAGGCCGAAATACTATCAAAAGCAGAGTCCAAATCCTCACCCTGATAAAATGATGCAGAGTGTCGTAAGAGTTTAAAGGTTTGACTGATGGACACATAGAAGTATAGATGTTTATAATGCATAAAAAAAGCTGCAGGGTGACAATGTTACATGAGACTGCTAGCAACTTACTTACATAATATATAAGTTTTATTTTTAAAGCTTGCAAGCAGGGTTCCAGATCTTGGATGGGATCAGTTCGCACATGTTGTGTATCTTCCATTAACCGCTGCGAACCGGCCAATTTTCAACATTTTCAAGAAAATCTAGGGTAATTTTTAATATTTTATTTGATCATAATATGTAAATACTATCTCAGAAACATCTGCCATTTGGAACCCGCTTGCAAGGTCAACTAGAAAAGGTGCATGCCCTATATTCTTAAAAGATCGTTGAGATATTTAAATTAGACAGCGCAGAAAGGTCTCAATGGATGTATATACCTCTAGCAGTCTTCCCTCTTCCACGAGTTGCTCGTACCTGTCAACCAAAACCTATGGAGTCATGTGCAGATAATTCAAGCAAAAGAAACAGAACAAGCCCAAAACTCACCCATGCAAATTTGTTTTCTAATTATAACAAAACAGTGGATAACTGATTTAAGCCCCAGCCAACCCACATTTACTTAATAACCAGACAAGTGCAAGTAAAATTGTAAATTCAGAAGCATCACAGTTTCACAAGTATGAAACAGTAAAAAACTATGTTTTCTTAACAAAAGGCCAGAAGATATTTGACAAACTTTCCACAATTATTTTTGTAAGAAGTTGGGCACTGTTGTGTGGTTCAAAAGTCATTACTGAAGGCAATCGTCAAAATGCAGGGAACATACAAAACCTTAGTTTGCAGGTTGGATGAAGTTGCCAGGAAATCCAAAGCGCAATCACAAGATACATGACTCATGTTTCTTGGAATATGGAGAGAGTGCGAAATTGCAAGTCTTGGATCCCAACCTCCCAGGGGGGACCTATGTTTCTGCATCTTTGCTTTTCTTGATGCAGTTATCTTGGTTATGCTAAATGAAATGCTTCCCTGAATAAGCAACCAGTTTGGACAGTGAAATAGAGGAGAAGGCAAGTGACGAAAGGAATGTTTTTTATGCTGCGTGTGTCTTTTGTTTTCAGATGTCATAGGGTGCAGTTGTATTTGTGTTGACCTGGATCTAATATTCAATTAGCTCGGTTCTGTACTAGCATTTGTGTAATCGCTTACATGTATTTGAACTGTTCCTGACTTCAGCACAAGTCAGGGATTATCAATAAAACCACTCATTTGAAAGAAAAAAAATCATAAGATACACATACACACTATCAGTAAATCTGTAAAACAGCATCAGTTACTTCCACTAGGCCGAGAGAAGCAGATGTCAATAGAATTTAGATATTTAGCTTCACAAGCTCGAGCAATCTGTGGCATCTGTTACCTGCCTGCAATCCAATTCACCATCCTCCCATCCTCAAAATGGACACAATCCAGGTGAATACCACTCCGAGAAGTGAACTACCAAAACACTATCTCCACAATCAAAACGAACACACGCTGAAAGATTGAATGCAGCTACCAATAAACCCACCAAGACGGCAAACACCAAATCCATCTATCCAGCTTAATCAAACTGGGGCCAAAACTGTAACAAAATCCTCGAATACAACAATATAATCCTGGAATTTCCGATTAATCCCCAGAATTTCCCCTCACACCGACACAAACCCACCCCTAGAGCAAATTGCAGAAATTCCGGTGCAGATCGCCCCAGCTCCCCAAATCTCGCAACAAACAGCACCAAGTCACCCATGCCGCTGCAAGCATCAGACTAGGGGCCTACTCGTAGAAGCATCATGCGCATTCCAGTGAAGCCGCTGCTAAATCGGCCTCAGCAACAACCACCACAAAAAAAAAAGGGGGAGAGGAGCGGGCGACGGATGGATGGGGAATTCAATTTACTCACTGCGAGAGGTGGGACGGGGAGAGAACGTTAGACGAGCGGAGGCAGGAGCAGATCCAGGTGAGGAGCGGGCGCGCCTCCTCGTACTGGAACGGCCACTCGAGGGCGTCCGCGTCGAGCGGGTCCTCCCCGTCGAACCCCAGCTCCGTCAGCGCAGCGCACATCGCCGCCCCACTCATCCTCGCTCGCTTCCCTTCTCGACCGACGCGAGCTGTTTTGGCGGTGGTGGCGGTGGGTGGGCGGGCGGCCGCGGCCGGCAGCGGCAGGAGTGGAGTAGTGCGTTCTGCTCGCGTGCGCTCGAAACAACGCGAGGAAAAAAATTCAGATCTGCTGCGAATTTGGAGTATTATATTATTCTTCGGTTTCGAATTCCGGAACCCAAATGTTTGGGCCTTGTAGAGGCCGGCCCAAGGATGCTAGTATATATATATATATACGGTGTACTCGACTTGTCTACGTACTTTTCTACCAGAAATACTCGTATTCTTAGATGGGTACCACTGGTTTGAGTTTGCCCTCAAACTAAAATATTCTTCATCCACCTTCAACCTTCTTCTGTTCCTCTTCCCTACTCACTTCCCTGTCTACCTTCCTTCCTTTATAGCATAAAAAAAATTCAAATTAGAAAATTTTAAACATAAAGTTTCAATTCGAAAAAAATTCAACTCACAATTGTCAACTCAAATTTTTTTCCAGAAATTTCAACTTATAAAATTCAAATCGATAAAAAAAAATCGAATATTTTTTTTTCAAATTAGGAAATTTCAATTTGGGAACTTTCAACTCGAAAAAATTCAAATCAAGAACTTTCAACTAAGAAAAATTTAACTCGAGAAATTTCAAATCAGAAAATTTTTAAGTGAGAAAATTTTAGAACAAGAAATTTGAAAAACATTTGGTCTCAACTTAAAAAACTTTCGGTTCGAAAATTTTCAACTAGCGAAATTGAACCTAGAAATTTTCGCCCAAAAATTCAACTCGAATAAAAAAATTCAACTCACAAAAAATCTACTCGATTTAGAGGCATTTCAAATTGGCTTCGAAGAAAATTAACTTACATGGTTATGTGACTTGAATGCAATAAAAAATGTACTCTCTCTGATTCACAAAAACTTGTCGATTTGGGATATATGTAATCAAACTTTTTAAACTTTAACTATCGATATCTTTTCAAATATTTAGATTGGATGCATGAAAATCATATGTGTAGTGAAGGACCATGTGGAGGTCCATCCATGTTTGTGATGAGTATTTGACTTTATTTGAGCAATGTGTGCTCAAGTTTGAGTTTGATTTGGATTGTTTTTCGAGCTAGAGCAATTTGAGTTACTGGTTGCAGACCAGTCGTCCGACCCCGAGTAGTCGGGTCGTCCGACCGAGTGGTCGGGGCTTTGGCTGTGTTGCAGACTCACCGTCCGACCGAGTGGTTGGGTCGTCCGACTCGAGTGGTTGAGACTCCGAGTGATTGAGTCGGAGACCGGTGAATGCACCTCGAGTGGTGGAATAGAGACCGATGGTCGACCATGGTTGGTCGGGATGGAGACCGATGGTCGGACCACGTGTGGTCGGGGTTATGTTGGTCAACATAGTGTATATCCATCTGCTGAGATGGATATGTGTTGTTGGACATTGCTATGTGATGTGGTTTCCTTGTCTATGATGGTTGCGGGACTTTGGAGCTAGGTCATGGTGAGGTGAAGGGATCGTGACTAGGTTTGGGAGAGCCGAGGTTCGGATGATCAAGGTGTCGCCAAAGATGACCGAGGCCGTGGAGTAGTGCAAGCCGAGAAGACAAAGGAATGGATGAGATGCTAACTTGGAGCCGCTCGATCTAGGAGGACCGTTGGATCGCGGTCAGGAAGATAGAGTAGCGGGTCAAGTTAGTGTGAGTTGAAAAGCGTGCAAAACCCGTTGTGTTGTTGGGTTTCGGGTGAGCCCATGCATAGCTTTGTGAGTGGGTAAAATCTCAACCCTTGATGGAGTGCTCTAGGGTTTAGAGGCTCATCCAAGGGTGGTAGGTGTTCCAAGCCTGCTATGAATAGACAGGGAGAAGGGTGTCTCCTTGGGGGTGAGCAGGTGAGGAAAGTCTACGTGAGTAGTTGAGAGTTGTTGAGAGGATGATGTAAGGATCAAACTGGCTCTTGGATGTTGGCTTAGGATTGAAGCAGACATCCAAAGGTGGAAATTGATCCTGTGTCACTATAAATAGAGGGTAGGGCAGCCTCCCTCTTGGAAGGTTGTGAAGGTTACGAGGTTTTTTTGCTCATTTGAGCTTTGCCCACTTTGTTGTGAGGCTTTGTAAACCTCCCTTCCGTAAATGAAATGTTCTTCATTTCTATTCTGTTTCATTTCTCTTACGTATTTACATTACGCACTTAAATTTCGTTATCTAAATTCGCATTTACTTACTTGCAATTTACCTTACGTAATTTGGATTTGCCTCATCTCCTTCTACATGCTATTGAGTCTTTGTTGAAATTCATGATTGATGAACTCTTCTCTGGATTCGGTGCTTTCAATCTTTTAGGCAATCCTTACGCTCTTGTTGCAAGTTGTAAACTGTGTGTTCTTAAAGTGCGTAAACGTGTGACTTGCGTTCTTTAGTCTTGATTGGCTTCGTTCTTGTTGCTAAGGATGAAAGATTGTTGGATGAATCTTCTATAGATCATATCCCAATCATCTAGGCAATCTACAACCTCTTCTATTCGGCTTTGCAAGAAACCAATTTTGTGCCTAGTTTTGAGATAGTGTTTCTATTTGTTTGAAGGGTTGTTTCTTCGTGTACTTACTTGCTATGATTTGTGGAGAGTCATCCAAGGATTTCGACCATCAACTCAAAGCACAAGTTAGGGGTGAAGTCTGTGTTCGTGACTGTTTTTGGTGTTGCATTTGTTAAACCGAAAAGGACGGAACCTTGGTATTAATTCCTTCGATTGTTGATTGAAATAGGCTCTCGACATCCTTTGGGAGGTGCACACCAATTTTCATCATTTTTGGATCGGTAGATCAAAAGTTACATCGATTTGCTTTTGAGATCGTCTTGATTTTACTATTTACCGAACACTATTCACCCAAGCTTCGCTCATCCGACCACTTGGTGGGAGAGTCATGTATTCATCCGACCACTTCAGGTCGGGAGTACTGTTCATCCGACCAGTGATGGTATGGGGTACTGTTCACCCGAACACTATTCATTCCGAGTACTGTTCATCCGACCTCTGTAGGTCGGGGGTACTGTTCATCCGACCAGAAATACCCGACCAGTGCAGTTTCTTTCTGGTCTTTTGGTGGTTTGAATTTTAGGGGGAGAGTTTATTCAAAAATTTTATTTGACTCCTATTCACCCCCTCTAGTCGCCTTTTTCGATCTTTCATGTAGATTCGCTTCGAAATGTACTTTCATAGTATTATAATTTTATTAGATTTTTAAAATATATTACAATAGAAATTAGTGGTCAAAGTTGAGTTTTGCGAACTGTGTCAATGCCCAAAACGATAACTAATTGTGACCGAAGTGTAAGACCCCATTTTTGATAATAAATATCAATAATGGGTACCATATGCATACAGTACTAGTTCCATGATCAGTGACTAGTGTGCACAATCATAAATTGATATCACAACCATACATAAGATTTTATTACACAACGAAAGCAGAGTTACATAGTATTCTTACAATATTAAAAGTATGCCTTTTTAACCCAATACCCCTTGTTGGAGAAAACATACTAACACCCGAAGGAAGGACCTTATATCCCACAAGCATGCCTCCATGGGCGCCAATGGGAGGCTCCATCATACCCCCGCGGGCGTAGCGTGCTACGGGAGATTCCCTCGTGCTCCCGCGGACGTGCTACAGAAGGCTCCCTCATGACATGAGAGGCACCCTCCTGCCCCCGTGGGCATACCTCGCGGGCACTCCTTACGGGAGGCTCCCTCATGCCACGGGAGGCACCCTCCTACCCCCGTGGGCATACCCCGCGGGTGCTCCTTACGGGAGGCTCCCTCATGCCCCCGCGAGCGTGCTACAGGAGGCTCCCTCATGCCACGGGAGGCACCCTCCTACCCCCTCGGGCGTTGATAGCATCTAGGCACCCCTCAATTTTATTTTTATATTGTTATGGTTTTGGTATTGATGACTAAGTTAGTAATATTCAAAGCCTAAAGAAAGTGAGCTGGAACTTATGATGAGATAAGCTGGGACAACAAGATTAAGGCTTTTGATTTATAATTTATGACTTGGAAAGTGTTCTAAGTCAAATAGCGTAGGTGTTTTGTTTTTGTATAGCTGTCCAAAAGAGGGACTTTGCACAAGGAAATAGTTTGTTAGGCAAAAGCAAAACCAGACCACTTGGAGCAAAAGACACTAAATCTTTACCCTCTTGAAAATATACCTTTCAGTTCAACAGACCAAAATTTCCTATCTATATTCTTCAGTCTGTTGCAAACCTTGAATCTATTCTTTGTCAAAACTTCCTTTATACATCTGTTTTTCAGATTAAAATATACTCGCTTTCATATCTTCATATTCCTGGACAAACATTCCCTGAAAATCATCTTAGTCGAAGTTCGCTTATGTATGACTGGACTAAAATTTTTGGTCCAAGATACATGCATTTTTCACTCCTCGAAGATCGGACCAAAGATGTCCTAGGTTTTTTGTTCTCAGCAGACCAAAAGATTTGGTCCGGCATTCCTTTTCCTGTACAAGTGTTGGTCGGACTAAATCTCTGATGTTCTTTTTAAATCGAAACCAAAAAAGAAAGAAAGAGGGTATTCTCTATCTTCAAAAGAAGTTTCTACTCTGGAAACGGACAAAATATTTGTGCTTAATTTCTTTAAAACCGTTGCTAGATTGAAAAGCCAGGATAATTTATATCTATAATAGAAAAGGTTCTTGGCACAAATCTTCGTGAAGTCCATGCAACACGGACCAAAAATTTGATCCAAGTACATGTGTCTTCTCGCCAAGACCTATCTTCTCTAAAGTCCATGTATCACGGACCAAATTTTTGGTCCAAAATACATGTGTCTCTATCCTCGCAAATTTGTTTCTTAGTCCATATATGACGGACCAAAATTTTGGTCCCGTACATAGATCTCTATGTCTAAGCAAAATCTTTTGAAAGTCATGTGTAACGGACCAAGTCACTTAGTCGATACTCATATATATCTCCCATTGTATGCCGGACCATCTTCTTGATCAACCCATGTATGCGGACCAAAATATTTGGTCCGTCGTGAACTCGAAAATTTGGTCCGTCATACACATACCCAAGATCGCTAAGCAGCGATACATAGTCCGTCAGACGTGTGTTTTTCATTGTTTCGACATCCGACACGTCCAACGGCCATTGTAGCAGTGTAACGCTATATTCACTCAAAATGGCTATATAAGCATTTCCTAAGCCATCTACTGTTATATACATGAACTCCTTACATTTTGGCATTGACATATAGCTCTCATTCTCAAAAAGGAGTCATGCTTCATTTTCACACAAAAATCTTCATACTTCCCTAAGTGTAAGCTCCAAGCAAGTGTCTAGTTTTGTGATTTGCATAGTGAACCAAGAGACAGAACTTGTGCGAGGTTTATTACTCTTGGATCTTGGTGATCCTAGCGACTTTGAGGAAGTAAAACAAGTGTGACTGTCCAAAGGTGTTTGTGGAAGGCAACTGTGTTTGTGAGAGGTTTGGAACTCACCTCACTGGAGAAGTGAAAGAGTTACCCGAGTGAACACCAGAGCTACTGCGACTAGCTTTGGAGAAGTCAACTTGGAAGAAGTGCTTCAACGTGGATTAGAGTGCGGCTCAACCACGGGATAAATTCTTTGTCTCTCCAAGATCTTCTCTTTATTGCTTTATTTGTATTTGTTTGTTGCTTGATATCTACTTTACTCTTGCTATAAGTTTCTCTCGTTAAAATAAGTTAGTAAATTAAAATTGCAAGAATTTGTGAAATTGCCTATTCACCCCCCCTCTAGGCCATATCGATCCTACAGGCGTGCTACGGGACGCTCCCTCATGCCACGGGAGGTACCTTTCTATCCCCACGGGTGTCTACGGGAGGCACCCTCCTACCCTCACGGACTCTCTAGAGGAAGTGCTCGGGGGTCTCACCTCGCCCCCTAACCACAGGGCGCTTGGCAAGGGCTCTAACCAAAGGGCGCTTGGCAAGGTAAGGCCCCCTGGCCACAGGGCACTTGGCAAGGCAAGGGCCTCTAGCCACAGGGCACTTGGAAAGACCTCTGGCCATAGGGCACTTGGCAAGTGCCCTGACCGCAAGTCACTTGGAAAGATCCTTAGCCACAGGGCACTTGGAAAGACTCCCGGTTCAAGAGGACACCCCCAAACACCCATGGAGATGGGCGGGCACCCTCGAGCCACTAGGGACTAACCGCCTAGCGGGGTCCCAAAGTCCCCTATGGGTCCCCCGGAGTCAAAGGCCTATCCCTACAGGACGATGACATGGGATCCACTACCTCCTCGTCAGAAAGACCAAGATGCCCCCACTTGAGCCGCGCCAGTAGGGGTAGGATGGTACTTTGTGTAACAGGTTGGACGCCTATAAAAACCCACTGTAACCCATGCTTGTAATCTGAGCTCTCATTGAATACAAAACTGAACTACTGGTGTGTCCCTCGGGAGCCTGGACCAGGAGCCCCCTCCCAACTCCCCCCGGGGAACACATCGACAGGAGTAGGGCGCTTGCTTAAGCGCTCGAAACTGTATAAATCCTTGTGCCCACTCTTTCTCTCTCGGACGTAGGCCCGTAAGACGGCCCGCGTCCATTCCCTATTGTGTCACGTTTTCAAACATACGACACCCCCACAGGCAACTGACAAGGTAAAACCCTAGTAAAATTCATCGCTAACATCTCCGAATCCTGCGTCAAAGTATGTGTCGTCGGGATATTCTGAATCTTCACCTAAAAATATCAACAAAGGCAAGTTGAGTACTTACGTACTCGCAAGACTTTTGCAAATCCTATAATACATGCAGGCCATTTCAAAGGAAAGGTTTTGGCGGTTAATTTGCATAAAGCTAAATTTGAAAATGTAAATACTGAATAGTGGATTGCAAAAGAAATTTAAGTAAAAGCAGACTTAATAAGTAAAATGACAGTATGTAAAGTATGAATAAGTAAAATCACGAACCTGGGTATCATGACCATACCCACGAACCATTTTCTACCAATACATAGTAGAATCCAGAGTTTTATGAAAATAAAAACATCTAACCATGTGATGACTTTACCAAGTGTCCATAACCGCGGGCGCGGCTAATCGATTAGTTTTACATTCTGCATAGGTGTATAGCTTTACCCACAAGAATTGATCAACCTCTTTTCCCAGGCCAGTAACACACTTCCTTTAATGTGTCAGCAAGGAGATCATAACATAACCGTTACATTACTTAACCCTAACTTTGCACCAGCCCAATGACGTTAAACCCATACTATAGTGTAAATGTTTGTACAGTCACTGTACAGTAAATGATTAAGTATATCCATAATATGGTGTATACCGTTGTATCAGCAAACGTGACTCCCAACACCTCGGTATGGGCGCCCCTCCGAGCAACCAGTCACTGAAGAAGCTCATACTACTCTGGCCTACCGATGTGCAAAGCTAGTTTTAAGTAGCTTAATAGGTTAAGGCTGTCCCATACTAGCACTTGTGGTTGTACGCATTTTTTGGCCTGAAAACAACTCATAGTTCGGTCCTTAATTCGACACGGGCAATAATCTCCCCCTACACTACGTGCAACACCTGCACCTCCGGCTATTGCCAGTAATTGCTCGCATTAAAACCATAGTTTTATTTTCATTTTTAATTAAAATACCAACCATAAGGAAAGGTCTTACCCAACATTTTATCATATCCAACATTTTTAACCATATTGAAATTTTAAAGTTTGCTAAGCATGGCTAAGAATGACTATCAAGTGTGAGTAATCCCATGATGACATTTAGATATTGTCTACCTTATTCTAGGGTTATCAAGGTTCACAAAACCATACTTATCAAGTTCTATGAAACTACAGGTACAACTAACATTACCCACGAAATAATAGACTTTAATAAAAGTAACACATGCAGTAAACCATTTAATGAAAACCTTTACAAAACTGGGATCAATATGATCAAAGGGAGTGCTTGCCTTGTTGATTATTCTCGAAGTCAAATTCTTGATCGTCTACGACTACTTCAGATTCGTCGGGTTCTACATGTCGTTTAGCAATAACGCAATAAATAATAAATTTCAATAGGGCAAAAAGAAATCAGATGGAAGAACCAAATGAAAGCAATTACTTAATACGGGTATGGTTTCAGTGTTATGTTGCTTATGATTTTTATATGCTCTGTTACTTGTAATATCAAATTCAAAAACCAAAATTATTTGAATTAATATTGAACTATTAATTGCCACATGATATAACTTAAATATTTTCCATAGTGAACCCTAAATGTTTTTGCATATTAAGGTTCCTAAGGATACAAGAAGTCTAACAAAATTTGTTTCATTCAAATTGGAGTTTATTTGCAAAACTTCTATAAATAGCATATTTCTAACCTCTTTCTTTAAATTTGAATTCAAAGTTTAAACAGGGTTCATTTTCAAAATATTTTTGCATATTTTTAATCTACATGATTTATCATGAATTTATAAATTTATTTCAGTTCACTTGGTTTTATGGTTCAAAAGTTATACTCATTTGAATGCACTAGGGTTTGGAAAATACAAAAAATTAGAAAAATTGTCAAAAATGGAAAGTGCGCTTTCGCGTTTAAAACATGCTTTCCGTTTTTGGATGGCGTCGGGCTGAGGCACCGACAGGCCAGGCCCAGTCGACAGGAGAGGTCAGGCGCCACGCGACCGACGACGGGCCCGCTGCCGCGTGACAACGCACAGAGGTCGACAACAGGCCCATCGGCAGAGGAACAAGGCACAGCGCGAGAGGCTGACATCTGGTCCCGCATGGTGATGACCCAGAGCAGATGAGGCGGTGCCAAGGCTCGTCGGTGGCGAAGCATCGCCGGAGAGAAGGAATGGGTTCCACTATGAGCTTTAGCACACTTGTGCGCACACGAGGGTGGTCTTCTTGGCGGCCGGTGACATGGGAAAGTGGCGTGGCATCGGGGACCCACGGCGGCGGCCATGGTTGACCGGCAAAGCTACGAAGTTAGAGCTTCCTAAGCTTCATTTTCGCCACTATTAGCATCAGTGCATCATAGAGATCCCATTTTGCTACTTCAGGAAGGAAATGAGTCGGTGGGTTAGGCTCTCACCGTGCACAGGCGGTGGCAGAAGGGTTGCGCAGGTGTGGTGGCTCACCGGGGCAGAAGAGCTCGAATTGAAGATGGCGAAAGACGTTGGATGCTACTATGAAGCTTCAGGCTAAGTGATTCGGGTGGTGGATCATTGGTTTGGCTTGATTGGAGTTTTTCCTCTTTACTGGATTTCGTGGCTATGTTGACGGAATTGAGGAAGATGAGTGCGCAGATGAGACGCTTGAGGTTGAGGAGTGATGGGCGACTGCTATGGCTACCAAGGAGTGATCGGGTTGGTCTTTATAGAGGGTAAGGGCGGTTTGGCACAGGCGCTTGAGTCGCCGTCGATTAGGATGACGTGCGAGCATTCTCAGCCGTTCTTTGGCACATGAGAGAGTACATCATTCGAGGTTGCAACGGCGTGGCAGGGTGATGTGTAGACAACCTCGGGTTGCGAGTTGCGACGGCAAAAGTGACAAGAAATGAGGTGGTAAGGGCGGCTGCTTGCACGAGAGAGAGAGCCGAGGGAGTGAGCGAAGGAGGAAGAAGAAACGGGAAGACTGGGCTAACGTGTGGGGGAAAATGGCAGAGGAAGGAGTTGGCAGGGGCCAGCTGAGTCGCCGGGCCCGCTTGCAAGTGACACAATACAAACTGATTTTTACAGCTTCTGGACAAAACCAACTTAGCACAATGATTTAGGCTATCAAACCAACTGGTTTGTTTTTGAAAAATTTTATCTAGGTCGGAAAGGTAAAGATAAGTATCCTATAAAATTTTTAGATAAAAAATCTTGGTAGAACTTTTATTACAATTCTGACAATGAGACTTTTGAATTTCTGTCTGTTCTAATTTATATTTAATTGATAACCAAAATGAGGTTATGATTTTATGAAACTTTTTTTGAGTATCTAAAATGGTATTACTTATGTTCTGTAAAATTGTCAAAATTTTATCTGATATATTTAAATTCTAGAAATTCTGACATTGCCATTTTCAGATTTATTTATTTTCTATTTTTGAATTTTTAAAAGCTTTAATTATAAGTTTTAATTTTTTAATATTTTTACCAGAGGTATATAAGATCATGATGTTGATATGGTAAATTTTTTGGCTTGAGGTAAGTTCTGGAGATCTCTATGAAAATCTTAACATGATCTGATCTGATGCACTCCCTCATGACTACATTCTCTTTTATTATATTTTAATGATTCGTATCACTTCAAATTTTATAATTGGGACTCTGGATGGCCTCTAGTATTAAATTAAGATTTGTTTCATATTTTATTGGTTTTAGGTTTTACCATTTTACCATATTACTTATTTGGATTTATTTTAATAGGAAAAATGCCAAAATGAATTACAATAATTCAAGAAAAACCAGAAAATATCTATACCCCTTTATAATGCACCTAAGTATTCTTTTCTACGTCCACCCCAAATAATGCACCCCACTAGAGATGACTTAACCTTCATGCACCCAGCGAAACGTCCCCAGAAACTTGCCTCCATCAAAATTAACCTCTCAGATCTTTCCTCAGCTTTACTCACCCACATCCGATGGCCATTATTTAATGTGTCTAACTCATCCCTGTGGCCCACAACAGATCTCCCCCACCTCTAGCATCATCTCAAGGAAAATAAAACAAATATCCTGGAATTAAGAAAAAGGAAACAAACGTTCTAGAAAAGGAAAAGACCATATATTACGTGCTGGGAAAAGGAAACCGGAAGACAGAGCACTATACTAGTGAAAATAAATCACATGAATACTTTTGATGTTATATTTCTCTTTTTATTAATTTTAAGCTGTTACACGAAGGGAGTAAAAAGGAAGGTTGGTAGATAGAGATTATTGATCGGTAGAGAAGATCAAGCTCTCCCCACCCAACCATCTTCCCGCATGAGATGCATGCCACATGTTTCACATGGAGAAGCGCCTGCGCCAAGATTTTGTGGGTTTCGTTGCTCCTTTTGTCCAGGGTTTTAAATTTCGCTTTCGGTTCACGTCTCGGAGGTTAGCGAAATATAAATTTTCGGTGAAATCTGGTCAAAATTCGAAAAGAAAATTTGAAATCCTGAATTTTTGAACCAAAATACAGTCAAAATTACCGAAATTTTGCCGAGAAATCCCAAAATCTCGGCGAAATTCAACTGAGCGAAAAATAGTCAAAACGGTGTTAAATTGTTTTTGAATTTCTTTTGGATGGTCCTAACACATCACTAATATTTTCATAAAATTTTCAGTTGATGATTAAGTCTGAGGAATTTTTAAAAATTATAATAGTGCTACTGTCCTGATAAAAGGCTGATCGATAAAATTTCAATTGAATGAAAAATAGCTCAAACCATATTAGAACATTTTTAAAAATTTTATGGATGGTCCTGACACATCAATAATATTTTTTGTAAAATGTTTAGATGATGATCAAGCCTAAGAAATTTTAAAAAATTAGGACAGTGCTACTGAAGGCTGACCGATAAATTTCAACCGAATAAAAAATGGTTCAAACCACATTAGAATTTTTTGAATTTTTTTGGATGGTCTTGAAATATCACCAATGTTCCCATAAAATTTTCATATAATGATCAAGGCTGAGGAATTTTAAATTGTGATAGTGCTACTATCCTGATAAAAATCTGATGATCAATAGATAGATTTGATTGAGCAATAAAAAAAGGGTCAGAATTTTTGGAACTTTTAGAGAAGAGTTTTGAGGCAATGCTTAAGCTCTCATAAAATTTTTGGATTATGATCATACTTCAGTGAATTGATAGAATTCTTAAAATGGTATTGTACCATTTGTGTTCCTTATATTTTTATTTTTGAAAGATAACAAATGAAGTTCAATGAATCCATAAATTTGATTGAGCAAACAAAAAAAGTTTAAAATTTTTATAGAAGTGTTCTGAGGCAATTCTTAAGCTCTAATAAAAAATTTGGATCATGATCGCACTCAAGAAAATTTATAAAATTCTGACAAGGTTACTGTCTCAATTATGTTTATTCCGTTTTTGATTTTTTAAAGATAAAAAATATATTTCAATTCTTTTGAAATTTTTTATATATGATATTACAGTGCTAAAGATAGTACCATCAATTTTGCAGAGCATGATTAAACTTGTACAATTTTATAAAAATATAACAGTGTTTTCTACTAAAATTATAAAACGTCTCAAAAATTCGTTTTTTCAACAAATTTTATAGAAGATGATTTTCTTAAGGGTTATTAGGCTGAATCTGGTCAAAAAAAAAAATCAAAATCTAGTCAAATAACGTTAGATTTCGGTGAGACGCGACGAATCTTGCTAAAATTTTCGAAATTACTATAGCATTTTGAAAAATTTCCAAACTTTTTTCTCCAACTGAAAATTTGTATTCCGTCTCCGATCAAAGTCTGAGATCTCACAAAATTTTTCAGAGATTTCGTTCCACGCTCGTGCCACGCGAAGGACCGCACGGAGAAGCGATATTTTGTGGGTTTCGTGGCTCCACGCGCTGGAGCGATCCGCAAGAAAGCATCTCTACGGGCGACGGTAAACTAGTCTCAGTCTATCCGTTCTTATATTCCTTCGCTTCGTTGCTACGGCGCTAACTGCAGCAGAGCACTGCAGTGACTGCACGCAGACGCAACCGTACCTCGCATCGCACCACTGGCCAGTCCCACTATCAAGTCTTAACCACCGGGCTAATCCTAAACCAGAAACAAGCTACTCCTTAACCTCCCGTGCCGTGCTACCGTCGGCGCGACGCGAGGATACTGCTGCTCGCTGCGGTCTCCGCTTCCGGGCCGCCGCAAATCCGCAATGTCGAGCGCCTCCCGATCCCTCGCTGCGCTGCTCCTCGTCCTCGCCGGCGCCGCCGGGGCGGCGCCGTGGCAGGGGGAGCAGGAGAGGGACCGGGTGCCGCGGGTGCCCGGGCAGGCCTTCAACACGAGCTTCGCGCACTACGCGGGGTACGTCACCGTCAGCGAGGAGCGCGGCGCCGCGCTCTTCTACTGGTTCTTCGAGGCCGCGGACGACCCGGTCTCCAAGCCCCTCGTGCTCTGGCTCAACGGAGGTACCCGCTGCGCTTTGCGTGATCTGGCCTTAAATCTTAATTGTTGGGTTTTGGGGGCGTTACTGCTAACTTTGTGATGGGTTGACCTAAAAGCCGTGTTCTTTTTGGTGCGTTAGTCTTCATGGCAACATAGGAATCAACCATCGTGATCTATACTTCTTTGTTTCGGCGAAAGATTTGAGTATATTGGATGGAGGCGTTGTGTTGGGAACTGGGGTGATCTAAAGACTTCAGTTTTCTGGTGACAAGATTGGTTGTTTCAGTAGAATGACAGTGGCGAAGTATGAAATTTTCTTTCTCAAAAAGGAAAAAAGTATGATATTTTTGTCACAAAGGTTTAACTGTGATCAACTATTAAGTTTTGTATCTGGCACCGGCACAACTGTTTGTGGTATTGCTTTAGAGAGTAGCTAGACAATCATATGTACTAAATGCCTATTCTGAATTCTGTATATTGCAAAATACAAAAGTAAACCTCACTAAACTAACTTTAGGTGTATTTATTTAAATACAAATAGAGCCCATATAATTTCTACTCCACCCATTTATCCTAATTTATGTTTTTTTTGGGGTACAAGGACTTACACAACACACACGCACACACACACGCGTGTGCGTCCTATACACGCTAGGAATTTTTGTAGAGGCCCCCCGGGCATCTAGCTAACCATCTTACTGACGCACACACGTGTATGTACCCTGTTCTAATTTTATTTAAAGGGTGAGGCTAATGGTCGATCCAAAGATCGAACACGCGACCTGATCTCAAGCGCACCGGCTCAAGACCAAACGAGCTAGCGCTCGTCCTCCTAATTTATGTTAGTTAGCTAACTTCAGCAGTACCTTATCGTTCTTTGTGAGGCAAGTCCTTGGTAGTGAATTTCTGAAATATTTCTGTTGGGTATTGATAAATTTATCTGGGGTATTAACTTCTCCTTCATTCACCGAATTTCATTTGGTTACAATACTATGAATGGGTTGAGATTATAATGGTGAGTTTACTTCATTTCATTTTCCAGGGCCTGGTTGCTCATCAATTGCTTTTGGACTTGCGGAAGAAGTTGGACCTTTCCATGTTAATGCAGATGGAAAGGGTGTACACATGAATCCTTACTCTTGGAACCAAGGTAGCATTCAACAGAAGCAAATTCGATTCATGAGGAATACCACCACTTTCGTTAATTTGTTTATTTTATTTATGCTGCTACCTTCTTTTTTCAACCTTCTGTTTTTTCCTCATTAAAGACAAATCTTTCGCTCTTCCTTTTCTATTGGAAACAAAAGGAAACAATCTTACGAAATATTACACCAGAAGTTCTTGAACTAATCAACTGCCTGCCTTTAAGTATTATTTCTATTTGATGAATTGGATTCCTTGGATTGTTACTTATACACATATTTAGTTTTCAGTCTCACAAACCTTTCTTGTTTCATAGTAGCACTCATTTTCTTTTGCTAAATTTCTTAGTTCTTATAGTTATTACACTCCAGCTTGATACTTGGAAGACAGGCTTTTTAACAAGTTTTTAAAATTTTCAGTTGCAAATATCTTGTTCCTTGATTCACCGGTTGGTGTTGGTTATTCATATTCCAACACCTCTGACGATATTTTAAGCAATGGGGATGAGAGGACTGGTACCGCAACTCCTTTCACTCTGCCTATCATATGGTTTACATGAAATTCATGTTCTCCAAGAGTAATGCTATTAGAGTTTGCTCAATGGTATTCTCAATGTGTTATAGCGAAGGATTCTTTGGTGTTCTTAACAAAGTGGCTTGAACGATTTCCTCAGTACAAAGGGCGTGAATTTTATTTGACTGGAGAGAGTTATGCTGGTCCGTAGAATCTTGTACAAGTTTTCGTTTCTTCTATGCAGTCTACTGTTTCTTTCTTTCTTTAGAAACTTTCTAAACTCAAATATAACTCTGATTTGGTTAGGCCACTATGTTCCTCAATTGGCTCAAGCCATAAAGAGGCACCATGAGGCCACTGGAGACAGATCAATCAATCTAAAGGGCTATATGGTATCGCTTTGGTACTTCAGCATTTTAATTGTATAATTTCATCATGTATTTTGATTGTTTATGACAAAACTAGCAAGACATGTTTTCATTAAGGACCAAATTAGATAGCTACCCTCATTTTAATATTGTCATAGCAGTAATTTCCTTTGCATTATTGTTGCCCCTTAAGTTCTGTCTTTCTGATAAGAAATTTGAACTTATTTGCAATTTGCAAATTAAATGCAATACATCTGGCACATATGATTGGTGGGCTATCTGACTGGCCTTTGTATGTCGCGTCCATTTGAACGTTGGTATGCTAATTGCTCTATTTCCCTTATAATTTCCTTGTAAATTAGGGGAGATAAATTGGTAGCTTGTCGTTTGACTTTATTAATTCGTTTATGTTACTGTATCTTTTCATTGGTTGAGTTATAAAATATATAGGGACAAAAATCAGATAGTCCACACGTGATACTTATACCTAAAGTTGGTATGCACATAGAATATTTTTGAATTATGATACATTAGTTGATGGTGTCTAGGAACCATAATATTTACTTCTCTTTTCTTTCTATGTCTAATGTCATTTCTTACAGGTAGGAAATGCACTGATTGATGATTTCCATGACCACTATGGAATATTTCAATTCATGTGGACCACCGGCTTGATTTCTGATCAAACATACAGGCTACTGAACATTTTCTGTGACTTTGAGTCCTTTGTGCATACATCTCCACAGTGTGATAAGATTCTTAACATTGCTAGCACTGAAGCTGGGAACATTGATTCATATAGTATCTTCACACCTACTTGTCATGCATCTTTTGCCTCCTCAAGGAACAGACTGATGAAAAGGCTACATGTAAGTTTTCAAGCTCCTGCAACTCAAGTCACGCAAGAGAATTTCAATTTAACATTTTACCTCATATTTTTAAATTTGATATAATTGACTCAACCATGCATGCATGTGTTAATACCTTCGAATCTGAGGTGGTGCTAAGCGACTCTAGGGGGATCACAGGACCCTACAGTTTTCTCCAAAAAATGAAAAAAACGCCATATTTTTCTTTATTTTTTTGAAAAAATCTTAAAAGAGTTCAAAAATCCAAACACTTTGGCACAAAAAGAATGACTTGTATAAACCAAGGAGGGAAAATTTTCTTGATCTAAACCGTCCATATAAATTAGTATCATGTGCAAATGGATACTCATCGCTACGTTCATAATATTGAGATTTGTATGCTTCATGAATTCTTGCATGCTTTTCTGTTCATCTGATTTATAATCATGATGTCTTTTGGTAGTCTGTTGGAAAAATGGGAGAGCAGTATGATCCATGCACTGAAAAGCATTCAATTGTATACTTCAACTTGGCTGAGGTGCAAAAGGCACTTCACGTTAGTCCGGTCATTGGCAAATCTAAATGGGAGACCTGCAGGTAACGTTATGATTAGATTTGTATACATTGAATTGATATCATCATTATGGTGTTGCTCTTGAATCCTGATTATGAATTAATCATCAATTCAGCATCCTAGTTTTGCATCCTTATGACGTAGGATTGTTAACACCGCATTTCTATCATAAATTGCTGAGAAGGCTCTTGTCTTTTCACAGTTGTAGTAATATTGCTTATATTATCAGGCATTAAATTTGATTCCCCACCTCATGATGTAGGGTTGTTCGCCGCATTGCTTTCCTAAGAAATTGGGATTACGGTTTTTGAAATTATATTGTTATGTTTATGCTTTGTACTTTCATTGGTTGATGTATTATCAAGTTTGGATATTTCATTTTTAGAGGTTGTTTCGTAGCAACTAAAACTAGGAAACATGAACGTCAATGACACATAATTCAGATAAGCTGATCAGCAAACATGTTTCTTTTCCTTGTCTACACTTTTAACTCGTTAGTACTGACATTCTTTGCAGCGGTGTTGTTAATACCCACTGGAGGGACAGCGAAAGATCTGTGCTGCATGTCTATCACGAGCTTATACAGTATGGGCTTCGAATATGGGTGTTCAGGTGATTCCTGACTCTGTAAACTTATAAGTGCTTGCCCACTCAAGCACTCGAAGATAGCTGTAATACTAAATTATTCTCAGTGCCAGAGTTTTAGGATTCAGCTGCTTTTGCTTTCCAAAATACTGTTAACATACTGTGATTGCAGAAAAGTTGGAATAAACCTGTCATGACATTATACGTAATACAACCTAAGTTCTATGTTAATTATTTTTTGTCGGTTTCTTTTTCCCAGTTAACATGGCTGTGTGATTGTGACCTACCATAAGATGCCGAACAATACAGGGTTGTGTGCTTTTCTGTGTTATTCTGCAACTTTTTTTGTATGTGTTGTTCTTCAACCAAGAGAAAACACTAGTTTCAAGGAACCAGTTTTCCCCCCTCTTTGTATTTTAAACCTCATGCAATAATGTCTTGTATAGATAAACATACTTTTGTTTTGTTCTTTACTTTGTCCAGTGGAGATACAGATGCAGTGATTCCAGTAACATCAACTAGATACAGTATTGATGCTCTGAAGCTTCCAACAGTAACTCCTTGGCATGCTTGGTATGATGATGATGGCGAGGTAGGGGCTTCTTCTTGACCAAAAGACCCCTGAATATTGTTCAATAGTTTGAGGCTTTCTGGTTCATTTTGTGCATAATTCGCTCAGTCCCAGTCACTCCCAGACCATTCATATTTTGGCCTGGGGTATGCGGCACATCTGTCCTAATGGGCTAATGATCTAGTCACCTAGTACTGCAAGTTGAATTTTTCTGGGAGTTAATGTCAGGGAATCACTGGCAGAACTCTTGCTCCTAGTCCTAGGACAGAAAAGTCTCACTATTCAAGTGATACCCACGAGCTGTTGCATATGCGTTTGTTGTTGTTTCTAAGCTTTCACACTGACCATTGCGCATAAATATATGGACCATGCTACTCATAATGCTTTCTTTTCAATTGGGATATGTTGTATTCCATGGGCCTTTATAACACAAAATTTTGTATCATCCTCTTTTTTTTTGTTACTGGCTCCAAAATATTTTATTCTTTGGGGTATCCATCCTCCATTCCATTCATAGTTTCTGAATTCTTCTGTGGTTAAACAGGTTGGTGGCTGGAATCAAGGTTACAAGGGCCTCACCTTCGTGACTGTGAGGGGTGCGGGTCATGAGGTTCCTCTCCATCGGCCCAAACAGGCTCTTACTCTCATAAAAGCATTCTTGGCTGGGAGCCCAATGCCTGTGCTACCTGACCTACGCAGCGATATGTAATATGTTCGGCTACAATTGATTCGAGATATAACATCACAAAAATCCAGCTCAACCAAGGCCATCATCAGTAGTTAAAGTTCCACGCAGAACTTGCCCCATATAAGGATGGCCATAGCTGTTGTCATTTGCCTGTGTTATTTGTGCCAGTTCTTCCCTCAAGAAAACAGGGAACAGAACTGTGGAATAGTTTTCTGCCACGAATTGACAATGTCTGTTAAATTAATGTGAACCTAAAACAAATCTAAATAAACTTTGAGCATTCACACTTTCACAGTATTGTCTTAGATGACATATATGATTGCATGCATTTTCTTTTTTTTCATAAGATGTGGCTGCTGATGTTATGTCTAGGCGCGGACAGCATTAATACTCTTGCATCTGTGCAAGCTGTATACGTTTTATTTCTTATTTCTTAACTACTACCTTCCTGTCACAAATAGTTGTTGATTTAGGATACGTGCAATCAAACTTTTAAAACTTTAGCTATTGATATCTTTTTAAATATTTAGATTGGATGCATGAAAATCATATATGTATATTCGTCTCGAAACGTACTTTTATAATATTATAATTTTATTGAATTTTTTAAATATATTACAATAGAAATTAGTTGTCAAAGTTGTCTAGGCGCGGATAGCAGTAATACTCTTACGTCTGTGCAAGCTGTATACGTTTTATTTCTTATTTCTTAACTACTCTCTTCGGTCACAAATAGTTATTGATTTGGGATACGTGCAGTCAAATTTTTAAAACTTTAGCTATCGATATCTTTTAAATATTTAGATTAGATGTATAAAAATCATATACGTAAATTCGTCTCAAAACATATTTTTATAATATTATAACTTTATTAATTTTTTTAAATATATTATAATAGAAATTAATTGTTAAAGTTGAGTTTTAAGAACTATTGATCTTTAAAAAACGATAACTATATGTGATGAGAGGGAGTAACAAAAAAGAGTTTACTCCTCTCTCATGTCGGACCTCGGACGATTCCTCCGCGCGGCGCGTGACCCTGGCGGCCTGGTCTTCCCTTCTCTACCGTCACCCCAGACGGTTACCCCGTGCTGCTTCTCAAAAGTCGTCCGGCGCCGCTCTCCCTTCCGCTCTCCTCGCCCTCCTGACCCTACGCGCCGTCGCCGCATCTCCTTCCTCCCCGCCGTCCTCCCCAGCAATGTTGCTGCCACCTCCTCGCCTCCCCGTGCCGCTGTCGCAGCCGTATCCTCCTCGTCTCGCCCCGCCGCGCTCACCCACCCCTTTCCCTCTCTCATTCAGATCCAAAGCGCCGCCGCCTCTTGACCTTCTCTAGCAATGGATCTGGCCCAGCATGCGGAGCCGATCCTTCACCTTCCTCTTCTTCAGCACCGGTGGCTCGCCGACGGTCGCAGCCACAGCCTCCTTGGCCGCAGCGGCAGAGGCGTGCCTGTGGGCGGCGGATCTTGCCGCCGGCCTTGATGAGCACGCGACGGCGACAGCACGACTGCCCACGCGGTGAGCGCCAGAGCCGCCGCCCCACCCCGTCGTGCGGAGCGCGTCCAGGAGGCGCTGGCCGTACATCCTCTCCTGCGTGCTGCTCCGCCACTTGGTGTGCGCCGGCGCGGGTGCTGCAGCAGTGGACGGCTTCTCCCGCCTTTTTGCCCCGGCCATCCCGTCTCGTTCCTGATGTTGTGCCTTGTGGGGTCAAGCTTGCTTCCAAAGCTGGAAAGATCTTAATGAATCCTGATGATGATTATGTTTTAAGAGAAGGTGATGAGGTCCTTGTTATAGCACAAGATGATACTTATGCTCCTGCCCCTCTACCAGAGGTGAATTTCCCGAGTTCTACTTAATGTTGTATAGTATTTGCTTCTTTGTATCAACTATCAAGCAGGTCATGCTACCGAGATGCAAAAATTCCTTTTCTCCTTGAGTTTTATTTAATTGATGTTATTTCTTGTCAGGTGCATAAGGGTTTCCTACCTAACATTCCGACTCCTCCTAAATATCCAGAGAAAATTTTGTTCTGTGGTTGGCGACGTGACATCCATGATATGCTAATGGTAATTTAACTTGGACATTTTGCCTGGAGCGATGTATTTTTAAGCACATTTTGGCAATGAATGTTAGTGCTGTTGTGTAGATTCTAGAAGCATTTCTTGCTCCAGGTTCTGAATTAAGGATGTTCAATGAGGTGCCAGAGAAGGAGAGGGAAAGAAAGCTGACTGACGGTGGTATGGATATTTGTGGACTAACAAACATTAAACTTGTACATCAAGAAGGAAATGCTATCATCAAGCGGCACTTAGAAAGCTTGCCTCTGGAGACCTTTGATACTGTGAGTGTATACCCTATAGTAGAGACAAATAGAACTTTCTGTTCAATAAATGAAATAATTGATGAAACAGCTAATTCTGGTCAAAAGATTTCAACAATCTATCATTACCCTATTCTGCTCTGATTTTTAGGTTCCCATTATCCCATATGATCATATGTTCACCTCTCTTTTTTTTCAAAGCATATCATATGTTTACTATTGATGTCGTATAACACATTTGTGTCTAATTCTTGCAGATGAGTCAGTGGAGGACTCCATTGTACATTCTGATTCACGGTCTTTAGCTACACTACTTCTAATCCGCGACATTCAGGTGAGTAACAAGCAGCCTGGTATTATAACCGACACAGTGCATGAATAAATGACTTTTGCATTACTGATGTATGCCGTCTTCTACAGTCCAAGCGTCTTCCATCAAAGGAGCTAAAATCACCTCTCCATTACAACAGCTTCTGTCCCAGCTCCTGGATTAGGGAGATGCAGCATGCATCGGTCAAATCAATAATCATCAATGAAATACTGGATTCCAGAACCAGAAACCTTGTATCTGTCTCGAAAATCAGTGATTATTTTCTATCAATTGAGCTTGTCAGTATGGCATTAGCAATGGTAGCAGAAGACAAGCAAATCAACTGAGTTCTTGAAGAACTTTTTGCTGAGGAGGTACTACCTTAAATGCAACAAGTTCTATAGTTTGCATTTAATGTTGCGATAACATGCTTTTGCACAACCTATGTTTACTGCCCCTCTTTGTTCAGCTAACAATGAGTTGAAGTATTCCCCATTTAACAGTGCACCAGATGATAGTTTGTTAACTGTTAACTAATCAGTTTGATTTGCTTTACATGTGATTATTGTAATCCTATGTTACAGGGCAACGAGATGTGCATATGATCTGCTGAATTTTGCCGTGTAGTAGTCAATGGTCATCTACAAAATGCATATACTGTTCATTGCTTCATTTTAGCTCTGAATCAGAATTTTTTGAGTATGTGTTATCTTGTAATAAGAACCAATTAAAATACCTTGCATAATTATAAAATTTTAATTAAGCTCTTAACTATGTTTTTACAGTACACATTTTACTACTATAGATATTAATAGTTGGAACATGGAAAGTTGTTGAGATAATGGTATTCTTTAATGCAGACCATATTTACATATGTTGCAAAAAATTATATGAAGACTGCTGCGGGAGGTGCTGAGCCATCTAAAGCCATGAGCTGAGATAACATGCTTACCACATACATAGTGTTAATCCAAAAAAAGATATTTTCTTGTTTGGGTTTGATTACCGAAAAGGGAACATCTGTATTCCTTTTTATATTCTATCATGTTTGCTTCCGCTTGAAGATAAAAAACCACGTTGTTTTGGGTTTAGGGTCTAATACCTTTGTTGTTGCACCCTCACATTTACCTCACATCCATGGTGGATCTATGAATTGGTTGGTTTGACATCTTTGAACTTGTTGGTTTGCTTTATGTGTTAAATGGAAATATTGTTATTTGTGTGAAGTTTGGGGTTCTGTTGCAACGCATGGGCACCCTACTAGTAGTCTCATGTTTTAGAGATCCAGGGGTGTCTGATGAACTGTGGTAAATGAATGGTTTATAGTTATCCAAAACTGGCAGTGTCCATGCACCAGTCCAGTCTATCCACAATGTAAAGTAACCAATACTGCCCACTGGAATAACCTCACAATTGTTGAGGGGACTACGCCATGTACACATGGAGCAGCTGGTGAGAAATTTCAATGGGGGTGTACCTCACATGTCAACTCTGTTTGTAGCCGTTTGATAGTGTGATCCGTGCTGATCATCTATCTGATGGTTCCAATTGGTCAGAGTGACTTATTGACGCTCAACTGTGACTGAGCACATTGTAAGAAGTGCTCATCTTGGATACAGGACCTATCATGCTTAGAGTCTTTTCATTCAAAACCTATTATGCTCACCTTGATTGGTCTCTACTCTCAGTAAGTAGTGGAACATAATCCATTCAAATATCTTTGTAGAAAACTGTCTCAATATTATGATTATATATCTTATTCTGCACTCATATGTCTTAGTCGTTTGAATTGCTTTGCTTCTGTGATTCCACTTATGATCTTACTCGTCAATATATTGATTTTTTGTTGAGTAAATTTCACAAAACAATAGGTATTTTTTTGTACTAACTATAAAAAAACTACAGATTTTAGCTTCTATTTCACAAAACTACAGATTTTAGGATAACTTGTGTCACAACAATATATGTTTAGAATTGACCATTCTTTATAACGAGTTTGACAGTATGGGTTCATATGACAGCTTCATGCACCCCTATTTCCCGTTTCACTCTTGTGTTGTAACAGCCAGAAAATCCAGAAAGGACATAAAGTTCAAAAATGCAATTTGAAATTTCAGTCTTGTTTTGAATTTTCATCACTTTATGGTTTTCCAGGATTTTTGGATGTTAAGAAAAAGCTTTTATTGATCAAGTTGTGATTTCCTAAATTTTGGATTCCAAATCCATGTAAACATAAAATCTGAAGAAAATTTATTTAAATTCTAAATCATCTCCAACACACCTATAAGAAGTTGCAGGAAATTTTGAATGCATTTGATGCTTTAGAAAAATCAAAAACAGCAAAAATTCAAAGAGAACAGAGGCATTGCTATTTTTTTTAATAAAAATGTAAAGCTTGATAATGCTCTGGAAATTTTATAATATTATATTTAGAACCCCAGGACCATCCATTAAAATTTTCAGAAATATTGAACTTCATTAAATACCACTAATAAATCAAAGAACTTAAGAACTTAAATATCCTTGTCATAATTTTATAAAATTTCACAAGTACGATCACGAAATTTTAAAAAATTCCAAACGTGTTTTAATAGCCCAATCAAATCAAAGAACTGGGTCCGTCTGAAAGTAGAATTCAAATTTTCTTCCTTTTCTTCTCTTTAGTTTTTTAGTCCCCTCGTTCCCGAGCAAGAAAACGGATGCGATCTCTGCCGTGTGGGCCCTACTACTGCTTGGATCTGCTTGGTAGTGCCCCACCGCCCTTGTCTCGCTACCCATGGGCCGTCCTCCCTCGCAACTCCGCTTGCTAGCCTCAACCGCGCCGTGGGCACACGGCTGTGCCAAAGCGCGCGCTCTGTTGTGCCTGCGTGCCCGGCCCCGCTTCCCTGCACTGCCTTTACGAATTTTTTCAAAATAATACATTTTTTTATTTAAATTGCAAAAATGTATCTCGATCTCAAAAAATTGCAAAAAATACCTCTGCTGCCTTTTGAACGGGCGAGAGGGGCTACAGAGGCCTCCGTCGCCCTCTGAATGAGCGACATGTTCTATTTCCTGTAGCCAGTTTCTAAAGAAAATTATAAATTTTTCATATGATCTCGGATGGATATGAACTTTATATGAAAATTGTAGCTCTCGACGAGATCTACAACTTTGGTATACAATTTTTTTTTCCATTTGAATCCATTTATATGGCAAAAAACGGGATGAAAAGTTCAAATCTAAACTAATCTGAAACTTCTATCTCGTTTTTGGTAGTTTAAATGGATTCAAATAGAAAAAAAATTTGTATACCAAAGTTGTAGATCTCGTCAAGAGCTACAATTTTCATATAAAGTTCATCTCCATCCGAGATCATATGAAAACGTTACGATTTTCTTTACAAACTAGCTACAAGACAGGGGACATAGCCAATGTCGCTCATTCAGAGGGATATATTTTTGCAAATTAAATAAAAAATGTTTATTTTAAAAAAAGTTCCTTCCTTTACTCCCTTGGCTCGCTGAGCCGCTACGTTGCCACGCCTGCCACGGCAAGACCCCACACCACCATTCCTCGCCATGGCACGCAAGAGATTTTGTCGCTCAAGTCTTCGCCTCTCCGAGCCACCGTACGCGCCACCATTTCCTCCTCTGTCTCGCGCGAGCTCTTGAGCACGAAGTCACTTCCCCGTTGTCCCGCTAACACCGCGTGCACATGCAAAGCCGACCGAGAACCCGCGGAGTGCGCCAATGCCATCCTTGCCCTTGCCATGGCCCGAGCTTGCGGACTCCTCGCCACGCGTCCTTCCTTGTCGCCTATAAATACCAGCTGGGCTCCCCCATAGCTCCCCACTCCCTCCTCTACCTCCTCCAGTCGTAGCCAAGGCTCTAGCCTCACCCAAGCCGCCATTGCCGGTAGAACCCGAAGCTTGGGCCAAAACAAATTCGGGCGCTACGGTAGGTAATGTTTCAATTCCTTGAGCGAGAACCTTCCTAGTGGATCCTTGAAGTGTTTGCCAGCTTTGATTGCAGCTTCGAAGGTTCGGAACACCACCGTGGTTACCTCTTCTTCCCCGACTCCGACTCACCGTCGCCACTGCTCTCTGAAGCCTCTCTGACGAGGTAATAAGGCAGAATGGAACCCTGAGAGCCCCCTGATGCTTTCCCCTTGTTTCCCGAGTTTAAGCACGTCTAACTTCCTTTCTCTCCGCTCGGCCATGACCGCTGCTGCGCCTCATCGCCGACAGCCATCTCTGATGACTAACATCCACTACCAACTGGTGCTCCGATGTCCCCTCGGCTTCCTCAAGCTTGCTGGACCCTTGCCCAAGCCGCGCCGCTCCTCCCTCGCCGTTGGTGAGCGCCATGGTCGCCTCCCAAACATCCAGAAACTCTTGGAAAAACACTAGAAACTGTCAGGCATATAGTTCTCCGACAGGTCACTCTCGGCAATTAGCTGTCGACGAAACTGTGTCGGTGATGATTGTATTTCTCTGACAGTGCTATTGTAGAAAGGATTCTCCGACAGTTAACACACTCGGTGATACAACGTGTCAAATAGCTCTTCAAGCAAAGTGCGGGGCCACGTTATACGATAGGGCCGTCGGTGATCGTTAATAATATATCTACAGTACTGTCACTGAACAATTAATGTTCCAATTATTGCCTTTGTTAATTAACGGCTATATATGGTAGAGATTCCTACTTTATAGGAATTGGCACATTCACCAGTTGGATGAATTCCATAATTAACAGATCCACACATTTGCATCATGCATTCGCATCCATCACAGATTGAAAGAGATAATTAACACTCCAGTCTACTCCATAGAACTTTTCTAAACAAGGATCGTTACATAACCTGAACATTTACATTAGTAAATTTTTCTAGCTAGTATGTATGTATAATAACTTATGCTCTAAGAGCACAATGAGACGTCTAGTGAGTTGGGAGTACTGCAGGTCATCGACTGTATTCCAGAGTCGAGACACGCAGCCCGGCAAAAAAATTGACTGGGCTGCTCGTGTGCTTGTTGACCTCGATGGATAGTTACACACACATATATCAGCTTCATCGTCTTGCATCGACACTAGCACTGCAAGTACATTGAATGGATTAATTTTTCAAGAACGAATTAGCATTGGTTAGTCTAGGAAAGATGAGAGTCACTTAAGCAAACCTGACTGCTAGCTCATCTGTTGATGCTACCTTTGAGTTGAGGTGGCGAATGATTGCTTGCGTTGTCATATGGCCACCATGCGTGCTTCCTCAACTTCTTTGCGTTGATCTCGTCGAGGTCTCGAGGAAACGATGGATGCGGCCTCAAGCATTCATCGATGATGCCTACGGCCGGCGGAGGTTTATGAGTAGTGCGGTGCAATATACTTCCTCCGTTGATGAGAGATAATGAATAAATGTATACGATTGAGAGAGAATAAATAGGGGTACAAGTGGAAAGGCTCATTAAATCTACATGCACGTTATATATTTTTCAACAAGACCATTCAAACTATATACCTTATATTTATCAACGGATGGAGTGCTATGTAGGAATGGTGGGAGGCACTTAATTAGGGTTAAAATTATTAATGGGCCGCCTGGTGGGCTTTTGGACCTCCAAGATGTGGCTGTCAGGTATCACTTTAACTGTTTATGCTACGTAACAGCATAAATAATCGAAATGTGCAACGCCAATTTTGTAGGTAATCATTCCGTGTGGTTTCTATTAGTGATTATCCGTTTGCTTCAAAGATTTATCCTTTTACATTATTTTTCGTTTATACTTATCATAATTAAAATATGATACTGTACATTCAAAAGATGTTCGCAATACTTTAGTCTAAATTTGCACGAAACTGGTCAATTTAGTAGTTGCTTGAACTACCTTTTGTAGTACGTAGTTTATTTTCATTTTAAAATAGTTGTTAATTAATTTTGGTTTTGAGATATTATATTGATAATTTAGGCATGCTGCATAACATGATCAAATGGAACAAATCAAGAGATAAAATTTGAATTATTCAATCTTGATTATTCCTAACTAATGCCGACTAGCCTCTTGACACGGAGTTAAACATTTGATATTACATGTACTGGTTGGGCACCTCCTCAAGATAAGCGACAATGCTCTTGGATATAGAACAATCTTCAACGATACCGCTATCATCAATTCTTATGGCATACATGACTGTTGGCCATCATTGAATCTTCATTGTCAAGACTGTCGGAATTCAAAAGAACTGTGGAAGAAAACTGCAGATGTTGTAGCCGAATGTATATGTGCACACTTGCTTAGTCATACTTCAGAAATGGGATAATGGACGGTCGGACATGCTATTCTTTGTAAATGAAAATGTTGGACATAGTTAAAGGTTGCTGATATTTTGATTAAAATGAAAACAGAACTATGGTTTGATATGGACAAGTTATGACAATAGCCAGATGTGCAAGGGATGGACTTGCACGTAGTGTAGGGGAGAGTTCTCTCCTGGGTCGAAACTCTCCTTCGAGTCGGATTAAGAACTGAACGTAGTGTTGTGTAATCCAAGAATATTAGTGCAACCACAAATTCTAGTATGGGATAGCCTTGACCGATTAAGTTACGTAGGTCTAGCTTTGCACATTGAAAGGCTATAGTAGTACAGGCAATCCAGGTAGGTTTGCTCGAAGAGGTGCCCACACCAAGGTGTTGGGAATAAAGCTTGCTGATACAACGGTGTGTACCTTGCTATAGAGAAAAGTGGAGACTCAACAGGGATGGACTATTGAGAGTACAATGATTGTACACATATCTTTTGCTACTATAGTAAGGTTTTGTTGTTACCGGGCTGGTACAAAATTAGTTCTAGGTAATGTAAAGGTTCATGTCATAACCTCTTGGCCACACGCCAAAGCAAGCTTGAAAATAACAGTAAAAAGAGTTGGTCATGTCTTGTAGGTAAATATGTAAGCCTCTGCAGAGTGTAAAACTTTTCAAAAAGTCGTGCATGTGGTCATGAGAGGCTTGGTGCACTGACACTAGTTATAATTTTTGTTATTTTCACAAAAGGGTTGAATTAGAAATATTTGTCGGAGAGTCTTTGTTTCAGTTTTTAAGTTAGGGATTGGCAAGGGAATGGTTCGGTACTCACAATCATGGAGGACTTTGAGTTTACGTCTATGCTTTCATTTCTGTTATTTACATATTAATAAAATTGCTCTTTCAAATGCCGTTTACAATTTAATACTTGATATCTAGGTTCAATGTCGCTTTATGCAAAAACAAACTTAGTAGCCTTTCTCTTAATATAGCCTATATTTACTATATTTTTGTGATACACTACAAATTTTACTGAGTACAAATGTACTCAACCTTGCTATTGTTGACATTCAGTGGATGAAGGATTGGAAAATCCCGATGATGCAGACTATACTGCATGATACGAGGATTTCGATTATGCGTTCCTCTAAGGGTTTATTCTTGTCAGTTGCCTGAGAGTTATGATAGGCATACTAAGGACCTATGAATCTTTCGTTGTACTTTACTTTGGCTTATAATGCCTTATTGTAAAATTACTTTCGCTATTGTATGTATAATACTATGTATGGATGTGATGGCAATGTTATAAATGTGCGTGCTAGCCACCGATCATGGGACTACTGTATGCACATGGAATCTTTCTTGATATTCCAAGCCATAAAGGAGGGTCCCCACACATGTGAGGCTGCCATGTGGGCTCCTACTTTCATACACCTGTAGTTTTGTGACACAAGTTCTCCTAAAATCTATAATTTTATGAAATATGAGCTAAAACCTTAGTTTTCTGATAGTTTGTACAAAAAAACTTGTAATTTTGTGAAATTTACTCTTTTTTGTTTGATTTGGCTTCAAAGGAGAATTAATACTTATCTTTAATCCTTAAGATCAAATCTGCAGCTCCTGCAACCTATCTGTTCTGCAGTCTATACTGGTTTTCTCTGTGCACAAATAATTACTAGTGCCCATTCTGTTCATGTGGCAAATTGTTTTCAGATTTACAAAGCAAACTAATTGCCAGTATCAGCTCCAAAATCTGCATACTTGCTAAGCCTTTCACAGATGAACACCTCAATTTTCACCAGTATTTTCCAGAAAAAAACTTGCCTCACGAAGGTTTGCATACCTCCTGATATATGTGCTTGTACATATCATTTGTTCAGGTTTTAGTGTTGCCACTATAATGAATCATGCATCATGCTCCACCAAGAAGGAAAGCCAAGCCACATTCTTGCCCTTTTATCTTTCAGGCAACCTCTTTTTTGTTCTTTTACTTGTCTTTTCCTACTAGTCGCGACTTTGACAAAGGAGCGTGTTTTGATTTTGTCGATTTCTTTCCGACCAAGATCGGCACTTCGAGAATGGAAAATTATCGTGCAAAGCTAGCACCAAGCAGTGGTTTTGTGCACCATGTTTCAGAATTCAGACTTCCACTCATATAAAATATAAACCCTTTTTTTTTGTCAATAAGAATGTTATAGTGTATGTCAAGCACTTATCTTTCTATATGCAATAGTAATTTGATAATTTAAAAAATGCAAGCTGAATTTACAGTCAAGATCACTCGTATGGAACATACACACCTGTTTCTTGAAATAATCACCTCTGTTTTCTGATATAATTCCGATCATGTGCAGATCAGCTTTGCAGGCAGCATATGGTTGAACCGCATTTTGCTCTCTCGGCTGCCGACTCAGGTCCTAATCCACTATTTGCTGTAAATAATTTCTGCATGCATTCTGCTACTAGCTAAGATACTTGCCCGTGCTTGTTGCTATCAAGTATTTGGCATGTAAGTTTGACCTTTACATCTCCACGACAAATTCACCTTCCACTCAAAAGTAACTTTTTTTTTGAAAAATAGGCAGGAGCTCTGCCGATGCATTAAAAAGAGGAGAGTAGTTATAGAACAGCTGAAGCTGGGAGCAACAGAGTGAAACCCTGTGGAGTTACGCCAACAAGGATTCTCACAGGGATTCCCTAATCAGAAGAAGAAGTCGTCGTATACCAATAGAAAAAGGAGAATATTAGAAGGCACAGCGAGGAGCTTCAGGCTCCCAAACATCACAAACGATTGATGACTTCCTGAATGATGGCATTGACCACTAGGTGCACCATATGATATGAGTTCGTGAAGATCCTCCCATTTCTCAAAAGTAACTTTCTCTCAGTCGTTTTCTGGCTTCTGTGAAATGCAGAAATTATTCAACCTATCGAGTCAACACTCTCCTTATAAGCCTTCATCCAGTGTGGGCACACCTATGGTCTATGAGTATCGATGTTTTGACATCTAACATGCAATTAGGAAGTGTTACTGCATCTGACAAGTAACACTCAAGCGTGCCGTTCTCTTTTGCAAATTTCCAGCATAAAGTTGCTCGTCTAATGAGAGATCCTCCTTGTTATGCCTTCTCACCTGACAGGGTTGCCTTTCTCAAGTAAACATCCTGGTCCCTGTTCATCTTTGATAGAAATACAGTAGTATATACATGACAAAAATGTTTCTATATACCCAGCGAGAACGTAATATGTAGAAAATATCATTCAACTCAGAGCACACGAACTCAGATACGAAACAGCTGGCGAAATTTCCAGTGCAAGATGATTAAGTATGTGCTGTTGTATATACTTCCTTCGTTTCCGAAACGAACGCATATCACTCGAGCTTTTAAATTTTGTTCTTAATTTACAAGTGATTTTTTACTATTTTTTTCTCCTACACCTCTTTAACTATTTTAAATGTCATTTACTATCATAAATTAGAATAATAAACATCGTGTAAAGATATAGTAAAGAAATGTAATAGATCTTTTTTAAATTGTGCTCTGGCGGAAATGAAAAACTAAAATAACACCTGCCCAGAAACAAAAGAACAACTGATTCTGTCCGACAATTGTACTTTCACCTACCACTCAATCAGGTGATTAGGCATTTAGGGCCCTTTTACCACGCTTGTCGTGTTGGCCATTTGCTCGACACTCACACTCCACACGTGCCAAGTCCTACCCCCACACGTGACAGCCCCCATGTCGCTTGGTTGTAGCCTACTCACTTTTCTCACGAGATCACGTCACACCACTTTCTTGTAGACTTGTACTACCACCACTACTACCGGTGTATGTGACCGGTACCTTTCGGTTTCTCTGATGGTTTACTGTAGAGTGTAAAAAAAAAAACTCGAAGTCCAGACTTGATTCGAGTTTAGTTCTAAACAATTCAAACTCGAGCTTAATCCTGAACTCGTGAGTTTCATCGAGTCGAGCTCGAATAGTTCATAATCTTAGTAAATTTACAAATTTCTTGTTAGATATTACTATATATTAACTTTTACCGAGCTTACTCGAGCTCGAGCTTGAACATTTTTTCATTGTTGAAAAATAGTGTATATTGTTTACTGTTATCGAGCTTACTTGAATCTAGTCCAAGTTATGTAACATCTCGAAAATTTAAAAACAGATAAAATAAAAATTTAAAAATTCAGAAGATAATTTTTTTTGATTGAAACTAAGATTTTAATTTTAATTACTATCTTTTTCCTTATTTCCTTGGATTTTGGTCTTTAGGAAAAAGAACATTTTGCATTATTGAAATCTTTTTGTCCAAAATAAACAAAATATGAAATTAAGTTTGGAATGTGATTTTAAATTGAATTTTAATATTTTATGAATTTATGCTAAACTTTTAGCTTTTAAGAAAACCATTTTTATTGTTGGACTTCTTTGTTCCAAATATGAAAACCCAAAATTATATGAAGATAAAATCTCAAGAAAATTTATTTAAATCTTAATCTTTCTCCAGAGTTATCACAAAAAGTCACAAAAGAATTTGAATACATTTAATACCTCAAGAAAATCAAAAACAACATTTAAACTAAGAATGTGAACCTTGTCAGATTTGTTTAAAAATATATATACATGATTACTCTCTAAGATTTTTAATAAGCCTTGTACAGACTCTAAGAAACTGGCATAAAAAGTTTCAAAGGGATTTGAACAAAATTATTATAGATGTAAAATAAAAAATAGTGATAGGTGTCTGAGAACAGTACCCATGTCAGAATTTATTAAAAATGTACAAATAAATTGACCTACTGAACATTTTATGACACCATAGAAAGTACCTAGGGAACCTACATAAAAATTTTCAGAAAAATACAAGTTCATTTGATGAATTTATAAAATAAAAAACAAAAGCTGAAATTAATCAGTGTAAACAATGTTAGAATTTTATAAAAACAAATGATGAAAATTTTATGAAAACCTCTAAATACCCATGGGATCACACAGAAAAATTTACAAATAAAATGGACCCCATTTAGACCCCTCAAAAGAATCAAAATCAGAAAACTTAAAATAAAATTCTACAAATAAGGTCTTCAACTGAGATTTCTCCGGTAGGATAGACATTCCCTCTAGATCATGCACAACAATTTTCAAAAACTTTAGACCACTTTTGATGGCCTAATTAAATGCGAGACCTTATCCTATCCTGAGTATTGAAATCCAGTGTCTCCTCTTTAAGTATCACTGCCATGTGGGACCTTTCCCTTTGCTGACCCCACATTGCCCCTCTCTTCTTCCTTGCTTGGCCACCGCCTCTACTCATTTCTCTACTGTTTATTGCCGTGACAACCAAAGTCCTTGCCACAACAAACGCTGCCTGTGCCCTAGGCCGAGAATCCCTCATTGCCGCCTGACATGACGTGCTCTCGCCACCCTACCATGCCATGCTCTATCCTCGCTTCGGAAGACCTACCTCGTCGCACTCAGTTCTACCGCCCCTAGCCCTCCGCGTCCACACCCCATGGCACCGACCACATTGCCTATTTAAGCGGCCAATGCACACCAACAGCGCAACACACACTGAAGCTCCCCACACCTCCTTACTACTCCACTGCCTGAGCCCTAGCTCAAATTCCATCTCTGGTTACCATTTCCCGCAAGCTTCGTACAATAGGACCGAAACCCAATCAACCAATACAATGAGCCCTTTTCCAATTCAATTGGCACAGAGCATCTCTAGGGCCACCTGAACTCAATTCCTTCCCCGCTTGCCACTAGAATTGCCCAAATCACTACCGCGCCACTGTTGTTCTTCCTCGAAGCCGATGCATGATGTTAGCCCTCCCCGGCCATCCACTGACCAAACCGAGCGGTAAAATGGACTTCTTCTGTCCCATTGATGCTTTCGCCCCTATTAGCTGAGCTTAATTCACCCTAATTTTCTTGTTCTCCCTAGTAGGGCTTTTTGAGATGGATTGCTCGTAGAGGCTTTCACACAGAGGTGTGGGTAAATGTATACCAATACAACAGTGTACGTCTTGCTATGATGGGGAAGTGAGGACTCAACAGGAGTGAACTGTTGATAGTATAACATTGTACAAATATCTTCCGTCGCTATAGAACATGGGGAAGTGGTGACTCAATAAGAATAGCCTGTTGAGAGTATAATAGTTGTACAAATATCTTCTGCCGCTATAGCAAGGGTTTGTCGTCACCGGGCTGGTGCAAAGTTAACCTAGTTAATATAAAGGTTTTCGTCATGAATATTCTGGCCACACGCCAAAGGAGTGTGAAAATAGCAGCAAAAAGAAAAAGGTCATGTGACTTGTAGTTAAAGTTGTACATATCTGCAGAGTTTAAATCTTTTCGAAAAGCCATGCCTGCGATCATGAGAGACTTGGTGAACTGACACTAGTTAGAAGTTTTGGTATTTTCAAAAAGAACTGAATTGAGAATATTTGTTGGAAAGTCTTTGTTTCAAATTTTATGCCAGTGAATGGCAATGAGATGATGTGATTCTCATATTCACTGAGGATTGTGAGTCATACTATACTATGCTACTCTTATTTATTTATATACTTGTCAAACTTGCTCTTACAAAATTCCGTTTACAAATTACTACTTGATTTATATGTTTAACTTCGCTTTACGCAAAATAACCGTAGAAGCCTCCTTTGACATAGCCTGCATTTACTTTGTAACATCCTGAAAAATATAATAAAATAAAAATAAATATTTTTAATTTTAATATATTTATTTCTGAGTTTTCTTAATATTATTGGTTTTTATTTGGATTTCCCTTGGATTTATGCTTTGTATGAAAAATCCAATAAATAGAATTAATGAATGGAAAATGGTAAAAAGATAAAGAGGTAAAAGTAAAATTTGGAAAAAAATTACCATGAGACCTTACCCATGCTGGTAAACCAGCATAACCATCTAGTAAAAATTCTATGTGCTGGAATGTAAATAAATAAAATATTTAACCATCTCTTTTGACTAGAAACAGTAGAAGTCAGAATTACTAGAATATATTAGAAGTCTATATGGAGTCATAAAAATTACCATAACACCCTCAGAGCATAGTCTACGTCTGCTAAAAATCTTAGAAATTTATAATGTCATATAAGCCTTTTAAAAATTCAAGGACTGAGGCATTCAAAACTAAAAATCATCATATCAGAATTTTTATAAAATATTTACTCAATAATTTGACTTGAAATTTTTATATAGATATATATAACACAAAATAAACTCTCAGAAAAAGTTTTGAAAATAATTAGCATGATTCACACCCTCGAATAAATAAAATACCGAAATGCAAATTCTGGCTAATGCACAGTATCAGAATTGTAATTAATTCATTATAGGATATTTTAGTCCGAAAATTTTACTGGAATATTAAAACTCCCAGGATATGTCGGTCAAAAAGTTTTAGAAAAATTGACTGCTATTTGATAGCAGTTTTAATGCCCAGATGGAGCTGTCCGAGCCAAGCCCTTATCTCTTGCAACCTCGTCTCACTGACGTGTGGGCCTGGGTACTGTAGCGGATCGGTGCGCTGGCAGTTGGGCTGGAGTTTCTCTCTCGCTGCCCGGTGGGGTCGGTCCCACTCGTCAGCCACCGCTTTCCCTTCTCCCTCTCTTCTTCTCCTCTCCGCCGAGTCTGCCTCGCTCACGCCCGAGTCTTCGCCGCCATGTGCCCCGACAACTCCGTGCCGCCCACCCCGTCACCTGACGCCACGTTCAACCTCGGGAGCTCTGCGCCATACTTTGACCGCCTCACGTCGCCTCCTTGCCGGTGAGAGGCTTCACGCCACCTCGCCTCTGCACAAAACCGGGCGCCGCAACTTTCGCTTGCGTTCAAATCCTGTGAAGCCGATTTGGCTGCCTATAAATACCTCCCGTGTGTCGTCGTGAGCTTCCCCTCTTCCTTCTGCTTTTCTCTTTAGCCCCGAGCCTCTGTGGTCTCCCTCTCCTTGGCCATTTCCTCAGAGAACCGAGAAAAGGGGAAAACGGTGAATCAAGCAATTCGGTATCGATTTGTGCAATCGGTTCATTCTAGAGCTTCGTAGTGCCCTTTGAAACCCTGACCAATCTGTGTTTTCTCTTATTTTGGCTGCAGCTCACCCCCTTTCCGCCGTCCTTCTTCCCAGCCGACGAACGTGGGCAGCCACTTTCGGCTCTTCTTCACCTCCACTCTCAGGTGAAATAGCTCACCCTTAGCTCACTTATGCTCACCCCATGCCCTTCCGGTGAAATCATGGCCGGCGGCGAGCTTTTGCTCGCGCAGCCATGGCGGCCGCGGCCCCTCTACGGTGCCGACTACTTTTCCGGCCACCTCCTGGCAAATGGATACCATCCTAGGTGCGCCTTGGCACACTGATACTCATGGTGTTACCCATTCCACCACGGCGAAGCTGGTTCGCCGGTGGTGAGCCGGAGGATGAATCACTCTGCCTCGGGTCGCTGACAGGTGGGGTCTGGTTGTCAGCCGCTCGGTAGACCTGTGTGCGTCGCGTGGTCGCTGACGGGTGGGGTTGATTTGTCAGCCAGACCGAGCTGGTTCAAACGCGCCAGCGCGCCAAAAATCGGAAGACGTTTTCCAACAGCGAAAGCGTATTTTGGAATTTCAGTGCATTTTTCAAAACCGAGCCACTTCAATTGTCCATAACTTTTGAACCATAACTCAAAAATTTATGAAATAAATTTCTATATTCATATAAAATCAAGTTATTACATAATATGCAATAAAATTTTGAATATGATCACTGGGTAAATTTTAAATTCAAATTTGAATAAAAGGCCAAAAGATATGCTTTATACAAAAATTCTACAAAAAAACTTAGAATTTAATGAAACTAATTTTTTTTGGGATCCTTATGCTTCCAAAAGTTCAAATATATAAAACATTTAATTTTTGTTTATGTTTGAACTACTTTCTATTTAAGTTTCACATTTAATACACTGAAAATTTGGATATGCATAACTGTATAGAAGAAATATGAATTAAGCAAGATTTGAATTCTGAATACTAGTGTGGCAGTAGAATACTTGAACTTGTCAAAATAATTAAGGAGTAAACTTGGTTTGAACTATCCTTAAAAATATGAAATAACCCCTAGTGCAAATGTATATATACATATATGCATAGAAAATTAAATAATTAGAATATATATTAAATGAACTCAAACCATGAACAAATCTAGTAACCCAGCTTAGTAGATTTAGCTTAATCAACCCTTTTTCCTTATGCGTCGCTTAAGGCTAAGTGCTATTCGCGCATAACCCTTTATCTTATGTTTTAAATTTTATTAGTCTGGATAATTTTAGCATCTATAATTCGAAGTAATAAATGTAAGAATTTATAATTTTAGCCTCTTGTTTTCGCAATTCAAGAATAAATAATCTATGAGAGAACCCATGTTTGTTCATCATAAAAGTTATTAACAATGTGATTGTGTAATTATCTTAATCATGAGGTCTTGAAATTCTATAGTTCAAACCCTAAAATATATTCTTATTTTCTGCAGTGAATCTTTATTTGGTTTACTGTCTGTTTTCTTTTTACCCTTATTGAAATTTGATATTTGCTATGTTCCCGTTTGATCGACGTGTAGAATCTGACGTGCTCGAGGAGGAAGACGACTCTATCGCAGATCCATATTTTGTACCAGACAGTGAGATGCAAGGCAAGCAACCCTTTGAGCATATCGAGCTTGATAATTTACCTATCTTATGTTGTTTTTGTCTATGTACGATGCATCCGGATAATTCTCCATAGAAGTGCAAATTTGGGTTGGAACTGTAGTTAATCCTGTATATTATGGTTTACCTTAATCTGTATGGACATGTGAACCTTGCAAACCTTAGTTTGAACTAGACATGCTTAATGTCATTTTGGGTATAACCGCTAGCATAATATTCCTGCTTAAGCTATCCGTTATGTTTTTTCAGTCTTTTCAACAAAAGTATGTCCTTTTTGGGGAAGAGGTTGCTGGTACTTTGATTAAAAACCCAAAATAAAACTATGGTTTAACGCGGGCGATTATTGGCAATAGCCGGTGGTGCAAAGGGAGTTGCATGTAGTATAGGGTGGAGTATCGCCCGTGTCAGATTAAGGACCGAGCAGTGGGACGCTATAGATCCATGTTTTCGTACAACCACGGGGCCTGGTGTGGGACAGTCTGATCCTATTAAGTTATTTGGATGTGGCTTTGCACCTAAGGAAGGCGGGAGTATAGCGGGAGCTTTCTGGTCAGGACTGCTTGTGAGGGGCTTCCACACCGAACTTTTCTAACCCTCGGTGTGGGTAAATGCATACCCACGCAACGGTGTACGCCCCACCATAAAACAGAAATGGGTGTTGTGTTCACGTGAAAGGAACCACGTCTCGTGTGTGTGTTTCTGTTTTATGGTAGGGATTAACGTCCCGGGCTGGTTTGCAAGCCATGTCTAAGTAATGTAATGGTTCTGTATGATCTCCTTGCCGACACACCAAAAGAAGTGTGTTAATATGGCCTGTCAAAAGAGGTTGATCATTCCCTGTGGGTAAAGTTGTACACCTCTGCAGAGTGTAAAATCTAACCGATTAGCCGCGTCCGCGGTCACGGGCACTTGGTGAAGTCATTCCAATGTTAGAGTCTTTTGGTATTTTTCTGAAAAATAGGTTTGGTTTGGAAACCGTTTTGCAATCCGCTTTGTGTGTCAAAGGATAGACACCGGGGACCTTTGCAGTCGGGTAGACTGGGTTGAAAGGCTTGGGATATTTACTTTTGCTTTATGTCTCTCAATCGCTTTACTCAAAATGCGTTGTTACAATCTATTATATTCATACTTTGAAGTGTTTGTGCAACCGCAAAATAACCTGTAACCTGCTGTTGCTTAGCTTGCATGATTATTTAATTGCATTTGTCAAACACTATAAGTCTTGCTGAGTACCAATGTACTCAATCTTGCATCTGCTGTCTCAGAGGACGAAGCCTGCGAAGTGCCAGATGATTCGTACTTCCAAGCAGGGCACGAGGTTTTCGACGATGATTTCCCCTAGGTTTTGCCTAGTCAGTTGCCTGGGGTTAGTGGGCAAACCGCAAGGCTTTTGGAGTTCTTTTGACTCTTTAATTTCCGCTGTTCAGTCTTTGTAAAATATTAAGCTTTGTATAATTATTTCCGCTTATATCTATGTATCGATTTGTTTCCCGTGTGGTTGTGATATAAATGTTGTAAATATGTGAGTGCTAGCCACTGATCATGGGACTAGTACAGTAATCACATAGAGGTTCCTGTTGTAAGAACGGGGTCTCACATACTGCACTTTTGCGATACACAGTATTGTTGAGTACGAAAGTACTCACCCTTGCTTAATTGTTGGCTTAGTTGAAGAAGAGACCCCAGAAGGTATATGCTTCGCCTCAGGATACGGGAATTTCGATGGTGTAATTTTTTAGGGTTTATACCTTGTTAGTTGTCTGAGGGTTTGTATGGGCATACCATAAGGTTTTTGGATTTTCGCTGCAACTTACTCTGAATTGTAAGACTATATTGTATAAATAGCTTCCGTTTTAATAATATTGTGTATGCATGTGCTACCACTGTTGTAAATGTGCTTAGTAGCCACTGATCATGGGACTAGTAATGTATGCACATAGATCACCGTTCTTGTTATTCCATACAAAAAAAGAGGGTCGTTAGAAGCTAGAACCCCAACTCGAGCTCAGCTCGAGCTTTTACCAAGCTCGAGCCTGGCAGGCCAGGCTCACTCGAGCTCGGCTCGTTTACAGGCTTAGTTTGTTGCCCTTGTTCTTCTCCTCGAATAATCACTTTTTAGCTCTTGTATCTTTTATTTATAAAACTAGCTTCACACAAATGCATTTACAGGTTTAGCCTATCCCCTGTCGCGCCTGGAAAGCACAGGAGCAGGTGCTACCGCTCTCGAGAGCGCAGGAGGAGCACGGCGGCGAGCTTGCGAGCATAGTAACACGTGCTCCCACGACAATGTAGCGCGGTGCCATGATCTTGGGGGCTTCGGTGACCTTTTGTGGTTGGAGAGCACGCAGGGTGACACGTGTCATCTTTCAGCGCTTCCGTAGTCGGAAATATGGTTATTGTTACAGTTACGTTTAGAAAAAAGAGAGTCAAATTTATAAAAAATAATACAAAAATCTGAGAAGTGATGACTTGTTCTTCCTCTCTTCGCCATCGCATCGGACAAGTCTCCCCAACAGCACCAGCTAGCAGCTTAGCAACGGGTCGCCACATCACTCCGCAATACACACCACTTGTGTGATTTAGCGATATATAATAGCAGATGGGCATCTAGCAGAGTACAACTTCTTGCCGCAAAACGTAGTTTTAACCTCTAAATCTCTAATGGATGGCACGCTTGTTAGGGCTTAATCCCATCCAAATCCAACTCAGCCTCTACACAGGTCAATGGTCCTGTCCATACTTAGTTCGGTATTAGCTATGCCTTCCTTAGAACCGTCAGGCCGACTACTGATTTCGCAAGAGAGTGAAGTTTTAGAACACGTGCAGCCAAACTTTATAAAATTTGATCAAATGTATTGTTTAAAATGTATGAGTTACATATATGAAAATGATAAGAGTGAATTTTCATAAAAAATGGTTTCATAATGTCACACTTCCACAACATTTTTTGAATATATGATTAGATAATTTAGTTGTCAGACGAGTATATAATTGAATTTGAAAAGCTTTTTTGTGATTGGATAAAGAAAGTTAATTTCCTCTGATGGTAGTTTTACAATAGGGTCTAAAATTTGAATGTTTGTAAGAAACAAAGCATCCGGATGAAGACTAGACACTCCCTTTACAATAATCTTGCATGTCACACATTGAGAAGGCCAAAATCGCCAACAATGTCAACTTGATTGGACTCATTTAGGATCTTAACAATTTTAATCACAAGTGTACCACTTATTTTTGTTTCAATAATTAAAGCCATAATTGATTGCCTCCTAGCTCACACGAGACGAGGCCAACTGTGAATTCTCAAAGTGAGATCAATCACCAAACCATGCACACGCACACCCTCTTATCCAAAGTCAAAACATTTGGCGCCAAAGCCAGCTGCGGCCTTTCAACAGCAGTTAGGCAGCCACCCTCGATCTCCCGCCTTTTTTCCCCTTCCTCGTATCATCTCCAGCTACCCCTCCTCCTCCTCCTCCTCCTTATCCCCCTGCTCCCCATAAAACCATGGCATTGTAGCAGACGTAGCTATCAAATGATCGGCACGCCCACCTCATCGCCACCTCCCTTTCGGCACCAATGGCCAAGTTGCTCATCCCAATCATCATCTTCCATGTTGGCCTCGTGCCGATCGCTGTCGTCGCCGCCACCGCACAACCACCAGTGACCGACGACCGGTCCTCTCTCCTTGATTTCCTCTCCAACGTCTCGGCCGACCCCGGCGGAGCCCTCGCTGACTGGGGCCGCTCGCCGGAGTTTTGCAACTGGACTGGCGTCACATGTGCCCGTGGCCCGGCGGGCAGGCCGCGTGTCGCGCAGCTGGTGCTTAGCGGCCGGGGGATCCGCGGCGTGCTCTCGCCGGCATTGGGGCGGCTGTCGTTCGTCACGGTTCTTGATCTGTCGAGCAATGCTTTCGCCGGGGAGATTCCGCCGGAGCTCGGCTCGATGTCGAGGCTGACGCAACTGAGCTTGACGAACAATATCCTTGAGGGCGCGATCCCCGCCGGCATCGGCCTCCTCCAGAGGCTCTACTTCCTCGACCTCAGCGGCAACCGGCTCTCCGGTGGTATCCCGGATACGCTATTCTGCAACTGCTCCGCCTTGCAGTATGTGGACCTCGCCAATAACTCGCTTGCCGGTGACATCCCCTACGCCAACGGGTGCCGCCTTCCAAGCCTACGGTACCTCCTCCTGTGGTCGAACGACCTCTCCGGCCCAATCCCGCCGGCTCTGTGCAACTCCTCCATGCTCGAGTGGGTCGACTTCGAGTCGAACTACCTCACCGGCGAGCTGCCGTCGCAGGGGTTCGACAGGTTGCCTCGGCTCCAGTATCTCTACCTCTCATATAACAACCTATCCAGTCACGACGGCAACACCAACCTCGATCCCTTCTTCCGTTCCCTGAGGAACTGCACCAACCTGCAGGAGCTCGAGCTCGCTGGGAACGACCTCGGCGGGAGGCTGCCGCCGTTCATCAGCGAGCTCGCGCGCGGGTTCCGGCAGATCCACCTCGAGGACAACGCCATCTCGGGCTTCATCCCGCCCAACATCTCCAGCCTCGTCAACCTCACCTACCTCAACCTCTCCAACAACCTGCTCAACGGCTCCATCCCGCCGGACATATCACGCATGCGGCGGCTCGAACGTCTGTACCTGTCCAACAACCTCCTCTCCGGCGAGATACCCGGGTCCATCGGCGAGATCACGCATCTCGGCCTCGTCGACCTGTCCGGCAACCGGCTTACCGGAGCCATCCCGGACACGTTCTCCAACCTCACGCAGCTGAGGCGGCTAATGCTGCACCACAACCAGCTCGCCGGCGCCATTCCCCCGAGCCTCGGAGACTGCCTAAACCTGGAAATCTTGGACCTCTCGTACAATGGCTTACAAGGAGATATCCCTGCGTACGTTGCCGCCTTGAGCAGCCTCAAGCTGTACCTGAACCTCTCGAACAACCACCTGGAGGGGCCTCTCCCTTTGGAGCTCAGCAAGATGGACATGATACTGGCGCTCGACCTGTCGTCGAACGAGCTCGCCGGCGCGATCCCGTCGCAGCTCGGCAGCTGTGTCGCGCTCGAGTACCTCAACCTCTCCAGAAACGCGCTGCGGGGCGCGCTCCCGGCGTCGGTCGCGGCGCTGCCGTTCCTGCAGGTGATCGACGTGTCGCGCAACGAGCTCTCGGGTGCTCTGCCTGAGTCCCTGCAGGTGTCGACGTCACTCCGGGACGCTAACTTCTCGTACAACAACTTCTCCGGCGTGGTGCCCCACGCCGGCGTCCTCGCGAACCTCTCGGCGTCAGCGTTCCGAGGGAACCCCGGCCTTTGCGGGTATATCCCCGGCATTGCCATGTGCGGCGCGAAACATGCGAGTCGCCGGCACACGCTGGTCCCCGCGGTTGTTAGCATCGTCGTCGCGGTGTGCATCATGCTATGCGCGGTTGGGTGCAGGTCGATGGCGACAGCAAGAGCGAAGCGGTCGGGGCGGCAGTCGATGCTCCTCGTCGACGTCGAGGACCAGGCGGAGTGGGAGCACCCGAGGATATCATACCGCGAGCTCTCCGAGGCCACGGGCGGGTTCGTCCAGTCGTGCCTGATTGGCGCTGGCCGCTTCGGGCGCGTCTACGAGGGGACGCTCCGCGACGGCTCGCGGGTCGCCGTGAAGGTTCTCGACCCGAAGGGCGGCGGCGAGGTCTCCGGCAGCTTCAAGCGGGAATGCGAGGTGCTCAGGCGGACGCGGCACAAGAACCTCGTCAGGGTGATCACCACCTGCAGCACGGCCAGCTTCAACGCGCTCGTGCTGCCGCTGATGCCCAACGGCAGCCTCGAGGGCCATCTCTACCCGCACGGCGCTGGAGACAATGCCCGTGAACTGGGAGGCGACGGCGGCCTGGACTTCGGCCAGATCATGAGCATCGTGACCGATGTCGGCGAGGGGATGGCCTACTTGCACCACTACGCGCCGGTCAGGGTCGTGCACTGCGACCTCAAGCCGAGCAACGTCCTCCTCGACGAGGGGATGCGCGCCGTGATATCGGACTTCGGCATTGCACGGCTCGTCACCGGCGGCGTCGGAGAAGCCAGCAGCACGAGCGACGAGTCTGCCCCGTGCAACTCCATCACCGGATTGTTGCAAGGTTCAGTTGGTTACATCGCTCCAGGTACGTACACAAGTTTATACATGCAATGCATATGAGTAACATATGTACATGCATGCATGCTTAGTTCAGCAGCCTCTCCTAGGAAGCCGGCTCTGCACAAACTTAGCCATAGACTTATGCAACCTCTCAACTTATGCATGATGTGGTATTATTCTGTACCAATCTTAATTATCTTGTACGTACTGATCCTATGATTAACTGCTAATTTTTTCAGAGTACGGATTAGGAGGGCATCCTTCTGCACAGGGCGATGTGTACAGCTTCGGCGTGATGCTGCTGGAACTGCTCACCGGGAAGAGGCCTACGGACGTGATCTTCCACGAGGGGCTCACGCTGCACGACTGGGTCAGGCGGCACTATCCGCACGATGTGGTCGCCATCGTAGCGCACGGGCCGTGGCGGGAGGCCTCGCTCGTCGGCGCGGCGGCGGTGGCCGACGTAGCGGTCGTCGAGCTGATCGAGCTCGGGCTCGTTTGCACGCAGCACTCGCCGGCGCTGCGGCCCACCATGTTGGACGTCTGCCACGAGATCACATTGCTCAAGGAGGACCTCGCCAAGCACGGCGCCACCCACGCCGACGGTGGCCGGTCGTTCTCGACCAAGGACTCGCTGTTCTCCAATTAATTAATTAACACCGAGTTAATTAATCATTAACTACTGAACAATGCATCGCGTCCTCTTGCTTCCTTTGAGAGGAAAAGCATTAGCGCATGCATGCGCCACGTCAAGAATGATGCTGCTGTTTCAGTGTTTCTCGTGGTACATTTGATATCATCTCTTGCTGCTAGTAATCTAGTATTAGTTTATTAGATGGTTGTGGATTTGCCTACGAACTAGTGCTAATTCTTTGAGTTGTTAATTCTGCAATGGAGATAGCACTCGATTAATCTGTATTGCAAACATGTCGGACTCCATTACCGCCCATATATAGGAAGAAAAAAGGCTCTTGAGTTAGGCCATTATTCAGGTGCTCACGATCAAAGATAAACAAATGCAGCTGGCTACAAAGTTATCGGCACTGTTCGTTGCACTTGACGTTCTTGCTGATCCTTGACCACCAGCAATGTAGTTTAATGTTGTTCTAGATTTGACAAGAACTTCCATACTCTTACCAGGTTATTTAGGCTTTTCAATTAGCACGCTTGCTTGCTTTAGTCAGATTTAGGATAGAAGAAAGCGATCAACACATTGGTTATGCTCAAGAAAGAAAGATTGTTACCTCAAAACATTTTACTATTGCTGTGGGGTTTTGACCTGAATATATACAAACCCTAGTTGCGACTTAATTGCAACTATTCTGTATGCAAGAATGAGCTTTGGACTTGTATGTTCTAGCCATACATTCGAAAAGCAAACCGCGGCTTCAGGATATTAATTAGTATAAGATCTATCTATCTATTTATCTATTATATCATTAAAACGATAGAAAAAGAAATATCGCGTTCACTCTCTAGGGCTAAAAATTACCTATTAATCATAATAAAAAAGAAAAATCTACATCATTAATTTGATGGGTCTAAATTATAACGGTATATATTTATCAAACGTAAGACAATCAGGTAAAGACAGACAAGTCCGCGTAAAATCAGTTATGTATGCAGATATCACGGGAAGTCAAGTGGGGTTGGATTTGTATCACATCACAGAATACTTTAGTTTAATTAAAAAGATAAAAGGTCAACTTTAAATATATCTTTACTCCTTAAAAAAACCTTGTAATTGTGAATGATACGTTCTTTACATTTCCAACCTCTGCACATCTCTCTTCAAATCCCTCTTCCATCCCCTAAAAAATCTCTAACAAGAAACAAAAAAGTTATCACATAACAAACAAATTAACTACTAAAAATAGTAATACTTATGCCAATGATATCTCTTCCCTCTCTTCATGGTGTGTAACAGAGGTGCGATGCAAACAACGGTAGCGAAGCTAAGGGCACAATGTAAACCAAGCTCGATGTGGCGACCCTCCTTTATGGCTTGGAATACCAAGGAAGGTTCCAATGTGCATTCAGTACTAATTCCATGATCAGTAGCTAGTACATACATTTATAACATTGATAGCACATCCATACACATTATTATAAATATGATAGTGAAAGATAACTATACAAAAATGTCTTACAAACTAAAATAAACTGCAGCGGAAATATAAAAGTCTTGTAGTATGCCCATACAACTGTAACAGCCTCAAAAATTATAAAATAAAGAAAAATGAATTAAAAATCTTTTATGTATTATTTCTGAAATTTCTGAATTTTCTGGATTTGTTGGATATTCTTTTGGTTTTTTCTTAATACAAGAAAGTGAATTAAAGCATATAGTAAATGGAAAAAGGTAAAAAGTAAAAATGCCAAGTCAACAAAAATTTACCAAAGTGATAACAAAAATCTGAGTGCTCTCCACAGCTTGGTTAAGTCGGTGGGAGAACTGGATTAATTAAAATAATAATTAATCAAGTAAATCATATAAAAAGGAAATCAGGGTAAAATGGTAAATGAATTTGGTAAAAATATTTGGAAGCTATCCTAACCCAAGATTTTTACCTTGCCGACATCAACACAGTGTCAATCTCCATTAAAAATATCAAGAATTTAATAATTCATATTATAATTTTAAAAATTCAAAAACAGTGAAGAAATAAATTGGAAAACAGTAATGTCAGAATTATTAAACATTAAATATTAACAAAAAAAATCTGAAATTTTTACATAAGGTATATAATACCATTTAAGACTCGTATAAAAAGTTTTATAAAATATGAATTTCATTTCGATAACAAATTAAACGAAAAACAGAATCAATAGAACAGCAATAGCTGCGTTGTCAGAATTGTTTAAAATTCTACATGCATCATAAAATGGTGAAATGTTTTCAGGAGTCTGGTAATTTCCCTGCCGACCTAGGGTAAAATTTTTATGATTTTTCATGTCGGTTTGACCGTCGAAGTCTCCGTTTCTATCCCGTTCTGTCCCGAGCCTTCGACCGAGTTCCTTTGCTTGTGTCGCTGACATGTGGACCCGGCTTGTCAGTCGGACAAGCCTGTCGGCACCCGCTGCCATCTGGCCCCCGCGTGTCAGACTCCCTGCCGTTGCCTTCTTCTCCCCCTCGCTTTGCCTTCGCGCCGACGCAGCCCCGTCTCGGTTCTTCGCGCACAGCTCGCCCCAAACCGCCTCCGAGCCCATATAAAATCCGCTACCCTCGTCGCAGCCGACCCAGCCGTAGCCCTGTGCAACCCATTCGCCGCTTTCGCTCGTCGTTTCCAGCTCCGGCGGAACCCGTGAAAAGCAAAAATCGCGCATTCGCCTCCATACTCAATACCAGCCCAATTCCTCTGGGCCGAAGCATCCTAGCACTTCCAGGAGCTCGTCCACGCCATTGGTTCGAGCCCCTCTGCCCCAGCGAGCCCCCGCGCCCCGTTTCTTCCTCCGCCGCCACCGCGCACGCTCGGGGAGGTCTCGTTTTGCGAAATCGCCGACTAGCCGTGAGCACCACCGCCCCTCTCCGGTGGAACCACCCTTCCCGGCCACCTCCAGTCGCCGCGCCACCGCCCAAGTGTGCGCGCAGGTCCAGTGAAGCTCGGAGTGGAACCGATTCCGCCGCTCCGGTGCTAGTTCGCCGCCGGCGAGCTTCGGAAGGCTGCGCCGTGCTCTGGGTCACCGCCAAGCGGGCCCAGCCTGTCAGCCGCTCACGCCGAGTGAGTCGCTGCCGCGTGGACCCGGGTGTCGGTAGCGGCCACGGCGTTAAGCGTCAGGCGCGCCATCGACACGCGGACCCGCGATCGATCAGATACGCCGCATTGCAGGCGGCGATCGCCGCTGCGTGGACCCGACCTGTCAGCGCCTCGGCGCGGTCTCACCAAAAAGGGAAAGCACGTTTTCCCTCGCGAAAGCGTACTTTCCATTTTCGGCAGTTTTTCAATTTTCAGTATTTTTTCAAAACCTAGAGTATTCAAACTTGAATATCTTTTGAACTAACTATCCAAATTTAATGAAATAAATTTATAAATTCATATAAAATGATGTAGATTCATAATATTAAAAAATATTTCAGAATTTAATTTTATTTGAATTTTGAATTCAAATTCAAAGGAAAGGTTAGAAATATGTCATATTTGGAAATTTCTCAAATGACCTCCAAATTTAGTAAAATAAATTTTGTTAGAATGCTTGTAATCTCAGGAACCAGAATATGTAAAAATACTTAGGGTTTGTTATAAGAAAAACTTAAGTTAATAAATACATGGTTAAATAATACAATAATGGTTCAAATAGATTAAATCTTTAAATTGTAAATGAGAACAAATAATTCATGTAACCATTTCTGAATTTGTGAAGTTATTTTATTTGAATATTTCCATCTAATTTATTTTTGGCCCTATTGAAATTTGGTATTTATTATATGTTGCCATACGACGTATAGAACCCGACGAACCCGGTGTATTCGACGGACAGGAGTTCGAAGTCGAGGATAGTCAACAAGGCAAGCAATCCCCTTTGATCATATTGAACCCAGTTTTATAAATGTTTTCATTGAATGTTTTACTGCATACTTTATTTTATTAAAGTCTGCTATATTTCGGGTAATGGTAGTTGTACCAGTAGACTTATGGAACTTCCTTGATAAGTAGAAAATTGTGAACCTTGAAAACCCTAGAATAGCTTAGACATTATTTGATGTCAATCTGGGTTACTCACATTTAGTGATATGCTTAGCCAAAGCTTAAATGAACATAAAACTGTGACATGATCAAAGACTTTGGACATGACATTTAAATGGGTATGACCATTTTTGTGGTTGGTATTTTGGATGGAAAAATGAAAATAAAACTATGGTTTAGATGCGGGCAATTATTGGCAATAGTCGGGAGTGCATGATTTTGCACGTAGTGTAGGGTGGAGATTATTGCCCGTGTCGAGTTAAGGACCGAACTATGGGTTGTTTTCAGGCCAAGAATATTCATACAACCACAAGTGCTGGTATGAGACAGCTCTAACTTATTAAGTTGTTTAAAACTAGCTTTGCACTTGGAAGGCCGGAGTAGTACGAGCTGTTTCTTAATGAATTGCTCGACGGGACGTCCATACTAAGGTGATCATGGATTAAACGTCTACCAATATAATGGTGTACGCCATACTGTGGGTAGTTCCATCATTTCTATGCTCTGAGTTCTTACGCCACAGAATAGGTTTATCGTCACCGTGCTGGTGCAAAGTTATGATTAAATAATGTAACGGTTATCACATGACTCTCTGCGGCACACCAAAGAAAGTGTGCAAATATCGATTGCTCAAAGAGTCAGTCATGTCTTGTGGGGAAAGCCGTAAACCTCTGCAGAGTGTAAAACTAATCGATTAGCCACATCCGCGGTCATGGACACTTGGTAAAGTCATCACATAGTTAGCAGTTTTGCTTATTTTCATAAAATATGGTTTCTACCATGTGTTAGAAATTTCCACTGTGTGTCGGTGGAAACTGGTTTTGAATATGGTCGTTATATCTAGGCATTTGTGATTTATTTACGCTTACATTATATCACTTTTAGTATTAAATTGCTTTTATTTAAAATTCTGTTTTGCAATCTATTATTCGGTATTTACCATTCAAACTGGTTTTATGCAAAATTAACCTTAATAGCCTTCCATTGGAATGACCTGCATGTATTTTAGGATTTGCATAAGTCTTGCGAGTACGTAAGTACTCAACTTGCCCATGTTGATGTTTTTAGGTGAAGAATCAGATTACCCCGTCGACTCATACGTTGATGCAGGATACGGGGAATTTAACGATGAATTTTTCTAATGATTTTTCCCTTGTCAGTTGCCTGTGGAACAATGGGTTAAAAGGCATACTACAAGAAGTTGTCTCCACTGCAGTTTTACTTTTGGTATTGTAAAAATAATATGTAATCTTACTTCCGCTGTGTAATAAAGTTTGTGTATGACTGTGATATCAATTTGTATTCATGCGTACTAGCTACTGATCATGGGACTAGTACTGTATGCACATAGTATCCATTTTTGGTATTCATTATCAAAAATGGGGGCCTCACAACAACCCTGAGGCAACTGACAAGGAGTAAACCCTAGAAAAATACATCATCAAAATCCTCGTATCCTACGGTATAGAACGTATCGTCTGGATTTTTCATTTCGTCGTCCACTAAATATCAACAATTTAAGCAAGTTTGAGTACTTTTGTACTCAGCAAGACTTGTAGTGTATCACAAATATATAATAAATGCATGCTATGTCAATAGAAGGGCTACTAAAGTTATTTTACATAAAGCGAAGTTGAACATGAATATCATGTAGTAATTTGCAAACGGAATCTGTAAGAGCAAGTTTGATAGATATGTAAATAAATAAGAGTAGCATAACATATCACAACTCACAGTCCTCCATGATTATGAGTACCGTACGTACCATCCTTTGCCAATCTTTGGCATAAAATCTGAAATAAAAACTTTCGAGCGAATATTTCCAATTCAACCCTTTTTGAAAATATCAAAACTCTGACTAAGTTCAAGTTCAAATATTTTTGCAGAAATGAATAACTTATGATCTTATAAGTATTTTAAAATTGGTCGCACCAAATTTGGAGTTTACTTGCAAAGATTTCCAAGAGAGAAAGCACTAAGCTTTTATTCAAACTTTTGAAATTAAATTTTAAACAGAGGTCAAGTTCCAAGTATTTTTTCATATATAGAGAGATTATGGTTTTAATAGGGTTATAAATTGGTTTCACATGTTTTAATATTTATTTACGAAAATAGTTCATATTTCAATCTTTTACGCACTAAAGGTGAAATCATTTATGAACTTTAATTCAAACTAAGTCAAATATTAAACCTCTTTGCAGATATGGAGTGATTAAGGTCCCAGCAACCTTTATAAATTTATTTCATAATTTTTGGAGTTAGGGTTTAGTAATTTTAAATAGTGACTACTCAAGGGTTATTCAAATTTGAAATTTAAAAATTCTGCACTGAGATTTAAAATTAAATATTTTTGGATATTCTGAAAGCTTATGATTTTAGATGAATTTATAAATTTATTTAACTCAATTTGGACTTAAGACGCAAAATTTATTAAGGTTTGAATGCTCTAGGTTTTGGAAAATAACTGAAAATAGGAAAATATGCTTTCTGTAAGGCGGAGACGCATTTCTCTATTTTCGGATTTTCCCGGTTCATTTAATTTTTGGTGCTGAGACCGATAGAGCTGGTCCACCCATCGGTGGCACGATAATAGAGCACGACTCAGAGGTGGCTGTTGGCGGCGTGGGAAAGGCGGCGCCGACCAGCTGTGGACTCGGTGAGCATCAAGAGGTCAAGACGGTCTCGAAGCATCGATCGGTCACAGGCGGCAATGATCGAAGGTGGGTCGGCATCGTGCTTAGGTGACGGCGACCATGGTGAAACAAAGAGAGAGCTAACTAGCTATGCTTAAGCTCGGGAATCATGGGGAAGCACTAGGGAGCTTTGGGGGTTCCATTTTACTACTTGCTTGTGGCGGGGGTTGGGCGGAGTGTGCTGCCACCGTGTGACCGGAGCTAGGGAAGAAGGGTACAGTGTAGTTGTGATTCGGTTGGTTCGAGCTGCAATGGGGAGAGCTTTAGGGTTCTACTAAGATGGTTCATGTGCAATGAATTGAACTATTTCTCACCGTAAAGCCGAAATCGCTTTCTAACCTTGAGCTCAATTCACTGGAAATAGCGGGTTCCAGCATAGCTAAATTCTTGACCAAGGGTTGGATGAGGTAGTGGTGGGTGCGGGAAGCTATGCAAGTGTTCGGTGGCTTAAATAGCCGAAGTGAGGAGGCAAATCGGTATGGCGTCGTGATTTCAACAGAGGCCGAGGTGACAGCAGCGCGAAAATTCCATGGTCAAGGCCGCAAGGGTCTGGAGAGCTCAGCCGTGGCAGGGTATGTGCGGGTGTTGTCGTATACGACGGTCTTGGTCGGTCAGTGCGGCGTTGGAAGCTAGGCTCAGGGGCTCGGTTTGACCAGAGCTACAGAGGGAGGAATGACGGCGCTTGGCTGAGGGAGAAGGGGCTCGGTAGTTCTGGGTCTAGGGTAGAGAGTCAAGGAGGGATGGGCACTGCCAGGCACGGGCAAACTTGGCGATGAAGCTTCGCGCACAAGCGAGACGCGGTGTCGATTCTCTTGCCGTGGCAGTGAAGTCACTGATGTTTGCTTGTCGTGGCAAGAATTGGGCAGGGGTGGAGCAACATCTGGCTGAGGAGAGGGCAGGGCGTCTAAGCCAGAGTCGGGTGACGCTGCCAAGTGGGGCCGAGCAAAAGAAGGGCCCATATGACAATGAGATGAGGGGAAGAAACTGGAATTCTCTAGTTGGACAGATAAGGGTCTCAAATTCAATTTAGCTAATAGAAATGGTTATTTTTTTTTGAAACTTTTTGTGTATGATCCTAAGGAAATAATTATACTTGAATAAAAATTTTAGACCATGTTTACACTTGTAAAATTTTATAAAATTCTAACAAGGTCACTATGTCAATTATGTGTTTTAAATTTTTGATTTTTATGAGATATCAAATTAGGTTCAATTCATTTGGAGTTTTTTTATGTGATCCTACAGGTTTACATATGATACCATAAAATTTTCAGATAATGATCAAACATGTATGTTTTTATAAAAATCTGACAGTGTTTTTGCTATTTTTGATTTTATAATAGCATTAAATGCTTTCACATTTTCCATGAGATTTTTTTGGGGATGTTCTGGAGTTGTATTTAGATTTAAATAAATTTTCTCTAGATTTTGTTCTTACATGGATTTGAATTTCAAAGTTTGCAAATCAAAGATTTAACAATGAAATTAAAATAGTATTCTTAAAGAACAAAATCCAAAAAAAACACAGAAAATATAAAAATTCAGAATAAAACCATAATTCTAAATTGCATTTTAACTTTATTTATTTTTATGTTTTTCCAGGCTATTACACTCGACAGCAGAGACATGGTGTGGACCAGGACAGAGCTCGAACAGGTATTACGGCGGAGTCGAGAGTATTGAACAGATTAAGCCTAACAACAACAAATTAATATGCTAGGTAATATTATTTTTGTCCTAGAAAAGCGTGGGTATTCGGCTAGTAGGGTTAAACGTTTTAATCTTGCTGCCTTTCCTCTTTCGATGTGTCTTCTACTACGTCCTTTAGCGCATGCAATCTCGCCCAAATGGATGACACGGCGTTTCATGCAACTATGGATCGGAATTACCACCGAATTGATGAATCGGCATTGGCTTGCATCAGTACTTCGTTGGTCCTGGTATTCTTTGATAGCAATTGCTTGAAAACAGGAAGTTCGATGGCCGCCGGTAGATTTTTTTAATAATAGAAGATAATATCTGTCGGCCTCTGTATTATAGGATACACACAGCCAACCGTTTATCACAATGTTATAGCAAAAAACTGTCAAAAATATGTCATCGAAATACTTAAAAGAAAGTTGCAACAAAGCATAAGAAACTTAAAATAGAAAGCCTCAGTCCGCACACAGCCTGTTACTAAATCGCCAACCATGCATGATTAAGAGATCCCTAACCACGATCTCTAGCCATCTACATGCTGATAACACCACCCCCAAGCATCCTAACGCTGAAGCATAGACCACGATTGCAACCAATTGGTGCAAATATAGATAACCTGCAACGGATTAGATATTTTTTCCTATAAAATACCACATCATTTCGACATAGCCAAATTGACCAACACAAAGTAGCAGCCCCGACCAAAATGTGAGCCCTTAATTCTTTCCCCAACACCAATAACCAATTCCCAAGCATATTGGTCATATTACTAGGAGGGTGTAGATTAGAAGCCGCTTGTATAACATGCCAAGCAAAACGAGTAAACTGTGAGTCAAAAAAAGAGATGATGAATAGTTTCCTCACTGTTACAAAAACAATATTTTTTGTTACCATTGTAATTTGTTTTACATAGGTTATCTTTAGTTAAAATCACCGCACGACATAAATACTAGAGAATTTTTTTTATTTTTAATGGCACTTCAAGCTTCCACAAATGTTGATTTATTACCGTGATATTTTGATGTACTAAGATTGTGTATATCAACTGAACAGAGAACTGTTCACTCTGATGGAGATTCTATCGAAAAGTATCCCGTTCTGGTGATAAGTGCCTATCAGCAATATTTGCAACAAGCTCATGCCTTGTTAGTAAATTATGTCCTGTAATGGCCCTACGAAAAGACACATTGAGTGGGATAGAACACATTACTTCAGTCACTATGGCATTTTTTCGAACAATGTTAAAAAGTCGAGAATATTTTGCACAGAGGGGGTTACTCCTAAGCCATACATCCTTCCAAAATCATATTTGGGATCCAATACGAAGTTGAAAAGACCCAAATCTAAATAAATGATGTTTGACTTTCATTAGGCCAGCCCAAAAAATGAGTCTCCTGGCTTCCTTTCTGCCTGAGAAACAGTATTATTCCCTAGATATTTCCTTCTGAGAAGAGTTTACCAGACACTATCATTATTTAGCATCTTGAAAAGCCATTTGTTAAGTAAACATATATTTTTGACACCAAGATCTTGAATGCCTATGCCACCTTGTTCCTTGGGTCGACATAAAATTTTCCACTTAACTAGTCTATACTTTTTTATGGTTGTCACTTTTCTAGAAAAATCTAGACCTGTAATAGTCCAACCGTGTCTATACTTTTTTTTATGGTTGTCACTTTGCTAGAAAAATCTAGATCTGTAATAGTTCAACCGTTTAAGCACCCCAAGTGGTATCTCAAAAAATGATAACATAAACATAGGTAAGCTACTAAGCACAGAATTTATAAGTACTAAATGACATCCATCAGACAAATGCTTGCCCTTTGTAGGATCAAGGATAACCGACTAGAGGGGGGTGAATAGGAGGTTTCTAAATTTTTTGATTCTAATTTGCAATTAATTAAAATACTAAGCTATAGAAGCAATAATTGCAAATTTACAATTATAATATCTAGGATCACTAAAATACTTTAGCAATTCAAGTAGAGCAATAAACAATTCTAAGCACAAGTGATCTACTCAATTTTGCTAGAAATGTAATTTAGCACAAGAACAACAAAGACAAATCACAAGAGAAAGAGAGGCAAGAATTTTATCCCGTGGTCTCAGAGACTTACCGGTCTCCCCTACTCCACGTCGAGGTGACTTGAACCACTTCAAGCCGGCTCCTCTTGCTTGAGCCTTCCTTGATCACTAGTGGTAGCTCTTCACCGCTCCGGTTAGGCGAGCTCGTTGCCTTCACAAATGATCGGGCCTTCTCACAATCTTCTTTGAGAAGATCACCGATCCCACACTCCTCCAAGCCGTCTAGGAGGCGGCAACCTCCAAGAGTAATGAACTTTGATGTTTGCTTGATGTGAATCAAGTGTTTAAATGGCTCAACCAATATTCTCACTTGAATGTAACTCAACTACTCCTCAAGAATGGATTTAATGCAATTTAGTAGAAAAGAAACACACTAGAGCTCAAGGATATGCAAATAGGAGTTCAAGCACCCACAAGAATGCTGCATTGGGGGTGTATTTATATCCCTCATCAATTGTGCTAGCCGTTGCTGCCAAACCCCTGAAAAATTCAGGGTGGCCGACACTACCGCCCATCTGAGGTCGGTACTGCCGGCCTTAGGTTCAACGGTCGACTGTAGACATTAAATGCACTGACAGATTAGCCGTTACCCTGAGGTCGACACTACCGCCCATGCTAGGCCGGTAGTGCCGGCCGAGCGGCAGTACCGCTCGCAAGAGTTCGGTAGTGCCGGTCGACCTTGCCTCAAAAACAACCCTCACTGAAAAAAGACTACCGCCCCTAGGGTCGGTACTGCCGGTCGAGCGACAGTACCGCCCTCAGTTGGTCGATAGTGCCGGCTGAGCTCTGATAAAGAACACTCCTCTCTGTAATATAAGTACCGGGCCTTCGGCTGGTACTGCCGACCTGAGCGGCAGTACCGCACTACCATGGGCGGTAGTGCCGGTCAAGTCTGGTCAAGGGTGTTTTACTTATTTCTTTTTGTCTCAATTTAAAATAAACAACTTTTGAATATTGATTGAGCCATTTTGCACTGAACACACATCAAACTACTAATCAAGAGTCCCTTTTAATAGTACGGCATCTATTCCAATAATTCGATCTTTCTTCAAAGACAAGAGAACTCCAAGATCGGTAAAAACTACAAAGAGTCTCTAATTTCATACCTTATCTCTTTAGCTCGATACATTGATCTTTTTTAGCCTCATTTTCATGCTTCATTGTTTTTCATAGCTAGGACCAACCTATTTTCAACCAAACTTGAAGAAACGGTTAGTCCCATAATCACGATTGTCATTAATTACCAAAACTAAAAATAATTTAGGGGCCTAGATGCTTTCAATCTCCCCTTTTTGGTAATTGATGACAACCTCAACATATATAAAGAGATGAAATTGGTTTTGAGTAAGCAACAATCAAGATGTATAGTATATTTAAGAATTTGTTTTAATAGAATTTGCTTCTTTGAAATGGAGAAGTGAACTTTAAGCATCGTCTTATTAAACTTCTAAAATTTGCTGTAAAGCTTCCCTTACGGATGCGCATATGAGTAGAGTAATGATTAAAGCATTCATTTAAAAAAAATGGCATGATTTCTTTTGAAAAATGGAATGTTTGGAATAACCAATCATGTGAACAAAAAATTTTGAAAACAAAATCATGAGACTAAAAACCACAAATATGAAATATTAAAGACACCCATTATCATCCAAGTTTAACAACCAACACACATAAACATATCCAAAAGACAACATCAAAGGTTCATTAGCTTTACATAGATATTTAGAACTTTAAACTAAAGCTAATCCTTATCCTTAGCCTTCACTTTGCCCTTGACTTCAATATTCAGTCTTCATCTATCTTTTCTTCTCTCCCCCTTTGGCATCAAGTACCAAAAAGAATGATCGTCTAGGAGGAAGGAAGGGGGGTGCCACTACCTCGGCCACGAACATGACATGCCCGAACAGAACAAGCTCATCTCTCAAGAAATCCACCTGCTCACTGACACTGTCCAGTCTGGCTCTATCTCTTGTACCAGAGCTCGAGTCTGAACCTGATACTCATGCCCCTCATCAAATCTGCGTGAGAAGTTTGAGGAGAGGACCGAGAACTGTGCCATCATGTCATTCCTCAAGGTGTCGATGCTAGCCAAGAAGGCATCCTGAGATGCGGAGTGAGAAGCATGAGGCATATCCTGAGGTATATCGGCAGAAACATCCTGAGCTTCCTGCTGCCGCCGCCGCTGTACTGGGTGACCAACCACCTGAGGAGGACCCTCGCTAGGCTTATATTGCTTATGGGCATAGCCTTGTCCTTTGTTGTAGCCGGTCTTTAGTAAGATAAGCTTCATGATGAAAGGGCTAAAGTAGATGCTCTTACCCCGTTCCCTCGCGGATTGAGCTATCTCTCTTATGATGAAATCCACCACATCAACTTCTCTCGATGCATTATTTTTTTTATTACATTCCAGGTAAATCCTCTAATATCATTAAAATTACCACTCTTGGGATGAATGGTAACTCTAACAATTCGGTTTACCAAGCTTGCCTGAGGAAGAAGTCCTGCCAGCTTCCCTGGCTTTCTCACATTTGCCGCCGGATCATAGAACTCCAATTGCTGTGCTATCCCAAGTGGCCTTTCATTGTGGATCTTGGGATAACCACTGTGATTGATCCCAAGAGCCTACTCAAATTCCTCTTTTGTGGCCATGTAGTCCCTGGAGCTTGTCATCCATGAGATTGAGTCGTAGGAGTCTGGGATATACAGGGTGGCATAGAACTGGCGAATAGCATCTTCAGCAAAATCACACCTTAAGGAAACAAGATGCAGCAGTCCTGCCCCATCAAACAACTCTGGCACACCAACGAATAGAGGTAACTTCCTTATGTGATTCCAATCCACCCATTTCTGATCGGCGAAGACTTTGTCCGAATAAATTTTATTGAAGACTTTTTCTTGAAATAAAGTGCGAAAGAACTTTTGCCAAGCAGATCTTGGCAGCCTGTATTGATTTGCCCCTCTTAAAGAGGTATACAGCGCCCCCTTGATTTGGCGGAGATCAACTTTGGGATCAAATCCTGTTAGACATTCCTCATCTGACATCTCCTCATCCTCATCTTCTTCCTCTCCCCCTTCATCCATGTAATTTTCATCATCTTCATTGTCATCATCATCACTAGAGCTAGAAACGACTTTCTTTCCTTTGATGTTTCGAGAACTTCCACCTCCTTGTTCCAGCTCTTTCTACACTAGTTTCCTTATTTCTTCATCATCCTTAGTGCAGGAAGCATCAAACCCACTGCTAGAATGCTGAGATGCAACACCTGCACCTCGAGTTGATTTCCTTATTTGCCCTCCACCACGAGGAGCCTTCGGTTGAGAGGGGTTTTTGGTTCGAGGCATGATTACTGACACAAGAGATAAATCAAGGATAAGCAAATATGCTAGGGTCTCAAAGCAATTCAAGTTTAGATAAAATTTTGCAAATATTCAGACTGAATAAGCCAAGAGCGGCAGTACCGTCCATGCAGGTTCGGTACTGCCGGCCATGAGCGGCACTACCGCTCTAGATAGGGCGGTACTGCTGGCCACATGAGAAGTCGGCACTACCGACCTAAAAACCGTTAATTGATTTAGATTTGGCACAGTTTTGATTAAAATGTGTTTCCTTGCTATCAATCTAAGCATCAATCAAAGATTTTGGCTCATTTTCACTAGACATTTGCAATATTACATCTAAACCCTAGTTTGCATGAAATTGAGACAAAGAGCACCAACCGAAATGAAAAGGAGTACAAATCCAGAGGAGATGAGTACCTTGAGATGAGAGGAATCGAATTTTCACCAAAAGAACCCCTTGAGATGGGAGATTTGATCTTTAGGAGGAAACTTGGAGAGAGAGAGGAGTTCTTGCTTGAGGAGGAGAGGTTGCATCAGCCAGGGCAATAAACAAGGAGGGTAACAGTTGGGAAGATTAAAACCGATCGCAATCGCAACACGCAAGACCACACGACATTCACCTATGACAGAGCGGCTCTATCATGAGTCTTGCCCGACTGCCACCTCAATTTCATTTGCAAATAGCTCTAACACATTTACCAAGAGGTAAAATATATTTATGAGTATTTCAACTTTATTCAAAAGATCAATAAGATAGTTTTCAAATAGTTTTTAATAAAATAGACTTATTTTGAGTAAGTAAAAGATGATTTTTGAAATCAAGTCATTTGTCAAAAGATGTAATACACATATAAAGGTGTACGACTCCCCCTTAATATGTATCTCATCAAAGAATTAACAAAAGTTAAATAAGATCAAATAAAATCCAATCATTTTGCACATGATCAAGCAACATTAGAGATATCTATGATATTTAATTCATTCCTCAATTTATAAAACCTTGCTTCATCTAAGGGTTTGGTGAGGATATCCGCTAATTGATCTTTGGTTCTAATGTGACTAATCACAATATCATCTTTGCTAACATGATCTCTTAATGGTGGCGAATATCTATATGTTTGGTTCTTGAATGTTGGACCTGGTTGTTAGCTATTTTAACGTCATTTTCATTGTCGCACAAAAGAGGCACATTTTTGAAATTAATACCATAATCCATTAAGGTTTGCCCCATCCACAACAATTGTGCACAACAACTACTAGCGGAAATATATTCAGCTTCGACGGTGGATAAAACTACAAAATTTTGTTTCTTGGAGAACCACGAAACGAGGGATCTACCTAGAAATTGACAACTTCGCGAGGTGCTTTTTCTATCCACTTTACAACCTGCATAATCCGAATCCAAATATCCAACTAAATCAAATTTAGCACCCTTAGGGTACCATAGCCCTATATTTGAGGAATACTTTAAATATCTTAGAATTCTCTTGATGGCTACTAAATGACATTCTTTAGGTGAAGCTTGAAAATGAGCACACATGCAAACACTAAACATGATATCGGGCTTAGATGCGGTGAGATAAAGTAAACTACTAATCATAGAACGATAAAGCTTTAAGTCTACCGGTTTACCTCCCTCATTTAGATCAAGATGCCCATTGGAAGCCATTGGAGTTTTGATAGGCTTGTCGTCTTCCATGCCAAACCTTTTGAGTAAATCTTTCATATACTTGGTTTGACTCACGAACGTTCTATTTTTGAGTTGTTTGATTTGAAGTCGAAGGAAGAAGCTCAATTCTTCAATCATGGACATTTCAAATTCTCTAGACATCATGTCACCAAATTCTTTGCAAAAATCTTTGTTAGTAGAACCATGATATCATCAACATAAATTTGACATACAAAGAAATCTCCGTTAATTATTTTTGTAAAGAGTGTTGTATCAACCTTCCTAATTTTGAACCCTTTTGATATGAGAAAATCTCTAAGTCGCTCGTACCATGCTCTAGGAGCTTGTTTGAGACCGTATAGCACCTTAAAGAGTTTATACACATGATTTGGATGTTTAGAGTTTTTAAAATCGGGAGGTTATTCTACAAATACTAATTCGGATATTTATCCATTTAAGAATGCACTCTTTACATCCATTTGAAATAGTTTGAGATCAAAGCAAGATGCAAAGGAAAGTAGAATTTTAATAGCTTCTAATCTAGCTACGGGTGCAAAAGTTTCACCAAAATTCAATCCTTCGATTTGTGTGAAACCTTGTGCCACTAATCTTGCCTTATTTCTTACCATAATACCATTCTCATCTTGCTTGTTTCGAAATACCCATTTAGTGTCAGTGACATTGTGATCCTTGGGTCTTTCGACTAGTGTCCATACATCATTACGAGCGAAGTTGTTGAGCTCTTCATGCATTGAGTTTATCCAATCCGGGTCATCTAGAGCTTCATCTATATGAGTAGGTTCAAAAGAAGACACAAAGGAGTAATGTTCATAGAAAGAAGCAATACGAGATCGAGTTTGAACACCCTTACTAACGTCACCCAAAATTTGATCTATTGGATGATCCTTGGAGAGTCCATGATGAATTCTTTGAGGTAGATGTTGAGCTTGTTAATCATTCTCCTTCTCATCCACATCTATAGGTTGAACTTGACTTGGCGTTGCGGAAGTAGAGGGTTCAACTTGAGTGGATGAAGGTTGATCATCTTTATCCTCCTTTGGTTTGATATCTCCAAGCGTCATGTTCTTCATTGCTTCTCTTAGTCCTTCATTACCTACATCATCAAAATTTTCTTGCCCTTCTTGAGAGCCGTTAGTTTCATCAAACTCAACATCGCAAGTTTTTTCAACAAAACCTTTATTTTTGTTAAAAACACGATATGCTTTACTATTAGATGAATAGCCAAGCAAGAAACCTTCGTCACAGCAACTTTGAAATTTTGAAAGCCGAACACCCTTTTTCAAAATATAGCACTTGCAACCGAAAACTCAAAAATAAGAAATGTTCAGTCTTCTTCCAATTAGAAGCTCATAGGAAGTCTTTTTCAAAAGACGATGCAAATAAAGTCTATTTGTTGCATGTCAAGCGGTATTAATGGTTTCCGCCCAAAAACTATCGGATGTGCCATACTCATCAAGCATAGTTCTTGCCATTTCGATTAGTGTTCAATTTTTCCGTTCTACAACTCCATTTTGCTATGGAGTGTAGGTAGCGGAAAGTTCATGCTTTATTCTAAGTTCATCACAATAATCTTCAATTCTTGTGTTTTTAAACTCGGAACCATTGTCACTACGGATTTTCTTAATTTTGAAATCGAATTCATTTTGAGCCCTTTTTGAAAAACTTTTGAAAATACCGAAGGTTTCGGATTTATCATCTAGGAAGAAAACCCAAGTATACCTTGAATAATCATCAACAATGACTAAACAATAAGAATTACCTCTGATGCTCTTATAGGTTGTCGGGCCAAACAAATCCATATGTAAGAGCTCTAATGGTCTAGATGTGGACATGATACTCTTTGAAGAATGAGAACTAGCCACTTGCTTGCCGGCTTGACAAGCACTACAAAGTCTATTTTTCTCAAACTTCACATCCTTCAAGCCCACAACTAAATCATCTTTAAAAAGCTTTTTGAGTTGGATCATCCCAGCATGAGCTAGTCTTCTATGCCATAACCATCCTAATGATGTTTTTGCAATCAAACATGTTTGGAGACATGACTCATTTGAGGTGAAATCAACTAGATACAAGTTACCAAATCTAAATCCTTTGAATACTAAAGAACTATCATTTTCTTTTGAAATGATTACGCCATTTTTAGAAAAAGTGCAAATAAGATCAAGATCACATATTTGAGTAACCGATAGCAAGTTGAAATTTAATGTTTCCACTAAAGAGACATTTAAAATAGAAAGATCATTTGAGATAGCAATTTTACCCAAACCTAATACCTTTCCCTTGCTATTATCGTCAAATGTGATCTTGTCGTTTTGCCCATTCCTACTTCAAAGGCGGTGAACATCTTCCGGTCACCGGTCATGTGTTGAGTGCATCCGCTATCCAACACCCAATGCTGTCCACCGGTCTTATAGTTCACCTACAAAAGAGAATCAAGCCTTTTTAGGTACCCAAATTTGTTTAGGTCCTTGGAGGTTAGTAACCAAGGCCTTGGGCACCCAAATAGCATTCTTCCTCCGGCCAAGTATAGGAGTGCCAACAAACTTAGCAATAATTTTACCAAAGCTATCTTTTTTAAGCACATAGCATGAATCATATACATTATTCTTGGGTGCCTTGCCTAAGAGACAATCATTGACTAAATGTCCTATGTTATGACATTTATAACAAAGCTTCCCATTTGGTTTAACAAAACGAGGAGCTTTGTTACTTGTTTTCTTGCCCTTCTTAGGAATGTACCCAAGACCTTCTTTATTGTAAGAACATCTTTAACTATTTAAAATTTTATTAAGAGTGTCTTTACCCTTAAAGCATCTATCTAAACTTTTGCTAAGTTTATCCACTTGTTCTTTAAGTTCATTATTTTCTGCCATTAAATTTGCATGACAAGAATTTAAGCTAGCACATGAAGTTGAAGGCATGTTAAGCAAATCATCACAAGAAGTTGATATGCTAGTTTTTGATATACAACATGAATTAATTTCTACCCTAGGCATATCATTTATAATGGTGCAACTAATGCCAACATCATTTTGAGGCCTTGAGTGTCTCTCGGCATGAAGAGTCTCATGAGCTTCCTTTAGCTCCTCATAAGAACCTTTGAGAGAAAGATATTCTTTTCTCAAATCTTTATGTTTAGACTTTTCTTTACCGAGATACTCATTTAAGTCTTCAAGCATGTCCATGAGCTCATCATAAGAGGGTTCATCATCATTTGTTTTTACCTTAAAATCTCCTTTTGTCATGAGACACAAAGAAGTGACGAATGATGAGGAAGCCTCCTTGATAGCAATGCCGGCGAGACCCTTCTTCTTTGAAGGTGTATCAACTTCGGAAGAGTCAGAGTCCGAATATTCTTCTTTAGAATCCCACTCTCCAATGTGAGCCTCGCCTTTTCCATCCTTATTAAACTTCTTGAAAAGCTTCTTCTTTCCATGAAAGAACTTCTTCTTAAACGACTTGTTCTTGTCGTCCTTCTTCTTGGGGCAATGAGAAGCAATATGTCCCTTCTCATCACACTCATGACACCGGATATTTGCATATCGGTTGGTGTTTGAGTATTGTCCCTTCTTGAATTTTTGAGGAGCACTTGCGCTAGAGCGCATCTTCATGAATCTCCTCATTCTTCTTACAAGGAGAGCCTAGATGCTTTCACCCTTCCAACTTCTCAATCGCTTTTCAAATCTTTCTTCTACCCCTTTCCACTCACTAATCCTCAGCTTTCTATAATAAATTGGTATGCCAAGATATTTGAAGGGAAAACTGCCCAACCCATAACCAAATAGTTGGGTATATTGAGCCTCGAAATCCTTAGCAGCACCAAAACAGAAGATTTCACTTTTGTGAAAATTGATTTTGAGACTAGAAAGTTGTTCAAATGCGCATAGCAATAACTTCATATTTTTGGCTAGTTTGAGATCATATTCCATAAATAATATGGTGTTATCTGCATATTGTAGGATGGATAACCCATCATCGACCATATGATGTACTACTCCACTGATCATCCTGTTCTTTTTACCACGGTCTAAGATAACTGCTAATATATCCACGACAATGTTAAATAATTTGGGGGATAAGGAATCACCCTCGTGGAGTCCTTTTCGGGTCTAAAAGTACAGGTGAAGGACCGAGATGGCGATCAGAGGGGGGTGAATGATCCCAAAACAAATTTTATCCCCCTAAGAAACCAAGCCAAAAACCTTAGAAATCAAATGGAAGTGAAGAATCAGTTTATCAGAACTTTCAACCTGAGGCTGGCACTACCGGGGGGGGGGGTACTATAGCGGTAGTGACAGAGTACTGTAGCTACAGGAAAAACAGGCTAATAAATAGTGATTCAACGCGGGTTCAAAAAGGAAAATTGAGAAATCTTTTGATCGACTGATCCAAACTCAATAAAACTTTGTGGAGACCTTCCTATGGATGTCAGGTACCTATTCCAACCCTTGATTGCAAGAACCTTTTTCAATTTTACGGAAGGACGCACAAGAACGGGTTCAAGAACAAAAACTTTCCCAACTAGCTCATGGGTTCTTGATGATCAAGATGATCCTAGATGCCTTCCCACATGTCATAGCAAGCTAGAACACAAGACAAGAACACCCAAAACCCAATCTTCAAAGATTGATCCTCTCATGAACAAAAATCGATTTCTTGTAAGAAAGAACACAAGACTTGCCTAGATGATTGGGATATGGTCTGAAGAAGACTCATCCATCAATCATACATCCTCAGCAAAAGATTCAAAAGAATTTATAAGGAGGGGAGGCAAATCCAACTTACATGAAAGTAAATTGTAAGAATGTAAATTCCTGAATTTAAAGACATAATGTAAATGCGAAAAGTAAATTCAGAATTGAGAGGAATGGATTAAACTTTCATTTCTGGAAGGGAGGTTTACAAATCCTCGCAACAAAGTGGGCAAAGCTCAAAAGAGCACAAGAACCTCTAAAACCTTCAAGAGGGGGAAGGCACCCCTACCCCTCTATTTATACTACTCTTGGGTCATCCTCCACCCTTGGATGAGTTTAAAACCCTAAGGCACACCATCAAGGGCTAGGATTGACCCACTCATACAGCCATGCAAGTCTAACCCAAAATCCAACAAGCAAATGGGTTCTCTTGCACGGGTTTAAAAGCGTATTAACTAGACCCGCTAACCTATCAACTAGACCAAGATCCAATGGCCCTCATTGATCCATACAACGCCTAGCTAGCATCTCATCATACCTTGTCTTCACAGCTTACCACGACTCCGTCTCCGATCATCTTCTGGCAATCCCCGATCGTCTGAACCTCTGGCGCACCTCGCCTAGTCCCGATCATCCTTCGCCTCACCATGATTTAGCTTCGTCGACCTGCAACCATAAAAAACAAGGAAACACATCACATAGCATTGCCCATAATTTTTAAAATTGAAATCCCACAAATTCACTTAAAGATCAGCACTACCGCTCCCTGGGGCCGGTAGTGCTGCTTTTGTTGGCACTACCGCTCCCCAGAGGCCAGTAGTGCCGCTCCCCTGAAATACCAAAAAACCCTCTCTCTGTAAAATAACTACCGCCTATTGGAGCCCGGTAGTGCTGCTTTTGTCGGCACTACCGCTCCCAGAGGCCGGTAGTGCCGCTCCAATAGACTCAACTTAAATTGCTTCAAATTTGAAAATCCAATTCAAATCAAACTCAAACCCAAGCACTTCATGCTAAAACACAGTCAATTACTCATTACCATCAAGGATAGACCTCCGCATGGTCTTTCAACGGGTCAATGTTATCATTGACCTTGATATCAAGACTTCCCCCGGTAACAAAATTCGCAACCCACGAAGACCACCGTGGTGAGTAGCCTTTCATCCTTAGATAAGACTTTTCAAATTCTACCTTAAAAATTACCCCATCCAATTTTTTCTTGTGCATCTCGTGAATTGTTTCATGAAGAATAATCATGCCATCCATTATGTTCCTACATGGTATGAAAGTTGTCTACGTAGGACGTACAACATTTTTGGCAACACCTGTGATTCTATTAGTGCCAACTTTAGTGAAAATTTTAAAGCTGACATTCAGAAGTGTATTTCCTTTACATCCTTATTCTTTGGCAAAAGCATGATAATTCCAAAATTTAGTTGAACAGAGGCAAGTCTCGAGTGTGTAAATCTTGGAACATTTCCATTAAATCATTTTTAATGACCTCCTAGAAGAACACTTGGTTAAATTCAGTCGAGAATCCGTCCAGTCTAGGTGCTTTGTTACGTTCCATTTGGAAAATTCCCTCCCTCGCCTCCTTCTCAGTGAACGCCGTGAGGATATCGTTCTCTAGTGTTGAAAGTTGAGGTATATCATCCCAATGAGATTCAATCATAGAAAATTGATTGCAACCGGTGGTCCAAAAAGACCTTTATAACATTTGGTTATGTATTGTTTAAAGTGTACATCCCCAACTATTATTCTCTCATCTTGCTCGAGCTGGAAAATTCGTTGTTTCCTATGCTTTCCATTTGCTGCCAAATGGAAGTATTTGGTGTTGTTATCACCCTTGAGGATATGTTTCACTTTCGCTCTTTGGTACCACTTAATTTCCTCCTCACGTAACAACTGGGTAAACCTCTCAGCAGAGCGCTGTTTAGGATTAATATCCTCATTAGAAAGCCCAGTAAGTTCTGATTTTTTTATCGATTTCGTCAATAATATGAAGTAACTCTCTCTTTTCTTTAATTCCTGCAAGTTCCACTAGTGTTCTTAGCCTAGCCCCTTTATTTTTGCCCAAGACTTCTGATCTTAAATTGCCATCTAGCAATGGATGTACTCCCCCTGTGCTCATTGTGCCAACATGTCGACACCATTTCAAAGAAGCCTTCCCTGGATAACCACCCAAGCTCAAATTTGAACACTGGCTGATTCCCCGTGTGAAAAGCTGCTCTAGTATTGAGCAAAAGCGGAGTATGATCAGAAAGAGATCTATCGAGGGCATTAACAGTAACTAAAGGAAACTTTTGTTCTCATTCCGTGCTCATTAGCACCCGGCCAAGCTTCTCAAATGTAGGAGTTTCCAAGGTATTTGCCTACGTAAACCTACAGCCAGATAATTCAATTTCTCGCAAATATAAGCTATCAATGACAACATTGAATAAGAAAGGCCATCGGGGATCAAAATTATTATTATTCTTCTCATCTTATCACCTGATTATATTGAAATCACCCCCTATCAATATAAGTAATGATTCCTTGTTGCAAACATGAACTAATTCAATTAAAAAATTTCTTTTAGATGAGGCTGTGTTGCACCATAAATAGCCACTAGAATCCATTGAAAGCCATCATTCTTATTTCTCAAGTGGAACTTCACATAGAAGTCTCCATCAATGAAGCCAATATCAAAAGATGTCAAATTGACCCCCCATGAGGATCCCCCCAGATTGCCCACGAGACGACATACAATGCCATAGAAAGTCTCTTGGACCACCAAGATGTCTTAGGCTAGAGGTAGAAAACTCACTCTTGCCTGTTTCAAGAAATACAACAAAATTAATATGTTGCTCCTTGACTAAATCTGAAATGAATTTGAATTTAGCCAAGTCGCCAAGACCTCTGCTATTCTAAAAGATACCTTTCATCTATGTTTTTTTAATCTTTGGTGGGCTACCCCTCGGAGGCTTTGTCATATATAGATCACTACATAAGTGATCATTGTCATTGTTCAGCTTCTCATCTAATAAATCACTACATAAGTGATTGAGAGTAGTAGTATCAAGAGAATCTTGATCTACATCATATGTAACAAGATGAGCATTGCGATGTTTAAGCGGTTTTTCCATAGAAACTTTCATACGATCCACTTCTATGCTCTTTATCAGTTTAATCGAGTTGGCAACACCATTCTTAGTTTTACCAACAGAAATACCAACATTAAGCAAGGATGAAGATATATGAGTACCGGAAAAAGAGAGAAAGGAATTGTTAAGAATACCTTGAGGAACTTCCAAGTTGCGAATAGAAGCCTTATGCTTAGCCTTCTCCATGGTATCCAGATCTGCTAGCACCACCCCACCAGGCACGACAGGGATGTTTAGCCTCCCACACCTGCGCAATCCCGTCGACAGAGAATCTGAAGAAGGGAAGATAACAAGAGGTCCCTCAACGCGAGCATAGGACACAAGAGATTCAACCCCTCCATCCATAGCCAAATTGAAATTGAAGCCACCTGTAGGAAAGAGATTTCCATATGAATCGGATCCCCCCTGTGTATCCTCCAATTCGGCAGCAACTTCCAAACCATCGACACCCTTGTGATCATCAACAACACCATTGCTCACTTCCTGACCGGCTGCATCCACTAAATGATCAGCAACATTGTTTTTATCAGCATCAACATAAATATCATCCAGATCGGCTGCATCCTCCAAGTCAGATTGCGGCATGGCATTGCTCTTTCCTGACCAACTGCATCTACCAAAGCCACCATACGGTCAGCAATCTCCCACCTGGCTGCATCCTTCAAATGATCAACACCATTTTTTTTATTAGCATCAACATTAAAATCATCCAGACCGGCTGCATCCTCCAAGTCAGTCCTCTTATCACATTGCGGCAGGGCTATAGATAATGGCTCCAATCCATTAGCCTCCTCCCTCACCATTGGTTCTGACAAACACCCCGGAGAGGCCACATGAGTCTGAAAGAATTGAACCTCGATAATCTGTGCTGATTGCATTGAAACATCATGAGCTATAGGGTGTTGAGCAGTAGATGACCCATCTTTAGTTGTCTTAGTCCTCTTACTGTCCCTATCCTACATTTCCTCATCCTTATCCATCTGTTTCTTACCTTTTCCATGATCTTCTCTATCAGGCTGATCCAGATTATCCTGACCCACTTGATCCTTGTTCTCCACCACGAAAATAATCTCATAGAGAGCATCCCCAACACAAATATCTATGCTATCAGAAACAAGTTGTGCATCTGTCACAGCAACATGCAAACGCACAATACCCTTTTTTCACATAGACACCATATCAACAAATTGTGTGGCACCAATGATGGAACCCACTGCATACAATGACAAGTAGTCACGAATCTCATAAGGGACTCCATAAACCTGCACCCAAATTTTTTGAACGAATCTCATAAGGGACTCCATAAACCTGCACCCAAATTTTTTGAAGTTGAAGTTTGGCATCCGCTTTTGGAGAAGATTCCTCAAAAAACATGACCACCCCATCCTAATTTTTCACCTTTACCTCCCCAATACTTGTCAAATGCAACAATTCAATCTTGGATGGAAAAGGTACCAAGAAAGAATTCTAACCATGCTCTTTGACCTCTCGTTGCCATTTAATAGGAATCACCTTTTGAAGCTCCTCGCGCATCCTATTAGTAAACCATTGACTCCCCACAATACGAACCAAAGCCATCTTGTTGTTACTATGGGGTTTCTTATTTCTTGAAAAAGGAATTTGATAAAACCCGTGACCATCCGCTGCATAACCACATAGGTTTGCAGTAGGCTTTGGTAATTTTAGGGCACTTGTTGCCAATGTGTTGATCACTCTCATAAATATCACAAGACACTACAGCTTGGCGGTTCGAGTTAGAGTGCCCTTTTTCTGACATCAAGAACACAAGAGAATGGCATGATCAATAACCTCCGAAGTCTTCGGACCAGGGTTCACAAAACCGCGGTAAACCGCTCGGTTTTTGCGATTTTTGACCATACCGCTCCGGTTCGAGATCCAAAACTGCTCGGTAAACCGGTCTAATAAAAAAAATTAAAAATTTTGAAAAAAATTATGCTTTGAAAACCACTCGAAAACCGTTGAAAAACAGCTCAAAACCTTTTTAGGAACATTCAATTGGTTGGTTGGTTTTTGTTGAAAATCGAACGGTTTTTGATTTTTTTCAAATTTTTTTTTATTTCTTAACCCTTCGGTTTCTGACGGTCTTTGAGTGTTTTTTCTAGCGGTTTTCGCGGTTGTGGTTTTTACGGTTTTTTACAGTTTCAATTTTGTGAACCCTGCTTCGGACTGTGGAAGATTGAACCTCTAACCCGTTTGGTGCCCGCTGCACTGAGCCTTCCACAACAGGTTGCATATCTGTCATGAGAGTCACCATCTTTCTATCAGATGCACCACGGTCATGCCCACCATGCCCACGGCCACCAAAAAAATGTCTTCCACCAGAGCGTCCTCGGCCACGGCCATTGATCTGCGGTTGCCAGCGAGATCGACCACGATTGTGTGCACCCCCAGCGCCACCTCCTGGTCCTCCCTGCCCCACGTTGCCACCAGGAGCGGACACCTAGCGACCTCTGCCAGCACCATCCATCGAAGATTGTTAGCGAAGAACTGAAGCAAATGATCTTCTATCCCCCGTTGTTGTGCCACGCCACAATCGCTGGTCCTTCCAGGTACGGGAGAATAGAGTTGCCAAACCACCTGAAGTCCTGATTTTCGTGGACCCTTGCTGACACAAGGATCGCAGGAACCCACCGGAAGACCTGATTTCAGATGATTAAGCCTTGGCTGTGAGCCCTTGCAGACCCAAGGAAGGAGATCGCAGGCTATCTGGAAGTTTTGGAAATTTATCTTGACTGTCCATAACAGTAGTCTCCTTGAATTGTGCCTGGACAATAGATGATGATCCAGATTGCTGTTGCTGATCCGGCACCTTGAGCAAAGGAGGACGGACCGGTTTGCTATTGCTGATCCGAATAGCATTTGCCAGCGCATCTCCGAACGTCAGCAAAGGTGATACTCGAGGCGCCGGCAATGGACCCTGCCATGGCGGCGTGGCAGAAGTTACCAGCCGACCAGGAGATCGCACCGTCGTCGGAGAAACAAATTTGTCAACAACAGATGCCAATTCAGTCACCGAATAGCCTGCATCTAGGGCTTCTTGAACCAGCTGTGAATGCGTCATGAAGACATATGTAACATCATCAACAACGCTAACATCAGAAGCCTTCGAATGTCAGAGCAAAATATACCGAAACTCAGCTTTGTCAGATCTTGCAAAGAAACCCGTGCGGTGTTTCCATGTTTTTCTTTTCTACAGTTGTACAAATATTAAAGCATAGATGGTGATTACTTATCCCTTCACTTGCTTTAAGATTTGTGTAACTTTTATTAGGAGAGAAAACATTGAAGCACTGCTCTTGAACTGGATATGGATAAGAAAACTGCCCCAGCACCTGTGAAAATAATTGAGAATCGCCGGCCAAAAGCCAATATGGAGTCCACCGGAATTTCGCCGGATGCTGCTGCCAGCAGACAGACTGAAGGAACACCGGACGCTTTGCCGGACGGAGAATGGCGCCGCCTTCCAAATACCTGGAAGAGGATGAGTTGGAGATCGAGACGCCGCTGCCCAAGCGTCCGACCAAGTCTGGGGCCCGAGGCCTGAAGGGGAAGCCGGCAGGATCTCGGCGGCGGCGTCCTCCTCTAAATCAAACCTGGCCCGGCTACTTCGTACTTCAGGAATCAAGAGACCACATCACAAGTAATTACAAGCGACTTGAGAAGATTCAAAATAAGATAAATGAAGAGGCATAGGGTACATTATACATATACGAGAAATATCATAAAGAGAAAGAGTTATGCGATCTACATATTATCTATGTTCTAATTTTATGTTTATACAATTTTGATTTGTCAACAGTGACTTTGATATATAATACAATGACTGATTGTGTGATATTCTTTCCTACCTTAGGGAACTTTAAACTTTCTTTTTGATCAGCTGCTAACGACGGTTCGAGATGAATAAGAGTTATTTTGAGCCAGCTGTTGTCAAAAGTTGCCGATAGGTTGATAGCTTTTTTTTTGGGAATCTATATGGACCAAGTCTGCAAAGAGATTACCTAAGCTCTTTTCACACGGATTTGTCTAGCCTTCATCCGGATGTTTTATTTCTTACAAACATTCAAATTTTAGACCTTTAGATCAAAGTATCAAATAATCCATCAAAACACAATCCCACCTCCCTTCACGTCTTACGGATCTCACCGCAGATCCAATGCTCTAAAATTTGGATGTATTTTTGCTAAGAAAACACCCGGGTGATGTTTATCAAAACCCTTCTTTGTAATTAGATTGTTACCATGAAAATTGCTTTATTTTTCTTAAGTCATGGGAGTAATTAATGGAGGCAACAAATGCTTTGAGTCTGAGCAATTTTATACATCACTTTTTTATCTAAATTTTGGAGCAAAGTTTTTTAAGGAACATACTCTTATCTAACCAATTAATCTAGAGTACAGCTGATGATAGCAGCTAGAGATTAAGAAAGGTACTCCCTCCATTGATAAATAAGGCCTATAGTTTGAATGATCTTGTTGAAAAATATAAGACGTGCATGTAGATTTAATGAGCCTTTCCACTTGTACTCCTATTTATTCTCTCTCAACTATATGCATTTATTCATTATCTCTTATCTTCCAAGACAATTAAGAGGGATATATAAGTCATTTCCTCTCATGTTTTTCTCAATTTCACCACAACCTTAATCCTTGTGCAAAGTCAAAATACGCCTTATATTTATCAACGGAGGGAGTACCTTCCTAGCTTTGAGGCTACAAAATCCTACAATAATCCATAAAAAAAAAGAAATTCTCTCGTTAATCAAGATAAAAAAAATCTATTTGACTTACCTATGCAAATAAACTATTATATATTAACAATTTTAGTTTTAAATATAGCTAGGCACATACGCTGGCCACCCAGCTAGTTATTAGTATATCAGAAGTGCCAGAGTATGATCATGTGTACGTATGTTCAGACTTAGTTTATGACCTTACATCAATAACTTAATTCTAAGAACAAACTGAGCTCTGATTAGTGACAAGATAGTATTTAGGACAGCACATTGAATTGACGTATGGTGTTAAAGATCCTTAAAAACATGCGCCAAGGCTCTTTGATTCGCAGGAACGAAAAAAACGTAGAATATATATATATATATAAAACATGAACAGGATAGGATGGTGGGTGCCAAACAAAGAATTAAAAACAGAGCAATCTTGTAGGATTAGTTGTTTGATTCGTAGGTAGAGGAAACACAAAAATTCTAAAATGAACAGTAATATAACATATTATCACCTGATTTACCAACATCATATAAATGAAACCTTCGTGTGTTGACCACTTACAGGTCGCCCCAAGCCTCCCAACTATTCATCTTCTTATCCCCACCCCACTCTAAGAGAGTGGCAACAGAAGGATCGAGCCATCGATGGCGGCGGAGACTGTCGGCGCTAGTTCAGTGAAGGATCGAAAATAGCGATCAGAGGAGGATGAATTATCACAAATAATTTTTCTTCCAAAAGAACCAATCAAAACCTCACTTGATCAAATATGAACGGGAATAGAATTTTTTAGAGAAAATTCGTCTAGAGCGGTAGTACCGGACGAATAATAAAAACATGTTAAACAGGGAAATCAGTACGATTTCAAAAGCAAAAATAGTGTAACTTTTGATCTGCTGATCCAAATCCTTTGAAACTTTACATGCGTCTTCCTAGTGATGTCAAGAACCTATTCCAACCATCAATCACAAAGATTGACGTCAAAGTTCTGATCTTTTTCAAATTTAACGAAGGATGCACCAAAACCGGGTCAAAGCCATGAACTTCACCCTGAGCTTGCTCGTGGGGATTTGATGATCAAGATGATCTCTCATATGTCACAGCAAGCAAGAACATCAAAGAAATAACCATAAACATGCAAGAACAAGATCTAGCACTAATTCTTCCTACTCAAGCCAAAAACCGATTTCTTGATAAAACTTTGATGATCGAGTTGAAGATTGCCTAGATGATTGGGATATAATCTACTGAGGATTCATCTATCAATCATTCATCCTTAGCAACCCAAGATCAAGAAATAAACCAAATAGAGAGATTAAAACTCAAGAAGGGAAAGAGTCAAAACTAGAGCAAAATCTTAGCACGAATTTGATTTCTATTTCATCTCAAGAAGAATGGTCACAAAGCCTTTTAAAAGAGAGCAAAGCTCTCAAGGAGCACCCACACACACAAAAACTCTCCTCTCTTCTCTAGAAGGTCACTTCTCTCAAAACCCTAAATCCCTTAGTGTTACTTCCCTCTACATCTCAAGTCCTTATGTAGAGGAGAAAACCCTAACCTAAACTCTAAGTGGATACCATCCACACTCAACATGGGATAACCCACTAACCCAATATATAACGGGTTTTACATACTCACACGCACGTTTCTCAAAACACCTCTTTCCATGACGCTTCAAACAGCTCCACGAGCATGAATTCGCGTCATACCCTCTTTGGCTTGGCCTAAACCACTTACGCCAGCACTATGGTTTTTAAAACCGCCTCAATCTACGGTAATTGGCAAATTACCATTTTCCCCACTATCGGTCTTTTCCTTCAACTAGAAGCATCGCCCATGCTTCGTTACCTTTCATGTGGCCTCAATGACTTGCCGCCAAGTCTCTCACACGTTTAGGCTCCCCTGAACCGTCCTTGCTTGCAAATAGGCCCAAGTCATTTAGCACACCACATGTCCTTGTCCGCTTGACCATGGCGGCCCAGGTTTCCTTGACCGTTCTAGACCTCGGCTCATCCCTAAGCATAATCCCGGTCCACCTTGCCGTTGCCTGCCATGACCATCACCAGTAGCTCACGCTCTACTCTCCTTGTCTTCCCGGCTTGTAGCAACTCCTCGGCCTCAATCATCTTTCGGCGTCACCTAGACCGTCTGGACCATAGCTCTCCAAGCCTAGTCCTGATCTCCTCTGCCTCGCCATGACGTAGCATCGAAGTCCTGTAACCAACACAGACAAGCAAACACGTCACATAGCATTGCTCAACAAAATATGCAATAAACATCACTTAAACACACTTGTCAAATCACAAAATTTTTGCTCTAGAAAATAACTACCGCTTCATACGGCCGATAGTAACTCCTGGCCAGTACTACCATCATTACAGGTCGGTAGTACCGTCGGCCGGTACTACCTCCATTCAAGGGCCGGTAGTATCGCAGGCTGGCACTACCACATTTCCAATGCCAGTATTACCGCCTTAAATGAGTCCGGAAAAACGACTCTCACTAGAAAATAACTATCGCCATCCTCAGGTCGATAGCATCGTAGGGTCGGTAGTACCGCCCCAGGGGCCAGTAGTACCGCCCTTAACTAACAACACCTCAAATTGCTTCGAGACCCACTACTACCACCCTTAACCGATAACACCTCAAAATTTTTTTATTAGCTTGAGAATTTTGATTGTCTTTCTCTTTACTTATCTATCTATCAATCTATCTGTATCTATACTAATTGGAGGCCCTCCTAGAAGCCCCCACGTTAATCAGGAATGTAAAAGGCTAGAAATTCCCACATTAATCAAAGAAAAAGAAAAAAAAGCTAGAAATTTGCACATTAATAAAAGAAAAAGGAAAACATCTGGACCGTTAAATTCCCTTGATTGATATAATCTAAGGCAAAGACTAGATATTGTGTATATGGAGTATGTATAGGAAGGTATCTAGTGTATGCTAGAGATGGATCGGCTGTGTGCAAAGATATTCCCAAAGATATTGTGTGTATGGAGTGTTTGTATAGGAAGGTATGTCGTGTATAACAAAAATTTTGCTGCTTAACATGAATACGTCCATGATATGGACTTGGTGCTAGAGATGGATCAGCTGTGCGCAAAGATTCCAAAAGATATTGTGTATATGGAGTATGTATTGGGAGGTATCTCGTGTGTAACAAAACTTTTGCTGCCCAACATGAATACGTCCGTGATATGGACTTTGGTGCTAGAGATGGATCGGCTGTGTGCAAAGATTCCAAAAGGAATAATTAGCTGGAGGCTAATCGTACGTAGAGAATCATTAAGGTTAAAACAGAAAAAGAAATTTAGGATTAAATGACCATTTCATGTACACCAAAGCAAGGTGTGAAGCTGAAGTTGAAGGACTAAAACCAAACCTGTCCATGTATACATGAGTTTGAATTGAACCGATGTAGGAGTGTTATACGTACATGAAGCTGTGTAGTATGCTAATAAATAGTCCGAAACATGGATGAACCAGGATATACAGAGAGAGGCCAAGCTACGGCAGGTGCATTTGCCTTTGGCGAGGTGAAAAATTTTTAAGAAAAAAGTGCCAAGAAGTTAGATCTCCAAAAGATTCGATTGTCAGTAAAATATTGAGAAAAGATTTAGAGATGAAATACATTTAGTTATAACGGGAAAATTGAGAAATTAGGATATGAATTCAAATAGGTAAGAAAATTTATATTAAATGTGGATTATATAAAACTAAAAATTGTGAGTTGTGTATCCAGAGGAGAAACCCTAGCCTTAGGTAGGGCTAGAAAAAAAACTCGTTGGTGGGCTCGTTGGTTTGGTTCAAAATTACTTCAATTACTTAAAAAACCACAATCAATTTCGAATGAAATTGGATTTTGCTCTGGCTCGGCTTGGCTCGTTGACTCGATTCTAAAAATACTTCCAAACTGTAAATAAAATGATATTAAATCAAACTATGTTAATTTTTAAAAAAACTTAAAAAAAATAAGAACCCCTAACTTAGGTGAGGCATGGGGAAGCCGAGCGGCTACGCGACAAGCCGCGTGGGACTAGGAATCTGGCGACCGTCGACGCGCAGGTAAGCCGGCCAGGTGGCCGGGGAGTACTGCTATGCAGCCGGCATGGACGTGGCGAGCGGCGAGATAACGTTTGGCGGCAGGGCAGTCGTGTATGTTCTCGCGTAGTGGCGTATCTGCCTGATTTTACACTCGTGGATGCTTGTTTATCACTGACACGTGGGAGCGGCGCACGCCGCGACGCGCAAGCCGTAATGTGAAACTCGGGCCTTCCCACGAAGAGAAGGATCCAATGTGTTTTTTAAAAACCTCCATGATGAATTGTATAATTTTCGCAACGCGCGTTGTAATTTTGAAAAATTTCCGGAACTCTGGGATAAATTTTATGTAATCTTAGAAAGATTTCGAGATTCGGGAATAATTTTTTCTCGGCGGTATTTCCTGAAAACCAAGGCCTTACTGCGAAGTAAGGAACCTAGAAGTAATTTTAAAAATCTCTGGGAAAAAACTAGGCTAATATGTAATTTTAGAAAGTTTCGTGCGGCCTTCCACCTAGAACCACGTGTTAAAACAAAATTTGGAAGTTCTGGAGGCCTCCTGAAAAAAAAGACTAATATGTCTTTGCACACCTGCAAAAAAGACTAATCTGTAATTTCTAAAAAAGTTTGGGTGTTTAAAACAAAATTTGGAAGTTCCGAAGGCCTATGAAAAAAAGACTAATATGTCTTTGTACACCTGGAAAAAAATGACTAATATGTAATTTATGAAAAAGTTAGGCCTTTTTCAAAAAAAAACATAGTTGCGGATCTTCCAACAAAAAAAGGACCAAATCGTAATTCCGTAAAACCTCGGTCGCCTTTTCCACAGAAAAAATAAAATTTCATGGGGACTTTCCGCATAAAAAAGGACCTAAAATATACAAAAATAGACTAATCTGTAATTTCTTAAAAGCTCGGGCGTCTTTCCGCAAAAAACCAAAAGTTTCAAGGGCCTTCTCATAAAAAAGAGGGGCTCCGATGTAATTCAGGAGCACCTCGGGGGCCTTCCTGGAAAAAAGTGCGCATATAGCGCACATATAGCGCACACACCATGCTATTCACTCCGCGGTGCTCGCCGCCACGCAGACCGACGCCATTTCATGATGTTTCGTTAGTGTTTGCACCAAAATTTGGCAAGATATGGTCAAGTTATCAGGTTAAGGATCAAGAAATATTTTGGCCGATATCGGATAAGAAAAAAGAATTCAAGTATGGATTGCGACTGATATTGGTCTAAATAAGAAGAGTACTGTCCGAGTTGAAGGCGATACAGATCATTGTGAATAGCGTGTCAAAGGAGGATACGATTAGCTAATCTTCTATAAAAGATGGCCAGGGGAGTGCGAAGATACAACAACACAATACAATCAATCAACTTGCATTACTTTCACTTTTCTATTGACTAGGAGTAGCCTCTGTAATTTAGATTCCCCTTTGTAATCTGATTTGATCAATAAAGTTGCGCATCGCCGATTGTTGATCACCTTCGATTACGCCAATTAGGTTTGATTTTCTTCGATCTTGTTGTGCATCGCCTTTTTCGAAAAAGATCTACCTCTTATCATCTGATTAATCCTAATCGACTAATTAGACTTATCGTTACCCTAGATTTGATCGGTTTTCTACCTATTTAGATCTTTGCCGATTGTTTTGCTAGATCTGCTTTGAGAGTATTTTATCTTACCGATTGCAGGATCAAATCGGTTGGCACGTCTCGAACCTTAGAACCCAGCGTTCGTCACGTGTGTTGAGGCCGATTAATCCTTCATCATATTTTTTGTGCCAACAATTAGGTTTATGGCTAATTTTCATTAGGTTTTATAGTGTTTCATGATGTTTCATGGATAAGTTTTATAATGTTTCACATATAAGTTTCATTAGTTTTTATATTGTTGCATCAGCATAATTTAATTTCCTTAGCTCTTAATAGTTTTCACGGCTAAGTTTCAATAGATTTCATTTTGTTTTTAAACTAGGTTTCATGATAAAGTTTTGCATGGTTTCGTGAGTTTCAGGAGGTTATGATTAAGTTACATGACGTTCTCAGATAGGTTTCATGATTAAATTTCATCAGGTTGTTTGAGATTTAGGAGGTTCACAGATATATTTCATGACATTTCACGAATAAGTTTCATGATATTTCACAGATAAGTTTCATTAGGTTTTATAGTGTTCCATCGTCATAATTTAGTTTTATGAGCTCTTAATAGCTCTCACGACTTAGTTTCAATAGATTTCATTCAAATTTTTAAACTTGTTGGATCTCTCTGAAATGTTTGAAGTTGGTTTTTAGAAACTCAGTTGAGATTCTTCTTAAACTCGTCTTTAATTAAGTTTCAGATCTGAAACTTGACATAACATATTTTTTTAGATTGAAACCGATTGAATTTTTTTGGAAATGTGTTGAAACCATATGAAACATGTGAAACATACTTTGAAACTTTAGAGTTTGCCTTTTTGAAACTTAGTTGAAATTATTCTGAAACTTGTTTTTTTAATCAAGTTGCAATTCATTTGAAACCCATCAAAATTTATTTAAACATGCTGAAACCTTTATTAAACTAGTTTGAAACTTTTATGAAACCTGCATAACGTGCTCCAAAGTTTTGAAGTTAGTCTCTTGATACTTAGCTAAAATTCTTTTGAATCTCGTTTTAAATCAAGTTTCAGATTTGAAACTGGACGAAACTTGTAGTTTCATATTAAAAACTCATTGAAATTTATTGAGATGTGCTGAAATATTTATAAAATGCGTTTGAAACTCTTATGAAACCTATGAAACGTAGTGAAATGTCTTGAAACCTAGTGAAACATAACTATGCCGTTGAAAACGAGTCCAAGGATATAGTGTTGGATAGTTGTACTCTTTATTATTAGCTTGAGAATTTTAATTATCTTTCTCTTTACTTATTTTGCATAATGAGAGAACTCATGTGGAGTCAGAGAATTAGAGAAAACAACTACGCGGTGAATGACAAGTGTTAATAGAAGAACTAGGAATCTTCCGAAAAAATAGAACTAGGGGCTAAACAAAAAGTAGTATGTTTGCTATGATTAATCCTGTTATGCATGGTTAACAACTTCAAACCAATCAAAGTATCAATTCATTTTATGCTTTCTTGAATTCAAGCCTCTATTCACTAATAATAGTATAAAGTTTGATTGCATTAGACTATATTTGCTATGTTTATTTCAACTTAGCTTAGCTCTATAAGTCCTTCCTTAATTTTTATCTATTGACAACAAGTATAGATTGATGTGATGGTAACCACTAGCTAGAGCAAAGTGACTTCTTCGTGCTGCAATTGCGTACCAAACTGCCAATATCACGCATTTGATCTGTCTCTTGTTCTTTTTCGTACAAAATAGATGCTACACGTATTCCTTTTCGAAAGAGGAAACGCAGACAGGTAACACAGAATGCATTTCAGAGTGCGATCCATCTAAGGCTCTGATCATCTTATCTTAGTTCCTTTCATGCATGATTTGTCCTGTTAATTTAGCTGTAGTTATGTAAGACATCTACAACTTATCCCCTTCAAAATATCTCTCATGGCCAATCAACTCAAACTCAATCCTATATATTTATGTTTGTCCATAAGATTGGAAATGAAATTTCCACGTTCCAAACTGCGCCGTTGGCTACAGGAGTATATGAGAACTAAGTACGAACCCAAAATGCGACTAACTTTTAAATCAGTACTAAGTACGAACCCAAAATGCGACTAACTTTTAAATCAGTACCAGCAAGCGCCTTAGTAATTAGGCTCTATTTATTGTATTTCTGGATCGCAACAATCTGGAGGGAACAGTTAAAAATCGTTGTCTTTGTGGAGAAGAACCTGTACCACCTTTGAACTTAATTTGCTTCCTATTGAAAAACAGAGCTAATTAAAGATTTAGCCCTAGATCCCCAAAGAATATAACTCATGGACGCATCGGAACAAAGCCGGTCCACACCACAAACACGGATCTAAGCCAAAAAGCCAGCTAATTAACTACACGTTACTACCTTACAATCTTACATAGGTCTATAATACATAGCCACACATGGCTAATTAGTTCATTAATCAACTAATCAGCTCTTAATTTATGGATCAAATCACAATTAACGTAGAACTGTTTCCATCGTGAACGCGTGCAAACCTCCCACTGGGTCCCACGCCGGGCGCAAGCATGGCACCTTTTTTGTACACCACACATAGTTTTTACTATATTCGAAAGATATCACGAGATACCATTAAATTACGTTAAGTTTTTGTACTCTTGGTATCTCTGCACTTTATTTTCTTTATCTCTCGGTACTAGCTTCATGTAAATTTTGGTATATCTGTGGATAGATTAGATGTTAAAATTTACATTAAGCTAGCATGAGAGGTACCTCTTTAAGGATGGTCTAATCCACACCTTAATTAACAATCTACGTCCTAATCCACTCCGATTAGATTCCACAGGAGATCGTACACACACAACCAGGCCCCACGTTTCAGTCAGACACTACAGATACAGAGCCAGTCCTGTTGTGCTTTCGTGAAGTCAAGAACTTGGCGCCAATGTGTAACGGCTGCGCGTGGCTAGCCCAACGGCAGTTAGGCAGATAGAAATCTTCGCATATCTGGCACTCTGTATTTTTTTTCTTCAAATATAACCCTTTCATATATGTATTTGTAAATTTGGTCCCCTCTCTTATTGTGGAAAACGCAACAGATGACACATATCTCTTGCCGTGGCTGGAGAGCACATAAACTAGCCGATGCCCTGGGAGCTCAGCCAACAGCGGGAGCAACGTGGCCCACTGTGGCATGATGCCTTCCGCGCTATCTTGGCGTGACAACGATGAGGCATTTGCACTACCACAGCTCCTCTCACGCTCCCCTAGCGCCTCCTCCCGTACTTGTTCGCTCTACCGTGGCGCCAGGCAGCTTCTGTGCACCTCGGACACGGTAGGGGATATATTGCCTGCTATGCCTTCTATGTGGTGGGAGAAGGCTAAATTTACAAATACATACATAGAAAAGCTAGATTTGAAAAAAAAATACATAATTATTTCAAGACGCCTATTTCCCCCTCCTTTAAAAGCCCAGCCGGTGTAGCAAACGTTGCTATCACCAAGCATTTGCCTCCGATGTGAGCTTGAGCTCCAGCACTACACGCGCTCTCATGGCAGCCGCGCCAATCTCCGTCTTCGTCTTCAGCTTCCTCTTCTTCCCCCTCCTCCACGGGCTAAGCACGACTCTTTCAGCCAGTGGCGGGTCAGATGACCGTTCCGCGCTTCTATACTTCAAGGCTAGCTTGTCTAGTGACCCCAACGGAGCGCTCGCTGGCTGGGGCTCGCCGGACGTGTGCAACTGGACCGGTGTCACTTGCGACACGACGGTGCGGCATGTCGTGAAGCTGATCCTAAGAGATGAAAAGCTCTCCGGTGAGGTCTCTCCTGCGCTCGGCAACCTCTCCCACCTCGGTATACTTAACCTGTCGGGAAACCTCTTCACCGGGAGGGTTCCGGCAGAGTTTGGGAACCTCTTTCGCCTCACTTTACTAGACATATCAGCGAACTTGTTCGCCGGGAGAGTCCCGCCGGAGCTCGGCAACCTCTCTAGCCTCAATTCCCTTGATCTCTCCGGAAACCACTTCACCGGGGGAGTGCCGCCGGAGCTTGGGGACCTCCCCCGGCTGAAGCAATTGAGCCTCGACAACAACCGCTTGGAGGGGCCGATTCCGGTCGAGCTCACGCGCATTCGGAACTTGATTTACCTCAACCTCGGCGACAACAACCTCTCCGGGCGCATCCCGGCGGCCATCTTCTGCAACTTCTCCGCCTTGCAGTACATTGACTTCTCCTCCAATTCGCTCCACGGCGAGATCCCCATCCGAGGAGATTGCTCGCTCCCCGACCTGATGTTCCTCGTCTTGTGGTCCAACAACCTCATCGGCGGAATCCCCCGCTCTCTATCCAACTCGACGAAGCTCAAATGGCTGCTGTTGGAGTCGAATTTCCTCAGCGGCGAGCTATCGTCCAACATGTTTAGCAACATGAGGAGCTTAGAGCTTCTGTATCTATCATTCAACAACCTAAAGAGTCCAGAGAACAACACCAACCTCGAGCCTTTCTTTGCCTCCCTGACAAACTGCACCAAATTGAAGGAGCTCGGCGTCGCCGGGAACGAGCTTGCCGGGACGATCCCGCCGCTTGTCTGCCGCCTCTCCCCCGGCCTCAAGCAGCTCCACCTGGAGTTCAACGGCATCTTCGGCCCTATCCCGGCGAACCTCTCCGACCTCGCCAACCTCACCGCCCTGAACTTGTCCCACAACCTCTTCAACGGCTCCATCCCGCAGGGCATCGCCCGCATGCGCCGGCTCGAGCGGGTGCAGCTGTCCAACAACCTGCTCTCCGGTGAGATCCCGCCGTCCCTCGGCATGATACCGCGGCTGGGGCTCATCGACTTCTCGCAGAACCGGCTCACCGGCGCCATCCCGGGAACGCTCTCCAACCTCACACAGCTGCGTGTGCTCGTGTTGCATCACAATCATCTCTCGGGAATCGTACCTCCGAGCCTTGTGCAATGCGTAAACCTGCAGACTTTTGATCTCTCTCACAATATGCTGCAAGGCAAGATTCCTGCAGATTTGTCCGGGCTAAGTGCTTTAATCTATCTGAACTTTTCCAGTAACCTACTGGAAGGGCCGATCCCTGCCACCATTAGCAAGATGGTGATGCTGCAAGTGCTTAACTTGTCGTCGAACCGGCTGTCCGGCGCGTTGGCGCCGCAGCTCGGCAGCTGTGTCGCGCTCGAGTACCTCAACGTCTCCGGCAACGCGCTGGAAGGCAGCCTACCGTACACCATTGGCGCCCTGCCGTTCTTGCAAGTTCTTGACGTGTCCTATAATAGACTTACTGGTGCACTGCCTCTGTCCTTGCAAACGGCGACCTCGCTGCGGTGTGCCAACTTCTCCTACAACGGCTTCTCCGGGGAGGTGCCGAGCACCGGGGCCTTCGCGAGATTCCCGGTGGACGCGTTCCTCGGCGACGCCGGACTGTGCGGGTCGATGCCCGGTATGGCTCGGTGCGACGGAGCGAAGCGCCGCGTGCTTCATAACCGGCGCGTGGTGTTGCCCGTTGTCCTCACGGTCGCTGGCTTCACGTTAGCTATTCTTGTTCTCGTCGCGCGCCGTGCGGCGGCGAGAGCGAACGTGAGACGAGACTCGCGGCGCTCGATGCTGCTCACTGACGCCGACGAGCCGAGCGAGAGGGAGCACCCGAGGATCTCGCACCGGGAGCTCTCCGAGGCGACGGGCGGCTTCGAGCAGTCGAGCCTCATCGGCGCGGGGAGGTTCGGGCGCGTCTACGAGGGGACGCTCCGCGATGGCACGCGGATCGCCGTCAAGGTCCTCGACCCGAAGAGCGGCGGCGAGGTCTCTCGGAGCTTCAAACGGGAGTGCGAGGTGCTGCGGCGGACGCGCCACCGGAACCTGGTGCGCGTGGTCACCACGTGCAGCCAACCGGACTTCCAAGCGCTTGTGCTCCCGCTGATGCCCAACGGCAGCCTCGAGAGCCGCCTCTACCCGCACGACGGCCGGCCGGGCCGCGGCCTCGATCTCGCCCAGCTGATCGCCATCGCAGGAGACGTCGCCGAGGCGCTCGCCTACTTGCACCACTACGCGCCCGTCCGCGTCGTGCACTGCGACCTGAAGCCAAGCAACGTCCTCCTCGACGACGACATGACGGCCGTCGTGGCAGACTTTGGTATCGCGGAGCTGGTCAAGGACGTCGGCGACACCGACTTCGGCAGCATCAACGCCTCGAACTCCATTACCGGACTGTTACAAGGTTCAGTCGGCTACATTGCACCAGGTAGATTTACATAACTCACACTAAATATATACCATGTCACGTTTGATTAACGTTTTTCTCGTGTTCTTGCATGGTTTAGAGTACGGATTAGGGGGCCACCCTTCGACACAAGGTGACGTGTACAGCTTCGGTGTGCTGATTCTTGAACTGATCACTGGGAAGAGACCGACCGATGTGATCTTCCACGAGGGACTCACGCTGCACGACTGGGTCAGGAGGCACTACCCGCACGACGTGGGCGCGATCGTGGCGCGGTCGTGGCTGACGGACGCGGCGTCCGCGGTGGCGGACGCCGTGGGCTACGAGAGGCTCACGGTGGAGCTGATCGATCTCGGGCTCCTGTGCACGCAGCACTCGCCGTCGGCGCGGCCGACCACGGTGGAGGTGTGCCACGAGATCATTCTCATGAAGAAGGACCTCGCCAAGCACGGGGGCGCGGCGGCCGCGACGGCTGCGAGGACGGCATCGGTGGCGCTGACGGCTAGCGAGCGGTCGTGCTCCACCACGGATTCGTCTTTCTGACATTTAATTAGGACGGAAAGAATTAAGGATACAAGCTGCACTGCACATTTTGATCCTTAGTATGTATATCTGCGATACCTCCATGTGTGCTTTTTTAGAATGACGCATGCAAATGTATGGGAAATTAATCTTCGTTTGAGCTATCTTTTTCTTCTTCTTTTTTCTGTGTCTCCCAACCTTTTTGATTAAGTTAAAGGATATGTAACATTGTATCCATGTATATATAGTTAAAGAGCATCAACTCAACTATGAACTTTTGCGTTTGTGACGGGTCAGTGCTAATTAATTATAATTTATTTTAGTCGTCGCACATTGCCTACTACACTTTGTGCAGTGAACTATGCATATATGGTTAAAGAACAACTACTGACCGAAAGGTTGCAAATTCTCAAGTTCAATCAGCGTTAGTCCACTGAAATGAGAGTTGCTTCCATGTTTTTTTTTGACAGTTACACAAATATTAAATCATGAATAAAGAGTAGATTATGATTACCTACCTCTTCGTTTGCTTTAAGATTTATACAACTTGTATTAAGAGGGAAAACATTGCTTGAAATAGTGACATATTTAATTTACTATATTTTTCATGACAAGCACATCGATCTCTATTCTCTTAACAGATCGCACAAAGTCATATTGTAACATTTCAACGAATACATCATTCAGCATCGAGGAGTGCCTCAGAATTTCAACTTATATCCATAGAAGCTCCAATTTATATACTCCTTTCCGTGGATAAATAACTCAAAGCACTGAAGAAATTTTCAAGATAGAAGGTCCACCAGGGCACCAAGTCGATCAACTATGCACTTTTTTAGACAAAAGCAAGTGATATTAATTTGCACCAATTATATGCGGGTAATCTACAATGTCTCCCTTTTTTATCTGAAGAAAGACAATACTGATGTACCGTGCATGATTATTCACTTTGTAACCACCTTTATTTTTGCTAAATCTCTACATGGATATTAAATTTGTGAAGTACTAGTATTTCTTGGAGCGTGGTTGATCATCGGCAATCAGGTCTTCTGCCCTGTACTTCCTCCACGTACCGTCCTTGAGGCAAGCGATCTCATGCGCCACGTCGTCCATGCTGGGCCGCATCGACGGCACGAGCTGCGAGCATGCGACGCCGAGCTCGAGCAGCTCCACGATGATCTCCATCTCAAGCCCCTCGCACTGCGGCGGGCCACCGGAGAGCGGCGCCATCGACGGTGGACCACGCAGCGGCGAGCGCTCGACGACGGCGCCCACGTCGTGCAGGTAGCGGTTCTTGACCCACTCGTGCAGGCTGTGCCCCTCCTCGGAGATCACGTCCGTCGGCCTCTTCCCGGAGATCATCTCCAGGAGCATTACTCCGAAGCTGTACACGTCGCCTTGCGTGGAAGGGTGACCTCCTAAGCCATACTCTGCATCGTCAAAAAATAATAATAAAAAAATCATGCATGGTGAGAGTAGCAGAGAACTACAAGGAGATATATGCGTAGAAGCACGTGTTGCTTACTTACCGGGTGCAATGTAACCAACAGAGCCTTGTAACCGTCGAGTAATGGAGTTGTACGGAGTCGAGGCTTCTTCGATCTCTGGATCCTTCGAGTCCTTCATCAGTTTCGAGATGCCGAAGTCGGAGACGATGGCCGTCATGTCGTCGTCCAGGAGAACGTTGCTTGGTTTCAGGTCACAGTGCACGACCTTAAAGGGCGCGTGGTGGTGAAGGTACGCCATCCCGTCGGCGACATTGCTGGCGATGCCGAGCAGCAGCTCCTGGTCCATGCGCTGCGTGGCCGGCTTGCCGGCGCCGGCAGGACGAGGCGGGTGGATGAGGCCCTCGAGGCTGCCGTTCGGCATGAACGGGAGCACGACCGCCTTGAAGTCCGGCGTGCTGCACGCCGTGATCACCCGGATGAGGTTCCGGTGCCGGATGCTCCTGAGCACCCGGCATTCCCTCTCGAAGGTGCCGACGATCTCCTCGCCGGCGTAGTGCTCCTGGTGCAGCACTTTAACGGCGACTGCTATCCCGCCATGGAGGACACCCCTGTAGACATGTCCATATCCTCCTTTCCCGATCAGGTTCGCTTCCGAAAAGCCGTCCGTCGCGTCGACAAGCTTGCGATATGAGATCCTTGGATGCTCACCCTCCTTTTCGCCGGTGGCATTGACCAGTCCTGTCGGGAAACGTGATGGTCCGCTAGTTTGGGCTGTCAACTTGAAACGAGCCTTGATTAGGTGCTGATCAATACTGACACACACCATGGTCAATCCACCGGCGATGATGGCGACAACGACAACGACGACAATGCACAGGAGGCGGACATGTTTCCCGTTGCATTGGACCATGCCGGGGATAGATCCACAAACGCCAGGATTGCCGAGAAATGATTCATCGGTGAGGTTTGCAAATGCCCCTTCACTGGACACCTCTCCAGTGAACTTGTTATAGGAGAAGTTGGCGGACTGGAGCGCCGGCGACACTTGCAAAGAGCGAGGAAGAACACCGGTGAGGCCATTGAAAGAAACATCAAGGACATGGAGGTTTGGCATTGCGCCAAGGGAAGTTGGGAGGCTGCCTTGCAGCGCATTTCTGGAGAGATTGACGTCCTCGAGCGCGATACATCCCCCGATTTGCTCCGGTATTTCCCCCGAGAGCTTGTTCGCCGACAGGTCAAGAAACGTGGTCATTTCCATGTCGCCAATTTGCAACGGCAGGGGCCCCTCTAAGAGATTATTAGATAGGTTAAGATATATGTTGAAGCTACTTTGCCTAGCTATCTCTGCAGGAATTTGGCCTGTCAATTTGTTGTAAGAAAGGTCTAAGGTTAGCCTGCATCTAAGGCCGGGTGGTATGGCTCCGGAGAGCATGTTGTGGTGAAGAATCAGGTGGTCCAAATAAGTGAGATTGGACAAGGTCTCTGGTATTGCTCCTTGGAGCCTATTCTGAGACATGTCAATAAAATAAAAATGTTTGCTCATGCCGATGGATTTTGGTATTTCGCCGGTGAATAGATTGTTTGACAGGTTAAGTAGTGTAAGCCTGTTTGTCCGCAATAACTCCGGCGGGATTGGGCCCCCCAACATGTTACTGGACAGGTGCAACTCCGTCAGATTGGAAAGTTTTCCAATGGCCGGAGGAACCATACCGGCGAAGTTATTGTTATTCAAGAAGAGCAAGGAGAGATTGGCCGACAAGTTGCCGACGATGGGCGGGATCTCTCCGCCGATACCGTTCCAGTCGACCCCGAGCTCTTGCAAGCTGGTGCAGTTCACCAGAGAATCAAGGAACGGTTCAAGGTTGGTGTTACCGTCATCACTTGAGAAATTGTTCCCTGACAAGTAGAGGAACGTGAGGTCCTGCATCTTGTTGAACATCTGAGATGGGAGGACGCCGTCGAGGGAATTGCCCGCCAGACTCACACACTGCAGCTTCGTGCAGTTGGATACCGACGGTGGGATCCCGCCGACCAATTTGTTCCCCCAGAGGGTGAGACTTGTGAGGACAGGGAGCTGGCATCGCGTTGGGAAAGGGATCTTGCCTGTGAGGTAGTTTCCGCTCAGGCCAATGACTGTCGAGGAGGAGCAGTTGCAGAAGATGTTCTCCGGGATGTCGCCGGAGAGGTTGTTGTCGTCAAGGACGAGGTAGGTCACGTTCTTCACAAGGCCGAGTGTTTCTGGGATCGTCCCATTGAGGAGGTTGTCACGGAGGTTCAGCTTCTTCAGCTGTGACAGCATGCCGAGCTCCGGCGGGATGCTCCCGGAGAGGAGGTTGCAGTGGAGCTCAAGCTTCTGAAGCATGGAGAGGTTACCGATCGCCGGAGAGATAGAGCCGGTGAGGTTGGACTTAGATAGAAGAAGAGAAGTCACACGCCCGCTGTGCGGGTCGCACGTGACACCGGTCCAGTCGCATTCTCTAGGCGAGCCCCAGTCGGAGAGGTTGCCCCAGACGCCGGACTTGAAGGAGAGAAGCGCGGCGCGATCGCCGGCATGCGAAGCAACGGGTGGAATGATCAGCGCAAGGCTGCAGCCGAAAATGGCGATGATGCCAACAAGGGTGAGGAATCTGGGCATTTTGATTGTGGGGTTTGCAAAGAGGACGCATGCATGGATAGATTAGGATTTAAGAGGAGTCATTAGTGCCTACTTTGCTATAGATTATAGTAGAAAGATTGCTCTAGATATGCAGATCACTTAGCTTGTAGTGCAGGTGCAGACCTACTACCCTATGCTTTTAAATAGGGGAGGAGATCAGTAGAGGGAGGGGGAAGCTGGGCCCCAGCATGCAGGCGTTGAATGGAGGGGTCTAGGGTTTAGGGGTCAATGCTTTTTGCCGCCTAAATTTTGACTACATGGCCGCATCCCGCATCAGATCAGAAAAGATTATAAACTGATACTCCGTTGAAGTAGCACGGTGAACAGTGCAGCACTGACATCGATGGTCTACAACTGGTGGGATCCACTTGACATTCTTAAATGAAACTATTCACTTCGGTTATAAATAGTTGTTATTTTCAACATAAATATAGTTAAATTTTTAAAACTTTGCTTATCGATATCTTTTTAAATATTTAAATTGGATACATTAAAATCATATATATATATATATATATTTGTCTCAAAAAGTATTTTCGTAATATTATAATTTTATTAGGCTTTAGAAATATTTTATAATTAAAATTATCGGTCAAAATGACAACTATTTGTAACTAGAGGGAGTATTTTCTAAGTGAGATTACGATCATTCAAGGGATCACGATCGGACGGCTGTGGGAGGCATACGCATAGTCATACGAGGACAAATTCCACATGTGAGGACTTCTTTACGTGCAAAACGCCATCAAGTAATTAGTGAAGGCGTCAGCCGCATGTGGGCAAGGTCCATGGTGGAGGGGCCTAGTCCGATTTGGGCGGGGATTGAGTCGTCGGATTAGGCGAGATAAAGGAAATCCAGAGGTTAATTAATTGGGAGGATCGTGCCGGGTGAATCTGAGTGGTTAATTAAAACGCGAGCATACACAGTGGTTCACCGCATGGTTGTACGAAAATTATTATTTTAGTAGCACATAACGATCAAATGTGTCCCACTTTTAAAGTCGGAGACGGCAATGCCAATAACATATGTTCTTTAGCAGAAAAGTCCGTCTTTGTAGATACGCATTTGTGTAGCCCTGTTTCCTATGGAATTCATTCCTTTGAAAACATATCAATACTACAGTATGGGTGTAGTCATAAGGATAGAGTCATCTCTCGAGCAGGATAGACGACTGTTCGGACTTACCAACGACGGACAATAGAAGTTTTAGTATAGTTTGACCATTGTCAGTCACCGTAGAAGCCTCATCTTTCCGGACAAAGAGCTTGGCGGTAGTTAGAGCAACTCCAACCAAAACCATTATATTTTCCCCATAAATCACTCATTTAGGGGTGGTATAAAAATTATGGGCACCTTATATCAAATTTGTCTCCAACCCACACTCCCTATTACTCACCCCTATTATTTATCTAAACATTATTATTACTTTGCACCCATGAATTATTATTTTAAGATGAATTATGGTTTTGAATGGTTGCGTTTTTTTAAAGGTGCCATGAACTAGTCATGTGAACTAGTGTTATATAATCGAGTAGTAGAAATTTTTCATGCATGCTTGCATGTAGGATTATTTACAAAAAATAGAAATTAATGCAAATTATGATTTTGAATGGCTGTGTTTTTTATGGTGCCATGAACTAGTCGTGAGGAAGGTGGCGGCGGGAACAGGAGGCGGAGGGCGCAGGGATGGGGAAAAAGAAGAAATAACAAATAAAAAAATACTGATGAAAATAGTAGGAGAAGGAGAAAGCCCCTAGATGTAGGGGTGAGAAGGGGCCTCCCTACAATGGGACCTCCTGATAGGGAGTAGGTTGGAGCTCATATTTTTCTAATTCCCCTTATAATTTAGGATAGAGGGAGGTATAGAAGTGGGTTGGGCTTGCTTTTAGATGTACCAAGCTCTCAAAATTTCATAGCTGCGCCTATGTAAGTCATGCAACCTAAAGATGAGCACCAGGGTCCTAAAATGCTGCGTTAAGCAAAGCAGAATATTGCCTGCTTCGAACAGCAACAGATTATGACGGCTCGGCGCTCACAGCAGAATCCGAGCTACACATTACAATACACGCGCGGTAGGCAACACATCCGATAGCAAAACGCACAGCACGGCGCCATTTCTAGCAACACACGCACGCACGGAGAGAGCACCAGAGTCCGTCAGGATCGAGGAACACCACACTGATAAAGCAACTCTATGAAGCTATAGGAGAATTAGGACGCTCAAAGCGACAACCTTATAGGTTCAGAGTATCAGGGACAGATAAACTTCCACATATGACGATCTATTGAACTAATATAGCCCCACGTTACAGCTATATGTATGTACACATGAACACTAAATTATTTTACAAAAAGTGGGAGAAATTATATTACGGACAATTATAATAAAGTAAAGCTCTAGTTTTAAGACAAGGCATATATGCAGAAGTGCTCAACTGAAGTGAGACTCCAAGTACTTATGCCGCAAGGAGTTTCTGGATGTCCTTCTGCAAGAAATTCATATCAGGAAGGTGTGAGAAGCGTGGAGTGGCAAAAGATAGTTTTCAAAAAAAATCTGCACGGAAGTTGTCAGAAGTGGTTTGCAATATCATAACCAAAAGGGGATTTATGCAACGTGCTGTCCAATGAAATACAAAAATTGCCATTTCTTATATTGACATCAACTGAGAGATTCCAAACGTAATGAGTGTATTTAGCAAAGACATCTTGATGACACTGAAATATAGTAACAAAATGGGCCGAAAGTAAAATAGCGAGTCAATTGGATGCTAAGATAAATGGACTTTTAACTGATGGACTCTGGCTTTCCTCTCCATCATGATAACACAAAACACAATTACAGGTGATAATCCATCCAGTACTGCAATTTGCTACTTTTTTATACCAAAGCGAGCACCACGAGTCTACTTTGATGAAGTAGGCTTCAGTTCAGGCCTCTATCCTCAGTATCATCCGAAGTTCCGAAACAAATAGTCCTATGGCAGGCAGAAGAGAAGTCACACCCTTGGCAAGCTCAGGTTGCTTGCATATGTTGGGAATCTTTTTAGAAACACAGTCCACATATGCTGGGAACCTTACGAGACACCCAGAGCTACTAAAATTACAGAAAAAATTATAGATTATAGAATGCGTCAACAGATTAAATTAGTGTCCAATGATCTTCAGAGTCATATTATATGAAAAAAAAATCATTTTGTGGACTCAATTTTGCAAATCAAGTGAATAGTACAAAGCAAGGGTGGTAGGATGAAGTCAGACGGAATTCAGGCACCTCAATCGGAACGGTGAAGCTGTAGGTGGGTATCTCTCCACGACTTTGCCATTTTTGTCCACCAAGAACTTCTCAAAATTCCACTAGATCACCCAAAAATCCTCCAGCACTCAGCGGCGAATTCAGGATGAAAATAGTGAGGGGCTCCTACTTCAAAGTTCTAACTCAAGATAAGCATACTAATTATACATCTACCGATCTATTACTAACCAAATTCCAAATTCATACATAAATAGAAAGGAAACAAAGTAAATAATCAAAATATAACAAGTGTGGTACCTTGCTAATGGATAAAATGATATAAATATGTGAGGATGGATCATCGACCATTCGACTTGTAGATAAAAATATAAAACTTGGTGATGCAATTTCAATTTGTGAATACTTATAAAAATATAAATTGAAATAAAACTTACTAAGGCACTAGTACTGAGTACAACGCAATTTCACTCTACGATTTTTCATCTCTTGAAAGCGTCGAATGATTCCTTTATTATCGAGGTTACTACTACTTGCACTTCTTCGGAAAAAATTGTGCAAACTTTGATTCTTCATTTTTCAACTTAGTTTGCTGTCATGAAACAAACTGAATCAAGAGAAAAAAAATCAACCAGTCAATAGATAAATAGATTATCACTTTATCAATAAGGGCATTGCATTGGGGGCAATTCATAAATCATAGACTAGTTACTAGTAGACTACAGTTTATACGGTATACCATTCGGCGAATCTTATCTCCTGGCTACGATCAATCCGAGGTTGAGGCTCCTGGTTCCCTCCTTTTTGTCATCTTGTCGATCTCCTCGACAGCTCCTCCTCACTCAACAATTTCCTCTGGCGACTGCCGACTGGCATCGCACGTTTAGCCGCCGACGGTAGTGTGATCTCCTCGACTCCTTTGGCACTGGTTGTACGGCGTTCGCCGCGCACCGCAGAGCCACGATCGCCTGTCACCCGATCGGCTAGCCGCGCCGGCCCGCGGCGTGGTCGCTCGCGATCGCCCGTCGTGTGCCGCCATTGCATCGTTTGTTTCCCTTGATGCCGCGCTACAGTGAAAGAGGCCGAGTTACCGAGTGTTGTACCAAGTGAGGTGAAAGCCCATAAGACTAAGCCCATGACTAATTTTGATGGCCCACTAGCCCAGTATGGCAGTATTGCTTTCTTCTTTAGTTCTTCCTCCTAATTCCTAAACCTACCGGCTGCCGACTTGCTGCTATTGCCATGGCTCTGATTCTTTCGAGCGTTGGGATACTGAGGGGTGGGGGGTTCGGCTGGCCGAAGGTGGGGTTGGAGCTCCAACATTAGATCCGCCCCTGCCAGCACTCGACTTAAGAAACTTATATATAGGGGCTGTATTAGGTCCATTTACATCAACCTGCCATTCCACATACAAGCACAACAAATGCATCCTATTAATTGGCAGCAAATATTGAATAAATTGCTTCTTCAGCTAAAGTTATCATACCTTGTCGAAAATAGGAAATTCAGCTTTAAACCTTGTACAGGCAAACTGCTTTATCTGCAGATTTGATCCAGGTTCTTGTGCGCCAAATTGATTAGATGGAAATGTCAGAATCTCAAATCCTGTCATTCAAATAAAGTATTAGACAACAAAATGCCAAAAACATCACATACTAACAAAACATCCGAAAAAGCCCTACTCATTACACTCTAGTAACGTATGTTGGCTTAACGTTTGTTGCTTGAGTATTGGCCCTTCTTGTTCTTGTGAGGGGCGCTTGAGCTTAAGCGTGTCTTCATAAATCTCCTCGTTCTTCTCACGATGAGTGTCATTTCCTCCTCAGAGTCATCTTCTTCATCATCGACAACTTCATCACTTGACTTCGCCTTGGCATTGAAGGCAATGTTCTTCTTCTTGAAAGAACTTTGCTTCAAGAACTCCTTTTCTTTCTTTTACAACTCATTGATAATGAGGTTGTCCAAGAGACCGGTTGGCATCATCCTTGCCAACTCAGGAGAGTTGAGGAACACTTGTCTCTAGAACCCTAAGCATATTGCGAACAACATCAAGATCAGAGCATCATTGCCCATGTATTCTCGGTGTAGCCTGCGGTCACTGGATTCCATGAGACAACATCCTTGTTCAAAATTCTTCCAAATATGCTGCTGGCCTCGGACACTGCTCATACATATCGACGATCGCATTCATCACCACATCATACTCAAGCACACCGAACTTAACCGTTATCCCGTGAATCGACCTTCCCAGAGACAAGTCACGTAACTGAGCAGAAACTGAAATAACAGTTGCTATGGTAACTGAATTCAGAACAATGTTCAAATTTTTTTTGTCAAGAAACAGACGTAATGCATCAAGAGGGCTCCCATTTTGTGTGTACCCCACGATCATCGTCATCCACAGAACAAGGTCAACACAATCGAGCTCATGAAACACCCGTCGAGCATCCTCGAACTCCCCCCAGTTGACACACATATCCAGCGAAGCTGCACTGATGAAAGAGTTAGTAACCAAGCCGTGTTTGATCACCGATCCATGGATCCACCTCCCTCGGTGCAAACCACTAAGCATGGCACAAGCCGCGAGCACACCCGCCATGGTGTACTCGCTCGGATGCACACTCTCTTGCCTCGTCTCGTTAAACAGCACCAATCCAGCTTCGGCGAAGCCATTATGGATGCACCCGCTCAGCATCGACATCCACGACACCACATTCCGGTCAAGAACCCTCTCAAACACCTTCCGGGTGCTCTCCAAGTCCCCAGCTTTGGCATACATGTCGACCAAGCTGTTCATCACGAAGCCGTCCCCACTGCCGCCCTTGACGAAGTCGTAGTACAGCATTCTGCGTGGCGGCCCGCGGCGGCGTGCCACTCGAGCATGACCCTTTAGGGGGCCTTCGTCGAACACCCTGCGCGCGGAGTCGAAGTCGCCGAGCACCGCGTAGCAGCTGAGCAGCTTGGTGCGGGCGCGGAGGCCGTGCGCGAGGAGGCGTGCGTGGATGGCCCGGAGGTAGGGTAGGATGGCGCATGAGGGGGAAGGGTGGAATTTCTTTTTCTTTAATATTTATTTTTAATCTTTTTTTCAAAACTAGTCGTTAGACTATAAAAATAACAAAAATAGGTGCACATCGCCCGTATATGGGGTGATCGCCTCATGTACGAGCGATCGGTGCGTGATATAACGGCTGTTTTAACAGCCGAGTCGACCCCAGCCACCTATCGCTCAAGAGTGGGGCGATCGCCTCGGAGTGGGGCGATAGGTGGCTTTAAAATTAAAAAAAAATCAACCGATCGCCTCATAATGAGGTGATTTCTTCTTGTCGTCAGACAGCCGTTAGATTTGGCACTAATCGCTATAGGGCGATCGCCCCATATACGGGTGACCGGCGCCTAGTTTTGCAATTTCTAAAACCTAACACCTAGTTTTGAAAAAAAATTAAAAAATATTAAAGAGAAAAAAATTTGGAAGGGTGCGTGCGTTGGGTGCTTCGGGCTTTCGGCTATTGGAATTGGCCCTGACGGTGCAGCGGTCCATGGCTAATCTATGTTTTAAGGCCCATTTTGCCTTTTTTTTAAGGATATTTCGTCGTACCCTCTGTAGAAGGTATTAAATATTTTTTTGTATGTTATATAATCTGTAGAAATGTGATATTTAGTATTTCTAGGTCACTTGGGATTTTCCTATATGCAGGTCACTTTTGAAACTGTTGGATTAGCGGCATGAATCAAGCTTTGTGGTGTCGTCTTCCTGTCTTTGGTGACAGTACGATTATGGTTCACTGGATTCCGGGTTTGGGGTGTGCGGGTGGGATGTGAAGTATATACTCCCTCCAGTAGACATACTTTGACCACTAATTTATAAGTAATGTATTTATAAAATCCAATAAAATTGTAATATTATGAAAGTATTTTTTGAGACAAATATATATATATATATATGATTTTCATTTATCCAATCTAAATATTTAAATATATATCGATAGTTAAAGTTTCAAAAGTTTCTGTACGCATTCTAAAATGACGTGTATCTATGACTAGAGGGAGTATATGAAGCGAGGGAGTGATGAGGATAGTTGGATCTAGATCCCATGGGGAGCAAATGTGAAAAATTAGGCAACTTCTAAATAGACAGCACTATAGATATTTTATCATAATAATTTAAGATAGCTATATTGGTATTAGAATGAACTATTAAAATATTTAAAAACTGTTGTAATGCATACTACGATAGGATTTCGAGCGCTCAAAGGGAGTTCAACGATAATTGTTTTTAGGAAAAACAGTAAGACCAAGGGTCGAGCTGTATATATATTTATATTATATAAAAAAGATCAAACTTTTTTACAAGCAAAAGATAAAGGAGAATATACAAAAAGGATCGGTTTGCACCAAAATTTAGCAAGTCAGTCAAAATCGGCAATGAAGTCAAAAATGCGGAAAGTAACGGACGATTTGGAAAGATCTGAAGATATTTGACAACAATAAGATTTTTAAGGAAATAACCGTCCGAGATAAGGCCGATACGGATCAAGTAACGGAACGTGTTGTATTAGGACACGATCGGCCGACGGGTATAAAAGAAGGGCAAGAGCAAGCCACAAGGAGGATCCAACATAATACAATCAACCAGCCTTTACTTTCTTACTTTTTTCTGTCGATTAGGAGTAGTCTCTGTAATTTAGATCTCTCTTTGTAATCGATCTTGATCAATAAAGTTGTGCATCGCCGATTGTTGATCTTTGTCAATTACACCCCAGGTTTGATTTGTTCTGATTTTGTTGCGCATCGCCTTCTTCAGAATCGGTCTACCTTTATCATCTGATTAGCCTTAATCGGCTAATTAGACTTACCTTGTTACCTCGATCTTGATCGGCTTCAAGCTGATTAAGTCTAAGCCGATTGATCTCCACGATCGGCTTTGTGTGAATTTTATATTTTTACCTTGTCGGTTACAGGTCAAATCGACTGGCACACTCTGAACCCTACATCAAGTTTTTGACGCCAACACACTCTTGGCACGCCCGGTGGGACCATGTCTTTATCAGGAAAGTCGATTCCGCCATCCGATCTCAACGTAGAAGCCATAATCGTCCCAACAATAGACGATTTGACTGAAGAACAACGTCAAGAGATTGAAGCTCGGAAGAATGCGTTGGAGGAGATGATGCTAAGCTATTATCAGAAAACTAGACGAGGCGTCACTCAAAAATCCGCCCTACCGACGGTCAACGCCCTGGGAGATGCGGGTGTTACAGAACCGGTAAGCCGATACCTGCCTACTCAAGCCGAATTATCGGCTATGATTAATCAGTCTGTGCACCATGATTTAATAAACCAATCATCAGCTCTTGTGACAATGCTTAAGCCGATGATAGCAAATAGTGTTAAAACTATAGCCCAGAGTTATCCTCGTCAGGTAGTCCGCTTGACCCACTGCAAGCTCTGCCGAATTATTCTGTTTTTTCAGTAGCACAAGATACGCAGAGCTCAACGGCCGATCCTAAACCGTCGGCTATAACCTCACCCCCTACCATGATGCCTACTCAGCCGACCGTAATATTGCCTAGAGATCCTCGGCCAAGTGGGGTGAGTCATTACCACGCATACACCGACGCCGCTAAGTTGGACGCATCAACAAATCTGCTACAGTCGGCTCCGTTCTATGCTTTTCCACAATTGGTTTCACAACCGATTGGGCCAGAAAGATACCCGCACGAACCTACCCTGTTTAGAAATCCAGGTCCGCATAGGGTAGTAACTTATTCAGAGCCTTTCGTCCCAGTACCCGAACCTCAAGTCAGGCATAATTGGTATGATCAGAATGCTCGTGTGCCGACGACCCAGCATAATTGGCAACCTGAGCTTACACTCGGGGGGCAGAATGCCAACTATGATCAACATTATCAAGGGCCTGCGATGCAAATGGCCGATAATGTAAACTGGGCCGACCAAATCTCCACTGTCTTGAGGGACCAATTCGGCATACAATCTAAGGGGAAGGTTATTGGCTATAGAAAGCCGTATCCTAATTACATAGATCGTATGCCTTACCCCCACAATTTCAGAGTCCCTGATTTTGCAAAATTCTCCGGTGACGACTCAACTACTACTCTAGAGCACATCGGACACTTTATTGCTCAATGCGGCGAAGCAGCTCAGTCCGATGGACTGAAAATAAGACTATTCCCATTGTCGCTGTCCGGGGCAGCCTTTACTTGGTTTACTTGTTTGCCTCCGAATTCGGTCCACTTATGGAACGATTTGGAAAGCCGATTCCACGAATATTTTTTCTCAGAAAGTTTAGAACTAAGGATTTCTGACTTAAGTTCTGTTCGCCAGAGATTTGAAGAATCGGTAACCGATTACATTAAGAGGTTCAGAGAAATTAGAAACCGATGTTTTAGTGTCACGTTGCCCGATAACCAACTTACAGATTTGGTTTTTCAAGGATTAATTCCACCACTTAGAGAGAAGTTCGGAGGGCAAGAGTTCAACGATTTAAGTCATTTGCTTCATCGTGTATCGGTTCAGGAAAGCCGATTCCCAGATAATAAAGTGTTTAAGGATAGATTTAAAAATAACGGCAATAAATAAAAGGACAAAGTTAAAGTCAATATGGTGGATTATTGCCCAAGCGACTCTTCGGAGGATGATGAAGCAGAAATAAATATAGTCGAATGGGTAAAATGGTCTAAAAAGTCCTTAGTCTGTTCTTAGCTAAAGCCGATTAGAAATAAATCGGAAGTTAAGTATGCCTTTGATGTTTCCAAATATGATCGTATTTTTGATTTATTACTACAAGAAAAGATAATATGATTACCTGAGGGACATATTATACCATCAGCTGACGAGATTAAGAAACGCAGGTATTGTAAGTGGCACCACTCTTTTTCTCATAATACTAACGACTGCAATATTTTTCGTCAACAGATCCAGTCGGCTATTGAAGATGGTCGGCTAAAATTTGCTGATGAACCGACCATGCAAGTTGATGCTGACCCGTTCCCTATTAACATGGTTCAATGTTCGGCTAAGGGAAAAGAGCCGATGCATGATGAGCCAAAAAAGGATCGGCAGGTCAATATTCAGTCGAATTCAGACGGCGGTCAGACGTTGAAAATTACGATCGGCTCATTACAAATAGAAGCCGATCACGAAGGAAAAAATTCGAAGACCATTAAACCCAAGGGAAATCCTCGAGTGGGTAAATGGTACAAAGTCAAAAATCGCCATCAAGGCAATCGGCTAAAAGGTCGGGACCAACGTTTTCATAATTGATGGAGAAATATGAAAGGACGAATAGCCGACCACGATATCATACTCGTCGGTCGGATAATTTATATCACACCGAAAATGTGGAGAGGGCCCATAGAAGACGTCCTTTTTAGCAGTTTTGTTGGGAAAGGGGAGTAGCATTGTCATCTCCATACACATGTCCGATGGAACATTACCCCCGAAACGATTGGCCAAGGTAATTGGCTAAAGATAGGCTGTCCGAGCCGATTCGGTATCGAGGCAGAGGTTACAGAAGACCTGTTCACGAGAGAATATCCAAACCAGATCAGACACCTGACCAAGTCGAGACACTAAGGCCCAATTCAGACCGAGAAGATTTGGCTGGCCAGATACGAAAACCAGTAGAGCCCAAGCCTAGGTGGTGTCCGTCAGGCCTTAGCCGATCGCAACGCCGACGACTTCAGAGGTTAAGGACTCAAGAGATCCGGGAAGCCGATGCAGAGAAACAGAGGGACGATACTTTCAATGAGCTTCGTCTGGTCAAAGTTGTCAAGAAAGAATGGAGGAAAAAGGAACAAGCCGAGGAAGATTTTGAATCGGCAGACGATCTAGACTCTCCTATGATTAGGGATGATACACCCCCAATGGATATCAACATGGTGTTCACGTTGCCAGCCGAATTCAAAATCAAAACTGAATCGGCTAAAGAAACTTTTGCCCAATCATGCTCGGGAGTCCAAAACGCAATCTTCAAGAAACCAAGAGACGATCATCGGCATCTGAAACCGTTATATCTGAAAGGGTATATAAACGGAAAGACGATATCAAGGATGCTGGTAGAAGGTGGGGCTACGGTGAACCTAATGCCATATACAACTTGCAAAAAACTAGGTAAGTCCGATGAAGACTTAATTAAAACTAACATGGTTCTAAATGACTTCACAGGCGATCCCATCGAAGCCAAAGGCGTCATGGTTACAGAATTGACCATCGGTAGCAAAACTTTGCCGACCGCTTTCTTTGTAATTGACGCCAAGGGAAACTATAGCGTTCTGCTAGGAAGGGACTGGATTCACGCAAACTGTTGCATCCCGTCAACTATGCATCAGGCGCTTGTCCAATGGAACGGAGAGGAGGTGGAAATTGTCACGGCTAACACATCGGCTCACATTGCTATGGCCAGTTCTGACGCGAATTGGCAATCTGAAAAAGCAGGATGTATATCTGGAAAAACATTAGAAGATTGTGATTTCATCTGCGTAAGCAAGACAGGACTTGTGTCGATCAGTGTCAAGCCAGGCATATTTGATCGAGCAAATGAAGTACTACGCCGATGGGGACAAGAAAAACGGTGAAGGCATTACAAGACAAAATGCAAAGCTATCGGCAAACGACGGATAACTATGAAGCTATAGAAGACTTTGAAGAGATTGAAAAGTTGGGTCAAGGCTTCACGTCCATCGATCTGCTTGAAGAAATTGATATAGGTAGTGGCGATAGAAAAAGACCAACTTTTATTAGCGCAAAATTGGATGTAAAATATAAAGAGAAGTTAATCGAAACCCTTAAGGAATACAAAGATTGTTTCGCCTGGGAGTATCACGAGATGCCTGGTTTAAGCCGACAATTGGTCGAACATCAGCTACCCATCAAACAAGGTTATCGGCCGTTTAAACAGTACCCTAGGCGTTTTAATCCAGCCTTGTATAAAATTATAAAAGAAGAAACAGAACGATTGTTAGAGGCTAAATTTATAAGGCCTTGCCGATATGCGGAGTGGGTTTCCAACATTGTTCCAGTCATGAAGAAAAACGAAAAACTTCGAGTATGTGTCGACTTTAGAGATTTGAATAAAGAGACACCGAAAGATGAATACCCGATGCCGATAGCCGATATGCTTATCGATGCTGCATCAGGGAATAAAATCATAAGTTTTCTAGATGGAAACGCCGGATACAACCAGATACTCATGGCAGAAGCCGATATACCAAAGACAGCTTTCAGATGTCCTGGAGCCATAGGTTTATTCGAGTGGACGGTTATGACTTTTGGCTTAAAAAATGCTGGGGCAACATATCAACGAGCCATGAACCTGATTTTTCATGACTTAATCGGTCACATCGTCGAAATATATATTGATGATGTCGTAGTAAAATCGGCAGATGATTTGCAGCATTTGACCGATTTAGAAAAGGTTTTCCAGAACATAAGAACACATGGCTTGAAGTTGAATCCTTTCAAATATGCATTTGGCGTGTCGGCGGGGCAATTTTTAGGCTTTATGGTACATGAGAGAGGTATTGAGGTTAATCAAGCAAGAGTGAAAGCTATAGCCAACACCGAGCCGCCGGCATGCAAAAACGAATTACAGAAGTTGATCGGCAAGATTAATTATCTACGGAGGTTTATCTCAAACCTTTCCGGCAGAATTCGTGCTTTTACCCCGCTGTTGAAGTTGAAGGATAATCAAGAATTTGTGTAGGGAGCCCATCAGCAAAAGGCTTTTGATGATGTTAAAATATATTTGTCCAGTCCCCCGGTTTTGGCTGCACCACGAAAAGGGGTTCCTTTCAGACTATATGTATCAGTTAAAGAGGAAACTATTGGAGCTGTTCTGGCACAAGAGGTTGATGGTAAAGAAAGAGTAATCTTTTATTTAAGCCGACGACTACTTGATGCAAAAATCAGGTACCCTCTTGTTGAGAAGTTATGTTTATCTTTATATTTCTCATGCACGAAGTTAAGACATTATATATTAGCATCAGCTTGTATGGTGATTTGTAAAACCGATATTATAAAATATATGTTATCAGCTCTAATCCTACGGGGTCGACTTGGCAAATGGGCTTATGCCTTGGTTGAGTTCGACTTGTCTTATGAATCGGCCAAAGCGGTCAAAGGACAAGTTCTAGCCGATTTTATAACAGGACATGACACTACTGCCGACTTAGTATCCGTAGCCCCTTGGCAGTTATTTTTTGACGGGTCTGTATGCAGAGAAGGCGATGGAATCGGTATAGTGCTTATATCACCTAGAGGGCATAATTTCGAATTCGCATTTCGGCTAAATAGCCGATGCTCAAATAATCAGGCAGAGTATGAAGCGTTGCTCAAGGGTTTACGATTATTAGAAAATATCGGAGTAAGTGCGGTTGAGGCATACGGGGATTCTATGTTAATAGTACAACAAGTAAAAGGAAAATACCAATGCTGGGATGAAACACTGCTGAGATATTTAGAACAATGCTTCGAGATTATCGGCTCATTCATATCATTTTCTATCGGTCATGTTCCTCGAGAATTGAACGATAGAGCCAATACCCTGGCCCAACAGGCGTCAGGATATAAAGACTTTGGCCGATATCAAGTGACTGAGCTAATGGATAAAACCGTTATGTGCGTGAATGTCGCGGATTGGAGAACGCAAATAAAGAATTACCTGATAGATCCATCTGAGCCGACAGAACGCAAGATTAGGCAACAAGCTTTGAAGTACATTGTTATGGACGATACGTTGTATTATCGGACGATGGAAGGATTACTATTAAGATGTCTTGGGCCGAAGAAGCGCGGGTGGCAATGGGTGAAGTACATGAAGGCATTTGCGGTTCTCACCAATCGGCTCATAAGATGAAATGGATGCTTAGACGGACAGGTTACTTTTGGCCGACGATGCTAGAAGATTGTTTTAAATACTACAAAGGTTGCCAAACTTGTCATAAATTTGGCAATATACAATTAGCACCAGCATCAGCTTTGCACTCAATTATCAAGCCATGGCCGTTTAGAGGTTGGGGAATAAATGTAATCGGCCTATTTTGGCTGCAACCGATTATTTCTCAAAATGGGTTGAGGCTGTATCACTCAAGAAAGTGACCAGTGTTGAGGCAATCAGATTCGTTAATGAGCATATTGTCCATCGGTTTGGAATACCGCAAACAATTACAACCGATCAAGGCACGGTATTCATGTCCAATGAGTTTCAGATTTACGCAATTAACCTGGGGATTAAATTGTTGAATTCATCCCCATACTACGCTCAGGCTAACGGACAAGCCGAGTCATCTAACAAAACGCTAATCAAGTTGATCAAAAGAAAAATCGATGAAAAACCAAAGAATTGGCATTCGACTCTATCGGAGTCGCTTTGGGCGTATTGGCTAGCCTACCACGGAGCAACGAAGCTTTCACCTTACCAGCTGGTGTATGGTCAAGAAGCCGTATTACCCATGGAAATAAATATTGAATCTATACGAGTGGCCAGACAAAACAGTTTGTCGGCTCAGGATTATAACAATTTGATGATCGATAATTTGGATGAGTTGGCAGAATTACGATTGTCTACGCTTGATCGGCTTAAGAAGAGTAAAATCAGGGTGGCGAAAGCATATAATAAAAAGGTCGTGCCTAAATCTTTCGATCGAGCCGATTTAGTATGGAAAACGATATTGCCAGTTGGTTCGAAAGATAACCGATTCGAAAAATGGTCACCTACGTAGGAAGGACCATACAAAGTTAATCGGCTAGTCGGTGGAAATTCATACGTAATAGAAACGTTGGAAGGATATGTTTTACCTAAAGCTATTAACGGGAAATATTTAAAGAAGTATTATCCTAGCGTTTGGGTTGGAGCCTAGCCGACTAAGGATCACGTTCGAAAAGCCAAGATTAACACGGTGCTGTTAATCGGCTAAAAAAGATTGCAGATTTTGGAAAAATATATTTACGAGAAAGTAAATTTAAAATCGGTTAAACAGCCGATTACCGAAAGTTACAAAGGTACCCAGACAAGTCATGTAACATCTGACAAAAGTTTTACATCTCAGGAATTATTAATATTGGACGCCTGACCCAGGAAGAGTCGCGCCCAGAGCCGACAGAGCGCCCGCTGCCTTCGCAATCATGCACTGAACTTCGTCAAGAATGCACTCATCATCTTTGGCGTTCCCGGGTACTAGCTTCACCTTGGCCGACTGCTTCGTCACACCTGCGATGGCCTTGGCAATACCAAGTTTTTGTTCTTTCATGGCCGACATGGTTTTTTCCATGGAATGTTGGCCGTCCTGGATTAATTTTTCTGTCTTGGCCAGTTCCTCCAAAAGAAATTTCTTTGTCGACTCAAGCTGGGAGAGGTTTTCCTTGGTTGTCTTTAGCTGCAGCGCGTCGACGTCAAACTTGCGTTTTTTCGCCTTGGCATCGGCGACGAGCTAGTCCAAAAATTTCTGATCGGCTTCTTGAGCTTCGCGCTGCGCTATGCGTGTTTGAGCCTCCTCAACTTCAGACCTCCTCTCATCTAAGTGGCATACATTCAGGAGGGCTGCCATCGCTTCTGGGGGTAGGTCGGCTTCAACAGCCACCATGGCATCTCTGATCAGCTGATTATTCGCCAATATCTCCGATTGAGGCCTCGTGACCAGATCGAATAGCTTGTTACCTTCTCCTTCATGCCTGGAGCAGCGGTGACTGTAGCCGACGCTCCCTTTGATACTTCAAGTATCTTCCTGATTTCGGCGTCGTAGTCATCGGTGGCCATGATCTCTGGGTCATCGAGATCGGCCAGGGAGAAGCCAAGCAGATTTGTTGGGTCAGAGAGCTCTGGCAGATCGGTAGTTGGAGCTGTTGGGGTAGGCCGTGGCTGAGAGACTGACGCAGAAGAAGTCTTCGAAAGATCGGCCAAGATCTTCGCGACTTGAACAGATTGCGTTGGCTAAAAGAAGTAAAATACAGAGTAAGCCAACGTACCAAAATACATAATTTACTAAACGAATCATGATGACCTACCTCTCCAGTAACTGACGCATGTGGCGAACTCTCGCCGCTCTGTTCATTGAGCTTGGGAACCTTCTTGGTTGCAGCCTTGGTATACTTCCGCTTCTTTTCTGAGAATTTATCGGTTTAGTAATCTTTGTCAAATGAAGATTGGGTAAATGATAAGTGAAAGTCGATAAAAGACTTACTGGGTTGTTTCTGTTTCTCTAAGTCCGGTAGAGATGGGCTCTGAATACCCAAAGACCCGAAAGCGTAGCTAGTAATGGCAGCCGATTGCTGCTGTTTCCTGGGTTGGCCGTCGCCCGATGGGCCTGAAGCCGCCTTCTTCCCAATTGCCTTGTTCTGCAGAGGAAAAAAAATTAGATTCAAGGTACAGATTCATGTAAGACAAAATAGGAGATTTGGACTCTAAGCCGATACCTCGCTAGAGACACCTAAGCGTGTGTTAGTATATCCGGACGAAGTAGCCTCACTGCTAGAATCAGCGTCGGATACTAACGTCGGCTCCGGAAGATTCGGGAAGAATTCATTGATAATATTCGACGGAGACTTTGACCTATAGAGAGCTTCTGCAATAATTGACCACCATGTGGTATAGCCTCCTGCCCGTCTGGTATTCAGGAAAAAGTGTGGCAAAGAATGGACTTGCAGGTCATCGGCTACTTCAAGGACAATCTCAGCTGATGTAGCATTGCGGACTCTGGCTCTTGGCTCAAGCCGATCAAGAAGCTGAAAACTCAGGATCACTTGACCAAATCCCAGTTGTCTTCCATAAACGGACGGATGGTAGAATTCATATGACGGCTGGTATGTCCGATTCCTTGTATGGAGACCAGCATGAAGAATACAAGGAGAAATAAAAATTCTATACAAGTCTAGGGTTTCCTAAGGCATCGCAGAGCAGTCGGCTTCAAGATGAAGGAACGAAGGCCATGGAAAATCGGCCACACCGCTGTAACTAAAGAAATCTCGCTGTCTCAGATCCTCATCACTCAAATGAAGGAAGAAGGACATATACTTCCTTGAATCGGCCGCTGTGATTTTTGTTTCACTGCCAGAACACATAATGAACCGTTCGCCAAACGATCGGCTTGCTTGGTACTGAGGAAAAGTGTTCTCTGGGTTGTCTTCTCTTGGAAAGGCTGTATCATCGTTAGGCTCTAGATCAAAAGGTCGGCTAAAGAAGCAATACAGCCAGACTTGAATAAATCATAAAGGACCACCCACATTGCCTACGGTAAAGTCCGCGAAACCCGTGTAAAGCCGACTTCTAATAATGTGCATCATTTGATATACTGCTCCGAGAAACGTTTTTCCAAGTGCCAGCCGACGGCCTTCTACCAATCCTTCTGCAATGGCCTGATACACTTGAGTTGGCCCTAATGAAGCTCCGTAGAACAGAAATCGGTCAAGCCACAGGTTAAGAAAAGCAACGTGCTCTTCATCCGATACTAATCCATTTACTTTATTATTGTTTGTGATGTACTTGGACCAGCCTTCACCTTTGGACCGAATAAGTTTATATCTGGGTTTGGCGCTAAAGGCCGATATTTGTTCCCCATCTGGTCTCAGGCAACAAAGTTGAGCAACGTCCAATAAAGTTGGGCCGACTAGACCGGTGCGAAACATGAAGGCGTTAAAAGTATCCGACCAGAAATAACAGGCCGTGGACACCAAGGGCTCATTGGCTTCTGGATCGGCTAGACTCAAAGGGATGCACTTGGCTATACCCATTCTTTCCCAGGATTCTCTTTTTTGAGCTGCTACTCGATTATACTAGTTTTTCCACCCTTTAAGTGCAGTCGGCCAAGCCCAAAAACTCTTACTCCAACCCTCAATGTTATATCCTCTAGCCGACAAGGGGAGGCGAGTTACTTCTTGATCAATAACCGTAGCTGCATCTAGGTTTCCTAATGGGCCAAGGAAAAACTGATCAACACTGTTGGGGATTGGGATGAGTACCTGGGAAGGATCCATTCAGCCGATCTTGATGTGAAAGCCGACTGAAGTCAAAAGGGTTGGCGTGCCAATGGGAGAACAACAAGATGCGAAAGGAAGAAGCCGATTGTGAGTGGCGTGAAAGCTCGAGCGCGTGAGGAATGATCGAGTGGGGACCGCATTTTATAGCGAAGTGAAAAAACGAAACGGCGGGAAACGAATCTCAAAGGACACAGGCAGTTAAAACGCACTACTTGCGTGTCAGAGAATTACGGCTCAAATAAAGCGGCAGTTATTGAGTGAAGTTCAACAGTTAGCCAATTGCAAAAAGCCGATTATTGCGATTTTTGACAGATGACAAGTCATCTCTCAAAAATGGGGGGCATATGTTTGCACCAAAATTTAGCAAGTCAGTCAAAATCGGCAATGAAGTCAAAAATGCGGAAAGTAACGGACGATTTGGAAAGATCTGAAGATATTTGACAACAATAAGATTCTTAAGGAAATAACCGTCTGAGATAAGGCCGATACGGATCAAGTAACGGAACGTGTTGTATTAGGACACGATCGGCCGACGGGTATAAAAGAAGGGCAAGAGCAAGCCACAAGGAGGATCCAACACAATACAATCAACCAGCCTTTACTTTCTTACTTTTTCCTGTCGACTAGGAGTAGTCTCTGTAATTTAGATCTCTCTTTGTAATCGATCTTGATCAATAAAGTTGCGCATCGCCGATTGTTGATCTTTGTCAATTACACCCCAGGTTTGATTTGTTCTGATTTTGTTGCGCATCGCCTTCTTCAGAATCGGTCTACCTTTATCATCTGATTAGCCTTAATCGGCTAATTAGACTTACCTTGTTACCTCGATCTTGATCGGCTTCAAGCTGATTAAGTCTAAGCCGATTGATCTCCACGATCGGCTTTGTGTGAATTTTATATTTTTACCTTGTCGATTCTGAGTCAAATCGACCGCACGCTCGAACCCGGTGTTAAATGCGGTGTCTTCTCGTCGAAACCCTACATCAAGTTTTTGACGCCAACAGGATCCTAAAAGACGTAACCTAGCCAATCCTGGGTGTTGGGAAGATATTTCTTCTTTGCATGATGGATAACCATGACAAACTCAAACTTGAACTAGACCTTCCAATCATTCAACGAAGGATTAATATTCTCAAAAAAAAAATTATTTCGTGATATCCAAATAGCTCATGTTGCTAGAATGATTATCACCATGAAAAATTGGAATGGTAAGCTGTCTTTAATATTCTGAAGAGCTTCAAAAGTTGACCATCCAAACAGTCTAGTCGAACAGAGTTGATCCCAGCATGATTGTGCAAAGAGCACCCAAAAAACAAATCATAGAGCGTTTCTTCAGTATTTTGTTAACATAGAACACGTGTACTCTTGATTGTTCATAGCCAGTAGATTATTGTTCCGCAGGTCATTCGAAAACACTGTAGCCCATCACCTACAGTACAATGTGTAATGCCCTTGTAAAGGGTTAACAATCTGAGATTGTCTCCACCAGAAAGAACCCACATCAGGCAAAGAGTGCGATTTGTGTTGCTGATAGTAAGTGGACCAAATGAGATTTACCCAAGGTAAATTTTCTGTACCGAAGAACTTGTGCAGGATTTTAAGAAGTAGAGCATCATTTTGCACTGATATGTTGAGTACTCTCAGTCCACCTGCTTTTGATATACAAACCGTCTTCCAAGCCGCCATAGGAAGTTTTTTAGTATTAATATCAGAACCCCTACACAAACAATGTTTCCTGTGCTTATCAATCTGCTTAATAACTGTTTTTGGCAATTTGAGGCAACACTTGTAGTAGACTGGAGGCTGAGACATCACAGAGTTGAGCATTGTCAGCTTAGTTCCATAGCTCAAATAAATAACACAACTTGCCAACCTTCTTTCAATTCTCTGAACAAGTGGGAATAAATGTTGAATTGTTGGTTTTGTAAGTCCCAGTGGCGAACGCAAATAAGTGAAAGGGAAGCTAGGTTCCTATTTGACAGCCAAATATTGCAGCAAGATGATCCATTTTGTCCTGGGTTACATTGATTTGTACCATGACAGACTTATGAAAATTCACTTTGAGTCCTGTGGATGCAGCATGTGAATTCAACAGAGCTTTAAGGCAAAACAATTTTTTGGCACAGGCCGGCATGACAATTAGAGTGTCATTTGCATACCGAATGACGGGAAAATATGGGCATGCTTTAGCATCAATTGATAGGTGTAGTAACCCTCTTTACATTGCTTCGTTTAGAATGGATTGAAGCATATTAACAGCTAACAAGAGAGGTGGTGACAAAGGATCACCCTGCCTTACCCCTCCTTTGAAATGAAACATTTTACCAGGCACCTCATTAAGCAGAACTGAAGATGTACCAGAAGAGAGAATTGACTCTATCCAGGAGATCCATTTGGGTCCAAAGCCTTTGTGTTTCATAATTTCTATTATCACCTGATGCTCAATCTTATCAAAAGCTTTCTCAAAGTCCAGTTTGAGAACAATAATTTCTTTCCTGGACTTATGAAATTGGTATAAGTATTCAAAAGCCCAGGCCAAACAGCTTGGATGGTTCGTGTCTTGATAAAGCCGTACTGATTTACACGAACTAGCATGTAAAATGACAACTTGAAGCTTATTTGCCAGGATTTTGGTCAGGAGCTTAAGAGAGCAGTTCAACACTTAGATGGGCCTACAATCGTTGACTGTGATTGGAGTATCTTTCTTTGGTACTAGAATGACAGGGGAGCTATTTATACTCTAAAGATTCACTTATCCATTATAGAAGTCCTCAAAGATAGTATAGAAATCCTTAGCTTTTGATATATTTATTTACATGTAAATTTATTTTAAAATTTATTGTATTATTAAAGCAAAGATAAAAAAAATTGCCACGTTCTCTCTTAAGGGCTAGAAATTATCACATTAATTAGAATAAAGAAAGAAAAGATCTAGCCGTCCATCTGGCGGACCCAAGTTATAAAGACTTCGATTAAAAGAAAGAGTTCATGCTAAGAACAATAAAAAACAACTGAAATTCAGAATAAAAAAATAAGAGAAAACTAGCAATTTGATTTCCATGCGAACTTAAAAGTGGAACCGTAATTTAGAATAAAAATTTATAGTTGCATTTTTTATATGAATTCCAACCTAAAACTGAAATTTGGAATAGAAAATAAAGCAAAATGAGAAATTTGAATTAAATTAAATTAATACAAAGAGTCCATGTCAAGTACAATAAAATATAACTGAAATTCTGAATAAAAAATATGAAAAATTCAATTTGATTCCCATATGAACTTCAAAATAAAATTGAAATCCAGAATACAATTAAATGGAAATTAGTGGCTTGATTTGTAAACGAACTCCAATAAAAACTAAAAATCAGAATAAAAATATAATAAAATTAGAAGTTTGATTTATATTAAAAGAAAGAGTCCATGTCATGTACAATAAAACATAACTGAATTTTTGAATAAAAATAAAAAAATTAGTAATTTGATTTCCATACGAAATTCAATGTAAAACTAAATTTGGGAATAAAATTAAATGGAAATTTGTGGTTTGATTTGAATATGAATCCCAACCTAAAACTGAAATTTGGAATAAGAATAAAATAAAATTTTGATCTACATTAAAAGAAAGTGTACATGCTAAGTACAATAAAAATAACTAAAATTTAGAATAAGAAATGGAAGAAAATTAGCAATTTGATTTATATGCAAATTTCAAAGCAAAACTAAAATCAGGTATAAAAATTAGTAGTTGGATTTGTAAACAAATTCAAACCTAAAACCAAAATTCGGAATAAAAAAGGCAAAAGAAGCCACCATATTCGCACTCAGGGCATAGAAATTACAACGTTAAGCGGTGCAAAAAGAAAAAAAGATATACACCAATGTTTGCGGGCTATAGCAGTGCTACAGTGGCGCTATATCTGTTTTCGCCGTTGAAACGCTATAGCATAGATATATGCTATTATAGCTATGACCGCTATAGCGGTAATAGCGGTCCGCTATAGCGGTTAGCGGAAATAATTCGTGGAAAACCAAATATTACACAATTGTTCAAGCTATATAATCTACAAAATATGATATAAATTGAGGAAGAAAATATGACAAATAAATAGTTAGTGTATTAGAGATTTTGAATAACTATCAAGCTTGCAGTTCATTCTGGAGTTAAGTTGTACTGTCCTTTTTAACAAACAGGCTACATTAAATCTAGCTCCGTGCAATTGTGCAGGCACTCCTGCTAGTTCTTATTATATATACAGACCGAGCGTGATTTATCCGCGTGTAGATTTGCGAGTTTCTAAAATGATGCCACAGACACTAGGTTTCTAAAGTTATAATAATATTTTGATTCTCGATCGCTCTGCAGCACGACACATCAGCGTCAAAAAGGAGCATATATTTCTGTCAAGTCCAAACTCACTCAGTAAACATGTGCTAGATTTTCTAGGACTTGATGGCATGAGCCCTTTATAAGTCGCTTCAATAAAAAAAGAAAAAAAGAAAAAGAAAAAAGAAAAGAAAAAAAGGTATTCCAACAAGCCCCATGTATACTCTTAGAATAAAATATGCCAAACATTTCCTTCGATCTCTGATTCTTTTCCCCGTTCGCCGCTCAAAGAACATCTTTTGTTTTGGTGGCAAATCATTTCACTCTTCAGAATATGACTACGAAGGAAAGGCATGTGAACAAATGAAACATAAATATTGGCGGCGGTTCAGAGAAGACTGGAAATTTTGCTCCTCCTTTTGACTGCAAAATACGGCCAAGAGTTAGATCGACGACTTAAAGTGAACAGAGCAGTCAACAAATGGATGCACGCATAATCAATAGCTTCACCAAATGACACGCTAGGTGCATCCATTCAGGTAGTGTCTTCCGATTGGTGTGAAAAAATAGTTTCTTTTCCTTTAGGACACATATTACTGACGCAACCAAGCATCACCGTAGTTCATCGAGCATTTGTCATGTATACAAAGTGTAAGCAACTTAACAAAATTCTCGTACCATCTCGTATAAATAGCCAAATAAATCGCCCAATTATATATACAGGACTAACGCACACGATATATCCGCGGCGGAACCTCAATGCCTCACCGTGCTCATGAAGAACACGGTGTATATGTCATTCTTATCACAACATATTTGAAAGAGTTTGGCAGTTTGTTTCTCGTGTCCTTTTTGTTAGATTATTATGAGATGGCTCATAACTAATTTAATAGAAATTCCAAAAGGTCCATTAGAATACTAGGAGTCATCAATTTGATTTAGTACCATATGGATAATTGAGAGAAGTTTTGACCAACTTAAATAGTTGAGTTGTGTGTCTCTCAATTAGTAAGGTGGAAAAGGGTAAAGGCTGTGCCACACGCGCGCGCGCCGAGCCGAGCTGTGTGCGTGTGCGAGTCGAGACGTGCACGTGCGCAGGCCAGTCCAGTCCGGACGTGATGTACTGGGCCTTTCAGTAGTCAATATGACCAGTAACCGCAGTGATCAATGTGACCAGTAACTGCCGTCAGTTACCTGTAACGGACGTGGTTGATGGCTGGCATAATGATCGTCGGTTACTGGTAACGTCTACATGAGTTGATGGCTGGTAACTCCTGCTCCTGCCCGTTGCATGTCGCGAGGCTATATAAGGAGTGCCACGGCTGTGCTTTTCTTCACCTGCTTGACTCTTCCGCATACTCCATTGTTCTGCTGCTGTCCTTTGCATTGCGCGCACAAGTAGCAGAGGGAGCATGCCTCCGGAATCTCGCCTTTCTTGAGATAGAAGGCCGATAAGGTTTTTGGGGAGCGACCACGCGACTGCTCGAAAAGTGTTCCTGAAGCGCATCTGCACTGCAACGCGTCTGCATTGCATCAACCGCTTCACTGCACCAAGGCTTCACTGTGACAACCTGTGATCGTCTACTTCGACCGTCATAGCGAACGAGAATGTTCTGCCTGTGCCAACGGTGGCACCGGCTCAAGGGTATATTACTTATACCGTGTTTTAATCATGTTGATTTCTTGTTCATTAGTCTTTGCGTATGAGATAGATAATTTGTTATCAAGTACCTTTGGCTTTAAACAAAAATTGCATCTTTGTTTAATCATGATTTACATAATTCTGTGGATTAAAATATTGAGAAAATTCCTAATATTTCCAACAATCCAAAAACCTTATGCTAGGAATTTTACAACCATTGGTTTATTTGCGCTTAAGCCAACCGATTTGTGGCGCAAATTACAAGCGTTGGCGCGCCAAGATGATTTTGTGGTTGACTGCCATGAACGTGTATCACGTTGCGCAAGGCAAGCCACAGCCTGAGGGTGGGCTCTCTCCTGAGCAGGAGAGTGCCTTCACGGCTGCGGATAACTTGTTCAGAAGCGCCGTGATTAGTGTTCTTGGAGAAAATCTTGTTGATGTGTACATGATTTTGCCAAGTGGTAAAGAAATGTGGGATGCACTTGAGGCAAAATTGAGTCTCGACGCAGGCGGTGAACTCTATGTCATGGAGCAGTTTCATGACTACAAGATGGTTGATGACCACTCTGTAGTAGAACAGCTCATGAGGTTCAAGCTTTATGAAAGAACTTGAGAATTTTACATGTGCATTACCCGACAAGTTTGTGGCGGGATGCATCATTCTGAAGCTACCACCTTCTTGGAGGGATTTTGCCACTACTCTAAAACACAAGAGACAAGAGTTCAGCGTTCTTTGGTCTCATTGGGTCTCTAAATGTTGAGGAGAAAGCGAGGGCAAAAGATATACGTGGGAAAGAAAGTTCTAGTGCCAATGTGGTACAAAAGAAAATCTTTCAATTCAATAAGAAGAATAAAAATAAGTCTGAAAAGCCTGAGAACAAGAACAAGGCCGCTCAAACTACTAGCTTCAAGAAGAAGAAGAATAAAGGAAAGGAAGCTGCTTTATCAGTAATGAGTGCGATCATTGGGCAAAGGATTGCCACGATCGCAAAGACAATAAGCGAAAAAGTTTGCCAACGTTGTTATTGGTAGTATCTTGAGGAGGAACATCCGGTATGTTTCAATACCTACCGTTCTATCGGTATGTCGTTCACGATTGGTGGATTGACACGGGGCCAATATACATGTTTGTCTTGTGGATCCTTATTCTCTTCTTACCGGTCGCAGGGCTACCTCCGTGTTGATGGGGAATGGGTCGCGAGCACTTGTACGTGGAGTCGGCACAGTTGACTTGAAGTTTACTTCAGGAAAAGTCGTGCGACTGAGGAACGTGCATCACGTGCCCGTGATAAATAAAAACCTTGTCAGCGGATCTCTATTGTGTAGAGACGATTTTAAGCTAGTTTTGAATCCAATAAATGTGTTGTTTCTAAAATTGGAACTTTTATTGGAAAAGGCTATGAGAGCGGAGGCTTGTTCCGCTTGTCTTTGACAGACATGAATAAAATTGTGAATCATGTTTGTAATCATGAGACTGATGTTTGGCATTCACGACTTTGTCATATTAATCTTGGTTGCATGATGCGGTTAGCCAGTATGAATTTAATCCCAAAATTTACCCAAGTCAAAGGTTCTAAGTGTCAAGTATGTGTGCAATCTAAGCAACCTCGCAAGCCTCACAAGGCAGCAGAGGCAAGAAACTTGGCACCGTTAGAACTAGTTCATACCGATTTATGCGAGATGAACGGGGAGTTGACAAAGGGTGGTAAGAGGTATTTTATGACTTTGATTGATGATTCTACTAGATATTGCTATGTGTATTTATTAAAGTCAAAAGATGAGGCTTTTCACTATTTCAAGATCTATAAAGCTGAAGCTGAGAACCAACTTGAGAGAAAAATCAAACGGGTTAGGTCAGATCGTGGTGGAGAATACTTTTCTAATGAGTTTAATTTATTCTGCGAAGAACATGGAATAATCCATGAGAGGACGCCTCCCTATTCGCCCCAATCAAACGGGGTTGCCGAAAGAAAGAACCGTACTCTAACTGAGATGGTTAACGCCATGTTAGAAACAGCGGGACTTTCCAAGGGATGGTGGGGTGAGGCTATATTGACTGCATGTCATGTCCTAAACAGGGTTCCTACAAAGAATAAAGAAATCACACCATTCGAGGAATGGGAGAGGAAAAGATTAAATTTCTCCTATTTACGTACTTGGGGCTGTTTGGCTAAAGTGAATATGCCTGTCCCAAAGAATCGTAAACTTGGACCAAAAATCGTTGATTGTGTCTTTATTGGTTATGCTTTTCACAGCGTTGGATATAGATTCTTAATAGTGTAATCTGGAGTACCTGATATGAATGAAGGTACAATTTTTGAGTCCAATGATGCCACATTCTTTGAGGACTTATTTCCTATGAAAGAGACACTTAGCTCATCTGGCCAAGAATCTATCTTCTCTCATAAACCTTCCACTCCTATACAAATTGAGCCCATTTTTGAGGAAAATCCAATAGATGAGGGCAATGAAGTAACTCGTAAGAGTAAGAGACTAAGAACTACAAAGTCTTTTGGTGATGACTTCATTGTATATCTAGTGGATGATACTCCAAGAACCATTGAGGAGGCTTATTCATTTCAGGACGCTGACTATTGGAAGGAAGCGGTCCAGAGTGAGATGAATTCCATCTTGAGCAATGGAACTTGGGAAGTTGTTGAACGTCCATATGGGTGTAAACACTGTAAGATGTAAGTGGGTGTTCAAGAAAAGCCGAGGCTGATGGTACGATTGAAAAGTACAAGGCAAGGCTTGTAGCCAAGGGTTATACCGTAAAGAAGGCGAGGGCTTCTTTGATACTTACTCACTGTTGCGGATTGACCACTATTAGAGTACTACTGTCTTTGGTCGCCTCCTAAGGTCCGATCATCCATCGATGGATGTAAAGACGGCTTTCCTTAATGGAGAGTTGGAAGAGGAAATCTATATGGATCACTGATGGATTTGTAGTAAAGGGTCATGAAGGAAAAGTGTGTAGGTTGTTGAAGTCTTTGTATGGCCTTAAGCAAGCACCTAGCAAATGTACGAGAAGTTCGACAGAACTTTAACATCTGCCGGCTTTGTTGTGAATGAAGTCGACAAATGTGTGTATTACCGCTATGGTGGGGTGAAGGAGTGATTATGTGTCCGTATGTTGATGACATCCTGATCTTTGGGACGAACCTTAATGTGATTAAGGAAGTCAAAGACTTCTTGTCTGAAAACTTTGAAATGAAAGATTTGGGAGTAGCGGATGTCATCTTAAACATTAAATTGTTAAGAGAAGGTGACGGTGGGATTACTCTTGAGCAGTCCCATTATGTGGAAAAGGTGTTGAGTCGCTTTGGCTATAGCGATTGCAAACCTGCTCCAACGCCGTATGATCCAAGTGTGCTATTACAAAAGAACCAACGAATAGCAAAGGATCAATTGAGATATTCCCAAATCATTGGTTCATTGATGTATTTAGTTAGTGCAACAAGGCCTGATATCTCGTTTGCTGTGAGCAAACTAAGCCGGTTTATTTCAAACCCGGGAGATAATCATTGGCATGCTCCTGAGAGAGTAATGCGCTATCTAAAGGGACATCAAGTTATGGAATTCACTACGGGTACCTAGGGTACTTGAGGGTTATAGTGATTCAAACTGGATATCGATGTTGATGAAATAAAAGCCACAAGTGGATATATGTTCACATTGGGTGGTGGAGTTGTTTCGAAGTCTTGCAAGCAGACCATCTTAACGAGGTCTACAATGGAAGCAGAACTCACAGCATTAGATACCGCCTCTGTGGAAGCCGACTGGCTGCGTGAACTTGTGAAGGACTTACCGGTAGTTGAGAAGCCGGTGCCTGCTATTCTTTTGAACTGTGACAATCAGACGGTGATTGTCAAGGTAAATGATTCTAAGGATAACATGAAGTCATCAAGGCACGTTAAGAGGCGGTTGAAGTCTGTCAGAAAATGAGAAACTTGAGTTATAGCGTTGGACTATGTCCGCACGGCTAAAAACTTGGCGATCCTTTTACAAAGGGACTATCACGGAATGTGATAGATGAAGCATCGAGGGAGATGGGCTTGAGACCCACATAAAGTCATGTCTTAGTGGTAACTCATCCTATTTGATCAGAGATCCCGTGAATTAGGATGTTGAGACAAGCTAGTGGTGGCCGAGAGGAGAGTACTTACATGCTTGGCCCACTCCGCTTGAGATGCAATAACTCTCCTATTCTCGTATGGCGGGTTAGTTATACCTTAATGTATTCCGAGTGGCTTTGATAAGCGAGATGTTGTCCTACGAGAACATCTTATGAGGAATACACCTATATGAGTTCGATTGCTAGTCACAGATTTATGAGATTGGGTGATCTCTAGAGGCTCATGAAAGGCTAAGGAGTATGACTTATAAGCTCCAAACCGAGGGGATGCATTTGAAGACCTAGTATCGATAAAGGACTTTGGTGAAACTTGTTCGCACAAAGCTGTCAATTCAAGGCATAGTCCATTGTTGATTGTGGATGAGCGTAACCTTTGTTCTAGATGGAAGTTCAACTTAAGGTCTCCATCGAAAAACCGGTATATCAAACTACATTGAATCGAGAATATTTCAAATGTGCCTTTGAAATTTGGTGGGGATTGTTAGATTATTATGGGATGGCCCAAAATTAATTTAATAGAAATTCCAAAAGGCCCATTAGAATACTAGGAGTCATCAATTTGGTTTAGTACCATATGGGTAATTGAGAGAAGGTTTGACCAACTTAAATAGTTGAGTTGTGTGTCTCTCAATTAGCAAGGTGGAAAAGGGTAAAGGCTGTGCCACACGCGCGCGCGCGCCGAGCCGAGCCGAGCCGAGGCGTGGCGTGTGTGTGTGTGTGTGTGCGAGTGCGAGACGAGACGTGACGTGACGTGCACGTGCGCAGCTTGAGCAGCCGTGCCAGCCGGACGTGATGTCTTTGGCGGGGCGGTTTGTTTTGCCGTTTGATGAGTCAATATGACCAAGAACCGCAGTGATCAATGTGACCAGACCGCCGCCGCCATTCGTGAACGGACGTGGTTGATGGTCGCATAATGATCGTCGCCATCGTAACGGCTACATGAGTTGATGGTCGGTAACTCGCTCCCGCCTGCTGCATGTCGCGAGGCTATATAAGGAGAGCCACGGCTGTGCTTTTCTTCACCTGCTTGACTCTTCCGTATACTCCATTGTTCTGCTGCTGTCCTTTGCATTTTCGCCTCTGTTTTCTTGCGCGCACAAGTAGCAGAGGGAGCAGGCCTCCGGAACCTCGCCCTTTCTTGAGATCTTGCTCGAGATAGAAGGCCGATAAGGTTTTTGGGGAGCGACCACGCGACTGCTCGAAAAGTGTTCTTGAAGCGCATTCGCAACGCAACGCGGCTTGCACTACATCAACCGCTTCACTGCACCAAGGCTTCACTGCGACAACCTGTGATCGTCTACTTCGACCGTCATGGCGAACGAGAATGTTCTGCATGCGCCTGTGCCAACGGTGGCACCGGCTCAAGGGTATATTAACTTATACCGTGTTTTAATCATGCTGATTTCTTGTTCATTAGTCTTTGCGTATGATATAGATAATTTGTTATCTAGTACCTTTGGCTTTGAACAAAAATTGCATCTTTGTTTAATCATGATTTACATAATTCCGTGGATTAAAATATTGAGAAAATTCCTAATATTTCCAACACCTTTAATCCAAAAGAGGGAAAATTTTTTGCGATTGTTTCTCATATAATTCACCCCGTGTCACCAATTGCTAATTCCGCCCCTGTTAGGGATGCAATCAGTTCAAATTTGATAGGATATTACTCTTTTCGCATCTAAAATCATATTTTTTTCTTGGACTTAGAATTGGGCACAGTTAGTGTCAGATATGAATACAGCACAAATAATATCGGTCACGAATTTAAAGCAAATACGGAGTGGAATCGATATGGTACCGAATAATTTTTGTCGAATGCCGCACGAAAACAGATACCGCATATAGCACACATATAGCAATGGTTAATCAACTATATGAGTTCAACATGCAACAAAATTATCGCAATTTAAAAGTCATTTTATCAGATAATCCAATAAAGTTGCAAAAGTACATTCAATTTCAATGGTACATATAACCTAAAGTAACGAAACATAGAATGATATATAAATAATATCACGATAATATGACCATGACTCCATATCTCTACAAAAAAGGCAATAAGACAAATATACAATATTAGGAATATATCATTCACACAAGACTCATCGATGACACAATCTTATAGAAGACTTTGTATACTGAAGTGACGATATATATGTATGTATTTGCTTCGATTGTACCCTATATAGACGTAGCCCGGCTCGAGCTAAGACTGGTCTTGAGCCTGGTTTGTCAGCTCGATTTTTTTTCGGACCGAGGTTGGGCTACTGTTATACTAGTCTAGGAAGTGCGGCCTGGCCCAACAATTAAGCTTAGCCAAAGCAGTCGTCCCCAATACAGCCGCCATATAAAAAGACTAGTTAGTTAGAATCCCCGTATTGCCACGGACGACCTTAAATTTTAACAGAGATAGTAAAATTTCAAAAAAAGAAAAATAAAAAACTAAATATTGTAACTCAACGTTAAATAGAGAGAGGATTTTTTCCCAATTTTTTTAAAATATTTTTTCCCATATTTTTTTAAAAAATAATAAATTACTGTAGCTACGGCTATAGAAACTACAGTATTTAAGGGACGCGCGGCGCTAAGCGGCCGGGCCCACCGTGCATGCCAATAATAATGAGTTATATAGATTCCATCCCCATTTCCACATCTTGGAAAGCAAAACTGGACCCGGATGGAGTGCAACCAAACAATCCCTGACGATCGGGAGCACGCCAGTTTTTTCTATGCTAGGAATCCAGCACAAACCTTTTCATTTGGACTAAAGAATGTCATGTCATTTACTCATTTGGTCTCGTAGGTCATAAGTATGCTTACTTATGAGTGTGCGCAGGGTTTCGGATTTCGTTTTCGGATAAAATACCGTCGTGGGCCGGATACCGAGATTTCGGCGAAATTCGGTAATTTCGGAGAAATCTCGTCCAGAATTTCAAATTTAAAATTTGAATCCGCTTGTTTGAAACCGAGAAATAGCGAAATTCGCGAAATTGGGCGAAATTTCGGGCGAAATTGCGAAATTTCGGGTTTTGCACTGGCAGAAAAGTGGTCCAAACGTTAACGAAAAATTTTGAAATTTTTTGGAGGTTCCTGACACATTGATGATGTTCTCATAAAAATTTCATCTGATTATCACATCTGAGGAATTTTTAAAAATTCAGAGAGTGGTACTGTCCTGATTAAACAACGACCGACAAATTTGATCCGAACGAAAATGGTACAAATCAAGTTATAAACTGCTCAAATTTTTTTGAAGAGTCATTACACATTTATTATGTTTCCATAAAAATTTCAGATTATTATGAAGTGTGTGTAATTTTAAAAATTCAAACATTAGAACTGTCCGGATAAAACGCTGACCGTAATTTTGAACCGAATGCAAAATGGTTCAAACCATGGTAAAAACATTTGAATTTTTTTTTTCATGGTTATGATGTATCTATAATGCTCTCATAAAATTTTCAGATGATGATCAAACTGTATGAATTTTTAAAAATTCTAACAGTACTACTGGTCTCATCGCCTGTTAAAATGCTTACAGTGAAATTGAAAAACATGAAAAATTATGTAAACCATGTTAAAAACTTTTGAAATTTTTTGTGAATGGTCCTGATATAACATTAATGTTTTCTTAAAATTTTTAGATGATGAGCATTCTCAAATAATGTTTGAAAATTCAGACAGTGCTACGTCCTGATAAAAGTCTGATGATCAATACATAGATTTGATTTAGCAGTAAAAAAAAGTTTAATTTTTTTTAAAATTTACAGAATGGTGATAAGGAAGTTCTTAATATCCCATAAAAATTTTGATTCATGATCACACTCCAGTGAATTTATAAAATTCTTACAAGGGACACTACCATTTATGTTTTTTTCTTTTTGTTTTTAGAAATATAATATAACAAACAAAGTTCAATGCTTACATTTGGAACAAAGTTTTAAATGTTCTGTTTTTACCTAAGATTTTTACCTAAATTTTTACCTAAGTTGCATTTAGAACAAAGTTTTAAATGTTTGCTTTTTTACCTAAGTTTTAGCAATTTCAATTTTTTCCGGATTTTCCATCCAAGCAAAACCTCGTTCACGCGGACCACTTGAAGTAGTCCGGCGCAAAAGGTCGTTCACGCCGGACTACTTCCAAGTGGTCCGGCGTGAACTGACTTTTATCCTATTTCTGATTTTTATTTTTAAAACATAACAAATGATGTTAAAATATTTTCATAAATTTTATGTATTATCCTACATATCTTATGATACTCCCATAAATTTTTCATAGCATGAAAATGCATTCTCAATTTTTTAAAATTCAGAGAGTGTTTCTGCCGAAATGCCAAAAAGTCTAAAAAATAAACTTTTTCGAAACATTATCATTGAAGATCACTTCCTGAGAACTTATTGATATAATTCCGGTCAGATCCGGCCAAAAAAATTCAAATTCCTGTTTAAAATTCCGAAATCTCGCCGAAAAAATAAAAATTCCGAAATTTACTGTAGCAATTTCAATTTTTTTCCGGATTTTTCCATCCGGCGCAACAGCTCGTTCACGCCGGACCACTTGGAAGTAGTCCGGCGCAAAAGGTCGTTCACGCCGGACTACTTCCAAGTGGTCCGGCGTGAACTGACTTTTATCCTATTTCTGATTTTTATTTTTAAAACATAACAAATGATGTTAAAATATTTTCATAAATTTTATGTATTATCCTACATATCTTATGATACTCCCATAAATTTTTCATAGCATGAAAATGCATTCTCAATTTTTAAAATTGTAGCGTGTTTACCACAAGTGCCAAAAAGTCTAAAAATAAACTTTTTCAAACATTATCATTGAAGATCACTTCACGAGAACTTATTGATATAATTCCGTCGATCCGCCAAAAACTTCAAAATCCGGTTTAAAATTCGAAATCTCGGCGGTTTTGCGAAATCTCATGAAAAAATAAAAATCCGAAATATACTGTAGCAATTTCAAATTTTTTTCGGATTTTTTACATCCGGCTGGTCTATGCAAACTCGCTGGGGTCCGAAATCCGAGATTTCGGCGAGATTTCGCCGAATTTCGGCGGTTTTTGTAACCTTGAGTGTGCGTCCTTTGGGTCGAGTAGGTATAATCGCTATACTGCCTCTCACCAGACAATATTGGCGCATCGACGCAACGAAGCTGCTCGCCGGGTTCTGCTTTCAACATGTTCTGTTACACTGTCGTGATCATCAGGCAAGCTACTTCTCTTTTTCCTTCCTTGAAAAAAAAGATTAAGAGAGTGTTTGGATTAGGGGTATTTTATTGAAATATTTTATGATCTAGTTTTAATTTGAATTAAATTTTAAATTCTTTTAAAAAATTACCACTCATCCAAACAGGGTCTAAAGGGTTGTTTCAAACGTTGGAATTTCACACGAAACGGTTTATTTCTCTAGGAATCCTTACCGGAAGGATTTTACATAAAAGAGCAATAGAATACCGATGGCTAGATAGTGTGTTGGATCAAGGCGCACCAAGAGCGAGGTGAATTGGTGTAAACTAACACTTAAATCTAATTTTTTTTTTTTTATTAATTCTGGAAATTAATAAAATAATGATCAAACCTAAAGAATTAATCTAGAGTAATTGAACACCATGAAACAAAACTAGATTAAATATGCAAACTAGAAAGCAATTGTGTGTAAACAATTATAGTAGATCGGAATCCATACTCACTGATTTTCATCAAAGAACATGTATATGGATCCTTTTACATGAAAGCAGAACTCTCAAATAATCTCCCAAATTTTTCCCAAATTTTCCTCTCTTTCTCCCTCTTCTCTTTTATTCTCTTTATTCTTTCCTTTCAATCTCCTGTTTTCTTCTCTGTTCAATTTCTCTTGCACTGTACGCTTGATCTTCCTCTGTCTTCTTGCACTGTACAGCCTCCGTTCCTTTGCTTAGCTTGCAACGCACTGCTTGCTTGCACAGCCGGCCGCTAGAAGTTGCTCGTGAGTCGTGACGCTTACTGCTGCCTCGCGTCGTATCCAACCGAGCAACGTGCTGCTGCCTCTTGGTCTATAATCGTCTTTTCTTTTCTTCGCCAGCCGCCGCCGAACGACTCGGGAGCTTTTCTCTTTATTCTTTTTGTGCGGCTCTCTGATTTCTTTTCTTTAGTGCGGCTCTAAGGCAGGAGGAGCTCCTCCTATTTATCCTCGTCAAACCCTAACTTCTTATCTCTAATCAAATATATGCATATCCACTTGGCCCAATACATATGGCCTAATACATGCATATACAACCCAAAACTCACACATGCATGCATACGGCCCACCTGCCGCTCTCGCATGACTCATTCGTCTGCACGGCCCACTGGCCGCCACACTGCGCTATCCGTCTGCGTAGCCCTCTACGCGTCCCGTCTCACTGCACCTGTGTCCTTCGCGTGCTACGCCTCCTACAACTGCGATCTCGCGTGCCACCTGCACCTCTGCGACCTCGCGTGCTGCGCTTGCACCTCTGCGACCTTCGCTTGTGCTGCTCTTGGGCTACGTGCCACCTGCACGGATTCTCCCTGACTTACAGTGTACGTCCATCTGCGTTCGCCTATGCTGCAACGTGCATCTCGCGTCTCTGCGTTGCACTTCCTGTTGCCTGCGCTGCATCTCCTATCACAAATAAAACAAACCCTCGCAGTACATTGTTCCATAACAAATATTGTTGTCCATAAATCGTCACACATATATTATAATGTTGTCAAATTAATCATCATATATAAAAAACACAAATAGATTAACAGAGTGCTAGGAAGTGACTAAGAAAGAAGAGAAATATCTCATGCATGGTTTCAAATTTCGTCGAAAACCGCTCAGATTTCACGAATTTCACTCGTATCGTGCCGGTTTAGAAAAGCATACCGTTCGGCTTACCGCTCAAGTTCAAATTCAAATTGAAAAATAAAAAGATTGAAAATTTTTATCCAAAAGTTCCCTAAAATTAGTATTAATAACTTTATAACCTTTGGTTTTAATTTTTTTGAAAAACAAAGTTTGGAGAAAAGTTCTCTAAAAGAATTTTTTTCAAATTTTTCAATCTACGGCCGATTTTCGAGAAAACCATTCTAAATTTGTCACTTTTCAAGCGGTTTTCGAAATTTTCGTTCGAATTTTACTCCGCTGTTTGACCAGATTTAAAATTCGCTTGACTTTCTTAAATATTCGGTTTTTTTGCAAATTTAGTTTGGTTTTTTGCGAATTTTGGTACCGCTGGCTTGTCGAAAACCGAGGTCAAAACGGTTTTATTAACTATGATCCCATGTTCCCTCCATGTACTGATTTGAGTGAGAAGAAGGACGATCATCTCCGCATCATCTAGCTAAAGAGAGGAACAGAGACTGGCTATGTTGGTGAGGGAAATGGGTACCTAGTTCTTCTTCTGAATTGATATTGTTCCTACTTCCTAGTTCCTTGTAGGTATCTTAATTTTTTAGCTAAAGAGGAATATAAGCAATCATGATTCATGAATCAAGCAGGCACATATGTCGCACCGAGAATTCTCCAGTCGCATGCAAAGCGAAGAAAGAAACGTGCAGCAACTAGTAGTCTTTTTTCGTTGGCTTTCTGCATTCCTATGCATTTATGTGGTCAGTGATTTTGCAGACCAGAGAAAGTCTCTCAACTGCCTCCATTGCCCGTACGTCTGACCGGTCAGTGATTTTGTAATAAAGGGACGTTAAAGTGGTAGCAGAAATTAAACTCTACCTATTAGTTTATTAACAGCATTTTTACTACTCTAATACTGTAAATAAATACTAGCGAATCTGATTTATTGAATCGAAAAGAATGACTGATTCACATTAAATTTAGTGTACCGTAAAAGAACTTTAATGTGAAGATCTATATAGTTTATGTAGAACGGTGGTAGGATTAATTTTATATTATTTGTCTAAAATAAGTTGTAGTAGTATATAATGTGATATGAACACATATGTGTTGAACACCTTTCAGTTTAATATCTTTATTAATTTAAAAAATTAATATCAACTGATGAGTTTATTTCTTCGTCACTTTCCTTTTCCAACCTAAGCATCGTACGTATGATACCTAACCCTACAGTGGCGAGTAGTGCTCGCTACAGTACGGATGAAACCGTGCTACAGTGCGCACAACATGGCTCCGCTCTACAGTGCTGCTGCAGTAAAGGAAAAATATTCGGTTTTCGAGAGATGTTTAAAACCGAGTACTTCGGTACTTCCTCATTCCGTTGCTGTTTTTGATTCCGTCTGCGCTTTGATTCGGCAGTTTGGTTTTGTTGACTAGGTGTGTTGCGTGTTGACTCTCTGTTCGGTTCGGCCTCTTCCTGTCTTCCACGGGAGCTCTGAGCCGTACGGGGCTCTCTTTTCTTTAAATATTCGCATCTACTTTTAGGGCTTGTTTGGCAGAAATTTTTACTATTATGATTTTTTTTAAAAAAATTAAAAAAATTAGGCTCCCACATTTTTTTTTTTTGCAAAAGTAGCCTCCGAGCTCGCGAGAGGCGCGGCTCATCGCGGATTGGGGGCGCTGTAATGCCCCTAGTCCGACATGTGGCACCGTAAAAAAACAGAAAAGCATGCAGTGGACTGGAAGCGCTGCATGTTACAGTAATTTTTGATTTTTTTGCTGTGTGGAGGCTAGTTATGAAAAAAAATACATTTAGGTATTATAAATCCATTATAATAAAAAAATTGCAGGACGATTAGTTCTGAAAAAATCGTAGGTCGCACCACAAATATTTTAAGGACCCATATTCTATAGAGGGGTAATATAACACAATATATTTGAAGAGGTTAGTTATGAAAAAAATACATTTTAATTTTATTAGCTTTTATAAATGCATTATAATAGAAAAAAATTGCACGACGGTTAGTACTGAAAAAATCGCACGTCGCACTATAAATATTTTAAAGACCCATATTCTACGGAGGGGCATAATATAACATAATATATTTGAGGAGGTTAGTTATGGAAAAAATACAAATTAATTTTATTATCTTTTATAAATGCATTATAATAGAAAAAATGCATAGCGGTTAGTTCTGGAAAAATTGCACAACGATTAGTTCTTAAAAATCGCACGTCGTACCACAAATATGTTGAGGACCCATATTCTACAGAGGGCATAATATGACACAATATATTTGAGGAGGCTAGTTCTAGAAAAAATACATTATAATTTTATTTGGTTTTATAAATGCATTATAATAGAAAAAAATTGCACGATGGTTAGTTATGAAAAAATAATTCTACGAGTAATTCTGAAAAATAAGTCTACCTCAAAATATTATTAGGTTTTATAAGTTAGTTTTGAAAAAAAATTGTTAGGTTTTATAAGTAATTTGGGTCCTCAAAATATTTGTGGTAAGACCTGCGATTTTTAGAACTACCTGTCGTACGATTTTTTCAGAACTACTCGAAGAATTATTTTTTCAGAACTAACCGTCATGCAATTTCTTTTCTATTATAATGCATTTATAAAACCTAAATGCATTTTTTCATAACTAGCCTCCGCACAGCAAAAAAACCGAAAAAACTATAGCATGCAGCGCTTCCAGTCTGATGCATGCTTTTCTGTTTTTTTTGTTATGCCACGTGTCGGACTGAGGGCATTGCAGTGCCCGCAGTCCACTGCACTGGGTGAGCCACGCTTGGGAGGTGCGGTTTTCGTGGGCCGGGGGCTACTTTTGCAAAAAAATTGCGGTAGGGCTAATTTTTTTTTAAATTTTTTGAAAGAGCTATAACAGTAAAAATTTTGTTTGGGAAGTACGGGGAATAATACCGGGGCAAAGAAATCCCAGTAGGGATTTTTCTGTCACGTAGGATTCCATGGAATATATTCTCCTAACGATAGAATCCATGTCATCGTTTGTGAGAAAAATGAAAGGAAAAAAAGGAGAAAGCGAACAACGTCGTAATGGATGCACTTGACGATGGCGTGTCGCCTCATCGACAACAGAACGTTGGCCGCATGTACTAAGGTGGTGGCACAATGGACGCATCCATGGCAGGGGACAGCGGCGCAATGGAGCCGATAGGGCAGCAACCACAAAGATGTTGTAATCCGATGAAGCAACAGCTGACAGCGATGCCGATTCAGAGTACTGTTCTCTAAATCCATCGCCATTGCTCAAGCTCGTTGTGGCCGAGTCTACATCGCCGGTCACCAATTCGCCATCCTTCACCACATCTTCTGATCTACATTGCCCAAATTCAAAGGATGAACTGAGTCTGAACTGACTTGCTAAATAATTTGAAGTCCACAAGCAAGGAATCTTTCAGCTGAATTTCCATATCCTCTTGAGAAAATCCCGCTAAATCTTTGAACTGATATGTACTACTCACAATCCACAACAAAGAAACAACAATCATTGAACTAGTATCATCATCTTGTTGTAAGTGAGTCATACACATCTTCTAAAGAATACAACGCGATTCCATACTAGAAATAATCATTATGATCAATCTAACAGCCCAAGAACAATAGCTCCCCTCAGAATAACCACTAAGAAGTAAGAAAAGATCGACATTTACCCCAATCCAGCAACTATCCCAGATTCCTAGGAACTACCATAAACCAACACCCTCACCATCTTGTGCAGGAGGCTGTGCATCTCAATCTTCTTGTACCCAGATAGCTTGTACGTTGTCGAGTTGTTGATATCGGAGAGGCACCCTGTGCGGCCACCATCGAGGCCAACACCATCACCGTTGTAGCCGAGAACGATGATGGGTGTGAGGCATTACTGCGGCCGTTGGCTCCAGATGTGCTGCCGGTAATAGACCGGAGGACGAAGCACGCGGTGGAGGCGGAGCGAGCCTTGATCGAGGGAGGTGGAGGTGGTCGCGAGCGTGGATGGCAGAGGTGGAGCGAGTCGCGAGCGTCATCGTGAGGTGGAGATGGGGGCACGGTTGCGACTCGCTAGAGGAGGTGACCCGATGGGGAGATTTTTCCCGACCTAGGGTGTCAAGGATTTTTTTCCTAGTGGAAACAACGTGGATCGGGCTGGGAAATCTCTGTCCCGTGGGCATCCAAACGGACCTTCTCACTGACCCAGGGAAATTGTCTCTATGGGGTTCCATCCTAGGGAAACAACGAGGATCCCCGCCGGGATAGATGTTTCCAAACGAGCCCTTAATGTAAAAGGACAAGCTAGATTAATAAGATAGCTATTTTCTATATATTAAGCATTCTTAGCTTATTCTTTCCCATTGCATGAGTAGAGAGAGAGAGAGAGAGAATTGGGTGGCTTCTTTTAAAATCATACTACCTTTCCACTGGGAATTTGGAGATCGATATTGACGAGTACTCGTACCATGGGTACCCCAACGGCCCGGAGTGACGAACGGACTGCCCCAAGCCCGGCTCCGACCAAAGGCCCCGCGGGGCCATGAAGGACGATCGACCCCGACCTAACGAGCTGCCCCAAGCTTGTCCCCGACCCAATGGGGCGTCCGACCCCGCCACAGGTCGAACTCCCCACGAGCTCCGACCAAGCCGAGGCGATCTCCGCCGAGCGCCAAGTGTCGGGCCTCCGCCGGCCATTAGCCACGTGCCCTACGGACACGACAGCTCAGAGTGACTGTGCGGGGGCAGGTGGCTCCTTCCCAAGGTGGCGAGGAGGTTGCCAAGTCAAGCTCGTCTCATCGCTCGGACACGACGGCGTGAGGACGCTCCTCCCGAGGCAACGCTGCACGACAGCTTGCATAGGGCAGGTGCGCTATTTCCCGATGAAACGGCAAACTGCTTTGCTCAATGAGTCCACCAACCCGCGTGGGGAAGCGGACGACCAATCACTGTGACGGCGACCGACGAGCTCCTAGTTTAGATGACCTCATCCTTTCCTCTCCTAAATTCCCATGTAACCTGCCCCCCGGCTATATAAAGGAGGCGGGATCCTCAAGGAGGGGGCGCTCCCTCCTCTCGGTCTTCACGAATAGGCTGTTTTTGCTCTCACCCATTCGAGCCTTGACTCCGTCAGAAAACTGTGCGATCATCTCGCACCAAGCAATATAGCACCACCACACGAACCGGAGTAGGGACATTCGCCCAACCAAGATACTTCTTGGGCCCCGAGTCTAACCATTCAAGGAGAGGGAACACGCGGCCCCTTAGACTTAAAAATTCACTCGCCGGTGCTCGAAACGCCGACAGTTGGCGCGCCAGCTAAGGGCCTTCGCGCGTCCTTGTTGTCATCTCCGGATTCCCATTTGCTTCCTTGATGGCTTCCTTCACCCATGACGACGTCTCCGCATCAAGGAGCTGGATCCGTTTTGGCTCCCTCGACTTTATCGCCACTTCGGCGGGAGAGCTCATGCTCGTCCCCGCCGCCTTTCGAGACCAGGCATCCGCTAGGAACCCGGACTCCATTTCCGGCGATCTTGGCAACCTACGGCTCGAGGCTCCCGTGCGGACCCCGAGGCAGGAGCCCACCAAGCGCTGCGCCGTCTCTGGCAATGACACCCGTGAGCTCGGGAGGGTGACTATGTCACCCCCCGTGGGCTCGCATCTCGTGGCAATGACCGGCTATATGCCAGCCTCCATCCACGACTTACTGGAAGACTCCTCCAGCCACGACTCCAGCTCCGACACGGAACGCGTTGCCGACGGACCACACTCTCGCGAGTGCAACATGGCGGGTGTGGTCGACCCGACCGCAACCCCCGCGACTACGGGAGCTCTCATCCGCCGCACTGCAGGCGCAGGAAGAGGAATATCAACGCGAGCGCTACTGAACGCATTCCAAGCTCGCCCGCCGAGCTCCAACAACAAACATGACGAATCGAGGCCCGGCGGCCGAGCTCGACAAACTCGGGCCGACTGGCGAGTCACCGAGCCCCACTCGCGTGCACGCGCGCGTGCCAGTTCACCACCGGTGGTGGAGGAATCCGATGGCCTTCCGTTGTTCCCCCACGCAAGCCAAAATGTGGCCGCAGCCGCAATGCTGCTCCGCGGCATTCCCGAGCCAGACGACCCGGAGGCCAAGGCGACGTAGCAGAACCTCCGGGGGCTGGTGGAGCGCGCTACCGTGCAGCACATGCAGGGCTCCGGCTCCCACCACTCGGGCGCCTCCTCCGGCCGCTGAGCCGCCGCCTGGCCAAACCGGCTGGTCCGGCAAAGACGGCAGACAACAAGCACAACAGCCTCAGCGCGCAGACCCTGCAGCGCCAGCCGCAACGACCATGACGTCCGCGCCACCATCGAGGCGCGGAAAAAGCGCGACGAAGGGTCGGCCACGAAGTCGAGATACGTCGCCGCGACGATCGCGGCCCGAGCCCCGATGGTCGGGACCACGGGCCTTCGTCGAGGATCTCGCTATGCGATTTTCGCCAGTTCCGCACTAATCAACATAGCCAAGTACACTGGGGCGACGAACCCCAGCGTCTGGCTGAAAGATTACTGGCTCGCATGCCAGGCGGGAGGAGCTACGGATGACCTCTTCATCATCCAATACCTCCCCATCTACCTTGCGGACTCCGCTCGAGCCTGGCTCGAGTACTTGCCCGCGAAGACTATCAGGAACTGGGCTGACTTGAAGAGCCTCTTTGTCGAAAACTTCCAGGGTACTTACAAGCGCCCCGAAAACTCCTGGGACCTGAAGAGCTGCAAGCAGCAGTCGGGAAAGACTCTTCGGGACTACATCCGGCGCTTCTCCCGACAATACAATGAGCTCCCCGACATCTCCGATGCCGATGTTGTCGGGGCGTTCATCTACGGCACCTCCTGCAAGGCCTTGGTGCACAAGCTGGGCTGCGTTAAGCTCAGAACCACCAAGGAGCTCCTGGATATCGCCATCAAACACGCCTCTCGCAAAGAGGCTGTGGGGGCCATCTTCGAGAGAGGGAAGGCCAAGCAAGAGCCCAGCGCTCAAGCCGGGTCCCCTTCCGACCACTCCGACAAGCGGAAGCGGCAAGGGAAGCAAGGCCAAGAAGGCCGCCTGGTCGCGGCTGCCGACTACCCTGCCAAGTAGCAAGCGCGACAGGCTGTCCCGCCCGACCACTTCGAAAAGCTGATGGAGAGCCCGTGTCCAAACCACGGGTTCCCCGTCAAACACAAGTACCGGGACTGCGAAGTCTTGAAGCACTTCCTCTTCGGCACCCCCACAACGTCGCGGGGTAAGGGAAAGAAGCAACACTCGGCACCACGGGCCGAGGAAAAGAGGGTTGACGCCGAGTTCCCAGAACCAGATGGCTGCCTGATGATCTTTGGCGGACCGGCATGCTACGCCGACAAGCGGCGGCTCAAGCTCGCCTCCCGCGAGGTCCACACGGTAACTCCCGCCGTTCCCCAATACCTTTGTTGGTCGGAATCCCCGATCACCTTCGATCGGACCGACCACCCCGACCACATTCCACAGCCAGGAAGATATCCGCTGGTGGTCGACCCTATCATGGGAACAAAGCGCCTAACTAAGGTGCTCATGGACGGTGGCAGCGGTCTCAACATCCTATATGTTGAGACGCTTGACTTCATGGGGGTCCCCCGCTCGAGTCTCCGACCGAGCAAGGCACCCTTCCACGGTGTCATCCCGGGCCAGCAGGCCCACCCACTCGGGCAGGTCAACCTGCCCGTCACTTTTGGGGGGCCGAACAATTTCTGCACCAAACCCTCACCTTTGAGCTTGTGGATTTTTCTGGCTCCTACCACGCCATCCTGGGGAGGCCATGCTACGCCAAGTTCATGGCGGTCCCCAGCTACACCTACCTCAAACTGAAGATGCCTGGGCCACGGGGAGTAATCACCGTGGCCTCATCTTTTCAGCTTGCCAACAACTGTGAGCGAAGTAGTTGCGAGCTGGCGTCGGCGGTCATCGCGTCCGCCGAACTCGCGAACCTCCAGAGGGAAACCGCCGAGTCCGCCCCCGACTCCGGCAAGTCGGTGCCTGGTTCCTTCAAGACGGCCGAGGATACGAAGGAGGTCGCGGTCGACCCCGAGGATCTGGCCAAGACCGTGGGGTTGGAGCCGCGCTCCCCGCCAAATAGGAAAGCGCGCTCGTCGACTTCCTCCGCGCTAACCGAGACATCTTCGCATGGAGGCCCGTCGACATGCCAGGAATCCCAAGGGAAGTCGCCGAGCACTCCTTGAACATCCGACCAGGCTCAAAGCCAGTCGCCCAACGCCTGCGCCGTTTCGACGAGGAAAAGCGCAGGATCACAGGGAAAGAGATCGACAAACTTTTGGTCGCAGGGTTTGTTAAAGAAGTTCGCCACCCCGAGTGGCTGGCTAACCCTGTCCTTGTAAAAAAGAAAAATGGGCAATGGAGAATGTGTGTCGCTACACGAACCTGAACAAGGCGTGTCCCAAGGACCCGTTCCCTTTGCCCCGTATCGACCAAGTCGTTGATTCCACCGCGGGGTGCGAATCCTTGTCCTTCTTGGACGCCTACTCGGGCTATCACCAGATAGCAGTGAAGGAGTCCGACCAGCTCGCGACCTCCTTCATCACCCCGTTCGGCTCGTTCTGTTACATAACGATGCCATTTGGTCTAAAAACGCGGGCGCTACATACCAGCAATGTATGAAAACGTGCTTCAGTGACCAGATAGGCCGTAAAATCGAGGCGTACGTCGATGACATCATCGTCAAAACTAGGAAGGCCGATGACCTCATCTCCGACCTGGAGGAAACCTTTGCAAACCTCCGCCGGTACCGAATACGGCTCAACCCCGAGAAATGCTTTTTCGTGGTACCCAAAGGAAAGCTACTCGGCTTCATCGTCTCCGAGCGTGGCATCGAAGCCAATCGGGAGAAGATCCCGGCGATCATGAAGATGGGCCCAGTCGGCAACCTGAAAGGGGTCAAAAGCTAACCGGATGCCTTGCAGTCTTAAGTCGTTTCGTGTCTCGCCTCGACGAGCGCGGGATGCCGCTCTACAAGCTGCTCAAGAAATCTGATCAATTCCGCTGGACCCAGGAGGCTCAGGAAGCCCTCACCCGACTGGAAACTTTCCTGACCTCATCCCCGGGACTGGTCGCCCGGCACCAGGAGAACCACTGCTCCTCTACATCGCCGCTACGACCCAAGTCGTCAGTGCAGCCCTCGTCGTAGAACGAGCGGAAGAAGGCCATGTGCTCAAGATACAATGGCCTATCTACTTCATCAGCGAAGTCCTCTCCGAGTCCAAAGCTCGGTACCCGCAGGTGCAGAAACTGCTCTATACGGTGCTCATCACGAAGAGGAAGTTGATCCACTACTTCGACCGGCATCCTGTCACCGTGGTGACCACGTCACCGCTTGGTGAAATCATCCACAACCGCGACGCCTCGGGAAAAATAGCCAAATGGGCGCTCGAGCTCAATGGCCACGACATATCGTACGTTCCCCGAACGGCGATCAAGTCGCAGGTCCTGGCTGACTTCGTTGCCGAGTGGACCGAAGCCCAGTCACCACCAGCGCTCGAAGACCCCGAGTACTGGACAATGTACTTCGATGGGTCCTACACCAAGAACGGCGCCGGTGCAGGGGTCATCATTGTCTTCCCGCTCGGGAACAAGCTCCAGTACGCCATTCGGCTGCTCTTCGACGCGACCAACAACGTCGTCGAGTACGAGGCCCTCGTCAACGGTCTCCGGATCGCTGTCGACCTCGGCGCTCGCCGACTCTACGTCCATGGAGACTCCAAGCTTGTCGTCGACCAGGTCATGAAGGCCGCGGAGCCCCGAGATGCCCGCATGGCCGCATACTGTCGGGAAGTGTGCAAGCTCGATGAAAGGTTCAAGTGTTTCGAGCTTCACCATAGCTACAAACGCTACAATGGTGAGGCTGATTACCTAGCCAACCTCGCCTCCGGAAGAGGTCTGGTCCCGCCTGGGATCTTCGTTTGCGATCTTCGACATCCTTCCATCCAACTGGACTCGGCGACCGAGCGACCATCCGACCTATCCGATGTGACCACTCCGACCGTCGAGCGGTCGGACGTGGAGTCACCCAGGTCGGGCCGCGACGTGCTGATGGCCGATTCCGACTGGAGGAAGCCCTTCGTCAACCGACTGACTGATGGATCGCTCCCCACCGACTCGATCGAGGCACGCCGCCTTGCTCATCGGGCGAAATCTTTCGTCCTGGTCGGAAAAGACTTCTACAAAAGGAGTCCCTCTGGAGTCCTCCAGAAATGAGTTCTGGCCGACCAAGGGAGGCGGCTGCTGCTCAATATCCATGGTTGTGTCTGTGGTCACCACGCTGCACCCCAGTCCCTAGTAGGAAAAGCCTTCCGGCAAGGCTTCTACTGGCCGACCGCCGTGTCCGACGCCGGGCAAATCGTTCGCACCTGCGAGTGATGCCAATTCTTCGCCCGGCAAACGCATCTTCCGGCACATGTCTTACGGACGATCCCCATCGCGTGCCCATTCGCGGTCTGGGGACTCGATCTGGTCGGGCCCTTCAAAAAAGTGCCCGGGGGCTTTACCCACCTCCTTGTCGCGGTGGATAAGTTCACCAAGTGGATAGAGGCCAAGCCAGTCGCCACCATCACATTGGTGCAGGCGGCCACTTTCTTTCGCGACATCGTTTTTCGGTTCGGAGTCCCGAACTCCATCATCACCGATAACGGCACGCAGTTCACGGGGAAGGAATTCCTCGAGTTCTGCGACAACTTCAACATCCGCGTCGATTGGGCAGCCGTGGCCTATCCGCGGACCAACGGCCAGGTCGAGCGGGCAAACGGCATGATTCTCCAAGGGCTCAAGCCACGAATCTTCAGTTGACTGAAGAAATTCGCGGGACGATGGATGGCCGAGTTACCCTTCGTCCTCTGGAGCCTACGGACCACACCAACCCGGGCGATCGGGTTTACACCATTCTTCATGGTGTTCGGTGCCGAAGCTGTCTTGCCGACCGATCTGGAATACGGCGCCCCAAGACTACAAGCCTTTGACGAGGCACGGGGGCTCGTCTTGCAACAAGACGCCATCGACCAGCTCGACGAGGCACGTGACGTGGCGATTCTACGATCGGCCAAGTACCAGCAAGCACTGCGACGCTACCACAGTCGTCAGGTCCGAGGCCGGTCCTTCAACGTGGGCGACCTAGTCCTGCACCAGGTTCAGTCCAGCAAAGACAGGCACAAGCTCTCACCGCCATGGGAAGGCCCCTTCACCGTCGTGGAGGTTCTCCGACCCGGCACCTTCCGACTCAAGGACACGGATGGCAACGTCATCTCCAACACGTGGAACATAGAAAAGTTAAGGCGATTTTATCCCTAAAACTCTTTCTTGTCCCTCGCTCTTTTTTACCCTTCTACCGAGTACCCGGTCGCCACACGGCATTCGGGGGCCACCGGTTGGCACACTCGTACGGGTCGCTTCCAGTCGGCGCACTCATGTGGGTCGGTGACCCGACCGACCACAGGGTTCCTCCTAAAGTGGTAACCCTCTCGACCCAAGCACTACGACCTACGCCCCAGCGGCTACGGTTGCTAAGTAGCGCTTTGCGGAAGAAGGAAGTGCCCACACGGAGCGACCCTTGGTCAGTCAGGAACACCCCTTTCCCGCGCGAGCACAGCTAGTTCACGCACTCACACGGGTCGGTGACCCGACCAACCACAGGGTTCCTCCTAAAACGGTAACCCTCTCGACCCAAGTGCTCGGCCTCGCCAACCGCCACGGTTGCTAAGTAGCGCTTTGCGGAAGAAGGAAGTGCCCACACGGAGCGACCCTTGGTCGGTCGGGAACACTCCTGTCCCGCGCAAGTGCGCGTGAATGCTTCATAACCAAGTTCCTGTCCTCTTCACGCTTCCCTCATAAATGGTAACGCACCGACCTACGCTTGACCAACCCCTGCGGTTTCTAGAGCTATGGTCGTCGGGCGTTCATCACAAAAGGTAAGTGCAAAAGACAGATTGGAACTTACCAAACTTCAGTTTATTGCAAGCTACTGTTTTTTACATTAAGAGAGGGAAAACATCTAACTTTTCTCTACTCTCTGTGGAGGACGCTCCCTGGCGGAATCTTATCGGCGATCAACCGGGCGTGCGGCTCGACTTGAAGCTCGAACCTGTCGATCTCCTCGTCGGTCCGGTTCCCAGCAATCCCGCTACTGACGGTGGCGAGATCGATGCCGTCATAGTGGGAGATGGCGCAGATGAGCGCCGAGGAGGCTCCGAGCGTGGTGCCCTTGCTCACCGAGTTCACGACGTGCTCGAGCACGCGGCTTAACTCGGTGGCGAGCGAGCTCGAACACGGCGCGGTTCTGAGCACTCGATCACAGACCTCCCTGCCAACCCCTCGAAGGGTCGCCAGCTCGTTGGCCAGCTCGGACCGCTCCACCTTCACCAAATGCAGCGATGTCAAGGCCACATCGCGCGCCGTGGTCGCCACGTCGCGTGCCTCCACCGCCTCTCGCCGCACCTCGATGGCATCGCCAAAGTTCCTCTAGAGCTCTGCAGACCGGGATAACGTCAGAAAGCGCACCCTACGAACCACGATTGCAAAATCGATTAAAGAGTCAGGTCACTTACCGGCCGTGGAGCTCGTCAGATCGCGAAGCTCCTCCCCGACCTTGGCCAGCTCCTCCCGGGCGGCGTCACGCTCGACGCGCGCTTGTTCGGCGCCCTTCTGGGCCCGATCTCGCTCGCCTTAAAGGCGAGTCGCCTCCGACAGCGCGGTCCCCTCCGCGGCAACGGCGGCATCCTTGGCGCTGTTGGCCGCCGCCAGGAGGGACTCAAGCTCGGACACCCGTGTCCTCAAGGACTTATTCCCCAGCCGCTCCTCGTGCAGGAGCTGCGCGACATGGCCTAGCTCTTGGCGGACCTTTTCCGCCTCTGCCCGCCCTCGAGCTAAGCCCTCCCGAGCATCGCGCAGCTCGGGCCGCAGCCGGTCGCATTCTTCCTCAGCGGCCGACCTCCGACTGTACAAACGCCGGAGGAGCTCGGATTTGTCCCCCGAGCGGGCCCGCAAGTGCTACAAAGCGCAACACCCTGTTAGCCCATGATAAATTCGTCAAAAGCTGCAAGGGTGGGGTTATGTCTGACTTACCGTGCCAGTCGGGCGGATTTCAGCCGTAATCGCGCCCGCCGCCCCGCTACAAGACTCGAGGAGGAGAGCCAGGCTCTTCTGGATCTGGCTCACCTCGGCCTCGACGCGCCGGACGCCCTTCTGCAGGGCCTCCCACTCGTCGTGCTCCGCCGGGTCATCCAACGCCAGGGACGGCCCGCCGGGTTGGTCGTCTCCCGACCCGACCGACGCGGGCAAAGGCGGCCGAGCAGACCCGCCTGCGACAGCATCGGTGGTTTGCGCCTACGGGGGGTCACGCGATGTCCCCCCTGTGGCTCGGCGACGACCACCTCCAACGCCTGGACCGCTCCCGCCAGCGGGCTCCTGGGCGGCGACATTTGGATTCCCCCAGGAACCCGGGTAGCGCAAGCCGACGGACTCCCCGACGGTGGCGGCGGGAGCTCCTTCTCGCCCCCTTCGGCCTCCGAACAAGGCCCCGACTCGCCAAGAGCTGTCCGACCCTCCTCGCGCTCCGACCCAGCCGTCGGCGCCGCGACTGTAGTCGTCTCCGCTGACGGCTCCGACACTGCCCACGGTGCCTCGACCCGTGGCTCCTCAAGCCCTGCCGAATGAGCCGCCGCTGCCCCAGCCGCCCCCCTGTAAGCTCTGCACAGAACAGTCGATTAGCAACTGCCTAAACTACCCTGTGACAATGCAACTCGGGGACAAGAGCACTTACAGCGCCGAGCGGGTGCGTGGCAACCGCACCTTCTTCGCCTGTCCCCCGTGCGGAGGCGAAGTCGCTCCTCCGCTTCCCTGAGGGCATTACCGCCGGGGGAGCCTCCGTCTGAGGCTCGGCGACTGCGGCGCTCGCACCAGCGCCCTCGATCGAGCCGCGCCAGTCGGCGGCGTGAACGTGGTAGGGGTCCTCGCTGCCACTGTCGTTGCCGTCGCTGGAGGTCAACCCCAGACCAGCCGATTCAACGGCGGTCGTATCGGAGACCTCCTCGCCGCGCGCGACCCTCGCCGCGCGCTCTTGCTTCTTCTTCCTCTCCTCCTTCCGCTTCTTGCGGGTATATTCGCGCAGCGCGGCCTCCGCACGGGCCGCCATCCTCAGCAAACATGCCCGAGAAACCATCCCGGCAAGACCCTGGATAACGCAAAAACACAAATCAGACCGACTACTAAGAGCTAAGGGGGAAGAGGAAAGGAGGGAGGGATCTGCTCGGATTACCAAGTCCGAGGGATTGCGCGAGGAGAATGGCTCGGGGTGGCCATCCGCAGCCTCGGTAGCACTCCTTGATAGCATCTAGGTACCCCTCAATTTTATTTTTATATTATCATGGTTTTGGTATTGATGACTAAGTTAGTAATATTCAAATCTTTAAGATAAGTGAGCTGGAACCTATGATGAAATAAGCTGGTACAACAAGATTAAGGCTTTTAGTTTATAATTTATATCTTGGGAGATGTTTTAAGACTAATAGCCTAGGTGTTTTATCTTTGTTTAGTTGTCCAAAAAGAGGGACTTTGCACAAGGAAATAATTTGTTAGGCAAAAGCAAAACTAGATCTCTTGGAGCAAAAAACACTCAATCTTTACCCTTCTAAAACTATACCTTCCAGTACAATGGACCAATCTTTACCTATCCATATTCTTTAGTCCATTGCAAACCTTGAATCTATTCTTTGTCAAAACTCCTTTTTGTGTATCTGATTTTCAGATTAAAATATACTCACATCCATATCCACATATTCTTGGTCAAACATTCCTTTAAAATCTTCTTAGTCAAAAGTCTGCCCATGTATGACGGACTAAAATATTTTTGGTCCGGCATATATGTAATATTCACTCCTCAGTATCGGACCAAAGATGTATTAGGTTTCCTATCCTCAGCAGACCAAAAATTTGGTCCGGCATCCCTTTCAGTGTATAAGTTTTTGGCCGGACTAAATCTTTGATGTACTTTTTAATCGAAACCTAAAACAAGTATTCTCTATCTTCTGTGAAGTCCATGCATAACGGACCAAAAATTTGGTCCGAAGTACATGTGTCTTCTTGCCAAAACCAATCTTCTGTGAAGTCCATGCATAACGGACCAAAAATTTGGTCCGAAGTACATGTGCCTTCTTGCCAAAACCAATCTTCTGTGAAGTCCATACATAACGGACCAAAAATTTGGTCCGAAGTACATGTGTCTCTAGTCCTGGCAAATCTCTTGCTTTGTCCATGTATGACGGATCAAAATTTTGGTCCGACGTTCATAGGTCTCTATGCCTAAGCAAAATCTTTTGAAAGTCATGTGTAACGGACTAAGCAATTTAGTCTGATACTCATATATCTCTCTAAGTTGTATGCCAGACCATCTCCTTGATCAACCCATGTACTGCGGACCAAAATATTTGGTCCGTCGTGAACTCTGAAATTTGGTCCGACATACACACAACCGAGATCGCTAAGCAGCGATACATAGTCCGTTGTATGCGTGTGTTTTTCTCGTTGTTTCGACATCGACACGTCCAACGGCTCATCGAAAGTGTAACGATTATTTTCACCCAAAATGGCTATATAAGCATTTCCTAAGCCATCTACCAAATATCTGGATGAACTCCTTACACTTTGTCATTGACATATAGCTCTCATTCTCAAAGAGGAGTCTCATGCTTCATTTTCACACAAAAATCTTCATACATCCCTAAGTGTGTAAGCTCCAAGTCAGTGTCTAGTTGTGTGATTTGCAAAGGTAATCAAGAGACAGAACTTGTGCAAAGTTTATTACTCTTGGATCTTGGTGATCCTAGACGACTTGGAGGAAGTTAAGCAGTGTGACTGTCCAAAGGTGCTTGTGGAAGGCAATGTGTTTGTGAGAGGTTTGGAACTCACCTCACCGGAGAAGTGAAAGAGTTACGAGTGAACACCAAAGCTCTGCGACTAGCTTTGGAGAAGTGAACTTGGAAGAAGTGCTTCAACATGGATTAGGAGTGCAGCTCTGAACCACGGGATAAATCTTTGTCTCTCCTGTATCATTTCTTTTATTGCTTTCGCTGTTATTTTTACTTGCTTGAATTCTGCTTTATTCTTGCTATAAGTTTCTCTCGATAAAATAAGTTTAGTCGATTAGATTTGCTAGAATTTGTAAAATTGCCTATTCACCCCCCTCTAGGCCATATCGATCCTTCAAGTGGTATCAGAGCAGGGTTTACCTTGTTTAGCTTAACTAGCTTTGGTAAATGGCTGAGGGAAATGGTTCTGCAACTGTTAGTATCGGTAGAGTACCTGTTTTTGATGGCACAAACTATGCTTATTGGAAAATTAGGATGAGATGCTATTTAGAAGCTGTTGGGTATGATGTGTGGAGGGTTCTGAGAAGCCTATGCCTCCTCGTGTCATACACGAAGGGCAATCTGCATATGGAGAACCCACTTGGGTGAAATTCAAAATATGCAATATGATGCCCAAGCTAGAAATGCCATATTTTCTTGTCTTAGCTTAGAAGTCTTTGATAGAGTAAGTAATCTTACTTCTGCATATGATATATGGACAACATTACAAGAAATTCATGAAGGTACCTCCGATGTAAAAGAAGAAAAATACTATGCTGTTAGGGAAAATTTTGATCAATTCAAAATGCTTCCTCAAGAAAATGCAAATGATATGTTCTCTAGGCTAAATCCTATTGTAAATGAACTAAAGGGCCTAGGAACTAAAATTTGAGATGTTGAAGTATGCAGGAAGATGATTAGAGTGCTTCCACGATCATATCACAGCTTGATCACTTATCATCAACAAGTGGTGATCTCAAAAGGCTCACTCCAACTGAACTACTGGGCAAGATATCTGCTCATGAGCTCACTCTGGCTGATGAAGATGCTCCAAGAAAGAAATCCATCGCATTAAAGGCCAAAGAAGTTGTTCAAGACTCATCTGAAGAAGATGATGAAGAGTCAAGTGAAGATGAAGACGTGAAGAAATTAGCTCTACTCATGAGAAGAGCAAACAAACTCATGAGAAGGGTCAACTTCAAAGACAGAGAAAGGTCAAACTCTTACTCAAAGAAAAATCCTTTTTCTAATGTTGTATGTTTTGATTGCAATGAAAAAGGACACATAGCTGCTCGGTGTCCCAACAAAATCAAGAAGAAGAGCAAATACAAGAATAAGGATGATGAGGATGAAGAAAAGACTCATGAAAAATCAAAGAAGAAAATTTTCAAGAAGAGCTACTCTAAGAGATTTATGAAGAAAGGAAAAGGAGAAGCTCACATAGGAGAATGGGTTACTGATGAGGAAAGTGAAAGTGAAGACTCATCCTCAGAAGAAGAAAGTCCGAAGTCAAAGGGGCTAGCTGGACTCGCTCTAGATGAGTCAACTCCACCGCCACCTTTATTCCCTCTCTGTCTTATGGCAAGATCAGATGAGGAAAAAGTGAGTGACTCTCCTTCTTATGATGAGCTAGTAGAACTAGTTGAAGAACTAAATAATGCCTTGCATGATAAAACAAATTCAACTAGAACTCTTAAGAAGACTATCTCTAGCTTGCTTAATAATCAAAGGATGCTAACAGACAAGTATGAAAACCTTATGCATGAACATGAAAAGTCTGTACAAATTCATGATGACCTAGTTGCTAGTCATGCTTTGCTTGTTAAGAATTATGAAGACTTGCAAATCAACTCATGTGAACTAGAAATTGAAAATGAAATGATGTCTAACAAATCCAGTCATGTCTCTTCAAGTAATACATCTGTCTCAAGTGGCTCTTCATTCTTAACTTGTGGCTCTTCTGATGCTTGCAAAGAAAATTGCAAATATGCTTCTTGTGTTAAGAAGCTTGAAGTTGAAAATAAAGAACTAAAAGCTCAGATAGCCACATTTGATAAAGGCTTAGAAAAATGTTTTACAGGAAGTGCTACTCTTGACAAAATTCTTGTTGAACAAAGACCAAACTTGGGCAAAAGGGCTTGGGGTACAAACCCATCACCGCCAAATAAAATGGGTCAGTCACGTTACACAAGTTTTTGTCAAGAAAAACACTCATTGTTATTATTATCATAAATCAAACCATGTATCCAAAAATTGCTATCTTGCAAATGTTTCTCATGCCAAAAGGGATTGCATGGTAGATGCCCATTACATGCTATTTAAAGATTTGAGGGCAAAGCAAATGTGAAATATGTAGGTCCCTCAAATTTAAATAAGAAGCTTAAAGTCATCGAGTACCTAAGGCCATGTTGACAAACCCTTTCAAACCTAAGATGGCGTAACTAACATCAAAGGACCCAAAAGTATTTGGGTACCTAAAGTGAAGAAATGAACTTGTAGGTAAATTATAAGAGTGGAGGCGGACATTGGGTCATTGACGGTGGTGCACTCAACACATGGCGATACCTCAAGAATGTTCACTTCAATTGAAGGAGAAAGTGATCCAAGTCACAAAATCACCTTTGGAGACAACGAAGAAAAGAAAGGTAAAAGGTCTTGGTAAGATTGCCATATCAAGCGATCACTCTATTGACAATGTTCTTCTCGTTGATTCCTTAAACTTCAATTTCATCATGTCTTTCTCAATTATGTGATCTTGGATTTCATTGTAACTTCACTTCGATGGGGTAACTGTATTTGATAAAATGAAAAGCTTATATTCAAAGGATTCAGATTTCAAAATCTCTATTTAGTAGATTTCAAATCTAACTCCTCATGTATCTCAACCTGCCAGCTAGCTAAAGTCTCCCTCGGATGGCTTTGGCATAGGCGTCTAGGGCATGTAGGTATGTCTAATCTAAAGAAGCTTTTCAAAAATGAGCTTGTGGTGGGTTTGAAAGATAGCGGCCTCTCCTCTCGTAGATGCCCTCACTAGATGAGGACTCGGGATGGACGCCCTCCGCCAAACTGCAGCGTAAAAATCAGCCTCGTTAACACCTCGAGCAAAAATTGAGCAAGGGGCGAGGACAAGGCGAGCCCCCAGTGGGCCTCTAGTTGGGTTGGCGGATGACCCAATCGCCTTAACTCGTGTCCGAGACCATACTTCATACTCTCCCGCGGAACCCATCGTTGGGTGACAGCCAGCTGTGCTATGGGTCGGCGGACGGCCCAGAGTCCGATACGGAATCGAGTAAAGAAAGGTTTCTCATGGGTCGCCCCTAGTGGGCCGGACACCCTACGCTGGGATCGTCTGCTTGGAAAGGTCCCCCTTGGGAGGGATCTCCAGGTCCCACTCGGATCACCCGTTATTAGCTCCATGAGCACGGCGTTCAAACCGACGCAGGTAAACGCGCGTTCGCTCACCCCCTCCAGGTCCCACACCTGCGGACGGGGCGTACACGTGGGATAGACAGTGCCCACTCCTCTCGCAGCTACCCTCTCCAGATGGGGACTCGGGATGGACGCCCCACGTGCAGCTACGACGTTAAACGAGCACTCGTCCAGCTACGACGTTAAACGAGCATTCGGACACCAGAACCTCCCGAGAGGCATCTGGTCGTCCGCGCCGAACAAGGCCGCGTCCAGCTACGACGTGAAACGAGCACTCGTTTAGCTACGACGTTAAACGAGCACTCGGACACCAGAACCTCCCGAGGGGCATCTGATCGTCCGCTCCGACCAAGGCCGCGTCCAGCTACGACGTGAAACGAGCACTCGTCCAGCTACGACGTTAAACGAACACTTGGACACCAGAACCTCCCGAGAGGCATCTGGTCGTCCGCGCCGACCAAGGCCGCGTCCAGCTACGAAGTGAAACGAGCACTCGTCCAGCTACGACGTTAAACGAGCACTCGGACACTAGAACCTCCCGAGAGGCATCTGGTCGTCCGCGCCGACCAAGGCCGGACACCAGAACCTCCCGAGAGGCATCTGGTCGTCCGCGCCGACCAAGGCCGCGTCCAGCTACGACGTTAAACGAGCACTCATCCAGCTACGACGAAAAATGAGCAATCGGACACCAGAACCTCCCGAGAGGCATCTGGTCGTACGCGCTGACCGAAGCCGCGTCCAACTACGATGTACCACGCCGACCAAGGCGGCGCTTAAGGCATCTGGATACCCGTACTTAAGAGAAATGGCCACGTACCGACTGCTGACCCTCGGGGGCTTGAGTAGTCTGGGAAAGCGCCTAAAACGAAGTCATCACGCAGATGCAACGATCAAAAAGGAAGAGAAAATTTTATTATAGACCCCCCGGTTCGAACATTACACAATGCTATGTAAGAACCTAAGGTCTACGCCCGGCGCACGCGCCCTACTGCTTCGATGAGGGCGCTCCTCGCCTTGGATAGCCGTGGAACGACCTCAAGCAGCGCGTCGACGGCGGCAGTATCGCGGGCCACGGCCTCCTCCTCCGCGAGTTCGGCCATTGCCTGGTCGTGATTTGCCTAGTATACGGCCAAGGGATCCTCCTTCTCCACCTCGTCGTCATCACCAAAACTAAAAACCAGCGGATGCGACGAAGCCATCGAGAGGTTGCAAAGGAGGATTCTGGGCTGGGGACAACCGTTCAAGCGAGCGATGATATCCTTATATACCCAAATAAAGGGAGATCAAACGGTTACGAGTAAATGCAAACGCAGGAAGACGAAGCGTCCTTCGCCATATTCCGAAGCGGCCGAGAAGACATACGGTCAAGATGTGCCAAACCATGCGCGACACGCGCAACGAAGTAATTAAAGGCTTCCGGCGGCAGAGATACCCCCGCCCAGTTCTCCGGCAGCTGCCAGATGCGATCGAGCACACCAGGCTGGAACCAACCGACCAGGTTAGTCGAATCGGCCGACCAGGTCCGGTCGCTGCACTCGACCATGTTTCGCCGACCAAGCTAAACCCCCGACCGTATCTAACGAACTCGCTCGGGGGTTCGGGGGCTACTGACGAGTACTCGTACCATGGGTACCCCAACGGCCCGGAGTGACGAACGGACTGCTCCAAGCTCGGCTCCGACCAAAGGCCCCGCGGGGCCACGAAGGACGATCGACCCCGACCTAACGAGCTGCCCTAAGCTTGTCCCCGACACAATGGGGCGTCCAACCCCCGCCACAGGTTGGACTCCCCACGAGCTCCGACCAAGCCGAGGCGATCTCCACCGAGCGCCAAGTGGCGGGCCTCTGTCGGCCATTAGCCACGTGCCTTACGGACACGACAGCTCAGAGTGACTGCGGGGGCAGGTGGCTCCTTCCCAAGGTGGCGAGGAGGTTGCCAAAGTCAAGCTCCGGTTTAATCGTCCAGACACGCACGGCGTAAGGACGCGCTCCCTCCCGAGGCAACGTCAGCGCTTGACAGGCTTGCAGAGGGCAGGTGCGCTATTTCCCGTTGAAACGGCAAATTGCTCTGCTCAATGAGTCCACCAACCCGGCGTGGGGGAAAGCGGACGCTGACCAATCGCCAGGACGAAGGACCAGAGCTCCTAGTTTAGATGACCTCATCCTTTCCTCTCCTAAATTCCCATGTAACATGCCCCCTCCGGCTATATAAAGGGAGGCAGGATCCTCAAGGAGGGGGCGCTCCCTCCTCTCGGTCTTCACGAATAGGCTGTTTTCGCTCTCACCTATTCGAGCCTTCAGCTTCCGCTTGTAAAAACTGTGCAGTCATCTGCACCCGAAGCAATATAGCACCACCACACGAACTGGAGTAAGGACGTTCGGCCCGAACCAGTATACTTCTTGGGCTCCTGAGTCTAACCATTCAAGGAGAGGGAACGCGCGGCCCTTTAGACTTAAAAATTCACTCGTCGGTGCTCGAAACGCCGACAGATATACTTCACTCGGTGTCCGTAAAGTTCTATACGGATGTATTTTTGGCGAATCAAAGAGTTGTAAACCCATTGCATCTGATAGCGGGGGATCATTTAGCGTTCATCAAGATAGTGCGTGAGTATCCAAATCCTACACTGTGAAGATCAGTCAAACCTCTATATCATAATGCCTGTTGGGTCTAAACATAGCACCTCTAGGTTAACCATGTTACATGAAGCGCGGATAGAAAGTAAGTGGGTTGTTATATATATGTCAGTTAGCCCCATGATAAGTTGGGCTTTGAGCAAAATTTAGACAGAATGTTTACGAATTTGACACGACTGAGAACACCGTCAAGTGTGGAAAATGCCACCAACCGCGCGCCCTCCGTTCTTCTACTTAAACCAGCGAAGCGCTCGCAGAGACCACCACACCAACCGCTAAACATCACGAACGCACTAGCTTAGCGGTAGCTCGTGAAGGAAGAAACAATGGCAATAGTGGAGGTGTTGACGTCGGAGGTGGTCGTCCCGGCCAAGGAGACGCCGGGTGGCGCCATCTGGCTGTCCAACCTTGACCTCGCCGGGCGCCGCGGCTACACTCCCACGGTCTACTTCTTCCGGCCGAACGGTGAGCCGGACTTCTTCGCGGCCGACGCCATGAAGAACAGCCTCTCCAGGGCGCTGGTCGCGTTCTACCCACTCGCCGGCCGCCTCGGAGTTGACGACAATGGGCGCGTCCAGGTCGACTGCACGGGCAAGGGTGTGGTCTTCGTGACCGCGCGCTCCGACTACGTGCTCGACGACCTGATGAGCGAGTTCGTGCCGTGCAACGGGATGCGCGACCTGTTCGTGCCCCCGACACCGGCACCGAACCCGCCGTGCGTCTTGCTGTTCGTGCAGGTCACGTACCTACGGTGCGGCGGCGTCGTGCTCGGCCAGGCGATGCACCACTCGATTGTCGACGCGCGGGGCGCGGCGCATTTCTTCGAGACGTGGGCGAGCATCGCCCGCGGCGCCACCATGAACGTGCAGCCGTGCTTTGACCATACGCTGCTCGGCGCCCGCCCGGCGCGCGCGGTGCTCTACGACCACCCGGAGTACAAGCCCGAGCCGGAGCCGGTGGACGCCGTTGCCGCGTCCACGTACGCGAGCGCCATCATCACGATGACCCAGGGACAGGTGAGTGCGCTCAAGGCGCGGTGCGCGGGGGCGTCCACGTTCCGCGCCGTGGTCGCGCTCGTGTGGCAGTGCGTGTGCCGCGCGCGGGCGCTGCCGCCGGAGGCGGAGACGAGGCTCTACTCCATGGTCGACATGCGCGCGCGCCTGGACCCGCCGCTCCCGCCGGGGTACTTCGGCAACGCGGTGATCCGCACGTCGGTGTCCGCCACGGTCGGGGAGGTGGTGTCCAACCCCGTCGGCCACGCGGCACGGCGGGTTCGCGCGGCGACGAGCCAGGGCGACGACTACGCGCGGTCGCTGGTGGACTACCTGGAGAGCGTGGACACGATGAACCTGCCGCGAAGCGGCATCTCGCGGGCGCACCTCCGCGCCATCAGCTGGATGGGCATGTCGTCTCTACGACGCCGACTTCGGGTGGGGCGCGCCTGCGTTCATGGGGCCCGCGCTCATGTACTACAGCGGCTTCGTGTACGTGATGAACGCGCCGGGGAAGGATGGCACCCTTGCGCTCGTGCTGTCGCTGGAGCCAGAGAGCATGCCGGAGTTCAGGAAGGTGTTCGCGGAGGAGTTGGCTCGCCTGGAGATATAGTACGTACGTGGTTAGCCGCCGCCACGTAAGCTACGCAGTTGCAACGCGTGACAGCGTGCACACAACGTGGCTATATATAGCCTGTGGATTCTGATTGGGTGGTTGCCTCCTTGGTTGTCATGTGTATGTGACTGTCCATTATTGTAAGGCCAATATATACTATTTCGATCTTTAAATTAGTATAAAATAGCCATATGTACCATACCGGTCTCGGTACCAATCAATACCGATTATATTGGCTCGATATCGGTCACACTGGCTTTGGTACCGGCCATACCGACTTCGATACCGATTAATACCAGTCGTACCGGTGGAATTGATAATATGGTATATTGAATTATATGTTATATTTGATAGTACTACTATATATTTGGAGTATGTTAGCGTCAGAATTTAGCAAGGTGTAACCAATTTGTAAATCCAAGGATGAAATAGGATATTTCTGATCGATATCGGTTGGAAAAGGGGAACGTTAAGTTAAATTGGAATTCTAGCCAATATTGATTCAAATATGGAATTTTTATCTGCAAGAAATAGAGGCCGATACGGTTCATGGCTTGTAACGGATCGGAGAAGAATACAATCGGCCTACACGCTATAAAAAGGGACATGAGGCGAACCAAAGAAAACAACAACAATCAACCAAATAATTCGCATATACTTTTTGTTTACTTTCTACCGACTAGGAGTAACCTTTGTAATTTAGAATCTCCCTGTAATCAAGTTTTTTATCAATAAAATTGCGCACCGCCGATTTTGATCATATTCGATTATGCTAATTTACCCACATTTGCTTTTCTCCGATCTTCCTGCGCATCTCCTTTTTCGAGAAAATCTTCCTTTACCAAACCATCTAATCAGCCGTAACAAGCTATTTAGATCTACCGTCATTCACGATTTAATCAGCTAAATAGCTGCTTAGATCGTATCTTTATTGAAAGACATACCATGGATAAAAATTAAACCCAGCATTTGCGTGTGTTTAAGCCGATCAATCCTTCGTCATATTTTTCAATGCCAACACACTTTTAGCACACCTGGTAGGACCTGATGTCTTCCTTAGGCAAGTCGATTCCACCCGCTGATGTCGTCTTTGATGCTATAATTGTCCCAACAATGGACAATCTGACAACGGAGCAGCGCAAGGACATCGAGGATTGAAAGGCCGTGCTTGAAGAGATGATGCTAAACTGTTATCAGAAGACCCGACGTGATGTTACTCAAAAAACTGCGTTGCCAATGGTCAATTTCTTCGGCGACACCGAGGCTGTCGTTACGCCGGATAGTAGACCTGTAAGTCGATACATTCCTGCACAAGCTAAATCATCTGATATGATTAATCAATCTATCCACCATACTTTGATAAACCAGTTATCAACTCTAGTAACAACTCTTAAGCCAATGATAGCTAACAGTGTCAAGGCTGTGATTCAAGAGTTAGCATCAGCTGGAAATCTGCTAGATCCACTACAAACTCTACCAAATTACCCGATCTACTTGATAGCGCCAAACGTGAGCTATGAACGGCCTTATCAGCTTCCGCCGACTCAGGTGCCATATTAACCAGAGCTTATGCTCAAGGGGCAAAATGCTAGTTATGATCATAATTGGCAAGCTCCAAACCTATTATCGGCCAATACAGCGAATTGGGCCGATCAAATAGCTGTCGTGGTACAAGATCAATTCGGCATACAACCAAAGGGAAGGATAGCTGGCAATCGAAAGTTGTATCCCGATTACATTGATCAGATTCTGTACCCTAATTCAACCACCACTTTAGAGCACGTCGAACGATTTATCGCACAGTGTGACGAGGCAGCCCACTCTGATGGTTTAAGGTGAAATTATTCTCATTATCTTTGTCAGCGTCTTCATTTATATGGTTCACAACTTTACTCCTGAATTCGGTCAATTCATGGACCGATTTAGAAAGCTGATTCTATGAATACTTTTTCTGTGAAAGTTTAGAACTCAGGATTTGAAACTTAAGTTTTGTTCGACAAAAATTTAGGGAATCGGTCAGTGATTATATTAAAAGGTTCAGGAAAATCAGGAATCAGTGCTTTAGTGTCACTTTGCCCAATAATCAGTTAGCCGATTTGGCCTTCTAGGGGTTGGTACCCTAGTTGAGGGAAAAATTCGGTGAGCAAGAGTTTACCGATTTAAGTCATCTTATACATCGGGTATCAACTTAAGAAAGCCGTTTCACCGATAATAGAGGTTTTAGGGATAAATTCAAAAATAATACTAATAATAAAGATAAAGCTAAAGTTAACCTTGTCGAATATGGTTCAAGCGATTCATCGGAAGATGACAAGGCTGAAATAAATATAGCCGAATGGGTTAAAGGGTCTAAGAAATCTTTAGTTTGTTCATGGCTTAAGTCGACCACGAATCAGTCAGAAGTAAAAATATGCTTTTGACGTCTCAAAGTGTAACCGTATTTTTTATTTGCTGCTATAAGAAAAGATAATACGGTTGCTTGAGGGACATGTCATACCGTCGTCTGACGAAATTAAAAAGCGAAGGTATTGTAAATGGCATCATTCTTATTCCCATAATACTAATGATTGCAATATTTTTCAACAGTAGATACAATCGGCTATACAAGATGGCTGACTGAAATTCGCAGAAGAGTTGACAATGCAATTAAATGATAATGCCTTCCCGATCAACATGGTCTAGATCTCTAAAAAGAAAACAAAGCTAACACAAGATGCAGGGTCTAGGGTTACGGGCTATGTTGACATATAGTCAAGCTCTAGCGGCAGGGAAACTCTGAAAATAACGGTCGGCTCTATTCAAATAGAAATAAGCTGTGAGGGAAAAATTCAAGAACCATCAAACCAAAAGGAGACTTATAAATAGGCAAGTGGTACAAAGCTAAGAGGGCATCACCACCACGAAAGCCGATTCATAAGTCAAAACCAAATTTCTCCTAGTCATTGGAAAAAATATGAAAGGAGAAATGGCAGACTGCACTATACTATACGTCAGCCCGATAATATGTATTGGCCCAATAACCTTGAAAAACTCACAAACAATGCCCGTTTTGGCAATTCTGTTGGAAGAGGGGGTCAGCTTTGCTTTCACTATACACCTGTCCGGTGGAGCATTAATTACCCACAGCAAGTTGACCAACAAAGACGGTCGGCTAAAGACAGGATATCCAAGCCGATAAAAGGACCATCAAGGTGGAGGGGTTAACAGGAGGTCGGTCCACGAAAGAATTTCCAGGGCGATCCTAGGGCAAAAGCGACCAAATGAGGGGTTAAGTTCTGATACTAACGTTGATATGGCAGAAAAATACGTGAGACGATTGATCCAAAACCTAGATGGTGTCCTCCTGGGTTAAGCTGATCTCAGCGAAGAAGACTTCAGTGCTTGAGGACTTAGGAGATGAGGAGGCCGATAAAAAAAACAAAGAAATGAAACCTTTAACGGGCTCCGACTGCTGAAAATTGCTAAAAAGGAGTGGAGAAAGAAAGAATCGGCTCAAGAAGAATTTGATTCAGCTAACAATTTAGACTCCCCAGTGGTTCGTGATGATTCTTCACCTTCAATGGACGTTAACATGATGTTCACATTACATGCTGAGTTTAGACCGAGCACTGCATCGGCTAAATAAGCTTTTACTCACTTATGCTTAGGTGCTCAAAATGCAATTTTTGAAAAGCCTCAAGGCGATCATCGATATCTAAAACCATTATACTTAAAAGGCCATATTAATGGCAAGCCAATATCAAGGATGCTGGTCGATGGAGAAGTAACTGTCAACCTAATGCTCTACACAACATGTAAAAATTTGGGTAAGTTCGATGAAGACCTTATTAAAACTAATATGATTGTAAATGACTTCACAGACGATTCCACTGAAACAAAGGGGGTAATGGTTGGATTGCTTTCAGATACATATATCTCTTCACACAGTTATGTTTATGCACCTCTTCTCCTTTCTGGCTTACCATATCCTGTACACCTTACAACGGAACCAGATCCTTGGCAGTCACAATAGTAACTGCTAAGTTTGCAGTCGCTGGGCAATCCAACCGCTGGATTGAGTGAATCGGCGGCCCGGATTGAAAAAAATGGTTTGCTATAGTAAAGTGATACAATATTTTTGCTAGTGCTTTTGCTACAGTATTCGGAATAATCCCGTGTGTTCGATTTTGATCGAACGGTCGGACGACAACTGCAAATTTAGCAGTTACTACTACAACTGCACAGATCCTTGTCCCCTCACAACCTCCTACCGAAGTGCCCAACATGTGATTCTGACAAAGTTGTTGGGGCCTCGATCCTCTGGTTGTTCTCGATGCAAATACGCGAGGTACACCACGGTTTCAAATTTCGCCTAAATTTTGACAAAATTTGGTTCTTTTGGTGGGTCCCAAAATACACTTATCCCTGTTACATTTTGGTGGGTTCATTTGAATTTTATCCAAATATTCAAATTTTCTCAAAAAATCAATTTTTTGTTCAAATGTTTCATCCTGAAATTACACCAAATTCTGGTGGGTGTCAAAAATCTTTTAAAACAAAATTCAAAACCCTAGGTATCACCACCACAGTTGTGCCACCCATCTTCTCTGCCACCACCACCACCCTGGCCACTTGTGCCTTCAACAGCCATGTGGCTAGTACCCCTAGCGCCGTCTCATCCCCTCGGTTTCAGCCTTTGGAAGGAGGCGCAAAAACATACTCCCTCCAATCACAAATAATTTTTGTTTTGGACATTGGTGCAATCAAACTTTTGAAACTTTGACCGTCAATATCTATTTAAATATTTAAATTGGATACATGAAAATCATATTTGTATATTTGTCTCGAAAAGTACTTTCATATTTTTTAATTTTATTGGGTTTTATAAATATATTATAATAGAGATTAGTGGTCAAAGATGTATTTTGGAGACCGTGTCGATATCCAAAAAAGCAACTATTTATGATCGGAGGGAGTATGATTGATGCAGTTTCTGGTAGTGAGAGGGCCCAATTGGCAGTCACCTTGGTTCATGTGTGATTTTGTGCACATATCAGGCAAATATCACACATATTGACAAGGTCTTGCGTAGGTCCAGAACCTTGGAAATATGGAATAGATCTTCTGCAGGACAATTTACTACTTTCTCCTTTTGTTCAAATTTATACAACTTATCTTTTTAATGATCTTGTTCACAAATATAGAGATATTTCATATTTCAATACAAAATTAGTATTGATGTTCCCTTTATAGCTCTAATTAACATCTAGTTTTATTTGAAATTCTCTACATGTATGCACTGAATATAATGCTTATAGATAATAATTAAAGGGAATCTAGTTATTTTCGATATCTCATTGGTACATGTACAAGAGAAAATACAACTTACTCCCTCCGATCACAAATAGCTGTCGTTTTGTACTTCGACACGATCTTTAAAAGGTAACTTTGACCAATAATTTCTATTATAATATATTTATAAAACCCAATAAAATTATAATATTATAAAAGTATTTTTTGAAACAAATCTACACATATGATTTTCATGTATCTAATTTAAATAATTAAAAAGATATTGATAGTCAAAGTTTCAAAAAATTGACTGCATCTATGTTCAAAAAGATAATTATTTGTGACCGGAGGAGTATAAACTTACACAAAAGATGAAGTATCTTCGAGTCCAAGTACATATTAATGCCACCCTTAGCCATTAGTTCCATTAGTTTAGGACTAGGTCGGGTAAATTCCAGGAAGCTAAGGACAGGTAGGGTGGGGGGACATCACAATCCACAATTCATAACAAGGTGGGCAAGATAGGAAGAAAAGAAGGGCTTGCTTGGTAGAAGTATTTGGTACTTAGAAACGTGGCGCATGTATGGTGCATGACGGGGGTGTGAACTGTCAACTATATAGGGACGGTTGGAAATGGTTCATGTGTAGTTTTAGAGGGGACGGTAATTTGAACGGTTTCTACTTGTTTGGAATGTTAAATCGAGGCAACAACAGTTTGGATTGCTCAACTAGATAGGGACGGTTGGAAATGGTTCATGTGTAGTTTGAGAGGGGACGGTAATTTGAACGGTTTCTATCTGTTTGGACTGAGACAACAACAGTTTAGACTGCTCAACAGTGATAACTGCAGTGGTTGCTACAGTGCCCCCAACATTGCAAAAGACGGCATTATGTTTTTGAATAGTGCTTCAAAAGATCTAAATCATCACTTTTTGATCCAACAGTCCACGTGCATCTGTCAAAGTTGCATTCACTCTCTCTGTGCAGGACGGTCATACTCATATGTATGATTAGATTAGGGTTCTCCCTAAAAAAACATGGTATAGACAGAACCTTATCATGCTGCCTCACTAATCATATGACAGTTCTCCCACGCGTATAAATGTGCATCTCCACGACCAGTACTAGGCAACGTGATGTTTATTATTTCTTGGATCAGTAAATTTAGCAGTTTCGATTAAACGAAGGTAGTTAAATAATCGTTTCTGGCGCATTCATGCATGTACTATTACTGAATACCGATGGCAAGCTTGTTCTGGATTTCAACACATATTATGGATTACAAGCTACTTGTTTAGCTTTGTTGTATGATCATTCATAAATTTTCTCAGAGGCAAGAGCTACTAGATCCACAAGCTTAGCACTACGGAAAGAAAGAATACAGTATACTGTTTGTTCAGAGGATATATCGGGCAAATGACATTGTGAAAGAGGCAGAGGCAAAATAATGCGATGAAGTTGGGGCAGTAGTAGAATTCTAGATTGATTTTGACTTGCACACAGTCGACCCAACTTCCACATAATGGATGCCGACTCCCCAAAAAACATCGTGTTCAAATAGTTCCAACCATTTTTTAATCTCCATTTTCACTTGACAAGAAAGAATTCCAGCAAAAATATAGTTATGCATAAAAATCAAATCGTTGAGCAGTAAAGTACAACGCATAGCAGTAGGTAGAATTCTAGATTGATTTTGACTTGCACACAGTCGTAGTTATGCATAAAAATCAAATCGTTGAGCAGTAAAGTACAACGCATAGCCAAAGTAAAAACAAAGTAGCACCAACAAGGGATGTGGTTCCTAGTTAGCAATTGTTCAAACAAAAAGAACTGTGCTTTTTTTTTCTACACTTTGGATCAGTGGATGTCATGGGCCATGGCTTGATGGAAAGAGAATAATGCCCTCTGAAGTTATAGTTTGGAGAAATTTGCATTATTCAATAACAAATCTTAGCTACAAATATCCCAGTCTAACATCTCCCCTGCTGGAATGATAAACAGAGACATGTAAAAACTAAAACTTTGAGAAGCATAGCAATGCCCTGCCCAAGGTTTCAAATTTCGGTTTTGAACCACATCTCGGAGCAGCCAAAATATAAAATTTCGGTGAGATTTTAGAACTTCGGCCGAAATCTGGATGAAATTCGAAAGGCAAATTTCAAATCTAGGATTTTTTAGGCTGAGAAAACCAAAATTTCTGCAGAAATTGGCAAAATTTTGGCCTATTTGAACTACCTGTAAAATGGTCTGCCGAGATTAGAAAAAATTGAGAAAAAAAATATAAAAAATCATACAAGCATTTATCTACATTTTTTAATCTATTTTAATGTAAAATACTAAGTATTTGCACATAAAAGACCCTAATTTAGAAATTTCGACTGATTTTCGGAGTCGATTCCTGTTCTTCCCCTATCTGAGTTGCACACGAACAGATTTGAGTACAAGCCAAGTCGATCTCCACTTTGCCAAATCTGAATATGCTCCCCGTTTGGTTGAATCCGAGTCTGGGAAGTAGTTTTCATGTGTCTGTTATTAAAACAGCTATAACTTTTACATCTGAGGTCCGTTTTCTACATTCTACTACTTTTTTCAAAATCCTACTCTGTGTCCAACTCTGATGGTTTTTATGAAACACCGAAAAAAATGTTGACCCAAAAAACATCGTTTAGGGCCTCAAAACGGCTTTCAAAGTTTCAGTACCCGTTTTCGTCGTTCATTCGCAATCCAGTTTGAGTTTTCTTTCTTTCCAATTTTTGTATTCTTTGTTTCCCGTCTATAATTTAGTGAGTACTCATTTGTTTGATTGCTTCTTCAAAATAAATTAAATAAATTTTATTTTAACTTGTGTGGCTGGTTTGCTGGCTCAAAAAAGTACGGCTTACAAAAACTTATAGTAAATTCCTTCGTATGCCATGTTTATTCAAATGTACCCCTCAATTTGATCCTATACTACAAAGTCCGTGTCCACATCATTTGATAACAGCAAGTAATGATCTCCACATCGGGCTGCACATATAGGATACATGCAACCCAAAATAGAACAGTACGCTTAAAAGACAATAAAAGAATGATGTGTTCCAACTTCCACCAAAGCTCCTCAACACACATCGCTTGGTCCAATTCTCATGACAACTTTCACCAAATCAAATATCTATTAATTTGTATATGTATTTTTTTGCAAAATTTTCATATGAATTACTTATAAAAGGCATTAAAATTCTCCACAAAAAAATTTGGAGCGAATCCGATCCTAAAAACATCGAAACCAATCGACTTTGTGTCAATTTCGGTCCAAAAAATAGAAAATTTGGCAAATTTTCTGAAATCACTGTAGCATTTTTTTTCGAAATATTTTTTTATTTCGCTGGGATTTGGAATCTCGGCCCCCGCTGAAATCCGAAATCTGGTCAAGATTTCCGAAATTCCGCCGAGATTTTGAACTTGCGCCCCTGCCCATGCATTGCAAGACGGTCTGAAGCTAAATGGCGCCCTCCTGGATCCTACTGAAAAATGGGGAATCAATTCAAGTTACTAATTATGCATAGTGTACTGATCGTCTGATTCACTCCATTATAAATATTTTTTCATTTTTTTCCTAAAATACAAAGTAATTCTTTTTTAGAACAAGTATTTCTGAATTTCTTGTTTGATTGACTAAAACTATTTAGAGTCTAAAACTTCGGATTTCAACAATGCGAAGCAGAAATATGAAACGATCTTAAGGTCATACTATCTTGTGGACATATGTCTTCTGATTAGTTCATTTGCTTGATATGTGCAAAAAAAAATTGCTATTTATTTCTTCCTTCGTTGATAAATGTAAGGCCTATAGTTTGAATGATCTTGTTGAAAAATATAAGGCGTGCATGTAGATTTAATGAGTCTTTCCACATATACTCTTGTTTATTCTCTCTCAACCATATGCATTTATTCATTACCACCTACACAAAGTATTATCTCTCATCTTCTAAGATAATTAAGAGAGATATGTAAGTCATTTCCTCTCATATTTTCTCAATTTCACCACAACCTTAATCCTTGTGTCAAGTCAAAGTACGCCTTATATTATTTATCAACCGAGGGAGTATAATGATTTGGGATCCCATTACAACCTATGGGTACTCTACTAGTTTAAGACTATAAACTTGTAGGTCAAATAGTCTCAAGTTATGCAAGGAGTGTACATAGCACAGTGCTAGGACAGGAAACATATGTACGTAGTACAATACTAGATTATTTTAGGCCCTGCTTAAAACTACTTAAAACCTAGGAACTTTTCTGATTCCTACAATTTTTTTGTAAAATCTCTATTTCTCTAATAGGACCTTACAGTTTTCCAGTGCTAGGCTACTAACTGAACTATATGGATCAGTTTTATTCCAGAGTATCTTCTTTCAGTTGCCTGGAATTTGCCAAAAAAAACTTTTGAAGGGATAGGATCATTTTAAGATTTATGCCCAATTGCTAACCTAAATACTACATTCCTGTCAGCCACCATCCATTCTCATATCACTATCCTGGGTTCCTGACACCGCCGTCCCTCCGCGACCTCCTCATTGCCGCCTCTCCATTCTTCCTCGTCTCTGACGGCTTGTCACTGTCCCCACTGCCCACTTTGGCCAGATCCGTTGATCGCATTGAGGAATCGCCCATCACCCTTCTTCCTCTTCTCCAACGATCCTTGTTGTCGTCTTTGGCGATGGGTGGTGGTGCCTTCGGCATATCCCCTTAATATAAGGAAAAGATGGGGTGCATTCGGTGGGAGGCATTCAATGACAACGACGGCCACCGGCTGCGCTAGAGCGTGGCGGCCTCACCGGAGAAAGAAGAAAGAAGTGGGGTGGCGCATGAATCTCCACATCGATCAAGGGTCAGAAATCTACCGAAATATTGTGAGTTTTCAGTCGCCCTAAGAATAGTAGTTCCCTTTTCTTATTATCCTGGTAGTCATTTTGGTTGTTCGAGCATGTGCACGGACCAAAACCACATGCTTACCGATCCACCTAGATTAGTCAATCAATGACCTCGGTCTGGAAGCAGGTTGAACCGAGCACATTTTTGGTGATTGGTATTGGTTTGGGTGGAGCCAAATACGGTTAGATCTAGACATGCATACGGTGTTATTTCCGAGTATATTTAGGGTCTGTTTGGTAAAACTTCAGATCCTAGCTTCATCCGAGATTTGAAACTTGTAGGCTAAAATAAAGTGAATTAAGTTTATATTTGTGATCTAAAATGTAAACAAGATGATCCATCTAAACACTCTTAATGTACTCATAGCTCTAACTCCACGGATCTAGTGGAGTTAGAAATACCCAGTTCCACCAGATCTGTGGAGCTAGAGCTCTACCAAACACACCCTTAGTGATAGGGATTTGATCTCGTGATCTCTTGTGTGCCTAAAGAACTTCTTAAATTTTACTACATAAATGCTAATATATATAACACTAAACTACCCCTTAAAGTTACCTAAGTGTATATTGTTAAAGAGTACGACTAGTGCACGGTATATCATAGACAGGCATCTCGACGGGATAGGTCTCGACCATCCGATCGTTCCAATTGCACAATCTCACACATCCTCTTACACGCGGACATGCGGGAGCCCATCGTCGTCCACGAGCATAGGGCCCCATAGTTATCCTCCTTCGCACATGGGAATCGTAGCCATCCATTAGCACAAGACCTGTCAACATCCTCCTTTTCACGTCAAGGAGTCACTCGTCCTCTTCCCCTCTAGTCTATCAACGGTTCCAGAACCTGAAACACATCAAAATTTTAGATTTAAGAAAGAAGTTGAAACATGTTTGAATTGAAACATACCTGAGTTTCATATTACAAAGAGGTTTCCTACATTAGAGCGTCTTAGCAAGTTTGAGATAGTTTTTAAGTTTCGCCTAAAGTTCACCCGTGTTTCAGAGAGTTTCAATCAAGTTTCACATAGTTTCAAAATAGAAACTCAAATTTGAAAACTGAAACATCAAGCTTCAACTGTGAGTTTCAAGTTTCAAAGGTAAAACAACAAGTTTCAGAAGAGTTTCAACGGAGTTTCACAAAATAAACTTCAAGTTTCAGAGAGTTTTGAAACTGAAACATCAAGCTACAAACGTGAGATTCAAGTTTGAGAAGTAAAATAACGATTTTTAGAAACTGTTGCGCTAAAAAAATGTGATGAAGGATTGATCACCTCAAACACACGAGAACGCTGGGTTCAGATTAGCGTGCCAGCCGATTTGATCCTACAATCGGTAAGATAGATAGAAAATATACTCTCAAAGCCGATCTAATGTGATAATCGGTAAAGATTTAAACATCCACAAGAAGTCGATTAAATCAAAGGTAACGATAAGTCTAAGCAGCCGATTAGGGCTAGTTAGATGGTAAAAGGCAGATTTTTCTGAAAAAAGGAGATGCACAACAAGATCAGAGAAAATCAAACCTGACGTAATCAAGGATGACCAACAATCGGTGATGCGCAACTTTATTGATCAAAATCAGATTACAAGGGAGATTATAAATTACAAAGCTACTTCTAGTTAGGAAAGTAAATAAAAAGTAGATGCAAGTTGTTTGATTGATTTGGTTGTTTTTCTGCTCGTTCCTGATCCCCTTTTTATAATGCATTGGCCGATTGTATCCTTCTCTAATGCGTTGCCAACCATGATCCGTATCGGCCTTTGTATGGATAGAATTCTACCTTTGAATCAATATCGGCCATAATTCCATCTTTAACTTGACTTTCCTCTCTTAACCGATATCGGTCAAAAATACACTTTTATCCTTAGCCTGACAAATTGGTCACGTCTTACCAAATTCTGACGCTAATAGAAACGTATCGACAGAATTTCACAAAATAAACTTCAACATTCACGGAGTTTCAAAATCTAAAACTCAAATTTGAGAGCTATAACATCAAATTTGAGAGCTATAACATTAGTTTTTCTGATTGTTAAATTGGTCCCTGTATTTTGCTCCAAACTCCACCACTATTGTTGCTCCCTCCATTTAGAAATATAAAATGTATTTTGACGTTACACAAGGATTAAAATTGGATAAAATTGACAAATATACAAGAAAAAATAACTTAGATAACCCACTTAATTTTCTTAGAAGATCGGATATAGTAATACTTTGTGTGTGTGTGTGTGTATATATATATATATATATATATATATATATATATATACTTATATTTATAAACTAGATCAGGTCTTGTATTTCTGAATCACAGATCTCTTCCCAACAGACATATGGTGCCTATTTGGAGTGCTTCGTAAGTTAGTGTAAAAGAAACTATGCAAATTCTACGTATTTCATCCTATAAAAAAATCTTAATTTGCTCCGAACGAGGGCACAGCCGTCGATGGTACAGTGGCACTGCAGCACCATTCGTTCTCGGCGTACGTTGGGCACTGTTCACCACTAGAGATCAACATGGACAGAGCGCGAACGGTCAGCAGCCGGTCGGCCCGATCACCACTAGAGATCAACATGGACAGGGCACTGTTCACCACACGCGCTTGGGGGCAATAACGCCGGCCAATCGCCGTCGCGGAACGTACGCCGAGACGGAGACCGGTCGATCTGGACAGTGCGCCGCTCCCCGGTGGTATCTGTGCGCAGTCGAGCCAACCACTTGCGTCCGAAGAGTCAAATGCTCCAACCGGGAAGGCGACGTGGGACGGATCGATATCCCGCGTGAGTGGGAACTGTTACTAGATAGGATTATGTAATTGATTCACTTACTATCTATTTCTTATTTGTGAGCGTATTCGAACTTATCTCTTTTGCTTTTGCTTTGTATATTGGGCTTTCCCTCATATAAAAGATCAATCTAATAAAGAGAGAGAGTTCCACCCCTTATTTTATGTGTGTTCTTTTTGCTTGTTCGCGTGATTCTGTTGATGTGCTGTTGATTTATCATGGGTGAACTACGTTTTTACAACACGTTATCAGCACGACGTTCTACTGAGGCCAGTTGAGATCGTCTGCTTGCGACAATCTACACGGCATCGAGTTCATCCTGCTACACGCGATCATCCTACCGCAATCCCTACGTAAGTTCAATCGATACCGGTTGATCGCACCTGAACAGAATAATACATCCTGCAGATCGTCTGTTTTACAAATCAATCTGCTCAAACTAAAGTTACAATTTTAGTTTACTGTTCATAAAAAAAAGGCATTTGCACCCGAAGCGCATGCCTGCGTTTTTGCTCGCCGAACGGTGGCATGCCTACGCGCCCGGCGGCAGCCTCGCCGTGGCCCGCACGGCCGCCAGAGGTGGTGAACCCGGTGGCTCTCGCCCTTGAGGCTCCAGCGCCGTAGCTGCCTTGATTCCGCGCCGCGCGCAGATCCGTGCTGGCGGCCGTGCTCGCGATGTCTTTGGCGGTCATGCCCAAGCCGCGCCCGACGATCGCGCCGAGATCACCTCGGTGACCATGCTCGCAAGACTCGTCGAGAACGCGCCGATTTGGCGACCGGTCACCTCGGATTCTCCGCGTCTGCGGCAGCTTTCGGCGCCCGTCTGTGGGCGGCGGCGTGGCACCTCGCCCCGCGCCCGCGCGCGAGCGGCGGCGTAGCCCTCGCCTCCGTGCCCGTCTGCCGGAGAAGACCACGCGGCACGGTGCGTCGCCCCGAGGACATCGGCGCCGACCGACCCCGTGGCTCGCTCGCCCTGGCGACGCCTCGATCTTGGCGCCCGAAGCACCATGCGGCGTCCACGCCCGCATTTTCTCCTCTTTCCGACGAGCAGCACTCGTTCGGGCACTTGAAGATGAACCGGTGGCGGCTAGGGAAAACCCTAGCCGCCGCGCAACTGAGATGGCCTTTGGGCCATTTTTGGGCCATATAGGCCGAACGGCCGGGCCTCCATGTGGCTCTTTTGCCGAACGGGCCGGCTTGCCATATGGGCCATAAGGGCGCCATACAGCCCATTTTCTTGAAGAAAAAAGGGTTTTTCAGGAAAAAATCAGGAAATTGGTATTAGAAATTGTATCACTGAATATATGGGTTTTTTTTTGAATTTTTTTTTGGAAAATTGGATATTTAGCACATTGAAAGTTCCATACTCTGGGTTTATTTTCCAGTATGATGCCTTGTATAATATGTGCTAAAATTATATTCTGTTATTTAAGTAATTCTGGAAATTGCTTGGAAATTAACAAAAAGATGCAAGAAAATAGTGAAAAAATATGTATGACCCATTGCTCTGTGTCATGTTGCTAGATTAATTTCTTAGCATGTTTTTCATGTTAATATATGCTGGACATATTGTTTTATGTTATTCGGTAATTATGAAAATTGTTCAATAATTAGCAAAAATCATGAAAAAATGCTAGGAAAATCTGGAAAATGTGATGATTATCTACTGAATAGATATAGACCAAAATTTTACTGATTCAAATAATAAATATGCAAAATAATATTTTACCTGAAGTAAAATCCCTATTTTGCTTGCATATAGGATATGTCTGACATCGCCAAGAAAGAATTCACTGAGCTTTCCCTGAATGGCAGCAACTATCTCACTTGGGCAATGGATGCCAAGATCAACTTGACAGCCTGATCCCTTGGAGCTACAATTTACCAGCCTGAAGCTGGCACCCCTGCTATCCCTGAAGCCGCTAAATGCGCAACTTTACATTTCCTGAGGCACCATCTCCATATAGACCTGAAGGCCGAATATTTGATGGAGGAGGACCCGCTGGCTCTATAGAATTCCCTGAAGGAACGATATAACCAGCAAAGATCTGTTCTATTACCAGAAGCATAACGGGAATGAAACCTCCTACGTTTTCAAGATTTTAAGTCAGTAGTAGCATACAACTCTGCCATGCACAAGATTGTTGCCAAACTAGCATTCTGTGACCAGAAGATTACAGAAGCTGAAAAGATTGACAAGACATTGTGCACATTCCACCCCAACATGAGGATACTACAGCAACAGTATCGCCATGCAAAGTACCAAAAGTACTCAGAGCTAATATGCATTTTGCTGGAAGCAGAAAAGCATGATAAACTTCTAATGAGAAATCATCAAGTCCTACCTAGTGGGAGTCATGCATTGCCTGAAGCACATGCAAACGCTCAGCAGGCTAGCAATAGCAATAGCCGAGGCTACAGAAAGGGCCAAAGAGAGAAAGGGGATAAATGGGAGAATGAAAAAGATCATAAAGGAAGAGGTAAATACCAGTGAAAAATAAAAAGAAATGGATTAGGTCGCTTCCAGAAGAAAGGACCAACAAATAAAGTAAATGATCCTAGACAGCCATGCTTTAGGTGTGGATGTAGTAATCATTGGTCACGTACATGCCGCACCCCAAAGCATTTGGTAGAACTTTATATGAAATCCACTGGGAGATTCCAGAAGAATCAATGGAATAAAGCGGAGGCACATTTTATTACTCAACCTGTTGTTGACAATGGAATGGAATTAGATGATGATCATGTCTCCGACCCCACAGAAGAATTCAAAAAGGGCCTTCTTGAATATGGTGATACTCCCATGGAAGAGGATGATCTTATTAGGGATGAGCTAAAAGAATTTCAGAAGAATAATAATAAATCCCAGGAAGATGATACAAATGATTTGTATGGAGACATGCAGTAGTCTCCCAGCCTTTCTTTTAGATTAAAAGTCACATTATCCTTTTTCTAAAGTCTCTTTATGAGTCTCTTTTATCAGTTTAGTTTTTGTGTTCCTGAACGAACAATGGTTTACGCTCCTGTTGAGCGATTATTGGTCAAATTCAATAAAGTGTAATTTTTCAGGAAATTTATTTAATCATGCTATGCTTGTTCTATATTATTTGTTCCTGTTGTAACAAATGTTTGATTGTTTTTATATCTTTAATATAGAACACCTGTAATATCAAATGGTGGAGGAGGAAATCTGTCTTGTAGCAGTTGCACCACAAATACAATTTTAAGGGAAACTAAATATTTTCAGACCATGATTAAGAAAACTAAAAATATTATGACCATCGCCGGAAGTGATGCTCTCATTGTTGGCACCGGAAGAGCCATCATAGTTCTTCTTATGGGCACTCGCATAATTATAGAGAATGCCCTATTATAACCTAAGTCCAGTCGCACTCTTCTAAGTTTCAAAGACATCCGTCTAAACGGTTTCCACATAGAGACTAAAAATGAGGATGGTACGGAATACCTACTCATGACTAAGTTTAACGGGTGTAATAAACGTGTGGTCGAAAAACTTCCTTCCTTCTCCTCCGGATTATATTACACATATATAAAACCTGAAGTTTATGTTGCGATGAAAACTATAGTTAAAACCCCAGAAATATTTAAGATCTGGCATGATCGTCTGGGTCATCCTGGGTTGAATATGATGAGAAGAATAATAAATAATTCTGCTGGTCATAACATAAAAACTACAGTCTTTCCTAAACCTGAAGCTTTTATATGCCCTGCTTGTGCTAAAGGAAAACTAGTGCGACCCTCTCATCTCAAAGTTAGGGAAGAATCACTGAATTTTCTGGAGAATTCAAGGTGATATCTGTGGACCAATTCAGTCCCTGTCGAGCCCCTTTAGATATTTTATGGTTCTAATAGATGCTTCTACTAGATGGTCCTATATATATCTCTTATCTACTAGGAACCATGCTTTTGCTAAATTAATCGTCCAAATTATTAAATTGAGAGCCTCCTTTCCAGAAGAAAGGATTAAGTCCATTCGCATGGACAATGCTGGCAAGTTTACCTCAAAAGCATTTAATGATTATTGCATGGCTCTGGGCATTAATGTAGAGCACTCTGTACCCCATGTCCACACACAAAATGGCCTTGTAGAGTTATTAATTAAGAGAGTAAAGTTTATTGCTAGGCCGCTTTTGCAGAATTGTAGGTTACCCACCAGCTGTTGGGGCCATGCAGTGCTGCACGCTGCATCATTAATTCAACTCAGACCAACTGCATACCATGATACTTCCCCCTTGCAGCTAGTGCGTGGGAAAGAACCAAGCATTTCCCATCTGCAAAAATTTGGCTGTGTTGTATACGTGCCAATCTCTCCACCTCAGCATACCACCATGGGACCTCACCGGAAGTTGGGGATCTATGTAGGTTATGAATCTCCGTCAATTCTTAAGTACCTAGAGCCAATGACAGGGGATCTGTACACGGTTCGGTACGCTGATTGTATTTTTTATGAAGACAATTTTCCGGCATTAGGGGGAGATAAGTACCACATTGAAGAATGCCGTGAAATAGATTGGAATGCCACTAGCATTCAGTCCTTAGCCCCACGCACCAAAGAAGCCGAATTTGAAGTTCGGAGGATAATAAGTCTGCAACAAATAGCCGATAATCATAAGGGAGTGATAAAATCTCATATACCTACAGTAAATGCACCTGAAAGAGTGGAAATACTCCAGAAGGTTATTGAACCCATTCTTGCCCCTCATGACAAAAAGAGGTGGAGGCCTCCAGGTGCACGAGACTCAGTTCCGCGGAGACGTCCGCAGAAACGAAGAACCGAACAAGTGAGATCACTACCTGAGACAGTTGAAGAAGCTCAACCTGATGTTGAGAAAATCTCTAAAGTGAGCTATCCTGAAGATGGTAACCTCCCTGAAGTGAGCCATACTGAAGATGGGAATCCCAGCGAATATTTACGCGCACAATCTAACGCTGGGAAGTCGGAACACCCAGACTTCGTCGTTGTGGGAAATCACGACGAGCTGGAAGAAATGAATGAAGAAATATCCACCAATTATGTGGATTCAGGAGAATTGTATAAAAGAAAAACTACAATTGTCGACTTTTATTTCGCCTCTAAAATTGCTAAAACTCTTGAACTGGATCCAGAACCAAAGTCCATGGCAGAGTGCCAGAAGCGCTCAGATTGGGAAAAATGGAAAGAAGCAATTGAGGCGGAATTGCGCTCGCTTAATAAAAGGAAAGTATTCGGTCCTGTTGACCGAACACCTCCTAAAGTGTTCCCTGTAGGATCAAAATGGGTTTTCATCCGAAAGAAAAATGAAAATAACCAGGTGGTGAGATATAAAGCGAGGCTAGTAGCACAGGGGTTCACGCAGAGACCCGGCATCGATTACGATGAAATCTATTCTCCTGTAATGAGTGGAATAACGTTCCGATATTTAATATCAATGGCAGCTGGCTTAAATTTAAAAATGCAGTTGACGGATGTAGTAACCGCATATTTATATGGGTCACTAGATACGGACATTTATATGAGAGTCCCTAAAGGAGTCAAAGTTCCGGATCCTAATAATCGCAACATGTATAGCGTCAAACTGCAGAGATCGCTATACGGGTTAAAACAGTCAGGGAGAATGTGGTATAACCGGCTGAGTGAGTTCCTCCTGAAGAAGGGATACTCGAATAATGATGATTGTCCTTGTGTGTTCATAAAGAAATCTCAGAATGGATTCTGTATCATCTCAGTATATGTCGATGATCTGAATATCATCGGAACCACAGAGGAGATAAAGGAAGCAAGTGCTTACCTCACGACGGAGTTTGAGATGAAAAATTTGGGTAAAACCAAATTTTGCTTAGGCCTGCAACTAGAGCATTTCCTAGAAGGAATCCTTGTACACTAGTCTTCCTATACCCAGAAGGTATTGGAAATGTTTAATATGAGTAAATCGCATCCTTTGAAAACCCCCATGGTCGTGAGATCCCTGAAGTGGATAAAGACCCTTTCAGACCAAGGATGGAAAATGAGGAAGTCTTAGGACCTGAAGTCCCATATCTAAGTGCCATTGGAGCGCTTATGTATCTCGCGAATTGCACAAGGCCTGATATTGCATTCGCTGTGAATTTGCTAGTAAGATCTGGTCACAACCCAACCGTAAGACATTGGGCTGGTGTTAAGACTTTACTCAGATACCTCCAAGGTACTCAAGATCTTGGATTATTTTTCCAGAAGAACCAAAACTTAACCATGGTGGGATACACGGATGCTGGCTACCTGTCTAATCCCTACAGTGCCAAATCACAGACTGGTTTTGTGTTTCTCTGCGGTGGTGCAGCCATTTCTTGGCGGTCTTGTAAACAGACTTTAATGGCTACTTCTACCAACCACTAAGAAATCATAGCTTTGTATGAAGCCTCACGTGAATGTGTTTGGCTACGACATGTGATTAACCACATCCAGAAGTCATGTGGCCTTAAAATAGTCGATACCCCTACAATTATCTATGAAGATAATACTGCTTGTGTTGCACAAATGCAATTGGGTTATGTAAAGAGTAATATCACGAAGCATATTGCTCCTAAGTTATTATATCCTCACGAACTCCAGAAGAACGGTGAGATAAAGATCTTGCAAACTAAGTCATGCGAAAATCTTGCAGATTTATTCGCTAAGTCTTTGCCTAAATTCACATTTCAAAGATGTGTTAAAGGCATTGGAATGAGAAGACTTAGAGATATGCAAAGTTCAGGGGGAGTGAAACCTTGAACCATAACCCTTATGGCGATCCTGAAGATCCTAATATAAATCTAGAAGATTATAAGTTGTACTCTTTTCCCTTAGTGAGTTTTTCTGAAGTTTCTCATATAAAGGTTTTTAACGAGGCAACTAGTGCAACATAAAGTACGAGTGCAATGTACTCTTTTCTCCATCTCCTTTTTCCCACTGGGTTTTTGAGTGGAGTTTTTAACGAGACATATGCATTACGCGGTATTCGTCCAAGGGGGAGTGTTATGAGATAAGATTTTGTAACCGATTCGGTTACTACCTATCTCTTATATGTGGGCGAATCCGAACTCATCTCTTTTGCTTTTCCTCTATATATTGGGCTTCCCCATGTAAAAGATCAATCTAATAAAGAGAGAGAGGTCCACCCCCTATATTCTGTGTGTTCTTTTGCTTGTTCGCGTGATCCTATTGGTGTGCTGTTGATTGATCGTAGGTGAACGACTACGTTTTTACAACAAAAACCACGTTGTGAGGCAATTTCTATCCATCAATTTTAAATTTTAGTATTCACGTATTATATACATATAAATATATTTTAGTAGAGATTTTGTGAGATTGTGAATATATCTTCCAACTCTGTCGATTTAAGTGTGTGATGAGAGGATACACTCACTGTCGGCGTTTCGAGCACCGGCAAGTAAATTTGTAAGTCTAAGGGGCCGCGCGTTCCCACTCCCTGAATGGTTAGACTCGGAAGCCCAAGATGTATACTGGTTCGGGCCGAATGTCCCTACTCCAGTTCGTGTGGTGGTATTGTATTGCCTTTAGTGCGGATGGCTACACAATGTTTACAAGCGCGAGCCGAGAGCCTTAGCGCAAGAAAGCTGATTGCTTGTGCGTGTGCGTCTTCTCCCCTCCTTCCCCGGGGGTTCCTGCCCTCTTTTATACAGTAGGAAGGGGCAGGTTACATCGAGAGTTGGGAAAGGGCGAGGTGACCTATGCTAAGAGCTTCGATCCTTCGTTCTGTCGACTGGTCACCGCTCGTCTTGCTCACGCTGGTTTGGTAGTCTTGTTGGGCGGAGCGGTTAGCTACCTCGTTGGGAAATGGCGCACCTGCCTTCTGTGAGCCTGATGAGTGTTGACGTTGCTGTGTATAACGTTGGTGCTGCCTCGGGAGGGAGCGTGCTTTCGTGTCGTGCGTGGTCGGTCGATGGATCGGAAGCTTGACTTCAGCAGTCATTAAACCATCTTGGGAAGGGACCACCTGCTCTCGTATAGTCACTTCGATTGACCCCGTCCGTGGGGCACGTGGCTGTGGGCCGGTGGAGGCTTCGACACGCGACCCTCGGCGGAGGTTGCCTTGGTTTGATCGGTCGGGGATCCGACCTGCTGCGGAGGTCGGGAGCCCTGCTTGGTCGGGGATGCCTATCCCGATCGGTCGGGAATGGGCGTCCTATGTGGCCCCGCAGGTTCTTTGATCGGTAGCGGGCCTGGAGCGGCCTGTTAGGCTCGGGTTATGCTTGGGGCAGCCTGCTCGTCACGCCGGGCCGTTGGGGTACCCCTGTTGTAAGTATTCGTCACTCACGTGTGTACTTATGGTGTGCATGAGCGGTGGTGTTGGACATACTACGAGAGTGCGTCCATGTACCATCTTTGATTTGAGCTGTCCTTTTCGTGTACTGGACTGGTCCAGAATAGTAGATGCTATAATTAGGGGTAAAAACTGTTCGGATACAGGAGGATATTGCTTTCCCGTATCTTAACCTATATTTTTTCCCTAATTCGAAACCGGATACGGCTAGCCGGATATGGATACGAATCCGGGTTATTCGGGACATGGACGCGGGACGGATGTGACAGATTCGGATCGAAAACGGATAAAGATATACAGATAATACACGCATATATAGAGTAATATATGTTAAATCAAATCATACGAGTACATAATCATAGTAGCAAGTTATATATCAATCAAACTCAATAGACGTCCTAGAAAGAATATGCTGCTTGAGGATCAATAGGACCAACCGACCAATTAATTGTTAATATAAATGAGTTGCCATAGAAAATATGTAATGAATGATCTGGGTCTTACTGATATCCGAATAGAAAAAAAATGTGGATATCGAATCATGTCCCGTATTTACCGGATATTGACTTCTCCAAATCCGGATTCAAGTATTCGGATCCTGTCAGATAGTCAAATCCCGTTCTGAATGGATCCGCCTCCGGATCAGATAGAAAATATCCAACCGTTTTCACTCCTAGCTATAGCAGCTAACCCATACCACGTGTGCAATGATGACCAGAAGGCAGAAGACTAGTTTGTTGGGTTATGATCTTGCATCGGTTAGGCTTGGCCCTAGCCTTGTGTCTACTCAGTACTCACTTGGGTTAAACTTAGTTACGCTCAAACCTATTACACTTGTTACATCACAAAAGTAAAAGAGAGCTGATCTACGTACAGCCAGGCCCCGGGCTACCATCCCATAGCCTAAGGTCTAAGAAGATAGAGATAGTAATACTTTGTGTAGATGTTAATAAATATATATGATATGGTAGAAAAAATATCACTAAATCTATATGTAAGATTTATATTTACAAATTAGACCATTCAAATCGTAGGTCTTGTATTTCTGAGTGAGGGGTAATTAAGGTCCTGTTTGGTATAGCTTGGATCAGCTCTACCTATAAATTTGGGTTTGTAAACTAAAATAAAGTGAATTAAGTTTATATTTTAGTCTAAAATGTAAAGATGAAACATCTAAACACTTTAATGTCTAAAATGTAAGCATAAATTTCTAAAGCTAGAATACTGCTCAGTACTCTAGTACTCACTTGGGTTAAACTTAGTTACGCTCAAACCTATTACACTTGTTACATCACAAAAGTAAAAGAGCTGATCTACGTACAGCCAGGCCCAGGCTACCATCCCATAGCCTAAGGTCTAAGAAGATAGAGATAGTAATACTTTGTGTAGATGTTAATAAATATATATGATATGGTAGAAAAAATATCACTAAATCTATATGTAAGATTTATATTTACAAATTAGACCATTCAAATCGTAGGTCTTGTATTTCTGAGTGAGGGGTAATTAAGGTCCTGTTTGGTATAGCTCCAGATCCCAGCTCTACCTCAGAGCTGGAGTTTGTAGGCTAAAATAAAGTGAATTAAGTTTATATTTTTAATCTAAAATGTAAACAACATGAAACATCTAAACACTCTTAATGTACCAACAGCTCCAGCTTCATAAATTTCTGGAGATAAGAATACCCTGCTCCACCAACTCCACGAATTTTGGTGGAGCTGGAGCTGTCCCAAACACCCTCTAACTCGCCAAATCCTCTTCCCAACAAACAACAAACATATGGTGGCTATTCGGAGTACTTCGTAAGTTCATATAAAAGAAGAAAAAAATGCAAATTCTACGGATTTCATCCTATTCAATCGTCGTCGTGTAAGGTACGCCGAGACGGAGACCGGCCGATCTGGACAGTGCGTAGCTGTGACCAGGCTGCCCCGGTGGCACCTGTGCGCAGCTGAGCCAAGCGCGTGCGTCGGAAAGGCGACGTGGGACGGATCGATATCCCGCGTGAGTGAAGTGGGAAACCTCGTGAGGCAGCCACAGAGTAAAAAATTTTGGTTGAGTTGTATGTTTGACAGTATAATTTTATAGTCTTTTACATTAAATTTTATAAGATTTTTAATCTAATATATATATATTTATTTATTTATTTAAAATTTACTAAAAGCGTGATACAAATAGTTCTAAAGTCTTTAAAAATTATAAATCATTAAAATTAGAACCAATTCAATCAAGACACGACTCAATCCACCGGTTTCAAATTTGAGAGGGTATATTTCAGTACAAATCTTGTAAGATTACGAATTTACCTTTGATCTCTATCTATTTAGATGTATGTTACACTACTACAGAACACCATATCACTGCCAGTTCCAAACTGGCATCACTGCCTGATTTTGGAACCGGCAGTGATTGGTCGGCAGTGATAGTCGGACTCTAGAACCGGCAGTGATGTCGGTATCACTGCCGGTTGCATCCGGACCGACTACCCCGTATACACGCGTCGCAAGTCACAAGTCACGCGATTTTCGCGCACGTGCAGTTGCTAAGACTCGAACTCGCGATATGCTGGCTCACACGAGCCCATCTTACCATCACCTATCAATCATTACTCAATCAATATAGGATATATTTTCTTTTTGTTCTTTTGTCTCTGAAACTTTTGATGATTATTTGGATATCTAAATGAATTCAAATGGAAAGATTGTCAACTACAAAATTTTAGATCTCGTTGAGAGCTACAATTTTCATATAAATTTTATCTCCATCCGACTCTGTATGAAAAAGTTATGATTTTTCGAAAAATGGTTGGTAGCATTATTACTGCCGGTTGGGAATACGAACTGCCAACCGGCGGTGATACCATTATTTGGATATTTAAACTACTTTAAATGAAACATTTATCAACTACAAAGTTGTAGATCTCGTCGAGAGCTACAATTTTCATATAAATTTTATCTCCATTCGACTCCGTATGGAAAAGTTATGATTTTTTGAAAATATCAGCACTGTCGGTTCTTCTAAAAACCGACAGTAATAAGGAATTTATCACTGCCGGTTCATAAAAAAAAGCCGCTACTGTCGGTTTTTCATCCGAACCGACAGTGATAATATTATTACTGTCGATTTTTGATGAACCGGTAGTGATATGACGGCAAAGATAACTAATTCTGTAGTAGTGTTTAGAGAATATACTCGCGTGTGTACGTATGGTGTGCATAAGTGGTGGTGTTGTGTGGATGGGTCTTCCATGTAATTGCAAAAGGACATACTGCGTGAGTGCGACACGTACCATCTTTGATTTGAGCTGTTCTGTGCACAAACCGAACCGGTTGAGAACAATAGATGCCATAGGACTAAACCCATTCGGCGTGCGCAACGAGGACCACAAAGCAGACAGAAGACTAGTTTGTTGGGCTATGGTCTTGCATCGGTTAGGCTTGACCCCCACCTTGAGTGTCTACTCGCTTATATTAAACTTAGTGATAGGAGGGTGGTCTGATCTTAGGATGACGAATATGATAACTCAGACTCGTGAATTCTAACGCATCAACCATCATCTCGATACGGCAACCTGCGACATGTGAATTCGCCCAAGAATACGTTTCGATCCTCGCCTGCTTGACCACGCGAAAGTAGATGCATAATTTCTTGTAATCACTCCGAAGAAGTTGGAAGAACAACGGTAATAATTTCAGATTGAAACTCCCTATTCTAATGGGGGCATTGGAGCACAAGCAATAGAATCAAGAGTATATATTTAATCTGAAAATTCGTGGTTCCATTTACAATGGATATACAATAGAATATATAGGGGTGGGCTACATGAACCGTGAGTAATAATGCCTATCATGCCTCCCATATACACCCTCCCGTCTAATTGGAAACAATATTAGTAATTTAGAAACAAATTATTACATAATATGGGAACAATCTCCTCTTACCATGTTATGGTGATCACCTTCCTTTATTAAAGATTGCTGAAATCCCTTCTTGCCAAGACATGATGATGTCTTTCCCTGCTTAAAGATTGCCTATATCTCTTGCCTTGTTATGGTCTCTCTTTCCTTACTTAAAGATTGCTAATATCTCTCATTCCTTTTCTTCTTTTCCTTCCATCTTTCTTGCTTATTTCCTTTCTTCTTTGATGGTATATATGGAAGGATATAAAGTACATTAACAGTGTGCGTGAATAGTGTCTCTATATGGCTCCCGTCCTCCCTCGCCTCCCACTAGGATCCACCATAATATATTCACGCAATTTGGCATTAATATTGATTTTTGTGCAATCTTCATACCTAATAAGTAAGGACCCGCTATTATGTAGTATATAATTCTCATATAAATATAGCGAAGATTGTTTAAGGAAAAGATTCAACTGCTGATATTTGATGTGACTTAGTAATTCTTTTCAATTAATTAAAATATTAAATTGAAAAGTACTGAACGTATGCATATCCTATTACACTTGTTACGTCACATAGGTAGGGGCCTGTTTGGGGGAACTGTGCTTCAGCTTTGCTTCAGCTTTGGGCTAAAAGCTCCTAAACCGCATGGTCGCAAGCGGTGGGAAGCTATGCCATGCCAGAAGCACCCCAAAAGCTGCATTTCTTGAGGAGGAGCTTTTGTTGTGGCTTCACTTGAACTCCTCCTAACTCGCTCACTCCGCCTTCCCAACCTTTGCCACCCGCCCGCCGCCTCCACGTCACCTCTCCACTCGGATGTCGCTGTACTTCACTATGTTGCTACCTTCCATTTTGGTTAGCCCTCAAAAGCTACAGCTGCAGCAAGCAATTTGCCAAACAGCATAACATGAAAAACCACAGCCGCCAGCTACAGTTGCTTTACAACCCAGTAAACCAAAAGCAGCTTTTCAGCCTAGCCACAGCTCCCCAAACAGGCCCTAGATAAGAGGTGATCTACACACAGCTAGGCCTCGGACTACCTGTCCATAGCCCAACGTCTAAAATCAAAAGTCTACAAAGATTATTTTAATAATCACTAAAAATACAGATTTAGCTCAAGAACAGCTGGCCTACACAACACGTACAAAAATAACCTCCACCGTGATAAACGCAGCTACACAAGATAGAATTGTTGGGAAACCTCATGGTCCATTGAAGGCCCATGTTGGTCCCTTAGCCGAAACCTTAGGCGACTACTATATAAGGAGGAGGGGGTCCCCCCTATGTACAAGCAATCAGAAATCAATAAAGAATTTTGCCATCGCTCCCCATATACCTGTGTCTCTCTCTCTCTTCTCCAATTTAGATCTGTTCGGGAACCCCGGACTATTCGATAGCGAGGTTCCTTGACACGTTATCAGCACGAAGCTCTGCCGGAGTTCAGAATTGAAAAGGTGAGAAAGGTGGGGAATTCGGCGATTGAATCTAATCGTTGTTGTTGTTTTCTATGAATGCATCTAACCTACACATCGGTACTGCGTTCGTCACGTGGCAAGAAGCTACAACGACATGAAGCAACAGTACACATGAAGCAATTTTACATCCAGAAAAGAAAAGAAAAAAAGTCGTCGCCTCGGTTTCACGCATGAAGTGCGACGATGCCGCCGACGCCGTCCGCCCGCCCAGCGCCCGCCGCGCTCATGAAGCCGTGCAGCCCTCTCTGGTCGGGCCCAGCCGCGCGATGAAGCCGCCGCCGCCCTCATTGGCGCGCCCCACCGCAGCGCATGAAGCCGCACCTGTTAGTGTTATGCCCTTGAGGCAATCATTTAAATGATTGTAACATGACTATGTTTATGAATAATAATATAATTATTGGTCCAATGAATGTATATCATTGTATTGATCAACAAGTATGTGACTTGCTTATGAAGCTCTTTACTTAATGATGTAATTCGATAAATATCTCTGATCGGATATCATCGTATAGGACAACGATGAATAGATCAGCACATGTAGTGATCGATGATCATGCTTCATAGATCATGGGATATGGAGATATCATCTATATATTGTGGACGCATGTTGAAAACATGGGTTAGATAGACCCGCAATGGGACACTGCGAGAATGTTTCATTCTTATGTGTCATCAGTGTATCTCATACCTAGTAGATGTATGATCCTTAGACCTGAGATTGTCATATTCCCTACATGTGTAATAGTTTTCCTTGGGGCTATCAAACACTACTTCCTAACCGGATAGTTATAAAGGTAGCTTTCATGTTTACTATGAAACGTGCGAGGGAAGTGGCGATTAAGATGGAATTTGCCACTCCAATGAAGCGGAGATATATGACAAGGCCACTCGTGTGATATGATTAAGGAAGTGCATGGCCATACCGTGATTGAGAAGTCAATCACAACTTATTAATATATCACGGATACGAGAGATGGATTGAATCATCAAAGGATGGCATGCTTCTCGCCTTGAGATCAATCTTCATATACTTGGCAAAGGGATTATTACATGAGTACTTTTGATAGGTTCTGTCCGATTTGATCATAGTATGTTTGGGAGTTGGCATACTTTGCAAGAAGCCACTACCAACTATTGGATTGAAAAGGAGTTTTCCGAATCCACGTCCAAACGTACGTGAACCTGCAGGGTCACACACTTAATGGGCTGGGACGCATTAATTTGGATTGGATCCGTAATTAATGAACCTCGTGGGCTTAGCACACGATGGGCCCTAGTTTAGGTTTCATCTCGTGGCTATATAAGGAAGGAGGAGGAGGCGCGGTGTGCTTTCCACGGTTTAGGAGTGATTCACCGAAACCCTAGCCTACTCTCTCATTGCCCTCGCCGAGCGACTAGGTGCTTGCACACGACGCACGCGCAGCGTTCCATCTCGGACGTGTGGACTACTGCGGTGACGCTGCTGCGATCGGCGTGGGAGGACGATCCACGGCAAGGCGAGGACGATCCACTACATCGACGCAACGATCGCGGCGAGGGCGATCCACTACATCGACGCGAAGGATTCCGCAAGCTGCGCGTCTAGTGGTAATCTTATCTATAATCCCTTCTTGCGAGTAGCTTTACGTTCTGTGGTAGATTTTTTTGTGCTAGCGTAGCATACCGCGTTCCTCTTGACCGCGCGCCTCGTTGGCCGTGCCCGCCGACACGCATGAAGCCGCAGCCGCGACTCCGAGGAAGCCGGCCGCCGCGACAGCCCAGCCCTCCGCCTCGCCGGAACGCACCGCGCCTCGCAAGACTCCACCGCCGCGCCACCGGTTCGGATCGGCCGCCGCCATCACAAGACGTCACCTCCGACGGCCGGCGCCGCCTCGGCAAGACGGCCGCTGTGCCCCGCCCCGACGAAGTCGACGCCGCCTTTAGCCCGGCGCCCATTGCGTCGCGCCGAAGCCGTGGCGGCGGCCGCCCCGCGCAGCGCCGCCGCCGGCCGACCACTCGGCTGCGCCTCGCGCCGCCGCCCAAGCCTCTGGCTTGCAGCTACCGCCCAAGCCTCTGGCTGGCAGCCACCGCCGCCCGGCTACGCCCACGCCCGGGAGCAGAAGAAGATGGCGAGGCGGCGCACGCGTGAAGAAGAAGAAGGTGGCAGCGGCTTTCGTGCAGCAGGCGCACGCCAAGAGAAGAAAAAAACAACGGCGGGGCAGGCTTGCGGCGGCTAGGGGGAAAACCTAGCCGCACGCACTTATGGGCCGGAGCGAGCCCAGCTGGCGGTTCGGCTGGAAAGAAAGAAAGAAAGAAAAAAAAAGGAAAAGAGAAGAAAGAAAAGAAAAAGAAGAGAAAAAAAGGGCAGAATTTTTTTGGAAAATTGCTAGAAAAATCCAGAAAATATTTTGTCTCTGGTTTTATTTTTCCAATATTATTTTCTGCATTGTTTGAATATCCTTTATGAATTTTGAATTCATTGCTTTATTTTGTATACTGCAATGCATAGCAATTTATTTTTTCTGCACTTTATGCCTTTTGCAACCATTTCCTATTAGATTACACGCAGTAATCCAATGTCGGAATTTTGAAATCATGCAGATGTCCTACATTGTGAATCGTGAGTTTGAAGAACTGACCCCGCACAGTCAGAACTACCTCACTTGGGCATCGGACGTGAAGATCGTTCTTGGGGGCAAGAAGCTCCGTGCCGCGATTGGTCTAGGGTCCTCACAGGACACAAAATCTACCGCCGAGCAGAACGATCAAGCCTTGCACTTTCTCAGGCGCCACCTCTCAGCCACTTTGAAGAATGAATACATGGCTGAGGAGAGTGCACTTGAGCTTTGACCGCACTTGAGCGGTTCGAGAAGCTCAAGTACACCATCTTGCCCCAAGCACAGCAAGATTGGGTCCGCTGAGGTTTGCGGACTACAAAGCGATGGCGAGTACAATTACATCTTGCGAATTTGTACCAATCTCTCCCTATGTGGCAAGAAGATCACTGATGAGGAGAAGATTGAGAAAACTCTATCTACCTTCCACCCAAATGCTATCCAGAGTGCACACAGCTATCGTCAGGACGCATACAAGGAGTATAGCGAACTGATTGATGTAATACAAGTTGCGGAATCGCAAGACGATGTTCTGCGCAAGAACTATGTCTCACAGCGACCTGGAAGGGGCACTGGCACAGAAGTTAATGCCAATAGCTATAAGGTGAGAAAGCCCATTCATAGAAAGAAGGGCAAGCTGGGTGGAAAAGAGAAGTTTCAGGTCAAGGGAAAGTCCAAAGCCCGTTAATGCATGAATCACATTATATTTTTTTTTAGATTATGGTTGTTAGCATTTTTCTTTTGAATAATGAATTGTAAGCTCTAGAAGAGCATACTTCTCTCATGAATAAATATGCAATTTATTCTTTATTCCAGTATTCTTTCATTTACATGCAATATTTGAATTATTTTGCCTCTGTTTGATTGGAATTATATTTCTTTGATCTAGAAATTGTGTAGCGCCCAATGAAAGAGATATGCATTGTTGATAGTGGCACAACAAATACCATCTTAAGAGAGTCTAAATACTTCCAGTCGATCACGAAGAACATTTGGAAAGATTACTACGATCATGAAACGACTCATATGTAATCGGCTCGGGAAGAGCCACTATTATATTGCCTATGGGTACAACTTTGGTAAAGAAGAAGCCCTTTTGTACCCTGAATCAACGCGCACTCTCTTAAGCTTTAAAGACATCCGCGCCAATGGTTTTTATGTAGAAACCAATGAAGAAAATGGCAAAGAATACTTGTGCATCGTGAAGCACGCGGTATGTGGAAAAATGGTATTAGAAAAATGTCCCTCATATGAATCTGGGTTGTACTACACGAATATTCATGCACCCGAAGTGTATACTTCCTTGAAGACTGTTTTTAGAAGCTCTGAGTTATTTTTCTTTATGGCATGGTAGATTAGGTCACCCTGGTCTTAGAATGATGAGAAATATAGTGAACAACTCACAAGGTCATGGTATTAATGTTAAAAAATTTCCCGAATCATGAAGATTTTGTGTGACCTCCATGTGCCACCGGGAAATTAATAACTAGACCCTCTGTCATGAAAGTGCAAAGTGAAATCCCTGCATTCCTGGAATGCATCCAGGGGGATACTTGCGGACCGATTCAGCCCTTGTCAGGGCCGTTTCGATACTTTATGGTGCTCACCGATGCTTCTTTAAAATGGTCGAATGTATGCTTATTGTCAACAAAAAACCATGCTTTTGTAAAGCTGATCTCGCAGATCATAAGAATTAAGAATACTTTCCCTAATCATCGCGTGAAGTCCATCAGAATGGACAATGTCGGAGAATTTACTTCAAAGGCATTTGATGATTATTGCACGGCAACAGGGATAGCAGTTGAGCACTCCGTACCGCACGTCCATACGCAGAATGGGCTAGCTGAAACACTAATAAAGAGGATTAAGTTTATTGCTAGACCGCTTTTGCAGAGTTGTAACACACTTGTTGGGGACACGCAGTCCTGCACGCAGCAGCTCTCATCAACTTCAGACCTTCGGCCTACAACATCCATTCTCTTATGCAGCTTGTGCACGGGATCATCCCGAAGATCTCCCATCTCAGGAAATTTGGGTGTATGGTATATGTACCTATACCACCCCCTCAGCGGACTGCAATGGGCCCTCTCCGCAAGTCTAGGATGTACGTTGGTTATGAGAGTGCATCCATAATCAAGTATTTGGAACCCATGACTGGAGACTTGCATACAACCCGATTCGCTGATTGCATCTTTGACGATGACCGTTTCCCGTCATTAGGGGGAGGAAATCAACCTTTGGATGAAAAATGCCGGAAAATCATATGGCATTCCACTGGGATCCCCGCATATGACCCCTGCACTAATGAAGCAAATCAAGAAGTCCAGAAGATAATTGATTTGCACAATTTAGCAAATGAACTGCCTGATCATTTTTGTGATCTGAAGGGCGTGGTTAAGTCGCATGTACCCGCAAGAAATGCACCAGAGAGGGTGGAAATACCAAAGAAAATAGAAGGTATCCCTCATCCTGTTCAGAGGCCTCAAAGAAAAAGAACAGGAAATCTGGCTCCTCAAACCCAAAGTACCCGGAGACGTCTGGAGAAAACTGGGCGAGAGGACTTACCACAACCAATCACGAAAATACCCCAAGGAAAGAAGGGAGCAGGTTGAGACTGCACTGGAAAGAAGCCAACAGAAAGGCAATTCGGACTTGAATCTTCCACTGCAGAAGCCGTCGGAAATAATGTGCGCACACATAGGCGATGAAAAGCTAAAGGAACTTGCTCCTGCGATAGGGAAAAGCAGCGAAGAGCAAGTAGAAGTGCATGAAGCACCCCATGAAGAAATGGCCATAAACTTTGTAATAACAGGAGAATCCCTGAATAAGAGCAATAGCCAATGTTGATGCATACTTCGCAAAGAAGATTGCCTCGATCATTGATCATGATCCCGAGCCTGCATCTCTCGCAGAATGCAAGAAAAGGCTATATTGGAAAGAATGGAAAAAGGCAATCACTGCAGAGTTAGTCTCTCTGAACAAGAGAGAGGTGTTTGGGCCCGTATGCCGCACACCTCCCCATATAAACCCTGTAGGTCACAAATGGGTCTTTGTTCGGAAGAGGAATGAAAACAACGAAGTTGTAAGGTACAAGGAAAGGCTTGTAGCTCAAGGTTTCACTCAACGTCCTGGAGTTGATTATGAAGAAACCTATTCTCCGGTCATGGGAGGAATTACCTTTAGATATTTGATCTCAATAGCGGTCAACTTGAAGTTGAGAATGAAGCTAATGGATGTTGTTACAACATATTTGTATGGAAACTTGGATTCGGAGATATACATGAAAGTACCGGAAGGAATTCCTATCCCGAACCAAGACGGAGCAAATAGAAACTTGTACAGTGTGGAATTGGAGAAATCCTTTGTATGGGTCAAGCGATCGGGAAGAATGTGGTACAATCGCTTGAGTGACTTTCTCTATAAGAAAGGCTACACAAACAGCGAAGATTGTCCATGCGTGTTTATACAGCAATCCCCGAATGGATTCTGTATAATATCTGTATATGTAGATGACTTGAACATCATTGGGACGGATGAAGAAATTGAAGAAGCATGCTCATACTTGAAGTCTGAGTTTGAAATGAAGGATTTGGGTAAAACCAAGTTTTGTTTAGGCTTGCAGCTTGAGCATGTCCAAGGAGGAATCTTGGTACATCAATCAACCTACACGCAGAAAGTGTTGGAAAGATTTGGCTTTGAAAAGGCATATCCTGCAAAGACTCCAATGGTCGAAGGTCACTCCAAGCGGACCTAGACCCATACTGGACCTAGAGAAGAGGGGAGGAAGTCACGGGAGCAGAATTCCCATATCTGAGTGCAGTTGGAGCGCTCATGTATCTTGCGAATAGCACTAGGCCGGACATTGCGTTCGCCGTGAATTTGCTAGCTCGGTACAGTGCAGAACCCACCAAAAGGGATTGGAATAATGAGGCTTAGAGAAGTGCAGATTTCAGGGGGAGATATTTCACATACTCCCACATAAATCTCAAATATGAATTTTGAATACCCAACATGAATATCGAAGATTAGCGGTTGAAGTTTGGGTGAATTGTACTCTTTTTCCTTAGCAAGTTTTTCATGAAGCTTTCTTGCATAAGGTTTTAACGAGGCAATTCGTGCAACATAGTAAGCGTATGCTATGTACTCTTTCTCCAAATATTTTTCCCACTGGGTTTTTCTGGAGTTTTAATGAGGCATATGCATCTCGCGGCAAAGGGCCCAAAGGGGAGTGTTGGGAAACCTCATGGCCCATTGAAGGCCCATGTTGGTCCCTTAGCCGAAACCTTAGGCGACTACTATATAAGGAGGAGGGGGTCCCCCTATGTACAAGCAATCAGAAATCAATAAAGAATTCTGCCGCCGCTCCCTATATACCTGTGTCTCTCTCTCTGTTCTCCAATTTAGATCTGTTTGGGAACCCCGGACTATTCGATAGCGAGGTTCCTTAACAAGAATGTGTCATGGTCTTAAAACACCACTGGGTCCTGAGCAAACTTCAGGTAGAAAGGAAAGAAGCCAATGGAACTTTGATTGGCCCATCTATTTGAGTGTTGGTGCCCTGGTGGGTCGATGCACGGAGTCATGGTCAACGTTGTTTCCAATTTTTTATTCAAATTACAAAAATAATACAATTTTTTATTTAATTTACAAAATTATACTTCGATCTTAAAAAATTACAAAAATATATCTCTGTCGCCCGTATATGGAGCGATCGCCCCATATACGGGAGATCGGTGCGCGCGCGATATTTTCTCCGTCTGCGGTCAGTTCCTAAAGAAAATCATAATTTTGTCATATAATGTCGGATGGAGATGAACTTTATATGAAAATTGTAGATCTCGACAGGATCTACAATTTTTGTATACAAATTTTTTTCATTTGAATCTATTTAGATAGCCAAAAATGGAATAGAAGTTTCAGATCTAAAAAAAGATCTGATTTTTAGATCTGAATATTCTATCCTATTTTTGACCATTTAAATGGATTCAAATTGAAAAGGTTTGTATACAAAAGTTGTAGATCCCGTCGAGAGCTACAATTTTCATATAAAGTTCATCTCCATCCGACATCATATGAAAAGTTATGATTTTCTTTAGAACTGACTGACATGACAGAAATATCGCTGCGTTAACTACACCGATCGCAGATATGGGCGATCGCCCTATATACGGGCGACAATAGTATATTTTTGTAATTTTTTGAGATCGAAGTATATTTTTGCAATTTGAATAAAAAATTGTATTGTTTAAAATAAAAATTCCATTGTGCTGCGTCCCCATTCGCTTTTTGGTCGAGAAATAAAGTTTTTCTATATGGTACACTAAATTCAATATAGATCATTCGTTTTTTATCTAATAAATCATATTAGTTAGTGTTTATTTATACTTCCTCTGATAATAAAATAGTAGAAATATCCGTAACAAATCAATGACTAAATCTGATTTCTATAACTTACTACACATTACAAGTATAATGCATAGTAAAACCTTTTTTTTTAAAGGAGCATCCTACCGCTACCAACCCGTGGACTCATGGACTAGGAAATTTCGAACGTGCAACTTTGTTCTTTGCTGGTATGTGCTCTAACTTTCTGCTACCGAAAGAATGTTTAATTCTTGATAGACGTATGGACTCATCCAGCGTGCAATTTCTAGAGGTTTAATCCAGATTACGTTTGCTATAACTCGAGATTTAATCCTAGCCCTCGTCGAGGAAGAGGGCCAAGCTTTGTAAAATAACTGGAGCATAAAAAATGTTGTTTGTGTTACTTGTGACCTAACTTATATTTATTCCTACCTTTTCTAATATATATTCCGGCAATTGCTAGCTTGAAAAAAACGAGTGACCGACAGTACCAGGGTCATCGTCAACAACTCAACATCACCAAGGAGAAAGTTTTTTTTAACTCGAAATGTTGTGGCAATAGTGGAAGAGTGTTGTAGACTTGTATAAAAACTGACGAGTATGTGCGCGCGTGCGCAAAATGTTTATTTTCATAAAAGAGTCCGCAATATAATCTCTGCCACAAAAGGGAATGGTTTCTCTACGAATTCGCAGTTAAAAGTTTTAAACAAATTTATATGACTCCTTTTGAAATTTAATGATTTTTATAGCACATTTACATTTCTCTGTACTGAATACTATTATGTATAATTTGAACTCTAAAATATAAAAAACTTGAGGGATTTTTTTTTATGTCAATCTTCATGGATCGCTTCAGCCAATGTAGGCTGACACTCTTCACCAGGCCATGTGGGCCTATAGAATTTCGAAGCCCACTTGAAGCCCAAAAAGGATCAGCCCTAGCAATGATGGTGGCTGAGCATGAATTTCGTAGGAATTTGTTGGCATATATCGTGGCCGTGGATACATGTTTCGCACATAAGCAAAACACCATGTTAGCACTACTACAAACAAACCAGAGTTTAAAAGCAACAAAAAGACATGCTAAGCTCCTCCGCGTTGGGTCGAAGACTCAAAGCCCTGGTTTTGATTAGACATGGGACGAGCAGCGTATTTATCGGTGTGGTCGTGAGGATGAAGCGTAGCTCGGTTAGAGGCGAGGAAGGCGTTAGCATCAGAGAACAAGCACGCATGGTGGCCGAAGATGGTGGCAACGCGGTGCGAGAAGGCCGAACTTGACGGCGGCATGGTTGAAGAATGCTAAATCTAGTGCGGAGGCAGTGAGGTTCCTTGAGATTTGGGGCCGGCGTCGTCTTCTTCCTTGAAAAGATCTGAAGCTAGTGGCGCTGTGCGGTAAGGCCGTATCTGGCAGCGGCATAACCGAAGAACGCTAGATTTGGCATCGAAGTCAAGTGGCGGGGACAGTGAGGAGGAGATGGCGTGGGGTGGCTGCAGAGGGGGCAGTGCGGGGAGGAAGTAGGGGTGGAGGATAGCGAGAGGGGAGAGAGGAAACGATGAAGACATAGGGAGACAACGAGTGACTGTGTCGGATGGATTGTCAAAGGAGGCAAACGGCAGAGGTAATATTTGATGATGGGATAGACCACTGGGTAAGGTAGTTGATGATAGGTTAGGCTATAGATATAATAATATTTTTACGAAAGGACATCTTTCATGTCAAGTTAGCCCAAACACAACCCAATCGATCGTGCCGTGTCGGGGCACCTATCATGCTAAATTTCCAAACCCCATATAACTCATCATTCATACCATGCCGATTCGATCCGAAGACATATGTGCCGTGCCAAGGGCCAGTCAAAAAAAACATGGTCATTGCTTGGTTAGACGAATCGTGAGATATAACCATTTTGAATTTTCGATTTAAAGAAAGCACTTAGAATCGCGTGGCCTGACACGAGCCCAATAGGCTTCGGGTTTCCGGGTGGCGCATGGCCCAAGGTGGTCGTGGCGGACACAACAGGGGATCCACCCACCCTCTCTCTCCGATGGTATTCTTAGCCTTCTACTTTCAGATAGTTTGATTTTATGTGTCTAGCTTATCTAATGTTGGTATTGTCCGATTAGCATTTTCTGAATTTGGGAGGCGGGCGTTTCTGTAGCTGGTCCCCGCGATCTCCACCTTCCTCGGCCGGCTCCACCGCACGCCAAAATCCGTCGCGTACGCGGCCAGCTTTGGCAAGCCGCCACCGTCACCGCGCACGCTGACGCCTACTCCCAGACGCACCGCACCCACCCATCTGCGTCCTGGAACACCCACCCTTCCTCCGCGAGCCCCTCGACCACTCGCCATATGGACGCAGAGGCGGCGGCTGCGGTGAGATCGCTCCCCTTGGCCTCGACGCGGCTGAGCCTGACGCAGTTGCCGAAGTAGTTCGCTGGTATCGGTGGGCTCGCGCGGGGCTTGAAACCGGTCACGAACCCGAAACGCCCGTTGGCTGCCGCGCCGTCCGTGTTGCCGCGCGCGTGCACGATGCCTGCCTACGCGGCGCCTCACAGCGGCGCGTAGGGCGAGCACCGCGCCGAGGTCTCGGATTCCACGTGCCTTCCCAGCTTGCGGAGCAGCTTGTCCGTGAACCGGAACGTTGCGAGCACGACGCCCAGCCGCCGGCTGAGGTCCCAGTCGCCGACGTACAGAACGGGGAGAGTACTCCTAAATCCCAACTCTCTGTCTATGGTTTCACAAGCATTTCCTGTCTTCTTGCAATTTTGCATTTTATCGGAGGAATTTTTTTAAAATAATACATTTTTTATTCAAATTGTAATAATATACCTCGAATTCGAAAATTTGCAAAAATATAGCTCTGTCGCCCGTTGGTTGGGCGACAGAGACAAGTGTCGCCCACTGGTTGGACGATTTACGCTACCTCACCCTCTGTCGCCCAACGGTTATCTCTGTCGCCCAACCAAAGGGCGACAGCAAATAAATCGATCTCTGGTTGGGCGACAGAAGGGTACGTGGTTCTCTGTCGCCCAACCAAAGGGCGACTGAAGGCCACTTTAAAGGCTGCGCGAATCACATGCGGCGCCGGTTGCATTTCTTGGTAGAGAGAAGAGAAGAGGGAGGGAGAAGAGAAGAGAAGAGAAGAGGGAGGAAGAGAGGAAGAGGAGAAAAAAGAGATAGACATTTGCGGCTGTGCAGGTAAATTTTTGTGCCGTTTATTTTGTTTAGTGTTTAGCAACAAATCATGGTAGGATAAATTTTAGATCTAGTTAATTTTAAAGGTTACGAATAGACCTAGTTAAATGTAGTTAGTTTGTAGAAATTTTAGATCTAGTTAAACTTAGAGGTGACGGTTAGATATAGTTAAATCTAGTTATATTTTTAGAAATTTAGTCGGTTCGTAGAAATGCATGTACATAGTTGTTTTTAAGAATAATAATATGTTATTACGTTTTTTTATAGATAGATGTAGATAGATATGTTTGTTTACATATAGAAGTACACATATATATATTTTTAGGGCTGTAGATGTTTTTTAGAAATAGAAGTAGAGAGATGAATATTTTTAGGAATGTAGATATTTTTCGCATAGTTTTCAGAATCTAGTTATGTTTCATGACAATATACATGCTAATTGAACAACCTAAAAATTTCAGGGCATAATAGTTTTTTGCACCAATAATAGGCACACTTGGTTCCCAAGTACTGATATTTGTAAGAATGTAGATGTTTTTTTAGAAATAGAAGTAGAGAGATGTATATTTTTAGGAATGTAGATAGATATATATTTCTCGAAGTGTAGATATAGATACGTATAGTTTTTTTGTGAGCAAATAGATATAGTAGTTTTTACGAAGAGTAATTAATTCGTGTGTTAATGAATCGGTTCGCAAATATGTCAGAACGAGTTCCATTTAGAATCTTTTATGGAGAAGGGGTTGTCATGTATGATTTAGACGGTGCAAATCTGAGCAACTTTCAGTGTGTGGACAAAAGTTTAAGTAGGGTCGAAGAGCTTACATTTGCTTCTGTGTTGAATTAGTTGTTTTATACATTTCTAGCCGTGAGCAGCATGTTCATGAAGGCAATGAGGACATCATTTACCAGAGCGGTGAAGAAGTAGAGGTTGGGGAGAATGATGGAAACATTGGGCATAGAGCGCGGGGGTAAGTAGACGAAGGTGAGAAAATTGAGGAAGTAATAGCACAGATGGAAGAGGAAGACCGTGAATATACGAGAACAGAAGAGGAAGACGACAATGACTCAGATGAAGAAGATGGAGGTGCGGAGCCACTTGTGCCAGAAGATTGGAGCACGCATCAGTTTAATAAGCTGATTGTAAATGAAAGTAATGATACACATTGGCAGTATAGTGACAACGAGGTCAGGCCAAACAGTATGTAACCAACAAAAGAGGCAGTGCAGGAAGCTGTGAAAGATTGGGCCATATCAGTAAGAAGAACTTTCAGGGTTAAGAAGTCCACCCCAACCTGCTTCGACGTGGTGTGCAAGATGCAAGGGTGCCTCTGGAGAGTGCACGCGTACAAGCCCAAATGGGGCACTCACTGGCTATGTTCGAAGGTTGAACATCATAGTTGTATGACTGAGAAAACCCTGATGGCTCACAGGAACCTGTCATCCGGGTATATCGCGGATATCATGTACCCGGAGATAGTAGAGAACCTTAATTTTGAGCCCCATGCTATTATCCGAGCAATCGAGAACAGATATCAGTACACAATTAGCTACGGGAAGGCATGGAGGGCGAAGCAGAAGGCCTTGGAAATGAGATTTGGGAAATTCGAAGACTCCTACCATAATCTGCCCGCACTGCTCAGTTGTATTCAGGGAAAAAATTCTGGTACTTATTATGATTATCAGAACTGATCATCCAGCAAGTAGTCGAACAAGAGGCATCTAAAGAGAGTTTTCTTCGTATTCAGAGCTTGCATTAAGGCGTTCTATCACTGTCGTCCATTGTTATGCGTGGACAACACATTCTTGACCGGAAAATACAGAGGGCAAATAATGACAGCTGTGGGCATTGATGCAAACAATCATATTCTGATTGTTGCTTTTGCATTTGTAGAAAGCGAGAACTATGAGAGTTGGCTATGGTTCCTATAGAACCTGAAGATCGGGGTGGTGAAAACTTATCAAGATATGTGCATACTGCATGACAGGCATGCTGGTCTTCTTAGTGCTATCAAGAAGTTGCAAACAGGGGAAGAGGAGCCATTTCCATGGCCTGACCTGCAGAGCCGATGGTGCATGAGGCATTTGTGTGCGAACTTCTACATGCAATTCAAGAACAAGCAACTGATGAACATATTCAAAAGACTATGTAAGCAGAACCAAGAGAGTAAGTTCTGTACTCTTTAGAAGAATCTCGATGACTTGACAAAGAAACACAAAGAGGAGCAGACGAACAAGGCCAATAGCAGTGATACACAGGAGCAGGTGGAGCCTCTGTTCCCTCTGCCAACGGAAGATAAGGCGACGAATCGTCGTCGAAGGCAAAGACCGATCAAATGTTTCTCGGATTGGATAAAAGACGAACCTAAAGAGAAGTGGTCATTGTTGCATGACACACATGGTGCTAAATACGGTGTCATGACGACCAACTTGGCAGAGGTGTACAACTGGGTAATGAGAGGGATGAGTAGTCTCCCTTTGGTAGGAATTGTTGAGGGAGTGCTACGGGGCACAACCAAATACTTTGTGGACAGGCACCAAGCTGCTGAAATATTGATGAGAGATGAGAACATATTGTATTCAAGCATGAAAACTAAATACATGGATGAGAAGAGTAAAAAAGCGGCCAAGCATAGAGATATCAAAGTAGGTGCACGAACACTGCGCTTCGAGGTGATATGCAAGTATAAAGGACAGCGTGGAACAAACCAGATTATTACCACCCAGGAGTGCATCTTGTAGGCTGACTGCAAATGCTCATGTAACAAACCCCACCTTTTGCATAGGCGATAGCCACATGTGCGCTATTTGGAATGCGGCCCGGTACATATCTATCTAAATATTTTACAAAGGAAATGTCATGGCAACTTTGGACGCTCGATCCTCGTTGGATTCCCAGGTAACATACTATTCTTTAAATTTCTACATATACCTAATACAATATCATAATTTGTATTAACTAACTAGTGTGGTGGTCATATTAATTTTATATTTTTGTTTCATAAACTTCGAGCATCAGGATTGCTGCCACTGGCCCAGATGGTGGAGGCGCATGGAGTTGCGTAGGGACGGGACGCGAGTCACCGATTCCCGTTCGATAAGTCCCTTCTCACCACTCTAGTGGATCGGTGGAGACCGGGACACACACCTTCCATCTACCTGTCGAGGTGATGGCAATCACTTTGGAGGACGTCTCGTACCTCCTCGGACTCCCGATCGTCGGTGACCCTGTGGTGCCCCAGGATATCGACGCGACGTGGCGTGACGAGCTACTTGCCCGGTTCCATGGTGTGCTACCACCTACTGCGTACCGATCCTTCAGTAGCACACATGGTCCGACACATAGGTGGCTTCGACAGTTCGTGGTACGCAACTATCCTTCAAAATTTAACTTTGCATATATTGGCTCAATTAACTAGAATGCTTAAATTTACAGGCGGAACACATCGTCGAGCCTACGGATGAGCATAGGGTGAGCCGCCACCTGGAGGCGTACCTGTTGTGGCTGTTTGGCTGGTGCATGTTCACGAGCTCCCACGGGGATAGTGTGGACAGGCACCTCGTCCAGTTCGCGAGGGTGATTGCGGATGCACCCCTTGACGCCGTGCCACAGTACTCCTGGGGATCGGTTGTTCTGTGCGCGGCGTACCGTGCGCTCTGCGACGACTGTGGCAGGATCGTCGATGGGTCGATCCTCACCGGATGTCCACTGCTTGTACAACTTTGGGCATACGAGAGGTTCCAGATCGGGCGGCCCGACATCGACACCGACTACGAGGATTTAGGGAGCTTATTTTCTTGTCTTAACCGCGGGGTTGAGGTGATGAGAGAGGAGGTGTCTTCTTTCATCGCGAGGTTTAGAGACAGCTCGAGACGTGTCCTCGAGTTGGCGGGATGCCGCGCACCTCCCGATGTGGCTCCCGGTGTGCCGCTTAGTGGAGGGAGGCATACCATAGGTACATCTTCACATGCTACAGCCTCCCGTGCCACCGTCACGCTGACCCCTGCGAGAGGGCGAGCTGCTGCACACGCTGGTCTAGCCCCTCACGTCGGAGGTGAGTACTTAATCACACTTTGTATGTTCTGCATTAATTTTTTGAATGCTATCAACAATTCTCATTTTTTACAGGCTCATAGGCACGGTGGTTCTCCTCTACATCTTCACCTGCACCTGACGACTACGAGGGGCAGTTCGATGAGCTAGCCTACACGGAGTATGACCCCAACGATGGTGGTGTGTCGAGGTACTTCGCTGATGCAAATGAGCCTGGACCATCGCAGTTGCAGGGAGCACCACCACCGACGCAGCCTTCTCAACCGGAGTACACCACACCTCCAGCTAGACCACAGAGGGACCACCGCGCGCCGACGCAACTCACGTATTCGCAGGGGCATCTTCGCAGGAGGCCTGGCCAGCCGCGAGGAGCCATCCCGAAACGGGGCCGGCAGTAGTTCATTGTGTTTTGGGCTGTTCTAACTTTTTGTATTATGTATGTAGTTAACTTGTTCCGGATATATTGTATTACATATGGTCTTTATGATAGTGAAGTATTACATTTGGTTATGCAATACTGTTGTTCTTTGTTACAGTACGACCTGCTTTCAACCACAAAGAGTCAATTAGTTAAAAATGGTTATTACATGACGGACTAATACCGAAAAAATGGTTAACACATCCTATACGGTGCAGTCGCAAACTTACAAAGAAAACTGGATCGCAATCGTGTAAAGTGAATGGTCACTTAAGCCTTTTCGGTAGCCCGTAAAATAACATGTTTAGGAGAGAAATTATGGAGGAATAGCCCCGAAACAAGCTATGATACATGTACTACCATAATACGCAAAAGGATCCTATTTAAAACTTGATATGCAGCTCAATCCTGCCAAAGCAAACACCATAAACGATCACTACAGGCGCAGATTTTAAAACACAAACATTATTTGGAGATAACTACCATGCAGCAGTTTTTTCAGGGCAAATAGCCTACTCACGGCAAGTCACATGTAGCGACACTATCACCTTTTCAGGTTATAAGTTGCGACACTCTGCCCAATGCTTTAAACTTTTTCAGGTTGATTTGACAACACTCTACCTGTAGCTTTGTCAAGCCGATTTGACCACACGCTGTCATTAATGGGTACACTCATTACACATGAACTGAACACTACACATTCTGAAGTGACCACTCACTGCCTACTTTCAACCCTTTCAATCTTACCTTACAACACTTAGTCCATACATCACCCCTTCGAGTCTATAAAAAGCCAAACTGCAGGCACACATCCACAGCTCCCACTCACACTTCTTCACCATGGCTGGATCCTCTAGCAGAGCATTTTCGTAGACACCTGATATGAGCAGCATAGCTCTTAATTACACGTTGAAGGTTACGCGTGGTGGGAAGGACGATCCATTCAAGGAGAAGAACCTAAGTAACGTGACGTCCAAATTGCAAGAGTGGCGTCCGACATTACGGAGACATAACTTGACAACCTCTCGCCTGAACCTTGTGACCTCCGACGATCTCAAGGCGCACTTGCAATGGTGGCGTAAAAGGTATTTCAGGGTATGCTAATTAGCCGACCACCCTTCTGCTACAGGTTTCTCTAGAAGATCTTACATGGTATTGATGCTGCCTGATCGGTATGTAGAGCATATTAAGGTTAGTTATTTTATATTTGTTTACCCTAATAATCTTTTTAGCATTATACATAAGTTCACTACTTTGTATGCTCGTCTTGTGTATTAGTTATTCCCCGAGGATGAAAAGTTGCTGAACAAAGATATCCTGGAATTCTTAGCGATGTATATGCTTTTCAACAGGGGTGTGATGCCTAGTTCGCGCAAAAGACACAGAACATGATCTAACTGGAGGGGTATAGGTCCACACAGTACTGTTACAACAGTAAGTTCAAGAGGACGTTCAACCACCACCGGAGGGGAGCTTGCTCCTAACTATGTAAATGACGATGACGATGATGACGACGATTTCGTATCACCTAGACCTCGACGTTCAAGCACTACTACAGCAAGCCGTTCAAGCATTACTACAGCACGCCGTTCAACAAACAATGCAAGAGGGTATTCAACCAGCATTAGAGGTGGGTTAGCTCCTAACCATACAAATGACGATCACGATTTCATGCCACCTAGGCCAGAAAACTAGCGTCATCGGAGTCCTCCCAATTATGACGATGATATTACATTACGCCCTATCAGCGATCCAAGCGTGATACCCCATCAACCACCAATATATAACTTTACTTTTTTTGACTCTGCCATATCCCGACTATCCCAACAACCATGTCGATAGAATGTATGGTTTTCTGACTTATGTTGTACCCCAGTTTTATGAATTCGCTAAGGCACGTATGTACCTATATTGTATCCCACTTTTATGAATTCCTTAAGGTATGTACCTATATTGTATCCCAGTTTGTAATTTAGCTCTGCACTTTGAAATATTAATGTCGTGTTTTATTCAATAGTTTACTATGATTTGTTATCAAATTTGTCGCACACCGAAAGAGAATAACGAACAACGAAATTTAATTTTTTTCCCGAAAATAGTTAACTGACAAATAATTTTTCAAAACACTACATTAATTATCACCGATAAATATTATTTTTTCTTAATTTATTGACCCTACTTCGAACTATACAATTCTACCAACCGTCAAAATAACACTGACTTTTAATAATTAATGCTCACAGCTTACGGTGACTTTTTCAATAAAATTACTGTCAAATACTTCCTCATAAATTAAAATTTCTTTCAGAAAATATTTCATGAAATTATAAAATTTTCGACGAGTTCTTCCTGGCGCACACGGTTTTTGAAAAAAAAAATACTGGCTTCAGTCACCCCAACCAAAGGGCGACATATGGTATATCGCCCAACCAAAGGGTCAGTCGCTCAACCAAAGGGCGACACATCTCTCTGTCGCGCTTTGAACAGGCGATATTTTCATTTCACTTTTTCAAAGGGCTACAGTGGCATATTTTTGTAATTTGTTTCAACCGAGATATATTTTTGCAATTTGAATAAAAAAATGTATTATTAAAAAAATTCTTTATCGGAGTACTACACGAACATAGAGCAGCAGCTCCGTCAACCAAACGGCGGAAAGTTTACTGGTTCGGAGCTTCCGTTACGTAGCGGGAAGAGAGAGGCAGAGAGCCAGGCAGACATTCCACCGAATCGGCGGCGGCGACGGCGGCTTATGGAGTGGGGCGACGAGTGGCTCGCCCCGGACAAGCTACAGCACGTCCTCGCCTGCCTCCTCATCGCCCTCGCCGGCGCTGCGCTCGCCGGCCGCAGCGCCCGCCCCTTCCCCCGCCGCCGCGCCGTCGCTGTCGGCTGCGCCGTCTCCCTCGCCGCCGGGGCCGCCAAGGAGGCTGCCGACGAGGCCGGATTCTTTGGATCCTCCGGCGCCTCGCCCAAGGACGCCGCCGCCGACGTCCTGGGCGCCGCCCTTGCCGTGCTCGTGCTCGTCCTGTCCCGCCGCCTTCGCCGACGGCGCCTTGAGAAGGCACGCGACGCCGACGGTCGAGATGGCATATCCATGGTGTAGAGTGTGAAGGCAAGATCGAATTATGGAGGTAATAAAGTTTAATTTGAAGAATCGAAGGGCTTTTCGTTTGGTTTCTTTCGTCTGTTCCTGTCGTTCTACTGTTTCAGCAAAAGAACACCTGACTGAATTTGAATTTGGATCTAGCCTACACTGGAAGTATACTGTTGAATGCTTACAAGTCAGAACAACTGGATGCAAATTCAGCAGGAAACATATATAGGCAATCATCATGAGTCGTGAGTTTGCCGTGCGAGCTAGCAGGAGGGAGGGCTGAAAGGGAGGAAGCGAGGGGCGTTGGACCAGAGGATGTGCTCAGAATTACTCGATGGGCTGCATTGGATATCTCAGCAACATCAAGATAACCTTCCTGTCCGTGACAGGGGTTCTGATGACTGAAATGAATTTGATGAATCACATATCTTACGCTATTTCATGGTGATGACGATCATAGAAATTCAAAAGCGTGACTGCTAGAGAAGACTGTGTACCTGTGCTTGAACGATTCAAGATGAATTGGTGCAGAGAAGCCACTCCCTTCTCTGGGATTATCTGGTTAGTTACCAACTGGCACAACTACTGCTACTGGTATGATTGATGGAGGGCCCAAGGGATAGAGAAGATATACAAAATGTTAAAATGTCTTCATGGGAGGTGGGATCAAAATTCTTGCTTAGTCTGCATGCCTGTGGCAACTATTTGTGGGGTGATACCTGATAAACTTACCTGTGCATAGCAATTTCTGAAGTAATCCTACATGGCATTCAGAAAAGTTGTTCCAGGTATCATATATGATATGAACAGCTACATAACAAAATTGTAGTTACATTTTTAATTGCTTTTGTTCATTGAGTTCAGTAGTGGAATAACTAGTATTTATGCCTGTGAGCAATTGCTCATTATTTTATATACCTGGTGTTCATAATACAGATCTTATTGCTTGTATGTTATAACCCGGTTCGTCATTGCACACTAGATATATTTCTCTCTGAGAATAAACATTGTGTGCCATGTTTGTTTCGCAATGATCTGGTTAATTAGTAAACCCTTGTATTACACCTCTTCACATAGTGAGGATGCAATTGAAAATGCAATTTCTCTTTACACATCAGAATTGGGAGCAACATCAATTCTGCAAGTAGGAAACTACCCCAGGGCATGTAATGGTGCTGATTACGATATCTTCAATGCGTAACTGTTTTCAAATGAATTATGAGCTGGAAGCAGCTCCAATCTTCAATTGAACATTGTGCATCCACCCTGTGGCTTCACTTTATATAGTGAGATGCCAATTAGCAAATTGATTTTCCTTTATGGTATCAAGATCCTAGTTTATGTACTCTCCAATACTGGAAACAGCAAACTTATTGGAGGTGTGTGGACACCTTAGGGACCATGTGTTTGTATGAAAGAATGAAAATAAGACAACCTCCAGAATACTTTTTAATCAGCCGTGTCAATAGTAAATGTCATTTCTCTTTATCCAAATCAGCGGAAGTATCAGGCAAGCTTAATTGGAACTCACTCCTGTGTTAGCTTGTGCTATCTGATCTACTCCAAAAGTTTGGACCATGATAGCCCACTGTAGGTTCCATTTTGTGGGATCAATATCAGTATCACCTTCAGGTAATCAGGATCTGATACACACGTAATACAGATGACTAAATTCTGTGGAGTAGATATCTAGCACAATTGGACAATTGGTGCTTCTCAAAAGTCCTAACGCATGATCTCCAAGAGAGGCTTTCAGGATCTCAGGTAAATCAGAAGGGGGGTTTGCGTAGAGAGTGCTGCCGGCGTTGGAGAAGTTATCTGCGCTTTTTTCGGTGGCATCTCATCCTTTTGCTTTGGAATCTTCAGATCTTCTTTGTGCATTTTCCTGATGAGTTTGTTGGAGCAGAACTATTCTTCATCCGACAAAAGCATTGGCACATAGCTCTGATATGCAATGTCGAACTGTAAATTGAAGGGTAATAACAACTGGTTGAGGAGTGGATCACGTTTTAGGGTTTTATCTCCTGAGGAGGATTCGGATGATGATGCTGTGGATGATTCAATGGCACATTTTCAGTTGGTTCAAGATGCTCTTGATGCAGGTTATTCGCGTGCTCTGGCGCTGTTTGTTGCTTCTATGACGACGGCAAGATCTCCTACCCCAATGGTGAGAAATCCTTCAGCTCTGCATCTGTGGAAGGGCCCATTGCCGGCGCCACGAGTGTCACCTCCGATGAAGGTCAGTGATGTCATTGCACAGGCAATCCGAATCAGGAATAATAACAGCACACCGGACAGACATCTCGTGGGTGATCTAGGGGTATTCTCGTGGGGTCAAATTGACATCTTTTGATATTGGCTCTATTGTTGAAGTAGACTTCTATTTGAAGTTCCACTTGAGAAATAAGGATGATGGTTTTCAATAGATTCTTGTGGCTATTTATGGTGTAGCACAACCTTAGTTAAAAGGAAAATTTTTAACTGAATTAGTTCATGTCTGGAACAAGGAATCATTGCCTATATTGATAGGGGGTGATTTCAACATAATCAAGCGATAAGATGAGAAAAATAATGATAATTTTGATCCCCGATGGCTTTTCTTATTCAATGCTGTCATTGACAGCTTGGATTTGAGATAGAATGAATTACCTGGCTATAGGTTTACATGGGCAAATACCTTGGACACTCTACTTTCGAGAAGCTTTATCGGGTGCTAATGAGCATAGAATGGGAACAAAAGTTTCCTTTAGTCACTGTTAATGCCCTCGATAGATCTCTTTCTGATCATACTCTGCTTTTGCTCAATACTAGAACAGCTTTCCATATGTGGAATTAGCCAGTGTTCAAATTTGAACTTGGTTGGTTATCCAGAGAAGGCTTCTTTGAAATGGTATCGAAATGTTGGCACAATGAACATAGGGAGAACACATCTATTGCTAGATGACAATTTAAGATCAGAAGTCTTTGACAGAAATCAAGGGGTTAGACCAAGACCACTAGTGGAACTTACTGGAAAGAAAAGAGAGTTACTTCATATTATTGATGAAATGGATAAAAAATTAGAACTTGTTGGGCTTTTTGATGAGGACATTAATCTTAAACAACGCTCTGCTGCAAGGCTTGCCAAGTTGTTACATGAGGAGGAAATTAAGTGGTACAAAAGAGCGAAAGTGAAATATACCCTTGAGGGGATAACAATAATAAATACTTCCATTTGGTAGAAAATGGAAAGCATAGGAAGCAACGAATTTTCCAACTCAAGCAAGATGAGGGAATAATAGTTGGGGATGTACAGTTTAAGCAATACATAACAAAATACTCCCTTCGTTCAAAAATATAAGACATATAGTTTGAATGATCTCGTTCAGAAATATAAGGTTTGCATGTCGATTTAATGAGCCTTTTTCTACTGTATGCCTATTTATTCTCTCTCAACTGTATGTATTTATTCATTACCACCACACAAACTATTATCTTTCATCTTTCACGACAACTAAGTGTGGTAGCTAAGTCATTTTCACTCATACCTTTCTCAATTTGATCTCAACCTTAATCTTTGTGCAAAGTCAAAATACGTCTTATATTTCTGAACGGAGGGAGTATTATAAAGGTCTTTTTGGACCACCTTATGACAATCAATTTTCTATGATTGAATCTCTCCGGGATGATATCCCTCAAGTTTTGGCGCTAGAGAACGATATCCTCACACAGGCATTCACTAAGAAAGAGGTGAGGGAGGCAATTTTTCAAATGGAACATAACTAATGACTTGGATCGGACGGATATCTGGCCGAATTTTACCAAATGTTTTGGGAGGTCATTAAAAATACTTTAATGGCAATGTTCCATGTTTTACACAATAAAGACTTGCCTATTGCAAGCTGAATTTTGGAATTATCACGCTTTTGCCAAAGAATAAAGATGTAAAGCAAATACAACATTATCAACCAATTTGTCTTCTGAATGTCAGCTTTAAATTTTTACTAAGTTGGCACTAACAGGATCACAAGTTTTGTTGAAAATGTTGTATGTCCTACGCAGACGGCTTTCATGCCAAGTAGGAATATAATGGATGGCGTGATTATTCTTCATGAAACAATTCACGAGATTCTCAAGAATAAAGATGTAAAGCAAATACAACATTATCGACCAATTTGTCTTTTGAATGTCAGCATTAAATTTTTTACTAAAGTTAGCATTAATAAGATCACAAGTGTTGCTGAAAATGTTGTAAGTCCTACGCAGACGACTTTCATGTCAGGTAGGAATATAATGGATAATGTGATTATTCTTCATGAAACAATTCCCAAGATGTATAAGAAAAAATTAGATGGGGGTAATTTTTAAGGTGGACTTTGAAAATGCCTATGATAAGGTCAAATGGCTCTTTCTTCAACAAACTCTAAGGATGAAACGCTTCTTACCATAGTGGTGTTCGCGGGTCGAGAGTTTTATTATCGGGGGAAGTGTTGACATTAAGGTCAATGATGATATTGGCCCATACTTTCTGACCCGAAAAGAACTCTGCCAGGGTGATCCATTATCCCCCATATTATTTAACATCGTCAATGGATATGTTAGCTGTTATCTTAGGACGTGCCACCTCATCTGGTCAATGATGGGTTATCCATCCTATAGTATACAGATAACACCATCTTATTTATGGAACAAGATTTCAAACAGGCCAAAAATATAAAGTTCTTGCTATGTGCATTTGAACAACTTTCTGGTCTCAAAATCAATTTTCATAAAAGTGATCATCTGTTTTGGTGTTGTTAAGAATTTTGAGGCTCAATATACCCAACTATATGGTTGTGGGTTGGGCAGTTTTCCTTGTAGATACCTTGGCATACCAATTTATTATAGAAAGTTAAGGATCAGTGAGTGGAAGGGGGTGGAAGAAAGATTTGAAAAGCGCTTGTGCAGTTGGAAGGGCAAGCATTTGTCTGCTAGAAGTCGTTTAGTATTTCTAAATTCCGTGCTTAGCAGCTTACCAATGTTTATGCTATTCTTTTTTGAGATACCACATGGGGTGGTTAAACGGTTGGATTATTATAGATCCAGATTTTGTTTTTGCAAAGTGACAACCATAAAAAAGTATAGGCCGGCTAAGTGGAATATATTATGTCAACCCAAGGATCAAGGTGGTATGATCATTCAAGATCTTGGTGTCAAAAATATTTGTTTACTTAGCAAATGGCTTTTCAAGCTGCTAAATGATGATAGTGTCTAGCAAACTCTTCTCAAAAGAAAATATATCGGGAATAAGACTCTTTCTGAGATAGGAAGGAAACTAGGGGACTCATTTTTGGGTTGGCCTTATGAAAGTCAAACATCATTTATTTCGATTTAGGTCTTTTCGACTTCGTGATGGATCCCAAATACGATTTTGGAAGGATGTGTGGCTTGGGAACAACCTCCTCAATGCACAATATCCTCGACTTTTTAACATTGTTCGAAAAAAACATGCCACAGTGGCTGAAGTAATGTATTTTATCCCACTTAATGTGTATTTCCGTATGGTCATTACAGGATATAATTTACTAGCATGGCATGAGTTTGTTGCAAAGATTGCTGATAGGCACTTATCACCAAAACGGGATTCTTTTCAATGGAATCTCCATCAAAATGGACAGTTCTCTGTTCAATCGATGTATACAATCTTAGTACATCAAAATACTCCAGTGATAAACTGACAATTGTGGAAGCTTAAAGTGCCACTAAAAATAAAAAAAATTCTCTGGTACCTACGTCGTGGGGTGATATTAACAAAAGATAACCTATGTAAAAGGAATTAGAATGGCAGCAAAAAATATTGTTTTTGTAACAATGAGGAAACTATTCGACGCTTATTTTTTGACTGCCAGTTTGCTCATTTTGCATGGTGTGTTATACAAGCGGCTTCTAATCTGCAACCTTCTAGTAGCATAACTAATATGTTTGGGAATTGGCTATGGGGGTTGGGGAAAGAATTAAGGGCTTACATTTTGGTCGGGACTGCCGCTTTGTGTTGGTCAATTTGGCTATGTCGAAATGATGTGATTTTTTATTGGATAAAAATCTCTAATCCGTTGCAGGTTATCTATATTTGCACCAACCGGTTGCGACCGTGGTCTGTGATTCAGCGTCAGGACGCTCGAGAGGTGGTGTTATCGGCATGCAGATCGCTAGAGATCGTGGTCAGGGATCACTTCATCACGCATGGGTGGCTCACTTCATCACGCATGGGTGGCGATTTAGTAACAACCTGTATGCTAAGTGAGACTTTTTGTTTCATGTTTCTTATGGCTTGTTGCAACTTTCTTTCAATATTTGAATGTCTTTTTATTGATAGCTTTTTGTTGTAACATTATAATAAACGGTTGACTATGTGCATCCTACAATGCAGAGACCGGGAAATATAATCTTCTATTATCTAAAAAAACTAATCAGGATGTGTCACATGTGTGTGCTGTGATGTCGTGAGGTTCTAGCAAGCTCTGCTTCTACTTTCTAGCTCCAGTGGAATTTTGTCCAGCCCGCCTCGCCCTGTTGGTTCGTTTTCAATTCAAATCTTCGGATCCAACCGTGCCATAGTTGGGGTATAAACTGTCCAAGTTCAATTGGAATTATTTGTCCCCTGGTTCTGATAAACCTAGACCTGTTCTAAGTTGAAACGCTTCCTTCCGGTCAGATAATCTCGAGCTGACCTGTGAAACTTCGATTCGACGGGGCGAATTTTATATCTACTCGGTACATCGATAAACTTGCAAGAAATAAGTGTAAGCCCATGCCGTCCTCATCGAAATCATTTATAGATTTAGTTCTCTTTTCGATCGCGAAATCATTGGCAGCAATATGCCATGCTCTAGTACCACGGGTCCACGGCAAACCAGCGGCAACATGATAGCGACAAACACCTCGTCGTGTCAGGCACCGAGCACCCCTTCCTCGATAAGAAATTGTGGATTGAATCCACTAATTAATCACTTACAAAATGAAATAATTAATCACTTTGCTTACTTAATCACTCAATTAATTATTCATTGAAAAATTGCAGCCTGCCGAGTAGCTACTTCTCGGTAGGAACCTTCCGAGCAGTTGTTCCTTGGTAGGTGCTTGCGAAGCAGAGAGCGCTCAACAGCTTTGCTACCGCGGTGGGCCAGTCGCTAAAGCTACAGTCTGTCAAGATGCAGACGATCTGTCGAGTTCAACGGGGATGGCAAGTAGAAGGACCAAATCTATATAAAAAAATTCAGAGTGCTATATTAAAAAAAAAGTGCGCAAAGACCAGAATAGGGTTCACAAAACCGACGAAAACCACTCGACCGTACCGAGCCGATTCGACTTCCAAAGCCGATCTATTTAAAAAAAATTCGAAAAAAATTATGCAATGTAAAACCGGTTGATTTTCGATCAAAACCGACCGGTTTTCGATCAAATCAACCGGTTTTAGGTCAAAATCGTGCGATAACACCGTAGTGGTCAGCACCCACTGTCGGTTTTCGATGAAAACCGTTAGATTTATTTTTTTTTTTGAATTTTTTCGAAATTTTTTAATTCCTAAGCCTTCAGTTTTTGACAATTTTTGAGCGATTTTCGACTCCGCATTTTCAATTTTCGAAAGGTTTTTTTGAAATCGGTTTTGTGAACTAGATATGCCATTGCTTCTAATAAGTCTATTACTTAGCATCGCTGTCCCCCGCCCCCGCGGATCCACGCATCACGCATCGCTGGTCGAGTACTCGAAGTCTCGAACCCCTTCCGTTCGAGGAGAAGCAAGACGCTCCCCCACCTTCCGCTTCCGCGTCCGGCGGCAGGAGCAGGAGCAGGAGCAGCAGATGGGTTTGGGGTCGTGCTGCTGCCGGTGCCTGGAGATCCTGTGCGCCATCCTCCTCCCTCCCCTCGGCGTCTGCCTCCGCCACGGCTGCTGCTCGGTCGGTAGTGCACGCGCACACGCGCAGCAACTATCCCCCCTCCTTTTTCTTTGCATGGCCAGCCGGATCTTTCGCTTACCTGTGTCTCTCGCTGCTTGTCTCTGGCTGGAGCAGATGGAGTTCTGGATCAGCGTGCTGCTCACCATCCTCGGCTACCTGCCCGGCATCCTCTACGCCGTCTACGTCATCGTCTCCGTCGACCCCGACCGCGTCCGCCGCGGCGACGACGACTACGTCTACGTCGCCTGACGAACCGGCCTCCCCTGCCCTTGGTCTTTGAATGGTGTTAGTGGAATCTCTATTCTGTGCCTGTCCCTTGTGAAGTGGTGTACATCTACAATTCGGACTAGTTAATTGGATCGATATTTGCTGGTACCGTGGATTGCAGTTCATTTGTAAGTAATCACTGTTTACCTGGTTCAATTGTGATTGTGGGTTTATGAGCATTTACCTGGTTGGATGGTGAATTGGTGATTGTGCGTTGACTGCTCCTCAACTTGAAACTGGATCTTGAGCAGTGGTGTTGCTTGAGTTGTTTCATGAAGGGCTCTGATGAGAATTAGATTGATTGAAGCGACAAACCATGTGTAGACAATGGTAGCAGCTTGCTTCGCGTCAGGCATAACCGTCTGATAACACCCTGCGATTCTTGCTACAAGTGGGTTTCTTCAGCATGGAGAAGCACCTTCTCTTTCAATAGCAATGCAGCTAGTTAAGTTCGCCCGAATGACATTTCTTTCAAAAACAAGCCTGGATCCATTTTGGAAAACCTTAGACTTTTGTTCAACAACTAGCTAGAGTATCAGAGTTTCTGTTAACTCTTAGCTATGGATGTAAATTATTGTGGCTGCTCCTACGTGCTCATTCGAGAACAAAGCAGTTGTACTCAAAGTGAGTGCTATCACTAAGGCCTAATAAAACAGAGTAGCGGAGCATTTTCCAAGAATCACATCTCAGATGCCTTGGCAAAGCGTGAGAATCTTGAGTAGTTGTCTTTCATAAGAATCTCTGGGTTTCCTTCTTCAACCTAAATTTGGAGGGCATATGAGTTAGATAATATGCTTATTTTGATGAGGAAAGGCATTTCAACAGAGCATAATTATGCTGCAGAGGTCCAATGAAGGGTGTCTCAGTTATAATAATTGTTTGTTCATTATTGTGAAATATTATCATGGCATCTATGTTTTGTCTCATCACTAAGAAGCTACAATTTTCTTGTTATCTTCTTTTTTCCAACAGGTAATCCAAAAAGGGTTAGCATAATAGCACAACTTACCAGTTTGCCTTGATCAAGAACTAGAATATTGTCCATCTTCATCACTGTTGAAATACGATGTGCTATGGTGAGGACTGTCATGCCTTTGCATTCAACAGAAATAGTATTTTGTAACAGGAATGCTGTCTGGTTGTCAACATTGGCTGTGCATTCATCCAGGCAAAGTACCTGTATAATTATCAACAAATAAGAGCCAAGTTTAACTTCATCGAGCAACTAGGCATACAACATAAAATCTTTTATAAGCTTTTGCTGCTGATGAAAACTGAAAAAAAGTGTCAAAACATATCAAACTTAGTACAAGTAATACTGCAATGGTGGTAAAGTAGTATATACCTTGGATGATTTTAGGACGGCGCGGGCAAGACATAGGAGTTGTCGCTGGCCTACTGAAAAGGATGCACCACTTCCTTTCACATGGATGTCGAGTCCACCTCTTGATTCTATCTCTGACTTCATATGGCATTTTTCAAGAGCTTCCCATATCCTGAGATCTGTTGTTATATTGAAAGGATCTAGGTTTTCCCTATAGTGGATATTTGAATTAGAATGTTTAACATATAAGTTTTCTCTGTTTTTACCGCAATCAATCAAATCATGAAAATAATAGAAGCCTGAAAAGAAAGAAATATGAGCAACTAGTAGTTACCTCAAAGACCCATCAAACAAAAAGGGGCTCTGTGGGACTACTGCAAAATGTCCACGAAGATCTCGGACAGCAACTTTGGCCACATCAAAGCCGTCTACTAAAATGCGGCCGTTGCAGATTGGAGCTAAACGGTAAAGTGCATTCAGTATACTGGATTTGCCTGCTCCAGTCCTTCCTATTATTCCAACCTAATAAACCAGCACAGGTTTAAAGGTGGCTTCATGAATGATTAAGCAAAAATCCACAGATAGCACCACACCTGCATGCCTGACGCAATAAGGAATGACACGTCATTCAGAGCCGGTGGTAAATCTGCCTTGTACCTTAAAGTTACATGCTCAAACTCAATTTTCCCTTCTGTTGGCCAACTTCTATGCGGAGATTCAGATCCCTGAAGTTCTTCTTGAGGTATGCCAACATACTGCAAGCATTGTTGAATTGTTAGAGCAAAATATGCTTGATAATAAGAGCCACAATATTACTGGTTTTACCTCAACAACCCTCTCAACAGATATCATTTCCTTTTCTGTCTCTGTAAAGGTGGTTAAGAAGCCATTCAACAGTGACACAACAGGTGCTGCATACGATAGTGCCAGGCCCACCTGTAGTGTATTTTAGCGATATTTCCATCAGGAATGGAAAAGTAAAAGCATAAGCATGAAATCAGTAATAGTCTCCTATGAAACCTACCAGTCCAGGTGTACCAAAGCTAACAAGAGAGTTGCTATGGAAGCCAACAACAGCCATCGTGGCAATGAACAGAATGATGAATCCTGCCAATAACTAAAGTGGTTTGCTGGTCATTGCAGTGGTCGTGCTATAGGCCTAACTGATGGAGTAAAATTCCTTATTTCATAACAGATGATGATTATTATCGTACGACTAAGAATTATACCTGGAGTCTCAATGACAGCCACAGGCCAGCAATCAGCTCAGAGTAAGATGTTTTCTGATATAGCGTCACATGTTGGATGAATCTTTCTAAGAAGAATCCCTGTGTATTTTACTGTCAGTATCTTGAACAAACCACACCGACACTGCTCACTAGAGCATTAGTGTTCTAACAAATGTTATGGTATCCTTAATTATCCTTTTCAATAATGTTGGAATGCAATTAACATACTTCCTTTTGGAATGCTCTTATTGTTGATGAGCCATCAAGTGTCTCTGTGAAAGATGAATAGATTGGTGAACGAGCAACACTGTCAAGTCGTCTTACTTCACGTGATGTCGACCTGTAATAGAACTGCACAGAGCATTAGTTTGTTTATCCAAAAGTACAGCATAGAAATATACAGTGCGATAAACCATGTCGACTGTAGAAAAAATAAGAACCATGCGTCATACTGTAAATGGATTTAGGTTGACAAGATGTTTTTCGTTCTATAGATGAGCACTACTGCACATTAGCTCCTTGCAGTCTCTTTTCAGTTTCGTGGAAGGAGCTTCTAAATGGCATGTTATGCAATAGAACTTGACATAATATTGCATTGAGAATATTGGAAGAATGGACTTAAAAAAAATATAGGAAGAATGTGCAAGAACCGAAGCCTTAGAACAGATAAACAAATGATTAAAACTAATCAATCCATTAATGAGAAAAGATATAGATGATACAGAACTATACCATGGACATAAGTAATCTAGAAACGAAGGCTCAAACAAAATTAAACAAGCCGCATTAGAGGAAAAAAGGAGGGTGAATAATACCTGCACTTTGTTGTAGATAAGCCAGAGAGGAACTAAGATGAGTAGGAAAGAGACCTGCTTAGCAAGATTCATGATTACAAGCTAAGTAAATTAGTTTGTCTGAATACAAGATTGGTCCATATCAGAATTCACAAAACCACACTATCTTTGGTAAAACTATGCAAAACCACTCTTTTAAGCGACAATTTCATAGAACCACACTTCTCTTTGCATAACATTTCACAAAAACACACATTTAAGTATCCAATGGGCTAGGCTCACTCCTTGCCTCACCACACTATCTCCAATAATTTTTTTAAAACTAATTTTACAAAATAATACCCCGAAAAAAATTACAAAAACAGAACTCTGTCGCCATTTCATTTGGCAACAGATGTCTATTTTGTGGCTGATTGAATAGGAGGCTTCCGCTCTATCGCCAATTCATTTGGCAATAAAAGGCCTGTCACTAATTCATGCTTGAAAATTTGGGGGTGGGGGGGGGGGGGGGATTAAATAATACATTTTAAAAATAATTTTACAAAAATAATACCCCCAAAAAATTACAAAAATATATCTCTATCGCCATTTCAATTGGCAACAAAGCTTCTATCGATAATTGAATTACCGGCAGATGTTTGTTTTGTCGCTGTTTGAATTAGATGCTTCTGTGGCCAAATGAATTGGCGATGGAAGGCTTGTCACTAATTCATTTGGTGATTAGAGGCTTCATTTGGCGACAGAGGTATATTTTTGTATTTTTTGGGGTATTTTTTTAAAATTATTTAAAAATGTATTATTTAAAAAAAAATCACCAAGTAATACTAGTCTCAATTAGAATATGCCACCTAAACTTTATCTCAATTATCATCTTGGAGAACTACTAGTAATACTAGTCCGTTACTACTTACTACCACCTAAACTTCACCTCAATTAGCCTCTTAGAACACTAACAAACTAGTTATGGTACTTAACATGTCATGATTCTTGATCGTTTTTTTTTTGGCAAAGAAAATTTTGCTTCCCTGAAATTGTTGCTTAAAGTATGGTTTTGTGATAGTTTTCCAAAGGTAGTGCGGTTTTGCGAATTTACCCATAAAACATTGTTTACACATTTACCTGTGAATAAGACAAAACAACCAAAGAGCCAAGCAAGCTGAAGAAGTTGGCCACAAATATATTGAGGATAAATGGAAGAGAATCATCAATAGCGTAGAGGTCTGATGATAATCTGGAAGTTCACGAAGTCTCATCAACAGGCATTACTACCTTATGGAGCTTACTGAAGATAACTGAAATGCCAACCTGTTCAGTATCCGGCCACTAGGATTTTGGTCGAAAAATGATACTGGTGCACTGATTATATTCTCTAGAAGATCAGCATGGATTTGAATTGCTGCACAAAGACCACCATATGCAAAAGAGAATGCCCTTCCCAATGTGAAAAATGAGTTAATTATGCCAAACATAGCAAGGATAGTCTGCACACATCAAAACTTAAATCAGCATAAATGCACATTAGATCTGCTTCTTTATTTCACACACATGGTATTATGTATCTCCAGTGACAGATAAGCAGATGTTTATCATATCAATTGCTCACATTCATGTCCACTTAGACAGTGAGCATTCTTACCAGATAAAATATTGTGTGCTTGGCACCTGTGTTGGTATCAACCCAGTAGGTTAACCAAAGATCATTGCCATTACGAGATGCTTGCATTAAGAATGCACTTAGACATATTAGCAAAACAATTGGCCATCTCGCAAATGCTGCATATTTTCTGTAAAAAAATAACCATTTTAAATTACATGTAGTAGACTAGTAGGACGACAAAGAAGCTTGTATTATTTAATGCAATAAATCGCTGATTCTACGAGAACTCACTTGTACACACTAAGCTCAACCATGCCTTCTTTCCTGGCCTCTACTTCAGTCTGATCTCTTTGATCCTCATATTCAACAACTGAATCATCGTCGCGCAAAACATTAGTCCTGAATTCACAGGAGATGCTTGGTCCTTTATTTTTCTCAGAAATTGTTGATGAGATAGCCGTTGGACTATCTGGCTTAGATATTCTTGAATATGGAGTTGCCAGGAAACATTCCAGTGTCCCAAACCACTTAACAAAGCCGTTAGCCATGACCACAATCATATCTGCAGCGGAAATGGCCTGAAGAAAAAGGAAGCGACATTGTTCTTTTAGCTGTCTACATTTTCTTGCTATTCAATCAAATTCTTGTTTCTACTAGGTAGAATCTTAGATCTGATATAGATATTTAGCAGCAACACGCTATAATCTGTTTGTGTGAGATTTAATAATCATTAGTCATTACCTGAAGATTGTGGGTGCTTAATAATCGTGTTTTTCGCTTTGTTTGGGGCCCCATAATGGCTTTTTCCAGGATCCATGAAGCGACTTGAGAGTCAACTGCACTAAGTATATCATCAAACAAGTATACATCAGAGTCATGATACAAAGCCCTGCAAGTGTAAGATCGTAGCGTTAGCAAACTGAACTTAGAATTATCCAAAGTCAACTGCATAAAGTCGTTAAAAACATGACCTTGCTAATGCTAGACGGGCTCTCTGTCCACCAGATAAGTTGAGGCCTTTCTCTCCAATATGTGACATATCTCCCCCAACCATTGCTGAGATATCAACATCAAGAGTACATGCCTGTATTACTTCTTCATATCTGCATGCAACGCAGAATGGTAGTTAAAAATACGAAACAATAAATACCAGTGATTTCATATTTTACGGGGAAAAAGAGAAACCATAGCTTAAGCCTTAACAAAACAAGTGATTTTTATGAGTAAATGTAGCATTTAAATAACCTACCTCCTTGGATCAAATTCTTTTCCAAGTAAAATATTATCTCGTAAAGAACCAGATAATATCCAGGGTACCTAGACAATACCAATGACATTTTTTAAGCTTTATGCCGTTCAACTACAAAACTTAAGCAATTTTGAAAATCGTATAGTACAACCTGTGGTACGTATGCGATTGAACCACAGGAGTTAATAGAACCACTGATGACACGCATTTCTCCAATAATAGAGTTCAGCAAAGATGATTTGCCAGAACCAACCTGAAAACGGACAAAAACATTTTCCTCAATTAACAGAAAAAATAAGTACAATAGCCACTGACATGCAGTTATACAAGAGAGGTGATTTCTATTCCTAATAGGAAACTAAGGTCCTCAACACAAAACATTGTGAAAGCTTCGCTATCAATCACCAAATCAAACTCATAGAAAGATTGGCATTACAGAAGTGCTAAAGAAAAGGTTAAAGTGGAGGAAGGAAAAGACAGTGGACTATGGGACAATTAAGAAAGTTTCATGGTTTTCTGCCAGTAATGCAGTATCCCCAAGGTATTCTTTCACCGACTAAAAGAACAATATTGTGCTATCTCCATCACATAAAATACACTCTAGTAGGAAAAAAATCTATAAAATTTAAAAAACTACCTCGCCTATGATTGCAATAAAAAGGCCTTTCTGTAACTGCAGAGATATGTCTCCGAGAATTATGCCCGGCTCAACAATAGAGCTGCTAGACCAAGAACAACATACGTTCCGAAGGATGACAGCCATGGGATCATGAATTGTTTCAGTATTATTTTTAAAATGATGCTTTAAAAGGTCAGCTGAGGCAATCAACTCGGAAGAGCAATGCTCGGGAGTAGACAAATACTTGCTCAGTCTTCTGTTAGAGATAACAGCCTGCAATATCAGAGAATACAGATAAGGTTAGCAGTTCTACAGATGCATCTAGCATTGATAACAGGTAGTGATCATCTAACTTACATCAATCATCCCGTTAATAACCCATGGGAATGAATTTAAGGGCGATATTAATGTGTTGAAGAGTGCAACGCAAGTGAAGACCTGTAAGAAGGAATCCATGAATCAGAAGGAATTTTTGTCCCTGTATGCATGTTCCAAACATATAATCAAGCTATTGTTTATACCGTGGCAGCATCCAGTGAGTAGCCCATTATTGCAAATATGGAAAAAGTGAAAAGGGAGAATAATGTTGGCGTGGTTGCCCAGAAATAGACACACCATGCATCCAGATATTTTCGAGTCTACAGGAAATAGGAGGCACTTGTGAGTCCCAGTGCCAAAAGTGCAACTCATTAAAAAGAAAGAAAATTGATAATGAGTAGTTGCACACCGCAAGATGATTCACTTCTAATTCTCTTCTTTCCACCAAACGTTGAGTGAATAGTTTCTCCCAGCTGTACATCTTCACTGTTCTAATATGTGCTAAGAGTTCCCCTGCACAACTTATCCTGTTCATAGAAAAATAGCCATGGGAATTTTTGGAGCATAAATTATAATAACCATTGTGTCTAATCAGCCATTTTTGCATAATTTCTCAGGCTTCGTTCTTCCATTATAGTTATTCAATTTAGACAAGAATTTATGCCAATGAAATATAATTGAGGTAGATATCACATGGTGTTTTAAAATATGACAACAGAAAGAAGAAAACAATAATGTGATGATTACTTTGTTCTGCAATGGTAATAGAGGAATTTTTTTATCTCACCTCTCATCTTTTTGCCTCATCATCTTTTCCGTCGCACTAGCAATCCTTGTAGAAATCCATTTGTTCACTGTTCATGGTAATGTTTTAATGCTATATAATATGAGCATACATCTTGATGTAGAGAGTAGATCAAAAAAGGGGCTGGCATGACATGCTATAATCTCAGCCCCTAATATAATCAGAGTTGTTTTAAGATGCACATTTATATGTATTTGGAGTGGACTAGCTAGGAGGATGTCACTGGTAATATACTCCAGACAAAAAGAGACATGGATGAAGAGATCGAAGAATGATCTTCACATAACATATAAAAAAATACTACATATGACCTAGCAAATCTCTTGAATTATACAGAAACCTAATTCATAGCAAACAATTAAAAAGGTAGCAATACCTGGTATTAGTACGATTGTTATTGCAAGTCCAGATAAAAATGCATAATTGACTTGCGTATACAATAGGTAAAGAGCAAGTCCAATCTGCAATGGCAAGCTAGACAAACACCAAATCATAAGAACCATTAAATAAAGTGGTGCAACCGTCTTATTAAGTTCTCAGTAACCAAAACTTAGACTAAAAAAATACCTCCAAGCATCATGAAGGCTGTTACACAAGTTTATTGTGCGGTCAGCATCTACAGACATGAAGGTTTGAACCTCTCCTTCAGAAAACCTAGAACGCTCAGATAGACTGAGACATAGGCACTGTTTTTTAAGGTCCATCCAAATTTAAAAAGGAACAAAGATAAGTCAAGTGAAAATTTAAATGATGCTTCAAGTCTAGAATGGAAGCTATTACAGAATCCACCATTGAATTGGCAGAACAAGAAGGCATTCTATAGAAGCAATAAAAGTTACGCTACAGCAGTTATACACTACCACAAGTTTGGTCTAAACAAGTATGAACTAGCACACAAACTAGCTGGCTCCATATTGAATGGCAGGAATGGGTAGGTTCCTTATGTGACCTAGCCTCCTAGATGACAATTTCTATCATTCTTAATGGACTGTCTGGGTAATGTATAACTGCATTGCATAATTGCTAAGGAACCAATCAGATGTTACACAATGATATTATCAAAGAACAAGGACAGCAATGCTTAAGACATCTAATTAGTATGTGCTGATGACCACATTTAAGTAGTGTGTGGTCATGACCAGTTTAGGTAAGGTAACTATTGTACAATCCAAGCTGGCTGCAAATGTTTAATGCTTGATTTTATATTTTTACAGAATGACACTAACAAGTACAGAATAGGGATGATCATACCTTCCGATAAACTATTCCCATGATGCTTGATCGTAACTTCAACTTGAGCTTTGCTAGACGAAAGGAGTACTGGGTATCTAAAAACGACCTAGCGAATGGGAACAAAAATGAATAAAACAAGTAGTTACTAATGAGAAGATACAAAACTAAGTAGCCACCAAGTTTTTTTTTCAATTAGTAAGGTCAGAACAATTTATTTTGTTTCAGTGTTCACAATGCCCATTGTAACAAGGAAAAACCTCACTCATAGTGCAACAAGGGATTAGAACACATAACTGGTAAAGTCATATTTATTAGGGATAATTCATACTATACCACTCTCCATTCGTGGGAACTTCAGGAAATGACACTCCTTGTCTCAATGACATGTGGGTCCAAGGGCCACATGTCATTGAGACAATGAGTGGCATTTTCTAAAGTGCAAACCTTTGGAGTGGTATAGTATGAATTATCCCTATTTATTATCATATTTATTTCAATTCAAATGCTGATACTACTGTGAGTACATCATCTGTTCCAGATGATCATGGAGATTAAACAAATTTAGCTAAGTACCAATAAGGTGAACATTTAATGTACGACATGATACAGCCATGGTGATACAGCATTCTTCAGAAGATACTAACACGACAACAGAAGTTTAACACCTATCACCTAACCTGTCAGTAACTAAAAGGCTTATGACATTTGCAAACTTTTTAATCGAAAGCTTACTTTCATTCAAAAATAATAAGTGAAGGCTTACTATGGACGTCAAAAAATTCAACACCTAAAATGTACTTAGCACTAGAGTTGAAGGCTTACTGTGGACCACTGGACCGCAAATTTCACCTATACCTCATCAGTATCAAAGATTCTAAGTTCAGAATAATGTCTAGACGTTCAAAATTAAAAGACAAAGAAAGGAGATGCTTCATCAGTATCTAAATATGAGGATGAACAGAAAGCATATGCAGGTTCCATGGATAAGCAAAGGCACAACTTATTTGTGGAGAGAAGATATACTTGATAATGGAAGTTAGTCCTAGGGAAATGGCAAGAATGTATCCATCCATATCACCAGAACCTGATGAAAGAAAAGTAGAAAAACACCAGAAGATTTAAAGTGGTTTATTTACATTGCCGAGAAAAAAATAGAACAATTAAACCAGTAAAATGGATGCTACTTGGATAAGAAGCATTATTCAAATACTCTTTTGTTTTACAAGAAGCCCCTTTATATTTTTTGGATTAAAGAGTCCCAGTATATTACACAATGCTTCTATAAGAACTAACAGAAGAATCCTAAAAACTACTGAAACGAGGCATGTAAGAATGCTTGCTGCTGGCCTTTGGTTTGCCCAACACTATTCATATGAAGCAAACTAAAGAAATACTTGAACAAACTGTGTATACTGTAATTTTTTAGTGCCAAATTGAATGCAATAGTTATTTGCCTGCGAAAATTTTAATAATGAGCCTTGTAGCCTTTTAGTAAACAACACCTTGTTGAAGAAACCTTATGAACTTGTTGAGTAGCAGTGGGCTAACAAAACTGATGCCGTCATTTATCACCTGCATGAATAGAAATATGGTAATGTAATTAGAAAGCTAAGCATAATCTGTGTGAACTTAATTGAAATTCTCAAATGAGTGTAGGAATCCTCTTTTTCTGACCTGCTAGCAACATATTAATGGTAAAGCTGTCTATCCTAAGATATGTACCAATTAAGAAAAATCCATCCCAGCAATCGATACATGGATTTTCAGATAATAATATGATAGTGTCTTTCTTGTCATTTTGTTAAGGAAAAGGTCCATACTTAAACTTTAACTATGACCTCGGTTCATTTTTCAACCTGCAATTGTAAAACTGTCCACTTTACAACCTTAAACACGGAAAACTATTTAAAGAACAACCTTCCACTCATTCCAGGGCGGTTTTGCCCTGCTGTGGCATCCTACATGGCAAGGGCTGCTGACATGGCACTCGCACATGTAAGCCTCTTAATCGGTTAATCCTCCACATTCCTCCTTCCTCTCTCCCTTCCTCCTCTTTCTAGCCACTTCTCACAGCATCTTTGCCCAACGACCACATTGACCCGTCGGCGCCCGTCACCGGCCCGCTCGTTGCCTAGGCGCACGAGGAGCACTGGTCCATGGGCCGCTTCAACTCCAAGCGCCTCCGCTTCTAAGGCTGCCTCGTCAAGCTCCGCTGCCGGTGCCAATGCGGGAGAGCGATTGTTCCTTCCGGCACACGGACAGGCTCCAGATGCGGCTGTGCTCATCCACCTAGGCGACAGCGTCCGTGACCACATCCACCTCCGGCACCTATGCAGGCAAGATGCCAAACCAGTGGCAATGTCCTCGTGTGGCTCGCGATGGCACCGCCAAGCAAAAATCCAGGACGGGCTGCCTCACGCACTCGGGCCTCATGTACATGCCCAATCGATCTCCTCTTTCGTTCCCATATCCTCTTTGATTTTTTTCCCAAATCAAACAAAACAACTAAACAAGGCAGATCTATATAGGAGGTCAACGGCGGCCGGCGACCCTTTTGCCGCGGTGAGCTCAGAGTAACAGGACGGGCAAGAAGAAATTTGTGGAATTGCAACAGGAGCCATGGTGTTCCTTGATTTATTGATCGATTGGAACATGGCATGAAGAGATCCTGTAGCCAGGTTCGTGAAGAACACTATTGTCATGCTGGACATGAAGAGCAGAGAGAGTAGAGAAAGAGAAGTGGGAGAGGGAAAAGATGATACTGTTGTTAGCCTCAATCCTTCTTTTAAATTTGCTGACTTCATCGTTTATAGCTGAATGGGATACCATGTCAGTGTATATTGTATAGTAGGAGTCCACTTTAGCAAAAACCGCTATCGTATCAGCTGAAATCATGGTGGTTTGGAGTCGAGGGTGTGTTTTGTACCAGTTTTGAGAATTTGAGAGTGAAAAATAAACGGTTTCAAAGTTGCGGGATGAAATTCGAACTTAGGTTATGGTTGTTATAAAAAGAGGGATATAGAATTTGTTTAAAAAAAGGGGATATAGAAAGAGATCATCCTACTTTTAACCTCGTCTATAATAAGAAGAAAAGTACCTTTAACCCTCGCACGATGATTTATTCAACTCAACCTCGTCTATAATAAGAAGAAAAGTACCTTTAACAGGCCCAAACGCAAGTAAGTCCATCCATAAGCGTAAGACATGGCTCTAAGTAGGGATGAATCGGCATGGTGATTTTGATGTTCAGCAGTCCAAGAAGAAAGAAGTTTGTCATAACAGGAAGCAGCTCTAAGCTCAGCAGGTAATTCAAGTAGATCTGTGAAGTCAAGTTGTCTTGTGATACCAATGTCAATCAAAGGATTAACGAACTTGAAAGTCAACAGTTCCCAGATATTGTGGTGCTTATTTACCTGAGAGGGCAGAACATAAAGAATATATGGAAAAAATCAGAACCTGAATTATTTAATTTGGTCAATGGAAAGGAAATGGATAAAAGGAAGAAGTACCAATGCTCAAACTCCTAATAATCAACAGTAGCAAATTAAATGCATGTGGCGCTCTGCAGCGCGAGAAAGTTCTGAAGATAAATTGCAAGTGCATATTCATTCCTGCACAAAAGGTTTACATAACATATTGGAAATGGCATGGTTTTATTTAGAGGAACGTGTTTGCAGGTGTGAATTACAGGTTAGAGAAACAATTATTATCTTTGATTAAACTATTCCAGCCATGTCAGCACAAATGCACAATCCAGCCAAAACTTGGTAAGCTTTGTCAGCATTGAAATTGGAGTTCTCAGCTATTCATTGGCATTTTTGCACTCTAAACAAGAATGACATTTGTATCACACAAATCACATATGCATTACAATCTCGTATTGCTATGACAAGAAAGCAGAAAGCTAGCATAACTTTACAAGTTTAAGCAAGAAGCAAGATTCTCGCAGCAATAACATAGCCAGCACAAAAGTATGATCCAGGTAAATAGAGTGAAATTGCACAAATCATGAGTGTACAACAGTAACCCAAAAGGGTTGGCATACCAAGTTCGTAATTTCAGCCTCAGCTTTCCCATTGTTTGAAATGAGGGGAGCTTCAATAGAGTTCACTTCTCTGAAAAAGCATAGGGTTGTGATGAACAGGAGTTATTATGATTTATAACAATGAAAAACAACAAAAGAGGAAGTTATTCAACAGAGTAGCTAGGTTGTTGTTCTTGGAAAAAGAAAAGTACAATGTGCCTATATTATCTTTGCCTAGATTAAGAAATGCAAGCAGGGCTCCAAAACAAATTACAACTTGGTTAACTTTGCCTCATAGTAGCACCTACATCCGTACATTGAAATGTGACAACATTTAAATTAAGTGCACTCATGCGCTAATAAAAACAACTAAGCATAAGTTATCCACACGTCATATTCATGGCATAGCTTCATTTTGAGATATTCAACATGGTTTGATCCAAATATAACTCCTAAACCCAGGATATCTTAGGTTAACATCTAACCAGCTACCACTGCATAAACAGATCTTTTTCTAAAAAAAAGAAGAGTAAAGTTAAATTGGCAGTTGGGAAAGTATTTTACTCTAGAAGTTGCTAAAAGATAAAACGGGAAATGTGCAAAAGAATAATATAAATACATTGAAAAAAATACTGAAGCAGGTAACTAGCAAACCAAGTACCTTTCATTGCATGATTGGCCCACTACAGTAACCACAATAACAAATAGCCCAAATATAATTGCTGTAGAGAATGAGACAATCTCCATAAAATATGTCATTGCCTGTAATGAATTCCAAAATAAAACCATGAACTAGAGGTTTTATTTTATGTAGCCACCATTTCTCGTCAATTCATATGCATTTTACACAGTGAAACAGTTGAAGTAACGCTAAAATGAACATAGAATTTATTACAGTTATCATAAAAAAGAAGAAAATTGTTTCATAACCAGGGTTCAAAATCGGCTGAGTTTCAGGAATCGACTGAGTTTCAACAACAAAGAAGCATTCAGTGAAGGGAAAGGAAGCCATATTGTCAAATAAAAAGGAATAGCTTTAGTTCGGCCAAACTTGGCCGAAATTTTCCAATAATCGGTTCTATCGGTGAACCCAAGTAAGAAATAGAAACCGATTTTCAAAACCATGGTCATAACTAATATCAACAACAAAGAAGCATTCAGTGAAGGGAAAGGAAGCCATATCGTCAAATAAATAGGAATACCTTTAGTACACTAAGCTTGTATTGCAAATGAGGTATCTCTAGAAGAATCTTCAACATCCAACAGAGGCACATGATTGGGTTGTAGAGTATTTCAAACCAAACCCCATTGGCGGAGACAAGAATTACGGCCATCTATTCAAAGGCACATTGAACAACTATAATGGCTTTTGTTCATTAATTCATTTGACTTGAAAGGGAGAGCATACACATCATTATGGTAGTGGAGCTCTTACCCATGCAAGAAAATGGGAGCATCTGAACAATGACTCGTGGTACTCAACATCTTTCCCTTCAATTTTCCTCTTTACAAGCATAATTAGTCCAAGCAAAGAAAGGCAGGCTGCAAAACCAGGCACACCGAACACAAACAACTTCTCCAGTAAACCTCTCCTGAAATTCTAAAGTAGTAGGCAAAATTAACACCTAAAAAATAATAGATAACACAAAATTAAATAAGGATGCTAATTATCGAGTAAGTAACCATCATTGCAAGCAAACATTGGCACTATCTTCAAGCATTGTTTCTCCAGGGTCTTAGAATATAAATTAGGTTGTTGAAATTAATTATAATGAGATTTCCTTGTGCCAAATTATCTTGATTTGATAAGAAGTATAATAATCATTTAACAGTCAATGATAATACCTCCATATCATATTATACAGCCAGCTGCTTAAACTCTTACCGGTAACAGGTTCAATGGCCAAACTTATGCAATATTTCACAGTCCTCAATTCGTTATTTAAAAAGAGGTAGTTGAACATATAATCCTCCAACTAGAAAGGACAACATCATCATTACTCATTAGTTTGAGGTGTTGACTTCAATGCTACAACTGGTACTAAAAAACACTTGAGCAAGTTCTGAAATACATAACCGGTGCATGATACATTGATACCCATTGAAGGTAGACCTAGCAATTCAGCATTGGGCAGAGGATTAAGTGAACCACCTAAGATTTTGAGAAGATATACTTAAAAGTTCAAACCAGTTGTTCATCAAAAGGCGATCCCCATAAGTTTTGTGAAAATATAAAAGGCTAAAATTTAAAATTAGTAGTAGTAAATGTTCCCTTATTTTTACCCCTTCTATGCACACAACACAATTACACGATGCTTGAAGCCGGGTCGGGTCATCCCAGACAGCAGATAACTTGTACCATCAGTTGTGAACATGAATTACCCCAGCTCCCTAGTTATATTCTCACCCACCTGGCTGATAAAAATAATCAAGAAACCATCTTCATTATCTAACCCCATTTCTTGACCGTTCGTTCCAAAAACCGGAACCATCAACGTTGTACCCACAAACGCTCCGTCTAGAAGAAATTAAATGGCCGTCAGCACCCAACGTTCCTACAAATTCCAAACATACACTAGTACCTTGACTAGTTCAACACTATCAGGCTTTACGCACGTCAAGCGAAAGGACATTGCACTAAACATGCAAGCGATTTTATTTGAACGCCAATGACTAACGTACGCTAGTGCTAATAATTAACTTAGTATCATCCACCCTACGTATATATCTACTTTTAGTTTCCTTATCTATAACCAAAAGCTTTATTATTCTGATACTAACTAAATTACAACAGCGCAAAGTCAGATGCAAGGGAACAGGGCAAAATTTTACTACCTCGGTTCTCGGCGCGTTCCGCTTGGCGATGAAGAGCGTGACGACGGCAACCGCGGCAACCACATTTCCTCCGAGCCCCAGCACCGTACGACGCCGAGAATGAAAAATTAGGGAACAGCAACAAAAATGACAAAAACAAAACGCGCTCAAACGTACGCGCGGGATCACCGCCGCACGCGCGCACAAGCCACAACGAACTGGAAATTAAAATTAATTGAACCAAAAAAAATTAAGGATATAAATCCGCGAAACACGGGGCGAAACGCCTCCCGTCCCAAACCTGCATCCAAAAGAAAATTCAAAATCGCTTCAAAAAAACAAAAACTCGACGATTACCGCCACCTCGAGATAATTAAAAAAAAACTTCAGAATTCGACGCGGCGTGAACACAGGCACGGGATTTCCGGGGGGGGATTTAGGAAGCGCACCGTCGGATCACCGGGGCAGAGGAAATCCATGGGGGAGGCGGAGCAGCGCCGCGCCGCGCGAGCGCAACGAATCTGCGAGCGCGATTCGAACCAGGCGGCGACTGGAGGGGGAGAGACCGAGAGACTCGAGCGTCTCGTCTCGCCGTCTCCTCGTGAGGGGTTTGGTTTTTGGCGCAACGTCCCTACGCTCCACTCCCTCGCGCTCTGTTCGAATGAGGCGTGGGGTTAGCACAGACATGGGCCCACATGTCATTCTGTATATGCTTGACGAGTAACATTATATGCAGTGGATGTGTTATGAGCTATTGACTGACTCTCAAGTCTCAACTCAAGCAACACACTTCACACACAAACAAACCAAGACTGTAAGCCACCGAAGCGGCTTGCTCGGAGCCAACGCTTTTCACACCTGTCGCGCCAGTCTACTACGGCCAGCCAGATACCCAGTAGCAGAGGGGACGTACGGAGCTCGGCAAGGCTACTGCCGTGGCAAGGTAGTTTGGCAGGGAAGCAGCACACGTGTGGCAGTAAGATCTACTGTGATACACGAGACGAATATAATAGGTGATACGTGTTATTTGTGGATGTTTTTTGTGACGAGTGAGTGAGGTATCTTGTAATTGTGTTTGTACATAGCTAGATTTTGAAGAAAAAAAAAGTGAGCGGGCTATAGAAAAGTGTCTAACCTTGGGCTCAGGTGTCCACATATTCTGTGTGAGCGATCGATAGACCATTCCTTCACCATTCTACGGCAGATACAAGGGTCAAAAAAGCAACGAAGGTTTGGTCTTGGCCTTCGCTATTAGGGCATTTTCAATAGTACCATTTCATTTATCTCTTAGTTATGTCATGTTAGCAAAATCCTACGTGGAGAGAGAGAGAAGATGATGAAAGAGAGTGTGCTATCTCTTATACAAGAGACAATTTGATCATATAAACCAACGCAAATAGTGATGGAATATGGGAGAGAAAATGTGATAAAAATAATATAAAATAGTTAGATAAATGATTTTATAGACAAACTACTAAAGATGTTATCTATAGTGTTGTCTCTAGGTGAGTTAAAATCTTTAAAGATAATCTTAAAAGACATTATTATATATATCCTTAGGACACGTATAATAAAACTATCACAGCTTACTTTTAACATATACACATCAGTTTTATCATATATAGAATAGTGAGAAAAGAGGTGAGAGAAGAGAGCTGGCTCTTATTTAGTAGCCAACAATGCACGGGAAATATGTGCTATTATCGGCTAAAAGCCGGTGTTAGAATCACCTCGAGCGACTATTAGTGTTAAAATTAGTGTTTTGCTAATAACCTCAAAGATACGTTGGTGTTGAATGCCTAAATTATATGTTTTATTGTTTTCCTAGAGACAATCTTTATATATAATTATTATATAACCTGATTTTATTATTACTTTAGATGATATGAATAAAAGTAAAATAAGTAATGAGTTTTGTTGTTGTACTTCACTCTTAGATATACCGCATAAAGGTTGGCAAAAGCCGCAATCGCACTAGCACGCGGACGGCGGACCAGGCAAGTCGCGCGGAGCGTGAAGGACATGTGGGATCCACATGTATGGAACCCGCAGGTCAGTCTGGACGGTGACCGGGTGAGCATCTTCCGGCTCGGCAGGTGGCGCGCACGCGGCTGTCCACTTGTGCTGGAGTGGCCTTCGCTTTAGCTTTCGGGGCGTCGGAATCTTGGATGGACTTTTGTCCTTCTCAGCCACGTGGTGCGCACGTCCGACATCGAAAAGAAAACGATAAAAAGAAGGAATTTTTTTTTATTTAATATTTTTTTTTATTCTTTTTTTCAAAACTATGCGTCCGAAAAAAAAAATGACAAAAATGCCCCGTTGCCGTGTATGGGCGATCGCCCATACACACGGCGATCCCCACTGTAGTTAGTGCCGCCCGCCCGTTAATGCCGCCGCTTGTGGGGCCCCATCGCCTCTGTAGAGGCGATCGCCCTCTGAGGCGACGACTCCTTTATCCCCGCTCGCTCGGTCGGTCGAGAGAGAAAGCGAGCGAGCGCCATGAGGAGAAAAAGAGAGGAGAAGAGAGGAGAAGAGGAAGAAGAAGAAGAGAAGGAGAAGAAAAATTTAGGTAAATTTTGAATTTTATTATAGAGTTAGTTTATCAATTTTTGTAGAGGTAAATGTAGGAATTTTTGTTAGGTTATCTGATATTTAAAATTTAATGTAGCATTTAATATTTAGGAATTGTAGTATTTAGAAATTTTAGGATTATGTATTGTTTAGAAATTTAATATAGATTAATATTGAGAAATTTAATGTAGTATGTAGTATTTACAAATTTAATTTAGTATCGTAAGTATGTGCAAATTTAATGTAGTATTGATATGTAGAAATTTAATATAGTAGAAATATTAGACAATATTTGAATTTAATTAGTAGGGTTGTGTATTAGTAATTTTGTTATGCAAATAATGTATTAGGCAATATATATACAAATGTAATGTGGTATGAATTTAATTTAGTATGGTCGTGTATTACTAATTTTATTATGTTAGTAATGTATTAGGCAATATATACAAATGTAATGTAGTAGAAATTTAATATTAGACCGTATAGTAGGCTAGTCGAATCACTTATTCATAGTCGTATTTTGTAGATTGTATTTTAGAGTAATATTTTTACGTCGGACGTTGCGGCATGTCGGAGAAATTGTATTTCCAAATATTTTATGGAGATGGGGAGATAGCACAGGCGGATGGGGTGGATCTATCATCATTTTCAAGAGTCGTGCAGGGCATATGCGAGGCCAAGCGATAGGACATCTGAGGGTTTGTTGGAGTGGATGTCTCGGATGTTGGTTTGGATGCCCAGGCTGTTGGTTCTAGTCGAGCGGTAGTGAGCGGCGCAAGACCGTTTTACGGAGAGTTGATTCTGTTAACTCGGCGTCCACATGGAAGGAGTTATGTTGGTTTCTTGTAGGCGGGGTTGGCGCTCATGTTGTTAACCGATGCTACCGGTAGCTCCATCGGTGTCGCAAGTTCGTGATGTCGGGGTGGACATTACGGCGGAGGACATCAAATGTAGAAGGATCGAAGAGGAAGGCGGCGAGGAGCCCGGACGCGAGCACGAGGCTAGCGGTGTGAAGGGACCGGGGCGAGAGAGAGGCGGTGGAGGCGCGAGGGTGGCCGACGGGGAGGAGGTGGAGGACATTGTTGACTTGATGGAAGAGGAGGACCGTGCGGATGAGGAAGTCACGATGGTGAGCACTCCGACGAGGAGGACAACGCCCACAGGGTGCCTATCACGGTGCGTGGACCAATTACAATTCGAAGACCTAACAATGAATGAAGGAACATTGATGCATGGGAGTATCGTGAGAGCGAGGTGACGCGAGGGGCCGTATATAAAGACAAGGAGGTGTGATGGATGCGGTGAAATCTTGGGCAATGTCTCTCCGGCAATTCGGGGTTGTGAAGTCCGGCAAGAAGGACTACGACGTGAAGTGCGTAGTTGATTCGTGCCCATGGCGGTGCATGCATACAGGGAAGTGGGCGGACTCTCGGAAATGCTCCATAGTGATGGAGCATAGCTGCGGCTGGAAGAAGCGGGCGGGGACACCGCAATCTGTCGTCCACTTGGGTGGCAAATGTGTTTATGGTCGGATCGTGGACAATCCCCATCTGCAGCCTCGATCTATTATCACGGCCGTGGAGGAGAGGTTTGATACAAGATTAGCTACGCAAAGGCATGGAGAGCAAAAGGACTGCTGGAAATACGGTTCGGGGCGTCGAGGCCGTGCGAGAATATTCCCCACTTGCTCGGGGCAATCGCACAAAGGAACCCGGTACATCCATCGACCTTGCGGAGTTCCTGCGGGTGGTGCGTGCAGGAAGTGGGTATTGCGTGCATTCTTCGCCTGGCGCATGCATAAATGCGTTAAACTTTGTCGCCGGTCCTTTGCATGGATGGCACATTCCTCACGGGAAGTACAAGGGCGATTCTAGCTGCGATCGCGGTGGATGCCAACAACGAGTTCTACCGGTTGCGTTGGCATTCGTGGAGAAAACACGGAGAGTGATGCATGGTTCCTTGAAAGAGTGAAGTGGCGGTTGTTCTCGCGGGCACGATGTTTGTGTCATCCATGGCCAGGCATGCGAGGCTGCTAAGAGCGATCGTGGATATGCAACAAGGGTCCGCCGTCGTGGGAGCGACAAAGTGGCGATCGAGGAGCGGTGGTGCATGAGGCACATGGGTGCCAATTTTTCCGTCGATTCGAGAATAAGGAGCTTATGAACATGTTCAGCGCTGTGCAAACAGAACCAACGGAGGAAGTTCGGCGCTTTGGAAGGCGTTGGGCGAACTAACGAAGAAGCAATCAATGGATCCCGGAGGTACCGCTAGTTCATCAAGGAACCCGATGGTGTACCATGAGCAAGGAGAGGACCCCACGACCTTATGTGCGGCTGGCAAAGCGGACCCCCAAACCTCGGCGTGGGCGAGTACGACATAAAGAGTTTCACCGATTGGATACGACATGAGCCTTTGGAGAAATGGTCCTTACGCACGACGAGGCGGCTCGCGTTATGGGATCATGACAACGAACTGGCGGAGATTTACAAGCCCAGGTAATGAAAGGCACGGATGCCTTCCAGCTTGGTGGGTATAGTTGAGGTGTCTTATTAGGGACACAGAGATATTTCATTGAGCGATACAAGACCTCCGCGGCATGTATGTCGGACAATCGATTGTCTTACTCAAGCTGTTGTGTCTACCTACATGTCCAAGAAAACAAGAAAGGCGCGGACACATCGGGTTACAGGAGAGTGGCGTGGAGCGGAGATACCCGTGCATGCTGCGGTGGCCGAGTCGCGAGGTGCCAGCGAGAGGACTTCCCATCTGTGCATACTCGAGCGGTGATTGCGAGTGCTCTGCCGAAACCACGCTGCGCACTTGCCGTGCTCGCGCGTCATTGCCGCGCGCCGCCGAGACGCATCAATCCGTCGTCCGTTCATCTCCCGTACTACTACAAGCGAGCGTTCTCAACACGTGGCATCATGAGGTGTCACGGTGCGAGTGGATGGATCGTTCACAGCAGCCCTCTCAGGACCATCGATGGGTGCAGGACATCCGAATGTTGAAGATGAAGGTCGGGCGTCTAAGGACAAAGCGCATTCGAACGATATGGGCGAGTTTGAGCGCGTCGCAACGCGGATAATGTAACTTTGCATGTTGTTCCCATCTTGTATTATTCAATGGACCGGTAAGTGTAATGTACGTTGTAATGTTCGATGTAATTTTCAATGTACTAGTAAGTTGTTGTTCGCATCATGTTATTCTCCGATGTCCCGATTAGTACCTACGAGGATAATGTAATTCTCGGCGTTGTGTGCCTCGTCGAACATGTCTTTGTCTTTCGTATGTTTGCAATCGAGTTTTTTTGCTCTCCACACCGGTTGTATTGTTTGTTGAGTATGGTACAATTCGTTATTTCGCATTTCATTTTGTGTGCACATGTAATTCTTGTAAATCTGTTGTATTTGCTTTGTAACGAGCCACGATGGCGCGACCTTGCCACGAGCTGCTGGGCGTGACCGTCGTCGACCACCGGTCTAGGTACTCGCGAGAGGAGAACCGAGTGCTAGGGCCGCCGACCTCGAGTGCCGGTGCGCCGCGTCGACCCACGTTGGGTTCCACGGTAGGCTGCGAGCGCTTGCACTCTTTACGTACACATACTTACCGTGAATGCAATTCTAACTACATGCGAGGTTCGGCGGTGGCTTACTTCCTCTTTGTAGGATGGTGGGTGGTGATCGCCAGTTAGAGGGCAAGGAGGTGCCGCGGTTGGTACGACCGGTCCTGCTGGCCACACTCGTGGACCGGTGGAGGCCGGACGCGCACGTTCCACCTTCCGTGCGGAGAGATGGCTCCGACAGCTGCGGGGCGTGTCGTACCTCTTAGGCCTCCTTGTGCGGGCCCAGCGATCGCGTGCGCACGACGCCTCAAATCACGTGGCACGCCGAGTTGTCGCGCGTTTACGTCGAGTGCGGCGGCACCCGGCGACCCCTACCGGCCCTTAGGAGGCCGGCGCCACGGACCGGCGAAGGCGTGGTTGCCGATTCACGGTGAGTACCTCTTTCTTTGAGAATTAAAATAGAAGCGCCAAGTTGCGATAATGTTTGTTTGCGAACAGCTGCGGTGACCTTCTCCACGCCGCGGAGGAGGCGGGCGTGGCCCGCCACTTGGAGGCATACCTCCTGTTGTTGCTCGGTTGGGTGATGTTCCGTCCTCCACGGGAACACGGTGGACCGTCACCGATCGAATCGCCCAAGACATCGCCGACACCCGGTGGATGAGGTAACACACTCGGTTCAATCTCGTCTCAGCGAGCACGTCTAACTCCCCCTTGTAAGCGGGTGATGCGGTGGTCGTGGGCCTCGGTGTGTGCTTGCGGCGTCTGAGTGCGTGCGACGCCGTCTCTCGGGCGAGCACGACGCGGCGATGTCGAGTTGCGTCCTACTCCTCCGGTTGTGGTCTTGGGAGCGCTTCTCCGTCGGCGAGCTGTTGTTGACACGACACCGTACCACGAGGAGCTTTACGGAGGCGACCGGTGGGTGGCCCACCATGGGCCCTCTGGGTCCGGCAGCAGTGCGCTCCTCGTATCTTTTCCCCACTAACGCACTTGAATAACCTTCGCCATTTCTTATTTCCTCGCGGCGGAGGTTCGCGCACCTACTGGTGAGGAGGTCTATCGAGTTCGTTCGAGTTCGACCGCCTCCACGGCGAGGGCGTGCGGTGGGCGCCATACACCGCGTCACGGCGTCACGCCCGAGCACCTCACGGGTCTCCGTGCTTTGCACGCGAGATGAGGCCTTTGGCTCGCCGTAAGGTGCTCGTCTTTGACCTTTGTGTCGAGTACTCCCGCACCGAGTCTGCGGCGATTCGGCTGTTCGATCCTTTCCTTTGCCGCCTCGTCACGTTGTCGCGCGTGGCGCTCACAGTACTTGCCCCGATCCTACTACTCCGCATCTTTGCGAAATTAATGTCTTCGCGTACTTCTTGTTTTTGCATTGCGGGATGGCCGGATGGGTCTTTGCGGTGGGCTCTCGATTCAGCGCCGTATGCGACCATGGGCCCTGCGGTGGGGCCGCCGCGACTCGGCGAGAGGTCACGAGACCCGGCCGTCACGACCATGACATGTACGATCGATACATGGGTGGTTCGCCCAGCGACTCGCCTCGGGGTGGGGTACACACCAAGACCGTCGTCGCCGGCGGGCATCGGTGGCGGACACGTACCCTTCACAGATGTCCCGGAGGACAGCGCCTCAGTAAGTGTCTGTCGAACCTACATGGGCACGTCTTTTCATGTAACTTACGTAATGCCAACCCGGCGTTACATGCGGACTCGGCTCTTAGCGGAGATTGAGGTGGAGGTGTGTCCATGTTGGCGCGCCTAGAGGGCATCTGGTGACCACCGCAGTCAGAGACGGCTTGGGTCGGGTCCTCGCTCTGATGAGGCGGTTGGCTCGCAGCCACCGCCGAGAGGCGCGAGGCGTCGGCGGACGCAGACACCACGTCGCCGCCCGACACCTCGCCCTACCCGCCGGTGCCCGTCACGCCCCACGCAGTGCGGGGGCGGTGGTGACGAGGCTCCTTCCGCGTCTCGCCCTACCCGTCGGTTCCTCGCTACGCTCCCACGCGGCGGTGGGGCGATGGCTGGGAGGCTCCGCCACGCGTCTCGCCTACCACTGCCGGTTCCTCGCTCGTTCCCACGCGGCGGTGGGGCGGCGGCTGCGGAGGCTCCTCCTCGTCCGCGCCCAGCGGAGACGAGGTGGTTTCGGCGAGCCTTCGGCGGCGAGTTCGACTGGAGGAGTACCTTTCGGCCGACTACCTCGACCCTCTCGGCTCGGGTGCGCCGCCACGGGACTTGGCCTCGCCGCCGCGACTACTCGCTGCTGCGCGCGCGGCGGCCTAGGAGGGCGTCCGTCGCCGTCGCCACTCACCTACCCCACGGGCGATTAGGAAGCGTGGCGTGATTGACTTGTTATACGGATGTATTTTTTAATGGCTTTACGTTCGAAGACATTGTATAACTCGAGTTAGTAACATGACAGCGTTATCACTATAAATTGTTCAAATCATTTATGCATTGCTTGCCTATGCCACACGGCGTGACAACACACCAGCGTTTGGTGCACCTATCGCCTCTAGTAGGGCGATCGCCTAATGTGAGGCGATCGCCCTTACATGGGCAATCGCCCAAATATGAGGCGATCGCCCCATACCGGCGATATCGCCCTTTATAACATTCGTTCTCACAAGCGGTCGCAAAGAACAGCGGGAGAAAGAATAGAGAGTGAGCATCAATCGAAAATGCCGAGGCGTGCAAGTGCAAAGGGTAAGGGAAGGCAAAGGAAGAAGCGAGTGCATGCCGCGAATTTAGCGTACCAAGATCTCTTCCTACCTCGTGGGTCAGAAGCGCCCATGTGTATGTCACGGAGATCTTTGCGGGCTTGTCGCTCTTGGGAAATTTCAACTTGGAAGAGGAGGTATTGGAAGTGCGCACTACTCGCCTTCGATCCACGGAGAAGAGCTGAAGGATCGCCGCATGGTAACAATCGTGCGGGGTTACATAATATTTGTGAATGAAACTTTGCTAATTTACGTTTCATGCAGTCACCTCGCCATTTGTGTGAATTTGGCAGTGGTTTGATACGGAGATCAACCCGAGGACCAACGGCTTCTTGACCAAGCCAACCGGCGAGGATGAGTTCACGTGGCGGTTTCAAAACAGTGTGATGCGCGCGCGAGGAGGCATGTAGGAAGGAAGCGGAGGAGAAGGAGGAGAGAGAGAGAGAAGCGAGAGAGGCGCGACGTGCGGAGAAGCCGCCGGAGGCATGGCGAATGGGAAGTGGCCTCGAAGCACTCAATAGGCGTCAGTGTTAACTTTGGTTTTCCTTGTTCGTGGTACTCCTTTTAGTTTTAAGTCGTAATAAGCGGTGCGGCCCAACCTTCAAGAGTATGCTCCTTTGTCAGGAGGGCTAGTATGTGTCCTCTTGCTCAGTGTCCCAAATGATGTTATTTTCTCCATCGAGATAGGTTATAGCATTTTGATTCGTCATATCGATTTCATCGAGTTTTACCATCGTTTGCGAAAGATACGGCAATTTTCATGTTTTCTGGATTGCATGTTAGGACAACAATAAAATAGTGCGACCTAAAGTGACATCTAAATATTTTTACATAATTGTGACCTATGCAAGCCCAAGAATGCAACAAACTGGTTCATCAAGTTTTGAGTCGTTCGGATATTATTCTAACTGCTTGAACAATGATTGTTATAAAGGGTTTAAACTAGCCATCTTTTATTCAAAATGCAATCATATTTAGATATTTTTGCAAAATGAAGTGCATAAGGTTGTAGTAACTTATTCTATTTATTTCATGAATTATGGATCAACACACATTATAATTCCTTCACAATCCACGATTAGAGCCTAGCATTGAACTCAAATAAAAAAATTACGCAAACAACACATGGATTTTATTTTACACTCTAATTCTTCATTCCAAAATTTAAATTTAGAAAAAGTTTCATTTAATTTGGACACTCCTAACAAAAGTTACTGGGGTTTATATTAAAAGCATATAGTAATTACAAAACAAAACTAAAAAAAAACTGCTTGTAGGGAGTCTCATCGCCTTCAGTGAGGCGTCGCTTCTGAGTGCGATGGGGGCCCATGGCGGCGCTAGCTGCTAGCGTTAACGGTGGCGGGGCTATCGCCCGTGTATGGAGCGATCGCCCCATACATCGGCGACGAGGCATTTTGTCATTTTTCATTCGGACGCATAGTTTTGAAAAAAGAATAAAAATAAATATTAAATAAAAAAATTCTAAAAAGAAGGTCCAGTTGGCCCGGCTCTGAACTTCCACAGAGCCTCCCGACCCACCCCGATATCGTCGCTAGGATGGGCCAGATCAAGACAGGCCTTTTTACTGTGAGATCTACGTTTTTTGCCCGCTTCTACGACCCGCCAAACCGACGGCTTTACGGCCCAACAAAGATGGTGCCTTTCCTGCCGGACGCCGCCATGACAGTAGCACTGAGCAGCGAGGTCCTTGATCCGATGAGACGTCGTTGTTTCGCGACAGATGGTCCGCTGGGAGCTTTGTTTAGAGGAGCAGTGTTGCCGTCGGAAAATTTGTCTGTACGAAGGGTATTCTCGAGCAGCTTATTCACAAGCAGAGACGTATACGACGTATAAGGCGATTTTTTTAGCAAATCATCAAAATTGATAAGAGGTAAATCTAAACAAAAGTCGATTATGACGAAACATCGATGCGAAACAATAATGAATCGGAACGAAATTTCAAGACAGAGGATATATATAACTCACAAATTGATTAACACGTTGATGCGATGTATTATTGATCAAAGTCGAATTGCTAAGGTAAGATTTCACTAGCTATGACCAATTTGTAAGGTACAGGACAAGTAAACATACAAATTAAGGTAAATTTTGGACGGTAAGGATGGCAATCGGGTGGGTAACTTTGGGTACGACTGCCGCTCACTCGAATCTAAAACTCGAAACTGTGCCGCCCACTCGAACCCATTAGGCTTTTCGGGCATAAAATTGTGTCCACACCTGAACCCAATAGGTACTCAACCCGATGAGTACCCATGAGTAGTTTGATGTAACTAAATAGGGGCACCTAGGATACTCATTAGGTATCCATTGATGTAACTAAATATGGGTATCCATTGATGTAACTTAATGGGGTTACCCATGTCTCTAAAAAGTGAGTTCCACATATCATAGGATATTCATTGGGTACATATGAGTACAAATTGACACTCACGCACATCCTATGACTTTATCGGGTATTCAAACTCAAAAATCCGTGGGTCTGAAGTGCTAACCATGCCCATCCTTATTGGGTCGGGTACCCGCGGGTACCCAAACCCATGGGAAAAACTGTCATCCCTATAGGTGATCGAGGATGGTTTCTACATGTAGCATCTACTAGGGATGTGTTAGCACCCGAATTTGCCAGGCATGATCAATTTTTCATGCTAAGGATAAAATGATATTTTTGGTCAATATCGGTTCAAAAATGAAAAGTTAAATTAAAGATGGAATTATGACCAATATTGATTCAAAGATAAAATTTTATCTCTACAAAGACCAATACGGATCACAGTTGGTGACGCACTAGAGAAGGATACAATCGGCCGATGAATTATAAAAAGGGATTAAGGGCGAGCAAAAATGACAACCAATCAATCAAACAACTTGCATCTACTTTTTATTTATTTTTTCGTGTTGACTAGGAATAGCTTTATAATTTAGATCTCCTTTGTAATTCGATTTTTATCAATAAAGTTGTGTATCGCCGATTGTTGATCTTCCTTGATTACGATAGGTTTTGTTTTCTCCGATCTTTTTATGCATCGTCTTCTTTAGAAATATCTACCTTTATCAACAATCTACTCAGATCTAATAAGCTGTTTAGACTTATCGTTACCTTTGATTTCATCGGCTTTTATAGCTGTTTAGATCTTTCCTGATTGTCAGCTTTGAGCGTATGTTTTTCATCTATCTTGCCGATTACAGGATCAAATCGGCTAGCACGCCTTAAACCTCATTGAACCCGACGTTCTCGTGTGTTTGAGCCAATCAATCCATCGTCATATTTTTCGTGCGCAACAGGATGAAAAAATATCAGATGGTTTTTTATCGATCTGAATAATTTTCGGTTACGAGTTATGTCGGGTTGGATATTTATTGAATAGTATCGGATCAGAATCAAATACGGATTTTTCTGTCGAATACACATTCGGTAACTCACTATACGTCGAATTCGAAAGCGGATTTGGATAATCATAAACCGGATTATCTGGATATACACGTGGGCTTAGCCAAGGCTGCTCTTTTAAAAAAAAATTTATAAAATTTAAAACCATTTTCTAATTTAATTATCCATAAATCAAATTTTAATTATTAAAACTTGCAAACCAGCTTGAAAAATTACAATTTTTTTGGAGAAGTTTCTAACATAATCTATCATTTAATAAATTATTTTCAAGATTTTATCAGCTTTTAAATGTTCTCAAAATTCAAACACTGTTTTCCTTAATAGGAAAATATTTTTTAAAATAGTTAAGAATGCAAAAAAATCATAAATACATAATTTATTATTTTAAACACAATTCAATAAAGAATACAAACCTTGGTTTATTACATGTCCTTCATGAATATTTGGATCAAATAAACTAGTTACTTTTTTGTTCATTTTGTGTATGCAATTAAAAGGGTTTTCATGTTCCGATAAGTATTCGTGACCGTATTCATTTCAATTCGTATTAGCTTCGTATTTATATTCGATATTATTTGTATTTGTATTTGTATCTAGGTTATCTGTATTTGTATTTGTATTTGTATTTGTATTTGTATTTGTATTTGTATTTGTATTTGTATTTGTATTTGTATTTGTATTTGTATTTGTATTTGTATTTGTATTTGTATCTAAGAAAAATATGAAAACAAATATAGTAGAGCTATTATCTGTTCATATTCGATCCATTTTCATCCCTATCCTGTAGGCTTATTTATAGTATCGAAGCCTGGGCCGATCGCGTTGTCTTCATGCATATAGCCAAGGTTTGAAATCTTATTTTCGCTCAACATCTCAGAGGTGGCCGTGGATATAATTTTCGCTTAGACCTCAGAATTTCAGACAAATTCGGGGTGAAACCCAAAAACAAAATTTTAAATCCGATTTTTTTCCTCTGGGAAATCCGAGATCTCGGCAAACCGGTCGAGATCTCGGCCAAATTGCACTAAGCAAAATCTAGTTCAAACGAAGTTAAAAAAATTTAAAATTTTTTGTGCATGTTCATGATACATTATTAATGTTATCATAAAAATTTCAGATGATTATCAAGCCCAAAGAATTTTTAAAAATTCGAACATCACAGACAGTTTTTGAATCGTCTAAAAATTAATATCAAAGACGATTCTAGGCTAAAAGTGTCTCTGGCTAGAACCGTCTCTGATGAGGGCCATAAACTATCTCTAATGATTGTTTGTTTGTATTTTTGAAGAACTCTTATTTAATTGGCTAGCCTCAGGAATAAATGCTAGCCACGCCCTCTGTGTGATCCTACACTTGTTAGGATGGTACTATAATTTTTTCGTAGCATTATAAAGAATGTAAACTTTTATAAAAATCTGAAAGAGTTTCTGCCAAAATTTTAAAATATCTCAAAAAATGGTTTTTCAACAAATGCTCATGGAAGATCACTTTTTTCAGGGTTATTGACCTAAATCCGGTAAAATATGGTCATTAAACTTGAATTTTCGGCTCAAAAAACCAAAATTCCGAGCAGTAAGAGCGATATCTCGCTGAGAAAAACGAGATTACTGTAGCAATACATTTTTTTTTGGAATTTTACAATTCGGCCAATATTCCTATTCGTCTAGGTCCAAAAAACTGAGATCTCGTGAAATCTCGCCGAGATTTCTAACCATGCATATAGCAGAGTTAATGTAGATACCCCCTCCATGAAAAGCAAGATCCATATCCATATCTTCTATCTTTCCTCACGTGTGTGTATATATTAACCTCCCTACAGCGGAAGAGATAGGCGCGACCACGACTGTGCCACGTCCCCATCGATCTTTTTAAGATCGAGGATGTCAACTAGAAGGGGGTGAATAGGCGGCTTTAAAAATTTCTTCTACGATTAATTAAAATCTTGCCTAAGTACCGTTATATCAAAACGTAAATGATAAAAGATATGGAAGCGATAAACTACGATTTTGACAATTAAAGCCTAAGTCAACTAGGCTCAATAAGTGTACTAGCTAATTATGTCTCCACACAAGAATATACAATCCTAAAGACAATCAAGCAATTTATTTCTAAGAAAGTAAATTGCAACAATGTAAATTGAGAATTGCAAGCAAAACACAAGGAGACACAATACTTTTTACCGTGGTGTTCGGAGACTTGTCGGTCTCCCCTAATCCACGTTGAGGCAAACCCAAACCACTTTAGACCGGCTTCACGAATTGAGCATCCGCCTCGATTCCACTAGTGGTAGCTCTTTCCCTCTCCAGGTAGGTGAGTTCCGACCTTCACAACTTTGTCGGGCCTTCTCACAATCTCCTTGAGAAGATCACCGCACACAACGCCTACACACGCCGTCTAGGTGTCGGCAAACACCAAGAGTAACAAGTCAAGCCCTTTAGCTTGAGCTCCACCAAGTACAACACATGTACAATGGTGATCACCGAGTGCAACACATGCACAAAGCTCCCCTCAAGTGCAACACATGCACAAGAGGCTCTCAATTCTCTCCTAAATGCAACACTTGCAATTAGAGCTAACTCTTAGCTCAAAAACCAAATTTGGGAATGCAACACATGCATAAAACCACACAAATGCTTAATAAGGCCAACAACATCCAAATACCAGCCCCTAAGGCTCCTTATATAGCCTCCACAAGAAAAACTAGCCGTTCGGGGGTAAAATAGGTAAAAATACCCAGGATGCCCAGTCATACCGGCTCTAGGGCCGGTATGATCGGCCTCTGGGCCAACGGCTAGAAAAAACTAGCCATTACTCAGAAAATCCGGTCATACCGGACATGGGGCGATCATACCGCTCACCGATGCTACTGCTCACACCTGGTAACACCGACCTTCAAAAACACAAAAAAAACATTCTCTGGAATTTTCACACCGCCTGGGGTTTGGTCATACCGGATTACGGGCGGTATGACCGGCCTTACGGCGGTCATACCGCTGCTATAGTGACTAAAACGGCCATAACTTTTTACTTCGAACTTCGATTTAGGTGATCTTGGACTTTATGCGAAGCTTATCACGAGAGCTACAATATTCACCCATTTTTAAGATTTAAACAACCATAGATATTTTTAAATATCACAAAAACAAAACTCTAATATAGTCATTCAAGTCTAAAATTTGATTTTTCAAAATCCCTCACATAGACTTGATCAAGGGCATGACTATAAGCTAGCAAGAGTCAATAAGATCAAATATTGAGCCATGTGATGATCAACTCATGATCAAAACAATTTTGCAAAACACATTTGCAAATTCTAATCACACGCTCCAATATCAAGTGCATGAACACCAATATTTAGCAAAACACATTTGCAAATATAAATCTTACAAACAAGAGCAATCAAGATCATATCTTTGAGTCATATGATGATCAACACATGATCAAACAAATTTGCAAACCCTATTCACATACTCCAAGATAAGATTCAATTAAATCATATTTTGCAAAAATTCATTTTGCAAATGTAAAGCATAAACCTATCTTAGCCTTTGTGATAATCAACACATGATCAAGTCACAAGCTAAGACTCTGATGCATGAGCTCTCTATTTGCAACACATGCAAATATTTAGCTCCATACAAACAACCACTTAAACCAACTTGCATAAGCTATCTCCCTTTTGAAATACATGCAAATCCATAGCTCTATGCAAAAACCAAATCAAGATTCAATAAGAAGCAAGCATGAGCTCTCTTGTTTGCAACACATGCAAATACTTAGCTCATGTAAAAAACCAAATAAGAGAGTGAGCTAGAGTGAATCGGATTGATTTCATCAACATATGATGAAGCTCAAGCTATAAGACTCAGCCCTCTTAATAGTACGACAACCTATACTAGCAACCCGATCTTCCATCCAAACATCGAGACTGGTAAAGACTAGGAATACATCCTTAGCCCTAGCTAGTTATACCTTTGCCTCTAGCACATCCATTTATAACTTTTATGATTTCCATCATCTTCTCTCCAAGCCGGGTCCTTTCTTCTTGTTCATCAACACATGATGAACCTTCTCTAGCTTTACTTCACTTCGGGATTCATCCCTGAAGCTCATCAATACATGATGACTTCTTCTTCTTCTCGATTATTTATTTTCTTGGATTCAACCTACTTCACAACTCATTAAAGATTGTTAGTTCAACAAACATAGTTGCCTCAATCATTAATTGCAATCCATTAACACATAATGGATGCCCCCACAATCGATTGAGCACAACCCTAATCAATTTGAATGATTTAAAGGTGTCTTGAGTACTTTGATGCAACTAATGCTTCATTATACTCAAGAACTTTTCGCTTGTTCTTAACCAACGAATAAATTCTATCAACATATGATGAAGCGTTCTTTGATTGATTGAAAGATAATCGAACTCAATTTAAATTTTATTTAAATTGACATGAGTATATATTAATTACACAAGTTTCATATACTCATTTTGATGGAAAGTAATGATCCAAATATATTTGAGTGATGGAAAGGGAATCAATACTTTTGAGGCTATCAACTATAGAATAAACTCCATTAAATATGTGCATATAAATAATTGAACTTAGCATTTGAGTTTATCCTATATTAACATGAGTATACTACAACTACATAAGTTAAATATACTCAAGGGATTGTTTCAAAGTAATGATCCATGATATAGAAAAATAAATTAGATCAATACTATTGAAACATCAAGGTAAGGTATGAACTCCTCTTAAATGTGTGCATTCATGTACATATGGAATTAAAAACATTATGCACATCTTAAGATTGAAACTACGGTGAAATTCATCCTTTATCTTGAATCTAAGGAATGCATCTAGAAATAATAGAGTTGTATTGGATGCATACCTTTGGGATTCTCATTTTTCAATGAGATGAGACTAATCAAAGATATACTAAAAGAGTTAGTTTCATATTTAGATTTATCAATATGATCATGAATATTATATCCAAGGAATGCAACAAGATATGATAATATGAACTCGAATGCATACCTTTGATATTTTCATCTTTTTCATCCAAAAGAGACTAAAGAGAGTTAAGCTGTAAGTTCAAGCTCCATTAGTTTTGGTGATTGGTTTAATATTAATGTTTAATCATTGTTTAATGAAAAATCTAATCATTATGAGACTAAAATGTTTAATTGAGCCTTATTTTTATTAGTCTCATATTTGGATGGAAAATAGAAAACCTAAGGTATGCACTTGTATTCACTCTATTGACTTAATGCATACTTAGGATTCAAGTTAAAGTATAAACTCTTCAATTGTTTTAGTCCAAATATGTGCATTATGTTCCTAATTCATATATTACATGAATGCACACATCTAGGGGGAGTTTATAATTTAACTTGTTGTTTCAATAGTATTGATCCATGTCTTATTGCTAAATAACATATAAAGGATCAAGACTTTGAAAAAATCATTTGAGTATATGAAACTTGTGTAGTTATATATATACTCATATCAATTTAAATGAAATTTAAATTGAGTTCGATTGTCTTTCAATCAATAAAAGGACATTTCATCATGTGTTGATGGTGTTCCTTGTTGATTAAAGACAAGCGAAAAGTTCTTGAGTATAATGAAGCATTAGTTGCATCAAAGTACTAAAGACAACAATTAATCATTCAAATTGATTTGCGTTGTGCACAATCGATCTTGGAGGCATCCATTATGTGTTAATGGAGTGCGGTGATGATTGAGACAACCGTATTTGTTGGACTAACAATCTTCTACGAGTTGTGAAGTAGGTTGAGTCCAAGATAATGAAGATTCGGGAAGAAGAAGAAGTCATCATGTGTTGATGAGCTTCAAGAGGTGATCCCGAAGTAAAGAGAAGAGCTAGAAGGTTCATCATGTGTTGATGACCAAGAAGAAGAAGAGGTGATCCTGGAGAGAAGATGATTGGAAATCATAAAAGCTCCAAGTGGATCGCTAGAGGCAAAGGTATAAATAGCTAGGGCTAAGGATGTGTTCCTAGTCTTTTACCGGTCTCGATGTTTGGATGGAAGATCGGGTTGCTAGTTAGGTTACCGTACTATTAAGAGGGGTTGAGTCTTTTAGCTTGAGCTTCATCATGTGTTGATGAACTCAATCCGGTTCACTCTAGCTCACTCTCTTGGTTTGGTTTTTGCGTTGAGCTAACCATTTGGCATGTGTTGCCAATGGGTGAAGCTCGTGCGTTGGATTTTGTATGAGCTAAGTATTTGTATGTGTTGCAAATAAGGGAGCTCATGCTTACTTCTTGATTGAATCTTATTTGGTTTGGTTTTTGCATAAAGCTATGGATTTGCATGTGTTGCAAAATGAAAAATAGCTTATGCAATATTGTTTATGTGGTTATTGCTTAGAGCTAAGTTTTGCATGTATTGCAAAAGGAGAGAGCTCAAGGAATTTGGTTTAAAGTGGTTGCATGGAGCTAGAGATTTGTATATGTTGCAAATAGAGAGCTTATGCACTTGAGTTTGATTAGCTGTTTGCATGGTGCTAGAGATTTGCATGTGTTGCAAATAGAGAGCTCATGCTATGGTGTTTTAGCTTGTGATTGGATCATGTGTTGATCATCACAAGGCTAAGCTTGGTTTGGTTGCAAAATGTGTTTTTGCAAAGTATTGACTTGTTATTTGCAAATATGTTTTGCAAATAAGCTGGATGTTATGAGGTTCGATCCTAGAGCATGTGTTGGCATTTGCAAATATGTTTTGCAAAGTATCGGGATCATGTGTTGATCCTTACATGGCTAAGAGGATTAATCTTATAGGTTCGTGGTTTATTTGCGAATGTGTTATGCAAATAAGTTGGAGTTGTTATTTGCGAATGTGTTTTGCAAATGAACTTGAGATTGTGGGTTTCAATCCTAGAGCATGTGAATAGGGTTTGCAAATTGACTTGATCATGTGTTGATCATCACATGGCTAAGAGGATTGATATCATAAGTTCTTGGTTTATTTGCAAATGTGTTTTGCAAATAAGTTGTGCTTAATGAGATTCTTTGGAGTATGTGATTAACATGTGCAAATGTGTTTTGCATAGTATTGTGATCATGTGTTGATCCTCACATAGCTCAAAGAATAAATCTTTAATAGTTTGGAGAAAAAGTTTTTGTGAAAAAACCGTGTTTTCTCCATATGGCCGGTCGTACCGCCCATATAGGCCGATATCACCGCCTGACCGGTAGTACCGCTTATGAGAGCATGTACTGCCGCTCGGTCCGGTGCTACCGTCCCTCTGGCCGGTGTGGAAATTCCAGAGAGGGATGTTTTTGGGCGGATCGGCAGTCCGGTGCTACCGCCCATGGTAGCCCGGTAGCACCGGAGGTCCGGTGCTACCGCTCCTCTGGTCGGTGTGAAATTTTCAGAAGAGGTGTTTTTGAGTTCGGCTTAAGTCCGGTGCTACCGCCTGAGCGGTAGCACCGCTCCCAATTGGACGGTGCTACCGGATTTCCTGCAACGGCTAGTTTTGTAGCCGTTGGCGAGGAGGCCGGTGCTACTGGTTCGATTAGCAGAGCACCGGAATTCGGTTTTGTCGAATTTCCCCCAACGGCTAGTTTTGGCTTGGAGGCTATAAAAGGAGGCCTTGGGGGGCAAGGGCAGTTGTGGTTGGCTGTGTGCTAGATCATTTGGGTGTTTGTAGGAGTTGTGTGCATGTGTTACCTTCTTCCATTTGTTTCTTGAGCTAATGTGAGCCTCTAATTGCATGTGTTGCAATTAGGAGAGGATTGAGAGCCTCTTGTGCATGTGTTGCACTTGAGGAGCATCCTAGTGCATGTATTGCACGTAGGTGGTCACCGGAGTGCATGTGTTGCACTAGGTGAAGTTCAAGCGAAAGGGCTTGACTTGTTACTCTTGGAGGTTGCCGCCTCCTAGACGGCGTAGAACGTCGTGCGCGGTGAGCTTCTCAACGAAGATTGTGAGAAGTCCCAGTGAAGTTTGTGAAGGTTGGAGCTCGCCTACCCGGGAGGGAAAAGGAGCTACCACTAGTGGATTCGAGATAGGTGCTCAATTCGTGGAGCCGGTCCAATTCGTTTGGGCTAACCTCAACGTGGACTAGGGGAGACCGGCAAGTCTCCGAACACCACGGTAAAAAGTATCGTGTCTCTTGTGCTTGCATTGTGTTTGTCATTTATGTTCAAGCAATTTATATTCATAGAATTAAATTGATTGATTGCTTGTCTTTAGAATTGCATATTCTTGTTAGAGATATAATTAGTTAGTGCACATAGTAAGCCTAGTTGATTTAGGCTTTAATTGTCAAAACCTTAGTTTATCGCTTCCACATTAATAATTGTTAAGGTTTTGGCATTAGAAAAATTAGAGGTGAATTGCTTTGTATAAATTAGAGAGAGAATTTTAAAAGCCGCCTATTCACCCCCCCTCTAGTCGACATCCTCGACCTAACATAAGCTCAACAAAAGAGTTAGTCTCATAAAAGTATTGTCATTAATTAACAATTGAGACTAATTAATATTATGATTATTAAAAGAGTTAGTCTCAATATTAGATTTGTCATTAACACCAAAACCAACCTAATGGAGCTTGAACTTTCAATCTCCCCCTTGTTGGTGATTGATGATAAATCCAAGCTTAATAACCACATTTGGATGAAAATCATCATATTGAGATAATTTAATCTATTTGAATATATAAGCATACCTTTGAGAAATTTATGCATTAACAAATGAGAATGCATATGAGAGATTATATATAAATAATTCTCCCTTTTAACCAAATTAAGCTCCCACAAATTCTCCCCCTTAACCAAATGAGGTATTAAGCTCTCAAAAATTCTCCCCCTTATGTCATTAAATACCAAAAATGGAAAACGAATTCAAAAAGTAAACTTTTTAGAGTGAAGAGCTCATCAAAGAAATACCATTTTAAAAAAGAGAGTTTGGCAAGAATTTCTCCGAAATAAGGTCATAACAAGATTGAAATGAATACATATGACCTATTTAAGTTCACAAGAATTCTTAAGTAAAATACCACTTGTAAATATTAAGAATTTTCAATAAGATTTAAGAATTTCGCAAACTTCTTCTTTATAAGGCCCAAAAGAGTAAACCAATATGAAAAGGGGCTATAGTTTGAGTTAAGCACGAGAAAGATATTTGAAACACATTCAAATAAGCTCCTCATTTTATTAGGCTTTTAAATTTGCAAACAAATTCACAAAGAGAGTATTTGAGAGCCTAATAGCGCTTAAACGAGGAAAATATACAAATGAGGTTCGAATTTTCATGAAACCAATTGTAAACAGTTTTTAAAAAAGCATTACTTATAATACCACTTGAGGAAAACATAAAGTATGTAAATATTAATTTTAAAGTGATACTACTTGAAATGTTCTTTTTTCAACTGATATCACATGAAAAGATTGTTAATGATATTTTTTGTAAGAGATACCACTTATAAAGATCATTTTGCAAGAGGATACTATTTTTGAGAAAAACATTGACATTTGTTTTAAAACAAGCTCATTTTCTCAAAGATCAATACTATATGTCAATTTAAGATCAACTTGATACCATGATATAACAAAAAAGGAGAGCATCTTCCAAATATACAAAACTTGAATAAACATGCCCTAAAAGGATTCTAAGATAGATCATAGAGCTAATACATTTAAACATGCATAAGTTTTGTTTTGAGAGGTTCTACCAACTTGAAGCCAATTTAAAGATATGAAAACCACAAAGATTTCAAAGAACTAGAATTTCATATTTTCAGATTTCATTGAGGCTTCAAAAGATGGCTGAAAAACTGCTCAAATGAGGTCTAAAAATAGACAAATTTTGGCATAATATACCAACTATTAAGGATCAATTCTTAAAAATATGGCCCCCTCAAATTATGATCTGAGTTCGAGATACAAAAATCACAAATCAACTCAAAATCATGCAAAAGTCTGCATTTTCAGCATTTGATCAAAGAGAGAAAAGCCCATAACTTTCTCAAATGAAGTTGAAATTCTTTGAAAAATTGCAGAAACATACTTTGGACTCCTAAAAAACTTTTTCAAAAGAATTTTCGAAAAAGGAGTCTCCATTCAAAAGATATCTCAAATTTTGCTTTGTAGGTATGAGTTTTACTGAAAGAGAAGAAAAGTCAAAACTTTTTCAAATAAAATCCGAATGGTTTGAAAATCTTCAGAAATAAACTTTGGACTATTTGGAAGGTTTATAAATAATAATTTATTTAAAAGGAATTTTCTTTAAAAAGATATGGCAAAATGCGCTTTGGAGGCATAAAGAGAATTTGGATTTCTATCAAAAGCTTAAAATGCTATTTAATTTAGATTTCATGGATATTTGAACTTTCATGGCTTTGTATGAGTTAGAAATACTATTTCAAGCCAAGATATACGAAGAAATCCAATTCAAATTGCAAAAACATGTACTCAGTAAGGCTTTTTTTTAGGATAGTAGCATTTTTACAATTTTTGAAAATATCTTAAACTATGATTTGGAAATTTTATGAGAACATTGATGACGCGTCGAGACCATCCACAAAAAATTTTAAAAAAATTTCTAATGTGGTTTGAACTATTTTTCATTCGGGTGAAATTTGCCGAGATTTCGGCAATTTCGGCTAAAATCTCGGTTCAAAGATTCCGGATTATTTTCGAATTTTATCTCGATTTTGTTTGAAATTCTAAAATCTCGTCGAAATTTTGGATTTTGGATGCCTTCGACATATATTTCAAAAAATTTATAACCTCGATGACAAGTCATGGAGAGTGACAGCAAGGCACCAAGGTCACTATACTTGAAATATTTTGTGCGGAAGAGCGGAGGTGAGCATTGATGGGCGCCAAATCGCGCAATTTGGGGGCGATTTTGGTGGAGATCACTCTTCCTATTGGGCAAAGCGAACACACAGCTGACTAGGGATGAAAACGGAAACGGAATTTTCGACCGTTTCGGAGAAAAACGGAAACGGAAGCCTTTTTTCGGAAACGGAAACGGAAAATATCGGTACGAAAACGGAAACGGAATTTTTTTGTCGGAAACGGAAACGGGAGATCAATTTCCGTCGAAAACGTAAACGGAATCGGAAATTCCATATAAGTGAAACCGGAAGTTCCGTCGGAAACTTGGCCCACTTGGCCCAAAAAGTAGAATGGAGAATTTACATTTATTTTCGATTTAAAATAATTTCAGAAATACAAAAGGCTTTATAGAAAATATCAAATAGAGTTCAAAAAATCCGAAAAAATTCTCAAAAATACTTTGGAACATTTTGAACCTATAAAAATTATTTCTATCTTAATTTTGGTTTTATTTTTCATGATTAAATTAATTATATAAATATAAAAAATAGAAAAATAGCATTTATAAACTCCAAAAAATCCAAGATAAATATAAAAAAAAATCATAAAAGAACATTGAACAATAATATACAAATTTTAGGGGATTACATCTTTATAGTTGGAGGAGCAAGAGGATGTCGATGATAACGATATGGAGGAGGACATGATGGTCTAATCTGGGGGACAAATAGTGAGCTTTCAACTGACAAACTTGAGAAAAAAACTTTCTAGTGATACCGGTGAATATAACATTGTTCTTGTATCCTCATTTGAGGTAGAATAAGTTACATTGTTTTTGCAGTTATGTATATTGTGATCATGTACTACGTTCTTGTGGAATTTTCCACTTTCGTTCCCGTATCCGCCCCGTTCCGTTCCGCATCCGTTTTCGTCACTATTCATTTTCGTATCCGTTTCCGGGGTTTCCGATTTCGTTTCCGTTACCGGTAAAAGATATGAAAACGAAAACAGAACGACCATTTACTGACCGTTTCCGTTCCGTTTTCATCCCTTGCTACCGGATGTGCCGCGGTGCAAATCGATCGGCGCTGCTCTGTATGCTCCCTCCCTCTTCCTGAATTTTTGTTGCAGCTACCGTCTACTCCTCTTCGACCTCTACTAGTTCTCTACATGTTTTGTCATTGAGGTCTTCATTGCTTGTTCTACCCACATAGTAGGTATGAACTAAATGTATTGGTTCTCTGGACAATTATTTGCTATGATTAAGTTCTATGTATGATTTTGTTATTGTACGTTCACATGAGTGAGTTTTTTTTGCATGTGAGCTACTGAGAACTTTCCACTGTTGTAGCCTTCATTTTTTTTAACTAGCCCCATGCGATTTTTTTTTGCAAATTTGCCTCATGCTCGCAAATACCGCACACGGGGAGCACGGCAATGCCACGACGTGACACATGACATTGCCGCGCCTCCAATCAGCGACATTCAAAATAATAAAAATAATAATGCAATGGTATTGTAGCGCTGTATGGTACTGTAGCTCAGCCTCTTTTTTTAATCCGCTGAGTGGAGGCATAGAATTTATCGCCGATGACGTGCGGCATTAGGTAATTCCACTCTGCGGTTGCGCGGCATTCAGTTTTCCGCCACATATCGCCTCGTGTTTATTTCTGCGCTCCCCGTGCACGGGATTTATGGGCCATATTTGAAAAAAAATCACACGATGGCTAGTTCTGAAATAAAATAATTTTTGGAGGCTACAATAGTGAAGAGTTCTTCCCTATATAGAAAAGCATGAAATGACCTCATGAAATATGAACCAGAAAGTCATTCGGTTTTTCGCCTCGTGTTTATTTTCGCACTCCCTGTGCGCGGGATTTGTATTTTTCGCGCTCTCCGTGTGCGAGATTTTTATTTTCTGCGCTCCCCGTACACTGGATTTGCGGGTTAGTGGGCCATGTTTTGAAAAGAAAATCGCATGGAGGTTAATCCTGAAAAAAATAATTTTTTGAGGCTACAACTGTAAAGGGTTCTTTCATTGGAGTATAGATAACAGAACTACAAACCAGCAAGGATTGTACAAGGCAAGAAGCGGACGGCTAAACCTAAAACATGATATTATATCAAGTGGCATAGAATATACTCCATTCGATCATAAATAGTTGTCATTTTAGATATATCTGTAGTCAAACTTTTGAAACTTTGATTGCCAATATCATTTACATATTTAAATTAGATACATAAAAATCATATATATATATATATATAGCTTTGTCTTGAAAAGTACTTTCATAATATTATAATTTTATTAGGTTTTATAAATATATTATAATATAAATTAATGGTCAAAGCTATTTTCTAGTTCATATTTTATAAGATCATTTTATGCCTTTCTATGTAAGATAGAACTCTTCACTGTTGTAGCCCTAAAAAAATATTTTTTCAGAACTAACTGTCGTGCGATTTTTTTTAAATATGGCCCCTGGCCCGCAAATCCTGCACACAGAGAGAGCGGAAAATACAAATCCTGAGAATGGGGAGCATGGAAATAAACATGAGGCGACACGTGGCGAAAAACCAAATATCGTGCAACTGCAGAGCAGAATTACCTAATGCAGCACGCCTTCGACGATAAATACCGCGCCTCCACTCATCGGATAAAAAAAGTACGCGCTACAATACCTCTGCATTGTTATTTTTTTACTTCAAATGTCGCTGATTGGAGGCGCGACTTGCCGCGCTCTCCGTGCACATCATTTGCGGGTTTGAGGCTAAATTTGTAAAAAAAAATTGTGTGAGAACTAATTCTAAGAATTTTTTTTGTAAAAAGTTCACCTTTTGACTGCATGCTGGGCCGGCCACCGTATGGTCTGGTCATCATCAGTATCTCCCATTTTTCTGCTTTGTGCAGCGGTTGTCATTGTGTCCTCTTCCATTGTTGTTGCAGCGCTCTAGTGCTAGTCAATATTGTTGTAGCCATTTGCATTGGATGGGCGACTTTTCTTTCCTTGAAGGATGCCTTGGTCCGTGCATGCTTGCAAATTCCCCTAGCTAATGTCTTGTTTCGAACGTATGAATTTTTTTAGAATTATCATGAAACTGTTCAATTTATGTAGGATTTGGAAAAAAAAATTCTCAAACAGGACATAAGCTATTTAATTTGCCCAGTTTATCTGATCCTGACGTTCTGATATGACTACATTTCGTATGTCTTCAGTATGGCATGAACGATCCGATCCTACTCTGTCATTTTGTTTTCCTACAATAAGGTGTTGTTTTATTTTATTTCGCTCCTTTGGAATGAAGGTAATACATAGAATTTTATAATAATTTCATAAAAAAATGTTCAGTTTTCATAGGAATAAGAAAAAAAAAATCATGTTTTAGCTTTAAGCTAAAAATCCCATCAAACAGCACAGCTGCAAAGCAACTGAGAATCTAAACCACAACAAAAGCATTCTCAGAACTGCAGCCATTAAGGAGGAGTTCTTCAGATGTGACTTTGCTCGATTACCTCCTACCTCGCTCGTTCAGTCTCCCCACTCGCTCTGCCTCCCTCCTCACCACCTCTGTGTCACCTCCCTTCTCGGCTGGCGCTGTGCTTCGCTCGGTTGCTACCTTCCCACTCGGTTGCTCTCCCAAAAACTACAGCTACAATAGCCAGTTTGCCAAATGGCATATTAAAAAAATCACAGCCATCAGCAACAGCTGCTTTATAGTCCATCAAACCAAAAACAACTTTTTAGCCCATCCGCAGCTCCCAAAACAGACACTTCTTGCAATTGTTTGGCAAAGATTAAGGACGTTTTATGCGACCTGGGGTTGCCATAAATAGATGCTCGTGAGAAAGCGAAAACATACATACAAGGCATAGTAGGAAAAGCATCACATTAAACTTGATCTACGTGAGAACTTATATATTTTGCAACAGAGTTTCAAATATTACACCCGTACACCATGTAGTGCTCAACTTTAATGCGTTGAGATAGCAATTAGTTGCCCAGATACTGTCAATCATAGGCTGACAGTGTTACAACAGTGTGCAGCTTTAATTTCCTATGCAAGAACGAAGAAGAGATTGTTATAAAGCACCTAAAGAAGATTAGACTGTGCGTCACCACGTCACTACACTTCCATAGCAAAATACTCCTGTGTGTCAATGTGTGTATCAAGGTTTTCCTTTTCTTTTTTTTTCTTTTTTGCCCAAAAAAAGATGCAGGATGCACACAAAATTCTTTGGCACGAATTTCATTTGTTACTTGCTAACATTGTGGAGCATTGGAGATGCTTTTAAGCGTTACAAGTATACAAGGTCTTTTTCTGAACGAGTTTTTTTTAAAAAAAAAAAGATTTCGAGCCCATTCGATCACCAACATTCCAAACGATTCACAACACCATCGATCGCCTACTCATGTTTTTGTTTGACTTTGCAATGATATATCACACGTGCTCGGCGCTCCCCTTTTTTTTTCCGACGCATGATTAGGAACAGTGTAAGTCGTGCAACATGATAAAACCAGAGAGACCCTGCAAACACAAAAGCATGGAAATTCGAATACAAACAGACAGACATAGACACCAGTCACGTCAAAACAAAGATCTTTGAACCTTTTTGTCTAGATGAACGAAACTTTAGATAAATAAAGACCCCAACCTATATAAATCAACTTCCAGAAAATGCCACCTTTTCCTCGTTTGGGCAGAGCAGCACACACATGACACATCACACTCCAGCAAGGTCAAATCCACAAAAGAGTGTGGACATTGCTGACGTGGAAGGATCAAGTTAGGACACAAGCACAGCATTCACAGGAATGAATTTTTCAAAAGGAAAAAAAAACTAACAACAACCGCAAGAAAAAGGAGGAGTAGAATTGAATTGACCAACCACCATAGCACTAGGAAATCGAGACCCCGCCGCTGGTACTGATTTATCACGAAAATCGTCAAAAATCGAAGGGTTTCGAAATCAAACGGTTTTAAAAATTTTAAAAAAAATTTAAAAATCGATCGATTTTCTCGAAAATCGGTCGATTTTCACCGAAAATCAATTGGTGAATTGAACTTTTCTTGTGGCCGATTTTTAAGTGATTTTTATCGATTTTTGACCAGTTTACCGATCGATTTAGTTTTTCAAACTGGCTCAATACGATCGGTTTTCGCAATTTCGATCAATTTTCGTCGATTTTGTTAACCGTGCCAACAACAAACAACCACAAACAACAGCACCGGCAAAGCAGCACACAGGAGCAAGACTTTCAGCAAAAGCAAGTTTTTGGTGGATTCCTCGTGAGCGACAAAAGGTGGCGCCTCTGCCTGCTGTATCACCTGTATGCATCAGCTGCTTTGGAGAAGAAAACCAGCTTTGCATGGTGGTGGTGGTGGTGGGGTGGGGTGGGCGGGGGGGGCAAAGGTGGAGAGCACTTTTTTTGTCTCTTGCTAGAGCGGCAGCCCCTGCACTCATGCACCCCAAAAGCGAAGAAACAAAACCAGGCCTACCAGGCTACCTGTAGCAGAAATTGGCGCGGACACACCATATGTCCTTAGCATTCTTTTTTGTACGGCAAACAAGAGACATTTTTAAAAAGATTACTGCAATATATCTGAATAAGACTTATTTTTTCTAGACATATATACTAAAAAAATTATCAAAATTAACGAGATTACTCCTGATTATTATCACTAAGCACTATGGTCAATACATGTATGTAGAAAATATAAAGTAAAGATAGATATTATTAAATGTATAGATGGAACATCGCACTAATTTTGCATTAGAATATAAAATACGCCTTATATTTATGGATAAGATCATAAAAATATACTTTATGAACTTGGATGAAGGAAGTTCATTGAGTTAGTACCAAAAGGTAAAAAAAAATTAAAAGACAGAGATATCAACAGGTATAAAAATTTAAGAGTAATAATTTAGTGGTACCTTATGATACCTCTTAAGGATGATAAAAACTCTATAAGGAAAATGATGAATGCAAATCTCGGTCAATTTAGGCTCCATTTGAAACACACGGATTAAGCTACCTTCTTTTCTTTCTGTTTTCAATATACATTGAAGGTACTTGTCGAAAAACGATACATAGGAGATACAGTTCCTCTTGGTGATTTCTTTATACTTATTTTTCTGGTAGCTCTCTTTTGCGTATGCTACAATACAAATTGAGATCAAGTGCAGTTTCATTGAGAGTGCAGCTGCACGTGGATCGTTGAATCAAATAACGATGCGTTGTTTGATGATCCGAGTTATTTGTTGGCTCAATCAGATAGAGCTGAGAACTGGGAAATGTTTAAATTGCCGTCCCATTTTTTACTGCATAGAAATCATCTCCGCTGCTACAGTAAGACCTTATTTTGGAGGACTATTTATGACCAACATATATGTGAATGGGCCCTTCCGTATAGATCCTGATGAGAAATAGATCTCTAAACAAGACCTAAGTAGTACCAGTAGCATGACTGATTGTACGGTATAGTGGCATATGATCATGTGGTGGCCTCTCTGATCTAGTATATATATTTGTACTACATACCAAACGAATACTGTGACTCATGACTCGAACATGCATAGGATAGGAACACCTGATACTGAAAAGCACGACAGTGCGGTTCGGCAATTTTGTACCTCAGAATTAATCACATTACACGGTCAGTACTCCGTGTTTTCATCCAACAAACATCACATGGGGCCTGACCTGCAATCCATGGAGAGTCTTGTCTATAGCATAAAACAAGAGCACATGGAATGAACAAGAAGATGCCCATGTATGAAGTGACGATTTTTTTTTAGCATTTTATTTCATTTTTCTCAAATCCAGACTCCTCCTGTCAAAATTTACAAATCTAGCTCCCTCCGCACGACGGAGGAGGCTAGATTTGCAAATTGTGGTGGAAGGGGACTAGATTTGAGAAAAACGAAGAAAATAGAGCTAGAAAAATCATCACTTCCCCATGTATAGTGCAGTACACTACTTCGTGTCCAGTTGTCGAAACTAGAAAATTTTCGTTATGGTGCACACTTCACACGTATAACTATATAGTTTTATACGATGATTTCGTAAATTTATATATTCAACACATATATTTAAAATTTACTAACAGTACAATACAAATAGTTCTAAAGACTTTAAAATCCCAAACTACTAAATTAGAACCAATTCAATTAATAAATTTGATCCATTAGAAAGATAATCTTGTAACACTTTTTAAATTTTCAGATGTGCTGGGCGTATCCGATTCCGACACCAGTACCGCCCGTCTTCAGTCATCTTAAGATGCTACTGAAACTCATGCAGTAATGCTACAAATGCAATGATTTGAGATTTCCCTATCCTAAGATCGATAGCCGCACGGTAGCCACCGAAAGGCTCTATGCTGATTAAGTACTGAATAGTATTATGCAAATTAAAGGCCGTGGTGCAATGATAGTGATTCCTCGCGGTACAAAGCCCTGCTCATTCCTCGCGGTTCACACATGGTCGCGTTGTTTACCTTCCTTCAAACCATATTTAGCGGATGACGCTGTTTGTGAGTTGTGGTATGTGATTTGGATTTATGATTCATCATTTTTTTAAAAAAAAATTTACTGTGAACATAAACCCTATATCTTAAACTAGTTTGGATTCGATGAATCAGGTTCACGATTCACAAGAGTTTATAGCAAATCCGGTAAATATAGTTCTAACCTCACTGGTCACCGGTACGTGCGGTGTGTGTCATTGTATGCGTCCTCTGTTTTGAAATTCTTAGCTTTTCTAGCCCCCTTGCATACATATATATTTTTTTGCAAATCTAGCCTCCGTACGAACACAATTGCAAAAATTGCTCTCCCCTATCTCGGAAGCATCAACAGGCCTGTCACGTTCATGTACCACGGTAAGAGGTCGAAAGTATGACATGCACCTATCGCAGTAGGGCGGCTCGGCAGGGTGGCAACACAGGTACAGTAGTCGGACCTACTGTGGTATACGAGCGAGACATGTGAGATGTGTCATGTCTCAATGTTTTCGTGGTTAGGAAGAGATTTTTTTCGTTTGTAATTATGTTCGCACAGTAAATAGGTGTGAAAAAAAAATCGCTTCTGTCTTCTTCCTCCTCTCTTTTTACCTTCCCTGCAGAGCTAGCGCACCAAGAGGCCAAAAGTTACTTTCACTTTCTACCGCTCGCGCACGCAGCAGCCATACCCATAGCCATCGCGACGCTGTTCGCTCAGCAGTCAGCGCGTACTTGCAGAGTCGCAGCAGATGCTACTAGCTGCTGGCGCGCCAAGGCTCGTGAACGTACGCGCGCGCTCGCATGTACAAGCTGGAGATCAGAGAAAGGAGATGGAATCTCACGGAATAGTTTGGTCTTGCAGGCAGGCAGGCAGGCAGGCAGGCATGCATGCGGTGCAGGCTTTGTGAATTGTGATGCCAAAGCGATCGATGAAGTGTGCGCAACCTGAGTGCATCGCCAGTGTTGAAGCCTGAAGCAAAGCCTTAAAAAGAGCTGCATCGTGCGTGTTTTTGCGTGTGTTCATCTGGACGAAGCCAATGCTGGGAAACAAGTGCAGCGTGGAGAAAGCAATTTTAAAACTTTTTATCTATCCGAATTTATAAAACTCGCTGCATATGATCTGAACTTATATATAATAGGGTTATTATCACTTGATACGCAAATACGACTTCTCAGCAGTGAAAGAAGAACATGTCATATCACGTTAGCACGACGAGGCGATAGCAGCTTCGTCTCACAAGTATCCACACAAATGGGAAGAAGACTCCACACGTCAGCACGGTCCTTTTGGTTCTCTCCGGAATTAGTCTCTCAATTTGGGTTATCCTTTTTCAGCCCAAGTGTGTGTTTATTTATAATTGAGGGAGGTAGAACCAAATTTGGCCCAAACACTTCTATTTCGTAAGCGAATAGGATCCGAGATAAACTTTCTCAATTCAAATCCTTATCCGAACTAACTCCCTATTAAATTCTTATTACATTATTTCGAACCATATAGGCTTACTGCTTCATATTCAAATAATTCAAATCAAATAAGGACTTATTCCATATATATTAATTATTTATTAACAAACCACTATGTTCTCATTCTTGTGTATGAAGTAGGCCTATTATAGAGATGAAAACGGATCGGATAATTTTCGATCGATCCAAACAATTTTCGAATATAGATTCTATCGGATCGGATATTTGTTGAATAGTATCGGATCGGAAACAGATACGAATTCAGTAGCTCACTATCCGTCGGATACGGATTCGGATAATCCAGATATTTATAGGTCGGATATCGGAATATGCACATGGGCTGGTCTAAGGCTACTCTTTTGGCCTAAAAAGGTTTTTGAATTTCAAAATCGTTTTCTATTTTAATTAATCCATAAATCAAATTTTAATTATTAAAATTGGCAAACAAAATTCAAAAATTACGAATTTTTTTATGGAAGTTCCTGACATAATCTAACATTTTAAAAAATTATTTTCATGATTTTATAAATTTTAAAGTTTTCTTGAAAATTTAAACACTACGGTCCTTAATAGGAAAATATTTTAAATAAGTAGATAAAAATGCATAAAAACTCATAAATACATAATTTATTATTTTAAATATAATTCAACAAAGAATACAAATCTTGGGTCATTATATGTTCTTCGTGAATGTTTGGAGCACATAAACTAGTTACGTTTTTTCATTTTGTGTGTATAATTTAAAGGGTTTTCATGTTTCGATAAATATCCATGACCGTATTCGTTTCAATTCATATTCGCTCTATATCCGTATTCGATATTATTCATATTTGTATCCGGGTTATTCGTATTCGTATTCGTATCCGAGAAAAAAAATATGGCATAGCCATTATCCGTTCGTATCCGATCCGTTTTCATCCCTAGCATATTATGATATTGGTAGTATATCAAATCACCATTCGGCACACAAGTAATTAGTGGCTCATAGCAGAACATTTGACTTTCCAGAACAAATGGATATCATTTGTCCGATAAGTCATTAACGAATATATGTTCGATCCTTTTATCAATTTTAGATATCAAGGTTAAACCCGAGATGAGATATGCGTCATCTTTATGTTGTTTAATGATCTATTATTTCTCGAATATCTAAAACTAGACTAAATAGATTAAGCAGTTGACACCCTAACCTACTCGGATATAGCCATGCACATTCTTTAGTCTATCTTCTTCAAGTGACCTTAAGACATTTTTGTCCCCTATAATGAGAAGGATAAAATTCCATGTTGACCATGCACAACCCTCCACATGTCTCAACATATTCCAGAGTGTACGTAATATAATTATCCTATTACGGATAACAATCAGTAATATCATCAAATAATACGATCCTTATGTTAGGATCCATGTATGTCTCAAGTCAGAGAATCAATCATAAACATTATATGAAACTAATCGATGACACACATGTAATGCCGGTGTTTCATAATAAGTCTATTCAATAACATGCTCACCATATAATTATATTCATATTGTATATCCATGATCCACAAAATATGATCATTACATAGTCGTATGCTTGTCTATTTAAATGATCAATTGATGATCTAATCAATTAAACGACAAGATACAATTTATAGTAATACCACAAACACATTACAGTGTCTCACGACTAAATCGCATACTTGATGGTATATAACCTATTATTTATTGAAGAAACTTAAAAATATAAACATCTATCGTCGAAAAACGGTAAACATCTGTCGATAGAAAGTGTGCATGTGAGTCGATATGCAAGAATATATGGGTCAGAGAACGTCGGAGAGCAACGCGAAAAGTAACAATCGGGCGTCCTATGTGCAGCGTACTAGCGTGCCCTGTTGAATTCTTGACCGTGTCGAGACCGAATGGAAATATGTGTAACATGCACTCACTCCTCGAAAAGATACCAAGTGAGACTGGCTTCTGTAGCTTCTCGACCTCTCAATCTCTCGTCAGCCATCACTAAAGGTTTGTTTGCCTCATCTTTGAATTCTCTAAAAGCTAATTTTAAATTATAGAAGCTGATTCTTCAAAAGCTAGAATCCAATAACACATATGAAGTGGATTGTGGATTCTAGTGTATATGGGTGGGTTGGATTGTGAGAATCGAATTCTAGAATCGGACTTTGTTTTTTTATTCTACTTTTGGGGTCAAAATCCAGAATCAAAAGCTAAAACAAATAGACCCTAAGACTGGTATCAAGATTAAGACTTGTTAAATTTTCTTTTAGAATTGATATAGTTTAATATAAAATTATTTTATTTATTATTTAAGTGGCTTCTTCAAATTCGAGCTAACAGAAACTATCAAGCTGAACCTTGTTAAATTTTTTCATTTGAAATAAACTCATTTCAATTTTGAGCCTATTAACCACCGTAATGGAAACAAGCTTTTTTTGCCTGCTCTAGTCATCACCCCACCTCCCTTGTAAGCTACTCCATCAGTTTCTAAATACTTGCACTTTGGACTAAAATTTTCTTTCCTAAATAATTGGCACTTGTGCGTTACAATGTATGTTTGTTTTCCTAGATTACCTATATTAAGGCCCAATTTGAAACGTAGAAATTTCACATGAATTCCACACAAAATAGTTCAATTCTCATTGGAATCGAGAAAATTTCAACATTCCAAACAAGACCTAACTCTATCGATCTTCATCCCACTTCCATGCCTTGTTAGTCATGTTTGAGATGTTATCGAAGGGCATTTTGGTCGCATTGTACCAAAATACTATTACCTTGGTCAACATGGTTTGTTCAAAAGTGTTTTCCGAAATGGAGAGGTTCTTCAGATGAATCTATATGTATATGAATACGATATCTCTGCATTCCATAATTAAGAAGCTAGTTGTTTTTCATGGTTTTTCCACCGTAAGCTCCGAAAGCAGATTCTTAGAAAAGCTTTAGGCAGAAACCAAGCATAACTTGGTTGGTGGATGATGTAGCATCCCAAAATTGGAGTTTTAGAATGTTTAAATTTGAAAATGAACCATTTGCGTTTTTTTAATTAATTTCAGCTTAATATGAAATTTCTATTTATAAAAGGATTTAATTTGGCTAACCTATCCATCAAACAAAAGATTTTCAGTTTTAGTTAGCTTCATTATGCCGCAAGGAATTTTTTTCTATATTTTTGAAGATTTTTCTGAATTTATTTGCTATTTATTTGAATTTATTTGCTTTTATTTGAATTTCTGGAATTTCATTAATTCGAAAAATATTTTAATATCTAAAACCCTTTCCGGGTCGAATCCTTCTGTCGGCCCATTTTCGCGGCCCATTTCCTCTCCCATGCGGCCCACTCCCTTCTCCCTCTCTCAGCCCGCCTCGCCTCAGCCCAATCCGCGCCGCGCGAGCCGTCCGATGCGCGCCACGTGGATGATTGAAGGATCGAGTTGGCCTAGAAGGGGGTGAATAGGCAATTTCAATAAGTTCTAACTATTTTAAACAACTAACTGAATTTAGCAAAGAGCAACTTACTACAAGGATAATACAGAATTCAAACAACTAATGATAACAGCGAAAGCAATAAACGAAATGACACAGGAGAGACAAAGATTTATCCCGTGGTTCAGAGCCGCACTCTCAATCCATGTTGAAGCACTTCTTTCGAAGTTCTGCTTCTCCAAAGCTAGTCGCAGTAGCTCTGGCGATCACTCAGGTAACTCTTTCACTACTCGAGTGAGGTGAGTTCCAAACCTCTCACAAATACAGTTGCCTTCCACAAACACCTTTGGACAGGTCACACTGTTCACTTCCTCCAAGCTGTCTAGGATCACTAAGATCCAAGAGTAATAAACTTTGCACAAATCCTGTCTCTTGGTTTACTTTGCAATTCACACAACTAGACACTGACTTGGAGCTAACACACTTAGAGATATATGAGAATTTTTGTGTGAAGATGAAGCACAGACTCCTTTTTTAGAATGAGAGCTATTTTTCAATACCAAAGTGTAAGGAGTTCATCTATATCGTGGAAGATGGCTTAGGAAATACTTATATAGTCATTTGGAGTGAAAGTAGCCGTTACATTTGCTACAGTAGCCGTTGGACGTGTCAGATGTCAGAAACAACAGAAATATACACGTACAACGGACTAAGTATCAGTGTCTAGCGATACTGGATGTGTGTATGACGGACCAAATTTGAGAGTTCACGACGAATCAAAAATTTTGGTCCGTAGTATATGGGTTACTCATAGAGGATGGTCCAGCATACAACTGAGAGACAAACTGAGCGACCGACCAATTTGTTTAGTCCGTTATACATGGACTTTTTAAAAGATAGGACTGGTATAGAGACCTATGTACGTCGGACCGAATTTTTGGTTCGTCATACATGGACTTTTCAGAAGATTGGTCTGGCACAGAGACACATGTACGTCGGACCAAATTTCAAATTTTTGGTCCGTCATACATGGACTTTTCAGAAGATTGGTCTGGCACAGAGACACATGTACGTCGGACCAAATTTCAAATTTTTGGTCCGTCATACATGGACTTTTCAGAAGATTGGTGCCAAGGACCTTTTCAAGAGAGATAAATTTTTTATCCAAGCTTTTTATTTTAGCAATGAACTGAGATATTTTAAACACGAATGCTTGGTCCGTTTCCTGAGTAAAATTCTTTTGAAGATAGAGAAAACTCATTTTAGGTTTCGATTCAAAAGGACATCAAAGATTTAGTCCGGCCAAAAATTATAAACTGAAAGAGTGTCGGACCAAATATTTGGTCTGCTGTAGATGGGAAACCGAAGATATTTTGGTCTGTCATACATAGGCAAACCTTTGGCTATCGGATGATTTTCAAAAAGGTTTTAATCAAGGATATGTGAATAAGAAAACAAATATCTAATGATCAGATATTAAAAGGGAGTTTTGACGTAAAATAGTTTCAAGGTACGCAACGGACTGAAGAAAAGGATAGATAAACTTTGGTCCGTTGTATTAAGAGATATGATTTCATAAGGATAAAGTCTAAGTGTCTTATGCTCCGAGAGATCTAGTTTTGTCTTTGCCTAACAACTTATTTGCTTGTGCAAAGTCTCTCTTTTGGACAACCAAAAAGAAAACAGACCTAAGCTATTTGACTTGAAACATCTCCCAAGTCATAAACTATAAACTGAATACCTTAATCTTGTTAGCCCAACTTGTTCCATCATAGATTCCAGCTTATTTTCTTCAAAGCTTTGAGTATTACAAACTTAGTCATCAATACCAAAACAATAATAATACAGTAATAGAATTGAGGGGTGCCTAGATGCTATCAATGGTTGCGATGCAGCCACGTCGCCCCTCGCCGCCGCCGTCGAAACCCTAGCCGCCTCCGCGCCGTTTTCGGCGTCCGTGCCGCGCACGCCTCCCCAGGCTATTTAAGCCGCTGCTGTACCCAACCCGAGGTTCGCCTCCTCGCGCCGCACCCGCCGCCTCAAGCCTCAACGCCCGAGACGCTTCCGTCGCGGAGATATTGCTCGCCGAAGTTCCTCTGTCGTCCCGAGATCTTCTCCGTCGCCGTTTGCCATCGCTGGTGAGCCTCCGCCGTTGTTTTTAATCACTTATGACTCGCCGCGTCGTCCCCTTCATTTTGCCCCTAGCCCGGCGCCGCCTCATCGCGCTTTGCCCCATTGGCTGCATCTTCTTCCTTGGCTCCGGTGTGCCCGAGCCAGCGCCGCCGCCACCGCCCCTCGCCGTGAAGCCGTGCTGTCCGATCGCCACCAGCGCCTCCGGATCGCCACGCCGCCGTCACCGCGCGCCCCCGCCGTCCGACCGCCTCGACCCGATGGATGCGTGCGCGTGGACGGGCTCGATCGAGCCGCGTCGCCTCGCCTCCGCGCGCGTCGGCGCCACCTCGGTTCAGCGCCGCGCGCGTCGTCACCGCCAGATGTCGACCACGTGGTCGCCACGTCGACCCTAGCCGCCGCGTGGCCGCCACGTCGGTATCTCCTTCCTCGGTGGACGCAGTCTACCGAGCCACTGACGCGTGGACCCTACGTGTCAGTCGGTTTTTCTTTTCTTTTTCTGATTTTCCAGAAAAATCCAAAATTCCAGCCAATCAGATTGCGCCACGTGTCACCTCTCTGATTTTTCAGAATTTCTGATGTGGGAATCTTCTAGGAGCCCGTTCTCCTTCGTTCAAGCTCCGATTCCAGTGATTCAAATTTCTAAATTCATCTAAATTCAAGATCTATCTTCCAGTACCATTATTTTCAATTTTTGAATTTTATTTGAATTTGTTTTATTTATTTGCTCTCGTTTCGCGTGTAGACGACGCAGTCGAAGTTCAAGCAAATCAACAGTCGGAGGTAGAACCAATAAGAGGCAACGAAGGTAAGTCTTCCTTGAACATATTGATCCCAAATTTTATGAAAATGTTATGTTGTTTTTAAATTATGCATGCTTACTTTTATGCAAAGTACTTTAAATGTAGTCTTAAGGTTTAGTTAAATTCCAGTTTGTTATACCCTCATAGGTATTGATCATGTCGAACCTTTGACACCCTAGATGATATATACTGGCTATTTTATTTGGTGATATCCAGTAGATTAGCATGGAATGGTAGAATTGCTTAGTCCAACTTAAACGTTTCGGTATTATGCCATTATGGGAATCATTTCAAATGTTGTTTAAACTTATTTGTGAAATCGCGGCAATTGGTGTTGCTGCTGTGATTTAAGTAAAATAAAGTGGAAATGGTTTAGACCGGGGCGGATGGATGTTTGGCGGGTGCAGAAAGCACGAGACCTTGGTATGTGAATGTTCCGCCCTAGTCAATTAAGGACCGAAGCGTGTGTTACCATGGACTGAGCACTATCGTACAACCACAAGTCTATATGGGTACGACTTGGCTAAATAATTTGTGCATCTCATTATTAGCTTCGCCAGTTGGTGAGTGATGAGATCTTTGGCAAAGCGCAAGAGGGGCTTCATCTTGGCGCCTAGAACCCTAACAGCGGTGAAACCTTAGCGGACGAGGTTAATAGTGGGGTTGTACATTGTAAAGGCCTTGTCATGATCTCTCTGCCGACACACCAAAGAAAGTGTGTTAATTGCATGGCAACAAGAGTCGATCATGTCTTGTGGGTAAAGTGTACACACTCTGCAGAGTTAAAACTACTTAAGTAGCCGTGCCCACGGTCAAGGGCAGGCGAGGTACGCTTGCATATTGTAGATTTCATTGTTTTGTTTTAAAAGAAAATGATGGTTTGGGAATCCGAGAGCAGATGGAACTCTCGGGTTATGGTTTAGCGGATGGAGCCAGTCAGGTAGATGGAACCTACTTTAATTGTCAAATCAAATTCAATTACTATGCTATTACATTTTGTTCAAATGATGCTTTATGAAATTACTATTAGTATTTACAGTTAAACTTTGTTTTATGCTAAAAGAGCCATATTATGCCTTCAATTGTTTAGCCTTGCATATAGTTATCATGCATTATGTTTCCAAGACTTGCAGAGTACATTTTGTGCTCACCCTTGCAACATCCCCAACTTTCCACAGAAGAGTTCGCAGAAGCTGAAGGTGACTACGATTTCTACGCTTGTGGTTACGACGAAGGTGATCCGGAATGCTAGGAAGCGAATCCCAGTCGATTGCCTGTTAGGCAAATGGATGGGCTTACTTTGCTTTTGTTATTTCGTTTTCGCTGTTTTCTTATTGAACTTAAGCTATGATGCTGCTTCTTTGTAATAATTGGCCATAAGACTAATACTCTTTTGCTTAATTAATATTATGTGCTTCGTGATATAGATGTGTTGTCATCATTGTTTTCATTGTGTGTGCTAGCTTTTCCTGGACCAGCACAGGTTATACACAGAGGGTTCGGATTCGAAAATCCGATCTCGACAGATGACTTCGTCAAATTCCCGCCCACCTAAGATCCGCGCCTACCTCTTCTTTTAGAGTATGTTTAGATAAGCTATAGTTTTCCTTAAAAACTGTTTTAGGGTTTGCTAAAAAGCAGCCATAATTTTTTTTATAAGAGACCGTTTGATAAATAGTTAATTTTTCTCAGCAATAAACTGCAAAATTAGATCTAGCTCAACTTTCAACTAAAGCTTTTGCTAGTTATATATAGCTTCTAGCTTATGCAAAAAAAAATCACTTAAAAACTGAGCTATTTGGGGTTTACTGATTTTTCGAAAGCTAAAACTAGCTTAAATCCTTCAAACAGGATCTTAAATGAATGCCAGAACTTCTGGCTAAAATTGGGCCTACCTGACTAACCACTTCATCCCCGCATATACTGGGCATCTCTAGCCGCCACGTGCGTGGAAGAAGAAGTGATGGGCGACGCCTTGCAAAGACGCATGAAAAAGAAACGGCGCAGAGATCATGCGGCTAGGGGAAACCCTAGCCGCACGCACGTATGGGAAGAAAGGGCAAGGCCAGAGGCCTCTCGCGGAAGAAAAAAAAAAAAAAAAACGCGGGAAGAAAAAAAAAAAAAAGAAAAGAAAAAGAAGAAAGAAAAAAGAGAAAAAATAAAATAAAAAAAAAAAAATTGCAGAAAATTTTGAAAAATTGCCAGAAAATCAAGAAGATTTATTTGGCTCTGTTTTTAATTTTTCTTGCTCTTTTTCTCTGTTTTATGAATTTTCTTTATGAATTTGAATCTGTTGCTTTATTTAAGATATTGCAATGCATAGCAATTTATTTTTCTACACTTTATGCCTTTTGCAACCATTTTCATCGACACACGCAGAATCTAAACGTAATTTTGAAATCATGCGGATGTCCGCATTGTGAATCGTGAGTTTGAAGAACTGCCCCTTGCAGTCGAACTACCTCACTTGGGCATCGGACGTAAAGATTGTTCTTGGGGCAAGAAGTCTCGCTCAATGATTGGTCTAGGGTCCTCGCAGGACGCAAAACCTACCGCTGAGCAGAACGATCAAGCTCTACATTTTCTCAGGCACCACCTCTCGGCCACTCTAAAGAATGAATATATGGCTGAGGAGAGTGCACTTGAGCTTTGGACTGCACTTCAGAAGCGGTTCGAAAAGCTCAAGTACACCATCTTGCCCCAAGCACAGCAAGATTGGGTACGCTGAGGTTTGCGACTTGTATCAATGGTCGAGTACAATTACGCTTTGCATGAATTTGTACCAATCTCTCTATGTGGCAAGAAGATCACCGATGAAGAGAAGATTGAGAAAACTCTCTACCTTCCACCCTAATGCTATCCAGAGTGCACGCTATCGTCGGAGACGCATACAAGGAGTATAGCGAACCGATTGATGTAATGCAAGTTCTGGAATCGCAAGACGATGTTCTACGAAAGAACTATGTCTGACCACTGGGCGAGGCACGGCGCATCAAGTCAATGCCAATAGCTACAAGGTGAGAAAGCTCACTCATAGAAAGAAGGGCAAACAGGTGGAAAGAGAGACCCCGTGCCAAAGGAAAGTCCAAAGCCCTGTGAAGAGGGATGACAAAGAAAAGACGCACGCCAAGCCGTATGGACAGCAGAACAGACGTGCTTCAAGTGTGGCACTTGGGACATTGGTCGAAGATATGTCGAGAATCCAAGGAAGCGATCAACGATATCGGACTAAGAAGAAGGCAAAGGAAAACGCCTTGCAGAGCGCGACCGCCAACATCGGTGAAGATGATGTCATGGATGTAGACACCCCACTTGCCTCATCCTCACAGAATAGCCTAGACATCGATGCTGCAGCCATTATTATGGCAAATGAAGAGAAAACTTCTGCAGATGATATAGAAGCAGAAATTAATGCATATTTTACAGATTCTGTTTAATGCATTTCTTTTAGTTTATGGTTGTTAGTTTTTTTTCTTTGAATAAAGGATTGTAAGCTCTAGAAGAGCATACTTCTTTCATGAATAAATACGCAATTTATTCTTTATTCCAGTATTCTTCAATTTTGCAAGTAATATTTGGATTGTTTTTGCCTCAGTCTGATTAGAATTATATTTCTTTTATCTAGAAATCGTGTAGCGCCCAAATGGAAGAGATATGCATTGTTGATAGTGGCACAACAAATACCATCTTAATTACTACGATCGCAGGAAGCGACTCATATGTAATCGGCTCAGGAAGAGCCACTATTATATTGCCTATGGGTACAACTTTGGTAATTGAAGAAGCCCTTTTGTACCCTGAATCAACACGCACTCTCTTAAGCTTTAAAGACATCCGCGCCAATGGTTTTCACGTAGAAACCAATGAAGAAAATGGCAAAGAATACTTGTGCATTGTGAAGCACGCGGTATGTGGAAAAATGGTATTAGAAAAATGTCCCTCATATGAATCTGGGTTGTACTACACGAATATTCATGCACCCGAAGTGTATACTTCCTTGAAGACTGTTTTTAGAAGCTCTGAATTATTTTCTTTATGGCATGGTAGATTAGGTCATCCGGTCTTAGAATGATGAGAAATATAGTGAACAACTCACAAGGTCATGGCATTAACGTTAAAAATTTCCGAATCATGAAGATTTTGTGTGCCCTGCATGTGCCACCGGGAAATTAATAACTAGACCCTCCGTCATGAAAGTGCAAAGTGAAATCTCGCATTCTCGAACGCATCCAGGGGATATTTATGTCCGATTCAGCCCCTATCAGGGCCGTTTCGATACTTTATGGTGCTCATTGATGCTTCCTCGAAATGGTCGCATGTATGCTTGTTGTCAACAAGAAACCACGCTTTTGCAAAGCTGATCTCGCAGATCATAAGAATAAAGAACGCTTTCCCTGATCATCGCGTGAAGTCCATTAGAATGGACAATGCCGGAGAATTTACTTCAAAGGCATTTGATGATTATTGCACAAAGAACAGGATAGCGATTGAGCACTCCGTACCGCACGTTCATACGCAGAACGGACTAGCAGAAGCACTAATAAAGAGGATTAAGTTCATTGCCAGACCGCTTTTGCAGAGTTGTAACTTGCCCAACACTTGTTGGGGACACGCAGTCCTGCACGCAGCAGCTCTTATCAATTTGCACCATCGCCTACAACATCCATTCTCCTATGCAGCTTGTGCACGGGATCATCCCGAAGATCTCCCATCTTAGAAAATTTGGGTGTATGGTATATGTACCTATACCACCCCCTCAGCGGACTGCTATGGGCCCTCTCCGCAAGTCTGGGATATACGTTGGTTATGAGAGTGCATCCATAATCAGGTATTTGGAACCCATGACTGGAGATTTGCATACAGCCCGGTTCGCTGATTGCATCTTTGACGAGGATCGTTTCCCGTCATTAGGGGGAGGAAATCAACCTTTGATGAAAAATGCCGGAAATCATATGGCATTCCACCGATCCCCGCACATGACCCCGAACTAATGAAGCAAATCAAGAAGTCCGAAGATAATTGATTTGCGAATTTAGCAAATGAACCGCTGATCATTTTGTGATCCGAAGGGCGTGGTTAAGTCGCATGTACCCGCAAGGAATGCACCGAGAGGGTGGAAATACCAAAGAAAATAGAAGGTATCCTCAACCTGTTCAGAGGCCTCAAAGAAAAGAACAGCAATCGGCTCCTCAAACCCAAAGTACCCGAGACGTCTGAGAAAAGCTGGCGAGAGGACTTACCACAACCAATCACGAAAATGCCCCAAGGAAAGAAGGGGAGCCAGTTGAGACTGCACCGAAAGAAGCCAACAGAAAGGCAATTCGGACTTGAATCTTCCATCGCAGAAGCCACGAAATAATGTGTGCGCACACATAGCGATGAAAGCTAAAGGAACTTGCTCTGCGATAGGAAAAGCAAATGAAGAGCAAGTAGAAGTGCATGAAGCACCCCATGAAGAAATGGCCATAAACTTTGTAATAACAGAGAATCCTGAATAGAGCAACGACCAACGTTGATGCCTACTTCAAAGAAGATTGCCTCGATCATTGATCATGATCCCGAGCTCGCATCTCTCGCAGAGTGCAAGAAAAGGCTAGATTGGGAAGAATGGAAAAGGCAATCATCTGCAGAGTTAGTCTCTCCGAACAAGAGAGAGGTGTTTGTTCAGATGCCGCACACCTCCCCATATAAACCCCGTAGGTCACAAATGGGTCTTTGTTCGGAAGAGAAATGAAAACAACGGTTGTAAGGTACAAAGCAAGGCTTGTAGCTCAAGGTTTCACTCAACGTCCCGGAGTTGATTATGAAGAAACCTATTCTCCGGGCCATGGGAGGAATTACCTTTAGATATTTGATCTCAATGGCGATCAACTTGAAGTTGAGAATGAAGCTAATGGATGTTGTCACAAGATATTTAGTATGGAAACTTGGATTCGAGATATACATGAAAGTACGGAAGGAATTCCTATCCCAACCAAGATGGAGCAAATAGAAACACATGCAGTGTGAAATTGGAGAAATCACCGTATGGATCAAGCGATCAGAAGAATGTGGTACAATCGCTGAGTGACTTTCTCTGCAAGAAAGGCTACACAAATAAGATTGTCCATGTGTGTTTATACTGTGATCCCGAATGGATTCTCAGATAATCTCCGTCTATGTAGATGACTTGAACATCATTGGGACGGATGAAGAAATTGAAGAGGCATGCTCATACTTGAAGTCTGAGTTTGAAATGAAAGATTTGGGTAAAACCAAGTTTTGTTTAGGCTTGCAGCTTGAACATGTCCAAGGAGGAATCTTGGTACATCAATCAACCTACACACAGAAAGTGTTGGAAAGGTTTGGTTTTGAAAAGGCATATCCTGCGAAGACTCCAATGGTCGGAAGGTCACTCCAAGCAGACCTAGACCCATACAGACCTAGAGAAGAGGGGGAGGAAGTCCCGGAGCAGAATTCCCATATCCGAGTGCAATTGAGCGCTCATGTACCTTGCAAATAGCACTAGGCCGGACATTGCGTTCGCTGTGAATTTGCTAGCTCGGTACAGTGCAGAACCCACCAAAAGGCATTGGAAAGGGATCAAGGACATCTTCCGCTACCTCCAAGGAAGCAAAGACCTTGGTCTGTTCTTCAGAAGAAATAATGAATTGAATTTGGTTGGCTATGCCGATGCTGGGTATTTATCAGACCCGCATACTGGTAAGTCCCAAACTGGCTATGTTTTCCTATGTGGAGGAACAGCAATTTCTTGGAAGTCGTCTAAGCAGACTCTTGTCTCGACGTCGACAAACCACTGGAAATCATCGCTTTGTATGAAGCATCGCGTGAATGTGCATGGCTCGAAGAATGGTTCACCACATCCGTAAGTCATGTGGCTTGAACATTGAGCAAACTCCCACGATAATTTATGAAGATAATGCAGCAGAAAAGTTTGGAAAACACAATGGTCGACATACCGCGTGGGTAGGCTATAAGTTCAGCAGTCAGCACCTAGATTCAGCCAAGAAATCCATCACATGCCACGTTGCCACCCTTTTCGCAAGAAAGAAGGGAGACCAAAAGGGGTTACGCCCATGGCCCATCTCCATCGTCCAAACGCTAAGATAATCCCTTGTTTGACCGTCAGAGGGTTAGGACCATGTCTCCATATCCTTTGGTATAGGGATAAAAACGAAATGAAAATGGTAGGTAAATAATTGTTCTATTTCCGATTATATATTTTTTTTACTCATAACGGAAACGAAATCGAAAACCTCGAAAACGAATATTAAAATAGATAGTGACAGAATGAATGCGGAACGGAATAGAGTGGATACGGAAGCGAAAGCGAAAAATTTCATCCAGGTACGTTCCCAGTTGTAACACCCTAAAAATTTGCAAATTCTTTAATTGAGCATTTAATTCGGATTTTATAAAAAAATTCTGAATTTTCAGCATTTAATTAATGATTTTTTTTCTATTTTTAGATTAAAATAAATAATTTATTTCAGAAAAACAAAACCAAAATCTTACTGGAAATCATTTTTCTAAATTCAAAATGTTATAAAACATTTTTGAGAATTTTTGAACTCTGTTTGATATTTTTAATAAAGTATTATATATTTATGATATTATTTAAATTAGAAGACAGATTTTTCGGTTTTATTTATACGGAATTTTCGTTTCCGTCGGAACTAGCTCTCCCATTTATGTTTCCGTACCGACATTTTTCGTTTCCGTTTTTTTAAAAGACTTCCTTCTCTGTTTTCAACCCTACTTTGATCCCCTGGAGGCAATCATACATTTGCAATGCCATCTATCCATCCATCATATATGCGTATATAGATACAGTTAGAAAATAAAAGTGGCATAATATTAATTTAGTTCTATAGTTATACAATAAAAATATGGTGTTAAGTATTGCGTATACGACAGTCGAGATGTAAAGTGATATGGTATAGCCACAGATCACACGATAAACACGCGAAATACGCGATACAAGTGCGTGTACATAGCCTAATATAAGTCAACCATGTATACCTCTAGCATTGCCACCAACTTATACTAGAGTTTATACAAGATCTCTAATTATAAGTTAATTTTCTGTCACCTAGCTAAGTAATATAGGACTAAAGTCTCACATCATCAACTAAACACTACTTGAATTCTTCCATTAAATTAATTCCAGCATATACAAGTGCCGTTAATCATGAGGAATTGAAAGAGAAGAAGAATGTGATGATCATGATCATGAGGTAGCTGGCTAGCTAGATCATTGGCGCTGTGGTCCAACGCAGATCACTCTAAGGGAACTGATTAGTCTAGACATTTTTGACCATTCGAGCATGATCAACAAGCTATGATTAATTATCTAGCTTGTTAATTAACCCCTCTCTATTGGTTAGCCACCACTAGTTGTCAAAGGCTATGAATACATGGCATGGATGGTGAGACTGGAGACGGCATGCGTGCTTAGATGCCGAATCATGGCGACGGGAAGGAAATTCCTTCTTTCTGCGGAGGAATCGTACGTACGTACATGTTGGTATGTATGAGGCCAACTGGCAACATTTATATCCTAGCTGCTTGTTTTTGTGTGTAGCAAAAGATCACTAGTCCGTAGTGTAGAGGACTGAGGTAATTAGCTCAATTGGCCAAAGGTGCAGGTGAGCGTCTCGCCCACCCGGATTTGAGCTCTGCTCGTTCGGTGTGCTCGTGAGGGTTGGGTGCAGGAGCGATGTGTGTGGATTGGTGTGCATGTGTTTATAATTCAACTGTTATTCTTTTTTTAATAAATACTAGTGCTTTGACTAATTTTTTTAAAAAAAGAAGTCCATAGTGTTACATGGAAGTATGGAACGCATGTTTGACGAGTTTTGTTTTTCTTAAATCCCGTGCTAATTACGAGATACACATCCCAATGTATTAGTTGTTGCTCCACTTGATTAACCTCGGATTAGTTCAGCACTAGGCACCTAAACTAAAGCTACCTTAAGATGAACCATTTTGACACTAGAAGGCCCATGTATTCCAGAATTAGATTCCGCTGTACCCGTTGGAGCACAGCAATTTTTCTTTATATCATGATAATTAAACTATTGTATGCAAAAATCCTAAGTTCTTATGTACATTCCAAAGAGAGGCCTAAGCTCCTCTAAGGCTCCAAGAAGCGGCTTTAGCCACCCCCGCACACCCACCACGCACACCTGCACCCCCTACACACACCTCTCTATAATTATGTTTTTGTTTATAGTTTAAAACTAGTTTTTTTTTTAAGCAGCTTGAAAGTAGTCTATTTTTATACGTAGTAGAGATGGGTAAGTTTACTCTAACTTTAGTGTTATTAATTTAAATCAACTCTCAATAAGCCAAAAAATATCTCTCTGTTGTCTTTTGGCTTTTAGTTATATAGAAACTTATGGCTTTTAAAAAACCGAGATAAAAAACCACCCATTTATTTAGACTTTAGCTTTTAAACGAGAGAAAAAACACAAACTGTTATATAGTACTTATTACACTAATGTGTTCATTGAAAAACATAAAACTATTATATTACGGAAATATATTTTACATCTAATCTAATAATATCATTTTCATCTGCTCGATTAGTGGAATGTAAAGAAAGTTTGACTGCACGTTTCGTAAAACGTAGTACATTTCTGAACGGAGGGGTACTGTTAGACCAAACATACCATTAGGTTTTAATTTGCAAATTCTGGGAACACGACATTTGTAAATCCTTTCACTTTGATTTATCTGCTTTAAGTTGCCTCTTGTCACAGAACTATAGACGAGTTATATGACATCATGTATAAAAGATTAGCGATTACATACGGGAGCACGCACGCATACACACACATGACACCAAGATATCTTGCGGTCCTTTAGGCTGCATCCTCCATGATTACTATCGATTGTGAGATCCGAAAAGAGATTCGACAAGCCCCCCACTGTGGAGGACACCCTACTTTCTCCTTCGTTTTCGTTAGTCTCTTCTGTTGGTGGATGCATGACCTAGCCAACATCAGGAAAGCTCTACGTGACTGCGAAGTACCTGTCTGTCACAAACTTTCTTTTGAACTTACCTTCGTCGCACTCATCCATTGGTTGATCAAATAATTAACGGCCACAACTTTAGATATACGAGGCCTCCAGTCCTTTGGATGGGCTCGGAACAGCTGTGATCAAGTCCGAATTACATGGAGGGAAAAAAATCACATGGAATGCATCGAGGTTTTAAATCGTGATTTTCATGGCTTTATGGCAAACTCTCAAAAAAGCTGCCGCGATTATTGCTAGCTATCGTGGAAGCTATCGTTCATCGCGTTTTAAGTATATTTTTTTTAACAATATTAAAAATATAAGCCATATCCAAACAAATCATAAAAACATGGTATACTTTAGAAGTACTAATATTTTTATAATCAGAATATGAGTCAAGTTCGGAATCAACAAACATACTTGTCCAAAAAAACCATAAATGATAATTATATCAAAATGTTCTTAACAACAAGTATTTATTCACTAGGCAATATGAATGTTGGATTATTGAAAAATGACGAGATAATATCCTTTACTAGTTTTTTCGTAGTTCAGGCTTATAAGATATGCATTTAGACATTTTAATAATGTTTGATTTCAAAAAAGGTCCAATATTTTGGTCTATAGATAACTATATAGGATAGTGAAGCTATCACTAGCTACAAGCTATATCAAATAGCAGAGCTATTGCTAGCTATAGTGTTTGTAGCTAATATAGGAGAACATTAGCCCATAGCTTCGAATTTGAAATAAAAAAAACTATAGTACAACTATAGCTAATTATTTAGAACATTAGAATGTTTCTAAGTACCACTATTCTAGTTCTTCTAAATGAAGCAGAGGAGACGGATTCACGGACGGAGGGGTTTGATGGATGGTTTTTGGTTAAGGCCAAATGCATGGTCAAGTCTCACATAACCTAATGTAAAATGCAAATTAAGAGAGCTAGATCCAAAACATGTTGTCATACGATCAACGCCAACAGGTAAAGTTAACATGGAGAATTCAACTTTCAATTCGATCAGGACTACTACACTCGTAGACATATTTGTTCCTAACCGCCAATAGATGTAAAATTCTAGGTATGAAGTACATTGTGGAGGACACCCTCCTTTCTACTTCGTTTTCGTTAAATCTCTTTTGTTGGTGGATGCATGACTTAGCCAACATTAGGAAAGCTTTAGGTATGACTTACTTGTCATATGTGAACCTTCTTTTGAATTTATCTCTGTGGCACATTTCCATTGGTTGATCAAACAATTAACACCCGCAATTTTAGATATATGAGGTCTTGCTTGCATGAGTTCGGCCCATAGTTTAAAATCCGGGTGAAATTTCGGATTTCAATTGGGGACAAGATTCAAAATAATGGCCGGATAAACTAATTGAATAATTTTTGAAATTTCCCCTAAATCTCGGGTGTTTTGACCAGATTTGGGTCGATAACCCTTAAGAATGTCATCTTCCATGAAAATTTGTTGAAAAACCGAATTTTTGGAACGTTTTATAAAAATAGCAGAAACACTGTTAGATTTTTATAAAATTGTACAAGATTGATCATGCTCTAAAAAATTTATGGTATCATATTTATCAGTCTAGGATTATACATAAAAATTCAAAAAAATTGAACTTCATTTGTTATATTTAAAAATTCAAAAACAAAATGAACATAATTGAGACAATAGTCGAGTCAGAATTTTATAAATTCGCTCGAGAATGAACATAAGCCAAAATTTTTAATACAGCTTAAGAATTTCCTTAGAACCTTTCTCTAAAAGTTTCAAAAAAATTAAACTTGTTTTGGTTGCTCAATCAAATCTACGGAAGCAATACATGTAGCACCGTAAGGCTTTTATCAGGATAGTAGCACTGTCATAATTTTTGAAAATTCCTCAAGCTTGATCATCATCTTAAAATTTTATAGGAATATTATTGATGCATCATAAACATCCACAAAAAAATTTCAAAAATTTCTAACGTGGTTTGAACTATTTTTCATTCGGTTGAAATTTGTCGGTCAACCTTGAGTAGCACTATTCGAATTTTTGAACATTCCTTAAGCTTGATTATCATCAATACATTTTATGAAATTATTAGTGATATGTCAGGACCATCCATAGAAATTTTAAAAAATTTCTAACGTGGTTTGCACCATTTTTCATACAGTTGAAATATTCCGATCAGTCTTTTATCAGGACAGTAAAACTATCAGAATTTTTAAAAATTCCTTAGCCTTGATTATCATCTGAAAGTTTTATGGGAACATTAGTGATGCGTCAGGACCATCCAAAGATTTTTTTAACATCGTTTCGACTATTTTTACTCGGTTGAATTTTATCGAGATTTTGACAATTTCATTAGAAATTTCGGAAAATTTGTTAAAAAAATTCCGAATTTCAAATTTATTTTTTGATTTTTGATCAGATTTTATCCGAAATTCTGAGATTTCGCCCACATTCAAAATGTAAACCGGAAAAGAAATTTCAAAACCTGGTTCGCCATAGGTACGATCGAGTCCAAATCCCACTGTTCTGGTTCTTCTAAACGCAGTGGAGAGGTGCCGGCTTGAATTGATACGTGGTTTTTCGGTTAAGGCGAAATGCATGGACAAGTCTCACGTAACCTCGTATAATATACAGAGAGAGCTAGTAGATTAAAAAAATGTTGTCATACGACCTACATCGATTGATAAAACTAACTAGATGCATACGCGCGAGGGTGAGTTTCCAGGTAATAAGTAAAATTAATTTTTAAAAATCACACAAGTTATATCATACTTTGACATTTTTATGGTAGCTTAGGCATGCTCTTAAAGCCCTCCTCAAAAAATTTCAAAAATTTCCAACATGCTTTAACAGCTCAATGAAATCAGCGAAGTTGCTTTAAATGCATTAGCACTATTATCAAATTTTTTAAAAATTGAACAAGTTTTATGATAATTTGAAATTTTTATGGTAGTTTAGGCATGCTATCAGGACCCTTCTCAAAAAGCTTGAAAAATCAATTTCATTTGATGGCTCTGGAAAACCAAAAACAGTGAAATTTAAACGCATTTAGAATTTCTAAAAATCGCACAAGCTTAATCATGGTCCAATTTTTTTATTTTAGCTTATGCATGCTCTCAGGACCCTTATAAAAATGTTTAAAATTTTTCCAACATGATTTATTATCTCAATTAAATCAGTGGATTTGCTCTGTATGCATTAGTAGCATTGTCGGAATTTTTAAAAATTGTACAAGTTTGATCACCATCCGAATTTTTTATGGTAGCTTAGGCATACTCTGGGACCCTTATCAAAAAGTTCTAAAAATTTCTAGCTCAATTAAATCGGAAAAATTTACCTTAATCGGTGAAAGGATCTAAACGTAATTACTTATTTTTTAAGGGGCTTTCATTGAGGAAAGACACGTAGGGTGCTCCCTAGCCGGTAGCTATACGGAGCATAATATGAGAAAAACTCAACTTTTAACGGAGGACTAGTGGTCTAGTGCTCACTTTTAAATGCATTTGTTACTTTATTCCGTATGTTTACATCCACGAAAAAACCCGCACATTGCATGTCATTATAAACACTAAGTCTGTATATAAAGCTCAAATGCACCACCTAAATGTAACACATTGTTCTATTGATAGTACTAGTACATACTAAACACAAATGCACGTCGTGCTAATAGTGTACATTTCACAAAACTACGTATTCTTGTAAAAACTATTAAAAAACAACAGGTTCTAACTTTATTTCATAAAACTATGGATTTTACAAGAACTTGTATAATAAAACTGCTAATTTTGGAATTGATTATTTCTTGTAATGTGTCTGACAGTGTGGATCCACATTGCAGCCTACGCGTGAGTGAAACGAAAAATAGTACGTGTGAGATTGTCATATGGGCTCACATTGTCAAACCCGTTATAAGAAACAGTCAATTATAAAATTGTAGTTTTGTTTAGGGTTGAAAAATGGAAACGGAATTTTCGACCATTCCGGAGAAAAAGAAAACGGAAGTTTTTTCGAAAATAGAAATAGAAAATGTCGGTACAGAAACGGAAATAAAAAATATCGGTACAAAAACGAAAATGAAATTTTTTTACTGGAAACGGGAGAGCCAGTTCCGACGAAAACAAAAACCGAACGAAAAATCCGTATAAATAAAACTGAAAATTTCGACCCACTACTCAAGTTCACCTGGCCAACCTGATAGGCGATAGCGTCAACCGACCAAGGGCCAACCCTAAACTCAAGTACTCAACACACACACACACACACGAAACACCCGACCCGAGTGCCCAAGCTCCCCCACCGCCCCCCCACCTACGGCCTCCCTCCACCGCGCCTCTAGGGATGGCAACGGGTCGAGTCGAGTATGGGTTTTACAAAACCCGACTTGACAGAAAACCCGAATTGGAAAATCCGACCTGAACCCGAATACCCTATCGGGTAAAAAACTATACCTGAACCTGGCGAGTTCCCGAAATCCAGCGGGTACCCGACGTATTTGTGCAGTATTGCAGTTATAGGGGTGGCAATAGGTCGGGTCAGATGTGGGTTTTGCAAAACCCAACCCGACAAGAAAGCTGAACCAAAAAACCCGAGCCGAACTCGATGGGTAAGTGCGGTATTTCGGATACCCGATGGGTACCCGTGGGTGATTTTATAAACCCGACTCCAAATCGAACCCATCTCGGGTATCCGATCCGATCGAATGCAGAACCCGCGTGTACCCGAACCCACATGTCTGATTGCCATCCCTACGCGCCTCCCCCACGACGTCTCCCCCCACCGCGCCACCCCCGTCATCCTCCCCTCCCCCACCGGACGCGGGGCCAAGCCTGGTGCTGACGGGCGAGGCGGACCCCAAGCCCCGTCTCCGATGGACGACCGACCTCCACGAGCACTTCATCGATGCCATAGCCTAGCTCGGCGGGCCCGAGAATGAGATGCTCTGCACCCCTCACTCTCTCACATTTTCTCCAATCTTGATGCTTGATGCTCTCTAGTTCGCCTAGCATGGCCATTGGAGGGCATTGTGTGGTTGGTTGGTGGGTTGTGTGGTGTGCGGTCGTGCGCTTTGCTTCTTGCGAGGACGGGTTCGAGCGGCATGTGAGGCTCTTGCTCATTTCGGAGCATGGATTTGAGCGGGGATTGGGATGCTTTTGCTGAAATTTTAGGGAAGTTTGGATCTTTTGCCTACCATGTTTGGGTCCATGTCACCTACAACAAAATCTCTGTGAAACGTGTGTTGTCGGAGGAGAGGTGTTTTGAAAGCAAAGCTAATAGCAAGGTTCTCGAAAGATTAACACACAATACTTCCGATCTTATCAAATATATGGTAACACTGATGGTGGAATACTAGGTCAGGTGACTACACTAGCGATGCCACATTACACGCTCATGAGATAATTTTGCAGATTAACTAAACTTTCACTTCATGACAATTAACCATTTTTGTATTGGGAGCTATCATTGTCAGCCAAGTCTACTCTGCAATCGTTGTGCACTTATGGGACAACTAAATCTTGTGCATATTTGAGGATTTAATTATTGATACCCGAACTACGACAACGACACAAACACACAAGGATAATTTTTTATGTTCTTAATGTTTGTGTATTAGGAAAGGAAATGAGATAAACAGTTAGCCTATGAGGCTATGACTAACGCCAGTACCCCAGAGACAGCAAAACTAAATGAACCTCAGTTGATTGCTGATTCGCAAGTTTACATCTCTCATGTTACATAATACATGGTTCATGTTCCTTGTACAGAAGATTAAGCAATCTGCCCTCTGTTATAACTGTTTTGAAACAAATGCAGAGCACCTATTGTGAGCATTCAGTGCCGGTGGATAAGTTGTTGACCTATTTCGCAGCCGTCTAGATTCTGAGGTTGTGCAAGCTTTAATTTATACTAAAGATTGAACCGCAACATCAAAAGATAACTTTTTAGTTTTGCTTCAATAGTTTGTTCAACCTGTGACAAAATATTTAAGCCTAATTAGTTTTTACTAATCATTCAAGTGATATCATTTCATCTATCATGACTGAGTTGGATACGGATAATAGCCTTGAGAGATATTTTGCAAGCTCGATGGAAAACGGTTTGTCTTTTCTTATCTAAATTTGAAACCATGTTGTGCAAATCAAGTAAAATTTCAGTTTAGTGTACTTTTATTTGTCTTCTCAAGAACATTACTATTGTTTCATGCTTGACTTTGTAGTTGGAGGACCAAGAGGATTTCGATGATAATGATAATATGATGGAGTGACTGATCTATTTCTGAGTATGTTTTTTCACTTCAGTACTGTTGGTGTTAGCCAATAAATCGAATAGACTGTTAGCCAAAATTCCAAGATTTTATCAAAATTTCAGTTTTCGACCACTCTACGATGGAATTCAAAACAAAATTTTAAACCGGAGGGCAAGAAAAACAGCCGCTGCTCCTGCGTACTCTCCCTTGTGGCTTTTTTTCTCTCCTTTTGGTCAGTCCTTTACTCCGCCACTCCATGCCAAATTCACAATCCCAATTCCCAAGCGACACTTGCTTGCAGCTGTTCCTCCTCTGCCCTTTTTCTCCAAGTCTGCATGTACAGCTACTGTGCTGGCGAGTGGCGACATCAGCCACAGTTCGACACACAGAAGCTAAACCAGCAGAGCAGCCAGCTACAGTGGCAGAGTAGCAGGCTAGGCTGGCCAGCAGCTACCGCCGCACTACAAACATGGAGATCTCCGGTGCATGCGTTGCGTTGCTGTCACCAACGGCTGTGCCCGCGGAAGTGGGGCCGGGTGTCAGTGGCACACCGCGTACGTGTGGGGCATGCGAGCACTGGTGCAGCGGTGCTAGGATCACAGCGCATTGAAGTCCTGAAGAGATGGAGGCCACCAACGAGTACCACCGCTGCTGGTCAAGCCTCCTGGTCCTATGCTATGCATGAGCTACTCCGCGAATCCAACGCTTTTCCCGCCCCCTCCGCATTTTTTATTTTACAAATTTAGTCCTCGTATAAACTAATTGTAAAAATAGATATTTTCTAGATTGTGGAAGTATAGACAAACCACACATAATCACGTAAGCTTGGCAGTAGAGCTACAGTACAGCAAGATCTGCCTAGCACCCTTGCACGGTAGGTATTTGGTAAGTGATTTAATTAAGTAAAGTCATTAATTAAGTGGCTAATTGAGGGACTAATTAATTAATGCAATTAATTACTTAGTGAATTTGATTGGCACATTACTACCGAGGAAGGGGAGCTCGGTAGAAATCTTGTCGTGGCACAAGAGCATAACAGGTGAGCCTTCCGCGATCGAGGAGGATGATATTTTAATAATTTTATTTAGAAGGGGTTAGATTAAAAAAAAATGTGTTCAGGAAAAGCGGCGTTGGACTCCCTCCTCCACTGCCGTTAATTGTTATCGCATTTGTGTTTCATTGCTGATAATACATGGGGAGTAATTTCCTGTACAAATTTGAGCTGGAGAATTTGCTTGCGCGTTTGTGGGTTGTAGTGTACTGATGCAAAGTGTTCCAGACTAGGAAACCATGCTGAACTTTCTGTCCGGTTTCTGAAAGTAACATTGGCTACTACTACTACTGAAGAAAAATAATTTCACCTGACTACCTGAGAGTAACATTGACGAGGACAAGCATATGGAGTATTAACCATAAGATTTGGGCACCATAGTCAACACATATTTTTCGTCCTCCAGCTTTCCAGAAGGATACGATCTTTAAAATCTAATAAATATTAAAAAAAAAGGATTGCAGGGTTGTAAAATATGAAAATATGACAAGCACAACTGAAAAATAGAGAGAAAAGACCAGACTCTCTCTTCAGGCATGCACAGCTGTAGAGAGCCCGAGTTAAAGAGTTAAGACCACCCTGCACCCCCCTCATCTCACTGCACACACTCTCCCTCTGCGCCCGCGTGTACGTTGCTTGGGACTACTACGGTACTACCTGCTGATCTCCACTGTTTCCTGAATAAAACAAGGAAAGAAGCGAAGCAGGAGGAGCCGAGGAGGCAAGAAGACGTGAAATGTAAGCAAGGAACACGCTGAGCTGAGCAGCAGAGAAGCTGTCGTGAAGGAGCGAGCGCGCGCGCTCGAGAGAGAGAGAGAGAGAGAGCATTTTGTATTCACTATGAAGTTCATGAAGCTTGGCTCCAAGCCGGACGCCTTCCAGACCGACGGCGGCGACTCCAGGTGAGTGAGGCCACTCCTCTCTTGGCCATGGCAACCCATCTTAATTTACTTCTTTACCGGTGTGATCAAATGGGAGGTTCTTGCCTTGTTTTCACTTCTCTTGTGTCGGTGTGAACAATACAATGTCAGTTGTGTTGATGCAATGGCAACCTTTTCCTAGTGCTCTTGACCAGATGTGTTCTTAGTTGTTTCCTTGGTCTCTGTTCTTATTTGCAGTTTTTTGTTTTCGTGAAGCAAAACAACCATGCATTGTAACGATGTTATCTGGTAAAAGAGCATGTTTTGGAAGTATAAATCCTTTTTTTGAGTGTGTGAGTTCTTTGTGTGTTCTTGATTTGTTTCCCAGAAAGAATAGCTTTTTTTGGGGGTTTATAGGAGCAGTTTTACTGTGATTTTGAGATGTGGGGCTACCACTGCTCGAGTGCTCGTGAGCTACGTGGGTTTCTCTGCACGGCATCTGACCAAGGCGCCTTCCCTTTAGCTTTGGAAAAGCTGGTGCTTCCCTTTTGGTTGTACAAGCAAAACATGGTTTGTTGTAGTAGTGGTTGTGATAAGGATCACAAGATTTTTTTATTACTTTTTACTTGTAATTCTGGGGGACTGATTAAAATGTTGCTCGCTTTCTGTTCTTCCCCTTTGCCCGTAAACCCACCCACCTGGCCACGCCCACTGGATCGTGGACTTGATATTTCATTCTTTAGTTGCAGATACTGACAGCATTAACAAAAAGAACATGTCTTGAATATTTTAATTTAGGATTGGATTACATCTCTATGTCTTGACCTGAATAAGAATATTTGGGCAACAAATGATGCTCTTGATGCTTCGTTAACAGAAGTACTCCGAAGGTCTTACGGTTATGTAATGTTAACTAGGTGATGCTATTCCTATATGTTAGTCAACAACTACTTGCATGGATGTTCAGATAAATGCCTGCAAATTCTGTCATACAAGTATAACCATCATGTTCATGGATTGCTAACCAAGACCAACTGATCAGTATATACTACTCATTTTTGGCCTACCGGACATGTTAAAAGTTTCTTACTTGCCGGTGCAATTTTCAACGTTTTCTTCGTGGTGCTACTTTCTCTTGTTCCAAATCTTCTTCAACAGTTATATATAACTCTGAACAAATCAACCTCATGCAGATATGTGTTGTCCGACCTACCTTCAGACATCGTCATCCATGTCGAAGAGGCAAGGTTCTATCTGCATAAGGTAATTTCTTAGCATTTTACTCATTTATGAACCAAACTAGATTATACTGCGGTGCCCTAAGGCTCATCTTGAACTTAAGTTAAAACAATGCATCCGCCAATGTACAGCTATGTGCACACCAGAAGATGCTGCTATAGTAACTACTCTTGTCAGGTGCCACTTGTAATTTGGATCTATGTTGCTTTCAGAATCTTTCCCACAGTTTCTTTAGATCAGATTTCCATTTCCATTAAGTTTTCTGTATGGTTGGTGACAACAGTGCACGTACCTAGCAAATTGCAATTAAAGAAGTCCATTTGTTGAATCTGTTCAACAGATAGAATGCTACAGCGAATCTACAAATGACCACTGTTCAATCATAGCTACTTTTCTTGTAAAAACATTGGTTACTCTATAATTTTTTTTATCACTTTACAATCTATTTTCAGTTCCCCCTTCTTTCCAAGAGTAGCTTGTTGCAAAGGCTGCTTATTGAGGCTAGTCAGAACGGCACTGATGAAGTTTACATACATGACATCCCTGGTGGAGTGAAAACTTTTGAAATATGTGCTAAGTTCTGCTATGGCATGGTTGTGACCCTCAATGCATACAATGTTGTCGCGGCGAGATGTGCAGCGGAGTACCTTGGGATGACTGAGGATGTCGAAAAAGCAATCTGATATTTAAGATCGAAGTCTTCCTGAATTCTGGCATCTTTAGGAGCTGGAAAGACTCGATCATAGCGCTACAGACCACTGATGCATTGTTACCATGGTCTGAGGAGCTAAAGTTGGTTGGAAGATGCATAGATTCTATTGCTTCCAAAGCTACGGCTAACCCGTGCAATGTGATGTGGTCATACACCTATAACCGGAAATCTGCATCTTCTGATGAGATAGTGGAAACTCTGAAAAGCACGCAGGCGGTTCCCAAAGACTGGTGGGTTGAAGATCTGTGTGAATTGGATGTAGACCTCTACAAGCATGTCATGGTTGCGGTTAAGTCCAGAGGAAGGATCCCTTCTGACGTTGTCGGAGAAGCTCTCAAGGCTTATGCTGCTAGATGGATTCCTGATAGCTGCGACACGCTGGTCGAAGACGTCTACTCCACAATGTACAAGTATCTGCTCGAAACCATCGTTTGGCTCCTGCCGTCAGACAAGGGATCCTCATGTTGTTCATGTCGCTTCTTCTTGAAGCTGCTGAAAGTTACTGTCCTGATTGGAGCCGGAGAGCTACTGAAGGAAGAGCTTATGGACAGAATTGCCTTGCAGCTGCACAAGGCGTCAGTTAACGATCTTCTGATTCCGTCGAAGCCGCCGGCTCAGACCACTTGCGATGTTCAGCTAGTCCAGACACTAGTCGGTAGATACATGTGTCGTGCTGGAGTTACCGAGGATGGAATTTTTCTCGACGACCTTGACAAGGACATGTTTGAGACAAACTTGGAGAATGAGTCTCTGCTAACACTGTGCAAGCTTGTTGATGAGTACTTAGCTGAGGTTGCCTCTGATCCAAACCTGTCAGTTTCGAGCTTTGTGGGATTGGCAACATCCATGCCTGAAGCAGCTAGGCCAACACATGATGGTCTTTACACCGCCATCGATATCTTTCTCAAGGTATGCTTGACAAGAAGCACTATATGCAACCATCTTGCTTCATTATTTTGCTCACTTGCTTAATCCATCTGGTTAACAGCATACAATTGTTGCCTGTTGTCAGTTGCATCCCAACCTACCCAAGGTAGAGAGGAGGAAGATATCCTGCCTGATGGACGTGAAGAAGCTCTCCAAGGAAGCATGCATACACGCGGCGCAGAACGACCGCCTCCCGCTCCGCGTCGTCGTGCAGGTGCTCTTCTTCGAGCAGCTGCGCGCGACGGGGAGCAACCCGCTGGCATCGGCCAACGGCAACACACGTTCCATCACTCACCTGGAAGACGACTGGAAGGACCGCGCGCTGACAGAGCCCCCAACCCCAGCATCACTGAAGAAGCAGCTCGGAAGCCTGAAGCTCATCGAGGAGCACCGCCACGACGACGACGGCCGGCGGCTGGCGAGGAGCAGTAGGCTGTCGCTGTCGTCGCGGTCTTGGAGGATCTTCGACAAGCTGTGGGTCGGAAAGCTGACGGGGGAGGTCGTCAGCAAGAGCTCTGACACGTCCGGGAGCTCGCAGAGCCCACGGTCGGCCAAGCCGCCGGAGTCCAAATCGTCCAGCTCGTTGTCGAGGAGCCGGCGCTACTCGGTGTCGTAGGCCGGCGTAGCTGGAGGAGGCTGTACAGAGGAAGGAGCCTACTGGTCCATGGACAATGCAGTGATGAAACTGCTGCTAACTTTCAGAGTTGGTGTCTTTGTGCGTCTCGTTGTGGTTGTCTCTTTTCTGAAGAACTAGTAATGTGTATCCGTCCCGACGTGCGGCCTGATGCTAGAAATCTTTCGTCGCATCAACTGCCCTGATTTTGAGGCAATCCCCTGGATTCTGTTGCAACTATGCTTAACTCAGTGATCTGGGAAAATCCTTTTTGGTTCTGTTTGGTGGCAATCGATCATCAGGCTAGTGATCATATGATCAGAACAAAATTCCCTGATAGTTCTCTTACGCGTAGATTGTATGCGTTCCTAGCTGCACACCAGTTTGAGGAATCTAGATCTTTTATTTGAGAGGAACATGAAAATCTGGAGAGAGAAACTGAGAAAGGGAAAATCTGAAATTGGCAACAATGCATCATCGATGGGTTAAGCAACCATGGGCCGTACGCCGTGCCACTTGTGCGCTTGATCAGGCCGTAGGCCGTGGGAAAGAAACGGTAGGCCGAAGAATATGACAATACGAGAGTACGAGACTCCTGCTCCGTCATTTTTTATTACAACTAGTATAGAACCTTGTCTTCCGGTTTTCTTTTCCCAGCACGTAATATATGGTTTTTTTCCTTTTCTAGAACTTTTGTTTCCTTTTCTTTAATTCAGGATATTTGTTTCCTTTTCCTTGAGATGATGCTGGAGGTGGGGGAGATCTGTTGTGGACCATAGGGATGAGTTAGACACATTAAACAATGGCCATCGGATGTGGGTGAGTAAAGCTGAGGAAAGATCTGAGAGGTTAATTTTGATGGAGGCAAGTTTCTGGGGATGTTTCGCTGGGTGCATGAAGGTTGGACTATCTCTAGTGGGGTGCATTATTTAGGGTGGACGTAGTAAAGAATGCTTAGGTGCATTATAAAGTGGTATAGATTTACAAGGAAGATAAACGAACATGAGTACGCATAGCATACACACCACATGCATTTACACAAACACCCCCTAAAAAGACGGAGACATGTAATAAATCCGTAACCTCACAAAAAAATTATCAAAGCGCACTCAATTATGCATAATAGATAGATATCAAGATTTAAACTATAGTAAACGAAGTTGTACATCCACAACCTTATCACCTCACCCAAAGATGGTTTCCGTGCTTCACCATCTCAGAATCTCACCCTCCGAATCCTTTCAACCACAAAGATTTTTTTGTCGAGAGGTGTTTCTTTCTATGCATCATTTTTGAAAATTGTATAAATATTAAAATATAAATAGAGAATAGATGGTTATTACTGTTATGAGATAAGATTTCCGTAACCGAATCGGTTACCATCTATCTATTATTTGTGGGCGAATCCGAACTCATCTCTTATACTTCCTCTATATATTGGGCTTCCCCCATGTAAAAGATCAATCCAATAATAAAGCAAGAGAACTCCACCCTATATTTTGTGTGCTTCTGTTCTTGTTCTTGTGATCTCGTTGGCGTGATGTTGATTGATCGTGGGTGAACGACTATGTTTTACAACACGTTATCAGCACGACACTCTACCAAGGCTATCGATCGTGATAGTCTGCCTGCGACAATCGACACTGCGCCGATTTTCATCCTGCATCACGCGATCAACCTACATCAAGCCCTACGTAAGTTCAATCTACGCCAGTTGATCGCATTTGAACAGAAAAGTATATCCTGTAGATCGTTTCAATCTGTTCATATCTAAAATTGCGAATTTAGATCTACTGTTCATCAATAGGTTTTGAAAAAAGGATTATAGGTGCGTGTGCCCCTGCAGCAGGCAACGCTGAGCGTGCAAAACAAGCGAGAAGATTGATCCCGCGCGTCCAGCAGGCGACGAAGTCGGTGGTGGTTTTTGTGCCTCGGCGGTCGCGCCTGTGCTGTGCCCGTCAGCCGCACCACAGCAGCCGTGCTCCGCATTTCTCGCCCACGCCATCTTGGTGACCACGTTTGGGTCCGCCTCGGCGACCGCGCATGTGCCCGAAGCAACACACGGCAGCGGCCCGATGCTACGCGGCGGCGCCCGACGCCCGCGCGATGCGGCCGAAGTGCTCGGCAGTGGCCTCACCGGCCTCCATGCACGCCTGATGCGCCCAAAAATCACTGTTATGTAGCGTCGGCCACGCGCCCGTAGCGTCTCCGCCGACCACACGCCCGTGCCATTGTGGCATACTGGCCGGCCGTCGTGCGCGGTGCGCCCTGCCGAGGCCCGTTCCCCGACACCGGCTTGGAGAACCGGGTGGAGTGCCTCGCAGACTTGGCGCCGGTGTCATTAATTTGTGTCGCATGAGTTAATTACGGAGATAGAAGCGTAGTGCACTAGTGCGTGTAACGATGGACAGGCATGCAACTAGTGCGGTTGCGTGGGAGCATGGAGGTGTGCATGCGGCTTCTAGTGATGGATATACATGCTGCCAGCCTGCCGCAACAGAAGTCGCCAATGCGCCGTGCCACGCATGTGCCGGCTAGGCCTCCAATGCCACACGCCCGCCGGTCGTGACTCGCTGCGTTGGCCGAAGCTGCCTCCCGACCGTGCTCACGCTCTGCGTCTGTGTCGGCCTGCAGCCGCGCATTGAGCCTCCGTCGGGCCTATTGCAGCGCCTCCGAATGCGCCTGCCTGCCAGCAGCCGCACCGTGCGCCCGAAGACGCACAGACCCACCGTCCGACCGCTGCAATCGCCGTGCGCCCGAAGCCGCGCCATGCGCCAGCCACGCCTGGTGGCTAGGGTTGAGAACCCTAGCTGCCCTAATTTGTTGGGCCGGTGTGGGCCTTGATGGTCGTACGGCCCGTCAGTTTTTCCGCAAAAGAAGTAATCATTAAATCTCATAAATCCTAGAAATTTATTTTTCTAGGTATATGTACTTCCGTAGAATTTTGTAAATTTGATATTTAGCACATTTTGGAAGTTCCATGCTTTGAGTTTATTTTCTAGCTTTATGACATGTTTTATATGTGCTATAATTATTTTTTCTGTTATTTAAGTAATTCTGAAAATTTCTCAGAAATTAACAGAAAATGCTAGAAAATTATGGAAAATTATGTATGGCCAATTAATGTGTGTCATGATTTTGTATTAATATTCTTAGCATTATTCCATGATTAATTCATGTTGGAAGTTATTTTTTCTGTTAATCGATAATTCTGAAATTGCTTAATGTTTAGCAGAAAAGCCATGAAAATTGCTAGGAAAATTCTGGGAGATTCTAGATAATTATCTACTGAATAGATATAGACCAAGCTTTACTGATTAAAGAGTGAGCATGCAATATAATGATTTTACCAGTAGTAAAAGTTATTTTGCATAAATAAAAATAGGATATGATGGACATTGCAAAGAGGGAACTTATCAAGCTTGCCCTGAATGGCAACAATTACCTTACCCGGGCAATGAATACTAAGATTAATTTGATAGCTCAATCTTTAGAGCTTCTGTTTTCCCAGCCTGATGCTGGTACCTCTGCTCTTCCCGAAACCGCCAGATGTACGGCTCTGCACCTCCTGAGGCACCATCTCCATACGGACCTGAAGACCGAATAGTTTATGGAAGATGACTAGCTGGTATTTTAGATTCCCTGAAGGAAAAATATATATCCAATAAAGATCCGTTATGTTGTCAGAAGTACAACGCGAATGGATCCTCCCGCGCTTTTAGGTTTTTTAAAGGTTGTGGCAACATATAATTTTTGTCATACACAAGCTTGTCATGGATCTAACATTATGTAACCAGACAGTTACTAATGCTAAAAAGATCGACAAGATATTGTGAGAATTCCACCCCAATATGAAGATACCGCCGTAACAGTATCGTCGCCAAGTACCAGAAAGTACTCTGAGCTTATATGCATTTTGCTAGAAGCAGAAAAACATGATAAACTCCTGATGAAGAATCATCACGAACTTCCTAATGGGAGTCTTACAATGCCTGAAGCACATGCAAATGCTCAACAGGCTAGCAATAGCCATGGGCGCAGAAAGGGCAAATGGAATAAAAGGGATAACTGGAAGAATGATAAATCAAATAGAGGAAGAGGCAATTCATAGTGGAAAAGTAAAGATAAAGGGTCAGGGGCTTCCAGAAGTAATGCTGTAAACCTTGAATAACCCTGTTTTATGTATGGATGTGCTGGCCATTGGCCATGCAACTATCGCATCTCGAAGCATGTGGTAGACCTTTACATGCCATCCACTGAAAAACTAAATAAGACCCGGGGAAATAATATTAAGTCATACTTAACCGTTCAACCTGTTGTTGATACGGATGTTGAGAAGTGTGATGATATGATTCTTGAAATTATTGAGTTCGAGGAGTCCCAGGAGGGCACCTACATCTCATATGGAGACCTGGATTAGTCTCCTAAATATCCCTTCTCTTTGCTAAGTCGATGTCACATATTTCTTATAAATCTCCTTATCAGTTTAGCCCTAGTTCCTGAATGAACATTTGGTCTACGCTCCTGTTGAGCGATTATCATTTAAAATTGAATATTAATATTTCTCATATATTTGATTAATTGTGTTATGCTTGTTCTATATTTTACAATTTGTTCCTGATGCAACAATTGTTTGATTGTTAAATCATACCTTTAATATAGAATAAAATATAATTCTATAGCAGAGGAGGAAATCTGTCTAGAAGATAGTTGTACCACACTAAGTGAACTGAAAATATTATGACTATAGCCAGAAGCGATACTCTCATAGTTGGCACTGGAAGAATGCCATATTCTACCCTGAGTCCAGTAGCACTCCTTTAATCATTTTTGTATGGTGATAGTGAATGAGGATGATTCAGAATACCTACTCATGACTAAGTTTAATGGGTATAATAAACGTGTGGTCAAAAGCTTCATTTATTCCCCTCCGGATTATACTATGCACATATAAAATCTGAAGTTTGTGTTGCGATGCAAAACCTAGAGATATTTAAGATCTGGCAGATCGATTGGGTTACCCTGAGTTGAATAGTATAAGAAGAATAATTAATAATTCTGCTGGCCATATCATAAAGTCTTTCTTAGACCTGAAGTTTTTCTTATGCCCTGGTTGTGCTAAAAGAAAGCTCATTCTTATCCCTCTTACCCAAAAAGTTAGGGAAGAATCACTGAATTTCCTGGAGAAAATTCAAAGTGATATCTATGGACCTGTTCAGCCCCTGTTGGGCTCCTTTTAAGAAATTTTATGGTACTGATAGATGCTTCTACTAGATGGTCTTATGTATATCTCTGATCTACTAAGAACCATGCTTCTACCCAAATTATTAAGTTAAGAGCCTACTTTCCAGAAGAAAGGATCAATTCTATTCAAATGGACAATGCTAGCGAGTTTACCTCAAAAACATTTAATGATTATTGTATGGCTTTGGGAATTTTTGAAGAGCATCTCGTACCTAATGTCCACACTTAAAATGGTCTTGCAGAGTCATTATATTAAAAGAATGAAAACTTATTGCTTGGCCGCTCTTGCAGAATAGTAGGCTTTCCACCAGTTGTTGGGGCCACACAGTGCTGCATACTGCGGTATTAATTCAACTCAGACCAACTACACATCATGAAATTTCCCCGTTGCAGATAGTGCGTGGAAAAGAATTAAGTATTTCCCATCTGCGAGAATTTGGCTGTACTGTATACATGCCAATCTCTCCACCATAACGTACCACCATGGGACCTTACCGGAAGTTGAGGATCTATGTAGGTTATGAATCTCCGTCATGTATTAAAATACCTAGAGTCTATGACAGGGGATCTGTACACGGCTCGGTACGCTGATTGTACTAAGGACATTTTTCGGCATTAGGGGGAGATAAGTACCACATTAGAGAATGCCGAGTCCTTAGATCCACGCACTACAGAGACCGAACTTGAAGTTCAGAGGATAATAAATCTGCAATAAATAAGCTTATAATTTACCAAATGCCTTCACTGTTCATAAGGTAGTGAAAAGATCTCATATACCTGCAGTATATGCACCTGAAAGAGTGGAAATACCCTAGAAGGATATTGAACCCACTCTTAACCCTCGTGATAAAAAGAGGGGGAGGCCTCCAGGTACACGGGATTCAATTCCGCGGAGACGTCTGCAGAATTAGAAAACCAAACAAATGAGAACACTACCTATGACAGTGGAAGAAGCTCAACCTGATGTTGAGAAAATCCCTGAAGTGAGCCATTCTGGAGATGGTAACATCCCTGAAGTGATCCATCCTGAAGATGAAAACCCAGCGTATATTTGCGCGCACAATCACACGCTGGGAAATTGGAACACCCAGACTCCATCGTTGTGGGAAATCACGAGGAGCTGGAAGAAATTTATAAAGAGATATACCTGAAGTGATGCAGGAGAATTATATAAAAGGAAGACTACAATTGTCGACATATAATTGCCTCTAAAATTGCTAAAGCTGGATCCAGAACCAAAGTCCATGGCAGAGTGCCAGAAGCGCTCAGATAGGGTCAAATGAAAAGAAGCAATTGAGGCAGTGCTCGCTTATTAAAAGGAAAGCTTTGGTCCCGTTGACCAAACATCTCCTAAAGTAATCCCTGCAGGATCAAATGGGTTTTTCATCCGGAAGAGAAATGAAATACTCAGATGGTGAGATATAAAGCGAGGCTCGTAGCACAAGGGTTCACGCAGAGACCCGACATCGATTACGATGAAATATATACTCCTGTAAAGAGTGGGATAACGTTCCGAAAATTAATATTAATGGCAGCAAGCTTAAACTTATCGATGCAGTTGATGGATGAAGTGGCCTCATATATGTGGGTCACTGGATACGGATATTTACATAAGAATCCCTGAAGGAGTTACAATTTCGAATCCTAATAATCGCAACATGTGTAGCATCAAACTGAAGAGATCGCTATATGGATTAAAACAGTCGGGGAGAATGTGGTATAACCGACTTAGTGAGTTCCTCCTGAAGAAGGAATATTGCCCCTGTGTGTTCATAAAGAAATCTCAGAATGGATTTTGTATCATCTCATTTATATGTCGATGATCTGAATATCATCGGAACCACAGAGGAGATAGAGGAAGCAAGTGCTTACCTCATGACGGAGTTTTGAGATGAAAGATTTGGGTAAAACTAAATTTTGCTTAGGCCTGTAGCTAGAGCATTTCCCAGAAGGAACCTTGTACACCAGTCTTCCTATACCCAGAAGGTATTGGAAAGGTTTAATATGGATAAATCGTATCCGTTAAAACGCCCCATGGTCGTAAGATCCCTTGAAGTGGATAAAGACCATTTCAGACCAAGGATGGAAAATGAGAAAGTCTTAGGACCTGAAGTCCCATACTGATGTATCTTGTGAATTACACAAGGCCTGATATTGCATTCGCAGTGAATTTGCTAGCAAGACATAGTGCAGCCCTAACTAGAAGACATTGGGCTGATGTCAAGACTTTACTCAGATACCTCCAAGGTACTCAAGATCTTGGATTATTTTTCCAAAAGAACCAAGATTTAACCATGGTGGGATACACGGATGCTGGCTACTTGTCTGATCCCCACAGTGCCAAATCACAGACTGGTTTTGTGTTTCTCTGCGGTGGTGCAACCGTTTCTTGGCGGTCTTGTAAACAGACTTTGGTGGCTACCTCTACCAACCACTCAGAGATCATAGCTTTGTATGAAGCCTCACGAGAATGTGTTTGGCTACGACGTGTGATTAACCACATCCAGAAGTCATGTGGCCTTAAAACCGTCGATACCCCCACTATTATCTATGAAGATAATACTGATTGTGTTGCACAAATGCATTTGGGTTATGTAAAGAGTAATATTACGAAGCATATTGCTCCATAGTTATTCTATCCTCACGAACTCCAGAAGAATGATGAGATAAAAATCTTGCAAACTAAGTCATGTGAAAATCTTGCAGATTTATTCACTGAATCCTGTCTAAATCCACATTTCAAAGATGTGTTAAGGCATTGGGATGAGAAGACTTAGAGATATGCAAAGTTCAGGGGGAGTGAACCCTTGAATCATAACCCTTATGGTGATCCTGAAGATCCTAATTTAAATCTAGAAGATTATAAGTTGTATTCTTTTTCCCTTAGTGAGTTTTCCTGAAGTTTCTCACATAAAGGTTTTTAACGAGGCAACTAGTGCTACATAAAGTACGAGTGCAATGTACTCTTTTCTCCGTCTCCTTTTTTCCCACTGGGTTTTTGAGTGGAGTTTTTAACGAGACATGTGTATTACGTGGTATTCGCCCAAAGGGGAGTGTTATGAGATAAGATTTCCGTAACCGAATCGGTTACCATCTATCTCTTATTTGTGGGCGAATCCGAACTCATCTCTTATGCTTTCCTCTATATATTGGGTTTCCCTCATGTAAAAGATCAATCCAATAATAAAGCAAGAGAGCTCCACCCCTATATTATGTGTGCTTCTGTTCTTGTTCTTGTGATCTCGTTGGCGTGATGTTGATTGATCGTGGGTGAACGACTACGTTTTACAACAATTACTTACTATTTGTTTCCTTCAAGATTTATACCATTTGTATAAAAAAGCGATGCATAGAATCACTACCTACCTACATTCCCTGCTGCTCTAACGGACCGGGCAGATTCCTTCTTTGTCGACTACTCCACCAACCACGGAATCTAACCCTTCTCTCCCTTTTTTTTCTCTCAAAAGACGGTCGTATTCAGCCCACAACAAACCGACTAACCCTTTCTTCTCTCAAGAGATGATCGAGCAGTCCATTCATCTTACGAATCCAAGTCGGCAGCAGTATTTGTCCGCTCCAATTCTTGCCGTTCCTATGGAACTGTCAGCTAGCGACTACTCTGACGTCTCCTGACGATGACGATGAATAGTGTGATGGCGAGTTGGTGACACGACGTGGTCTCGGGGGTTGGTAGAGCGAGTCGCGTGGTTGGTCGATCGAACAATGCAACTGGCGTTCCATTCACCGGTTTCTCTCAACCTGTTCAGCTGTGACAACACAGTTCAGGCACGCAGTAGAGGATCGATGCTGCTGGAACGAAACCAGCTTATCTAACCCCTCTAGGTCTCTCTCTCACTCTTTTTTTTTCTTTTTCCAAATCTAACCTCCTCAATATATATTTATAAATTTAACCCTACAGCACCACTAGGAGAGTGTGGAAGGTAGTGCAGGAGATGGCCAAAGACATGGGCGCTCGGCCGACCACGGTAGGTCACTTTTTGCGCTACCCGGGTATGACAGTGAGGTGCTGTTTGCTCCCGCACTTCTTGAGCCCCACTTGCCGCACTGTTGCAGCTCCTTCCGCGTTCTCCGAGCACAACGGCGCCTCCTCCCACGCTCCTGCGCTAGTAGAGCTTGCTTCACATCCTTGGCATGATACATCGCCCACACGTATATAAGGCTCCGAATTTTCAAAGAATTTTACAGGAAACGGTTTAATTTTTCCGCTAGAATGTTAATTTCGTCGAAGCATAACCTATAGGAAAATAGCACGAAATTGTCTAAGGGGCCTAAACTAGAAGGGTTATTAGCTGTACAATATAATGCAACAAACTGAGGGGTGATTATACTATTTGTTGGATCCTCTATCCTCATAAGAATTTATGGCTTATCTAGTCCTGTGAACCTTATTTTTTACAAACCTAGCTCCTTTACACACATATTTACAAATTTGGTCCCCTCTCCGCCCCTACCATACCAGGAGAGCGCGGAAGCCCCTACCACGTCCAGCAAGCGCAAAAGCTCGTTGCGCCGCAACAGCTTGCTCAAGTGCTCCCGTGCTGCCCGATCGCAGCAGTTAGTGGCGGAACTAGAAATATTTCAACGGGGGTACACACTTCACTCACACAATTTCGTAATATTGTACAATCGTTTTATAACATCATGAATCCAACAAAGTTTGAAAATTTTCAAAAGTACAATACAAATATTTCAAATAAGATATTACATAAATAGAAAAACTACTCATCTCATAAGATTTTGCACAAGAATAGTTCAAGTTATTTAAATTTACCAACTGAAAAAATAGTTCCGTCCATCATGGATGCAGGCATAATTGTAAGAAATAATCTTGTAATAGGAAAGTTTGTATTAAGAAAGTTTATGGTGAGGAGTTGAATTAGGACAAGGAAGTAGAATCCTATTCTGTTTCATAGGATTGTAGTTTTGGATATAAATTGAGAGGTAGACCTGAGTTTTGTAAATAGAACAGAGCGAGAAGTAATAAAGAGAAAATTGTCCCAAAATTTTTAGCGTTATGTTCCAACAATTGATATCAAAGCTCCAGGTTCAACACCCTAGGTGCTGCCCCGGGAGGAGGAGACTCCCGGGGTGGCCAACCGCACAACGCCACCAAGAAGAGAGGGTGGCACTCCCACGACACGGTGCAAGCAAAATTGCTCCCGTCTGGCGGCTGAATGACGCAAGAAAAGGAAGAAGCGCACAGCGATCGAGATCTTCTGGCGGTATGGTCGAGCTCCTGAACTTCAACTCCATCGGTAGCATGCACGGAGGGCCAGTGCAGTGCACGACGGTGGGTGTGCAGGTGACAGATACGAGGATGTAGCGGCGGGCCGATGGGAAGGCCAGCGGGCGGCTATGGCGTCGGCACGGAGGGCTCGTAAAGACGAGACGGCGGTCGACCTCAGAGATGGCTCCGGAGGAAGGTCGCGTCGGCGGAGATTCGCGAGGGTGATGCAAGAAGTAAAGCAAAGGCTCCCGAAAACAACAATAGTTCAACGCTCGGTGTATTTTGTTTCACGTCGTGTCTTTTCTGCGATGATCGCAAAGACAAAGCGTCGGGAGGACGCAGAGGCATCAGTGGAGTGCAAAGACAGCGCCGGGACGACGCAAAGGCACCAGGTGGGTGTGGGTATAGGCGACTCGGGATAGGAGGATATTGTTTTATGTACGCAGGCGAGACAACGCAAAGGAGTTCGCGCATACACGAAACGAGCTGAACAAGTTCTTGGAGATAAGTGAGAAGATCGGCGTGATCAAAGGTATTACAAGATTAGGGAGGAAATGTTAGAAATAATCTTGTAATAGGAAAGTTTTAGTTTGAAAAGTTTGTATTAAGAAAGTTTAGGATGAGGAGTTGAATTAGGACAAGGAAGTAGAATCCTATTCCGTTTCATAGGGTTGTAGTTTTGAGTATAAATTGAGAGGTAGACCTGAGTTGATGAGTAGTGCAACTTCAGTGTAGTCCGATCACTGTCAGGTATCGTAGAAACCATGGTTTTTCGAGCAAGCTTTTGACTGTAGTTAGACCTGTTCAAGTTCTTTTTTTTTTGCTCGGCCCCTGCTCTCAAGGGAGACGAGCAGCCAGATCGTCAGATGCGGCCGCAGTGATGCATGCTGCGTCAGTTTACATCCTTACATTAACGAGTGTAGCCCAAGGATTCAAATTTCATTTTCGATAAAATATCGCCCCAGACTGCAATCCGAAATTTCACCGAAATTCGGATATTTCAGACAAATCTCATTCAAAATTCAAAAACAAAAATTCAAATCCGATTTGTTTTCTACCGAGAAAAATGAAATTTCGCCGAAAAATCCCGAAATTTCGGGCGAAATACCCTAATTTTGGCGTTTTTACAACGGCCGAAAAGTGGGTCAAACGATATCAAAAAATTTTGAAATTGTTTTTGGAGAGTCCTGATACATATCTGATATTTTCATAAAAATTTTAGATAATTCTGAAGTCTGTGGAATTTCTAAAAATTCAAACATTGCTACTATCCTGATAAAACGCTGACCGGCAATTTTGAACCGAATGCAAAATAGTTCAAACCACGTTATAAACATTTGAAATTTTTTTGCATGGTTATTATGTATCTCTAATGCTCTCATAAAATTTTTAGATGATGATAAAACTGTATGAATTTTTAAAAATTCGAACAGTACTACTGCCCTGTTAAAAGGCTTACCGACAAACTTGAACAAAATGAAAGATTATCTAAACCATGTTAAAAACTTTTGAAATTTTTTGTGGATGGTATTGATGTAACTTAATGTTGCTTTAAAATTTTTAGATGATGATCATTCTCAAATAATGTTTAAAAATTAAGATAGTGCTACGTCCTGATAAAAGCCTCATGATCAATACATAGATTTGCTTTAGCAATAAAAAAATTTAAATTTTTGAAAATTTTATAGAAGGGTGATAAGGAAGTTTTTAATATCTCATAAAAATTTTGAATCATGATCACACTCTAGTGAATTTATAAAATTCTTACAAGGCACAATACCATTTATGTTCTTTTTCTTTTTAATTTTTGAAATATAATATAACAAACGAAGTTCAATGCTTACATAGATTTGATTGACAAAACAAAAAAAATTTAATTTTTTTAAAATTTATATAATGGTACTAAAGAAATTATTTATCTCTCAAAAAAATTTAGATCATAATCACACTAAAAAAATTATAAAATTCTGACAATGTAACCGTCCCAATTATGTTCATTCTATTTTTGATTTTTTTAATGATAACAAATTAATTTAAATTATTTTTAAATTTTTTATGTATGATTCTAAGCTACTAAAGATAGTACCATAAAATTTTTCAGCTCATTATCAAGCTTTTACAATTTTATAAAAATCTGACAATGTTTCTACCAAAATTTTAAAATGTCTCAAAATTTTGGTTTTTCAACAAATTTTCATAGGAGATGACTTTCCTAAAGGTTATTGAACCAAATCCGGTCTTAAAAGTTTCAAAACCGGGCAAAAAACATGAAATTCCGGCGAAATTTCGGCTTACTGTAACAATTTCAATTTTTTTATATCCGGCCGGTAATTTAAATTTCGGGAGGGTCCGAAATCCAAAATTTCGCCAAAATTATGCGAGATTTAGAACCCTGGTGTAGCCGAGGTATAGTAGGGAGACTCATGCCATGCCAATGATGATATCACCAACTCAGAAAGATGTAAAATGATCCGAACGTTGTCAGGTTTTCTGACTTCTGAATAGGAACCGATTATGTTCTATATGCGCAGAGCAGCACTATCTATCTACTAATCTAACCTCTGTAAATAGAGGCACTTTCTGATGAAAATTACCAGGGTTTCAATAACGGCAAAGGGTTGAAAAAAGAATGGGATGCACTGCCAAGCTCCCAAATTTTTGGTGTGCCAGGGCCTAGATCCGCCCCTGACGGCAGTGGAGCTGACCCGCACCCGCATGTTTGCCGGTGCTTGTGCGTTCACCCTGCGCTACTGTGTTTTTCACGGTGAAGGAAGAGATTATTTTTGTAAAAAAATATTAGATGGTTAGATTTGTAAAAAAAAATATCTAGAGAGCTAGATACGAACATGTTCTCCTCTCATTGACCTGGAACCAGAAGTACCGACATTAATTCCGTACCATCAATACCAAGATGGCAAGATCCATCCAGCAATAAATGATACTACAATTGTCATACCAGATATTCTTGGTCATGCATGGCTATCTCTCCAAATCGCCAGTAATCCTATCTTTACTAAAGCCTGAAGATTTCCGACGACGAGATTCATTTGAGCCGTGGAGCAAGCTGGCCAAATTTTTTTACATCCGGATCCTTTTTCGAAAAAAATATATTATATATAGATCCTTTTCTTAAAAATTACGATTAGGTCCTTTCTCCGAAAAAAGAATATATATTACGTCTATGCCCTTTATGCGTTTTTAAGGCTTGCGCTCGGGTCCTTTTAACAAAAAAGTATTACGATTAGGTCCTTTTCGTACAAAAAAACGTTCAAGACTTTTTTTTTAAAAAAAAAATATACATTGCATTTAGGTCCTTGTTGCGTTTTTCTAGCATTACGTTTAAGCCCTTTTTCGTAAAACAAAAAAAATCCTTTTTAGGTCATTTTTGCGCGTTTTCTCGATTTCCTCGTGTGTGGAGCGTCGATCGCGTGTTTTCTCGATTTATACGCGTGGAAAACGACACCCGCGGCGTGGCACGCCGCGTATAAGTTTCTAGTTGTACAAAAGATCAAAAGTAAGAGACTTACCGTCCTCAGAGGTATCAATGGTAAAAAGTCTCCAAAAGTAATCATCATGCATGTGGTGGCATTTTGCTTTGCTATTAAGTTTGGCCAAATGCATCCTTGTGAACGTACCCAAGTCGCACCACAACCTCTCGATCCCTCGACAAGTATTCACTGAATCTGGATTCTAGAATCTAGAGTCTAGACTATGTCAATGCCATGAACACATCAAAAGGAAGGTGGTGAACCAAAAGTCAATATTTTTTTAAAAAAGGTTTTATCATCCTTCTAAAGTACTATGAGGTACTACCAAGTTAATACGAAACGATCTTATACCTTTTCGTATCTCCATCTTTTAAAACTAGTGCCTCTTACTATTAACTCAATATATATTTTGATACCTATCTTTCTTTGATAAAAAGTCTCCCGAGAGATCCCAATCTAGCTAGCAAGATAGCACTCTGCCAAATCCGATCGCTTGGCGAAAACACCAAGTCTACCAAACACACACGCGCCCATCTATAAATACCCTACCAAACACACGCACAAAGCTTCTCACTGCAGGCACGCATATGTTGTTCTCGTTTTTATCTATTGATTAGTTGATCACCTAACCTCTTCTCGCCTCAAAGTAACAGATACGCAGTAACCGCGCGCGCGGGGGCCATGACCGTCGTCGATGGCGACGCCGCGCCAGGGCACGGGCAGACGGTGTGCGTGACCGGCGCCGGCGGGTACGTCGGGTCGTGGATCGTCAAGCTCCTCCTGGAGAGGGGCTACACGGTGAGAGGAACCGTGAGGAACCCCGGTACGTACGTGCGTACGTGCCCGTGTATGTGTCTAGCTAGGGTTGTTGCGGCGGCGCCAGTCGTTGCAACGTGGATCGATTCGTCTGATTAGTTTTGATGCGTGATGTGTGTGTAGATGACGAGAAGAACGCGCACCTGAGGGCTCTCGCCGGCGCGCCGGAGAGGCTGGTGCTGTGCAAGGCCGACCTGCTCGACTACGGCGCGCTGCGCGCGGCCATCGCCGGCTGCCACGGCGTGTTCCACGCGGCGTCGCCGGTTACCGACGATCCGGTACGTACGTGTAACCTACATATATAGCCCCGCAGGGCGCGCGCAGTGCAATCTGCGTCTGCATGACCGCACGCTTTTAATCCGCTTGTTCAATAGTCAGATGCTTAATTTGGATCCGATCGGCTCAGCGGCGAAAATAGAAAAAAAAAATTTAGAGGTACATACTTCACACATACAACTCTATAGTTTTGTATAATGATTTCATAATATCATAAATTCAACACATATATTTGAAATTTGCTAAAAGTATAAAACAAAAGGTTCTAAGATCTTAAAAATCACAAACCACCGAAATCGAAACCAATTCAATGGTGCAGTGTTCCTCAGATTTTTGGGGTGTCGGGGCATAACCAGCACCCCTAGTACGTCACTACCATCCATAGATCGATTGAAGTGGCCGAACATAGAATTTTGCCGATTCCAATAGAAATTGATTCGTTGCCTATGAAATTAATGCATTCGATGACTGAGCGCGGGTTAGTTGGTTGAGACTGTCGTCATGCAGCGCGCCCGCTTGAGATCGAGTCCTTGCCTCGCCAACTGTTGTTCTCTTTCTATAATAAATATCAGAATTCTTGAGCAATTTTTTTTAAAAATACAGGCTTAAGCACCCACTGTAACATGTCTTATGCCCTTTTTGGAATATAGTTTTCATAGGAATTTTAAAGGAAAAATATAATATATTGCTTTCACAGGATGGTCATTCGATATGGTATTATATATGATGGCACATATATTTGGATTGTCTTAATTGTTGGAGATTTAGTCTCCTGAATACTTATTTTTTTTCCATTAGTATTCTGGCTGGGGAATTATCTAGTGCTCTACCCACAGAGAAGAGAATGCTTGCACTTAGGCCCACTCAGTCACCATTAGTTCTGTTCGTGTAGCATTTTAGTTGTATGCATGCAGCGAATGCAAGCAGTAGTGCAGCAAATATAAGGCGTCTTCATGCACAGGAGGAAATGGTGGAGCCAGCGGTCAGAGGCACGCGCTACGTCATCGACGCGGCGGCGGAGGCCGGCACGGTCCGCCGTGTCGTGCTGACGTCGTCGATCGGCGCTGTCGCCATGAACCCCAACCGCGCGCCGGACGCCGTTGTCGACGAGTCGTGCTGGAGCGACCTCGAGTTCTGCAAGAAGACCAAGGTATATACGCGCACCATTAATGATAATCCTGCATGGGCGCCATGGATGCATTCGCTAGCATGTTCTCATCGTTGCTCGATCCATCTCGTGCTGCCGATGGCGCCAGAACTGGTACTGCTACGGGAAGACGGTGGCGGAGCAGGCGGCGTGGGAGGCGGCGGCGGCGCGCGGGGTGGACCTGGTGGTGGTGAACCCGGTGCTGGTGCAGGGCCCGGCGCTGCAGCCGACGGTGAACGCGAGCCTGATGCACGTGCTCAAGTACCTCAACGGGTCGGCCAAGACGTACGCCAACGCCGTGCAGGCGTACGTGCACGTCCGCGACACCGCCGCCGCGCACGTCCGAGTCTTCGAGGCGCCCGCCGCCGCCGGCCGCTACCTCTGCGCCGACGCCGTGCTCCACAGGGAGGACGTCGTCAGGATCCTCGATAAGTTCTTCCCGGAATACCCCATCCCCAAAAGGTCAGTACTGTTAATAAAATCCTGTACATTTGTTTCTAAGAAATTAAATCCTTTACATGCTTGCATCATCCAAAGCTAGAGCATAGAGCTGTCCCTCTCTCTGTTCCAGACATTGTCAACTGAGAGCTTTCGCGTGCTAATTGCATCGTTGAATTTTGATGGGTTTGGATTGCAAGCTAATTTGGTGACATCGATTGTCAAAACTGAAAGTGTTGGTGGTGAAGTTACGTAGTCCACACTGCAGAACCGATTGTGAAATTTGTTGCCAAATCTTTGGTGAGCATATCACAGGGTTCAAAAGGCTGGGAATTTTAGTCCTGTTGGAAACGGATCAGAGAATTTCAGTCCAAACAACCTTAATCATGAGTATAGCTCATTACGACGTGATCAAACGCTTCAAATAAAGGCATATCAGTCTATTTACGCAGTTAAACATCTGACTTTTCCTTAGACATGAACAAGCAGGCACAAAAAGCAAGTAAAGACATTTTGGTACTAGGAATCTGATTGCAAATACACGTGTACACGTAGATTGTATACAAAGGATAGTAAAAGCAGGTATAATAACAAAGCCCACTACTTAGAGCAGGTAAAATAGCAAAACCCACTACTTATTGTATCTCTCAAGCTAGTACAATAACTATCTCTAAAGGTTGTCTCTAGAGAAACACTAAAGCATTTAATTTGGCATTCAACACTAACTTCATCTTTGTGGTTATTGGTAAAACACTAATTTCAACACTAACAGCTACTGGCTCCAATACGGGCTTTTGGCTGGCTATAGCACGTTGTTTTCCGTGCAATGATAGCTGCTAAATAAGAGTCGATTCTCTTCTCTATTAACTTTTCCCACTCTTCCATATAAGACAAAATTGATGTGTATATACTAATAGTAAGTTGAGGTGGCCTTATTGTACCATCTCTTACACAATCTTTCATCCATATTATCTAGAGTAAGCAATAAAACCAAATTGTATAATAACAATCTCTAAAGATTGTCTCTAGATAAACACTAAAGTATTTAATTTGGGCATTTAACACTAACTTCATCTTTGTAGCTATTGGTAAAACACTAACTTTAACACTAATAGTCGCTCGCGCTGGCTCCAACACGGGCTTTTGGCTAGCTATAGCATGTTGTTTCCCGTACGATGCTGACTGCTAAATAAGATTCGGTTCTCTTCTCTTTCCACTTTTCTCATTTTTTCATATAGGATAAAACTGATATGTACATGCTAATAACAAACTGAGGTGGGCTTTATTATACCTACCCTAAGAGTAAATAGCACCGACGCCGAATCCTTACACCTGTAATAAGTTACTTTTAGAGATCTCATGAACACTCATTATTAGCTTTACGCGTGTGAGGAATCCTATCTACTAAAGATGTGGAAATGTCGATCCCAGGTGTTTTTGAGCCGTAGAAGAGCTGGCTCGACTCACGGCTCGAGCCGAGTCGGCAAAATTTTTTTGCGTTCGGGTCTTTTTTTTTGAAAAAAAATTATGATTAGGTCTTTTTCTGGAAAAAAAATTACGATTAGGTCCTTTTTTTAAATAAAAAATACATTACGTTTAGGTCCTTTATACATTTTTAAGTATTGTGCTCGTGTCCTTTTACTGAAAATCAAAATTACGATTAGGTCTTTTTAGGAAAAACGTTTAGGTCCTTTTTTTGAAAAAAATACATTGCATTTAGGTCCTTTTTGTATTTTTGAGCATTACGTTTAAGCCCTTTTGCGAAAAACACAAAATTCTTTTTAGATCCTTTTCGTGTGTTTCCTCGATTTGCTCCTGTAGAGAGCGGTATTCGCACGTTTTCTCTATTTGCTCGCGTGAGGAGCGGCGCCCGCGGTGTGACACACCGCGTATGATTGGCTAGTTAATTAGACACCTGACGTCAAACTAGCCATTAGCCCATTAGATTATATACTATCAATTTGGGAAATGTCTTGGACGTGGTAACAAATGGTCAGCAATTCAGCTCTGAAGATGTGACACACATGAGGAGCGTAGCAAAATGGGAGTGAGGTAGATCAGCGACTGATCAGACGACGTCTTACGACCAGGCTATTATTAATTTGAATCTGTCAGAACTGGATTGCATATGGATTACAACTGGACAAATTATTCAAGACCTGAGCTTTCCGTCTTACGCTAGATTGCCTTTCCATGCGTCCATCCATCTAGATATATCAGTAAAGCACTTTTCTTCATCAGCTGATTAATCGGTGCAGTCATTTGACCGATACTTCGATTGTAATCTCAGTATTCAAGAACACGAACTGCAACCTGCAGCTAGCTAGCTAGCGCCATTAATTACTTGTCGTTCTTGCATTGCAGGTGCTCCGACGAGGTGAACCCGAGGAAGCAGCCTTACAAGATATCCAACCAGCGCCTTCGGGAGCTGGGCCTGGAGTTCACGCCGGTGGCGCAGTGCCTCTACGAGACCGTCGTAAGCTTTAGGGAGAAGGGCATTCTCCCGATCCCTGTCCCTGCCCCACCCCTCCCCACCCTGGAGAGCTGAGCTAGCTAGCCGACTTGGAACAAGCACATGGAATTAAAACAAGATATATATTTCAGTTGCTTCTGCGGCTCTAGTTAGTACTCTATATTAATATTGCAAGGTAATGGACGATGGGTGAACTATGTATGCGCATGGATAATTGTTTGGTGTCAATTCCAGACCACGAGGTTTTTCTTGCAAATCAGCCAGCGGGAGGGTCTCGACGATATTTCCAAATTTGCGGGAGCCTTTTCGCCAAAAAAATAATAATGTGGCGTCAGGAGTGGCCTGTGAATTCTTCCACCTTACGAGTTACTAGATGCGCAACGGATCCGTGTGTTACTATAGGCGGAAGGAATTGCTGAGACAGGCATTCTAACAGAGGAAAGAAATCTTTTTTCAGGAGTACCTTCAGGAAAAATGAAACAAAATTGTTAGATTTTTTAAAAATCGCAAAAAATTGATTGTGATCCAATTTTTTTTATGGTAGCTTAGGCATGCTATCAAGACCCTTCTCACAAATTCTAAAGAATTTACAAATTTAGTGGCTCAACTAAATCAGTAAGTTGCTTTAAGCGCGTCAGTAGCATTGTCAAATTTTTTAAAAATCGCAAAAGTTTGATTATGATTTGAAATTTCTACGGTAGTGCAGGCATGGTCTCAGGATCCATCTCAAAAAATTTCTAGAATCTGCAAATTTAGTAGCTCAATTAAATAAGCAAAGTCACTCTAAATGCATCAGCAGCATTGTCAGAATTTTTAAAAATCGCACAGGTTTAATCATGATCTTATTTTTTTATGTTAGGTTAGGCATGCTCTCGGAACCATTCTCAAAAATTTAAAAAAAATTACAACATGATTTAATAGCTCAATCGAATAAGCAAAGTCGACGCAAAAAACCGGAAATTTTTTGCATCTCGCGGGATTCGAACCATTGGAAAAATTTGCGTCTCACCGGATTCAAACATGAGACCTCACACATGCATGGCAAGGCTTCAGCCAATTGAGTTAAGCGACACATGTGAATTGAGATGGGCAATAAATATATGAGGCTATGCTATACTGCACTGTAGAAACTACAATAAAACGGGACACGTGGCATGCGGCGATGAAGCCGGCCGTACCTCTTCGAGAATAATGAGTTATATAGATTAGTATAAATATGTCGACGATCGGGACCGTCGACCGCCAAAGAAGGGGGAAGGATCGCACGAAGGGGCAAGGCCCAGAGTCGCGTTCGTCCGGGAAGAGGGGTTAGGAGACGTGCAGCACCGGGAAGAAAGACGAGCAAACAGGGGACACAAAGTTTATACTGGTTCGAGCCCTTTAGGTTGGGTAACAGCTCTACTCCAGTCTTGCCCGTAGGCGAAAGATGTCTAAAAGCTCCTCGGGAGAGAACTACAGGGGGAGCCTGCTGCCGAGGGTGGCGCGGTGAACGGTGGAGTATGTAAGTGTTGCCTTATGTGATCTTGTTGCCGTTGCGGTTCTTTGATATCTTGGTGTCTTTCCGCCGGGCGGTCGATGCGCTTTATAGGCTCCGCGCGATCCCGAGGTCGACGTCGGTGGCCGTTCGTGGCCGACGGGCGATTAACCCTAGTTCCCACGCAGGGGACCGACGGGAGCTGTTGGGAGTGGTTGACCCTAGTTCCCACGCTAGGATTAGCAGAGGCAGATAGCCTCTATTCCCCACGCAGGGGGGCTGACAAGAGTGGTTGACCCTAGTTCCCACACAGGGGATAGAGGTCATCCATACATAAGAGAGGAGATCTATTACATTGAAGTCTGGACCGAGGGTGCCGAGGTCGACGAGGTCGTCGAGGTTTTGCAGCAGTTTGAGGAAGCTCTTGCCCGAGCTCGGGAATAGTCTTTCGAGCTCCGGACCACCCTCGCCCGAGCTCGGGAACAGTCCTCTGAGCTCGGGGGAGGACGGCCGAAATCCCCGGGGGGGTCTGGACACGTGTCAGGATGACCGATCCTCGACAACCAGCCCCCGAGGCTCAAGAAACAGTTTGAGACTCTTGGCGTTCTTGAGTCTGAAGTCTTCGCGGAGGGATCGACCTTTTGGCCAAGCTCAGGAATGTTTGAGTTTTAAAGCCTTGTCTTTGAGTGGGCTTGATGACGCCTGGGATGCTTGGGCTTTCTCCGCCCCGAGAGGACGAAGGGGGCCCGGAAGCGCCCGATCCTCGGGGATGAGGAAGTCGGAGGGATGGCTAGTGGACGTTTGAAAAGACGCGTCCGTGCGAGAGTTTCGAAGGGTCACGATACATCGGTTACTGCTTGCCGGCTGCGGGCGCGCCTTTTGAGGCGATAGTAATGTCGGCAGTCGAGGCGCCTTTAAAACCGGGAGGCCTCGTTCCTCGAAGCCTTTCTTCCCCACTGCTCGTACTCTCTGCCTTCTTCTTTCTCGCATCTTCGCGCCGACGCCTCGGTCCTTTGCTTTCAATCTCATACCCTTCCCGACTCCAAGGCCAAGTTCGGGAAGAGCACGCTTACCGCGAAGAGGATGAAGGAGATGGAGACCTTGGGGCTGTTGGACCCGTTCACCTGGCGGCTTCTGGCCGGGGAGAATGTTCCGCAGCCTCGGGACGACGAGGTCGTGAGCACGGAGCACTATATGCTTTTTGGGCTGCGTACCCCGGAGAGCGATTTCTTGGATACGGTCCTTGCGCAGTGCGAGATCAAGCTCGTCAATTTGGTACCCAACTCCCTTCTCCACCTTTCCATCTTTGCTCACCTTTGCGAGTGGTTCTTGGGAATCCTCCCCGCCCCCTCGTTGTTCTTTCGCTTCTATTCCTTGTCCCGCACCGCGAAGGACCCCATCGTCGGGTGTCTTTACTTTCGGCTGCGGGCTGGCCTCCCTTGCTGCTTTCTCTAGATCCCGACCCGGGACTCGCTCGGGCCGTGGACGGAGAAATGGTTCTACCTGAAGAAGGGCGAGGGGAGCGGCCTTGCCTACAACGGCGCCGTGGTTGGCGGCAAGCGGGAGACCCCGGAGCCCGAGGACTCGGCGGCTGACCAGGCGGTGGTCGCGCTCATCCACATCTGCGCTACGCGCGGGCTCAAGGGGCAGGCGGTCGTCCATGACTACCTGCGGAATCGAGTGTTTCCTCTTCGGAAGAGGCTGCACCCTTTCTTCGAGATCACCGGGAGGCACGACGCCACCCGGGAAGGCCACGAGGGTGAGCATTACACGACCCTATGTTCTTTTGGGCTTTGGTCATAGTTTCCTTGCTTCTTAACGTTCTTCTTCTTGCAGCACCGAAGGCGGCCTGGATTGCCTCGAGGATGCAGGAAATCTTCGGGAAGGCCGCCACCGCCTACGATCTCGGCGGCAACGTCCCTAAGAACATCTTGGGGCGGAACAACGAGGTAATGGCTTTTGCCTTGATCTCGGCCCCGAGAGTCCGGACCCGGGCGCTAACCGTGGTGAGTCCGTGCAGGTGACCAAGGAGCTCTGGGACACGGTGAAGCAGATGCTGCCGCTCCCCGGGCTGAGCAAGGGCAAGAAGGGGAGCAAGAGGTCGGCCCCTGATGCCCCGAAACCGGTCGCCAAGAAGACCCACGTTGAGTGGGATGATCGGACCGTGGTAGGTCGAATGTCCCGAGCTCGGGGTCACCTAGGCTCGAGCTTGCTTCTCCGTGCTTTTCCTTTGGTTCTCCTTTCACTGATCCTGGCTTCTCTGTCAGCAGCAGGAGGCGGCAGCCGTCGTGCGGGCCGGATCGTGGCAATGACAACGAGCTGGCGCTAAGCACCCGGGGAGGAGTTCTCCTGCCGCCGCCGCGGAGTCGTCGCACCAGGTACAGCCTCCGTATATTTTCTGTCACCCCGACCCGCCGCGACGTTCAAGCGTCCAAGGGGGACCGACCTTTCCTGTGGTCTAGGGAGAGGCCGAGGAGGAGGAGGACGAGGACGATTTCTATCTCGCGCCGCGGCCTAGGACGCGACGAGTGCTGCTCCCCACGGCTTTTGAGGAGGAGGACGCGATCGAGGAGAGTGCAGCCGAGGTCGGCGCGGTCTAGGGCAGCGCTGTCGGGGGTGGCACGATCGAGGGCGGCGCTGCCGGGGGCGACACGGTCGAGGTTGGCGAAGGAGCCCCGGTGGCGGGCGACCTCGGGGTATCTGCTGCGGTCGGCGAGGGCAACCAAGGAGCCCTCGAGCCGGCCGCCCTCCCTAGGGGTTCGACCGCCATCATCCCGGCTGAGGCGGGTCGCGCCGGAACCTCGGGGGGCGCTGGTGCTTCCGCGGCGACGGGGACCTCAGAGGGAGCCACTGCAGGCGACCTGCCTCGGGGTCCTGACGGCGCCATCGATCTGCAGGCGTTAAAGGACCGGCTAGCGGCGGTAAGTGTATTAGTCTCGGATCTTCCCCTCTTTCTTATCTTTTTTCTTTTCTCGGAGCTGTGGTGACCTTTCCTTCGTCCTCGCAGGGCCTGCGGCTAATCTCCTGGGTGTACGGGGTCGTGCGCGGGCACGTGCTCGCCTTCGAGCCCTGCGGGACGTGTCGAAGCCAACGGAGGGACGCTGCCGAACTCAAAGTCGCTGCGGCGCGCAGGCGCGAGGAGGTCGTGCGCCTAAGGGAGGCTCAGGCCCTTGAGCTCGCGCGGGCCATTGAAGTCGAGCGGGAGCGCAGGGCCCAAGAGGTCGAGCGGGAGCTGAACGTCGTGAGGGACCTCCACGCCGCGACGCTCTCCAGTGCCATCGAGGAGGAGCAGAAGAAGGCGGAGGAGACCCTTGCCCGAGTCCGATAGAAGGCGCAGAAGGCTCTTGACGAGAACCGCTCGAGCGTGACGGCGATGGTTCGGCGCCTCGAGCTCGAGCTTTCTGACGCCAACTCGAGGGCAGAAGCCGCGCAGAAAGAGGCTCAGGGGCTCCGGGTGCGGCTGGCGGATTTGCCCATCGCGCGCGCGGAGGAGGCGGCAGCTCTCCAGGAGCGGTCGAAGAGTTTTTTGCCACTCTGGGGATGGCCTCCGCCGAACTTGAGGCCGAGGTGGCCATGCTCAAGGCCAGGGCGACCGAAGCTGAGGCAAAGGCGGCCGCACTCGAGGAGAGGACGGCCGAGCTGGAGACGAGGGCCGCCGAGGCGGGGCGAAGGCGGTCGAGGTCGGGATGAGGGCCACTGAAGCCGAGGCACGGGTGGCCGAGGCGGACGCGAAGGCCGCCAAGTCCGAGGCGAAGGTCGTCGGGCTCGAGGAGAAGCTGGCCCGGGTGACTCAAGCTGGGAAGACTGCCCTAGCCCAGCTTCAGAGCGACCGCGATCGGGTCGACAAAGCGGAGGCCGAGGTGCTGGCTCTGTGGAGGAGGGTTTCCAACCTTGAGCAGGAAAAGCTTGCTCGGGACATGTCTGCGGACTAGGAAATTAAGTTAGTAGACAGGTGGGGGTCGAAAGATTCGTACCCCTTGTAAAGACAACGTATCTTTTTACCAAAACTTATAAAGCTGTGTTCCTTAGAAGACTTAGCTTGCTTGTTTGCCCGTGTTGCCTTTATAAGCTTGCTTAGCCCGTTCTTATAAAAGATCCCGAGCAACGTCGCGTCGAGACGTATGGAGCAGGATTATTCGGCGGGGCCTCAAGGGCGAGCTATTGCCTTCGGCTTGAACCACTTTAGATCAGGTCGACCGAGCTAGGGATGCTTCGGGTTTGACCGAGGCCTCACCCAAAATCACTCAGGCTCAGGCACGACTCGGGTTGGAGACTGACCGAGCTAAGGATGCTCGAGGTCAGATGTAACCGAGGCCTCGCCTGGGGTCACCCAGGCTCGGGCACGACTTGGGCTGGAGACTGACCAAGCTAAGGATGCTCGAGGTCAGATGTATCCGAGGCCTCGCTGGGTCACCTGTGCTCGAGCATGACTTCGGGTGGTCGGCCCGAGATCACTCGAGCCGGACGTGTTTGGGCCTCGGGTCCAGCCCGGTGAGCTCGGAAATGCTTCAAGCTCGGTGGGGCTGCCTCAGAGGGCGGTTTAGAAATTCGAACCTGACCACATGGCCCCGGGGGAAGGTCGGCTTAGTGCACAGGCCGGCTTATCGCGACTGAGTCATCCCCGGTGGTGAATTTAAAACTGCGACCTCCGAGCCCGGGAAATGTCATCGGGCTCGGGGCGCCCTCTGAGAACGTTCAATGGTCGGCCGCACAGGAGAATAGCCGGCTTACTCCGATAAGGATCGTTTTACTGTAGCCTCCGAGCCTAGGAACGCCCAGGCTCGTGTGGTCATCCCGAGGCGAACCTAGAGAACGCGACCTCTGACGCTGCAAAAAGGAACACGCAAAAATATACGCATGGACGCCTCGAGTTCCGCTCCGCGTGACCTCTGGTCCGGACCCACAACGGGAGGGAGCTCTGAAATGATGAGAATCAGCTTATACCAGTAGCATCGACCTTCCGGAGGCGGTCCTTATGGTCACGTCGTGGGATTGCGTTGCTCGAGGTGCAAATACCAAATGGAAAAGGAAGGCAGGCCTTACCTGCGCCTCTTAGGTCGAGCCGGTTGCCCTCGGGAACATATTGAGGTTATATTGACCGAGGCCTCGCCCGGAAGTACTCGGGCTCGGGCACGACTCGGATTGGTCGGCTTGAAAACCTGGTCACGGGGGAATTAGTCAGCTTATTGCGGTAGAGCGGCTTATGGCGACCGAGATCGTCCCCAGCAGTGATTTTAGAGATCGCGACCTCCGAGCCCGGAATGTCATCAAGCTCGGGGTGCCCCTTGAGGACGTTCAATGGTCGGCCGCACAGGGGAATAGCCGGCTTACTCTGATAAGGATCGTTTTACTGCGGCCTCCGAGCCTGGGAATGCGTCAAGCTCGGGGTACGGACATCCCTAAGGCGGACCTAGAGAATGCGGCCTCAATTTAACCGAGGCCTCGCCTGGAAGTACTCAGGCTCGGGCACGACTCGGATTGGCCGGTCTGAGGTTACTCAGGCTTCGGACCAGATTTGGGCCTCGGGTCCAGCCCGGTGAGCTTGGAAATGCTTCAAGCTCGGCGGGGCTCCCTCAGAGGGCGGTTTAGAAATTCGAACCTGGCCACTTGGCCCTGGGGGAAAGGTCGGCTTAGTGCGCAGGCCGGCTTATCGCGACCGAGTCATCCCCGGTGGTGAATTTAAAACTCGACCTCCGAGCCCGGGAAATGTCATCTGGCTCGGGGCGCCCTCTGAGAACGTTCAATGGTAGGCAGCACGGAGGAATGGCCGGCTTATCCCGATAACAATTGCCTTATTGCGGCCTCCTATCTTGGGAATGCCCAGGCTCGGGTGATCATCCCCGAGGCGAACCTAGAGAACGCGACCCTAGGCACTGCAAAACATAACACACATGGACGCCTCGAGGCCGAGCTCGCCGCGTGACCTTATGGTTGCCCTTATGGCCACGACGCGGGGTCGCGTCACTCGGGGCGTTCTATGATAAAAAGAGGACTTTCGGCCGAAAGAAAGCCAACGGAGCCTCGGGGCCGAGGTCTTCAAGATAGCGTGACCTTCCACAGAAGAACCTGCAACTTGGGATCGTGACCGAACGTCACGCCCTCCCGGAGACCGAAGGAGGTTAGCGTCTGAAGCAAAGGAGATTTTTATCACGGGTGCATACCTGGGCCGATCCAGAGTGCGGCGATATAAGGTTTAAGAGATCCAGGCGCTCCGCGCAATCGACCCTCGGAGGTGAGCTATTAGGCCGGGACCTCCTGCGTCTTGGAGTCGAGAAGGTGACAGGGGGGAGGCCGGCTCGCTGTGCGCCTGACCCCCTGGTGCCGATCCTCGCATGACGACCTTTGGACATGCTTACTCAAGATGTGAGATAGCATAAAAAGAAATAAGAGATGACAAAGCAGCATAGTTTATTGTGAGGAAAAACTAGGCCGAGCCCCTTAGCTCGGAGCCCAAACCGGTGATGGTCCCGGGCCCGTGCCCTGTGACAGGAGGAATATTCGGCTTACTGCAATGAGAATCGGCTTACCGCGCATCCGACTTTCAGAGGCGAACCACGGGACTATCACGGCGGCTTGAGTAGGGGGCCCGAGGGCCGAAACTCGAGTATCTCGAGTTTGGCGAGAGCGCGGGCGTGACCGACGGGACGGACCCTGCGACGGGGGGGGGAGGTAGCCGGCTTACTGCGATGAGGATCGGCTTACTGCGCGTTCGACCCCCGGAGAGAAGTGTCCGGGTCACGGCCCGGGCCGTGTTTACTCGAGATACAAGAGACAAGCATAATGGCAAGGGGAATCATTCTATCTCAAAATAGATGAAGGAGGAGCATTAGACATAAAACCTCCGGAGCTGGTCTACATTCCACAAGTTCGTGAGCTCCCTGTCATCGGGGGCCGCTAAGCGGTAAGCTCCCGCGCGACTTGCTGAGACGACTCTGTAGGGGCCTTCCCATAGCGGGGACAGCTTGTTGGTGTTGGAACGGTCCTGGATTCGTCTCAGGACCAGGTCCCCAACGTGGAAGCCCCTGGGTCGAATAGCTCGGGTGGCATGCCAGCGGAGATCTTGCGGGTATCGCGCCGAGCGCAGCAGTGCGTGGCACCTTACTTCCTCTGCCAGGGCAAGGTCCAGGGATCGCTCTTGCTTGAGGTCGACCTGGTCAACCGAGCTTGCCCTGACGGAGCCGAGCGCGACCTCGGGTGGCAGGACAGCCTCGGCCCCGAAGACGAGCTGGAAAGGGCTCGCCCCGTTGTTCGCCTGGGCGAGTGCGCGACGGACCAAGGACGGTGGGAAGCTCCTCGCCCGAGCCCGACCGCGGCCGACCGAGCTCGTGGCTTCGCTTCTTGATGCCTTGGACGAGCTGTCCGTTGGCACGCTCGGCCACTCCGTTGCTCTGAGGGTGGCCCACCGAGGCATAGCAGATTTTGGTCCCCATGTGCGCGCAAAACTCTTGGAACAGCTCGCTGGTGAACTGCGTCCCATTGTCGGTGACCACGAAGGAATGAAAGAACCTTACCGTGGCCTTGGCTGTGATAGCGGAGACCGGCTTCGCCTTGATCCACTTCGAAAAGGTGTTGATAGCGACAAACAGGAACTTCTTCCCCCCGACCGACCTTGGGAAAGGATCGAGGATGTCAAGGCCCCACGTCGAGAATGGCCAGGCGAGGGGGACGGTCTGTTGGGCATAGGCCGGCTGCCGGGCCTTCCGGGCATGACACTGGCAGGCCTGACAAGCGCGGACGATGCCCTGAGCATCTTCGAGCGCCATCGGCCAGTAAAAGCCCATCCGGAACGCCTTCCCGACCATGGTCCTGAAAGAAGAGTGAGCGCCGCATAGGCCGGAATGTATGTCATTGAGCAGGTACTTACCCTCCTCAGGAGTGATGCACTTTGATAGAACGCCCAGGGCTCCTCGACGGTAAAGCTGCCCGTCGATGAGCCTGTACGAGCTCGCACGGCGCCGGAGCCTGCTCCTCTCGGCCGAAGCGGCGGGGAGCTCGCCTTAGTCGAGGAACTTGACGATTGGGTCCATCCACGAGGGAACACTTTCGAGGAGGGCCACCGGGTCTTCTTGATCGACGACGGACGGCGCGGCCAAGGTCTCGAGGATAACGTCCGGCGGGAGCTCATCGCCGGACGATCCGAGCCTGGACAGGAGGTCGGCAGTGGAATTGTCCTTCCTTGGTATGTGCTGGATCTTCAAGTTTTGGAACCATCTCTCCATCTTGCGCACCTCGGCGAGGTACTTGGCCATCAGCGGGTCCGAGCACTGGTAGTCTTTGTTGTACTGATTGACGACGAGCTGGGAGTCCCCTTTGACAATTAAGCGGCGGATGCCCTAAGACTTGCAAGCTCGTAGGCCAGCCAAGAGGGCCTCGTATTCCGCCGCGTTGTTGGTTGCGAGGAAGCTGAAGCGGACCACATACCTCAGGTGGTCGCCCTGAGGGGTGATGATGAGAACGCCAGCCCCCGAGCGTTCAAACGACCTTGACCCGTCAAAGAACATGGTCCAAGGGTCTTCGACTTCGACCTCGGGCTCAAGGGCAGGTTCCGTCGTCTGCTCGACCACGAAGTTGGCCAGTGCCTGCGATTTGATGGCGGAGCGGGCCATGAAGCGGAGGTCGAACTCGGCCAGCTCCATGGCCCACTTGGCGACACGGCCTCCGGCCTCTGGGTTCTTGAGAATCTCCCTGAGTGGGAGCCCGCTCGGGATAACCACCGTATGTGCTTGGAAGTAGTGCCGAAGCTTCTGCGAGGCCATGAAGAGGGCGTATAGGAGCTTCTGGACCAAGAGGTAGCGCTCCTTCGACCCGCGGAGTACTTCGCTGACGTAGTAGATTGGGTGCTGTCGCCTTGCCCGCTCGACTACCAGGACCGCGCTGACGGCCTGGGTCGTGGCCGCGAGGTAGAGCAACAGCACCTCACCCTGCTGCGGAGTTGTCAACAGAGGAGGACGCGAGAGGTATGCCTTGAGTTCGTTGAAAGATCGCTGAGCTTCGGGGGTCCACTCGAAGCCTCCGTGCCTGCGCAGGATCTTGAAGAAGGGTAGCCCTCGCTCGCCGAGCCGGGAGACGAAGCGGTTGAGGGCGATGATGCGACCGGTGAGGCTCTGGACCTGTTTTACCGAGGTCGGGGCGGCTATCTGCTCGACTTCCTCGATCTTTTCCGGGTTCGGGCCCACGCCCAACCCCGATCATGTAGCCAAGCACCTTTCCGGAGGTCGTGCTGAAGACACACTTCTCGAGGTTAAGCTTGATGCCAACTTGTTCAGATTGGCGAAGGTCTCGGCCAGATCGTTGACGTGGTTGGCTTCAGAGGAACTTTTAACGATGATGTCGTCGACGTAGACTTCGAGGTTTCGGCCGATCTGCCGGGTCGAAGGTCTTGACCATCAGCCGCTGGAACGTCGCACCCGCATTGCGGAGACCGAACGAAATGGTCGTGTAGCAGAAAGTTCCGAACGGCGTGATGAAGGCGGTCTTGTCCTCGTCTCCCACGGCGAGCTTGATCTGGTGGTAGTCGGAGTAGGCGTCGAGAAAACTCAACCTTTCAGCGTTGGCGGTGGAATCCACAATCTGATCTATGCGTGGAAGGGGGAAGTTATCTTTGAGGCACGCGGCGTTTAAGCCCGTATGATCGACGCACATTCGCCATTTCCCGCCTTTCTTTTGTACAATTACAGGGTTGGTCAGCCATTCGGAGTAGTTGACCTCGCGAATGAAGCCGGCCTTGAGGATCTTGTCAAGGTTCTCCCTGATTATCGCCACTTTTTCAGGGGAGAAGCGCCGCAGCTTCTGGCGTATGGGCCTGCAGCCAGGCTTTGTTTGTAGTTTGTGCTCGATCACCTCCCGTGTGACCCCTGGCATGTCCGCCGGTTCCCATACAAAAATACCTTTATTAATTCGGAGGAAGGTGACGAGCTCGTCTTCCAATTTCGGGCCAAGCTGGGCGAAAACGCAGACGCATTTGCCCGAGCTCCCCTCTTCGAGCTGCACGGCCTTGGTTGGGCCACCTGGCTGGATGGCCGCTTCGGCGGGCGTTCTTCGGGGCGGTCTCAGGACCCGACTGGGGCAGCATGCCGGCCAGCGCCAGGGCCTTTTTCTCGTAGCCGTGCGCCGCCTTGAGGTCGCCGCGGACCGTTACGACGCCACCGGGCCCCGGGAGCTTCATGCACCGGTGCCCGTAATGACTTGCGGCCATGAACTTGATCAGGGCCGGCCGCCCGAGGATGGCGTTGTAGGGGGGATCGCCGTCCACGACCTCAAAGGTGATCAGCTCGGTGCGGAAGTTCGCCGAGTCGCCTAAAGTGACAGGGAGAACCACTTGCCCGAGCGGGGTGGTCGAGCTCCCTGGTACAATGCCGAAGAAGGGGACCACTATGTTCTTGATTTTTGATCGGGGTATCTGCATCCGATCCAACGCGCTTGCCAAGAGCAGGTTGAGGGAACTGCTCCTGTCAATCATGACTCGGCCAACGACGATGTTGCTTATGGTCGGGGCGACGATCAGGGCGGTCTTGAAGTCTCGGGACATCCCCGGGGGAGCATCATCCCGAGAGAAGGTGATGGGAACGCCATCCCACCTGCAGGGTTGGTCGGCGGGCTTCCCAGCGGTGGCTTGGTACACGTGCTTGGCGCCCTTCACCGCGGGACCGGTATCTTTGAAGAGACACCGAAGATCATGTCCACACGGCGGTCGCCCTGCTAGAACTCCAGGTCGAGGCCCGTGTGGGCCTGGCCGGCGTCGACCCCGCTGGGCCGCTCGTCACCTTTTGGGAGCATGGGCATTTCTCCATCCCCCCTATAAAAGGCATCCAGCATGAACAGCCACGTTATGCAACCTCGCAGATCGTGGCCGTGGATCTTTTGGAACAGGTAGAATTTGTTGGCGTCGAAGCCGGGTTGTTCCTCGTTGCCCCAGGGTCGGATGTCTGCCTGAGGGGGCCCGACCCGACCCTGCCCCTGCTGGGGCCGGCGCGGCGCTTGCTGAGGCCGAGGGCGGTTCTGTTGAGGCCGAGGCCCTCGGCGGTCGGGCTGGTGTGCTTCGTCCCTTCGCGCCCATTGTCGATCGCGGCGACTATGCGAAGCTGGCCGCCTCCGGCGCCGCGGTCTTTCCCCCGCTTCCTGTCGCGCGGAGTCGGACCTCCTTCCTTAGCGCCGGACGGCCCCGCCTAGCCGAAGGTGAGGTCGAGCTTGCCTCGGTCGTAGTCGTGCTTCCAGCGGACGGCATCGTCCGCGTCTGCATACCATTCCGCCATGCGGAATAGTTTGTTGACGGTGAGCTTTGTAGCGATCTCGAGGTCCTCTGTGAGGCGTCTGTCGCGAACACCGAACTTGAAGGCCTTGATGACGGTCTCATCAGAGACGTTGGGGATCGAGTTCCGCGTGCGGGTAAACCGGCGCACAAAGTCTCGTAGGGGCTCACCCTTTCCCTGGATAACACGGTCCAGGTCCCTTTCTCGTCCAGTCCGCTCATAGCAGCTCTGGAAGTTGGAGTGGAGGGCGCGCTCATGGCGGGCGCCATGGCCGGAAGGCGCCGGCGCTGGTTGAAGAGCAGTGCGGCGGCCCGCCCAAAGCGGTGGGAGATAGTTGGCCATCGCGGTCTCGTCCCCGCCGGCCTCCAAGATGGCGGTGGAGTATATGGAGAGAAATTCCGCGGGGTTCTTGGTCCCGTCGAACCGCTCCATTATTGCCAGCTTGAACCGGGCTGGCAGTGCACTCGACGGAGGTCGTCTGAGTACGCCGGGCAGCCGGTCGAGGCCGGGAGGCCGTTGCCGCCGCTACTGGTGTCGGAGTCGTCGTCTGCCAACAGGGGAAACTCGAGCCGGCGACGCACCCGCACGCCGGCCACGACGGTCGGCAGGAGTGTCGTTAGGGCGGTGGCGCAGGCGGCCACGGACCTTTTGGTGCCTGGGTGGAATGTCCGAGAATAGTCCTCCGAAAGCATCGCTGCTGGAGCAAACATCACTGTTACTCACCGCGAACGGCGGCGGTGATTGTGCGGTAGGCGCTCTCGCCGCCAGGCGAGATTCGAACCAGGGTCCCTTTACCGCGGAGGTGTGACGTCGTCGGTTGCCCTGTTGAGCTCTTCAGCTAGGGACCGTCGGAAGAGGGCCGAGCCGGTCCGCGCAGGGTCAGCCATGACCCGGGCGATGGCCCGCAAGCGCTCTCGGGCAGGCTCGTCGGATGGGAAGGACTGAGCTGTCCGGACGGAGGGCGGGCCATACCACGCTCTTCTCACCGAATGGTGGTGATGGCTTGGTTGATGGCGACCTGGGCGAGTCGATGCGCCTCCCACGGCGTTCGTGAGGCAACAATGAGGGCGGAGAGCATGGAGGTGGAGCCTTGGCACTCAGGGACAGCGTCCGAGCCCAGGCTTGCTGATCGTGACATGCTGATGACGAAGCTGAATGTGCCGACGCTGGTGAGGCAATGAACTTTGGACGAACGAAACTTCGGGCCCCACGGTGGGCGCCAGCTGTCGACGATCGGGACCGTCGGCCGTAAAGAAGGGGAAGGATCGCACGAAGGCGAGGCCAGTCGCGTTCGTCCGGAAGAGGGTTAGGAGGCGGCAAAGCAGGGAAGAAAGGCGAGCAAGCAGAGGACACAAAGTTTATCTTGGTTCGAGCTCTCTAGGTCAGAATGACTCTACTTGATCTTGCCGTAGGTGAAAGATGTCTAAAAGCTCCTCAGGAGAGAACTACAGGGGGAGCCTGCTGCCGAGGGTGGTGCGGTGAACGATGGAGTATGTAAGTGTTGCCTTGTGCGATCTTGTTGCCGTTGCGGTTCTTTGGATACTGGGTGTCTTTCCGACCGAGGCGGTCGATGCGCTTTATAGGCTCCACTGATCCCGAGGTTGACGTCAGGTGGCCGTTCGTGAGTTGACGGGAGCAGTTAACCCCAGTTCCCACGCAGGGGGACTGATGGGAGCTGTTGGGGGAGTGGTTGACCCTAGTTCCCACGCAGGGGATTCTGACAGGGGCAGATAGCCTCTAGTCCCCACGCAGAGGGACTGACAAGAGTGGTTGACCCTAGTTCCCATGCAGGGGATAGAGGTCATCTATACATAAGAGAGGAGATCTATTACATTGAAGTCTGGACCAGGGGTGCCGAGGTCGATGAGGTCGTCGAGGTTTTGCAGCAGTTTGGGGAAGCTCTTGCCCGAGCTCGGGAATAGTCTTCCGAGCTCGGGACCACCCTCGCCTGAGCTCAGGAATAGTCCTCTGAGCTCGGGGGAGGACTGCCGAAAGCCCCGGGGGAGGCTGGACACGTGTCAGGATGACCGATCCCGACAATATAGATATAACATATGTATATGTACTTTTATATTTGTAGTTTTGTTTCACCGAAGGAGTTGAAATGAAATGAAATAGTGTGTTCTTACATGGTCAATTAATGATGTATGAGCTCAGACCTAGCCCATCTCAGTCTCCAACTTGCCAAGTAAACCCAGTAGAAAGTGCTTAACTTTATTAGTAACACACTACCATAAAACTATACTAGTCATCTCTTCCTAAGTTATCTAAGAATGTGATGTTGGATTAGCGTCGACAACCATCCACCTCTGCCTCTCCTTTACGTGCGAAATTGCAATAGATGACACACACACGCTATTTACACGTGCGTGCCGTTACGCGCGGGTCGTAACTCGACGTCATGCAAAACCGAAGTAGAAACGTGTTCAAACCATTTACATAAGCCAATCAATAACGTCTCCCACGCAATGGAATAGTAAATGACTAATAAATAATAATTCTTGTTTATACATAAATCTTTGTTTTTTTTATTTGGCTATAACTTTCAAATGAGGACGATTTTTGTTTTTAAATTTTACACGGTTGTTGAATATCACGTTTCCTATGTATGGTATTTTTTGAGAATTTTTGAAAATATGTACATTTGGTTTTCATTAATTTTATAAAAGACTACATATATTACCTTTTACTATTCAGAAAATAACATATTACTCGCTATTACACGGGTTGTTACTATTTCCTGTGTAAACCATCTTTTTCATGTAAAATCTATAAAACTCACATGTACAAATTTTAAAAAATTCTAAAAAATTACCATACATAGGAGACGTGATATTCTATAACCCTGTAAAATTTGAAGACCAAACTCAATCGCATTTGAAAGATATAAAATTGATAAAATGCCAAACTGTGAAAAATCAATATTCAACATAATTTGTCTTTTTCATATCTTTCAGCTGAGATTGGTTTTGGTCTTCAAATTTCACAGGGTTGTAGAATCTCACCTCCTCAATGTATGGTAATTTTTTGAGAATTTTTAAAAAATTGTACTTACGGTTTTCATAAATAAGAATTTAGTTCTGTTTGTCCGACCTACAGTAAAATATTTGAAAAATTCTCAAACAATTACCATACGTAGGGGAGGCGAGATTCTATAACCCTGTAAAATTTGAAGACCAAACTCAATCATATTTTAAAGATGTGAAATTAATAAAGTACTAAACAACAATATATGTTGTCTTTTACTATCAAGAAAATAACATTTTATTGCATATTACTCAAGGTGTTACTACATCCCGTATAAAGCACCCTTATAGAGTAAAATATATGAAAATCATACGTATAAGTTTTAAGAAATTCTCAAAAAAATTACCATGTGTAGTAGAGGTGAGATTCTACAACTCTAAAAATTTGAAGACCAAATTCAATTGCATTTGAAAGATATGAAATTGACAAAGCACTAAACATTAAAAAATCGATAGTCAACCAAATTTGTTTTTTTCATATCTTTCAGCTGAGATGTGTTTTTGTCTTCAAATTTTACAGTGATGTAAAATCTCATCTCCCCTATGTATGGTAATTTTTTTTATAATTTTAAAAAAGGTGTAATGTGATATTCATGAACAAGAATTCAGTTCTATTTGTCGGCCTTGTAGTAAATTATTGAAACAATTCTCAAAAATTACCAAACGTAGAGGAGTTGAGCTTCACAACTCTGTAAAATATGAAGACCAAAATCAATCGTATTTGAAAGATATAAAATTAACAAAACGCTAAACAGTGATAAATCACTATTCAACTAAATTTGTGTTTTTCATAACTTTCAGTTGATACTGATTCTGGTCATAAAATTTTATTGGATTATAGAATCTCACCTCCCCAATATACGGGCCTGTAGTAAATTATTTAAAAAATCTTAAAAAATTACCATACACAGGGAAGGTGAGCTTCTACAACTCTTTAAAATTTGAAGACCAAATCAATGACATTTGAAAGATACGAAATTGACAAGGTGCTAAATAGTAGAAAATCATTGTTCAATCGAATTTGTCTTTTTTATATCTTTCAGCTAATATTGATTTTTGTCTTCAAATTTTTCAGAGTTGTAGAATCTCACCTCACCGATGTATGTTAAATTTTTTGAGAATTTTCTAAAATATGTACATGTGGTTTTCATGAATAAGAATTTAGTTCTGTTTATCGGACCTACAATAAAATGTTTAAAAATTCTCAATACATTACGATACGTAGGGGATGTGAGCTTTTACAACCCTATAAAATTTGAAGACCAAACTCAATCGCATTTAAAAGATATGAAATTGATAAAGTGCTAAACAACATGATATGTTGTCTTTTACTATCCAGAAAATAACATTTTAATGGCTATTACTTAAAGTATTACTATATCATGTGTAAAGCACCCATATAGTGTAAAATTCATAAAAATCATGTGTCGAAGTTTTAAAATATTATAAAAAAATTACCATATGTAGAAAAGATGAACTTATACAATATGGTAAAATTTGAAGATCACATAATCTGATACTTCGTAGTTCCTACCACGGAACCACAGAAATTTTATCTCGGTATTTACTCAGCAAAAACCTTTAGTCCTTTACCATGCAATATTTTTCTGAAGCATAAGATTAGAGGACAGCTACGTGTAGCTAGCTGGTTGTTGAGTTCAGGCACTTGGTTTCCAGTTGAATCATATCATACCTTCATTAAAATGGCAGAGTTCCCGGGCTCTCATTCGTTTGAGCCGGCTTGACTCGTGGCTAGAGCTGAGCCACGAAAAAAAATTACGCTTAGATCTTTTTTTTAGAAAAACAAATTATGTTCAGGTCTTTTTGAAAAAAAACGTTACGTTTAGTCATTTTTGAGAAAAAAGGTATATTACATTTAGGTCATTTTGGCCTTTTTAAGCATTACGTTTAGGTCTTTTTTGTCCTTATCTGGAAAAAAGCGTTTAGGTCTTTTTTATGTTCTTTTTTGGAGAAAAAAAAAGAAAAAACCGTTTAGATCATTTTTACCATTTTTTACGTATGGAGTGGCGGTCGCGGCATGGCATGCCGAGGTAACTCAATACATTTATATCCTTTCAACCGTTCCGCCGAATAAATGCGAAAAAAACGCAATTACAATTGTATCCTTTCAACCGTTTCGCGTGTTTCCTCGATTTACTCACGTAGAGAGCGACAATCGTGCGTTTTCTCGATTTGCTCGCGTTAGTAGCGACGGTCGCAGCGTGGCACGCCGCAGTCACTTACCTAATTGTTCTTACTTCTTACTGCCCAGTACAGGTAAAACGTAAGTAAAAAAGGCAGGAAAGTATCCGAGAAGAACTGAGAACATAGGGCCAAGGACAAGCATTCTATTTATGAACTGTTTTTCTAGCAGTTTACTAACGACGAGAGAAACATAATGATATAAGTCTCGCTAATAAATATCGTATGAATGAGTTTTTATTGCCAATTTATCGAATGTATTGTAAGATTTTACTACCGCACATACTGCTAAATCTCTGGTATGATAGTAAGATCTATGTATACCGATAGTAAAATCTATGTATACGGATGGTAAAAATTGATTCATGCAGTGTTTATTGGTGAGATTTATATCAATATGTTGCTCTCGTTAGCAGTAAACTAATGGTGAAAACCGTTCGTGAATCAGAAGTGTCAATAAAAAGTTATAGCTAAATCAAATAAGAAGAAAAATTCATATACAAACAAGAAATGCATTTACTAGTTGGTCATGCTACGTAAATGTCTTTTCTTGTTTTAACTAGGATATGTTTTTTCTTTGATTTATTCATAACTTTTTATTGACAATTCGATTCACAAACGATTTTACCAGTAGCTTACTGATAACGAGAGCAACACAATGATATAAGTCTCTCTAATAAATACTGCACGAATGAGCTTTTACTGTCAATTTACCGAATGTATCATAAGATTTTACTACCGCACAGGCTGCTGAATCTCTGGTACGATAGTAAAATCTATATATACAGATAGTAAAATCTGATTTATACGGCGAGACTTATATCAATATATTTCTCTCGTCAACAGTAAGCTACTGATGAAAATCGTTTTTGAATCGAAGCTACCAATAAAAAGTTATAGCTAAAACAATGAAAAAATATTCATATACAAACAACATGAACACATTTATTAATTGGCTCGGTCACACTACTTGTTTGGCTTAGTCCCAACACACGAAGTGAGCGGGCATATGGATAGTTTAGACGCGCTTCTTTATTGTTTCAACCAGCGCGTGAAATAGCTTAATCTGTGTGTAAGCACATATTAGCGCTACCAAATATGTATATACTTATATATATGTGTGTATATATATATATGTATGTATGTATGTATGTATGTATGTATGTATGTATGTATGTATGTATGTATGTATGTATGTATGTATGTATGTATGTATGTATGTATGTATGTATGTATGTATGTATGTATGTATGTATGTATGTATGTATGTATGTATGTAGGACGTTGAAATGAGGCACTATGGAGCCTAGGCTCCATGATTTCAAATGCGTGGATTCAGGCTAAATTCGGGTATATTTTTCAAAAAAATTTAGTTTTAAAGTATATACCCATCTATAACAATTCAAATGAAACACATACCTTTGAAAAAATTCGAATTCAAAGACTTTAAACGAATTTAGATTGCATACTTTGTTGATTTATATATATAATTAGCACATACCTACAAACAAACTATCATCAAAAAAGAAAACTCTACTTTAAATTTCAGTTCAAACTTGTTTGAACTAGTTAGTAAACTAGTTAAACTCAACATCTTAAAAAATTTTAAAAATTAAACGTACAGTACATAGGAGAATATACCCATTTTGTATCATGGAGCCCAGACTCCATGGTGCCCCAAGTAATTATATTGTATGTGTATGTGTATGTGTATGTGTATGTGTATGTGTATGTGTATGTGTATGTGTATGTGTATGTGTATGTGTATGTGTATGTGTATGTGTATGTGTATGTGTATGTGTATGTGTATGTGTATGTGTATGTGTATGCGGAAGCGCTATTCTACACGTGCGCGTAGCTACACGTTGGTCGTAACCCCTTTTCGGTGGATCTGAACGGCCATAAAAATGGCGCAGGCCAAAAGGTACACAGCGTGCTCAACCGAACGAAAAAACAGGCAGTAAATCAATGCCAATTCCCTCTTCGTGGAAAAAGGGAAATTGGCCGCGTGCGCAACTGAACGAAAAAATAGCAATAAATCATTCCAGAAATTATATCGGTAACACTACATGTACAACGCCGTAATATCTTGCTCTATATGTAGTAAATATAAATATATTATATCGGTCCACTAGTAAATCTGTTCAACCCATCCATGTAAGCCCAACCGACTAGAAAATATATTCCATAGTTTGTACATGAATCTTGTTACCTTTTATTTAGCTATATATTTTTATTGGCAGCTTCGATTTACAATCGATTTTCACCGATAGCTTGCTGACAACGACATCAACAAAATGATATAATTCTCGTCACTAAACGTCATATGAATTGATAGTAAAAACTATTACTATAGATAGTAAAATTTATGGATATAGTTAGTAAAATCTATTACACAGTCTAACAGCTGAGTAAAAAATGACAGTAGCATTTGCTGTAGTAAAATCTTACAGCATATTCGGTTAATTGGCAGTAAAATCTCATTCATATGACATTCATTAGCGAGATTTATATCACTATGTTGCTCTCGTCGTCAGTAAGCTACTGGTAAAAATGGTTCGTGAATCGAAGCTGTCAATAAAAAGTTATAACTAAATCAAAGAAAATATATTCATGTACAAATTAGAAACATATTACTAATTTACACCGTACGACCTACTAGTAAAAACGTGTTTTGTTTGTATATGAATATGTTTTTCTTTGATTATTTTTAACTTTTTATTGACAGCTCCGATTCACGAAAGATTTTCCTTGATAGCTTACTAACAACAAAAACATATTGATATAAGTCTCGCAGCATAAATCAGATTTTATTATCCGTATATATATATCAATATACATAGATTTTAATATTATACTGAAAACCTGTACGGCAGTAACATCTTACGTACGCGATGCGCTGCAGCTTTCTCTTCCCATGGCCGGATGATATGCCTAAGATCTTACAGACTACTTGCTACAGTCTAATCTGACGTGCTCCCGTTCTGCAGCAAGCTTCATGGTCCTATATATACCGGTCTGTAGCTGTTACTTGTTAGCGCACATGTACTGCTTTTTGATTCCTTAGCAAGCAGATCGTTTCCGTTATAATATCCTGCTCCACCAATCTGGTGGTGTATGAGTAAGCTATCATGAACACGTACACTAGCTAGGATTGGCGCATGCTGGTATGCTTTTTTTTCTAATCTAATCAAGGCTAGTTCATCTACTTCTAATATATAACAAAGTGTAATTCAATGGCGAAGGAGAGAATCTCTCTTGTAGACAATTGCGCCATAAATTTAATTTTTAGAAGAACAAAATATTTTCAAACTCTGACTAAAAAAATTGAAAATATTATGACCATCGCCGGAAACGATACTCTCATAGTTGGCACTGAAAGAGCCATCATAGTCCTCTCTATGGGTACTCGTTTAATAATAAAGAATGCTCTATTATACCTTAAGTCTAGTCGTACTCTACAAAGTTGTAAAGACATTCATTTAAATGTTTTCCGTATGGAGATAGAAAATGAGGATGGTACAAAATACCTACTCATGACTAAGTTTGACAGGTATAATAAAATACGTGGTTGAAAAACTCGCTTTCTTGTCATATGGGTTATATTTTACATATATAAAACCTGAAGTTTGTGTTACGACGAAAACTATAATTAAAAAAACCCAAAAATATTTAAGATCTGTTATGATCGACTAGGTCATCCTAAGTTGAACAAGATGAGAAAAATAATCAATAATTCTACTGACTATAGCATAAAAACTACTGACTTCTCTAAACCTAAAGACTTCTTATACCCTGTTTGTACTAAAGGGAAGCACATAATTATACTCTCTTATCTAAAAATTAGGGAAAAATCATTAAATTTCCTGGATAGAATTCAATATAATATTTTTGTACTTATTCGGCCCCTGTCGGACCCCTTCAAATAATTTATGGTACTGATAAATGATTCTACTAGATGGTCCCCATGTATGTCTCCTATCTGCTAAGAACCATACTTTTGCTAAATTAATTACCCAAATTATTAAATTGAGAGCCTCCTTTCCAGAAAAAAGGATCGAGTCTATTCAAATAGACAATACTGGTGAGTTTACTTCAAAGATATTTAATGATTATTGTATGGTTTTGGGCATTAATATATAGCATTTAGTACCTCACGTCTATACACAAAATGGCATTGCAGAGTCATTAATTAAGAAAATTAAACTTACCGTTAGGCCACTCTTGCAGAATTGTAGGTTACCTATTAGCTGTTGGGGCCACGCAGTGCTACATACTGTTGTATTAATTCAACTCAGACCAATTGCATACTATGAAATTTCCCTTTTACAGATAGTGTGTGGGAAAGAAGCAAGTATTTCTCATCTGCGAAAATTTGGCTACGTTGTATACGTGCTAATCTCACCACCACAGCGTACAAGCATGGACCTTACTAAAACTTGGGGATACGTGCAGGTTATAAATATCCGTCAATTATCAAATACCTAGAGCCTATGATAGGGGATCTATACATGGCTCGATACGGTGATTGTATAAGGATAATTTTCCAACATTAGAGGGAAATAAATACCACATTAAAGAATATTGTGAAATAAATTGAAATGTCACTGGCATTCAGTATTTAGATCCACTCACTAAAGAATCCGACTTGAAGTTCGGAGGAGAATAAGTCCGCAATAAATAGTTAATAATTTGCCATGTCTTCACTGATCATAAGAGAATGATAAGATCTCATTTACCTGCAATAAACGCACCTATAAGAGTGAAAATATCCCAGAAGGATATTGAACCTACTCTTACCCTCACGATAAGAAGAGGGGGAAGCCTCCAGGTGCAAGGGACTCAATTCCGCGGAGACGTCTACAGAAACAGAGAACCGAACAAGTGAGAACACTATCTGAGATAGTTGAAGAAGCTCAACCTGATGTTGAGAAAATCCCTAAAGTGAGCCATCCTAGAGATGGTAACATCCCTGAAGTAATCCATCTTGAAGATGATAACCCCAGCAAATATTTACGTGAACAATCTAACGCTGGGAAGTCGGAATGCCCAGACTCCATTGTTGTGGAAAATCACGAGGAGTTGAAAGAAATTAATAAAGATTTATCCCTGAAGTGATCTAGGATAGTTGTATAAGAAAAAGACTACAATTATCAACATATATTTTGCTTCAAAATTGCTTTATCTAGATCCAGAACCAAAGTCAATGGCAAAGTGCTAAAAGTGCTCAAATAGGGTCGAATGGAAAGAAGCAATTAAGGCATAATTGTGCTCACTTAATAAGAGAAAAGTATTTGGTCCTGTCGACCGGACACCTCATAAAGCGGCCCCTGCAGGATCAAACTGAGTTTACATCTGGAAGAAAAATGAAAATAACCAGGTAGTGAGATATAAAGCGAGGCTTGTAGTACAAGGGTTCATGCAAAGACCCGACATCTATTACGATGAAATTTACTCTCCTATAATGAATGAAATAAAGTTAGGATACTTGATATCAATAGCAACTAGCTTAAATTTATCAATGCAGTTGATGAATATAGTAACAACATATTTATATGGGTCACTAGATATGGATATTTATATGAGAGTCCTTGAAAGAGTCAAAATTTTGAATCCTAATAAAAAAATTGCAATATTTATAGCGTCAAGCTGCAGATATCACTATACGAATTAAAATAGTCAGGGAGAATGTGGTATAACCGACTTAGTGAGTTCCTCTTTAAGAAGGGATACTCTAATAATGATGATTGTCCCTGTGAGTTCATAAAGGAGTTCCTGAATGGATTATGTATCATCTCAGTCTATGCGATGATGTAAAAATTATCGGAACCACAGAGGAGATAAAGGAAGTAAGTTTTAACTTTATGACGGAGTTTGAGATGAAAGATTTGGGTAAAACCAAATATTACTTAAGCCTGCAGCTAGAGCATTTCTTTGATGAAATTTTTGTACACCCGTCTACTTACACCAAGAAGGTATTGAAAATATTTAATATAGATAAATCTCATCCTTTAAAGGCCCCCTTGGTCGTAAGATCCCTTGAAGTGGATAAAGACCCTTTCCGACCAAGGATAGAAAATAAGGAAGTTTTAGGACCTAAAGTTCCATATTTAAGCGTCATTGGAGCACTTATGTATCTTGCGAATTGCACAAGACCTGATATTGCATTCGCAGTAAATTTGCTAGCAAAACACAGTGTAGCCCCAACAAGAATACATTGGGCTGGTGTCAAGACCTTACTTAAATACCTCTAAGGTACTCAAGATCTTGGGTTGTTTTACTAGAAGAACTAAGACTTAACCATGATGGGATATACGGATGCTGGCTATCTGTCTGATCCCTACAGTGCCAAATCTTATACTAGTTTTGTATTTCTCTGCGGTGGTACAGCCGTTTCTTGATGATCTTTTATGCAGACCTTGGTAGCTACTTCTGCCAACCACTCAGAGATTATAGCTTTATATGAAACCTTACTGAGTGTGTTTGGCTAAGACGTGTGATTAACCATAATCAGAAGTCATGTAGTCTTAATACCATCAATATCCCTACAATTATCTATGAAGATAATGATGCTTGTGTTGCACAAATGCAAATGATTATGTAAAAAGCAATATCACGAAGCATATTGCCCCTAAACTTTTCTATCCTCACGAATTCCAAAAGAATGGTGAGATAAATATTTTGCAAATTAAGTCATGTGAAAATCTAGTATATTTATTTACTAATTATTTGCCAACATCTAGTTTTCAAATATGTGTACGTGGCATTGAAATAAGACGACTTAGAGATATGCAGAATTCAAAGGGAGTAAATCCTTGAATTATGACCCTTAGCATGATCCTAAAGATATTACTTTAAATCCAGAAGATTATAAAGTTGCACTCTTTTCTTTTTGTGAGTTTTCCTGAAGTTTTCTCACATGATTTTTAATAAGGCAACTAGTATAACACAGTGTGCGAGTGCAATATACCATTTTCTCCATCTCTTTTTTCCCATGGGGTTTTTAAGAGGAGTTTTTGATGAGTCATGTGCATTACACGGTATTCGCCCAAGGGGTTGAACATAGATGGACTTTGAATCTATATTTGGTTGGACTTTATCTCTATGTGAGCAGATCCGAATTTATCTCTTGATGCCTTCTACTATATATTTGGCACTCCCTTGTACAAGAGAATCAATATAATAAAGAGAGAACAAAATTTCGCCTCCATATATTGTGTGTGCTCCCTATTCATATTTATTGTTCTTTGATGTATCATAGTTGATAAGAACGGACGATATTGTTTTATAACATTTTCATCGTTTTCTTTTGTTATTCGTATACAAACCGAATCAGAAGATAGAGGCAAGGATCCTAACTTCCTAAGTGGTATCCTTCTTTAAAAAGGCAGATATCATACTAGGAAACCAATACAATTGCTTTTTTTTTCTACACAAAAGATCCTCACCGTTATAACGTGAGTGGGTCATCCAATAGACGGGTAATATCTTTCTTTCTTTTTTGCGATTAATAAGATAATTTTTAGAAATTTTCCTTTTTTATGATTTAATGATTATCGTGGGATTTTTTAGCCCTATAAAACGATGAAGGAAACTTTAATCTCACCTGTTGTTTGTAGATATGTAGATTGATAGCAAGATAAATTCTAAACTAGATAGGTATAACAATGACGATGAAAGAAAAGACGTTCTTCATTCTCAATTTAATTGCTTCTAGCACAATTAGATGAACTATTCTGATTTTTGTGGTGGACTCTACTGGCAACAGGCAGGGGATTAGTAATAATCCTCCGTATAAAGGTTTGCATGCGAGGGATGACGTAAGGCCCTTGGCTTGACATATTCAGTCAACATGCAGTGTATATTCCTTAATGAATTAATTTCTTCTGTACGTATCCTTCGCGTGTATACGTAGCTGCTGGTACTTGATTACTTGAGTGTATTAACTGGAGCACGTAGGGGCAGAGCTTCTTGAGGGGCACGGGCCGTGGCCCCTCTCCTCTGATGCTCAAATTTACTACTAAAATATTAGCATAAAACTAAACCAGACATCTCTTCTTAGACCCTGTTTGTTTCGGTTTACACTTTTTGGCTTTTGGTTTAAAACTAGTTTTTTGGCTTAATGAGCTTTTAAGCTGTCTTCTTTTAAGCCAAGACATGATGTTTGGTATCCTAGCTTTTTGATGAGTTGGATGGTGTAGCCAAGGTTCATAAAACCGGCAAAAACTGCGGTTTTCGAGCGTACCGCTGCGGTTCGATATCCAAAACTGCTCGGTAAACCATTTAAATTTAAATTTTTAAAAAAATAAAAAAAATTAGACGTTCAAATGATTTATCTAATACAAATGTTTTATACTTTTTTCACCGAATGTCGTATTGAAAAACATAGATTAATCTTGAGATCAAACTTCATTCTAAGCATAATTATTTATCAACTTGATCCGGGTCGGTGGAGGAGAAAGAAGGCTGAGGACAGCGGAGGAGGGAGGAGGTCGAGGACAGCAGAGACCGGAGCGGCGGAGGGAGAAGGCATGTCGCACAAGGGAGCGAGAGAAGACGAGGAGAAATGAGGAGATATGAGTAGGATTCTTGAGTTTATATATAATGGTATTTGGTAGGTAATTTTGGAGACTTCCAGTTGCAAAGGGTTATTTCATCCAAAAAAGCCTAAAAAAGCACTTCTCATCTGGCTTTCGGTTTATAGTTATATGGAGGCTTTTGGTTTTTTTTAAGCCTAGCTTAAAAGTTAGTTGTTTATTTCGACTTTGATTTTTTTGTTTTTAAGCCAATGAAAAAGCCGAAACAAACAGGCCATTAGTATGTGATGTTAGATTAGCGTCGACAACCACCCGCCCACCTCTGCCTCTCCTCTTTGTGCGAAATCACAACGGAGGATCAATGCGAGTATGGTCTCTTTTGCAACAGTTTCTGCTTAAAAGAAAATCTGATTATTTATTGAATAGGAGGATTATAGACAGTTTCTCCTACAATTAGAAGTAGTCATCTACATAGAATCCGGGTGCCAGCTAATTCTCACCGGCCTGATCCTCCACCTCCACGCGCAGTTGGCCCGCTCGATTTTCCCACAATCAAAAGCAGCTTCTCCTATAATCTAGAATCTGCATAATCGAAAGCTGTCCCGAATGAGACCTATATGCTATGGCGTAGCGCTATTTAGATCCTATTTGTTTAGGCTTTTTTACCAGTTTAAAAGCCAAAAAACCAAAGGCTAAACAAATAAGTGGTTTTTTATCTGAGTTTTTTCATAAATCATAAGCCTCTAAATAACTAAAAGCCAAAAGTCACCGGAGAGGTGCTTTTTTAGCTTATTGAGGGTTGTTCTTAGACTAATGCCATTGAAGTTAGGGTAAAATTATCTATCTCTACCACGTATAAAAATTGATTTCTTTTAAGTTATTTAAATCCAAAAGCTGGCTTTAAGCTATAAATCAAAAAGTCTAAACCTAAATGAACAGGACCTTAATCCTTGGATGTCTTCTTCCCGTTCGACCAAACACTTCCTGTTGAGTCTCCGTGCCATGGCGACGGCTCCTATTATGCGATGCTTCTATCCATCACTATTTAAAAATTATATAAATATTAAAATATAAATAAAGGACAAATAATATTGCTTGGCCCTTTGCTCGCTTCAAGAGATTCTAACATAAACAGAACCAATTAACTCCACGTCACCGAGCCCAACTCCAATACACGCTTCGATTTTGATGGGTTTGGATTGCGAGCTAATCTGGTGACATCGATTGTCAAAACTGAAAATGTTGGCGGTGAAGTTACGTAGCACATACTGCACACAACCGATTGTGATGTCTGTTGCCGAGTCTTCGGTTTGGTGATCATGTTCCAAACGCTGAGCATTTTAGTCTTGTTAGAAACGGATCAGAGACTCTTAATGGAAACACCTTAGTCATGGGTATAGTTCATGTTGCCGTTGTCGATCTCCACACCTTAGTCATGTTGCCGAGTGGAACTTCACCGCGAGTCTCTTACACGAATCCATTTTTCACAGTTCACGACTTTAGACGAGTGGAGATCGCGGTGAAGTTCGACAACGGCTGGAGGGCCGGCTCGGCGGCTGAGCTGGACGTCTACTCCAACGCGCCGGTCGCCGCATTGCCGATGACCAGATGACCACGGCTCGTGGTCTACATATCAGCAATTTTTATAATGCAGTAGTACTCGATGAGTCGATGTGAGAATTGAGATCATAGTTCACATCCAAGTATCAAGAATTCACTGTTATAAAAAGGGAAAAACTGGAAGTCCTACCTCTAGTTACCACATTTCTCCGAGCTGTGGCGACCCGTATAATTAACCCCCGGTAACAATTGTCACCTAGAGTTAATTATACGGATCTCAGCACAATAACTAGCAAAACATCGGACATTCCGATGCTTTATTAGTTACTATACTGTAAACAGAGTATTGCAGCAGAACAATAATTAGAGACTCATACATGGAAGCTTTATTTTATTCTATTAGCCACGCAGGCTATCTTACATACCTTATCTTACATAAATACATAATACAGCAAAAGACAACTAAACCTCATATTTCCTGCCGAATGGCTAGCGACTGGCTGACTAGCACGGGAATAGGGCCGGCTATTACTACTACTCCTGACAGTAGCAGTAGTAGTAGTAGTAGTAACCGTCCTCCGGTACATCCTGCTCCTGCGAATGATCCTCCACCCAGACCTCGAAGGATGATCTATGGATCTCACCGTCTAAGCAAGGGAAGGATTAAGCAAGTGTGAGGACTAAGACCCTGTTTGTTTCGGTTTAGGCTTTTTGGCTTAAATCTAGCTTTTTGGCTTAATGAGCTTTTAAGCCAAGACATGTTGTTTGGTATTCTAGCTTTTTGATGGGTTAGATAGTGTAGCTTATTACTAGAAAGTTTGAAATACCCTTTAAGGGTTGTAAGGACTTTTCTTATGTACTGATATATCTGATACAAATGTTTCATACTTTTTTTACCGAATATCGTATTGAAAAATATAGATTAATCTTGAGATCAAACTTCATTCTGAGCATAATTATTTATCAACTTGATCCGGATCGGTGGAGGAGGAAGGAGGCTAGGGACGACGGAGGGAGAAGGTCGGGGACGGCAGAGACCGGAGCGGCGGAGGGAGAAGGCATGTCGCACAGGGGAGCGAGAGAAGACGAGGAGAAATGAGGAGATGGGAGAAGGATTCTTGAGTTTATATATGATTGCATTTGGTCGGTAATTTTGGAGACTTCCAGTGGCAAAGGGTTATTTCATCCCAGAAAAGCACCTCCCACCTGGCTTTTGCCTTATAGTTATATGGAGGCTTTTGGCTTTTTTTAAGCCCGGCTAAAAAGTCAGTCGTTTGTTTCGACTTTAGCTTTTCTGCTTTTAAGCCAATGAAAAAGCCGAAACAAACAGGACCTAAGTACTCAGCAAGCGATAAAAAATATGAATGCTATAGATGCTTTTTCAAATACCCAATTTTCCTATACAACTCCACCTACAAACCCTTCTCCTTCCAAAATACCCTTTTTCTAAAAGAATAATGTTTAGTTTTAAAGGTTGCCAGTTTTATACTTCTAAAAGACACTACTACTAATGAGTATGATTTCTGTAGTCTCTAATCCAAGAGACTGGCTTGAATTCAAAATTTTACCTAGCGCAGGTTAGTACCACTTTACCTACAGTGACACCCACATGAGATGCTCCAAAATGTTTATCCTATTCCGGTATTAGTTCTCCACCCTGCACTGAGTAGGGGGTACACCATTCCTAGGTTACCCCACCTCTCATACAGTTGTACCCTGGCATCCTGCTAGTAGTACCCACCGGGCTTCAAATATACAGCCTCAACCAACTCCTTTCCAGTCCCCCTGGGTCATACCGACATTTCCCAGCACGACTATACATTCTTATCCATTGTGGAGAAACTAATACCATCCTAGGATAACCTTTTCTGACCGATTTCACACACTGTGGTTGGCACCAATTACAGCTCATTACTCAAAAATTAGTTTGTTATTTAACCTTATATGCTAGCCTACTGTAGAGGACCCCACCGGCGACCTCCTCATCGACGTCCTCTATCCTTCCATTTAACATACACACCAACACATTATCCACATATACTTTCCCATCGACCCTTCCAACCATTCATTTTCCAATTCTTCTACCAAACCATCCATTCCATCAACCCACACTTCCAAATTTACAATTTTCATTCAAAAGATAATTTTTAATGCAGTGATGATACCATATTTCATAAAACAGTAAAACAGTTAATAAAAATATGATCAAAGGAAAATGCTTGCCTGGAATAAACTCGGAAGGTTCGGCCTCGCTCTAAAATAGGTTCAGGTCGATCGGCGGGTTCTAATCTGGTCCTAAAAATTATACTACATTAATCTACTGCATTTTATTAATATGAGTAGCACTTCCAACCTTTCAATTTAAGCAATTTTATCATTTCAACAATTTAACATTCATGTTTTTATATGCATGCACTACCTTGCTATCTATTTTGCTTTTATAAATTCAATTCAGTTACTAATGCCTTGATGCTATGCCATGCAGGTACATCCTTCTTTTTCTTCTCTGTGCCTGCTATTCAACTTGGCTAAAGGCTCTAGAATTATATGGCCAAGGCTTTAGCAATTTGGTTGCTCCTATATTGAGCTGACGCTTTCTCTAGCCGAAGCCATTGGCTTCAAGTCACTCGGCTGACTACTACTAATCTTCTCACTAGGGATGGCAACGGGGAAAATCCCCGCGGGGAGCTACCTCCCATCCTCGATCCCCGATAAGCAAAATTTCCCCGCCCCCGTCCCCGTCCCCGTATACGGGGCTTAATTCTCTCCTGTCCCGGCCCCCGACGGGTTTGCGGGGCCCCGACGGGGAATAATCCTCGAAAATGCTTTATAAAAGATCACATGCTACATGAATGAATCACTAGAGTAATGGTGCATATGTGGTTGAAGTGTGAGTGAATCACTAGAGTAATTCATATTTAGCATATTTATTAATAATAACCTCACATATATATTTTTTGTTCTGAGAATGATCATTTACTTCCACCTATTAGTGATAACACGGGGACGGGGACGGGGATCGGGGACGGGGAACGGTGGAACGTCCCCGTCCCCGCGATCCCCGATGGGGGCAATATTTTCCCCGATAAGCCCACCGCGGGGAGAGATTTCCCCCAGTCCCCGTCCCCTAATAGGGGAATTCCCCGCGGGGAAATGGGGATCGGGTCCCCATTGCCATCCCTACTTCTCACTACTGCTTTATGCCTCTTCTGCTATTTGGTGATTTCCCCATTCGGCTGCTCTACTGCCGATGTCCTCAATTGCTTGGCCATTTGCCGAAGCTCCTGCGGTTGCTCTGGCCGAAAGCCATGCTGGCGATTGCTATTTCCCCCCTCTTCTTCCTGATGCCGACTGGAGTTAAGCTCCCCTGCCAATTTCCCCTACTCCTCCCTCTACCTTCTTCCTTACTTCTTCCTCTAATGTCGACCTGCTGTTCGGCTGGCTACTCTCTTGGTTGCTACACTCGACTGCTCCCCTGGCCGAAACCTTCTCTAAGGCGCATGAGCTAACCCTAGCTCATGAAGAACAGGGGAGTTCTTTTAAGATTTCTTTGATTTTGCTTCTTGAGCTTGAATCTACTGGTTGCTTTATTTCTTGAGGTAAGTTTACATGTAAGGGTCAAGGATGCATAGGGTTTGAGCTATAGATTTTTCTAGGGTTCCCCTAGTGAGACCATGGGTCTATGATGAATCAACACATTCTGAGACCATTCTCTTCTTTTCCTCTCTTCTACCATTCTTCTACTTCTATCACTCTACTGGTAAGAGGCTTACTTGATGCCCAGGCTGGATTCGGTTTGGCTGAAGAGGATGAGGTCCGGGTTAAGGTAGAGGAGTAGATGAGGTCGATCTGCTTCTGAATCCGACCTTCTCCTCCTGGCTCCCTGAGTCTCCTCCTTCCTTGGCCGACTTCACCTCCTGGAACTTATTCTTGCTCCTTGCGATGGCTGCTGGTTGCTACTATTTCTCTAGCTTTTGGTTGCGAAATGGAGATGGAGGAGGAACTCTTGTCTGTTGGTTTCGGCTGGGAGGAGTACTAGCTTTGGTTTTAACGAGAATGGCTGAGATAAGGCACTCCCTTCAAGGCAGACCTTATCTCATCACTGTGCTATACAATTACCTGATTGCCCTTACTGCTTTACCATTGTACTACTCCATTCACTTACCAATTACTGCCAACACAATGCATGCATGCAGACATCTTTTACTCACATGCTGATGCACAATATGCAATGCATTAATGCTCATTACATTATCTTTGTTTATGCTCAAATGATGCTTACTAATACTGCTTATGCCTTAATTATGCTGGATGATCACTCTATATGCCCTAATAATGGAAGGATTAGGGGAGGGTCCTCACACAAACCCTGGAAACAATCTTCAAATTTTCATAAATGTCTACCAAAGTGAACTAAAGAACTAAACATGCTTGTGGTCTGTCTCTGGACAACCAGCTTTTTTCGACTGTATTGTGTAAGTATGTAGTATGTAACTACATTTTGGGCAGCTCCATGCATCAGTGCCGCCCCCATTTACAGTAGAAGCAATTTGCAATCTCAACATCTTTGCGGTTCTGTTGATTGTGAGTTGGTTTCAACCATTCCAGCTTTAATGATGTCTTCATCAAACTTTGGCGGGCTAGATGGAACACTGCTTGAAGGTGTATCTGACAGGAACATATCTGTGTTGGTGTCAGACCATTCAGCAGCAGCTGCAGTATCACCAGCTTCTGAGTCTTGGAAATTCACCGAAGGCATATCGCAATTGGGTTTGCTCTTGGTGGTATCCCCTTCTGGTTTCTCCCATGCAGATGCATCCTCGAAGTGTTCATGTTCTTGAGAGCTTGGTCCAAGAGCTTCAGCTTCTGGCCAGGAAAATGCATCAGCAATGACTTCTTTGTCACCCCCAAACTTTGGCATAGAAGAATGACTATGTGCTGGTTCCATCTGAAAAACCTGGACAGATCTGCTATCTACCAAGCTATGTTCAGGTGTGACATTGCTGATTTCTGTTTCCTGCAGAGATATCACATCAAAGCTGTCATACACATTGTTTAATCCCTTCTGTTCGAACGCATCGTTTGTGATGTGATCACTTTTACTTGACCAATCCAGATGCCTGAATGCATTGTCAACGTTAGAAAAGCTTTCTTTCTCCTCGATAGATAACTCAGACGTGCGAATTGATGTAGTTGCATCCATCTCCGAAAATATAACCTATGATTATCAGGCAAAAAGAATGCATAACTATAAATAAAGGTGAAATGTGCAGGTGAAGAATGCAATAAAATGCAAGAATTATCTGGTCACCTCAACTCTGAAGTCTACAGGAAACCGGTGTTTTGTGTCCCACAGAATGTCAATCTGGTCCCTATCAAGTAACAACATGTTGTCTTCAATAAAAGCTGTGTTAAACATGACTCTGAACACCATCGTTTCATGTTCAAAGTCCTCATCCAGGCTGATGCACTCCATAACAACGTCTCCTTGAACAGGACACCGAACATTAACCTTGATTATCTCAGAGTCTTCCTGAATTTGCAAACAAGAATAGTTTAACATTCTTCAGTTCAGCAATGTAAGTTATGTCTTACAAAAATCAGTACAGAGGCCAATATAAACTTCCAAGTCAAATATAAACCTGTTTTATGAACTGGAAAAAAATGGATTGCAATAAAGCAAATAGCCAAAAGAAAAAAAATGTTCTTTGAGGTTTGAACCTTTTCGGAAAACTTAGTAGAGAACAAATCGAACTATACTTGTAATCCAGAAATATGTCCTGATGACAAGCACATACTTGTTTTGAGAATAGATCAGTAAAGATGTTCAATGTTAAACTTCTTAGCCAATACACTATAAACAAACATCACAAGCCTACTTTAAAAGACCAATGTGTAATCCATGTTAACTTAATAACAAAACAAAATTATACCTGTGTGTAAAGCTGGACAAAATCATTAGTCTTCGGAGTCGAAAAGAGAACTTTAGCACTCTTGTCATTAGGAGAAAGGGGATCTGGGCCATAAATCCGGAATATTGGCCTACATCCCCCTTGCCCATCAAAATTCGGTACCTTCCTGATGATTGCACAATTCAAATTCAGCATTCTGTCAACTGGAGGCCACAATTCTGGTGATATGTGCCGTCTTGACACATACTTCAAGTATCTCAGCTGAGAAGGTTCTGGGTCCAGTGGTGAGAAGAGCTCAACCAGCCCAGGTGATGCCTGTCTGTAGACCATCTCCAATGCCTTCCTCTCATCATTATACCTTTGGAGGTAAACCAGTAGCGCTGCCAATGCGAAAGCAAGGACAGGCCAACCCCCTTGTTCTGAATGTACAAGCAGGAAGTTGTCCTGGCCTAACGAGAGCCAGCTTTCACTAGACCTCAGGAAATGGTGAATCATCTCCATGGTGAGCAAGGGGCATCCCTCATAGTTACGTGGGTAACCCATCACACTCATGTTGTAGTCTGAGAAAATGCAGGCGATTTGGTTGTCCTTCTTGCCTCCCTCAAAGTTGAATACCATGAATGAGTCAATGGAGTAGCGCCCAAGTAGCTGTTTTAAGATGCCTCCAATGTACGGTTTCAGCTCATCTTCTTCAAAGGAATCCGAGGAGAAGTAGTGGTTAAATACTGGAAAGTAAAGAAGCAATCAGTAGTCAGCATCTGAAACGAGACAATGAGAGCAATCTCAATTCTATTTTAAACAGGGCGATTATCATAAACATTCAAATCATGCCCAATGGAAGTATGTGAGCATTTTCATAAGCAAGCATATTGGGAGCATTTCAGCTAAAAAAGGAAACATCAATCCATGTCTAAGAAAAAGAAAATGTAGCTGGTATGTCATAAGCCACACAAGTGGATGTCTAACACTGACAGCAAAAGGGAGTAGTTTTGGACAGTCAATTTCATCAGAAGATCAAGAAGCCATGTCAAATTGTAGGTCAACTTACTAAGCCAATAAATAGTTTTTTTTCTCTGGAAAATGTCCTGATGAGAAACACAAATAGTTCCCAAATTGAGATAATTTCCTTTTCCAGCAAAAAGAATAAAATCAAATAACTGCATGGCTTTTTGTCTAATTTACCACGAGGATGAACCTTAAAGCTCAAATGCTCATCATTTGACATAGTTGAACTAATGTGCACCTGATTTGAACCATCCATAATTCAATCCGACAATCGGGAGCAGCATCCCATGCTCCAAAGCGTAGAAAACTTAAATTTGCATCCTAAAAAGCTAAAGCACTTCAACTACCTGGTGAAGAGAAAAAAACCCAGCAGAACCGATTCGATTTGCATCAAAATAAAGACTTGATCCTCGCCAAAAAAAAAAAGACAACGTAACAACAAACTAATCCGGTCAATTCCGTGTCCTATTCTGGTCAGGTACAAAGTTTAGTAACAGCTAAGCAATGGGCTTTTAGCTCAACCTTTTCCCAAGTCAAAACATGAACCGAACCCACCAACATAAAGCAAAGTCTTTGACAGAGTTATCTCCATTCTCCAAAGGAATTCTGCACCTCTAGCCCAACTCAGACCGCATCTATCTCATACGATTTTTTCCTCGCAAATTAACAACTGCGAAAAAGAAAAGAAGAACCATGAACAAAGCGCATGCTAGGCTCATGCTAAAATCTCCGTACTGAAGAACCGGCCTACGCGCACCACGAACAAGATTTTTCCCGTGCAACGCGTTACTTCCAAGAAACCGCCGACGAACAGGTCCAAGCCGAGAGCGAGCGAGCAGGCAGGTTTACCCAAACCGACCCCAGTAAAATACCGTAATTACCAAAGTACTGAACCGGGAGAAAAAAACACGCACCGAAAATGTTGTCGGAGATCTCGACGAGCCCGTCGGGCGGCCGCCGGTAGAACAGCCGCCGGAACAGCGACATCTGCTGCGGCGGCACCAGCGCCTACCAAGGACGCGGGCGCAGAAATGGCCGGAGCAGCAGCTGCAGCAAGATTGCCGAACGGCGGCGCAGGCGGCGAGAGGAGGGGAGGTGGTGGTGGAGGAGGAGGAGGAGGTGAAGACGACGTGACGAGGAGTAGCCCGGTGGGGGAAAGCAATTGGGTTGGGTGTTTCCGGCGATTTATTCTTGGAAAAAATAGAAGGTTTCGTTTGTTTAACAGGTCGTCGGGGCCGCGTGCTGCTCGAGAGCTGCGAGGAGAACAATTCCATGGAGCGGAGCGGGCCCTGCCTTCCTGCTCCTCCTGCCCGCCTTTTGTATTTGCAGCCGAAGAGAGAGAGTGAAAGGGTTTCAAAATTTGAATCTTGTCTTTCTTTCTTCGTCTTTTTTCCTCTCCTATGTCGGCGTACATCTTTTTGGCCTTTTTTTGGAATAATTTGTAGTGATTCGGTGGAGGTGGTTGATCAAACGGTGAAATTGTCATTCAATTTTCAATCACGAGAAACGACTGAAAGTTTTATTTCGAAACTTGGCGATTTATAATCGGCTTTCAGATTCGGCACGTTAGGTACTGCTTGAGTCCGTTGGATCTTAAGAATTTTAGAGTAAATTTACAGATATTTTGCATGGAACGGTGTACCAAGATTCAAATGAAATTTAGGCATTCCAAACATGGCCTCAATGTTTGGGTACAAACTAAATACAAATTTACCCCACTTTTTAAAGCATGAGTAGATATTTAAAAAGGGGCTTAATCTTTTCCATGTTTTTGCATGGATTTACATTGAGACCTTGTTTGAGAGTCCAAACTCAGAGAAGACGTGGACCATGGGAAAATTCCCGCCCGACCGACCATTTGGATGAGCGTGGGAGGTGGACCCCAATCCACAGGGTAGGAAAAATGTCCACTGGGAAAATTTCCCCACACGCGGTGTCCCTTTTGCGATTCACACATGTCATGAGTTGTGACCCTCCTGATCCACCACCAATGATGGAGACAAAATTTTGGGAGCTTAGACAAGTCATGCTATGATCAATAAATACCAACAAGTCCATATACACATCATAAAAAAAATTAGAACTGCAATAATTTTTTTTAACTAAAAGCTTAGTGCAATACACATGTGAATATCAATCGAGGTCGCCGGACTACTCCACTACTCCCGATTGCCGGATTGAATTATAGACGGTTCAAATCAGGTGCACATTACTTCAACTATATCAAACTAGTATAGTGCCTGTGCTAACGCTACGACTGCAGTACACCCGCTTATCAATTAAATGAGAAGATAAGTATGAATACAACACTTAATAATAAAAGAGAAATTTAGAATTTTAAATGAATTTAGAAAGAAAAAAGGAACTAAATGGAGGTCGAATGAGCGAAAACGGGCTCTCAGAAGATTTTAAATCAAGAAAGAGAAAGAAAAAAGAATTTTTTGATTTTAAATTATTATTTTTGCAGCTTCCACAGAGAGCACAACGTGCTCTCTGGGCTTGGCAAGCGCAAGGAGGAGGAAGGCGAGGGTGGGTCACGGCCGCAGCTGGTCAAGATCAGTGCGGCGAGATCACTGCACCGGCGCTGCAGGAGGAGTCACGGTTGCGGTGAATTTCACGGGAAAGATGACGTGATGGCTTGGGTTACCTCCAAAATCCGACGATCTTTACAAGAGGAGCACTTGGGGATTTACGCAATGCGATGGGGTGGAGGAGAACTCGCCGGCTTTTATAGCCTCGAAACAAGCATATTTATGGAAACCATAATTTGGGATCAAATCAGATTGGGAGGAAATTTTGACAATAGAGCACGAAATTTGGGGAATTAACACCATAGATGGAAAGAGGAGATTTGGTGCGAGATTGATGGAGCTTTGAAGCTTCTTTCTTGCTTTAATGGAGGGATGGAAGAGAAGAAGCTTCCTTGGTCTGGGTTGCAGCTAGAAGAAGCTACAGGTGAGTTGCCTTCATTTTTTTAAATATAGAAGGATTTTTTAAAAGATAGCACATTAGGTTAAAAAATCCTAGAAAAATTCTCAAAAAAACTTTCGATTATTTTATACTTAATAAAATTATTTTTTAAAAAAATTAAATTATAAATTTGCCGAGTCACGGCGGCCGCGAGGTCGCTGACCAGCAACCTCGCCGCGTCGGTAAAGCCACCGATGACGACCGTGGAGTCATTGCAGACCTGCGTTCTCCCGGTCGCGCTACCCCATCTCCCGGTTTCCTTTTCCCAGCACATAATGTATGGTTCTTTCCTTTTTCAGGACGTTTGTTTCCTTTTCCTTGATTCCAAGACGTTTGTTTCCTTTTTCTTGTTGATTTGGAGGTGAGGAAGGTCATTGTGGGTCACAGGATGATTTCGAAAAATATGGAAAAATAAATTGCTCGCCCGGCACATTGGATCCGCAAGGAAAAAGATAAAATTAAGCGATGGTTTCGCTAAATTATTGGTTCCGCGAGAAAAATTAAAAATTAAGCAAAGACTCACGGATCGTTGGTTCCTTAGATAAAAATAAAAACAAAAATTCGGTAGCGCTCCGTCATGTTGAAATTAGGCTCTATGGGGCTAGATCCGTAAAAAAATCTCGAGAAAGGTCATATTCAGAAAAAAATACGATCGCAATGCCAGGACAATAAAAAATTCAAATCTTGTTTCTTTGCATGCGGATCCTCCCTATTTATTTCCTTGTTTGATTCACCCTCTTTTCAAATATGTAGTACGTACAATTTTGACCAGTAAAAAATTCAAGTCTTGTTTCCTTGTATGCAGATCCTCCTTATTTATTTCCTTGTTTGATTCACTCTCCTTCCAAATATGTAGGTGGGGGAGGTCTGTTGTAGGCCACAGGGATGATTGACACACTAAATAATGGCCATAGGATGTGGGTGAGTAAAACTGAGGAAAGATCTGGAACGTTCATTTTGATGAATGCAAGTTTTTAGGAACGTTTTGCTGGGTGCACGAACATTGGGTCATCTCTAATAAGGTGCATTATTTAAGGTGGACGTAGGAAAAATTGCTTAGGTGCATTATAAAGAGGTATAGATGATGAGCATTCGAGCTTTAAGGTTCATCCTCGTGGTAAATTACACAAATGTGGTCCGCTCGGCGAGGAGGAGAGACGACTCTACTGTCTACAGCGACAGCGTGTCATCGGTCGCTACTTTGCCATGCCCAGATGTGGTCCGCGAGGTGAAGTCAGTCGCCGGCCCAACCGAGCCAATGTGTGTTGCCAGCCTAACCACAGGACTTGGATACCGTCACAGCATTCCATATCTTCTTTTCTGAAATTTTTTCTAAATTTTCCGATTTGGCTTTTTGAAATTTTGACTCGGTGGGATGCTTAGGTCCTTTTTGTTTAGGCTTTTTCACTGATTTAAAAGTTAAAATCTAAATAAATAGGTAACTTTTTATCTAGGTTTTTCAAAAGCTAGAAGTCTCTATATAACTAAAAACCAAAAGTCGTCAGAGAGAGAGAGAGTCTTTTTTGACTTATTGAGGGTTGGTTTTAGATTAATACCACTAAAATTAAGATAAAATCACCTATCTCTACCATCTATAAAAGCCGTTAGCTTTTTAGCTGTTTAAACTCAACAACTGACTTTAAACTATAAGCAAAAAAAATTAAGCCTAAACAAATAGGACCTTTAATCCCTTGCTCTCCCAATCTGTGGCTGGGATTTTTTTATCAGGGGACTATGGCCTAGGGATGGCAACGGGAAAATCCTTGTGGGGAGCGCCCTCCCATCCCCGATTCCCAATAACCAAAACTTCCCCGTCTTCGTCCCTGTCCTTGCACACAAGGCTTAATTCCCCCGATCCCAAATGAGTTTGCAGGGCCCCGACGGTGACTAATCCCTGAAAATGCTACATGAAGGATCACATGTTACATGAGTAAATCACTAGAATAATGGTGCATGTGTGAGTGAATCACTAGAGTAATTCATATTTAGCATGCGTTATTAATAATGACCGCACATATATTCTTTTTTCTTTTGAGAACGATCATTTGCTCCCACTTATTAATGATAACGCGGGGACAGGGACAGGGGATAGAGAACGATAGAACATCTCTAGCCTCATGATCCCCGATAGAGGCAATATTTTCCCCGATAAACCCTCCGTGATAAACCTCCCACGGTAGAAATTTCCTCCTTCACTGTCTCGGAATTCACCGCAGGAAAAGGGTGATGGGGGTCATCAGGGTTCACAAAACCAACGAAAACCGCTCGAAAACCGCGGTTTTCGAGCGTACCGCTGAGGTTCGAAATCAAAAATCGTTCGGTAAACCGGTCCATTAAAAAAAAATTAAAATTTTTAAAAATTTTGAAAAATTTATGCGCTCGGTTTTTCGTCAAAAACCGCTCACAAAAACCGTTTTGCGATGAACATCTAGTTGGCAGCGGTTTTTCTATTTTTTTTTAATTTTTCAGAAAAAATTTGATTTATTAACCCTTCGGTTTTTAACGGTTTTTAGGCGGTTTTCCAAACGGTTTTTGCGATTTTCGTACCACGAATTTCGACGCGAATTTCGAAATTCGGTTTTGTGAAAACTGAGGTCATTGCCATCCCTACTATGGTCTATGGGAATCCTAGTGCCAGTATTACCGTAGGGGACTCGTTCCCCGCTGGGATTGTTCTCCCAACACCCAAACAACGCCTGAAGAAGTATTTAGCACAGCAAAACTCTATCTTGCTTAGATGAGAAAATATTATTGTATAGCACATTAAAACAAGTCTCTTTGGACTTCAATATACTTCCAAAAATATCATACACCCCCATAGAGGCCAAAACAATGACGAACATGTCGGGTCGTTGGGCCGGCAGGTACGTCAATATTATCAAATTTTACAGGTAGCAAAATATCATTGACATAAGAAGAAGTCAAATCCAAGCATGAGGATGGGAAGAATGCATAAGTTTGACCATTGACTTTTAGCAAAAGTATACTCGCAGAACTATGCAAATATGATGTTTTTAAGGTAATTTTTTGATAAAACTAATCCATATACTGATGTTTTGAAGGTAATTTTTTGATAAAACTAATCCATATACTTGAAGTTTGAATTGAAAAGCTGCGTGTATCATTTAACTATACACGTCTTCAAACGACTTATACAATAGGGTAATAGAATACTATTTTTTCACGCAAGAAAATATAGCTGGAGGTCGAAAAACTCTTCAGTGCCTATTAACTCTATTATTTATGTAGCTCCAGATGATTTTACAACTCTCCATGACCTAAGCTCCTGCATGTTAAAGTCCACCGTCAAATTATTGTTGAGCAATAGAAGAGAAATATCCAAAGAGAATGAGGGCATATACATTAAAGACACCTTAACTTTATTTTTAATATGTACACGTCAACTTTATCTTATGTGGAAGGTAAGAAAAGAGGAGAGAGAAGAGAGCCGGCTCTTATTTAGTTGCAAGCATCGCACGAGAACATAGGTGCTATCTTCGGCTAAAAGCCGGTGTTAGAGCCGGCGCGAACATCTCTTAGTATTGAAGTTAGTGTTTTACCAATAGCCACAAAGATGAAGTTACTGTTTAATGCACAAATTAAATGCTTTAGTGTTTCTCTAGAGACAACCTTTAGAGATGGTTATTGTACAAGGTGGCTTTATTGCTTACTCTAGATTAGAGTTAACAATTTCGATTTGTCGAAAATAAGGCAAAATTCAAAAATTGAAAATATCGAGCGAAAAATCGGTTGAAAATCATCAAAAATCGTAGAGTCTCAAAATAAAAAAAATTGAAGAAAAAAAAATAAAAAATTGACCGTTTTCATGGGAAATCGCCCGATTTCTATGGAAAATCGACAGACTAGTTGAACTCGTTTGGTGGTCGATTTTTTCGACCGATTTATGTCGCATAAATTTTTTCGAATTTTTGATTTTTTTAATTGATCGGTTTATCGAGTGGTTTTAGAAGGCAAGCCGCGACGATACGGGTGAAAATCGAGCGATTTTGTCGATTTTTTGAACCCTGCTCTAGATGATATAGACGAGAGATAAAGTAAGTAGTGAACTTTGTTGTTGTGCATGGATAGCATGGATGACAGAAATTTTAATTCTTAGCCAAACCACACTTCAAGATCAAACACAGCACTCATGGCCCGTACACGCACGCCATATGGCTAACTAAAAAAAAGAGTAGAGGTGTAATTCGAGCGGATATAAACCAATATCACTTATTCTGTATCATATTTCATATTTTTTCATGGAATTGGAGTAGGACATGAATACGAATATGGATTGTCTCGGTCACGAATACGGAGTGAATATATATCAAGTCGAATGCGGATAGTTTCGATCATGGATATTTAGTCGGATGTTGCGTAAAAATAGAACTCATATGTGTTGCGCATAAAAGGATCAATCAACCGTACTACATATCTAAATGCAACTCATTAGGAGTTCAATAAACAAATTTCACTGTAATAATTAAATTCAAAAGCATTTTTTAAAAGTTCCTTATGTTCAAATGTATTTTCCTAAAATATTTGGAATTATTCCGAGTTTATTTGCTATTTTGCTTGGCTTATTTGAATTTCACGTATTTTCTAAACGTAGAAAACTAATTTCGATATTAGAAAAGCCTTGTGGGCCGACATCTCTCTCCGATCCACTCTAAGCAAGTAAAAGACCAGTCATGTACTCGGGCTCATGGGTCTATTGGGATGATATTTGGATATCCGAGATAAATTTAATTGATACTATATGATTAAATTTATAGATAGCTTCAAATTCAATAGATACTTCTGTTCTGAATCTGATCTCTCGTAAAAAAGACTATCTAGTTACAAATCCAAAATCTGAAAAAATACTGGAATGTCTGTTTTTTTGTGCTCCAAATTAGATTCGAATGATTTGGTCGGATGGTGAGAGGTGTCGACTTCGTTTGCAACCCTACCCAAGAGCACAGCACGCGGCGAACTCCGTGTTCTTACCGGGCCCCACCGCCCAGTCGCGCAGAGCCACCAAAGCAACGAACACGTGCTCCGCAATCCAACGTCCCAGATCACCCCATCGCACCCACCCATCCAATCCCACCCGTTCACTAGATAGGGGTATAGGGTTTATAGCTCCGCCTCCCCCTCTCTTCCGCCCCCGCGGCACGAACGGCGGCGAAAAAAAAAAGAAAAAGAAAAACAGTGAGCCACACCAATTACCTGCTCCGTATCGATCGAAGCCGCAAGATTCAATCCGGAAAAAAAATCCCCCCAAAAAATCAGAGGAGTATCGAGCCCTCGCCTCCCTATCTAGAGGCGCTGTTCGGCTGCCGCTCCGGCGCGAAACCCTAGGTAGGATGGCGGAGGTGCCCGCGGCGGTGGCGGCGGCGCCGGAGGGGGTGCTGCACAGGAGGATAGAGTTCCACCTCGCCAAGAGGCCGCATGCGGCGGCGGCCGTGGGGGGAGGCGGGTTTCGGATGGAAACCCTGAACCCGGATGCCACGGATGGGGCGGTAGCGGCGGGGGCGGCGAGGAGCGAGGGGGAGGCGAGGAGGGCGGAGAAGGGAGCGGGTGGGTTGGATCCGGAGCTCAGTGTCGCCCGGATCTACCTCGGGAGAATTGTGAGTACGCAAAGCTGCAATCTTTTGGGGATTTGTGTTCTTAAAGCTGCGACTTTGATAGGGTTTTGGGCGCTAGAGCTGCAATGCGTGGTGGTTCTGCCACTGGAGCTGTCAATTTGGGGTTTATAATATCAAGTAGCTGCGGGCTCATAGTTATGAAAAGATGGATAGTATTTGCTTCACGGCACTGGCATCTCTTGAGGTTTTAGTATGGTGGGCGATGATTTCGTGTTCAATTTGTGGTTTCCTTTTTCCTTTCGAGTTCTTAAATTGGAGTGCCTTGGTGCCTTGCAGGGTGCTGGTCTTCAAAATCTTGGGAACACTTGCTACCTCAACTCTGTTCTTCAATGCTTGACGTACACGGAGCCATTCGCAGCCTATTTGCAGAGTGGGAGGCATAAGTCTTCATGTAAGTGCTATGCTGCTGTTGCAACTTGCAGCTGTCAACCGCCTGTCTCGACATGATTAAAATCACAATGTTGCATGGATTCCCAAGCTAGCGGTAACTCCAGTGATACACCTTTTATTGCGTACGCTAAGCTTAGTGTAGTCCTTGACAAAGCGATGCAGCTAGGCTCTAGGCTATAGCAATATCCATGCTGCTACTACTTTAATAGCAGTATCACTAGCAAGGACATCAATACCTACATTCTCAATGCTCAAGGCTATTCCTTTCACGCCATTGACAAATTTCATCATTTTCTTCAGCTTGAATCACATTCAAATCCATAAAACATGTGCAATCCCTTCTCCAAATGAGACCAGTCGACCGTTCTTATCCACAGAAAATTCATGTAAAGTTAGGTTCATTCTACTTTATCATGAAGTTGTGAGTTCTGCAGCTCTAGGTGTCGATTCCATACTTAACAAAGACATTAAATGGGAAAATGTCTGCTTTACCGAACGAAACAACCTTCATCATCAGTAGATGAAACACTATATAAAGTATGAATTGGTACACATTCTAGATCCCCTCAATCTTATGCACATGGATGGATTATCACTGGCCATCTGATGTGCCACATCCAATGGAACAGGTGCTAAGTCAATTGTTACTTCAATTTTGCCAATTTTGGTGTGTTGTCTAGTTAGATTTTGGCTGTCCATCTGCTGCGTGCAATGACTGTTATTCAAACTTGTTCTTACCTTATATGTTAATTGCTCGATCTCTATTTTTTTAATTTAATACCCTGTTAAGTGCTTTGTTTCTATTTCTTGATTTAACGCCCTTCATGAAAACGTAAGAGCCCTATTTCGAGGTGGAGGACGTGGCTTGCACATGCACGATTAGTAGTGGCATGAAGCCCTGAGACAATCACTTGTGCACTTTTACCTATACTGCAAGAAATTGACGAGAAATGCACCCCCTCCCCCCTCTCCTTCCTTCCTCAACACATACAACCCAACCAGGCTAGCACCCCTACTGGCATTATTTATTTCTATTAATAACTGAAGATGGCAATCCGATCCATTCACTAATACTCCTTAGTCCTTAGTGGGTTTGCTTTGCCGACGAAAACCGACCTTGCCGAGCCGGTTCGGCATTTCAAACCGAGCAGTAAACCGTGGAGTTCAAATGTAAATTTAAAAAAATTGAAGAAATTTAGCAAAACGTGTTAACAATTTTTGTGTGAGGTCCTGAGGCAATGCTAATGATGCTATAAAATTTTCAGGTTATTATCAGACCTGTGTATTTTTTAAAAATTCTGACAGTGATACTGTCAAAATATATGCTCTTTAGTTTTTTATTTTCTAGTGGCACAAAATGAAGTCTAATATTGCTTAAACTTTTTGTGTGTTGTTATAACGTAATTACAATGATTTTGTAAAATTTTCAGATTATGATCAGATATGTGTATTTTTAAAAAATTCTAAGTGCTATTATCATTGTATATGCTCTTCTGTTTTTGATTTTATATGGGTACTAAATGAAGTCTAATATTTATGAAAATTTTAGTACATAATCCTTTGGCACTATTTATGGTTGCATTAAAATTCCATAATATAATAAATCTTTTAAGTATTTATAAAATCTGACAGTGTCTTTGTTCCTTTTAATTAATTGCTGTTTTGGATTTTTAGAAGAAATAAATGATTTCAAAAATTGTTTAAATTTCTGTGAGGTGTTTGATAGATTAATTGGTTTTTTTGTAATTTTTTCAAAAAAAAATTTGCGCTTTTTCCTTTTGACGACCGGTTTTCGTTTTTTTAATCAGTTTGACCAACCGGTTTGACTTTGGCATACCATTCGGTTTTTACTGAAATTCGACCGAAAATCGCGGCAAACCGGTGCCGACCAGATGTTGAATTTCGGTTGCAAAACGAAAATGTTAACCCTGGTCCTTACTGCCACGTTCAAGTGTGCAACAGATACCAAAGTGCATTTTTTGTTGTATAGTGAAGAATTGCACTAGCAGTAAAACATTTACTGATTTGTAAATAAGCTAAATCCCCACCATCAGGTCATTGGACCTCTGTTATATTTTTTTGTGCTGAATAACAATGATTTCACACCCTAACAACAAATATTCTTTGTATTACATAACCTGTTTAAGAAGAAGGAATAAGTTTATTTTACCCTCTGAACTTTAATATACCCCTTGAACTATAAAACCGTCTAAATAGCCCCTTGAACTATGCAATACCATCTAATTAACCCCCTAAGGCAATTTTGGAGGCTGTTTTGCCATTGCTGTGGTCCGCTCGGTGATTGTTTGCGCGAGGGATGCGGCGAGCTTCCATCCCCAAGAAATACCGTTCCATTTTACGGACCTCTTCGAGATAGCTAGCCATTTTGGGGTCGAGGCATTGGTAAAACTTGTCCATTTGATTGACGACCAGCTGGGAGTCCCCGAGAATGAGGAGTCGCTGGATCCCCATGGCCCTTGCGAGACGAAGCCCAAGAAGGAGAGCCTCATATTCAGCCATGTTTGTGGGGTTGAAGGAGAGGCGCGCGACGTACTCAAGCGCCTTCCCCTCCGGGCTCACGAGAACAACTCCGGCGCCCTCGCCATTTAGACGCTTGGAGCCGTCAAAGTAGAGAGTCCAATGGGGGTCGGGCGAGATGGGTCCGTCATTTCTTCTTGGACCGCCTGGGGGTTTGTCCACTCCGTCACAAAGTCCGCGAGTACTTGGGACTTGATGGCGGTTCTTCCTACAAGCTTGAGTGAGAAGGGCACGGGCTTAGTTGCCCACTTGGCAATCCTCCCGGTCGCCTATTTGTTGCCCATTACTTCGGCTAGTGGGTAGCCGGTGGGGACCGTGATTGAGTGCCCGAGGAAGTAGTGCCGAAGCTTCCGCGATGCCATGAGGAGTGCGTAGCATATTTTCTCCACTTTCGTGTACCTTGTCTTCGCGCCCGTGAAGGCCTCGCTAACGTAGTACACGGGCGTTGGACCTCATCCTTTTCCCTGATTGACAACACTTGCAGCGATCGGAGTCGCGGCAAGGTACAGGAGGAGGGGTTCCCCGGGGCTCGGGTTGGCCAGGAACGAGGGACTGGTCAAGTATGACTTGAGATCCTCAAAGGCTCTTTGAGCCTCTGGGGTCCAAAGGAAGCCTTCGAGCCCGCGAAGTATTTTGAAGAAAGGCAACCCTTTCTCGGCCGACCGCGACATGAAACGCCCAAGAGCCGCCTTGCAACCCATCAGGCGCTGGACCTCCTTAATGGATCGTGGCGGCTCTATATCCAGGATGGCTCAAATTTTCTTCGGGTTGGCCTCGATACCTCTGTGAGAGATGAGGAAGCCCAGGAGCTTGCCCCCTCAGACCCCGAAAATGCATCTTTCAGGGTTTAGCTTAAGGCCGAACTTGCGGAGGTTTCTGAATGTTTCACGGAGATCTTCAAGATGTGTTGAAGCCACGGGGCTCTTCACAACGGCTTCGTCGACGTACACCTCCACGTTTCGACCTAGTTGGTCCTTCAGGACGACGCATACGAGGCATTGGAAAGTGGCCCCTGCATTCTTCAACCCGAAAGGCATGCGTAGGTAGCAATAAGTGCCCACTGGGGTGGTGAAGCTTATCTTCTCCTCATCTTCTAGGGCTATGTGGACTTGGTGATAGCCCGAGTATGCATCCAAGAAACTCATTAACTCGCACCCGGCGGTGGAGTCAACCAATTGGTCTATGCGAGGAAGCGGATAGTTGTCCTTTGGGCATGCTTTGTTGAGGTCGGTGAAGTCGACGCACATGCGCCACTTACAATTGGACTTTTTGACCAGGACGAGATTAGCAAGCCATTCCGGGTGCCACACCTCCCGGATGAGGCCAGCGCTTACGAGTTTTTCAATTTCTTTCTTGATAACCTGAGACCGCTCGAGGGAGAGCTTGCGGAGCTTTTGCCTCACCGGGGTGCGCCCGGGCCTTACTGCGAGGCGGTGCTGAATCACCTCGCGAGGGACACCTTTCATGTCAGACGGGACCCAAGCGAAGACGTCCGCATTGGTCCTTAGGAACTCGAGGAGTTCTTCTTCCACCTTTTCTGGGAGTTCAGCTCCGGTCCGGATGAGGCGTTCATCGCTTGGGCCAAAGAGCCGTATCTCTTTTAGTTCTCCTTCAGGGTGAGGCTTTAGGGGATACCTCCCCAGCGAGGACTTGTCCTTGGTGATTCCCGTCGGGGGCGGTAGGGACGCAACTCCTTCCAAGCCCCGCACTTCAAGGATGTTGACTTCATCGGAGGTGGTTGCTGCCTTATGATAGAGGCGACGCACCAAGTCTTGATCGCCCCTCACGGAGATGACTCCATGAGGTCCCGGTATCTTGAGGCACAAGTAGTTTTGGTGGATCGCTGCGCTGAAGCGGTTGAGAGTTACTCTTCCCATGATGGCATTGAATGGCGACTCGACGTCAAACCTGACCGCTTCCGTGCGATGGTTCTCCCGCGAGCCGAAGGTCATGAGGAGCTCGATCCTCCCCAGGGGTTGGATAGATTTCCTTGGAACGAAGCCCGTGAGAGGTCTGCCGAACGGGAGCAAGCTGCCCGGGTGGTAGCCTCCCCGTGATTCCCATAGCTCCTTAAGCGCGCGAAGATAGAGTATGTCCGCGGAGCTCTCTCTGTCAACGACTATACAGGAGACCTCACAATTGGATATGGTGGCGGTCACCAGGAGGGCGTCATCATAGGGGAACATTAGGCCCTTCGAGTCTTCCTCGGTGAAGCTTAGCGGGACGCTCGCCTATTTGGGAGGAGCACTTCGAAGGTTCACCCCCACAATATTGACTTCTCGCACGTACTCCTTCCTTTGACGTTTGGACTCATGTCCGTAGGCCGAGCCCCCTATTATGACATTCACTTGTCTATGTGGCACTTGGAAAGGGAGCTCTTGTTCAGCATCTTGTGGGAGTTCTCCTGGGGGAGGCCCGCCAGGAGCTAGCGCGGGTGCGGGGTGGATTGCTTGGAGAGGCATGGCCTCCGCGGCCACGGGACGGGTCGACGACCCCCGACGTGGCTCAGGACCACGCTTGAGGATATGCGCACCAACGGCCATCCTCTTGGTCTTGGTTACCCCTCTTTTCGCCGGGACCTTCGTCGCGAGCCCGAGGGGCCTTAGGCTTTGAACCCTTCTTGAGTCCTTTAGAGGCACCGTTCCCCTAGGGCGGGGTGTCGGCGACGACGAGGACCTTAGAGTCACGACCTTCATTGGAGCGGTCCCTCCGGTCTTTGTTCTTTTTTCCGAATGACCCCTTTTGCCTTCTCCCGGGGGTCACCTCCAGCTTGCGAGAGGAGCCCCTTTTTTGCCCAGTCATCCTTTTCCCCGCGGGCATACTTCTCAACAATCTCAAAGAGTTGTTGAGTCGTTTTCGGGGGATCCCTCCCTAGGGCCCGGTTCAATTCACTAGGGAGAAGTCATTCCTTGCACGCGTTAATGACCGTGGAGTTTGGGGCATCTGCCACCTGGCTCTGCACCTGAGAGAAGTGCTCGAGGAAGTCTTGTGTGGACTCGTCCTTCTGTTGCTTGACTGTGAAGAGTTGATTGGGAAGCAAGGGGCGCTTGTAACTCCCCTGAAAGTTCGTGCTGAACTCTTCATGTAGCTGGGCCCAAGTGTGGATGAAGCCCTTCTTCTAATTGAAGAACCACGACCGAGCGGTCCCTGAAAGGAAGAGCGGGAGGCAGTTGCACATCTCAGCCTCCCCGCCTCCCCCTGCACGGATAGCTGTGGCACAGACCTCCATAAATTGCTTGAGATCGGAATCCCCATCATATGGTCCCATGTTAGGCTGACGAAACTTGGGTCGGAACGGGGTTTCTGAGATGCCTCGAGCGAGAGGGTTTCCGGTCCCGGGATTGCCTTCGCCACCACACCGACGGGGGGAAGGCGACCTCGCGCGGCGGCATTGACGGTGAGAGACTTCAGAACTTGAAGAGCTGGAAGCTAGGGGGCGGCGGCGGGGGCGCCCGCGCCCGGGAGTCGAAGCACTCTCGCCGACGTGTAGCTCGGGGAGCCCGTGAGACCCCGAACTCAGCCTCCCCATCCCCGGGACGGTGGTGGTCACAGCGATTTGGCGAGATAGGAGCCCGCCCGGTGCTGACAGAGCAGAAGCTCCTCCCCTCGACTTGGCTTCGTTGGGCCGGACGATGGTCTCTTGAGTCTTGCGAGTGCCTGTGAGAGGCCGCGACTCGATTTTTTTGTTCACCCGGGAGTGCCATTGGGGGACTGGGCACTTTTGGTCTCGGAGGCTCTTCTTTCGCCCTGGGCCACGTCGCGCCTGGAGGGTGTGTCAGCATCAGCTGGTGGGAGTTGACCCACCATCTTCGGGTGCAAGCGCATTTGCCTGGGAGGAGCTTGTGGGGGAGGTCCCGGGGCTCCCGCTCGTGGAGGCGCAAACTTGGGTCTCAGGAGTTGCAGCCCCGAACCCTGGGCTCGGTGGGCGTGGTGGCCAGAATGGGGCCCCGCTAAAGGCCGTCGTATGGGCAAGCGGAGGGAGATTGTAGGGATTCCCCCCTTGCTCAGCCCCTGTAGACGAAGGCTGGGCCTCCATGCACCCCCGGGTCAGTGGCGATCTAGACCGAGGGTGGTGGGAGAAGCGGCGAGAGGAGTGGAGGGCTTCTATTTGGACGATAGGAGGCCATCATGTAGTCCACAGTCTGCCTCGTGGTCGCCTCCACCAGAGCCCGTCACCGGGACACGTCCTATGCCTCGAGGCTGATAGCTGGCACAGGGGCTCCCAACCCTGCGGTGGCGGGGGCATCTCAAGGCTGCTGCCCTTGGCCCGCGGCAGCCAGGGAGGAGGAAGTGTTCTCAGGTCTCGGGGCTTGAAGGACGTTGTCTACCCCGGGGTGGATGGCTCTGATCTCCGAGGGAGGCGCGCGCCTGGAGATCCGTCGAGGAGGGTTGTCAACTTGCTCCTTGTCCTTTGGGGCTTGAGGAGGCTTGGTATGCTTCTTGGTAGGAGCCATAGCTAGGTTCCACATGGACGGTGCCAAATGTCGTATGTTCGAGAACAAGACATGAGAGTGAGGGTGGACGCTGGCCGTCCGACGAGCCACCGTCCACGAGAGAGAGAGTAGACCCAGTGGTTTATATAGGTTCGGGTGCTAAGCAAGTGCCCTACTCCTGTCGGTGTGTTCCCGGGGGGAGTAGGGAGGGGTCTCCTGGTCCAGGCTCTCGAGAGACACACCAGTTGTTAGATTTGTATTCAATGAGAGCTCGGGGCTCAGGTATGGGTTACAGTGGGTTTATAGGCGCTCAGCCTGTTACACAAAATACCATCCTACCTCTACTACAGTAGCTTAAGTGAGGGCATCTTGGTCACTCCCGGGTAGAGGTAGTGGATCCCATGTCATCGTCTCGTAGGGTTAAGTCTCTGACTTTGAGGTCCCACAGGGGACCTCCCGCAAGGCATGCCCGCGGGGCTTGAGGGGACCTCCCACGGGGTATGCCCTGGAGGTATGCCCGCGGGGCTTGAGGCCTCTGACTTCGGGGCCCTGCAGGGGACTTGGGGACCCCCTAGGCGATTGGGGCCCCAAGTGGCATGCGGGTGCCCACCCATCTCCAGGGGCGTCCGAGGGAGCCCTCTTGGACCGGGCGTCTTGTCAAGTGCCCTGAGGTCAGGGATCGAGGTGAGACCCTTTGGAGGAGTGGAGACCCCCGAGTGCCTCCCCGCGGGGTAAGAGACCTCCCCTTAGATGGTTGTCTCCTTGTAAGGGGATCTTCTATAGTGCCCCGTGGTAGGGGTTTTGAGCCCTTTGGCCAAAAGATGACGGAGGTTGCTTGAGGTATCCCAAAAAGGTATTTAGATAGTTTTGTAGTTCAGGGGGTTGATTAGACGCACCCCGAAAGTTCAGGGGATAAATTAGACTTATTCCTAAGAAGAATTAAACGTATTTTTGCTATGGTCCATCATCTTAATTAAGCATAGATCAACTGTTATCTTCCCCCTTGCAAGGCATTTCTCTTGTAGCTGTTGCTAATTCCATTTCCCACCCATTTTAAGGTCGTACTGCTGGATTTTGTGCACTATGTGCTCTTCAGAACCATGTTAAGACTGCTCTACAGTCAACGGGAAAAATAGTGACACCATCACAATTTGTCAAGAACTTGCGATGTATCCTTTCATGTGCTCTAGCTTAATTGAGTACCTCTTCTTGTTTTAACTTTTGGAAATCCTCCCATGTATTTTTTATCCAATCATCAGAATGTGAATCTTTGACTGCAAATAGGCATTTCTCGTAGTTTTCGCAATTCGAGGCAGGAAGATGCACATGAGTTAATGGTTAACTTGCTTGAGTCCATGCATAAATGCTGTTTACCTTTTGGAATACCAAGTGAGTCTCCAAGTGCTTATGAGAAGAGCTTAGTTCACAGAATATTTGGTGGCCGGCTAAGAAGTCAGGTACACTGTGTGCATTGTTCAGTTACACCGGGACTATCAATTTCTTAGGTGTTCTGTTGTCATCACTGTTCTGCACATATATATGCTCCAGGTAAAATGCACTCGGTGCTCACATTGTTCCAACAAATTTGATCCTTTCTTGGATCTCAGTCTTGATATTGCCAAGGCCACAACATTGGTGAGAGCACTTCAAAATTTCACCGAGGAAGAGCTACTAGATGGTGGTGAAAAGCAATATCAGTGTGAGCGCTGCAGGCAAAAAGTTGTAGCAAAGAAAAAGTTTACAATTGACAAGGCTCCAAATGTTTTGACAATTCATCTTAAGCGCTTTAGCCCTTTCAACCCCCGTGAAAAGATTGACAAAAAAGTGGATTTTCAACCGGTTCTAGACTTGAAACCATTCATTAGTGATTCTAAAGTGAGTAATTAGTTCTGAAAGTTATAAAAAAAAATTCAATGAACTTATCTTTTTAACTCATTTATTATGTTTGTCTGTTCAGGGCACAGATTCTAAATACAGGCTTTATGGTGTTTTGGTTCATGCTGGTTGGAACACTCAATCCGGTCATTATTATTGCTTTGTTCGGACTTCCAGTGGGATGTGGCACAATCTTGACGATAACCAGGTCTAATATGACTTTGGTCTTTCCTTTATAGCTTTAATAATTCATTGTTAGTTGATATTGCTAACTTTAGCTGACAAGCTTTTGTACCATCCATGAAAATGACACTTGCCAAACTATTTGTTTCCTTTTCAAGAAAAATCTTCATATTTAAGTCCTGCAGCTGCATCACCTTCTTTGGAAGGTCTTTGCTGAGGATTTTGTCATGTCTTTTGAAGAACTTAGTTGCATTATATCACATGATACATACACTATACTTTTTTTTAAGGGAATAGACCAGTTTACATTGTCATAATTTTATGGAATCATTAAAATTTCTGTTTACAGCATTGAGGGTTTACTGGTCACAATGTGTCAACAACATGTTGTAGTGATGTATTTTCTCAGGTCCCAACTAGTGTTGCAGTACCACCTTTATATCAATTCCTTCTCCTTAGTTGCTTAATTGAATTCTCTGTTTCAATCTTTCTTGTATGTATGCCAGTGACACAGTGAGCCCAGTTAAGTCATACTGGTTTCTAGAACGTAGTCTTCCATGCTTATCCTAATTTGTGATGTACTATCCTGTATAATTACATGCTGAATATGAATATTTTTGATGAGTTACTACATTAGGGTCATTTTGTTTGGGAAGAATCCATTTGCTAGACTAGGAATACAAGTATGGATTTCTCCTGTTCATTGCTGGAAAGGAAACGAAATTGAACCTTATCTTGTACTGAGCTAAATTGCATGATTGATTCTACTTTATGCCCCTTAGTTATTTTGGCAGCCTTTCATTCTTGTCATACTGATTCCTATGGCCACCAACTTCAGGTATGCCAAGTTCGCGAGGCAGATGTATTGAAACAGAAAGCCTATATGTTATTTTATGTACGTGACAGAGTCGGGAATGCAATGGTGCACAAAGACAATATCACTGTTAATGTGCTTGGAAAGAAAATGATCCCTCAAAAGATCTCATGTATGAATGGTGTAATCCAAAGTGGTGTAATAGAAGCAAACTTGAATGGTCCTTCATATCCTTTCGTAGATAAGAAGTTGCAGAGCATAAGCAATGGCCACACTGACATTATCAGCAAGACTACAGCAGATCATTGTTCAAGGAATGATGGCAAAACTGAAGCCGCTGCCTCCTCCCAAAACAATGGCCTGTCTTCTAGACAGAAATCTCTTGCACCTCAAAATGATGGTGCTACCTCATCTAAATCAAAGCAAATTGCTTCGAGTAGTCGCAAAGAGACATCTTCATCTGGTCAACTTGCTTCTCTTATCAATGCGAGTGGTAATCAGACAATGGTTGAGATGTCATTGCAGGAATTGAAGGCTGACGGTGCATTTACCAAGTTGGGCAACGATACTTCTGCTGGCTCACCTTTGGTCGGCAGTCCTGCTAGCCTGTGTGATGCAGATAAACAAACTTATCAATCTGAAATAACTATATTTTCCAAGACAACATCCAGTGTAAATAACGAGGACACTGGGGTCACTGCACGGACTTTCCTAACTAAGGTATCCTTTTTATGGTCACTGCTGTTTTTTAGTCCATTTTAGTACTTATTTTATCTCATGCAACATGGTAGGATGCTATTGTTTCAAATGGCGTCATGCATAGCACTGGAGGTCCAACTTCCAGTGGGAAAATGAAGGACTTGACAGAATCTCTGAAGCAAGATGACAAAACAGTGAAGGAACTTCCTATGAGCAAGGTATGCTACCACCACCCTTTTCCGTCCCTTGTTGGGAAAGTACCGTGTTCATTACCTTCATGTAATCCTGTAGACTCGTCATTAATACTCTTCTGCTTTGCACATGAACTAAACCATAAGCTTCCATCATTCTTCTTAATGTGAGTTGATCTGTATAATATTTGTTGCACGCACCTTTATGCAGAACGTGTTACCAGGACTTGAACAAGTTGACTTTGGAAAGCAGATCTGCTCTAAAGTTTCCATGAAGGTGGTTGCAGCCGATTCATGCAATGGCACTATAGCTAAAAGGATGAATTTGAAGACAAGAAAACTTGTGAGATATCCAGTCATGAACTTGTGGCTTCGGCCCAAACAGCTATTACTAGGTTCACTAAAACTACAAAAGAAAAGGAAGCACAAGAGAACTAAAAGACAGCCTGTAGTTTGTAAGGACTTGGCAAATATTGCTTGTTCAGGTAACAACACCAACGAGCAGCAGACATCAGTATCAGCAACTTCGCCGTCTAAAACTGTAGAATGTACACCCCATGAGCGGAAACGTGCCTATGCTTGTGCAAGTTCTGAAAATGATGCTCATATATTCAAAAATAGGCAACAGGTTGTTGGAACTGGTGCTAATGACCGTAACTTGGACAAAAACAGTAAGAGTGGTACTTTTGCTAGTGCTGACCTTGCAGAGTTGGGTCCAAGCTCTTCTGCAAATCTGACACATTCGGTAAACAATGTAGATGCAAAGTTGGGATTCTCCCGGCCTGTCAGCATTCTTACAAGGGACTTGAAGGAAGATACTGGTAAGCACATCTCTTTGCAGATATGCACCTACTCATGTTATACAAATATTTTCTTTTTACCATCAATTTTAAATCTGCAATATGTTTACTTTTTTTGTTTTTCAGTTCCTTGCTGGGATGACGCTGCCATGCCAAATACTGAGACCAAAGAGTCAAAACATTTACAGAGGAAGAGCATTGGATACGTGTTAGCTGAATGGTGAATTATTCTGTAATCTGTCGATATTATATCACATTATTGTTCTGTGATGTTTTATATTTTTTTCTAGTTGTGAATTTAAAGACCAAACCATCTTGAATGAAACAAAAACAAAACTGAACCTCCAATTTTTTTCATCTGTTTTCAGGGATGAGGAGTACGACCGTGGGAGGGTAAAGAAGGTCAGAAAATCAAAGGAAGACTATGGTGGGACAAACCCCTTCCAGGAGGAGGCCGACTTTATATCACACCGGATGATGAAACAGAAAACTTACCAAGCCAAATCTTGGAATAAGTCTTACCAGGTTAGATGAGTTGAGAATATGATGCCCCGGGAGGCAGAATGTTGTTATATCACACACCCATTTTTGAAGAAATCATTTGTTCTTTTCACCATGTTATTTAACAGTTTGTACAAAACCTCAGGACCTGCATTCGTAACGGATTCTGTATTGCAATCAAGTTGTAGCATGTTGTCATTTGTCACAACATTTTCATTCTTTGTTTCTCGAATAATACAATGATGAATATACGAGGTGATGCTGGTCTGGTAGAATTACTCTTCTAAACTGTAGTAGAATGTAATCACTGTGATGCAACGTTGTAATTTGCTGATGCTACATATAAGCTGGGTGCTACTGCGACGTTGTGATCTTATTTACCGTTTATTTTGCTGGGCCAATGGGCTGGCAGGCTGCTACTTAAAGGGCTCGGTCGTACAAGCCAGTTTCACAACCTGGAGGCTCTCTTGAGGAGAAGCAACGCGTCGACCTTGCAGTAATTGCAACTACGGATAGTGATGCTACTACTAACACTAACAACTCCTTCGGTCCCAGAAAAGAAAGGGAAACCCGAAACCATTGTCTATCTAGCCTTATGTATCTCGTTTTTCATAAATCTAATCTTTTCGTGTATGTATTTATAAATTTAGCCTCTTATCCTATTGGGGAGCATGCGGGCGGGCGAGCCTCGCTATGCTCGGAAGCCCTCTTGATGTAGTGGGTCACGTTGCTCCTATGCCCTGCGCATTGTCATGGCATCAGTAAGCTTCTTGGATGCGGCGGATACGTGTCACCTTCCACGATGAGGGAGAGGACAAAATTTGCAAATACATGCACCGAGGGGAAGAGACTAGATTTGTAAAAAAAACTAGGTACACAGACTAGATAAGCCATGGATTTGAGAAATCCTTCTTCATAGTTGAGTTAGTGTGGCCTGAATGCCTAATCTCGTCTGGCTTGGGCGGTTGGGCCAACGTGGCACAAGCAACCTGTTGTTCTCTGAGCACTTCGAACCAGAAACGGAGAAGAGAACTCCCAACCTGACTGTCTGGTCTAAATTAGACTTATGGCTGTTTTTCGCATGAATTTTGCGGGAACGGCGCAGTTTTCTGGAAAATTCAGGAGAAATTGTTGCGTTCCAAATATACAAGAAAAACAACATAGTACTCTATGTAATGTTATTATATTTGCGCGTGAACATCGTCTTCTTGACAAAATTTGTAACATCAGTTGAGCTTTGACGTGTACTTACATCGAATGTATAATGTACTGGGTGAGTTTGAGTTCTGGCCTTCTGGGTTGATTGAGTGCGGGTGTGTAGGAACGTGAGGTCTCGGGTTCATCAATTCCCACCAACGACAGCGTGAAAACACACTTCTTCTCGTAAAAAAAATACTCCCTTAAAACCAAGTTGCTGAAAATTCAACACATTTCGAAATCCCATCCATTAAATATTTCTCATTCAAATGGGACATCGATCTCCTGCATTGAAGATCCCTTCTCCCTCTCGCGACATTACTCCTCGTCGGCGCGTCCACGTTTTAATGCTACTACATTGCTACGCTCTGCTTGATCTCACAAAATAAGCTCCCTCTTTCAAATTTATAAAAACATATTTTTCAAATTATCTTCTTCATAAATATAGAATGTATTTCATATTTCAACATAAAAGTAATGTGATGTTCCCTATATATTCCTAATAAATATATATCTTTAACTCACGTTTTCTATATATATATATATATATATATATATAGTTGTACTTAGTGGTAATAATTAGAAATAAACTAGTTATTTTAATACTTTTTTATCTATGTGTAAAAAAAAATAAGACTTATAACATGAACGGAGGAAATACTCGTATAACTAGAAGCACTTGCTCTGACGTACTCATCATGCAAACTCGTTTGAATCGTGCCACACGATCGCTACTACTACTGCTGCTAGTCCCAATTGTTAGATTATTATGGGGCTGGCCCATAATTAATTTAATAGAAATTCTAAAAGGTCCATTAAAATACTAGGAGTCATGAAATTGGTTTAGTGCCATACGGGAAGTTGGGAGAAGTTTTCCTCAACTTAAATAGTTGAGTTGTGTGTCTCCCAATTAGCAAAGTGGAAAAAGGGAAAGGTGGTGCAACACGCGCGCGTGCGCTTCGAGCCGAGCCGTGGCGTGGCGTGTGCGTGTGCGAGTGCGTTTTTGCCGTTTCAGTGATTAATGTGGCCGGTTTATGACCAGTAACCGCCGTCAGTTACTAGTAACGGACGTCTTAATGGAGTCAGTTACTAGTGCCTTTCTCCATCTGCTGGCTCTCACCTGAGCTTTCCCGCAATACTCCATCCATTGTTTCCTCTTGTAGCCGCTGCCGTCTTTGCATTTCCGCCTTCGTTTTCTTGCGCGCACAAGTAGCGGAGGGAGCAGGCCTCCGGAACCTCGTCCTTCTTAACATCTTGCTCGAGATAGAAGGCCGATAAGGTTTTTGGGAAGCGTACCACGCGACTGCTCAAGTGCGTCGAAACTTTAGGGAAAGGTGTTCCTGGAAGCGCATCTGTACTGCACCAACGTTCGACTGCATTGACCTCTCCACTGCAACAAGGCTTCTCTGCGACAACTTGTGATCCTCTACTCCGACCGTCATGGCAACGAGAAAGTTCCGCCTGCGCCTGTGCCTATGGTGGCACCGGCTCAAGGGTATATTAACTTATACCGTGTTTTAATCATGTTGATTTCTTGCTCATTAGTCTTTGCGTATGAGATAGATAATTTGTTATCTAGTATCTTAGGCTTTGAATTAGAATTGTGCAATTGGTTAATCATGTTTTACCTAATTTTGTGGATTAAAATATTGAGAAAATTCCTAATATTTCCAACAATCAAAAAACCTTATCCTAGGAATTTTTCAACTACTGGTTTCGCTGCCGCACTTAAGCCAACTGTATTTGACGGCACAAATTACAAGCGTTGGCGCACCAAGATGATTCTGTGGTTGACTGCCATGAACGTGTATCACGTTGCGCAAGGCAAGCCACAGCCTGAGGAAGGGCTCTCTCCTGCTCCTCCTGAGCAAGAGAGTGCCTTCGCGGCTGCGGATAACTTGTTTAGAGGCGCCGTGATTAGCGTTTTGGGAGAAAATCTTGTTGATGTGTATATGATTTTGCCAAGTGGTAAAGAAATGTGGGATGCAATTGAGTCTCTGACGCGGGTAGTGAACTCTATGTCATGTAGCAGTTTCATGACTACAAGATGGTTGATGACCATTCTGTAGTAGAACAGGCTCATGAGGTTCAAGTCTTTGCGAAAGAAATTGAGAATTTTACATGCGCATTGCCCGACAAGTTTGTGGCGGGATGCATCATTGTGAAGCTGTCACCTTCTTGGAGGGATTTTGCCACTACTCTAAAACACAAGAGACAAGAGTTCAGCGTTGCTGGTCTCATTGGGTCTCTAGATGTTGAGGAGAAAGCGAGGGCAAAAGATACACGTGGGAAAGGAAGTTCTAGTGCCAATGTGGTATAAAAGAAAACCTTTCAATTCAACAAGAAGAATAAAAATAAGTCTGAAAAGCCCGAGAATAAAAACAAGGCTGCTCAAACTACTAGCTTCAAGAAGAAGAAGAATAAAGGAAAGTGAAACTGCTTTATTTATAATGGTATTGATCATTGGGCAAATGATTGCCCTGATCGTAAAGACAATAAGCAGAAAAAATCCGCTAACGTTGTTATTGGCAATATTGAGGAGGGAACATCCGGGTATGTTTCAATACCTACCGTTCTATCAGTATGTCGTTCACCTGATTGGTGGATTGACACGGGGGCCAATATACATGTTTGTGCTGATATATCCTTATTCTCTTCTTACCAGGTCACAGGGGCTACCTCCGTGTTGATGAGGAATGGGTCGTAGGCATTTGTACGTGGAGTCGACACAGTTGACTTGAAGTTTACTTCAGGCAAAATCGTGCGACTGAGGAACGTGCATCACGTGCCCGTGATAAATAAAAACCTTGTCAGCGGGTCTCTATTGTGTAGAGATGGTTTTAAGTTAGTTTTTGAATCCAATAAATGTGTTGTTTATAAAATTGGAACTTTTATTGGAAATGGCTATGAGAGCGGAGGCTTGTTCCGCTTGTCTGTGATGGACATGAATAAAATTGTGAATCATGTTTGTAATCATGAGACTGATGTTTAGCATTCACGACTTTGTCATATTAATCTTGGTTGCATGATGCTGTTAGCCAGTATGAATTTAATCCTAAAATTTACCCAATTCAAAGGTTCTAAGTGTCAAGTGTGTGTGCAATCTAAGCAACCTCGCAAGCCTCACAAGGCAGCTGAGGCGAGAAACTTGTCACCGTTAGAACTAGTTCATACCGATTTATGCGAGATGAATGGGGAGTTGACAAAGGGTGGTAAGAGGTATTTCATGACTTTGGTTGATGATTCTACTAGATATTGCTATGTGTATTTATTGAAGTCAAAATATGAGGCTTTTCACTATTTTAAGATCTATAAAGTTGAAGCTGAGAACCAACTTGAGACAAAAATCAAACGGGTTAGGTCAGATCGTGTTAGAGAATACTTTTCTAGTGAGTTTAATTTATTCTGCGAGGAACATTGAATAATCCATGAGAGGACGTTTCCCTATTCACCCCAATCAAACGGGGTTGCCGAAAGAAAGAACTGTACTCTAACTGAGATGGTTAACGCCATGTTAGAAACAACGAGACTTTCCAAGGAATGGTGGGGGTGAGGCTATATTGACTGCTTGTCATGTCCTAAACAGGGTTCCTACAAAGAATAAAGAAATCACACCATTTGAAGGATGGGAGAGGAAAATATTAAATTTCTTTTATTTATGTACTAGGGGCTGTTTGGCTAAGGTCAATGTGCCTATCCTAAAGAAGCGTAAACTTGGACCAAAAACCGTTGATTGTGTCATTATTGGTTATGCTTTTCACAACGTTGGATATAGGTTCTTAATAGTGAAATCTGGAGTACCTGATATGAGTGAAGGTACAATTTTAGAGTCCAATGATGCCATATTCTTTGAGGACTTATTACCTATGAAAGAGACACTTAGCTCATCTGGTCAAGAATCTATCTTCTCTCCTAAACCTTCCACTCCTATACAGATTGAGCCCACTTTTGAGGAAAATCCAATAGATAAGGACAATGAAGTAACTCGTAAGAGTAAGAGACTAAGGACTGCAAAGTCTTTTGGTGATGACTTCATTGTATATCTAGTGGATGATACTCCAAGAACCATTGAGGAGGCCTATTCATCTCAGGACGCTGACTGTTGGAAGGAAGCGGTCCAAAGTGAGATGGATTCCATCTTGAGCAATGGTACTTGGGAAGTTGTTGATCGTCCATATGGGTGTAAACCTGTAGATGTAAGTGGGTGTTCAAGAAAAAGCTGAGGCCTGATGATACGATTGAAAAGTACAAGGCAAGGCTTGTGGCCAAGGGTTATACCCAGAAAGAAGGCGAGGACTTCTTTGATACTTACTCACCTGTTGCCAGATTGACCACTATTAGAGTACTACTATCTTTGGCTGCCTTCTACGGTCTGATCATTCATCAGATGAACGTAAAGACGGCTTTCCTTAATGGAGGTTTGGAAGAGGAAATCTATATGGATCAGCCTGATGGATTTGTAGTAAAGGGTCATGAAGGAAAAGTGTGTAGGTTGTTGAAGTCTTTGTATGGCCTTAAACAAGCACATAAGCAGTGGCACGAGAAGTTCGAGAGAACTTTAACATATGCCGGCTTTGTTGTGAATGAAGCTAATAAATGTGTGTATTACCGCTGTGGTGGGGGTGAAAGAGTGATTATGTGTCTGTATGTTGATGACATACTGATCTTTGGGACGAACCTTAATGTGATTAAGGAAGTCAAGAACTTCTTGTCCAAAAACTTTGAAATGAAATATTTGAGAGTAGCGGATGCCATCTTAAACATTAAACTATTAAGAGAAGGTGACGGTGGGATTACTCTTGAGCAGTCCCATTATGTGGGAAAGATGCTGAGTCGCTTTGATAATAGCGATTGCAAACCTGCTCCAACGCCGTATGATCCAAGTGTGCTATTACAAAAGAACCAACGTATAGCAAAGGATCAATTGAGATATTCCCAAATCATTGGTTCACTGATGTATTTAGCTAGTGCAACAAGGCCTGATATCTCGTTTGCTGTGAGCAAATTAAGCCGGTTTGTTTCAAATCCGGGAGATGATCATTGGCATGTTCTTGAGAGAGTAATGCGTTATCTAAAAGGGACATCAAGTTATGGAATTCACTACACCGGGTACCCTAGGGTACTTCAGAGTTATAGTGATTCAAACTGGATATCTGATGCTAATGAAATAAAAGCCACAAGTGGATATGTGTTCATATTAGGTGGTGGAGCTGTTTCCTGGAAGTCTTGCAAGCAGATCATCTTAACGAGGTCTACAATGGAAGGAGAACTCACAGCATTAGATACCGCCACTGTGGAAGCCGACTGGCTGCATGAACTTGTGATGGACTTACCGGTGGTTGAGAAATCGGTGCCTACTATCCTTTTGAACTGTGACAATCAGACGGTGATTGTCAAGGTGAACAGTTCTAAGAATAACATGAAGTCATCAAGGCACGTTAAAAGGCGATTGAAGTCTGTCAGGAAAATGAGAAACTTCGGAGTTATAGCGTTTGACTATGTCCAGACGGCTAAAAACTTGGCAGATCCTTTTACAAAGGGACTATCACGGAAAGTGATAGATGAGGCATCGAGGGAGATAGGCTTGAGACCCACATAAAGTCATGTCTTAGTGGTAACTCATCCTATGTGATCGGAGATCCCGTGAATTAGGATGTTGAGACAAGCTAGTGATTGGCTGAGAGGAGAGTACCTTTTGTACTTAGCCCTCTCCGTTTGAGATGTAATAACTCTCCTATTCTGTATGGCAGGTTGGTTATACCTTAATGTATTCCGAGTGACTTTGATAAGCAGAGATGTTGTCCTACAGAACATCTTATGAGGAATACACCTATATGAGTTCGACTGCTAGTCACAGTCTATAAGATTGGATGATCTCTAGAGGCTCATGAAAGGCCAAGGAGTATGACTTATAAGCTCCAAACCGAGGAGATGCATTTAGCAGCCTAGTATCAGTAAAGGATTTTGGTGAAACTTGTTCGCACAAAACTGTCAATTCAAGGTATAGTCCATTTTTCAGTTGTGGATGAGTATAATCTTTGTTCTAGGTGGAAGTTCAACTTAACATCTCCATCGAAACACTGGTATATCAAACTACATTGGAACTGAGAGTATTTCAAATGTGACTTTGAAATTTGGTGGGGATTGTTAGATTATTATGGGGCTGACCCATAATTAATTTAATAGAAATTTCAAAAGGCCTATTAAAATACTAGAAGTCATGAAATTGGTTTAGTACCATACAAGAAGTTGGGAGAAGTTTTCCTCAACTTAAATTGTTGAATTGTGTGTCTCCCAATTAGCAAAGTGAAAAAAGGGAAAGGCGGTGACCCGCGCGCGCGTGCCGAGCCGAGCCGAGCCAAGCCGTGGCGTGGCGTGGCGTGGCGTGTGCGGAGTCGAGTCGAGCACGTGCGCGGCGTAGGCCAGTCCGGACGTGATGTGTTGGAAGCGGTTCGTTTTTGCCGTTTCAGTGATTAATGTGGCCGGTTTATGACCAGTAACCGTCGTCATTTACTAGTAACGGACGTCTTAATGGAGTCAGTTACCTCTAACGGATGTCTTGATGGCCTCCTCTTAATCGTCGTCAGTTACCTTCATCTCCTGCCGCAAGCCTATATAAGGAGGGCAGCGACTGTGCCTTTCTCCATCTGCCGGCTCTTACCTGAGCTTTCCCGCAATACTCCATCCATTGTTTCCTCTTGTAGCCACTGCCGTCTTTGCATTTACTCCTTCATTTTCTTGCGCGCACAAGTAGCGGAGGGAGCAGGCCTCCGAAACCTCGTCCTTCTTAACATCTTGCTCGAGATAGAAGACCGATAAGGTTTTTGGGAAGCGTACCACGCGACTGCTCAAGTGCGTCGAAACTTTCGAGAAAGGTGTTCCTGGAAGCGCATCTGCACTGCACCAATGTTCGACTGCATCGACCTCTTCACTGCACCAAGGCTTCTCTGCGATAACTTGTGATCCTCTACTCCGACCGTCATGACGAACGAGAAAGTTTCGCCTGCGCCTGTGCCTATGGTGGCACCGGCTCAAGGGTATATTAACTTATACCGTGTTTTAATCATGTTGATTTCTTGCTCATTAGTTTTTGCGTATGAGATAGATAATTTGTTATCTAGTACCTTAGGTTTTGAACTAGAATTGCGTAATTGGTTAATCATGTTTTACCTAATTTTATGGATTAAAATATTGAGAAAATTCCTAATATTTTCAACACCAATCAGCCAGCCAGCCAATTTCAGTCCCATATAAACATGAGATGAATTCAGCCTCACCAGATGAGAAAGGCAAGCTCTAGATGGATTCTTATGGGATTTTTTTTTCCTGGAACGGTCCTCACGTGGGGACAAGGACCGGAAAAAATCAAAATTGTTTCTATTACAATAGGTAATAAGTTTAAAATTCAAATGGGTTTATTTCGAGAAAAAAAATTAATGAGCTCGGCTTGATAGTAACTCATTAACTTGAATTTGAAATAACCTCTTAAATGATAAGTATAATAATTTCATGTCGAATTATGTCAATTTTGAAAGAACCCAACAATAGCTCGTCAAACTCGATATCCACCCTAAAACTACTCTGGAGCACGTCCGATCGTGCACTGTAGTGAGGGTGGACGGCATGAGAGACGGTCCCAGTTCTGTCCGATTCGCATGCGTACGCTCCAAATCTCCATCCATATTTACTACTCTGAGACAGCAAGAGATTGGATCATAGGAGTACTATGTATGTGATTATGTGGTAAGTTATCCCGCCGCGTATTAAGGCGTCCCGTGCCGTGCGCGAGTAAATGCCTCGCGCAGTCACGCGTTCCCTGTGCGCGCGCGCGCGCTGGTTGTCGCACACCGTCTTCGTCGTCGCGCGGTTCAGGGACGGGACGCGCCCCTGCCCCGCCCTACCCTGCCCTGTTCCGCTCCCCTCCCTGCCCACAAATCCTCTGAATTGCATCTTGTCTGCTCGCTGCTGCTGCTGCTGCTAGTACAAATTCACACTTGCCATGAGTACACTACTACTGCTACGTCACAAGTCTCGTATACTGATGGATGTGATGATGAGACGATGAATTGGTGATCATATACTCCCTGTAGTCACGTATGCATGCCATTTTTTTTGTGCGGTTTAACTTTCGAAACTCTAACTATTGATATTTTTTTAAAAAAATTATAAGTTCCATTAAATTGGTTTTAGTGATTAATGTTAAATCTAGATGTGAGATTAACAATTTCGTTGATATCTTATTTTAGTCTCATTTTGGTGGGAAGATGAAAATCCGAGTTGAGGCATGCATCCGATGTCATATTCTTATATCTTATTGCATTCCTTGGATATTGCAGTTAACTCTATAAAAGTTTCAATTTGAGCATGTGCATATGCTTTTCATACACATTGTCAGATGCACATATTAATGGGGAGTTCACTCTATATTTTATGTTTTATGGTTTCACTAGCATAAATATATGTTATTTGTCGACACATATTGAGGATCTTTACTCTGAAATATATCCCTTAAGTATACGACGCTTATGTAGTTGATATATAGTTGAAGTTAATTCAAATTCAATTATTTGCAATCGGGTTGTCGTTGATCACCAAAAGGGGATCGAAAGATCTAAGTCCTTCCAACTCCGTGTTATAATGATTTTTGGTGATTAATGATAACCATATTTGTGAGACTAACATTTTTCATGAGTTGGTGAAATAGGTTAGATCACATAATAATGAAGTCTTTGGATGACGTCATGTGTTGACGGTCATCAACTCAAGGTTTGGGATGATGAATGACATCATGTGCTGATGGTCACCAAGTCAAGATACTGACACGAAGTGAATTCATCATGTTTGATAAATTAGACAAGGATCTGAACTTGAAGAGAAGATGGTTGTCATCAAGTGAAAGCTCCAAATATATACGCAAGGCAAATGTATACCTAACATAGGCTAAAGATGTATTTCTAATATTTTTCCAGTCTCGGTATTCGGTTAAGAGATCGGATTGCTAGTGTAGGTTGACATACTATTAAAAAGGGTCTTGTCTAGTAGCTCGAGTCTTAGTATGTGTTGATAGCTCAATTCCATTTGCTCTAGCTCTCCGTGGCATGATGCCATTGTTTGCAAATTTGTTTTGCAAATATTGGAGACTCATGCATAAATCTTTGTAGCATGTGACTATAGTTTACACATTTTTTTGCAAATGGTTAAAGTTCATACACCTTCTCCTTATGGCATGATACTAAAGTTTGCAAATATATTTTGTAAATTATTATGTTCAGGCATGCTTCCTTAGCATTATCTAAGATTTGTTGTTGCTCTTATCTTTGGACTTAGGCCATGGTGGCACTCTTTGGAGTTCTTGAGCTTTGTGTATTGATATAAGTGCTTGAGATCATGCATTCATTTGTGTTGCTCTTGGAATAAGCATTCCATAGATCCAAGATCACTCAATTTCGATATCGGAGTCAAAAGTTATGACCGTTTTTTCGAGTGTCGGCTGTGCTAAAAAATCCTAGCCCGGTGCTACAACCTTTTTGCCTACGGTAGGACTGCACTTTGTGCCAGCGATGCTATCGCCATGGATTTGCCAGTACTACCGGTTTTCGATGCTATCACCCTTTTTAGAGGTAGTTATTTTCCAAAAAAGGTGTTTTTGCCAATTTGATTTGCTTGACATCGGTGCTATTGAGCTTTATGAGGGCTATACTATGAGACTAAAGTGTAAAGGCTAGTTGAGGTGCATTAAATGCACATTAATTATCTGTTACGGTGAGAGCCGATGCTATCGGCCTTTACATGACGGTAGTATCGGTCCCGATTGAAAGTTGGGGATTTTGGTCCCAATAGCTAATTTTTGTTGTGGGGGCTATATATACCTCTTGTGGCTGGTTGAGGGCAAGGTCGATGCATACTACTTCACTCTTTTAAGCTAGTGCAAGTTTTTTCTTTTAATTGTGCATGTGTTGCACTTTGTGAGCAAGGAGAGAGGTTTCTAATTGCATGTGTTGCATTTAGAGATGTATTAAGTATCCAGTTGTGCATGTGTTTGCCGACAAGCAAAAAGCTTGGCTTGTTACTCTAGGTGTTTACAAACACCTAGACAACTTATAAGCGTCGTAGTCCATTGATATTGTGAAGAAGTTTGTGAGAATGCCCGACATGTTGTGAGGGTTGGAGCTTACCTACCCGAAGAAGAAAAAAGCTACCACTAGTGGATTTGAGGTGTTTAGCTTAATTTGTGGATCTAATCCAATTTGTTTAGTATTATCTCAACATGGACTATGAAAGACCAGCAAGTCTCCAAACATCATAGGAAAAATAGATTATGCATTTTCTGTTGGTTTGCTCTCTTGTGCGTTACTTTGTGCAATTTACATCGTTAGAATTGAATTGATTGCTTGTCACCTTAAGATTGCAAACATTTTCTTAGACAGAGTGTCGGTGCACTTAGTTGAGAATGCAAAACCGTTTTGATTTATGTTTTCGGATATAAAATCGGTTTTGGCCAAATAGAATTTTAAAACCGTCTATTCACCCCTCTGAAATCGGCCTCCTCTGCCTTGCAATATTTAAATTGGATACATGGTAATCATATGCGTAGATTTGCATCGAAAAGTACTTTTATAATATTATAATTTTATTGTGTTTTATAAATATATTATAGTAGAACAAAATTAGTGGTCGAAATTATGTTTCGGAGATCATATCTGTAACATGTCTTTATGACTGAGGATTATATCCATATATGATTGCAGATCGAATAAATAAAACTCCCGGTGATTCAAAACGTTCCGTGCTCTTGCATGGAAGGGCACGTGATCCGTGCGGGTCCCTGAGGCATGCAAAGCTGAGGTCAAGAGTTGTTTGGGAATTGGCAGCGACCAATCAATGGCGAGCCCGTAACGTCCGTATACGGCAGCAAGAGGCAAGTACACCCACGTGAATTTGGAAATTTGAACGATGGAAGCGTGCTACGGATGGAACTTACGTGGCGAGATTAATTAAGTGTTGTTAATTGGTATTACTTGGTACCCGGTGCTATTCACTAGGCATGAATGTCTGCTGCATGATACACCTAGCCTAGCCAAGGGTGTAAAGTAGCGTGAACTTGTAAATAAACGAGCTGCCGTAGATACTGTTGGTTCCCATGCTACATCTGACTGCAGACACCATAGGTCTATAACTTAAGGGTATGTACAATAAGATCATGTCAGCTGGTTTTTAACATTTACACATCAGTTTTGGTCTATATGGAGGAGTAAGAAAAGAGGAAAAAGAAGAGAGCTGGCTCTTCTTATTTAGTAGCTAGCTTTGCACGGGAGTATAGGTAGATCATTTATGTACAAGAGAGAAAAGATAGTTATTGCACAACATCTAAAGACAACATCTAGAGGCAGTCATTGTACAAGTTGACTTTTAGCTTACTATTAGCCAGTAGTTGACTTTGCTATTGTACTTGCTCTAAGTGCAATGATGTAAATTATTTTGGTTTGAGCACTGAACCGGATGTAACAAAACGATCGAAAAATTTGAGGAGATATTCTATGGAGTATATAGCGTTGTATCTTATCACCCTTTGAATCTTCAGGCTTAGATTCAAAACGAAAGAGAAATTTACTGTGAACAGTCGTGGTTATCTTTTAATTTTTTTTCCCATTTTCCTTTAATTAGTTCATTAGGGATTTCTTTTTTTTCTACCAATACAAATTTATTTTAAATGTTGGTATGCTATGTTAAGGAGTACGCTCACAATTTATTTTAAAAATTTCTGTTGATTTGGTGCTAAAATTAAAGTGGTTGAGAGAGAATAAATAGAGACCTAGTAAGAAAAACCTCATTAAATCTACGTGCAAACATTACATTTTTAAGTAAGATCATTCAAACTATTTCTGAGCGAAGGGAGTAATAAATACCAGGCTCTTGGAAAATTCTGTTCTGTAAATACAATCACGGCACAATTAAGTTTACTGCTCCTGTTAATCAGCAAGAGTTAAAAGACCGCACTTGTCTAATTCTACGGAGTAATGTACTACACCACTGCAGCTGCTTGTGAGTTGTGGCTGTGTTTCGGTAATCAGTACCGTCCCTGTGGTTCGTGTACAACCAGTTGATCAATACGGGCGTTGCTTCTGAGTCTTCCGACCGAAACATAACACAATCTAAATAGCTCTACGGGACAAGTTTTGAACTGAACCGTCAAATGCTTCACCTATGCTCTACTGCTCTTTTCATCCAAGTTTATAGTGTATATTTTTCAAGCTCTTTTACAGTATGTTAAATTCAATATAAATAGTTTATTATTTTTGATATAATAGATCAGATTGGCTAGTATTTATTTATATTTTCTCATGTAGTAGAGTAGTACGAATACACGTAACAAATCAATGGCTAGATCCCTCATTGTGTAGTAAAGTAGTAAGAATACACTTAATAAATCAATGGTTATATATGATTTCTACTAACTGACCGTATACTACTAGTATAATATACTATAAAATTTCTCATTTTTTAATAGTATTGTCTATAAATATATAACGTATTTCATGCTCCAATGCAAATTAGTGTGATATTCCCTATACCGCTAATAAATATCCATATTTGATATTCTCTATATAAATGCAGTGAATATAGTACTTAAACATAATAATTAGGGGTAGTCTAGTCATTTTTAATATATTCTTAGTCTATGTACCAAGAAAAATGCGCTGTAAATTTGGATCGAGGAGTACTGTTCTACCGTTCATGGCTTCCATTTAATTCTTCGACGGGTTCAGTTTGAATTTCACATGGTAATTAATCTTGGGTGTTAGTACTAATAAGAACCTTTTCCGCAATAGCACATGCTGTAGGGTACGTGCCTGATTGTCTCCACGGGTTCAGTTTGAATTTCACACGGTAATTAATCTTGGGTGTTAGTATTAATAAGAACCTTTTCCGCGATAGCACATGCTGTAGGGTACGTGCCTGATTGTCTCCTGATCGAGATTTTACAACCCTTGTATTTGAAAATTTTCGAGCCTGTAGGTTTGGAAGAATTCCCTTACCATCATCCTATGCGTTCGGCATAAGCAGCTAGTCTCGTGTGCTGTTCAATCATAAATCAAAACATAGAATCGAGTTATGAGAGGTGATCACTTTTCTAGTCTTTCTATTTTTTTTTGCAAATCTAACCTCTTTCAGAGTACAATTACAAATCTAGTCTCCCTCCTCCACTGCGGAAGGCGCGATAAGTAACACCTATCGCCTGTTACGCTTGAAGAGTACAAGAGCGGTGGCCTGCCGCGGTCGACGAGCGCGGGAGACTGCGGTAGAGGAGTGCGGGAGGTATGTTCCTCGGTGAGAAGGAAGTCAAATTTGTAATTTTGCTTGAGAAAGGACTAGATTAATAAAACGAGATAAAGAAAATTAGAAAAATGATCGCGTCGAGTTATGCAAGAAAAAAACCCACATGCTTAGAAGTTTTCCGTAGGACACAAACATTTTTTTTTGGCCCGTCAGCTCGCCTGATCTTATCGGTCCAAGGCTCAATCCGACGGCTCTGGACACCTAGCTCCAGCCTCGAATAAGATCCTGCCTACCTACCTACCTACGTGCAATATTCTTTTCGGAGAAGCAGCAGCAGTGTGAAGCACTGCCATGTAGGACTAACTACTACTACACTAGCAAAGCCAGTGTCTCATACTTCAAATTCCCTGGCCATGCAGTTCGGCGGCTGCCCTGCTCGGCCGGCAGCCACGCGCGGTGGTCAGTAAGAAGCAGAATTCACAGTTCCTTTTCAAAAGCAAAAGGTAAAAATGGAAGCTGCCAGTAGTGTCACTGGTCAGTGATCACTAGTACGTACCAGCTTTTTCCCTGCAGAATCAACATGGGTTGCTCGCCCGCGCACTTAATTTCCTTCTGCTCCTTCAATTACCCGGGGCCATCACCATTAGCTCATCAGCTCGCTCGTTGCACCCACCCACAATGCCACAAGCTTCCAAAATTATCGTATTAATTAACACCAGCATTTGGTCTTTTTTTTGGAAGGAGTGGAGTAGGATTTAAACTTGCCGCGCCTTCGGATGGGATCCTCTTCTCCTATAAATACGCACGAGCGTCGTCGTCGGAGAACGAGGCGTCCAAGAATTCGAATTCCTCTGTTTCTTCCTCGCACACGCACGCGCTGCGCGCCAATGGAGAGATCAGTGAGGGGTTCTGGAGTGGGAGGAGGTGGAGCGGGGGCGGAGGCGCTGCCTCTGCCTCCGCCGCCGCGCCTCGCGGCGATATCTTCCTCGCCGGCCTCCATTCGAGCGCTCCTGGCGAGGACCGCGAGCGGCAATGGCGTGGCCGATTGCCAGTCGCCGCGGTCGCTGCTGTCGCGCATCCTGCAGCGGGGGGATGGTGGCAACGGAGGGTTCGGGTGCCGGGTGCGGCTGCCGCGGCGGTACAGCTCCAGCGGCAGTGGTGGCGGCGGGAGAGAGGAGAGGAAGGGCGGCGTCGAGCAGGCGGCGGCCACCCCACGGGTGAAGGTCGTGGAGCGGGCGCCGGAGCTGCCCGTCGAGACGCCGCGAAGTTCTGTAGGTACGTATTGTTGAGGTGTAACGCAGTGCAATCACAGATAATACGTATATAATTCAGAGCAATGCACCAAACTGAGAGGAGAATTCGAGATGTTGAACTGTCAATGGTGATCGAATTATGGATGACTTCTGCAGGGAAGAAGAAACCCGAGGAGGAGCTGATGTCCATGAACCTTGGCCTGGCGGCGAGCCTCGTGCTGCTCCTGTCCAAGAGCGCGGTGGATCTGAACAAGATGGTGGAGCTGCGCGCGCAGATGGAGGCGCTCGTTTCCGAGATCAGGAAGGAGACGACGCAGAGGAAGAAGGACTCTGCTTCCTCCAGCTCCCAAGAATCCAACGGCGGCAGCAGCACCACCATGATCAAGGACCCCATCGCCTGCCCGGCCGCCGAGGACGCAATGTCAACTGCTCCCGGACGGCGGTCTGCGCCGCGCGAGACAACCTGGTTCCCGGCCGCACCGTCGTCGTGATGGACCAGATGGAGGCGGAGCTCCAAGTCGAGCTGAACCGCCTGCAGTGCGCCGTGCACGGCAAAAAAGGCATCACTCCTATGCAAGGACTCGAAGTACAACATGCACCCCGAAAAACGCGCGCTATGCACTTACGTTTGCTGACGATATACGTACCCTCACCAGTTGCCGTTGCTGCAGAGCAAGACGAAAAGCAACGTCTCCGACAGCCCGTCGAGGAGCTGCGTCGACGACGACGGTGTCAAGGACGACGACGACGACGACGTGGCAGAAGGCAACGCCGAAGAGGAGGAGGCTGGCGAGGAGGAGCAGGGGTACGACGTGGAGAAGAGCCCCCCGCACGGGGGCGTGTCGGCGCGGGCGCTGGAGCGGCGGCTGCACGAGCTGCTGCAGAAGCGGCAGCAGGAGCGCATCGTGGAGCTGGAGTCCACGCTGGACAGCGCGCAGCGGCGGCTCCACGAGAAGGAGCGCGAGGTCGTGTGGTGGCGCGACGCCGCCAAGCTCGTCTCCCACCGCCGGGACGAGTCGCGCCGGCTCAGATGACACGCCGAGAGCATCCACGTACGCCATGCTGCATGCCACGCCGTACGCGCGTAGCAGCTCGCTAGTTATGGTGCGTCAGTTCGTGCTGGTGGTTAGTTCGCCGCAGCCTGCAGGAACCAGTGTGCGTGTCCTTGCAGGGTTGCATGGGTGGGTCGTCTCGTCGCTCTGCGCGGGGTGAAGTGGTGTAACTCTTGGCTCCACGCGCGCGGATCAGAGCGCGTGCAGCGTCCTGCCGTACGTGCTCGGTCGCGCGCCCGCGCGTTCAGAAAACCGGAAGCTTCGGTGTGTGCATGTCGTAGCAGGGTGATTCTGTCTGTGTGCAAGTAATGTTTCGGTTTGCTCCATTGAGGAAAATTTTCAGGAATCCAAGTGCGAGGCCTGTCCTGTTTGGTTGTGTACTGGTTATGTACTTATGTTGTCCAGGGACGGGATCGGCTGCATGAAGGGCTCAGATTCTTGCAATAGTTATGGATGAACGTAAGCCCTCGGAGTTAGATCGGAGGACGGCCGGTAGTGGACTGCTTAAGTTGCAATCGCACTACCGATTGCACGTGAACCGGCTCTGCTGTCCAGTTGCTTGAATTGCGATGCTGCTGCTTGTGCTGGATCGTTGAAGATTTGGATTCTGCTAGTGGGACTTGTTAGTCTTCTAATAGATTTGTACTCTCGTTTTGGAGGTCATGTAAAAATTCTAATGGAATTCTTGTGTTCTAAACACTTTTTCGAAGCTTTTATCTCCTCCTTTTGTTACCAGCGAAGTGAAAGGTTGATAAGTGCAGTTATCCTAATACTTAAGGGCCTCTTTGATTCAACGGAATTTTAAAGGAAAATTTCCTAAGAGTGGTGTTTGATTTGTAGGATTGATACAAATGAATTTCATAGATAGAAAAAATTTCTGTAAGTTTTGAAGGAATTCTAGCAGGAGGTCTAAGCTCAGGTTACAAGTTCCTTTGAGAGTTTCTAATGCATCTTCTCTCTTCCTCTCTCTACTCTCTCTCAAATCAATTTACATTTAATTTTTAAATTCTTGCATTTTTCTATGATGCGATCAAATACTCTATTCATTCGTGAATACATGACATTTTAGTTTTCAAAATTTGCTCCTATCTACATGTCATTCTGCAATTTCGAGATGACCTTTTACTATTTTTCTTTCTATACTTCTCCCTTTAGCTATTTCTAATATCATTTGCTATATGGACTAGAGTAAGATACACCTTATCCAAAGATATAATGAAGAGAGATAAGTAGTCTTTGTAGATGTGTCTTAGTGAGAATACAAGAACATAGAATGACATCTATTCAACAACTGTTCCTGCGGTTTTCAATTCTATAAAATTCCAGAGTCTACGGTATTGCAACCCTATACTTTTTTCTATTCATACAATTTTAGAATCTTGCGAATCAAAAGGTCCTAAAAAAGATCGTGGCCTCGTAGGATCAAATCCCGTTGATCTTGTGTTGTCAGTGGGTGGATGAATAGGAGACTTAAATGAAAAAAAAACTGCGAAAACAGATAAACTCGAGGTGCTTTTAGCATGGGTTTGCTCTTAATTTTGTTTCATCCCAAATTCGGAGAGGGAAGAAAATACGGGAACCAGGCAACGTTATCTCAAGCAGCAACTGTCTGATTCTGACCGAATTTACTTGGAGACTGCAGCTTCGCAGAGCGGCAGCAGACGGCCGCCCGGCTACAATTACTACTAGTGCAGTGCAGAGGCATTAAATGGGCAGCAAAATGGTAAAGCGGCGCTGTTAAAAACAGACAACTGCAGCGCAGGGCACTAGAGCAGCAGTAACGAGGTAGAATAGAAGGCAGAGCAGTCGCGGTGGCAGAGCGCGTGCGAAAAGAGTCAAATTTCTACGGGTAAATCCATGCCCAGAAATGAAAAAAAAAATGGCAGTGCTCCACAGTGCAGTGCGGAGGCGTTAATTTGGATGTCCTTGTATCTTCGGTTTGAAAATAGCTCTTACATTGTACTCCTGGACAAAAACTTATGCAATTAGTTAGAATCCTGCACTTTGTCGCGGTCATTCCCTCAATTAAGAAAAAAAGCTTTAATTTTTTTAAAAAATAATTTTAACGGCGATAGGAATTCTTTATTTAAAAAATAAATTTTCAATGAAAAATACTGCATAGATCTATACCCCTTTATAATGCACATAAGTAATTTTTCCTACGTCCACCCTAAATAATGCATCTCATTAGAGATGGCCCAATGTTCGTACACCCAGCAAAACGTCTCCAGAAACTTGCATTCATCAAAATGAATGTCTCAGATCTTTCCTCAGTTTTACTCATCCACATCCCATAGCCGTTATTTAGTGTGTCTAATCATCCCTGTGGCCCACAACAGACCTCTCCACCTACATATTTGGAAGGAGAGCGAATCAAACAAGGAAATAAATAAGGAGGATCCGCATGCAAGGAAACCAGACTTGAATTTTTTACTAGCCAAAATTGTACGCACTACATATTTAGAAGGAGGGTGAATCAAACAAGGAAATAAACAGGGAGGATCCACATACAAGGAAACAAGACTTGAATTTTTTATTGTCCTGGCATTGTGATCATATTTTTTTTTCGAATATGACCCTTCTCGAGACTTTTTTACGGATCTAGCTCCATAGAGCCTAATTTCAGTTCACGGAGAGCGTTGAATTTTTGTTTTTATTTTTTACCTAAGGAACCAACTGTCTATGAGTACTGCTTAATTTTTTTCAATTTTTTCTCGCGGAACCGGTAATTTGCGAAAGCCTTGTTTAATTTTTATCTTTTTTTTCCTTGCGGATCCAGCGGTCGGCGAGCACATTTTATTTTTTCATATTTTTCCGAAATCATCCCTGTTACCCACAACAGACCTTCCCTCACCTCCAGCATCAACAAGGAAAAGGAAACAAACGTCTTGGATTCAAGGAAAAGGAAACAAACGTCCTTAAAAAGGAAAGGACCATACATTACGTGTTGGGAAAAGGAAACCGGGAGATGGGGCGTGGCGACCGGAGAACGCAGTCTGCAATGGCTCCACGGTGTCGCCATCGGTGGCTTTGCCGACGCGGCGAGGTTCTTTGGTCACGACCTCGCATGGCCGCCGTGCCTCGGCAAATTTATAATTTAATTTTTTGTGAAAATAATTTTATTAAGTACAAAATAATCAAAAGTTTTTTTGAGAATTTTTCTAGAATTTTTTAACCTAATGTGCTATCTTTTCAAAAAAACTTCTATATTTAAAAAAAATGAAGGCAACTCACCTGTAGCTTCTTCTAGTTGCAACCCAGAAGCTTCTTCTCTTCCCTCCCTCCATTAAAGCAAGAAAGAAGCTCCAAAGCTCCATCAATCCCGCACCAAATCTCCTCTTTCCATCTATGGTGTTAATTCCCCAAATTTCGTGTTCTATTGCCAAAATTTCCTCCCAATCTGATTTGATCTCAAATTATGGTTTCCATAAATATGCTTGTTTTGGGGCTATAAAAGCCGGCGAGTTCTTCTCCACCCCATCGCATTGCGTAAATCTCCAAGTGCTCCCTCTTGTAAAGATCGCCGGATTTTGGAGGTAACCCAAGCCATCACCGTCATCTTTCCCGGCGAAATTCACCGCAAGTGACTCCTCCCTCAGCGCCGGTCTTGGCGATCTCGCCGCACTGATCTTGACCCATCTGCGATCGGCTGACCACCCCTGGCCTTCCCTCCCCCTTGCGCTGGCCAAGCCCAAAGAGCACGCTGTGCTCTCTGTGGAAGCTGCAAAAAAAATAATCTAAAATCAAAAAATTATTTTTTTCTTTCTCTTTCTTGATTTAAAATCTTTTGGGAGCCTGTTTTCGCCCATTCGACCTCCATTTAGTTTCGTTTTTCTTTCTAAATTCATTTAAAATTCTAAATTTCTCTTTTATTATTAAGTGTTGTATTTATACTTATCTTCTCATTTAGTAATTGATAAGTAGGGTACTGCTGTCGTAACGTTAGCACAGGCACTATACTAGTATATATAGATTCAACCGTTGGGGCTTGCAACCGAAACTGTGATTTGGACTAGCTATCCGCACGAACATTTGTACAGAAAATACGTATGAAATCCAATTGTCAAAGTCACTACTAACACTAGCCACGTAGGCTCCGCACTAAGGCCTTGTTCAAACGGGCCAGGATCAGCTGTTCTTATCAAGATAGTGCTAAACAATGCACCCATCTTGCAATTGTGTAGTATAAGTGAATTACTGGTCTTTTCTTACCCGTTTAGTCTTTTTTAGGAATTTTTTAAATAATACATTTTTTAAAAGTAATTGCGACATTAATACGCCGGGGAAAAAATTTACAAAAATAATACTAGTTCGCCCAACCGGTTGGCGAAATTAGAGTAGTAGCCAGATGGTTCGGCGAAAATACTATTTTCGCCACACTGTTTGGCGAAAAAACGTTAATTGCGTAATTAGCATCGCCTGACAGAGCAACCGGACATATCAGGCTATTTTTGCCATATGGTATGGCGAAAATAGCCAAACCATGTATTATTTTAAAAAAAAAACAGGCTATTTTCGCCACACGATTTGACGAAGATAGGTTGTCGCCAAACCGTATGGCGAAAATACTATTTTCGCCATACCGTGTGGCGAAAATAGGCTGATCTGTCCGATTGCTCTGTCAGACGATGCTAATGGCGTAATTAAAGTTTTTTCGCCAAATGGTGTGGCAAAAATAGTATTTTCGCCGAACCATCTAGCTACTACTCTAATTTCTCCAACCGGTTGGGCGATTTAGTATTATTTTTATATAAAAAAAATCCGACGTATTAATGTCGCAAATACTTTTAAAAATGTATTATTTAAAAAAAACTCGTCTTTTTTATGAGTTGGTTGGTGCATACAACTCAATATAGACCTAATCTCTATCCATCCGGATAACTTTTTAGTGTGATTTTGTATTCAAGAACGTAGACACTATGACGCTGATCGGTTACGTTGCCTGCTTCAACTTTCAATTGTCGCAGCTCAAGGATAAAGATGAAAGCACGCGCATTGCCTCCGTGCCTAGGGCATGCTCCTCCTCATTATTTTCTATATTTTTACATGATTTTTCACTTATATTAGATCATATTGAAAAAAGCTGTAAAATGTGCTGTAGCGTAAAAAATTTAAAATGATGCATCAGCCTACCACAGATTGACCGCGACTGCCCCAATATACATCCGGTATCGCCTCTTTGGTATGACATGGCGGTCATGTACAACGGCTGTAATCTCTCCGTGTCAACACAAAACGTTTAGTGTCAGAAACATAGACAAATATGAAAAAGACAACGTAGATTAAAAGCTCGAGCTGAGCTCAAGTGAGTCTAAGTTAAGATCCAAGTTTGAACTTCGGCTTGAGCTATGCTCGAATAAGCTCGGTAATAATCAACAATTCAATATACACTAATTTTTAGCGACAAAACATACTTAAACTCGAGCTTAGTTCGAGTAAACTCGGTAATAGTTAATGTGTAGTAATATATAATAAGTAATTCGTAAATTTATCAGGCTCACGAGCTATTTGAGCTCGGCTCGGTGGAGCTCTCAAGCCTAGAACCGAACTCAAGTAGCTCGCGAGGCTAGAGTTTTTTTTACGGCCTAACCTGACGGGAATTTTTTTGAAATAATATTTTTAATTAAAAATTACAGAAATATTATGCTAAATTAAAAAAAATACAAATATCTGTCGCCAAATTCAAATGGCGACAAAGATTCTGTCGCAAATGGTTATAGACAGCTATAGAGAGTTGTCGCCAACGGTCGCAACTCTCTGTCGCTAATTGAAACGGTGACAGAGACTCTCTTCAATTGCATGTAAACTCGCTGCCAAGGGTGTATATTTGTAATTCTTTAATTCGGCATATTATTTCTGACAGAAACCTGTTGTCAATTCAAATTGCGACAAGGGTGTATATTTGTAATTCTTTAATTCGGCATATTATTTCTGTAATTTTTTATTAAAAAACTACTATTAAAAAAAATAATTCCAACCTGACGTCCACGTGAGTTTTCCCAGGCTGCTCGCTGCACGGGCTCCAGGCCCGTGATCTGCTCGTCGGCGCTCCCTCCTGGGCCGCGCTTGATCTCTACTGGCCGTCTGGGCCGCAGATCCCACGACGCGCCGCTAGCTTAGCCGCCGAAGAGCCCTGCGCTGGTCGGTCAGGCTCAGGCCAGCCCGTGCCTTTCCGCGTAGACGCTTCGCCTGGCGCCTGGGTCGCTCCTTGACCGCCGCCGCCGCCGCCTCGGCCTTCTCTCCGTCTCCCAAGCGAGCGGTACGTCCCGGTCCGTCCCCGCCTCTTGCCTCTTCTACTCTTACGGCGGTTTGAGATCTGTAGTGCTAGTACTCGCTGGTTCCCCCGCCTCCTGTTCGCTTTCGCCGATCTGCTCTGGCGCTTTCCGCTCCAAAGGATAAGGGAACTGGTCTCTTTCTGGGAATTGATCGGCCGATCGATCGCGTGGGAGGCCTTTCTAGGACGCGTGGAGCAAGCTTGGCTCCGACTCCGAGTATTCCCAAGTAGAATAAGCGTGGAAGCATTGGATCGCTGTGTGTTTGATGTTTGTAATGTGGTAGATATACCACTGTGCCTCGTTGCATGTTCTTGGAATTTTTGAGGAACTAAATTAGTAGCTGTTGTTGTTGTCGGCGGTGGGACGATTATGAACTGAATACAGTTACAGCAGCCTGCGAAAGCAAAGCCAGTTAGCAACGGTTAGTCTCACATTAATCAGGTGACGCTAACAGTGCGGTCTGCGGGCCCAAATGGCCAGATGTGGGAGATCCTAAAGCATGTAGCTTGGAGATCTTGCCTCTGTAGATAATACCAATTCACTTGTTTTCAACTATCTAAAGGTTTTGCTAGTTCATTTCTTTGTTATGCTGTGAGCCTGTGATGATTTGGTTGTATTGGAAGGTCTGGTGATGATTGACATATGCTCATCCAACTCTAACCTGATACTGTACTTGTGTTAGTTATCCTTCTTAACATCTGCTGCCGGGATGAGTTTGTGTTCCATTGTTTATATTCTTCTGTTCTTCAGGAATTTAAATGTAGCATCTTTCAGATTATTTGTGGAGAAACTGGAGATCCATTCTGATTACCATTTATGCATAGGCAGTTTCAGGATGGGTCGTGAAGACTCAAAAGATATGCTGAAGAATGTGGACTGGAAGACTGTGGGCGGTGCACTGACTACTGAATCAAGTCAACCAGTTATTAAGAAGCGTCTTCCGAAGAAAATCAGACAAGTCCCTGACTGTTATTTTCTGCCTCGGCGATCTTTGCCTTCTGCCTTGGCAATCTATGGTGCTGCGTGTGTTGCTGGGGTTGGTGTAGGGATGCTGCTTGAGGTTTGGATAAACAAAAAGATCAAAGGTATATTACTGCATTTCACGGCAGGTGGAGCCACTCACTTTATTTTCTTACAGTACTACTGTATCTGGAAACTTCAAATGTTGGACTGTACTATGGAAAGCATACAGCGCAAATTTTGCTTCATTGCGTGTATTTTTGCACATTTTCTTACTCTTGTTAATTGCTGCATGCAGAGGATAGTGACATTATCTGGGAGATGGGTAAATGATGTGCAACGCACTTTGATTTCGTAAAACCTGGTTCTCCATTACGGAGATTGCTAGCTGCCTAGCTGTGAAGATTTCTACCCACTCTTGCTTCCCTTCTGCTGCTTAAGCTGTATCCCAGAAATAACCTTACCTCTGTTGTTTCAGACTATGTTTTGACCTCCTGAGTCCTTACAAAAGCAAACTCCATTTTCCAATGTGAATTGAGAAAGCCTTGTCTCTATGTTTCTGGTTTCACTGCGCATTCTAGCAGTATGATGCTTAATACTTTAGACTTCAGAGCCTCAGTGCAAATTGAAAATATCAGAATAGCACTGCATCGGGAGTTGTCATTTTTTTAGGCATTATTAGTAGTGCACTGCTAAGAATTAATTGAAACTGTGCCTAATGGACGAGTGGCATGCTGTGATCAAAATATCGAATCATGATTGGTGATAAATGTATCTCTGATTCTGTTTTGTGTTGATAGATTATGAGAATGCTGCCGTTTGTGTATATCAACTAGTCGGCAGAAACCGTCTTCCCTTTTCTAGTCAGCAGAAAGTGTGTTGATTCATAAAGGTAAAATGATATGAAAAAATAATCAGGTTATGCTAGATCATCTATATTCTGGTTGGTCTATGCGGTCTACAGTTTACAAATTTACAATAGAGATAAACATGTTGGAGACATATACGCTCGAAATTTGCATACCTCAAAAGACATATCTAAAATTCTGTCATAGCCCCGTCAGATGTTAATAATGGTCATTTCTTTCATTTATCTGCTGAGTTGCTAATTTTCTATCTTCTTCCTTATTATCCAATCTTTCTAACTAATAACAACACAGGGATTATCTGACAATTTATTTTTCATCTGGAAAGCATTCAAGCACTCCAAAATATTTCTCTGTAGTCAATATTTGGGTCCCTCCCTGATTTATATTAGTCTTCTTCAGATTTGCATTGAATTTTGGATTTTTTTTTTTCTTTACGAAAAAGCAGGAGGGAGATACGGATTTTCTTTTTCTCACAGAAAAGCTACTACTGTACAAGTCTGTAAGAGTAAACTCCGAGTCTTAAGACTAGTCCTCGTTCCTTGACCTTTTAGAAAATGCTCTGGTCTCCTGTCGTTTGTGAGACTTTATTTCCCCAAAGTGCTGCTTTCAATTTTTGTTTCTGTTCATACACTGGTTCAACATTTCTCAAGCAAAGCTAAAGTTTAGCCTTTGCATCAGCTCTATCTATAAGCCGCACTCACAAAAATATGGATATAATTCCCCGTACAAAAGAGACTGGACAACAGAACTACAGTCTCCAGCTTTGCTGACATGTCTAGCCATTTAAGGATGAGCTGCCTAAGGTTTTGTTGGAGATATGCGCGGAAGGCAATCACAGAGATGAATATATCTTTTTATGTTCATAATTTATTATCTTATTTTTTTAATAATGTCATTATTATTTATTAGCAAGTATGTGATTTGTTTATAAAAATCTATATATGACTTTGTGATCATTATTCTAAAGTGACACGTATAAATAGACTAGCATATGTATTGGTTGATGATCATATTTCACGGGCCATGGATATGAAGATATCAAACCAATAATATGAACACATGTTAGAGAACGTGGAGTTGGATCGGCCCACCTTAAGACACTGTCAGAACGTTGTAATCTTACTTGTCATTAGTTGGTCTCCTATACAATGTGTATGCTATATCCTTAAACTTGAGGTTGACGTATGTACTTGAGATGTATAATGACTTACTTAGGGGTTGCCAAACGTTAATTCGAAACTAGGTAGTTATAAATGTGGCTTTCGGGTTTGTCGTGAAGTATACTGTGAGGCATAGTCCATCAAGATGGGATTTACTCCTCCATACAATGGGAGAGATATCTCTAGGCCTCTCATGTGGTCGGATTCTGAAAATACACAGCCATGCTACTTGCGGTTAAAGAGTTAACAGTAGTCGGGGATTCCGAGTCACTTCATCGAGAAAGAGTGGTCGAGCTAACTAAACAAGGATAGCACATACTCGTCTTGAGTTTAACCGATATCATGAGGCAAAGGGAAATGCATATAACTAAACGTTGTTAAGGTTTGTTCGAGTGATATTTACATATACTCAGGAATCGGCACGTCCTGCTAGGGATCGTTACCAATTAATGGTCAAGTAAGAGTACTCGGGCCATGTCTAAGTCTACGTGAACCTATAGGGTCGCACGCTTAAAGGGTTGGGACTTAATTCGGATGGTGATCTGAATTCTAATGGTCTTCGAGTTCCTAATGGGCCTCTAATGTAGAGATCCATTGTGGGGCATCTATATAAAAGGAGATGATGGTGGCCTTAGGGTTAAGAGACACCGTAGAAATTTCGGAATTCCTGAAACCCGCCACACCTCCTCCCAAAACTGTGCAGCTGGTTCTAACACTCCGATGCATAATGTCCTTGCCCTGTACATGTGAATACTTGGAGGCGTTGTTGAAAGACTTCAACGCTAGGACGATCCACAACCAATGATGATTATGAGGAGCTGTTGGAAGAGGCATGAGGCTAGTACGACTATAATCGCATTAACGCGCTACATCAACTCTATTTTCGCCACGGGTCTGCTTGTAGTGGTAATTTCGTGATCGATAACTTGCAGTGGTTCTTTGGTTACGTAGTAGAAAATTTTAATTTTATGCTAGAGTAGCTTAACCGTTCTCCTTTAGGTTTGACGTGCATAAGGGATAGGACCCGTTTGGAACGTAGTACTGCTAATTTCTCCAAATTCTTGTAGGAATTAAACCGCTCATTATACTGTGAAATCCTACAAATGTGATTTTTATTTTATTCCCACGAGGCATATTTACAAAAGACTATTATTGTAGTTTCTCCACAAAACATACCTACAAAAGATTGTATTGCCTCTCTTTATCATATATTTGGATGGTTGTCTTGCTTTAGTTCACTGTACTCCCTCCATTAAGTTTATAAGGCGTATTTCTTCTTGGCACATAGACCAAAAAGATATAGAAAACAACTAGATTATCCTTAATTATTATCACTAAGCATTATACTTAATACATACATGTAGAGAATATAAAGTAAAGATGGATATTTATTAGTAGTATAGAGGGAAAATAACACTAATTTTGCGTTGGAATATGAAATATGCCATTTTTATAGACAATATCATTCAAAAAATATGCCTTATAAACTTGAACGGAGGGAATAGTAAATAACAATGGAAATAGCTAAATGGGAGGATTATAGAAAGGAAAAAAATGGTAAAAAGTTACCTCAAAATTGTAAAATAATACTCCCTTCGGTCACAAATAGTTATCATTTTGGACATCGACATGATCTCTAAAGCACAGCTGTAAACACTAATTTTATTATAATATATTTATAAAACTTAATAAAATTATAATACAAATATACATATATGATTATGATGTATCTAATTTAAATATTTGAAAAGATATTGATAGTCAAATTTTTGAAAGCTTGACTGCATGTACGTTCCAACAACAATTATTTGTTACCAGAAGGAATATCTATTTAGAAATAAAATTGGAAAGCTGTATGTCGTATATTCAAACCGAGGGAGTAGAAATGCTCGAGTGGAGTTTGGGAGTTCGAGCCTTCAGGGCTAGAAATGTTTGGCTGGGCGTCCAACACAACTATGCTCCTCGCACACAAAAACACACAAACACAGCTATGCTGAACTTAACAATTGCAAATGTACGTGCTTGGGAGTTGGAACCCTGGATGCAGAAGGGGTTAAACTAAGCCGGAGACCATTAATGTTACAAGCAGATTTGATTAGTGCAGTTAATGCAAGGGCTTGACCTAAAACCGCCACTACTGCTCATCCATTCCCTTGGATCTTCAGTTCTGCAAGAAGAATGTGTCGCAGTTAATGCTCCCTGGCCCCTGCTGACTTCTAACAACCCCCACTCCCCGTGCACTCTTCTTTTTTTAGCCACATCAACCGAAATGATCACTTTTTTTTAGCTTTCTTTATCTTCAACCGAAATGATAACTTTTTTTAGCTTTCTTTATCTTATTTTATTTAAATACGATTCTCTTCTGAATAAAATTGTAAATATAACCTCATTCTCGACTATGGAAGAGTCACGTTTCGGCACAGCGGTAGTGCGCCTCCCAGCCACGATAGTGCACCTCCCGTGCTCACCACTCGCGCTCTCCAGACATGATAGAGGATATGTGTCGTCTGCCGCGCTTTCCACGAAAGGGGAGAGAGCTAAATCTGCAAATACGTTCGGAAGAAGCTAAATTTGAAGAGAAAAAAACAACAACAACGAGGCAATGGTCTAGAAAAGTGACGACTTCAGACGATCCTTGCTAATCCACAAATCAACATGCTAATACCAGTAGTTTATTGCGTGCGATCAATCCACTCTCTATCATGTCATCTTCAGATATTTTTACTCTCCGCTACCCAGATCCTCTTGGCACTGGAATGTAATCAAGCTAACTAACGTCTCGGTACTAACATGTGAACTCTGTTGTAAGCTGTTCGATCCACAATCCATGTGACAAAAAAAAATCACGTTCGTAGAATTTGAACTTAAAAGACAATATTTTTGCTTGCTTCCCTGGGGGGAGTCGATCCTGTTATTGATGAAGTATTAGTCTATTGTCCACCACTTCTCAGTAGCTTAATCTTTTGAATAAATTAGTTTGTATATGAAAATCACTATAATACCGAAGTCAAATGATCCTAAGTTTCAGAACTGGGTAACGCAATTTTAAGGGGAAAAAATTGCGATCCACTTTAAGACCACATCGTGGACCTAGAGGCGCCTAAAGTCTAGATGTGCGGAGGATTGTATTTGTCGGCTCTTTTTCTTCTTTGTGAATGCAGTAGTTAGTAGTAGACTCAATATGAGCATTTGTCAGCTTCCACGGCACTGGTAGGTTTCTATAACGTGTCAAATAACGGTGGTAATTATATAGCGACGATTAGCCTTCGTAATTACAGGTGTACGCTAATACTCTCTCCATTCATTTTTATAAAGTGTATTTTGATTTTGCATAAGGATTAATGTTACGTTGAAATTGAGAAAGGTATAGGAGAAAATGACTTAGATGCCCTCACTTAATTGCTTTGGAAGATGAAAGATATATTTTGTGTGGGTGATAAGGAATAAATGCATATGGTTGAGAGAGAATAAATAGAGGTATAGAAGAAAAGGGTCAATTAAATTTATATGTAAGTTTTATATTTGTGAATAAAACTATTAAAAAGATAAGTCTTATAAAAATAAACGGAGGAGTACAAACCAAGTACTGCCCCCTTTAATTTGTAGAAAGATGATAAAGCTAGCACTAATTCGGCGCTTTGTCTCGTCACTTTTTAGAAGTTGCAGTGTCTTCTCAAGCAGTCAGGCCTTTCTTACTTTATTGAAGAATCTGAAGAGTATTTTGCTAAGCAAAGGCATAGGATCCTCTTTATTATTACCAGTAATTAAGCTGCTACTAATATATAATGATATCACTTGTTAAGAAGATACTTTGGATTGGAGCCGCACTTGTGCTGTTATTTTAGTTGGAAGAACACCTAGGCATGCATGAGTACATGACTCGTAGCGGGGACGTGATAATAATGAATAATCCTCTGATTAATGTACGGACTTTTTAATGGTTGACTTTTCACTCCTTGGCATTTTTTTAATTGCTCTGTTTTACTCCCTCACTCTAAGTTTACCGGACATATTTCATCTTGACATGTAGACCAAGAAGATGTTAAAAATAACTAGATTATTCCTAATTATTATCACTAAGTACTATATTCAACGCATATATGTAGAGAATATAAAGTAATGTGAATATTTACTAAGAGTATAGAGGAAACAACACATTAATTTTGTATTAGAATATAAAATACGTACTCGGACAGAGTAATTCAGTCTCTGAATCTTTTGCACTACTGATATACTAATATTTACCTTGTTACAGCGGAAGGATTTGCCGAGCGCTCCGTCGTGCCACGTACGCCCGGTCGCGCTCTCGCCCAATCGCCGGCCTCCTTCGCACGTGGACGTCCGTCTCGCGCCGGTTTCACATCCGCGGCTCGACGTGGCCCCCTTCGATGGCTGTTCAAGCGTCGTGTGGATCCCCCCACCGGAGCCCTAGAATCACACTAATGATGTCATTGGATGGTGAATGCATCTCGCCGTTAGCTTCGCCTCCGCTGCACTCCGCACGCGCGAACGGAGCTGAGCACGTGTGGATCTTAAGGCTTACCCTCCTGGTACGTATGTCGCCGCACGTGTGCAGTGCAATGCAGGTCAGAAACAGCATTGGCGCCGTGGCCATTTCGGTGCCATTTGGAACAAAGGGAAATTGAAATAATTTTGTACGATTAATAACGTATGGGAAAAAAAATCCTATTTGAGCCTTTGGAACGGAGGAATTTATCCCAAGAATCCTCTAGAAATGTTCTCTTTCCTACATATTTTGGAGAAAATCAAACATTTGCTCATGAGTGAAAATTTTCTTGTGAAGCATCTAAACACCTCTTTTAACTCAATCATGTATTCTCAATTTCGAAGTCGTCACTTTTCTAGCCTTGTAAAGTTCATTTTTGATAAATTTAACCATCATTTGCTCAAATTTACGAAACTAGCCCCTCTTGTTGAGCTCGGAAGGCGCGGCAGACATAAGTCACCTGCCGCGCTGGAGGAGCTCGGTAGCTTCGTTGGTAAGCAGGTTCCATGCTTGGATGGTGCGGAAGGAATTGGTAGACAAGTTTCACGCTTATGTGGCATGCAAAGAATTAGTAGACAACTACCATGCTCGATCGCCGCGGTAGGACGGCTTCCGTGCTTGGTAGACACGGAAGGACGGCTCCGATGGAGGGGCGTAAATTCATTAGCTACTTTCTTAATTAGAGATTTAATTAAGTGATTAATTAGGAAATATGGTTAAATTAGCAATTAATTAGTGGAGTTGATTCCGGCTGAGGAACTGGAGCTCGAGTAGGAATCTTCGCGCGCTAGACGGCCTACCAAGCTCTCCGAGCATAGAAGATGACTCGTGGTGACCACATCTGCAAATAATTTTTGATGGAGGTTATTTTAAAAAAAAAATATGTAAGAGGCTAAAAAAGCAAAAAAAATTCTCAATAGTCAATTCCTACAGGAATTCCAGACTGTGAACTTTTATCTTTTATGGGACATCGTACAAATATCAAAATAAAATTAGAATTCATCCCTTTTCTAGCCCTTTATATACTTTTTTTTGCAAAGTTAGTCCCCTCACGAACGCATTTGCATAATTAGCCCTGTTACCGATCGCGGAAGAGCTAGAAGGTGACACATGTTACCTTTCGTGCTCCTCTACTGCGGAAGGACCCTCCCGCACTCTATGGCTGCTGCTCTCTCCGGCCGTGGCACCAGCCCTCCTCCCACGCTGCACGCTCATGGAAGCTACTGGTCCCGTGCTAGCCGGCATGCTCCCGCGGCTCGCCAGGTGCAGTGTTCCCTGGACACAAGAGTGCCTTCCGCGGTGTAAAAGAGGTCAAATCTACAAATGATTTTACAAAGATGTTAGATTTGTAAAAAAAACAAGGTAAGGATTTCATAAAATTGAATGGCGAAAAAGACAGTGGGATGTTCGAGGTAAAAAGCTTTTCCAATGGTGCTAAGCATAGAGATCAAGTGGCAGGGAAGATTGGGGAAAATGAACTAATATCTGTTGTAAATCAAAGCCGGTAACATCTGATAGAAGATACTATAAAACGCCAAAGTTTTGCACCGAACTGAGTTTACCTTCTTTAAGAAAATAATGGCATGTAGATTGTAGAGATCGTTACTTTTCTAGCTTTATGTGTCTTTTTTTTTTTTACAAATATAGTCTTTTCTAAACGCAATTGTAAAAAGAGTTTTATCTCCCGATGATGAAAGCGTCGGAACGTGATACATATTATCTTCCATGCTCCCCTACCGTAGAAGGTCACGGGAGACCTAGGGCCGCGGCCTCGGACCTTCCGTGCTACCCGACCATGGCAGTGCGTGCTCCCGCGCTCCCCCAAACATTGCAGCGCCTGCTCTCGCGCTCGTTCGCCTGTTCTCACGTCCCCGAGCACAGCGACGGCATCTTTCGCTCTTCCTAAGTACGACAGGGGATATGTATCACCTGCCTTGTTTTTTTTACCGTAAGTAAGAAGGCTAAATTTATAAATGCCTCTGCGAAGACTATATTTGAAGAAAAAAAGAATTGCTAAAAATATGTCGCCTGTTTTTTCTTTAATTTCAGTCACTTTTTCATCCATCCGATTTGCATTTAGATAGGTGATTTGAATCATTTATTTTCTATTAGGGTTCATCAATCCCATTTTTGTTTGTTCAGGTTAGAAAAATTATTTTTATTTTTCTGTGATTCATTTATTTTCTATTAGGGTTCACTAACCCCATTTTTCTTTGTCTAGTTTAGAAAAATTATTTTTTATTTTTCTTTATATAAAAAATGGTATATATTGAGAGAGAAAAATTTAACTGATTTGACAAAAAAAAATGAATCGAATGTTAAGTAAACATTCCAAGAAAAAATTACCAGAGACTGAAAAGCATGACTTCGCGATTATAAAACCGCGCATGGTGCAAGGTCCTCCTGCTCTATACTCTCCTGCCTTCTCAAACGCCTTTACTCACCGCCCCTACCTAGCTAGCTAGCAGCTATCCCTACCAAGCCGAGCAGCGAGCAGCTTTCACGGTTAATTAGCACCATGCAGCCGAGCAGCCGCGATATGGCCGGCGGCGACGGCGGAGGCGGGCCCCAGGACGATTTCTTCGACCAGATCCTCTCCACTCTGCCCTCCGCGTGGGCCGACCTGAGCGCCGCAGGTAAGTCGCCCTGGGAGCTCGCGGGGGGCGCCGTGGACGACCCCGAGGCCTTCGGTGAGTCGGCGGTGCTCGCGTCCCGACTCCGGCAGCACCATATCGGCGGCGGCGGCGGCGGCGGAGGGGGGAAACCGGTCATGCTCCAGCTCAGCGACCTGCACCGGCAGGGCCTCGCCGGTGCTCCTGTCGACGAGGAGAACGGGGGCGGGGCGTTCTCGCCGCTGCCGCTGTTCACGGACCGGGCCTCCGAGCCAGCGCGGGAGGAGATGGAGGGCGGCTTCAAGTCGCCCAATGCCACCGTACGTACGACTCCTCGTTTTGGAAGCGTTCACAGCTTGTTTTCTTTGCTTTGTAGTGTCTTTCGTTGATCTTTCTTGAGTCTTTTGTTGAAATGGATGCGGTTTTCTGCGCGGGTAGGGTGGCGAACACGCGCTGTTCAACGGCTTTGGGGTGCATGCTCCGGCCGCCGTGCAGGCGCCGTTTGGCCAGGTAAGCTCACGAGGGCAGGGTCCAAGAACCTGTCTTCTTTGTCTGTGTATGTGTGTTTTGTTCGACTAATTAACGTTTCTGAATTCTGCTGTGATCCACACGACTAAAAGATCGTGTCGTGTGTTTGCCGTTCTGTTTCTCGGTGAGAGCAAGAAATGGCTAATGGAGTACGTAGTTCAGTGTAAAAGTTGACTGAAACGATCGATTTTTCCGTCCTTTGCAAGGGAGTATCCATGTCGGGCCAGAGCTTCGGAGCGCCGGCGGCAACTAGCGTAGGCACGGCACCGGCCTCCTCGGGTGGCGGAGGCGGCGGCGGCGCTGCCCCTCCTCGGCAGCAGCGGGTGAGGGCAAGGAGAGGGCAGGCCACTGACCCCCACAGCATTGCCGAACGTGTATGCCACTCCCCCACCCGCCCCCTTTCCCTTCTCTGAATTTTCCTTGTTCACAAAAAAAGAAATATGCGAGCTTCTGCATTTCCACAATTTTTGGAATCACTAAGCCTTTAATTTTGGCATGTTAATCAGGTCGTCGATCAGTCAGTGTCGATGAATCATCGTAGCATTATCTGTCGAAACTCGAAAATGACATGCCCTATACAGTGCTCCATGGTTCTACAAACTCACTAAGCTTTTTTCTGAACTTTCCCCGTGTATGTTTGCATATGTCGCTCGCAGCTTCGGAGGGAGAGGATAGCGGAGCGGATGAAGTCTCTGCAGGAGCTGGTCCCGAACGCCAACAAGGTCAGCATCGACAAGTCCCTCTCCTCTTCCGTTCCACACGTCGCCGCTGCTTGCTTTAACGCTAGTTTTGTGTTCTTTCATTTCATTTTGCTCTCTGTCTCTGAGGAAAAAGAAAAAGTAGCTAGGAACCTTTTCCTGACGCATGAATGAAACGAAGTGCTTGCCGGTGTGACACCGGAATCAAGTGGCGGTAGTAGTGCAGAAAAGGGCACGGCGGTAGTTGAGGCACTGCTCCTGTCTAGCTCATGGGATGTGATATGGCGTTAGGAGTACAGGGGAAGAGATGCCACACGTGTCGAGTCCCCTGTCGCTTTGCTGCCGCCAGATGTAGCGTGGTGATTAACTCGACACTACCTGAAAGCATTCCTTTCTTTTTCCCTCTTGTTTGAAGTTTGAACTGAAGAAATTCAGATGGCTTGTAGCAAGATAAATGTGGAACGAAGTAAGAGAGCACATGGGCGCATTCGATGCCTTATTTTGCTCAGTTTGTCATAGTTTTCACAAGTAGTACCATTAGAGCTGATCGATGCTGTGTGCTGGCCGGCTGGGCATGGGATTCCTGAGATATCTTATTACCAGATGAATGTGTGGTTGTCACTGAAATCGCAACATGGAATTATTTTCTGCAGACGGACAAGGCGTCGATGCTTGACGAGATCATCGACTACCTGAAGTTTCTGCAGCTCCAAGTCAAGGTGACGGTGACACTAGTTCTGAACAGAACTTGTAAATGCAGCTGATAATTAAGATCTGTAGCCGGCTGCAGGCAGTGCTGACCAGTTGTGCATTGCAGGTTCTCAGCATGAGCCGGCTAGGCGGAGCGGCAGGCATGGCGCCTCTGGTTGCGAGCATGTCCTCAGAGGTAATCAGCTGTCACTACCATACCAGATATTTTAGCAAGAAAATTGGAGTTGAGTGGAATGAGAGTTAGTCGATCGGTAAAGAGTTGCTTGTAGTTTTCAATTCTGAAATGCATCGTCGTGCAGGGCAATAGCAACGGGAAGAGCAATAGCAGCAGCGGAAACGGCACGGCAGCCAAGGGAAACGGCAGCGGCACAGGCGAGAGCGCCGGCGGCAGCCTGCGGGTGACGGAGCAGCAGGTGGCGAAGATGATGGAGGAAGACATGGGCACCGCCATGCAGTATTTGCAGGGGAAGGGCCTCTGCCTCATGCCCATCTCCCTTGCCTCGGCCATCTCCTCGGCCACCTCGTCGGCGTCGCTCCTCTCCCGGCCCGCAGTCCGCCACGCCGGAGGGCAGCTCCATGACGGCATGGGACCGACGTCGCCGTCGATGGCTAGCGGTGCTGCCGGCAGCGACGATTCCCGTTCCGTCAAGGATGGTGGCGACGGCGCCGGCGGGAAGCAATGAAGTTTACCTACGGGTGTGTCAAAGAAGGGTGTAGTATTCTAGGAGCGAACTTGTCGGGTCGTATACTGCTCTTCCATTTTTCTGTTATCATTTTGTTACAATGAAGTTCTGCGTATTACACGAGGCCTTTTACCGTTCCATTGGGCTTCTTTGATCTTCTCTTCTTTTCCTCTCCTACTCATGTATGATCGGTTTCTTGCATTTTTTACACAGATATTTTACTATCTTTAAGAGATACCAAAATTATATTAAGCTAATATCAAGAGTTACTAAAAATTCAAAAGATGAGAGTAAAAACTTTTGGTACTAATAAATTTGTTTCGTAGTTTGTACATAAATATTTTTTTTGATTTAGTCATAATTTTTACTGACAGCTCCGATTCCCAAATGGTTTTCATCAGTAGCTTACTGACGACGAGAGCAACATAATGATATAAGTCTCGGCACATAAATCAGATTTTACTATCCGTATACATATAAGTTACTATCGGTATATATAGCTTTTACTACCATACCAGAGGTTCAACAGCCTGTGCAGTAGTAAAATATTATGATACATTTAGTAAAATGGCAGTAAAAACTCATTCATGCAGCATTTATTAGCGAGATTTATATCATTATGTTGCTCTCGTCTTCAGTAAGCTATTGGTGAAAATCGTTCGTACATCAGAGCTGTTAATAAAAAATTAGAGCCAAATTAAAAAATACACGGATTTATGTACAAGCTAGAAAGCACGTACATAAGGCATTTTTACCGATCGGTCATGCGTCGCTAGTAATGTGTTTCATAGTTTGTATATAAATCTGTTTTTTTCTTAAATTTAGTCATAACTTTTTATTGACAGCTTTGATTCATAAACCGTTTTCCCCAATAGCTTACTGACGACGAGAGCAACACATTGATATAAGTCTCAGCGCATAAAACAGATTTTACTATCTGTATATATAGATGTTACTATCGGTGTACATAGATTTTACTATCATACAGTAGTAAATTGATGTACATTTGACAGTAATTTTTTATTTATGTGATATTTATTAGCAAGACTTATATCATATTGTTCCTCTCGTCATTAGTAATCTAATGGCGAAATTCGTTCGTGAATCGGAGCTACAAATAAAAAGTTATGGTTAAAACAAATAAAAATCATATTCATGTATAACTAAAAAACGCATCTTTGCTTCTGTCGATCACACATATGCATGCAAATTTTCGTAGTTTACATGAGTATGTTTTTTCTTTGATTTAACCATAACTTTTTATCGACAGCTCCGATTCACAAACCATTTTCACCAATAGCTTACTGACGATGAGAGCAACACATTGATATGTCTCGGTGCATAAAACAAATTTTACTATCCGTAAACATAGATGTTACTATCAGTATACATAGATTTTACTATCATACAATAGTACATTGATGTACATTGGGCAGAAAATTTTGATTTATGCGACGTTTATTAGCGAGACTTATATCATGTTGTTCCTCTCGCCATTAGTAATCTAATGGTGAACTTCATTTGTAAATCGAAGCTGTGAATAAAAAGTTATGGCTAAAACAAAAAAATTAGATTCATATATCACTAGGAAACGCATCTTTGCATCTCTCGGTCACACACATACATGCAAATTAATTTCGAACAATTAATCTTCCAAGGCCCAGTCACGATCTTCATAGTGCTAATTAGTGTAACGCTCGGCTAGTTTGGACTACAAAACTGACCAATGCGTAGAATATTCTATTTTACACGCACGTATAGAATAGGATATATATATACACACACTAACGCACTATCACGAAAAGAGCAATTAGAGTGATATCATGTAGGGGCAAATGCTACATTATACACTATGCAATGCTCGAGTGATCCTGATTTGTGACCCTTCGTCTTGTGAGGTAGCATGAATGATTGTGATGCTGCTGATGATTGCAACTAGCAAGTAAAATGATTGGGGAGGGCAGGATGTGCAGGCCTCGAAGGTTGCACGTCCTTGCGACGGGCTGGCTGGCTCAGGTAAACAAATGCAGCACTCTAAGGACATGTTTGATCGATACGACGCACAGAGCGAAGGATTCGGGTGTGAGGTGCACCCACGTCTGTGAAGCAAAATGAGTTGCATTTTCTTAGTTTATGCCTTCAAAGATGTTCAGACTTCAGAGTGCTAACTCTGATGGACAGGCAAGGGCGTGAGAGAGAGAGAGAGAGAGAGGAATTTGATAGGCAGGAGTGCAGAACCACTGGAAAATAGCAAGTACTACATGCTGAGAAATTTTGCGATGCGATATGCGCTGCTGTTTTGTTGCACAGGGATAGCGACGAGTGCGCAGATGCAGAACACTCAAACGAGACGGCAACAAGTCGCGGGAGCTTGATAAGGTCACATCTCCACCCGCGCATTGTTCATGATCTGCCACTTTTGCACGTTCCAAACTCAGGCATGAAGCAGCAGCAGCGGCATGTTGTATGCAGGGTTTATATTATTAATTTGATCTTGAAAATAGTCGGAACTGATTTTCAAAAATCGAAGAGTTTCGAAATCGAATTTTTTGAATTTTTATTTTAAAAAAATCAATTGTCACCGATAATCGGTTGATTTTCCTTGATAATGGACCAACCAATTGAACTCTTCTGGTAGCTGATTTTTTTTGAGCGATTTCCATCGATTTTAATCGAAAATCGTTCGACTTTCACCGATTTATGAAGCATAAATTTTTTCGAATTATTGGAAATTTTTATTTTTTTAAAAAAATTGACCAAATTGCTGATTGGTAAAGCTTATCGAGTCGGCTTGATGCGGGGTAAGCCAGGAGCTCTGGTTGTATGCATAGCGGCCGGCAGCTGCTCCGAGCCAACAGATATACGCCAAGATTTCGTATCTGGCTGTCGCGGCATCTGAGTTCTGGTCCGAGGCGCGGCATCAACCCAACCCAAACGGCCGCCGGAAGAGAGCGTTGTGAGAACCAGGGTTCACAATTTCGTTTCGAAGCCGAAAACCGCTAACCCGGTGGTAGCGGTTTTCGCGAGAAACCGCTCGAAAACCGCGAAAAACCGAACGGTTTGCAAATTCAAAAAAATTGAATTTTGGTCAAATCTATGCGCGAAAACCGTGGTTTTTCACGAAAAACCAACCAACCAATTAAACGTTCTTGAAAAATATTTTTCAGCGGTTTTCAACGTATAATTTTTGAAAATATTTTTTTGATTTTTTTTAAAATTTCACTAATAAACCGTTCGATTTCTGTTTTAGAATCGGAACGATACGATCGAAAACCGCGAAAACCAAACGATTTATCCGTTTTTGTTAACCCGGCGAGAACAAACCGTTTTCCCCTCGGAAACTGCCCAATTCTTCTGAGAAGCGAAGAACGCGGCAAGCGGATTCCGCGGCCTCTATATCCTAAGCCCCGCCGAATCCCAACCCAACGCAGCCTGTGAAAAATCCAGATTTCATAAGGCCCGACCCGTCAGAACGCCAGGTTTTGCGCCCCCAACCCAGCCCACTCCCCCGCTACGCCGGTTCAGACATCGGCGTCCATCTTCTCTGTAAGTCTGTAGTCTGTAGCCAACAGCCCGAATCGTCTCGATCGATTCCCCATCGTCTTCGTGAGCTCTCTCCCCTCCTCCCCTGCACCCGGATCCCACTAGCGTCGAAACCCTAACCCTAGCTGCTCGCCATGGCCGGCTCCGCTCCGCCCGCCGCGGCCAGGTCCGTCCTCCTCCGCCTCGACGACCTCGCCCTTCCGCCGCGGTACCTCACCGTTCCGTCCCACCTCCCCGTCTCCGACCTCCTCGGCTCGCTCCCACTCCCCTCCTCGTCCTTCTACCTCACCTCCGACGGCCGCCCGCTCCCGCCCTTCTCCCCCGTAGCCTCCCTCCCGCCGTCCGCTTCGCTCCAGCTCCGCCTACGCGCGCTCCGCGGCGGGGGCGGCGACGGCGGGGCCACTGGCGCCGAGTCCCGCGATTGCTACCTCTCCATGTACCTCGCCAAGAAGCCCGACAAGGCTGATCCCAACGAGGCCCGCCTCTCCCGCTTCACCTGCTGCGCGCTGTCTGGGGAGCCCCTCGCAGCGCCCGCCGTCGCCGATCGCCTGGGGAACCTGTATAACAAGGAGTCCCTCGTCGAGGCGCTCCTCCACAAGCGCCTCCCCAAGGCGCTCTCGCACATTCGCGGCCTCAGAGACATGATCCCCATCCACCTGCACCCCAAGCCTGACGCGGACACCTCCGGCGGGGAGGTCCAGTTTCAGTGCCCGGTCACGGGGCTCGAGTTCAACGGGAAGTACCAATTCCTCGCGCTCCGTGGGTGCGGCCATGTGCTGAGTGTGAAGGCGCTCAAGGAGGTGAAGACGTCCGCTTGTTTGGTCTGCCACAAGGAGTTTGACGAGGCGGACAAGATGCCAATCAACGGGACTGAGGAGGAGGTGACGGTGTTGAGACGGAGGATGGAGGATGAGAGGGGGAAGGTGAAGGAGAAGAAGGAAAAGAAGGTGGGAAATGGACTGTGTGGGAGCAAGCATGCTGCTGCCGTGGCTGCAGGGGTTGAGAAGTTGGAGAATGGGAAGAAGGGGGAGTCTGCCCCAGCGAAACGCTTCAAGGCAGCAGATCATGCACCAGCGTATGCGAACAAGGAAGTGTACGCATCGATTTTCACATCGTCCAAGAAGTCAGATTTCAAGGAGACGTACTCATGCCGGTCGCTCCCGCTGGGAAGGAATTGAGTTGATCTCATGCTTCCAGATGGAAATGGCATGGAGGTGAACTTCTTATAGTGATTTGCTTCATAACATGGCTCGCAGCCAAGTTTCGGTGTTGTTATTTTAGCTGGTGGTGCTTGATTGCCGATGTGGAACTTTGTATTTTCACTCTCAGAGATGCAATATATTCTTATGAATGATGTGTGAAATATGTAATAGTTGAAACAATTAGCAAGTATTATTGCCTCCAAAATCTTATGTTGCATCTTGTTGGGATAAAGTTGTTATTTATATGCACAGCTACAGGGCTCTCAAAATAGATTAAAGGTTTCTCTAATCTTTATTGCTGTAACTTCCCCGTACAGTTTATGAAACAGTTAGTATGTGATCTTCACATTGTGATTGTTTTGATGCTTATGTATTATCCAAAAAGTATGGAATCCATGCAAACTTACAAGCCAGTGTGCAGTAAAACAATAAGTGGCCGTGTTGAAATAAGGATTGCAATACAATGTCAGTTTTATTTTTTCTATGCTTCTTTTAGATACCATCTGCTGACAGTTAACCTAGGAAATGATGAAAGTTCATTTTTTTTCTCTATTTTCTTCAATTTCCTTTGGCACATTATACTTTTTGGCCTTCAGGGCTATAGTATGTGTTGTAATGCATAGGATTGTATAGTGGGTTTGCTGAATATGCAGGTTTGTTAATTGCAGCTCTCAGTTTGTATCTTTGTGGGTTTCGGGTTTCTTTGCTCCCTATCTATCAGCTTGAATTTGTTTGGGTTGTACACACGAAAAACAGTTTCAGGCTTAACATGTATCCTCTATATGCATGGGCCTTCATCCATACTAGGGAGCATGCGCATTTACTGGGTGTTATGCTCCTATTTTGATTTTTGAAGTGGAATTGCAGATATTTTCTTAGGATATAGTAGATTTCAGGGAATGGTTAAATATATTCAATAAAGCTACCCTTGCTTATGAGTAGTGAACTGATTATATTACTGTGATTATTACTACTACTACTATTATTATTATGAGAATTACTGTGTGTGTTGATTATTGGATCTCGTGGACAATAAGTGGCCTAGACGTGTTGTATAGTTTCAGTCCGGCATAAGAAAAAAAAAATGAAGATTAGAGCACATTTCTAGCTGTAGGACTCTTCTTAAATTTCTCAGCCAAGTCTTATGGCAGGCATTTCGCGTAACACTTATATTTATGGTTCTACGGCTACAAGCAAGTGCATTCAGGATATTTCTGTAGCTTGCCTGCTATTATTGTTTGGGATAAATTTATGACTTGTGGTTTTAGATGCTTGCCTGGTTCTATTGCTGCTTTATTGCATCAACTGTACACGATTGCTCGTGATTCAGCAAGCTGTAGATATGTCTTGTACTATTCTTTTTTATGTTCGATATGTCTTCTCACTGATGCAATGGGGAGAAATCACCCTCATTTATATGGACTCTTGTTCTTCTACTGGCTGGATTTGAGTGTTTCTTCGTTATGTTCAACTGGGTCAGTTATATTATACCTGGGTTCTATCTATATCTACTTTCTTGCAGCCTCCGCAAAATCATCAGTATTAACTTCCCGTACGAATTGCACACGTTTTATTCTATAGCTAGTCTTGGTTTGCCAATTGACGCTATCGGCGTTTCCATATATGTGCCGATGTGCCATTGCTGATTTTGTTAGTGGATATAGTGAACGCATGTGCTTAATTGCTTCCGAAGTTTATTTATGTGGGAATTGCGCCATTGCCTCGTAAGGGTTTGCAAATTGACATTGCTGGCGTTGTCATAGAGGTGTTGTTATTGATCTAGCAACAAGCAAACACCTACTATTAGGTAGTACATAATTCTTATGTGAATATAACGAAAATTGATTAAGAAAATAATTCACCAGTTAGATGTTTGACACGGCTTCCAATTAATTAAGATATTAAACTGAAAAGCATTGAACGTATGCATATCCGCATCATCCTCCCCTTCTTCAAGAAAAGCCATCCTCGGCTTTTGCCTAGTATTCTGATATTCTGAAAATATACTAGACAAAAAGGACAATGTGTATGCATGGTATATGTATTCATGATCCATCTTGATATTCCTTTTTAGCATAGGATGATACGTAACATAGTAGAAAATATATGTGGTATAAGTCCAGTTAGTAATGACAATCATGGGAAACAATGTATAGACATGATATATGTAACTATCAATTATGTATGCTTTCCCATGTTTCGTATATGACAACCATATGATGTTGATAGATGTATCATATCCACATCATCCCCCCTCAAATCAAGAAAAGTAGTCCTCGACTTTTGAGAACTAGTGGAAGAATGATTATCATGTAGTTTGAAATGTTGTGGCAAATAGAATTCAGTCAAATGTGCACATGTCATGTTCATAACCTCAAATTGAAGTATTGTAGATAAAAAGATTTCAAAAGCCTTCTATGTTTCAACTGTGTTACTCTAATTATTTATATGAAACTGCATAAACAAAGATGAACACGTAGGCAACACATATCCTTCTGAACAACAGGAACTAGTAGTTAAATTCATCTCAAAATGTTCATGACATAGTTTAAAAGATAGCTTATCCGTAATGTGCGATTTCAATTCAGCAATGTTATCACAAGTAATACATATTCGATGAACATGAAATTTGTTGTCTACATCATAATCTCTAATCAATTTGAATTTATAAATGTAGGTGTAGGGACCAACTAGATATTTTAAGTATGCAATTTCATAAACTTTTTCAATCATGCTAGATAGATCTAATGGTTCATAAAATATGATGTGATATAGAATCATTAAAGTTCTATAAGTAATCAATTCTACATTATGTAAATTAAGCATATCAAATTCAGAACGTGGAATCTCTAACTTGGCACAATAACCTTTTCTTGATGTACTACCAATTCAATAACTTTGTAATTACCTTATCGTTCTCATCAGTTGATGTAGGTGTTATAGTAGCATTTCTTCATGATCTAACAATGGTACAACATACATTCCTTCTCCAACCGCAACCGTGGCTATCTCCTCATCATTCTCATCAAACGGTGTTGGTTGTTATGGTTCAGCTCTTCGTCTTCCATCTCAAGAGGTATGGGTTGTGTATCGTTATCTCCTCATTACATATCAACCTGCACAATGTGATAGACAACACTACAAATAGAGAGTAAGCCATTAGTGTCAGAAATATCCTCGCTTTTGATTTATCTTCTTCTCTCATTTCTTTTGGTATATCACTCGCACTCTTAGGGTCCGTTTGGTTCAAGGGCAAATGATGGTCCATCCATCCTGATAGGGATGAAGCCATCTAATTTCATGTTTAGTTGAAGGGATGAGAGATGGATGTGATGAGCCAAATTTTTGTTTGGTTGGAGGGATGAGAGTTGGATGGTGGATGAGATGGGAGTTCAAATTTGGAGGGATAAGATGGGTGGAATGAAAGTTGGATGAGCTCATCCAGCCAAATTCATGGGATGAACTCATCCAGCATATACGAGGAACATTCTTGAGAGTTGGCTGTCCTTATCTACCCATCCATCCAACCAAACAGTAGAACGGATGGAAAAAGATGAATGGGGTCATCCCATCCAGCCTTTGCCCTTGAACCAAATGCATCCTTAGTTTTGATGTTGTCAACATCCACATAACTCACTCTTTTTATCATTATCACTCAACTTGGCTATTTGGTTGGCTCTTACGAATTGGTGCTCTAAGATTAAACCTAGGTATACGATGCTCCTTAAGTTCTCTTTCCTCCTTAATATTTATGTATATGTTACTAAAATATTTATGTTGAAGTGAAGTGACAATATTAAAATTCAAACCTTTTTTGAATTATGTCTTATCTTTTAATGTACTAGTGATACCGGCATGATGCATTGCACATTTCAACTCAACATAATAATCTTGGACTGATTTGCACTATTGTGTAATGCTCTCCAAGTAGCGAAGTAGCTTTTGCTCATAATAGCACGGTACAAACTCCTTTCTCATGACCATTTTTAAATCCAACCAAGATATAATGAGGTTTTTTTCAAAAAGTTTTTCTCACCAATTAGCATAGTCCTCAAATTCGATAGTGGTTTGCATCATCTCTTTGGATTTGGAAAGCTTCTGAAATTTGAACACCTTTCTATTTGTTCTTCCCATGTGAGATACTCCTCTGGATCATTACTTCCATAGAATGGAAGTTTCTCGTACTTATAACTTGCCATGATTAGTAGCCAGCAAAAATAGCACATATATTTGGAGTATATGTGGAGTCACTCATTCTCACCCTCTCCTTACCAGCCAAAGTTCTTATGATTACTTCACGGATTGAAGAATTATGTGTATTTAGTGACGGTAGACAATATGTAGGTGATGGATTAAGTGAATTCAGGTCTAAGTTTCACAATTGACAAAGGCTATATCATTGAGTTTGGACATTTAGTATAACTCCTATGCAATTGAAATTCTAGATGTTGTAATGATAAGTGATGACCTAAGCTAGAATTCCAATACTTATTTGGTAACTTTAAGATATAAGTGAAGATTATAGCAACTCACACAAAGATAATGGAACTTAATGCAACCAAAGGACTGAGCTATAACAAAAGATTTAAGTGAAAAATAAATAGCTCGTATTGCACAAGTTATAGAAATATGCTAGTTTGATTGCAATTGATGTCAATGGACTATTGATTTGCACTAGAATCACAATATACCGAACTTTGGAATAGAATTTATACTTAATATACCGAACTTTGAAATAGAATTTATACTTGATTCGGGTATTAACCACATCACTTCTTTTCTTTCTTTTCTTTGCTCTTTTTTTTATACTTTCTTCTTCTTTCTTTCGCACCGAGGTCAACAACACATATATCAAGAGCTCAAGAGATATCCAACAATTTGATTTCAAATAATGGTATCAAGTGTGCAATGCCCAAGCAATCCCCTAAGGCTAGTCTTTAATTAGGATCAAAGTATTCACAAAAGGATTGAAGGGGCTCACTAAATTTATAAGTGAAGTTTTTTTGAACAATTACTGTTATAATACAAAACAGAGAGAAGAACTGATTGGGAACTTGACGCAGTGGCTCAAACAAAAAGCAACACAAATAAAAACTTTGGATCAACAAGTAAACAAGGCTTTAATGGATCAAGACCTATCAAAACTCACTAAAAATTTCAATTTAAACTACGGTAAAGAACAATATTTTTGTGTGGCTTTTTTCTAGATAGGAATGAAAACAACAAATATGCTAGCTAAGAATAAAATCCTACCATAACAACCTTGAGCTCTGATAACAGATGATGCGGGGTTTGGCCTGATCTTTATGGCGTAGGATTTGAGATAAATGGACCCATGCAACCTGATGAATGACACTGCTAACCACCATTTCTATTACGGCAACCTGCGACACTTAATTCACCCAACCACACACTTCGATTCCTTTGTCTACTTGCTCACATGGAGTAAATGTGTCCAAGCAATCACGGAAGCAATCGCAAGAACGATGGAGTCACGACACTCAGTGAATTCCTAATTCTATCATGGTGGAATTGTATCACACAAACCGTAGAACAAGAATATATATTTCTGAAGGTCGAAAAACTTAACTTACAATGAAGGGAAACCCCTCTTTTTATAGATCCCTCAACTGCTACCGTAATTAGCCACTTCAGTAGGTCGGCTTACTACATTGCTGCTACAGTGCAAAAATCTAATTTGGATTTTAGTTCTTCAAAATATCGAGCCGTTTTTCCTACAATGCAAAACCCCAATTTGGATTTGAGTTCTTCAAAATATCAAGCCATTTTTCCTACAGTGCAAAAATCCAATTTGGATTTGAGTTCTTCAAAATATCGAGCCGTTTTTCCTACAGTGCAAAAACCCAATTTGGATTTGAGTTCTTCAAAATATCAAACAGTTTTCCATCTTCCGTTCAGACTTGGGCTGATTTTCTTTTGGTGTTGGTTGTGCCTCTTGGCTTCCTTCCTTTCCTCCTCGGCTCGCCTCACACTGGCATCCACCATAATACAAGACACAATTTGGCTCCAATATATATTTGTGCAAACTTCAAACCTATCAATAAGAAAGCACATACTATTAGGTAGTACATAATTCTGATGTGAATATAACAAAAATTACTTAAGAAAATGATTCACATGTTGATATTTGATGCGGCTTACTAATTCTTTTCAATTAATTAAGATATTAAACTGAAAAGCATTTGATGTATGCATATCCACATCACTTTCTCAAAACCACCAAACCTTGGTCCTCTTAGAGGCTACAAAGCAAGAGGTGGAGATGTGGAAAGAGATATTAGAAGGGGTATATGAGGAAATGTGTGTAAGCAGTCCCCAAATTTCTTTGGTTATGTGTTTTGGTAATTAATGACATTTATTTGTTAAGACAAACCCTATTTCAATGTTTCAAGATGAGTTAGTGCTTGAGATTGGTATACTAGAAGTTCTTGGTATTCATGGATCCTCAAAATGTATAATTCACGGTAAAGTTTGAAAATTAAAGACCTTGATACGATAAATGATCCAATGAGTCGATTTTGGACCAATTTAGTTATGTGTTTGTTTTTGTTTTGGCCGTGCTATCAGGGGGTTCAAGGTTAGTAGCTTGAGCTTGGTGAGATTGGGTAGCTAGGTGTGATACACACAAGACCTCTCTCGCTTATATCTAGTCACAGGAAGCCAAGAAACTAGGTGAGGATGCCAAGATTGGACTAAGCATGGAATTTCAAATTTTAGTTGGAAATTTCAATGGGAGTCAGATGATCTGGGTGATATTCAAGAGAGGGCATGTTCTGAAAACTTCAATAGGACTAGGATGATCCAAGTGGGTCGGATCATCGGTCAAATTAATTTCACAATGGACATAGTTCTGGAGATATCAACATTACTCTGATGATCCGAGTAGATTGGATCATTGTTTTGATCAATTTGACAGAGAAGACGCTATGGAGAATTTGCATAGAATTGAATTATTCGAGTAGGTCGGATGAACAATCTGACTATGTGTAACGGCTATATTTTTACCGTTGGAAAGCATTTAAGCCGGATAATCTGAGTAGGTCAGATGATTCAACCCAAGAGCAAATTTTGAAAATCTATGTTTGCTACTAGTTTACGAGGAGTTGAGCTATATATAGACTCTATGGGGGTTCTTGTGTAGGGGTGGGTGATCCTATCTCAGTGTTCATCCTAGTGAGGACCTTGAAGAGCACTTTGAAGTTTGGATTGAAGATCATTTTAGTGCTAGAGAGTATATTGACCTAGTTTGTGCATGACTCCTAGTCACTTGACCTTGTGAGGTTCAAGTGAGTGTTTTTGGTTTTTTACTTTTGGAGGTTGGTGACTCATAGTTGGCTTAGAGGTGTTTGGCTTAGTGACTCATAGCTGGAAGGCTGTAGGAGTCTTGTGAAGATTTGTAGTCTACCTATCCGGAGTGGAGGAGGTCTACCATGAGTGGATGGCTTAATTCCTTGTGTGGTTTCAAGTCGGAGCTAGTCTCTTGTGAGAGTGCTCTAACAAGGAGTATATGAGATCGCCAAATCTCTACAACCTCAGTAGAAAAACGGTTGTGCTTCTTGTATATTTTATATTTCTGTGTTTTCTTTGTTGTATTTCTATTCCTAAATTCCTATAATTGTGTAGGATTATAAGTAGGTTGCAAAACTCACATATAAACCCTAGGCATATAGTTTGGGCTAGTAAAGTTTAAATTTTTTAATGAAGTCTTTGTTGCCAAAAGAATCCCAATTTAGCACCCTCTTGGTCATCCAATTCACTTCATTGTGCTTTTTGCTTCCTATAGCTATATTCTAGCGTACACTTGTGGCAACAAGATAAGCAATCTTCCGGAGATCGGAGAGTTTGCACGTGCGCTCAAAGAAGCAGCCACTCTACGCGCTTGATGAGTTAAGTTTAGTGTACCCAGAGATGGCCAAACGGGCCGCCCGGCACAGCACGACCCGATTAAAAATGGGCACGACTCTCAGGCCGTGCCGTGCTGGCCCGGTCCTTCGCGGGCCAAATGGGCCGGGTCGGCCCGGTAGCCCGTTTAGCGCCAGAAAATTTGAAAAAAATAAAAAAATAGATAAAGTATGGTAAAAAAATGCAAAAAATATGAAAAAATTCAGAAAAATGGGAAAATTTAGAATAATTAGAAAAACTCGAAGGATGAAAAAAACTTTTTAAATATATATATATATAAATTAAGAAAAAGCTAAAATACAAGATAAATTCTAAAATAAGACAAATAATTTGAATTAAATAATGAGCTTTATTGATGTTTGTCTGCTTCGTTAAAAACTTTGCCAAGTAAAAGCTCAACACGAGAAAACCTTGGTAAAGAAAAAAGAGTACGGCCTATAGCTCAGTGATACAATAAAAAAGTGAAGATTACAATTATTTTTCCTCATTATCTAGATAAAGATTTTCGAACGTCTCCGCCAACTTAGTATTTTCTACAGTATGTTGAGCTCGTTGATCAGCTTGTTCCCAATCTTTCATAGTGAGAAGTATTTCCACCATCTCACTAGTCAGATTTGTTCTTCTCTCCTCGATTATTCTTCCGGATAGACTGAAAGCAGACTCCGAAGATCTTGAGAAGCGATTAAACGACAAAGAGATTCACGAGCTACCTCAGGATTGTAGTCACAGTTACGTACCGTACCGTCAGGGTTGTACTGCAGCTGCGTCTGTCTCGAAGCCATCCCCGCTTTTTTTCTATAGCTCTCAACATGCCTCTTCAAGTTTCCTGTTCCACCCGAAGATTTCGCTGTTAATTTATGCTTGCAATATTTACAAGCAACATATCTAATTTGGAGGTCGTTTGATGTCTCAAAAATCTGGTCGAAATCTTCCCAGACTCCCGATGTACTGCGTCTTGTTCTTTTCGCCCCGGTGCTTGCCGACGCAGTAGCACTTGTAGAGTCTGAGGACGGCATAGCTCCTGCAGCTTCTTGGGCATATGATGCAAGAAGCTCCTCGAGTGAAATACCAAAATCAGAAGCTGGGAACGACGGAAAATCCCCGGGCTCCATAAAGCAAAGTAGCAAACTACAAGAAATAATGACGCAATTAATACTAAAATATGATTTAAAATACTAAAAAAATAAATCACAATTGTCACCTTGATTTCTTGACAGAAGCCGAAAGCCGATTTTTGGATTTTTGACAAAACTATTTATAATTTTGCCAAATTACCACTAAGAGCAAAAGAATTTTCACAAGAGAATGAGTAGAAGAGAATGCAAGATTGCTGGTGTGGAAATGGGGAGGGGCAGCCACCTATTTATAGGAAAAAAATTCAAGATTTTTTTGAATATTTTCGGATTTTTTTTGAATTTTTTAAGTTTGCAACAGCTATAAAACGACTATTTTTTTAAACGGGCTAACGGGCCGTGTCGTGTCGTCGCCCATGTCCCATGTGCGTCATGTCGTGCCGTGCTGAGCTAAGCGGCAAAGGCGTCTCGCCGCCGCCGCCGCACCTGCACCCAAGCATGGCACGTGATGTTGGCGTCGCTTGCGACGGTCCGCTTAGCTCGGGCGCGCGTGCGCGCGCCGGCCCACAGCCATGCGCGCGCGTGCCGATTTGCGTTTTGCCCGGCCCGTTTGGCCACCTCTAAGTGTACCTTATCATCTCATCAATCGTAGCCTAGCATGTTGACCTTATTGTTGCCTAAACAATCCAATAGGGGGATTTGAATGGGAAATTTTCGTTTATTTCTCGGTGGAACTGATTGAAGTTGCCACCCTATTTCTCGTGATTCGTGAGTGCCACTTTGCTCATGTCTCCAACTTGATCACAAACTCATCTCCTTTCAACAGTGTTGTCAGAGCCTTCTACCATGGTGTCATTACCAGTCTCTTTTTCTTGCAAGGCTCAGCAATTTTGCCACAAGCCATGTCCTTCTCTAGCATCACAATTAGAGGCTTCATCGGTACTACCACGCTTTCTACTGCTGCTGACATCGCCACGATTCCTCATCGAGGTGAGACTCACTCCCCCTCTCGTTAAAGATTAGTTATCCTTTTCTTATTTGGGATTCAATCCTCGAGCATTCAAGTATCTCCTTTAGATACTCGTCACCCGAACTCCCAACATATCCCAAGGGTATAGGATTCTCGAAAGGTGATGTTTCCCAATTCGTCATTTTTGATTTTATGTTGAAATTGCAATTGATTTGTCGGTGAACTTACTTATCCCCTGTTGGACAATATGTTTATTTGTATAATTTGCTATCACATCAACTACTAGTTTGCTACCATGAGATATGTTACACATCTTTCAAGATATGTTCCACCCACTTGATATTGAGGGGCGTTTGGTTGGTCGGATGAGATTGAGGCCCCCTTCAAGACAGCTTCTGTTCAGCTTTCGCTTAAAAGAAAATTAGATTATTTGCTGAACGGAGGATTCTGGACAGCTTCTCTCATAATCAGAAGCTATCCTCTACATAGAATCAGAATCCAGGTGCCAACTGCTTCTCTCTAATTCTCGCTGATTCTCATCGGCCCGGTCTTCCACCTCCACGCGCAACCGGCTCGGTCCGATTCTCCTACAATCAGAAGCAGCTTCTCTCATAATCCAAAATCTGCACAATCAGAAGTTGTCCCGAAGGGGGGCTGAATGGGATATGATGGTCTTGTACCATTTGATTCTATTGTTTTGAGTGAATGGAATGATTCAGCACCTATAGAGTATATTTTTAAAATTTGTATTCCACCATCTAAGATAGAATGGTTCTATTCAAGCAACCATACATATACTATTTTGATACAAGCGACCAGACACCCCAAATTCATTTGCTTTAAAATATGCTCATCGACCCTTTTGGAAGCACAATAAATTTTGCCATCTCCACATCAGGCACAAGATTCCCAATTTTGCAATCAAGTTAACACCAAAAAAATACCATTTTACGACAAAGATCTCGGTTTTCAAACAAGGCCACAGTTCGCCATTTCCTGGGTAGACAAGCCTGGATCCACAGTTCGCCATTTCCTGGGTAGACAAGCCTGGATTGTAATTCTTACATCAACGCTGAGACAATTTGGGCATAGTAGAAGGGCCAGATCGCAAAACCGGCCTAGTCCCTCCCTGCCTCCCTGCTCTTCCTGGGCGGTGGCCGTTACTATGCCCCCTCCCCATCCCCCTCCCCCTCCGCTCTCTAGCGCAGAGACTCGCTTCGCCTCGCCGCTCTCGCGCCGCCTCTCTCCGCCCGCAGCTACAGCGTACACACCGTGCGCCTCCTCGCTGCTACCTTCCATTTTCGCCGCCTTCCCTCGCACGCCACCTCACAACCCCGCGGCGGTATAAGTACTCCCCCAATTCCTCCTCACCCCTCCCAAAACCACCAAACCCTAGCCCACTCGGAGGCGGCGGAGCGAGGAGGAGGGGAACTTGGGGCGAGGCGGTGAGGGAGCGCGCTGCCTTTCTCCTAGGGTTTTGATTCCATCCGCTTAGGGTTGTTGTGGCGGCGGGATGAGCAGCCTCGTCGAGCGGCTGCGCGTGCGGTCGGAGAAGCGGCCGCTCTACACGCTCGATGAGTCCGATGACGACCTCCCGCCGCGCGGCGGAAGCGGGAAGGGGAGGGATCGGCTCAGCGACGCTCCCGCCGAGCGGATCGAGCGCGAGGACGCGGTATGGCTGATCGTTGCCTGCCTCTCTGTTCTGTTTGCTGCGAATTTTTCTAATTTCTGAAGCAGTTGGTGGTTTTCGGGGAATCGATGCTGTTATGGTAGGACTAGTGGTTGGAGAATAGGGGGCTAGGTTGTGAAATGGCTATGAATTGGTTCGGGGATTTGGTGTGGGAAAGGGGTATTGCCGTATTGGGGTTGCCTGACTGACTGGTGCTACAGAAATCGAGCGGTGATTTGGTTAGATGGATTTGTTGCTTGATATCGTTTGGAACTTTGGATACTGAATTGGTGAATTTATGTTCGATTTGATTGCTGTGTTAAGCAGATAATAGTATTACTAGTTTGGGTATTTTTTTAATGAAGTTTTGGTCGCCAGAAGCTCAATATTGAAATCTGTGCGTCCTGAAGAGGATATGATGCCTTAGTATGGATCTGTAGTCGGTGCTTTTGGTTGCCACGGTGGCAGTGCTCTCTGAGTTCAAACTTTTGTAAGTTAAGAGAGGTGACGCCAGTGTTCTTAACATCTTGGTAATTGGTATAAGTACTATGTTCTTCCGTAATGTGGAAATGAGTTAATAGCTTGATATTTTTGGTGTAGAATAGACTGTTTTGGTGTCCTGTAAGGTGTAATTCAAGCTCCAGTAAAGATTGTTCATGAGCTTATTAGAAGACAGTTGTTTGGGATCTTTTCTGTAGATTAAAATTTTGTTTGATATCGGCTTATTGCTGACTTCCCTTAGATCCAAAAAGATAAGTTAACTGGCTTTTATTAATTTAAATTTTCAAATAGCTTGTCTAACAACCAAACCATGCCCATGTATTTATAGGCCTCATTACATAGTTAAGAGTAGGAAGCTTGAATGCTTTTAGGAAGACACAATTACCAAACATCAGCTGGCTTGTACATTGTATGCCCAACTAGGATGTCTCTACGTTCTCAACCCAACAGGCATATGAAAGAGAATAGGAAAGAAAAATACAGAATAGGACTCTTGGATGTGTAGGACTTGGTTACAAACTGATGAACACGAAATGATACTGAACTAATAATACTTGCCTGTTGCAGAACCTTCCCAAATCAAGATATTTTCGTCCTTAACTTTCATTGGCAATCTATTTAAATTAGTAACTGTGATGTCAATCAAATGAAATGGCAACTTCTTGAATCCCTGATTCCCTAGTTCATGTGATTCCGTGTTTGTTAATATCTCACTTTTCAGTTTATGGGGTCCTGTATTTATTTGTAGTTTTGTCCTTACTCATTTGTGCGTGCAGAAAGAAGATGCTTGCCAGAAATGTGGGGAAAATGAAAATCTAGTATCTTGTTCAACGTGTACATATGCATTTCACCGGAAATGTTTGGTTCCTTGCCTAAATATCACATCAGAAAAATGGAGCTGTCCTGAATGTGTATGTCTTTCTCTCTTGAGCACCTTTCTTTCACCGCATGATTGACACTGTTGTATACTGAAGCACTTTTTTTTTTGCTATTGTCAGGTAAGCCCGCTGACAGAGATGGAGAAGATATTAGATTGCGAAACTCAAAATGCTGCTTCTGAAGAGACTACTTCTTTGGAGTCTGGATCAAAGAAGAAATCTGCCAAGCAATATCTTATAAAGTGGAAAGGATTGTCATACATTCACTGCTCTTGGTAGTCACCTGCTCAATGCAAAATTGTTATGCTTACTGCTTTTCCTCTGTCAATTATTGACTCTCTTTGATACCAGGGTTTCAGAAAATGAATATTTAGAAGCTGCGAAGATACACCCTCGATTGAAAACTAGATTGAATAACTTCCACAGGCAATTTGATTTGATGGATAAGTCTGATGATGACTGCGCTGCAATTAGACCTGAATGGACAACTGTTGACAGGATCCTTGCTAGCAGGTATGTATGTTAATCTGACAACGAACAAAGCTACATAAATGAGCTTAAATCATTTTTACCTTGTATGGTGGTGATAACAATACGATGTGATTTCTGTATGATATCTAGTTATTCTTGTTTTTATTGTGATTTTATAATCTGGCACACCGGCCTTTCTTTTTGCGAATTAGCATATGCATGCAATTTTCTGTTAGGTAACTAGTTATTCATGCTGTTACTGTGAATGCATACTCCATTTATAGTATTTATCCTGAGAGTCAGCCGGTTACTCAGTAATGAAGTTGTTATTAGATACTACGAAATTTATTCCATAATCTATCATGTTATTGTCCAGAATTAAATGACAGCATCCTTCCAACTTTTACTTTCATAGTGCTATTTCAGGGTGGTCTTACCTATCTAAATGTCTACTTATTATCTTCCTCACATATATCCATCAATTTCCATTTAGCAAAGGCTGACTGATATCTTGATATTTTCTGGCATTATTTTTATATTTTGTGAACAGAAAAAGCTCTACTGGTGAACGGGAGTACTACGTGAAATGGAAGGAACTTTCGTATGATGAATGTACTTGGGAAAACGAGTCCAACATCTCAGTGTTCCAACCTCAGATTGAACGCTTCAATGAGATTCAGTCCAGGCGTAAGAAGTCTACTGACAAGTGCAATAGTGCCAGTCGTGAGATTCATCCATTCGAGGAGAGCCCCAAGTTTCTTTCTGGTGGTATGCTACTACTATACATGAATTATTCCTGGATATTGATATTTTAGTTTTAGTTGACTGTAGATCTCATGGGATATTTCTCGATGTTCTTTCTTTGAATGCTTATTTCTTGTTATTGAAGGCACACTACATCCTTATCAGCTTGAAGGGTTAAATTTCTTACGTTACTCATGGTTTAACAATAGACGCGTCATCCTTGCTGACGAGATGGGTCTTGGTAAGGGTTTTTTTTTGTTGTTGTAAGTGATAAATTTTGGATCACTTGTTTTATTGGGATCTTGAACAAATGGTGACCAAAAAAAATGCAGGGAAAACGATACAGAGTATTGCATTTTTGGCCTCTCTGTTTGAAAACAAGCTTGGTCCTCATCTGGTTGTTGCACCCCTCTCAACCTTGCGAAATTGGGAGCGTGAATTTGCAACTTGGGCACCTCAAATGAATGTTGTATGTGGGTCGAACTAATTCGAAATCCGTTATGTATATAATTCCAGAGAGAGCTAAGTCTTCACTACTTACTTTTTTCCTTATGGTTCTCAGGTAATGTATTTTGGATCTGCAGCTTCTCGTGAAATTACTAGGAAGTGTGAATTTTACTACCCCAAAGAGAAACACAAGAAGCTTAAGAAAAAGAAATCATCTCCATCTAATGAAGAAAAGAAGCAGTCAAGAATAAAATTTGATGTCCTTTTGACATCTTATGAGATGATTAACATGGACTCTGCTGTTCTAAAAAATATAGAATGGGAATGCATGGTACTTCTATTTTGGCACCTTCCTTTTCCTCTCCAATTCTTTATTTTCTGGAGAATATTTGTTTTGCCATTAAGTTTTCACCAACTTGTCCGCAATTGACAATGCTGCATCACAGATTGTGGATGAGGGGCATCGGCTGAAGAATAAAGATTCTAAGCTGTTCGGCCAACTTAAAGATTATTGTACTAAACATCGTGTTCTCTTAACGGGGACCCCGGTTCAGGTTACTGCTCTATTTTATTGGCTAAAAACAGCTTTATTGTATTCCTTGGCTATATGGAAAACTGTTTCTTGGCAGTATCCCTACTTTTTTTTTGAGGTTTCAGCAGTGTGTTGGGCCTTTAGTTTCTAATTGTTGAATATCTGTGGTCAGTATTTTTTACTTGCTTATTCCAGAGTACGGATACTTTCAGGAGTTTTTAAAACTGTATCTTCCATAGTAGAACATCTAAGGAGCTTAGTAGCGTAATAGGATGTTTATTGGATAAAGAACTACATACTTATGTGAAGTGTGAACAAGAAAAATGTACTTTTCTGAACATATCAATTTTGTGATGCTATACCTGCATGCATCACACATATCCGCAAATATAATAATTAAGCACCGAAACCTTCCATGTTGAAATGAACCAGAGGAGCCTTGACCCTATGCTGGCATATGCACATAATTTTTTGGAATAATTCATTTCAAATATAAATAACACCTTAACTTGCATACACACATAATATTATGGTATCATTCATTCTAAATATAAATAACACATCAACTTCATTCATTAGTCAATCAATTTATTTTCTCATGCCATTATCTCCACTTGATTTTTTTAATGTATGCTGTTCCTTCTTTTCATTATTTTTGTCAGTTTGTCTTATGCATTTAAAGTTAATTTCCTGTCACCTTTTATTTTTTCCAGAATAACCTGGACGAGCTTTTCATGCTTATGCACTTCCTTGAGGGTGAGAGTGTAAGGTTTCCTGCTTCTCGCATTCTAACATTGTAGTTTATTTAGTTCACAACACTCTGTAGATCATTAGGCTTTACTTCTATGGCCAATTTTATGAGGTTTTGATTATACTATGGTCCATGATAGACAATTTCCTAGCTTTTAGCATCTGCTGATAGACCAATCTTTCAATCTCCCATCTCATTAAATGCTTTGTTCTATACTTCTTTCGCTTAATGTTTCGACACTTGTGTTTGTAGTTTGGGAGTATAGCTGATCTCCAAGAGGAGTTTAAGGATATAAACCAAGATAAGCAAGTTGAGAAGCTCCATGGAATGCTGAAGCCACACCTTCTTCGGAGTATGAATCTACTTAACCTTTCATTTCTGCCAGGAGTATGGTTCTGCTTATATCAATTGAATGAGCTGTAAAGGGTCTTGTACTTATTATTAGTAACTTCGCTAGAGCCTTTTTGGTTGTTATGATCAACTTAGCTGAATTACCAGTGATGTCTGGACTCTGGAGTCAACATGTTGGTTTGCTTTGGCATAGAAGGTTCTGCACAATGTTACCTAAATTTCAGTTAAGCTTTGCACATATTCACTATTCAGATGTAATATTGCATATTACGTAAGCACATAATGTTTTTTGCGTATTCATGTTATATGCACGATGATCTTACAAAAATGATAATAGTGAGTCATTACTAATGACAAATAAAAGAACTATAGAAGTAAGTAGAACTTGATTACATATTTACATCTATTGATGTACAATGCATATTGATGCACTGTGGTTCTTCTTCCACTTCCACTTCCTGTTACAGTGGAATGAGCATATACGCTTTTACAAATGTTGTTGTGCGGTATATTCTGAGTAGGATTGGTGCTAAACTCAAAAGTAAAGCTGCCGAGAGATGTTATTATTCGTTTAAGACATAGATTGAGTTTCATTTGAGTTATTTTATGTGGGAATAATTTTGACCTTGTTGTCTATGTGGTACAAATAGGATTCAAGAAAGATGTTATGAAAGAACTTCCTCCAAAAAAGGAGCTGATTTTACGAGTTGAGTTGACGAGCAAACAGAAAGAGTACTACAAGGCAATTCTTACCAAGAATTACGAAGTGTTATCTCGTCGTAGTGGTGGACAAGTAATAGTTTTTTTTTAATTTTCATGTTGTGATTTGTGTCAGCCTGTTCTGGTCTTCTGGATTGACAATTCTTTTTTGTCTTATTCCAGGTTTCCCTTATAAATGTTGTAATGGAGCTACGCAAACTTTGTTGCCATGGATTCATGACAGATGAACCTGATACCGAACCTGCCAATCCAGAAGAAGGTTTAAGGTGCTCCAATTGTTTGTTTGTTGGAAGTCTGCTATTTTCTTGGTTATGTTTCTTTCAAAATTTCTATCAGCTGTTTGGCCTGAGTAGTTTGATACTAGTTTCATTAGTTTTGCACTCTTCTGGGTTCACTTCTTGTGCTTTGCTGTTGTCTATTGATCTTTTACAAAATGCGCTTGCTGGTGTGTAACCGGAAACTATGACCTTTTGATGCAGTTTTTTGTACTTTCAGAAATATACAGATAGAGAGAGATTGCGGTTTTCCAATATCTCTTACCCTAATCTTTTTATAGCATGCCTTAAAAAGTACAAGTTATATTGGAGTTTTCCATTATCTCGTACTCCCTCCAGTTACAGATACATGTCATTTTAGACATCGACATGGTCCCCAAACGCCACTTCGACCACTAGTTTCTATTGTAATATATTTATAAAACCAATAAAATTATAATATTATGAAATTACTTTTCGAGACAAATCTACATATGATTTTCATGTATCCAATATAAATATTTAAAAAGATTTCGATACCCAAAGTTTGACTATACAAATGTTAAAATAACATGTATTTGTGACTGGAGGGAGTACTATTATCTTTTCATTGCACGTTGTTAAAAAAATACGCCAGTGAAAAATGTAAGCAACTTTATTGCCAATTGTGTAGGTTCTGGTTTGGCTGAAATAAACATCTTATTTTTTTTAGGTAGAGTAAAAGTGTAAAACATTTGGATCCATCTGCTAGAATGCTTATATGATGCTATTTATATCCTGAGGTTCCTTTTTAATTATTCCTACTAGATTAACTGATTGAATTTAGTCATCTTCCATGGCTTAGTAAATCTACTATTTGGAATTTTGCATTCTATATTTCTTTTATTTAGCATTACCATCGCTTTGGTTTCCTTGATTTTGTAGGAGGCTTTTAGATTCTTCTGGAAAGATGCAGCTGCTGGATAAGATGATGGTGAAACTGAAAGAGCAGGGTCATAGAGTTCTTATTTATTCACAATTCCAGCATATGTTGGACTTACTGGAGGATTATTTAAGTTACAGGGTATTAAACTATCTTCCCATGGTAATTTTTGTTAACTATGCGGGTAATGTATCTCATGCACCTTATTTTGAACATCACATGTTTTAGAAATGGAGCTATGAGCGTATTGATGGCAAGATAGGTGGCGCTGAAAGGCAGATACGAATAGATCGCTTCAATGCTAAGAATTCTACTAGGTTTTGCTTTCTTCTTTCCACCAGAGCTGGTGGCCTGGGTATAAATTTGGCAACCGCTGATACTGTTATTATCTATGACAGGTGAAAGAATATCTGTGTTTATACAAAACAGTCAATATTTTGAATTTTCTTTAACCTATTTCTTCCATTTACACAGTGATTGGAACCCACATGCGGATTTACAAGCTATGGCAAGAGCTCATCGTTTAGGACAGACTAGCACGGTATTTTACCTTAACCTGTTATGTTCTATTGAAATGTCGTTTTTTATATATTTTTTGTGCTGGTTCTTAACTATTATCTATGTTTTCCTCTGCAGGTTATGATATATAGGCTTGTTAGTCGAGGTACAATCGAGGAGCGAATGATGCAACTTACGAAGAAAAAGATGATATTGGAGCACTTAGTAGTTGGTCGACTCACAAAGGCTAATAATGTCAATCAGGTAATTGTGGGGATTGCTGTTTTAATATTTTCTAGGGGTTTTGGAAAGCATCAGCTTTTATCGAGCCTTTATGGTTTTACTAGGTACAGTTACGTCATCAAACATTGAGTAATTACATGTTACCTTTTGTTACTGGTATGACATGAACTCAAATGCAGAAGCAAAGTCAATTTTACTTTTGTGGTGTATGCAACATCTAGTACCATCGCAATAGTTGCTTTATGTTACATTTTACAAGGCTTACAAACTTTGACATCTGGTGCTACAGTTGAGGTTATTAAGCTCATATAGATATAGTTTCTCTTGAGGTGAATAGCATTTTATGCTAACAACTACTCCCTCCGTCCTAAAAAGTAAGGGACAGAAGAAATTTTAAGACAGATTATAGTTTCTACCAAAAGACTCTAATGCCCCTATTTAATATTATGTCTCTATTAATTGGCAACATGCATGCATTAATTAATCACGATTATAGAGAATGACCTGCTGCGTTTTTGTTTTGGAATATGTGTGGTCGCATGTATCTGCGTGCATTTGCATGCATGGGCATAATTTGAGGACACAATTTAAGAGGGGAGAGCTCTCAATCCCTAATATTAGAGGACACAATTTGAACGCTTCTCTCCCTTACTTTCAAGGAAGGAGGGAGTAGCTTCTATTGGTCCTTTAGCATAAGTATGGTAGTTAAGTTTTTTTTGCCATGCTATCGCCCTATGGTATATGCTTTTTTATTTAAATATGGTTTTAAGCTGTGTTAGGATATGAGGGGTTGCTTATTACTTGATGCTAATGGTAGAATTTCCAATGTCTTTTTGTTTCAAAATCCTTGCGGATGCGTTTGGCTCAGCTGAAACGTTATTGAAGCATTAATCCGTGTGCTTTTTTAGGAGGAGTTAGATGATATTATACGGTATGGGTCAAAGGAGCTTTTTGATGATGAGAATGATGAAGCTGGAAAATCTCGCCAAATACATTATGACGATGCTGCAATAGACAGGTACACACTTTCTTTATTTCACCTTGGGAGAAGTGCACAATGCCTTTATGGTATGAAGGTGCCATGGGCCGCAAGCAGGGTACTGTCCTCGCTACAGTAATCACGTACTGTTCATGCATGATTCAGGAAGTACCAGCACACAAGTATTAGAAAAGATTTGTTATTTAGGAATGGAAGAAGTCCATATAACACCCCGAACTTTGGTTAGAAGTCCATCCAGAACCCCGAACTATGAAACCGGACATTTGACCTCCCAAACTTTTCAATATGGTTCAAATAACACTTTGATCCGGTTTCACATAGTGGTATTACCCATGTGGCACGTTGAGTGAGCAGTTTTGCCATGTAGGATAACATGCTGGTCAGGTTTCAATGACCGGTGGGGCCCACATGGGCTTCTCCCCCTACTTAGCTCCCAATTATGCTTCCATAGCTGTTGGCCCCTTAGCTCCCCTCTATTTTGATTTGGAAAAGAAACTCCTGTGAGCCCCACCTTTTATTCACATAAACTTGACTAACATGTCATCCTACGTGGAAAATCTGCCTATTCATCATGCCTCGCGGGAAGTACCACTATGCGAAACCGCGCCAAGGTGTTATTTGAACCGGATTGCAAAGTGGGGTGGGGGGGGGGAGGGGGTTAAATGTCTGGTTTCATAGTTCGGGGCGCCGGACGGACTTTTGAGCAAAGGTTGGGTGTTATATGGACTTTTTCCTTTAGGAATCTACCTATTAGATGTTTGATATGCTATATATTAGGAAAGTTATTATTAGATTGGATTGTTAGTGATATAGTCTTAAGGGCCAAGTCAAGTCATCCATGTAAAAGGTATAGCATGTATCCATTATCAATTAAGCAATAAGAACAATGAATTAATCTAGTCTCTCCCCAAGGTTCTTCCTCCCAGTCTATGTCTATCCTTCTCTAAAACCTTAATCCCCTTCAGCCGTGCCGTCCCTACCCCCTCCTCCCTATGGTAGTTACCCTGATGAACCAAGTTTCATCACAGAAGGATTTTTAAAGTACTTTAAAATTTTGAAAATTTATACTAGACATATTGTTCAATATGTTTGAAAATCTGGCCAAAATTCATAATCATTGTAGTAAACGGCCACAGTTCATACTACCTCCGTTCTTTTTTACTTGTCGTTTTGGACATCGACACAGTCTCCAATACACACCTTTGACCACTATTTTTTCTAATTATTTCTAGTAAAAGTTATAAAACGGCGCAATTTTTTTTTCACAACAAATCTGCTAGTATCATTTTCAGATGACAACTTTAAATAAACTTGTGTATATTAGTGGTCAAAGTTTTAAAAATTTGACTGCATGCATTCTAAAATGACATCTAAAAACAACGGAGGGAGTACTCTCAATCATCCAATACACCAATAGAAATTCAGCAAAATAATTATTTAATCTCATTTTCTTCTGAATTTCCATATTCTATTGTCCTTCTTAGAATAATATAGAGTACGATTTTTGCCTATGTTGTAGAAGAAATTACTCTGTTCTTTTTTCTCCAATTTTTAGCGTTACTTTGCACAACTTTATACAGTAAAGAGTGCTTTGCGCTTAATGGCACAATTTTATTTTATTTTGTGCACTGACCTCACAGATTATTGGATCGTGACCAAGTTGTTCTGGAAGAATCTTTGGAAGATGAAGAAGAAGATGAATTTCTAAAAGGATTCAAGGTACCGATGCCTTATTTCATCACATGTATAATGCCTGAGGAGCTTCTTAATATTAATTGTCCAATTGAAATTGTTTGCTGTGATCTCTAGCACTTGTTCTTTATTTGTTACGTGCTTATGTGCACACGTTATTGGATAAAGGCACATCATATCTATTTTGCACTAATACGTTTTTAATGAGCTAATGAGATCTGACTAGCGTGTGTCTATGTCATGAATTCCATCTTACTGTATTATTATGCACCTAAACAAGTTGCAGAATTTCATGGCTAAAGTTGTTTCTTGTTCATAATATCATATCTTACCTATGTGTTGTTAGTTAGTTGGTGAATGAGATAAAGACATAAGATGTAACACCCCAGCAAATCCAAGTGCCCAGAATGTCACCGCTACCATTTTTCCCTCTAAATTTAAAGCACTTCACCAAGAATATTGGTAACAATTCCCTAATGACAACTTCTCAAAATAAAGTACAATGATAAACAGAGACCGAACATCAACGAGTAGGATAGAATTGCACAATAATGAATTTGGAACCTCGCGCCCAAGAATGCGTAGGACCATGTGCCCGAGAGCGCCCTGAGACCACGTGCTCAAGAACGCCCAGAACCATGCGCCTAGGAACAATCTTACCTTTGGCGATGACGACAAATAAATAATATTCAAGATAAATCAAGTCATTTAAACCTTGGACATAGATATATATACATGTATAATAACCAGGTTCCACGCAACTATTATTATGTTGTAAATGTTCATTGACTAGTACAAAATATACGAGCTAAGTTTCTAAGGTTGAACATACTATAAGAGTGAATGAAGGATAACTAAAAGTGTTCGATAAATTTGTGATGCACGTAATATATGTGTGCTACTCCCATCCCATGCATGCCGCCTTCAAGGTTAAATAAAAACATTAACAAAGCAAGGGTGAGTTCAAAACTCAGCAAGTACATAATAAAACATTAAAAAACACTATACACCAACTTATTCATGCTGTTCTCCTAAATTCTTCAATATTAATTATATCATTCATCGCGTTAGCATATACCGGTATAGCGGACTGACCACCACTCTTGCCCCGTCCCATTTCATACGCGGCCCAGCCACATCCCTTTTCATGCGGGGTCCACATGCCTTCTGAAGTAGGTCTTGCTCTTCCCACTTCTATGGGATGTCCACACAAAATAGACCATAGATGCCTATGCATTCGTTCTCTTTCCATGATATAAATGCATATGATGCAACATTTCTCATTAGGTGTTTACCCATCATCATGTAAGCATCAAGTACCCATGATAAAATCACCATGTAGATAAAAATAATCATCTCATAATATCATGATAAATATTGCATCAAATTGAATTAATAAATACAATCAACCCATTTTACTGTTCTACTACGCACTTGCCTTTTTAAACCACATGGTGCAGATTGATGTGAAGTTGACACCAACCCCGAAGTCATCTCGAAGCCTAAACATAGCAAACCCTGAAGTCACCCCGAAGCCCAAACATAGCAAACAATATATGTTCCGGAAACTACACAAAATTTCCTACAGCTTTCTAAGTGGCCAAAGGTTCCGATTAATTCATTTAAACCCTCGTTTTCAGTCCTGAAGACTATTCTGTTAAGATACTGGACAACAGACTTGCCAATTTCATATTTATTTTTATACAACTCCAAAAGCAACAAACCATACTACTTCTAGAAACTATAGAAAATTATCTAGCTTTTCTTAGTTATATACACAATTTAATTCGGCCATCTATTAGGCAAAATAAGCGGATTAACATAAGTACAACAAACCGCGACCAAATTCTAGACAGTCACCTTTCCAAAGCCATAACTCTTGAACCGCTCAACCAATTCAGTGTTCTTGCACTCCATAGAAATCTTAAACAATTCAGTGTTATTGCACCCTATAGAAAGCTTAAACAACTATCTACATTATTCAAATTAATCAAAAACCCTAATTCGGCTATCTACTATATTTAATCTATGAATTACCGTGGCACTACCAATCGCAATGGTTCACTGGACAGCAAGCTTACAAATCCCGTATCTTTTAATCTATCGAACCAATGTAAGTGTTTAAACACTCTGGAAAGATTTCTAATTATTGTACAGACCTACTTCGATCATCTTCAAGGTCTAAAACATCCAAAACCGCGGCAACACCCAACTGGTGACGATCTGCGGAACAGCATACTTCCAAAGGCCATAACTTGCAATCTATTCGCTGGATTTTAGTGATCTTGATCTTGTTGGAAACAAAATAAAGTTATCTACAACTTTTAGCACACCACTTTTCCTGATTCCGCCCACAAAGCTCTCAAAAAACAATTAGATATAAACTGCGCGAAACCAGAAAAAACCCCGATAACCCTAAATGAGAATTGACATGAACCAAGAGCCTAATTACGTCCTAATTACCAAATTAATCCGCATAAAAATTCATCTACATGAAAAGGTGAGGGTAGTGGGGGGTTATCCACGCATCAATGAAGATCCAATGAGGAAAACATGGGAACTCTTCTCTTTCTCAATCTTTCCCTCCTAGAATAGCCATGGTGCTGCCCTAGGGAAAAGAGGACGAAGCTGTAGGAGAGGTGCGCCGCCATAGGAAAGGTGGCAGCTGCCCTTGGGGTGAAAGATACAGCCCTTGGAAAGCCAAGTCCCTCCCCTTTTTTTATACCCAAGGCTCTAGTAGACTAGTTCAACAGGTCCTCCCACCTCCTAATTAATTATCATCTTTATTATTGTTATTATATTTTTTCGAAATAACCTCAGCCATCAATTTCTAGTACCCACTACTTTTCTCTCCGAGCTCCAAATCGAGCAAATAAATAGTCGATTTCGACCATCTCGACAAGCTCTACGCATATTTTATCTCGGATTCTCAAACTTAAGTTTTAAAGTTCAAATTCTAATTCAAATTAAATTTCAAATTAAAAATTCCATCGAAAACTTGGGGAATTACATGAGACTGTCTACATATGCATTGCATGTATTTACAGATGAATTGAATTATCACCAAGTAAGGTGAAATAGTCTCGAAAATGTTCACATATAATAGTCAATAAATTTGGTGGTTATCACTCTATTATGAAATAAAGTGGGCATGCATATACTATACCAGCGTTATATCAGCTTGTTAGTTAGTTTTTCCATTGCACTTACATACATTTGGGTAGTTCTGGCAAAAGCATTCTGCCAATAATGTGCACACTGGTTGTCAACTCTTCCCATTGCTTCAATTGCTGTCGTGTTCATTCTTTCATGCCAAATATGGTATGCTATTTGTAGGTTAATATATTTTTTGTTTCATTTATTGTTAAAGTGCCACATAATACAACTGTATATTGCATCACATTTTTTCGCCTGTCCTTTTTTGTTGGGGCATATTCTACTAAGCAACACTCAGTTTTGATTCCTCGTGTTACTCCAGGTTGCAAACTTTGAATACATAGATGAGGCAAAGGCTTTAGCAGCAAAAGAGGAGGCACGCAGAAAGGCTGCAGCTGAAGCCGCAAACTCTAACAGAGCAAACTATTGGGATGAATTATTGAAGGACAGACATGATGTGCAAAAAATTGAAGAACATACTACTTTGGGAAAAGGAAAAAGAAGCCGCAAACAGGTAATCACTAGAAATATGTACGCGGCGTGCCACGCCGCAGGCGCCGCTCTCCACACGAGAAAACCGATTTTTTTTTCTTCGAAAAAAGGGCTTAAACGTAATGGTAAAAAAAGGGGGAAAATGTATGTTTTTTTCGGGAAAAAGGATCCGAACGTTTTTTTTCCCGCGAAAAAGGACCTAAACGTAATTTTGGTTTTGTGGAAAAGGACCCGAGCGCTAGCCTTAAAAACGCATAAAGGACTTAAGAGTAATATATATTCTTTTTCGGGAAAAAGGAATTAATCGTAATTTTTTTTCCGAAAAAGGACTCGAATGTAATTTTTTTTCTGGAAAAGGACCTATGCGTAAATATTTTTCGGCTGCGAGCCGAGCCGGCTCTAGCCACCACGTGGGGCACTCCCTATCCAGGAACTCTTCCAAGATTAGTAGGAGGTTTTATTTCTATATGTTATCCTCATTAACTTTTTCCTTTCCCTTTTCTTTTGATTTTCATTCTTGATTTCGAGAATCAACAACAGATATAATTTTATGAAGGGAAAATTCAACTTATTGAAAACTTACAACTATTTTGGAAAAAAATTGTTGAATAATAGGTGGTGGTACATACATCTATTTAAGCAAAATGCCATGTAGAAAAGTTGTGATTGCAATTACATCTGTAAGCTATTTGTAGTGCTTCTCTCTCTCTCTCTCTCCCCAACCTACTGATACCATCTGTATTTTTTCTCCATAGCATGATAATTGGTGATTTGCTTCCCAGACCTGGAACCACCAAGGATTTTTTTTTATTTGTTGTTCCTCACAAACTACGAATTTCTCTTAGTGACCTAAAAACCATAGAGCATCAAGCACCAGAAACAGTAATAAAGTTCAAGTTTTGAGATGATTTAATGGGTCGGCCAAATGCTCTTAATAATGGTCCACATATTAGAAAATAGCAACCCATCCATTATAGTTCTGTTGGGATATTACTGGTCCATTCCGAAGGAATGGATATGTGAATATACATTGACGCAACTCACGCAAGACACATACACGAGTTTCAACTTTTCTGTATTCATCTGTCCACCTGTCCCTTTGCTGTGATGGTGGAATAGAACTAACCCTTTTCTCCCATAATATCCTAATTTCCTTCTGATTTTTCTTTTATTGTGTGTTCACTTTGAGGAATGTGCGAATTGTGTTAGATGTCGTTTTGAATGAATCGATATTAGTGTTTCATGAAAAGGGGGTCAACGTGTTCTACATTGGATCTTTCATGGTGTAATTGCGCAGTTTCTAAGTCTATATATCCAAACTAGTCAAGGTATCGCTGAATGTACTGGTACTGTTTGTTTACCAAGGTAGTGCTAGTTTATAGCAGTTTAAACTTTAGAGTGAGCAACTGAGCATATGCATTTTTCAGCAATGAAAAAGACTAATGAGCATTGTTTCTGATCCTGCGTCATGTGTAGATGGCTGCTGCTGATGAGGATGACATTACTGGCATGCACGAGTTAAGTTCTGAAGACGAGGATTACTCCTATGATGACGATGTGTCAGATAATGACACTTCTTTACAAGGAAATATTTCAGGGAGGAGGGGCCAATATTCTAAGAAAAAATCACGTAATAAATTTATATGGAGTGCATTCTGTGTTATCATGTATTGTTGCTAGTTGCTACATGTTGAATATTATGCATTTTATTCACCTTGCCTGCACATCTTCACTAGGCAATGTTGAGGCACTTCCTTTGATGGAGGGTGAAGGACGCACTTTAAGAGTTTATGGATTCAACCAAGTTCAACGAACACAATTCCTACAAACACTCATGAGGTTAGTTGGAAGAAGTATCTACTTCAATTTTTTGTTGTATTTTAATTTAAGGAGAACTTGCCACCTTACCTCATATCTGCATAAATTTAAGCATTTCATTGTTTGATGTAACATGCCCGTCAAACTTGGACAACATGGTTATCACGGCACTCCGGCGAGGCGAGTCGCCTCTGGGACGCCTGGACGCCTAGGTGAGGATTAGGCGACCAAAAAAAAAATCCAGTAATATCAGTATATTACCAATACAGACATAGCAATATCAGTTTATCCTCTTTTTCTCTCAGTCTTAAATCCCCATTGGCCCATTCGCCGCCCACTTGGCCAGCCCAACCGAGCAACCCGCAACCGAGTAGACCAACCGAGTAGCAACCTACCACCCAAGCGAATTACTTCCTCATCCGCGTCCTTCACCCTCGCCTCCCGCGACCGCGTCCGCATCCTCCTCATCCGCGACTGCGTTGCTGCCGTCGACCTGCGTGCGTCCTTCATCCTCGCCTCCCACGCATGCCACGTCGCCAAGTCGCGCCATCGCCGCCACAACCTTCCCTCCCCCGGTCCCCCCCCCCCCGCGCCGCCACACCCTTTCCCTTCCTCCCCCATCGATCTTGCGACCGGCGTCGGTGATGGAGCAGAGGTGGCGCGGTGAAGTCCGGCTGGAGGCGGCGCAGATCCGGTGCCAGTGAGCCCGGATCTGGCGCCGTCGAGTCGATGGCCGGTGATTCTAGCTCCAGATCTGGCGGAGAAGCGACGACCGGTGAGTTTGTTCATCTTCCCTTCCCCGGTCAGCCTCACCTGAAGCTCCTCTTCCCTTCCCCGGTTAGCCTACCCTAACTCCTCTTCTCTTCATGTGAGGCGTCGGGCCATGGCGCTTCCCGCCGGCCGCCTGGACGCCTAGTCGGAGACTAGACGTCGCCTAGGCGACGCCGTAATAACAGTGTTGGACAGTCCCAACCCCCCCTTCTGTTGCTCCATTGGCATGCTCTGGGCAGCTAAGCTTAATCTACCGATTTCCCTCAAAGCACACCCCCTGGGTGAGAGTACCGGGAATTATATCTTATATGTGGATGTTGTTTAGATAGATTGCTCTATCACCAAACTTGAACAGTCCCAAATTCCCCTTTTAGCTAAACTAAATCTACTGATTTCACTCAAAACCTGCCTTATTGGCAAGAGAATTGAGAACTACAATTTATGTGAGGATTTTGTTTGGATAGATTGATAGAGCAGACCACACATAGTAATTTTCTGATTTTGTCATGTCTCTTGTGCAGATCTTTTCATTTATAGGGTTCTTATTTTGACAATGGCATTGGAAAGTCTTCTTTTAGTGCTACTAGTATAATTAATTGGCATTGGCATGCTTTTCTCATACTATTGCTTGTGTGCTCTAGCAGTTAACTTGTTCCCAAAATAAGTTCTTTTTTTGGGTCCAGATTGAGCACCCTCGTTTGTGCCCTGAACATTTGTTATATGTTACATTCTCTGCAGCAATACTACTAAACGAACATGAATGCGTGGCATGTTGTCTTTTATGGTCAGTAATCTCCTCCACTCAACTTTGCAGGTATGGTTTTCAGAACTATGATTGGAAAGAGTATCTTCCTCGATTGAAGGGGAAAAGTGTTGAAGAAATTCAGAGGTATGCCTAATGTTCCCTCCATATTATAAATGCCCTTTTATATTAGGATTATTGATTCAGGTGCCAAAATATAACGAGGACTCTCGTTGGCATAACCCGGACTGAATTTCTGTTATATAAATGCCCCTTTATAGTTGTTAATTAGGATTCAGTGAGACAAATTAAGCTAATATGAAAACCCGTAAAGAATGTCCTCTGCCATTGGTATATTGACTTACTTTTTCTGGATTTCTCTTTGGCTGTCTGCAACTCTTCATGATAACAAAATTATGGGATATACCAACTTAAGCATCGAAACATTAATTTCTATGACTTGCTGAAGCTGAAGTATATGTGCTATTCACTTCAAGGCCATCGTGCATGTTGTGGACTTATTCTACTTACATTTAGTGTTGGGATTTAGGAGCATTACATAAAGCTGTGTTGGTTCTGTTTGTAATTATGTCGGTAGTTTTTTTTTTGACATTTGAGCATATCAAAAAGAAGGATTTATCTAATGTTTGTTTGGTTTAATGTTCCTATGGAATGGAACTCTAACAGTGCAATCAATGGTTACTTTTTGGGGTATTGCTTATTTGAGGTTACAATTAGTGAGGACACATCCTGGTGTTGCCACATGGCACCCCTTCCTTCACTCTCCCTTCTCTTCCCCATTCCCACCTTTCCTTCTCTAATACAAAAAATTTCGATTCGAAGCTTTCAAATGAATTCAATCGAAAGCTTATGGTTCAAAACCTATCGGTTCGAAAAATTTCGGCTCAAAAAACTTTCGGTTCGAAAAGTTTCGAAAATGGTTAAAAAAATACTTCCTGTTCAAAACTTTGGGGGGATATTTGAACAAAAACTATTTTGAGTTTGAGGGGAAGGGAATGGGGGAGAAGAGGGGGATGAAGGGGATGCCGCCAAGTGTCATGACGAGAGAGCCTTTGAGAGGGAAGGTAAGTGGGGGAAGAAACGAGGTGCTACCATGTCACAACGAGAGGGTGAGGGTGCCCTCAAATTAGCAATTCCGTACTTTTTTCTATGCTTGTAGTCCGAATTTTCATGTTCCGCCTTCTGCAAGATATGTTATAAAAAGAAACCTTGGATAAACATATATTATTTTTAGGCACAGGCACCTCTTAGGCTCTTACACCATGGCACAAAACGAACAAAATAGAACTAGGAATCCTGAGTTCTAGTGTTCTAGTTTTGAAAATATAGGCTGGATGGTAATTTGCTAGCCCAGTTTTTCCTCCTCTTTTGTTTTCTCTTTTTACATTTAGCTATTTCTAGAATACAGGCCCATTCATCGTGGTTCTTGCAGATATGCTGAACTTGTCATGGTCCATCTTGTCGAGGACATGAATGACTCAAAAGAATTTGCAGGTAAATGCAGTGTGGTGCTATTTTTTATTTATTCTGGTTTCTAGTTGTTCTTCTACACTTAATCCCCGCACGCATAAATGCAGATGGTGTGCCAAAGGAAATGCGTACAGATGACACATTGGTTAGGCTAGCCAACATATCACTTGTGGAGGAGAAGGTACACGTTTACTATATTGTCCACCATGTGCGCAGCTTCTATTGTTCCAGTTTAACTTCCAAAAAATTACTATTTGAGAGTATGCGGAGTGTTACATTACTGAAGAAAAATAACCTGCAAAATTATGGTAGATGAAACATGAATTTTGTTTTTGTGTTTAATAAGTCTCATTAAGTCAATTGTTATCTGATGCACATATGTTTTGAAACAGCAGGACATAGCATAACTTTATATATTGTCATATTGCATCAATTTAAATACAATAGGAACTGTTGAGTTTAAAACATTTATGCCCTCTACTTATTGGCAATGTCAAATATAGTACTGCATCGTTATAGTTGACACTTTGTTGTTTAGGTTGCCTTAGACAGTGTTGTTTCGGTTCATCCGATTCACCCCCCTTAAACCCTTTTCTTAAATTCATCTTCCATACCGAAAGGCTTATAATTTCACCTAGTTTATATCTTAACTTCAAATCTGCAAAATCGATTTTTTCAAAAAAATTATAAAAAGAGAGTAACAAACAGGAACCAGCCCCCTCTGGTTTTGGGTTTCCAAAACCTGTTCTTAGGTACATTTGCAATATAAGTTGAGTTGAATTTCAGTATTTGACCTTATTTGTATTTCTGAAGTGGGACTGTTCTTAATTAAATTTTTGAAGCCAATTAGTTGTATGATTTCATTGATCCCTAGTCCTTATAGCATTATATATGAGAATATTACTGCAATATATGATTCTATTATCAATAAGATAATCTTTCTATTGTTTAACATTGTCCTGTTTTTGTGGTTCCAGGTGGCTGCCATGGAACAAGGAAAAATTACAAAACTCTTTCCCAACTACTTGCTATATGAATTTCCCAGTTTATCTGGTGGAAGATTATGGAAAGGGGAACATGATCTACTGTTACTGAAAGCATTAATAAAGTATGCATTTATTTGATATGTTCAGTTTGCTACAATATGCATTGTTAAATTATCCATTTATTTAATATAATAGCCAAGTGACCAGAACAAGTTTTGCATCTGGATTAATTCTATAACAATATGGTAAGGCTTTGCTCCAGTATTATCAGATCTGGCCTGGCCATCGACTCGGCCAAGGTTGATGGTCACCGATTTGACTGCATTTTTATTTTAATATTTTTAGTATATAGGACAAGTAAAAAATGCAGCAGATATGGACATACCATTTTAATTCTCAACGATAGATAGAACAAGACATAAATACCAATATACCATAAAAGAACTCTATTTTTTTAGTATATTTTGGTATTAATTGGTTATTTCCCTTATATAAATTTCTTTGAAAATAATATTTCATGTGTGCCTAGCTTCAATGCTTCAGCCCTACTATTTCCATGCTCGAAGCTCAGTGGGTGATTTTTTTGTGTGTAATTTCTGCTGCAACATGAAGACAAGGTTTTGGATTAAACCAGGCTGGGCTAGCCGATTCACACTGAAACCTGCTGATCCAATTCCAACATGGTTTTAACCAGTTCAATAAGGCTGATTTTACATAAACGATCCAATAGATTGACCGGATCGAGGCTCTGGTTCCTCTTTACCGGTTGGACCACCTGTCTGATATGAGTCTGATAGCTATGCTTTACTTTGTACTCCCTTTGTTACTAAATAGATTGTTTTAGAATGCTTGTAGTTGAAGTTTTCAAACTTTGACCGCTAACATACACAAAATTACTGAGATTGGCCATCTAAAAATAACATAAGTAGATTTGTGTCGAAAGTATCCAAAACAATACATTTTTTTTATATATTTTACTAATATATTACCAAAAATTAATAGTGAAAAGGGTCATGGTGGAGATCTTGTCCATGTCTAAAATGACATTTATTTGGCAATAGAGGGAGTACGTAATTTCTATTTCTGTCCCCATTGATAGTTACTTAAATATTTCTGTAAAAGGTGTTTACAATTTACTTCTACACAAGTTCTTTCCCAGCTTACAATATATTAATGTGCCGATGTGCATCAATACCCATATTGATCAAATGGCTATTATGGATCATGCTACTTAATGGAAGTTGTTTTCCTTTTTCTTTAAATTTTATGAAATTTTTTGCTCTTCTTAATTAAAGAAAGCTGGATGCTTACACGATTGCCAATGCATGTGATTCTACCTTTTTAATTCACTTACGGTTCTTAATTGCTTCTCTTTGATGTTTAAAGTATCTTGAGCCCCAATTAGAACTATAATTAAGATTAAGAACCCTAAACCATAAGAAATAAAGTGTGTGGGAGTAAATGCACAAACCCACAACTGTCTAATACCATGCTGAGAAACATGGTGCCTCTTATGTTTTTTTTCCCTTACATTTTTGGTCGTTTTTCCTTCTGCCTGCTCGGTTTGTTACATTGTGAGTAACGCGATGTTTAAACGAAGCAATTAGGATATGGTAGCTTAATTTGAATGAAGAAATAGTAAGTGCCTTGTTTGTTTTTTAGTTCCTGCCACTCTAAATTCTTGGATGTAGTGTGGTTTAGATTGAACTTCACAGGCATATCAAAGGAAAGAAGAAAGACCAGTAGAACTTGTTCTATTCTGACTGAAGCAAATACATGTATTGGAGGGGAAATTAGATGAGCTGAACAATTATGCGCTAACATTAATTTTTCTATTCTGACTCCATTTGTGAGAGATCCCCTCACCATTATAATTAGGAAACTACATGTGGACATTTAATGAAAACCAGAGATGTTTTGAGTGCAGATATAGATCATCCTCTTCTGGGCATGAATCCTAGTTTCATCAATCTTCCTTTCCTCTCGATTAATTATAAATCTTATAGGAATTTATCTTTTTTTCTGACTTAAACATTAAAGTAGGAATTTTTTCCTTTAATTTAACTGATCGCTTTTATATATTAATAATGCTGCATCTGTTTTCCTCATGATAAATGCATTCTTTATCTGATTTTTTTGTTTCTATTTTTACATTATAGCATATTTAGTGCTCAAAGTTACCATCTAAGGTATTGGCATCTGTTTTCCCTTCATTAGGCATGGGTATGCAAGGTGGCAATATATATCAGATGACAGAGATAATGGACTTTTTGAAGCTGCACGACAAGAGCTGCATCTTCCTTCTGCTAATGAATTGATTGGTGCTCAGTCAAATAATGAGGCAAATGTTAGTGTGTGCACACTATTTTTTTCCTGCCAAAATTCTAAAGGTTGTGAGCCATTACATATTTTTCTGTCTACTCCTTTTCCAGGGAAATCTGGAAAGCACACAGGAAGGCCAGGTGAACCCAACGAGCTTGTCTCAGTATAGGGAGATCCAGAGAAGAATTGTCGAGTTTATAAGAAAGAGATACCATCTTCTGGAGAGATGCTTGAATCTGGAATATGCTGTGGTATGGCATATGGCCTCTTGACATGCACCCAAGCTGGCATGAGTGAATACACTAAGACTATTATGTAGCATCTTTATGGTGGAACATTTTTAAAGACATATCTTCTGGTATTTTGCAGATAAAAACAAAAACCCCTGTTCCTGATGATCTTACTGAGCAAGAAGTTCCTGGTGGACATAGTCCAGTTGTTCCAGATATCAGTGAATTGTTGATAGAATTGCCCATGCTTGAACCTATTTGTAAGTGATCTTTCTCTCTCTATATTTTCTAATCTTTTTATCTATGCATACGACGCGCTGACATGCTCATGTGTGTGGGCATGCCCTTTTTTTAATCATGTGTATTCTAAGGTTTTTTTGTACTTTGTTATCTCTTTAAATGTGACATTTTTGAAATTTCAATTTAATTTGATCACTGGATGGGCAAGAGCAATTTCGTAAGAATATCTCATATTTCAGTTATGTGATGTGAGCCTATATTTCTGCTGTGAAGGGTTTCTATTACTACTGTATTATAGCAGGGATATGGGGCTCCATTACCGTCCGGGCGCTGGCTGACCTATTTGGTAGTAGCTGCTATGTGGCAGAATGACTAGAATCATAAGGTCAATATTCTTGGACTAGCTTGGGATCCTACTGGTATAGGTAATCTACTGGTACAGATATAGTAGTCTAAAGAATTTTTTTTTAAAATAATATATTTTTTTATTCAAATTGCAAAAATATACGACGAACTCAAAAAATTGCAAAAATATACCTCTGTCGCCCTTTGAACGGGCGACATAGGCAACTGAGGCCTCAGTCGCCCTCTGATTGGGCGATTTTGGCACTTGTCGCACTTTGAATGGGCGACATATCCCATTTCCTGTAGTCAGTTTCTAAAGAAAATCATAACTTTTTATATGATCTCGGATGGAGATAAACTTTATATGAAAATTGTAGCTCTCAACGAGATCTACAACTTTGGTATATAAATTTTTTTCATTTGAATCCATTTGGACTACCAAAAACGAGATAGAAGTTTCAGATCTAGTGTAGATCTGATTTTTAGATCTGAACTTTCCATCCCATTTTTTGCCATATAAATGGATTCAAATGAAAAAAATTTGTATACAAAAGTTGTAGATCTCGTCGAGAGCTACAATTTTCATATAACGTTCATCTCCATACGAGATCATATGAAAAAGTTATGATTTCCTTTAGAAACTGGCTACAGAAAGGGATATGTCGCCCATTCTGAGAGGGCGACAGTACAAAATCGCCCATTCAGAGGGCGACAGAGGTATATTTTTGCATTTTTTTGAGATCGTGGTATATTCTTGCAATTTAAATAAAAAAATGTATTATTTTTAAAAAAATTCGTAGTCTAAAAACATACTAGATGGAGAGAGAGAGAGTATATTTGCCAAATTTTGAACAAATGGAGTACTTGAAAGCAGTGTTTGGAAAACTTGTGACAACTGGATATGTATCTTATTGCTTATTAGATATGCCTCAAACATGAAATCTTGAAAAAAAGAAAAAAGAACCATCCGGTTTCGTCCTAGGGGCTGCCTAGAAAACTGGAACCACGCTGGTTGTGGTTTTATCATGCTAAAGTGATAGTCCCTCCAGTCACAAAAGAGCATCTTTTGCAGATTTGAACATATGATAACTGTTTTGAGATGTACACACATCTATTCCATGGGCCACATGGGCTATAAGAAGTCATGTACAAGGCAATAGCAAATAGTAGAAAACACCCTATACAAATGACTAATACAAACATATACATATACTTCTAACAAAAACGGTACATGTAGATTTGTCTCGAAAAATAGTTTCAAATATATAATTTACTATATTTTATAAATATATCACAATAGAAATTAGTGGTGAAAGTTGCATTTTGAAGATTGTCGATGTTCAAAACAACACACTTTTTGTGACTGGAATATTTCCTTTAATAATTATGACGTCAATCTTGTTGAATTATGCTCGATTGTTCAATTAGTATTTGACTATTCAGTGCCTTTGCTAGCGTTCGTAATCTTTATCCTTTTGTCCTCACTAAATTTGTAGCAACTCATCTTTGTTACCCACTTCAGGGGGAGAGTGTTCCCATTTGATGTCATAAAACTCATATTCATAGGAAAAACTAGCAGCTTAGTCTACTTACAATATACCACGTACCGTAAACAGTTTAGTAAGCTACGGATCCTTTTTCTTACATTAGCAGCTTGTATAACATGTCGATCAATAGGTCGTGTGCGTCATGCTGTTACCATTGAGTGGTGAAGCATGTTTCAGAGTTCACATACATAAGCTTTTAAGTAATGTGCATGCAAGTTACTGCAACTGAACTATACTTGCGCACACACCATGTACACTTACTGAATGAACCCCAAAACAAGTTATTGTGGTAATCGGTTATTTGGAAGTGGAACTCAGACATAGTGGTAATATACTAAAATAGAGGCTGTATAACAAAGTAACTTTTACCACGATAGATCAAATATAAAGGTTTGTCTTTGCAAATCTTTTTTTTTTTGTATCGTATATCCCGTGAGTTGTGCTCATTGCTTATTTTGATAACTGGGGTCCTCTTTCCAGCTGCCAAAGACGTGGCTTCTGATGGCAAAACTGATCAGTCACAAGTTCCCCATCTTTACAACAAGGTACCTAATGAACCAAGTTTTCATGACCTAATGTGTTGTTTATTTTCTTCAACTGACCAACGTCAATATATGCCCGCAGATGTGCAGTGTGCTTGAAGACAGCGGTGTTACTGCACTCAATTCGTTCTTTGGTGACAAGGCAGTTTCTTCAAGTTTAGCCAATAGCCTCCATCAATTCGAAACCGTGTGCGAGGACGTTGATCGAATCTTGAGAGCCCAAGAAAACGGTACTACTGCCAAAGAGGAAGTGGTAGATGCAAGCTCTGAAGAAGCTACGCCTCCGCAAGATTCAGGCACGAAGGCAGCCAACGAGGGACCTTCAACTGTCAAGTCGGAGGACAATATGGAAATCGATGATTGATGTGTAGGAAGGAATCAAAACGATATGGAACAGAGCCCCTTTAATTTAGTTGCTAAACAGGTTCTAATTTACCATGTTGTAATTTGTAACTCTTAAGCCAGGCACCCGCAAAGCCTCTGCTGTGACTACTAATGATTACCGTCAAACCGTTCTACCAAGTTATCGTATGCTCGCATCATTTTCGAAAGTTCAGGATGTGACTTAGTGGTGTAATGGTGCTCGTCAGGTTACATCACGAAAAATCAGGTTAAAGTCAGTTCAGTGATGAATGGGTACGAGTTTAATCGTCGACTCAGAATCTCCTTGCATATTACCTTTTTGTTCCCTCCCTCTTTTTTTTTTTGGTTTTCTTGCTTGCGCAGTACAGCCCAAGGTTTAAAATTTCGGTTTCGGAATAAATTTCGGCCCAGACCGGACGGCGAAATTTCGGCGAAATTTTTAGATTTCGGAAATATTTCGGACAAAATTTGAATTTAAAAATTCAAATCCGGTCCAATCTGAAATTAAAATCAAATTGGGCGAAAAACCGAAATTTTAAGTAAATTACCGAAATTTCGGGTTTTTGCACCGCTGAAAGAGGTCGAAACGTTAACGAAAAATTTTGAAATTTTTTTAGGTTCTGACACATTGATGATGTTCTCATAAAAATTTCATTGATTATCACATCCGAGGAATTTTAAAAATTCGGAGAGTGGTCTTGTCTGATAAAACACCGATCGATAAGTTTGATCCGAATGAAAAATAGTACAAATGAAGTTATAAACTATTGAAATTTTTTGTGCGTGGTTATAATCCATAACTAGTGTTCTCATAAAAATTTGGTGATTATCACATGTGAGGAATTTTCAAAATTCGAGAGTGATCTTTGTCTCGATAGAACACTAACCGACAAGTTTGATCCGAATGGAAAATGGTACAAATGAAGTTAGAAACTATTGAATTTTTTGTGCGTGGTTATAATCCATAACTAGTGTTCTCATAAAATTTTCAGCTGATTATCACATGTGAGGAATTTTCAAAATTCGAGAGTGATCTGTCCGATAGAACATCGACCGACAAGTTTGATCCGAATGGAAAATGGTACAAATGAAGTTAGAAACTATTGAATTTTTTGTGCATGGTTATGATCCATAATTAATGTTCTCACAAAATTTCAGATGATTATCAAGCTTGATGATTTTTTAAAATTCGAACAGTGGTACTATCCTATTAAAAGGCTTACCGACACATTGGAAAAAATGAAAACTTGTTGTAACGATGTTAGAATTTTTGAAAATTTTGGTAGATGGTCTTGATGTAATATTAATGTTTGTATAAAATTTTGAGGTGTTGATCAAACTTAAAGAATTTTTAAAAATCCTGTGAAGTTAGAAATTTGTGACATGTTGATGAAATTGAGTTTGAGAGTCACAATTCAACACAATCAATATATATTTGCATGAAAATTAATAGACACGAAATAAAATGGATACATATGAGAATTTATTGCATGCTTGCATCACAATGCGTCACGACTACCATGGGCCATGCGAGGCAAGTGCTTGTTGTAATGCTTCGGGTAAGAGTGCTATATGACCACCATATGCATGCCAAGTCCACCAACATGATCAAATTTTGGTCACTCTAACCTTCAAACAAAAGTGGCCTAATTAATTCTTCAAGTGTACCAATAAATGCTAAGCCTTTGAGAGACCATTGCATATGAGAATGAAATTAATATATATTTGCATGACGTACCTACAGTAGTAGTAGGACCGTGGTTGAAACTCCACCTCCGCGTTGTCAACAATGACCTCGTGATACCTCCGCTCATGTTGTTGCTTGTATTCTTCCCTGTAATATCCCGTGGTAGCCAGCGGACTTCCAATGTTCATAATGAGACTCCCAAGCACTAGGTTTCTGATGGAAAAGATAAGCGACACTAACAGATGAGTGCCGCGCGACGGATCGGCGTATGGATCGGTGTAGTCAAATAGCGAAGACATGCTAGATCCATCAACACTTTGTGCGTAACCATACGCACTCGATCTCCTCCATATGGTATTGAACCATACCCACTATGCTCGATTGAGAACCCCAAATGGTGGAAGACTGATCGCTATACCATGAGCTGCATCATCCACGTGGTTGTGTTCCTGTCGCTCACCCCCACCACTCGACGTGCCTTTCCCTTACTACGGGTGCGCCTCTGTGAGCCCCTCCGGAGAGGCTAACCCCATGTTGTGATGTTGGTGGAGATCTTTGGTGTCTTCGGGGAGAGGAAGGTCGCCCGGCTTGGAGAGGCGAGGAAGTAGAGGAAAGTGAAAATGAGTGTCACAGTGCATGCATGTGAAACGAGTGCCTGTCTTCTATAAAGCAAGGGACAATTATTGAGGTGCATGCATCTTACGTGAAGCCAAAAAACATCTTTGTAAAGCAAAGATCAATTATCCTTGCCATTAAGTTTTCTTTGAAATTTTGTTTCTCATAGTTATAAGTACGAAAAAATTATGTAAATTTTTGGATGTTCTTAGAGCATTGATCATATTCTCATAAAATTTTGACATCATGATTAACCATAAAAATCTCAAAATATATGGAAATGCTACTTGACATTACATTTTTTGGAATAGTTTGAGCATGCAAAAATTATAAAAAATTGTACATAGTTGGAACGCATCGACGATATTCTCATAAAATTTTGAGATCATGATCAAAAATAAAAATTCCCAACAAATGTGAATATGTTACTTCCAGTTTCGGACTTCAGAGCGTGTTCATACCGTTTATACATTTTAATTGAATAGCCAAAACAGGTTCAAATTTTCTAAAACTTTTACAGAAGGGTTATCACATAATTAATAACTTCTCATAAAAATTTCAGGTGATGATCAGACATTAATAAATTTATAAAATTCTAACACTCTTACTACCTTGTTAATGCTAATTCTGTTTTTATTTTTAAAATATAACAAACGAAGTTAAAATATTTTCAAAATTTTTCTGTATGATCTTAGTTGTCTTATTATGGTACCATAAATTTTTCATGTCATGAAAAGACTTCCTCAATTTTATAAAATTCCGACAGTGTTTCTATTCAAACTTTAAAATGTCTAAAAAATTTACTTTTTGGACAAATTATCATTGAAGATCACTTTCTTATAGGTTATTGATGCCATTCCGGTGAAATCCGGCCACAAAACCTGCAAAACCGGTTCAAAATCCGAAATTTCGGTTTTCCGAAATTCCCGAAATTCATGAAATTACTGTAGCATTTTCAAATTTTTCGAAAAATTTTAAATTCATCCGGTATTTCCAAACTCGGGGGGTCCGAAATCCAAAATTTCGGCGAAATTTCGCCGAATTTCGCCGAATTTTTTAACCTTGGTACAGCCTCCAGGAGCAATTAACTAGTCGTACGCCTGAGGATGGCTTCTCCTATGCATTCGTCCTCGCCTGAGGATACATCTGAGGACGGCTTCTTTCTTTCTTTTTACTTCCTGACCGTCTTAAAGAGTCTTTTGCTTGGGACTCGAAGATCTTATCAACTTGCCGTAGCTGACGAGATTTCTTTATTCAGCTTTGTCGCTGGTCTGATACCGTATGGAAGCTTTTTGATGCTGTCCATTGTATGTTGTACTGTAGTTGTCGTGCAATGGCTGTTCTTGTGAGTCTTCTTATAGGGCAGCCGTTTGGATCTTGAACTTTAAACTCTAATATCACTTGTCAAAAGATGTTTGCTAAAAATATAGGATCAAAGGAACGGGAAATATGGATTTTACGTGAAAAACCTTCTTTGAAAAAAAACCACTAGTACAAAATATATATCACTATATGAGGAGATGATTATAATCGAGGTATTACTTTTCTTATGGACTATATGAATATAATTATAGTGATAAATAGCACATTCTATATAAAAATAGATTTAAGATAAGTAGAAAACAACCTTGTAAAAATAGATTTAAGATAAATAGGAAACGACCTCTCAAATTCGGAGCTTGCATAAGCTATCTCCTCTCATCTATCTACGGGATCAACGAGTAATTTGTGAATCTTGAATCAAGACAACTCGATTCACTTAATGATAAAGAAGAAACATCAAACTAAGTACACATGAGTTCCAAGCCATCTATGTAAGAACCCACAATCGCTAGGGCTAAAATTAGTTGGAATCTCATGAAAAAAAAAGGAAAAATGGAAAACTAACAGATGTGGAATGAAAGGGGAAAGCAAAAGATAATATTTGCATTAGGGTTTCTCAATGATTATCTCATTACAAGCCAACAACTTATGTAGCCATTGCAACAAACTCAGTCACCGGCAAAAGTAACAGCTCAAAACGGTAAACAGTTACTGAAAAGGAAACATAACGGTAAATAGTAACTACTGTAACAAATCTCCACCGTCGGATCCCCTCCAAACGTCATCTAACAATCAGGACCACTAGATTCACATAATGCTTCCTGCTGGCATGTTGTCCCTTGGATTCAACTAATCCAACCGGTATCTTCCAGTCACAATCGTTCAACAACTGAGTCGCTTTCTTCAGTCAAAACGTAAGCATGGATGAGTTCCAGGTTTGATGATTCCAGTGTCCTGACAATTACCCTCCCCTTGAGATCCTTGTCCTCGAGGATTGAATTGCGAAAAAACCTTGGTAATGAAATTAGCATCCTCCCAAGTAGCAGCCTCTGGAGATAAATTTGCCCACTATACCTTCCACTGAACAACCGGTTCATTGTTTCTCGTTATAATCCTCCTCTCTAAGATTTCGACAGGTTCAGTTAGTATGTTACCCTCAGCATCAACTAATGACATGTCTTTGCTTGGAATAGCTTTGGTTCCCAATGTAAATTCAAGTTCCATTAGTTTTGGTGATTAGTTTTAGATTAATGCATAATCATTATTTAATGACAAATCTAATCATTATGAGACTAACATGTCTATTGAGCTTTATTCTTATTTGTCTCAAATTTGGATGAAAAATGGAAAACACAAGGTATGCACTCTTATTCACTCTATTATCTTAATGCATATTTAGGATTTAAGTTAAGGGATGAACTCTTCAATTGCTTATTCATTAAATGATGTGCATTATGTTTCCAATTCCATACATTACCTGAATGCACATATCTAGGGAGAGTTTATACTTTAACTTGATGTTTTCATTGTATTGATCCATGTCTTTTTGCCAAATAATATAAAGGATCAAGACTTTGGAACAACCCTTTGTATATATATAACTTGTGTAGTTGTAGTATACTCATGTCAATATAGGATAAACTCAAATGCTATCTAAGATTGATTATGTGCATATTGATTCCAAAGTTCAATTATTTATATGCATATATTTAATGGACTTTATTCTATAGTTGATGGTCTCAAAAGTATTGATTCCTTTCCATCACTCCAATATATTGGATCATTACATTCCATCAAATTGAGTATATGAAACTTGTGTAGTAATATATACTCATGTCAATTTAAATAAAATTTAAATTGAGTTCGGTTGTCTTTAATCAATCAAAGAATGCTTCATCATATGTTGATGGTGTTTTTTTGTTGATTAAGGACAAGCGGAAAGTTCTTGAGTAAAATAAAGCATTAATTGCACCAATATACTCAAGACACCTTTAAATCATTCAAATTAATTTGGGTTGTGCTCAATCGATCTTGGGGCATCCATTATGTGTTAATGGAGTGCAAGTTGATGATTGAGGTAACAATGTTTGTTGAACCAACAATTTTCCATGAGTTGTGAAGTAGGTTGAATCCAAAAAAATGAAGAATAGGGAAGAAGTCATCATGTGTTAGTGAGCTTCAAGGGTGAATCCCGAAGTGAAGTGAAGCTAGAGGAGGTTCATCATGTGTTGATGAACAAGAAGAAATGACCCGGCTTGGAGAGAAGATGATGGGAATCATAAAAACTTCAAGTGGATGTGCTAGAGGCAAAGGTATAACTTGCTATGGCTAAGGATGTGTTCCTAGTCTTTTACCGGTCTCGGTGTTTGGATGGGAGACCGGGTTGCTAGTTAGGTGCTGTACTATTAAGAGGGGTTGAGTCATTTAGCTTGAGCTTCATCATGTGTTGATGAACTCAATCCGGTTCACTCTAGCTCACTCTCTTATTTGAATTTTGCATGAGCTAAGTATTTGCATGTGTTGCAAATAAGGAAGTTTATACTTGCTTCTTATTTGAATCTTAATTGATTTGGTTTTTGCATAAAGCTATGGATTGCATGTGTTGCAAAACGGAGATAGCTTATGCAATGTGGTTTATGTGGTTTTTGCATGGAGCTAAGTTTTGCATGTGTTGCAAAAGGAGAGAGCTCATGCAACTTGATTTTAATTGTTGTTGTTGGCATGGAGCTAGATATTTGCATGTGTTGCAAATAGAGAGTTAATGCACTTGAGTTAAATGCTTTGTGTTTGCAAAATGAGTTTTTGCAAAATATGGTTTAATTGAATCTTATCTTGGAGCATGTGAATAGGTTTGCAAATGTGTTTTGCAAATTAACTTGACCATGAGTTGATCATCACATGGCTTAAGATTTGTTTTTTAAATGATTGGAGTTGTTATTTGCAAATATGTTTTGTAAATGAACTAGAGGTTATAGGTTTTGATCCTATATCATGTGAATAGGGTTTGCAAATGTGTTTTACAAATTGACTTGATCATGTGTTGATCAACACATGGCTAAGAGGGTTGATCTCATAGGTGTATGGTTTATTTGCGAATGTGTTTTGCAAATAAATTAGAGTTTAATGCGATTCTTTAGAGTATGTGATTAACATGTGCAAATGTGTTTTGCATAGTATTGTGATCATGTGTTGATCCTCACATAGCTCAAAGAATTGATCCTTGATGATTTGGAGAAAAGTTTGTGCACAAAACCAGCTTTTCTCCCTGCGGCCAGTCATATCGCCCTAGGCCCGGTGCTACCAGCCGAGCGGTAGCACCGGCCTAAATCTGGTCTAGAAATCACAGAGGAGATGTTTTTGGTGGCCAGGGTGTCCGGTGCTACCGGCCGAGCGATAGCACCGGAATATCTATGTAACGGTGGTAGCACCGGGTTTGCTAGGGTTTTGCCCAATTTGCCCTCTAACGGCTATTTTTCTTGTGGAGGGGCTATAAAAGGATGTTAAGGCTGACATTTGAGAGGTTGGCTTTGTTGTGTATGTGGGGTGAGTTTGCTTGTGTTGCACTCCTACATTTAGTTCTTAAGCTAAGAGTGAGCCCTAATTGCATGTGTTGCAATTATAAGAGGATTGAGAGCCTCTTGTGCATGTGTTGCATTTGAGGAGGATCCCAATGCATGTGTTGCACTTAGGAGATCACCATTGTACATGTGTTGTACTTGGTGGAGTTCAAGCTATATGCTTGACTTGTTACTCTTAGTGTTTACCGACACCTAGACAGCATTGTGCGCAATGAGCTTCTCAACGGAGGTTGTGAGAAGCCCCGACAAAGTTTGTGAAGGTTGGAGTTCGCCTACCGGGAGGGAAAAGGAGCTACCGCTAGTGGATTCGAGGTGGGTGCTCAATTTGTGGAGCCGGTCTAATGTGTTTGGGCTAACCTCAACATGGATTAGGGGTGATCGGCAAGTCTCCGAACATCACGGTAAAAAGTATCGTGTCTCTTGTGCTTGCATTCTATTCTTTATTTGTATTCAAGCAATTTATATTCATAGAATTAAATTGATTGATTGCTTGTCTTTAGGATTGCAAATTATTGTTAGAGACTTAATTAGTTAGCGCACATAGTGAGCCTAGTTGATTTAGGTTTTAATTGTTAAAATATTAGTTTATCACTTCCGTATCAATTATCTTTTAAGTTTTGACATATGGATAAATAGAGCGTGTATTTAGAGAGAAGAATGCTTTAAAGCCGCCTATTCACCCCCCTCTAGTCGGCATCCTCGACCTTACACCCAAGTGCTTTCTCAGTTGACTGACATGGAAAATAGGGTGAATAGAACATCCATCTAGTAATAAGTGCTTGTAGGCCCTCTTTCCAACCTTTTTAGTAATTTTGAATGGCCCATAGTATTTTGAATGTAGCTTTACTGTTTTGTGCAATTCTAGTGCATTGGGCCTGTATGGTTGCACCTTGAGGTAGACCATATCCCCAACTTCTAGATTCCTTTCAGTTCTATGCTTATCAGCAAAAAAAATTCATCCTCGAGCTTGCCTTTTCAAGATTTGTTTTTATCGCCTCAAGTTCCGCTTGCCTTCTTTGTATAATGTTCCTAGCTTCCTCAGTTGCGGAATCAGGTAACATATTCTCAGTAATCAATGGGGGTTTCATACCATACAATGCCTGAAATGGGGTCATCTTCAACGAAGTATGAAAGGAGGTATTATACCACCATTCGGCTTGTGAAAGCCAAGAGTGCCATTTCCTTGGACTACCGAATACCGTGCATCTTACATAATTTTCAAGACACCGATTCACCATCTCGGTTTGGCACTACTTAGCCTTATCTTGACTCCCATAGTAGTGAAGAGTTCTTTCCATAGTGTACTTGTGAAAATTCGGTCTCTATTAGAGACAATTGCCACTGGAAGATCATGCAGCTTATACACATTATCCATGAACAATTTTGCTACCTTTTGCACCGTATAGGGATGGCTCAAATATATAAAGTGTGCATACTTGGTGAAACGATCCACAACAACCATTACCACATCTTTCCCCTCAGACCTGGACAACCCTCCCACAAAATCCAATGTAATGTGTGTCCTTGCCATCTTAGGTATTGGGAGAGGCTGAAGTAGACCAGGGTATGGTAAGTTCTCCGACTTGTTCTTCTGACACACCACACAAGTCTTCACAAAGTCAGCAACCCTTTTCTTCATTCTCGGCCAATAAAACAACAATTTAGCTCTCTGATATGTTGTCCTTTCCCCAAAATGACCACCCAAGGCTGAATTGTGAAAAGAGTCCAGCAATTGCTCTCTGAGATTTGTGCTTGTGCCTACATAGATCCTTCCTTTATACTGCAATATTCCATTGTTTAATGCATAAATACTGCAATATTCCATTGTTTAATGCATAAGGGGGAGCACTAGTTGGATCTATTCTCAGCTTGGTTTCCAATTCCTTACATTTCTCATCATTCCTATAACTTTGAGTGACCTCTAAAACCCAATGAGGAATGGGCATAGCAACTGCCATGGTTTCTTCAGGGTGTGATCCTAGATAGAGCATCTACAACCTTATTGTCTCTCTTTTCTATATCCAACCTTATAATTGTAACCTAACAACTTGATCAATAACTTGTGTTGAATTCCATCAATTAGCCTTGGTTCAGTAATGTACGTGAGGCTTTGTTGATAAGTCCTTATGATCAAGCAGGTTGATCCTATCAGATAGTGTTTCCACTTTTTAAGTGCCTCCAATATAGCTAAAGCTTCTTTATCATACATAGACAAAGCAACTGATTTAGGTCCAATGTGAAAGCAACTAGGCACCCATGGTGTTTTGGTTTTGATAATTAATGACAACTTTGTTAATTGATCAAATATTTTCCTTGAGATTATTGGAAGTAGGTTAATCCCAAGATTGATGACCATTGAAATACCAAGGAAAGTGCAAAGGAAAGATCAAATATGTCAATATCGTAAAAAGGTAAATTTCTAAGGTTCTTTTCTAGTCTTTTGTTGATCTTGGAGTTTGGAAGAAAGATCGCTTTACTTGAATTAGGGCCGTACTATTAAGAGGGATCTTGGCGCTTATCTTGATGTCATTTAGGGTTTAAAGGCTCAAAATGCATATTCAAATAGTTGCTTAATGATAAATAAGTTTCAATATTGAAAATCTTTTGAAACAAATCAAGTATCTGGAAATCCGGTGCTACCGCCGATGGTGGGCCGGTGCTACCGGACTATCGGTAGCATCGGACATCAACCCGGTGTGAAAATCACAGAGGGGTGTATTTTTGGGTGTTTTGGTAGCCCGGTGCTACCGCCCATGGTGGGCTGGTGCTACCGGACTATCGGTAGCACCGGACATCAACCCGGTGTGAAAATCACAGAGAGGTGTATTTTTGAGTGTTTTGGTAGCCCGGTGCTACCGCCCATGGTGGGTCGGTGCTACCGGACTATCGGTAGCACCGGATATCAACCCGGTGTGAAAATCACAGAGGGGAGTATTTTTTTGGGTGTTTTGGTGGCGGTGCTACGCTTGGTATCCGGTGCTACGGACCAGTAGCACCGGTCCTAAGCCCGGTGCTATAATTCCAGAGAGATCCCTTTTCGAGGAAAAAATCGTAATAGAGCCCGGTGCTACCGACCCTAGTTGGGCGGTAGCTCCGGACCATTCTGTAACGGTCTCTGGCAAGTGCATTAAATGCACTGTTCTAGCCGTTGAAATGGAGCCCGGTGCTACCGGTCCTACATGGGCGGTAGCACCGAAAAAACAGATTTTTGCCAGATTCAAGCTGCAACGGCTAGAAAGTTTGGTGGAGGATATAAATACCTCCCCACCTGCATTTTAGAGAAACTCTTGGTCTTCATTGATGATACTTGAGCTCTAGCAAGTGTTCTCCACTCTTGTGTACATTCAATTTCCATTTGTGAGTGTGAGAAACAAGTTTGAGTGTTGCATTTAGTGATTGAGCCTTTAGACACCAATATTTGACCTCAAGCAAGCGTCAAGGTTTATTACTCTTGGAGGTTGCCGCCTCCTAGACGGCTTGGAGGCGATCGTGCACGGTGAGCTTCTCAACGGAGATTGTGAGAAAGCCCCACAAGTTGTGAAGGCCGGAGTTCGCCTACCCGGAGCGGGGAAGAACTACCTTAGTGATTGAGGAAGGCTCAAGCGAGTGGAGCCGGCTTGAAGTGATTCAAGTCACCTCAACGTGGAGTAGGGGAGACCGGCAAGTCTCCGAGACCACGGGTTAAAATTCTTGTCTCATATTTATTTGTGATTGGTATTCCTCTTTGTTGAGAATTTATTTCATTGATAGCATACTCTTGATAGTATCTCATGTGTTTGCTAGAGAAATTTAGTGTGATCTTGCATTGTGTATCTCTATATCTTTGTGTCTTTCGTTATTTCTAAATAGTGTCAAAAACGTTATAAACCTCCTATTCACCCCCCTCTAGTCTGTTATCCTTGATCCTACAAGTGGTATCAGAGCTTGGATTCTCTTTTGGGGCTTCACCGCCTAGAGAGTAAGGATGGCTAGCGATGGGGTGTCAATAGGCAAGGCGCCATTTTTTGATGGTACAAATTATGCTTATTGGAAAATTCGCATGATCGTTTATCTTAAGGCCATGATTCCAAGCATATGGAGAATTGTAGTTGAGGGTTTCACTCCGGGGGTCAATCCCACACTCACATTAGACCAAGAGGAGCGAAACACTCATCTTAATGCTCAAGCTATGAATGCTCTTTTTGGAACTTTGAACGCGGATGAGTTCAATCGAGTGAGCAATCTTGAAACTGCTCATGAGATTTGGACAACCCTCTCGGAAATTCATGAGGGGACATCCTCGGTTAAAGAAGCCAAATTGCATATGCTTCGAATCAAATATGAGAGTTTTATTATGTTGCCTCATGAAAACATCAATGAGATGTATTCACGATTGAACAACATAGTAAATGAGCTCAAGGGCCTTGGAGCATCACTAACCGATTTTGACATTGTTCGTAAGATGCTTAGGGCTCTTCCGAAAAAATATGAGACCTTGGTGACGTTGTTTCTCAACTCACCGGAGTTGCCAAGAATGACGCCAACGAGACTCCTTAGAAATCTCATAACCAATGAGCTTTACAAGAAGGACAAGGAAGAGCTTTTGGAGCAAAGCTCTTCGAAGAAGAAGAATATCGCCTTCAAGGAAAAGGAGGAGTCAAGCGATGAGATGCTAAATGACTCCGATGACGATGAAGACACCAAGGAGGAAATGGCCCTCCTTGTAAGAAGAATGAGAAAATTCATGAAGAGGCGCTCAAGCACAAGTGGTCCTCAAAAATTCAAGAAAGGACACAATACTCTAGCACCAACCGATATGCAAATATCCGGTGCTATGAGTGTGATGAGAAGGGACATATTGCCTCAAAATGTCCAAAGAAAAGGGACGACAAAAACAAGTCCCCCTCGAAGAAGAAGTTCTTTCATGGGAAGAAAAAGCTCTTCAAGAAGTTGAATAAGGATGGGAAAGGCGAGGCTCACATTGGAGAGTGGAATTCCGAAGAATAATATTTGGACTCCGACTCTTTCGAGGTTGAAACACCTTCAAAAAGGAAGGGTCTTGCCGGCATCGCCATAGAGGAGAATTCATCTCCTTTCATCACTCCTTTGTGCCTTATGGCAAAAGGAGATTTCAAGGTAAACACAAATGATGATGAACCCTCCTATGATGAATTAATGGATATGCTTGAGGATTTGAATGAGTATCTTGGAAAAGAAAAGTCTAAACATAAAGCCTTGAGAAAAGAATACCTTTCTCTCAAAGACTCTTATGAGGAGCTAATGAAAGCTCATGAGACTCTTCTTGCTAAGAATCATTCAAAGTCTCAAAATGATATAGGGATTAGTTGCAAAATTATTGATGATGTATCTTGCTTAGAAATTGATTCATGTTGTATATCAAAAACTAGCATATCTACCTCTTGTGATGATTTATTTGATATATCATCAATTTCATGCTCTAATTCAAATTCTTGCCATGAAAACCTAGTAGTAGAAAATAATGAACTTAAGGAACAAGTAAACAAACTTAGCAAAAGTCTTGATAGATGTTTTAAGGGTAAAGACACTTTAAATAAAATCTTGAATGGTCAAAGATGCTCCTACAATAAAGAAGGACTAGGATATGTTCCTAAGAAGGGCAAAAAGATTAATAACAAAGCTCCTCGTTTTGTTAAATCAAACGGGAAGTTTTGTTATAAATGTCATGAGGTAGGTCATCTATCGAATAATTGCCTCTTGGATAAAACAACTAAAAATAACATTTATGACTCTTGCTATGTGCTTAAGAAAGATAGTTTTGGTAAAATAATTGCTAAATTTGTTGGCACTCCTATACTTGGCCGTAAAAAGAATGCCATTTGGGTGCCCAAAGCCTTGGTTACTAACCTCCAAGGACCCAAACAAATTTGGGTACCTAAAAAGACTTGATTCTCTTTTGTAGGTGAACTACAAGACCGACGGACGGCATTGGGTGTTGGATAGCGAATGCACTCAACATATGACCGGTGACCGAAAAATGTTTACCACCTTTGAAGTAGGAAATGGGCAAAATGACAAGATCACATTTGGTGACAATAGTAAAGGAAAGGTATTGGGTTTGGGCAAAATCGCTATCTCAAATGACCTTTCTATTTCAAATGTTTCTTTAGTAGAAACCTTAAATTTTAATTTGTTATCGGTTGCTCAAATTTGTGATCTCGGTCTTACTTGCATGTTTTCTAAGAATGGTGTAGTGATCTCTAAAGAAAATGATAATTCTTTAGTGTTCAAAGGTTTTAGATTTGGAAATTTGTATTTGGTTGATTTCACCTCAAATGAGTTATGTCTTCAAACTTGTTTAATTGCAAAGACATCCCTAGGATGGTTATGGCATAGGAGACTAGCTCATGTTGGGATGATCCAACTCAAAAAGCTTTTTAAAAATGATTTAGCTGTGGGTTCGAAAGATGTAAAGTTTGAGAAAAAATAGACTTTGTAGTGCTTGTCAAACCAGCAAGCAAATTGCTAGTTCTCATCCTTCAAAAAGTATCATGTCCACATCTAGACCATTAGAGCTCTTACATATGGATTTGTTTGGCCCAACAACCTATAAGAGCATTGGAGGAAATTCTTATTGCTGAGTCACTGTTGATGATTATTCAAGGTATACTTGGGTGTTCTTTCTAGATGATAAATCTGAAACCTCCGGTATCTTTAAAAACTTTGCAAAAAGGGCTCAAAATGAATTCGATTTTAAAATTAAGAAGATTCGTAGTGACAACGTTTCCGAGTTCAAAAATACAAAAATTGAAGATTATTGTGATGAATTTGGAATAAAGCACGAACTTTCCGCCACCTACACTCCGGAGCAAAATGGAGTTGTGGAACGGAAAAATCGAACATTAATTGAAATGGCAAGAACTATGCTTGATGAATATGGCACTTCCGATAGTTTTTGGGCGGAAGCCATTAATACCGCTTGCCATGCAACAAATAGGCTCTATTTGCATCGTCTCTTGAAAAAGACCTCTTATGAGCTTCTTGTTGGAAGAAGATCAAATATTTCTTATTTTCGAGTTTTTGGTTGCAAATGCTATATCTTGAAAAAGGGTGTTCGACTTTCAAAATTCCAGAGTCGTTGTGATGAAGGTTTCTTGCTTGGATATTCCTCAAATAGCAAAGCTTATCGTGTATTTAACAAAAATAAAGGTTTTGTGGGAGAAACTTGCGATGTTGAGTTTAATGAAACTAATGGCTCTCAAAAAGAGCAAGAAAATTTGGATGATGTAGGTGAAGAAGGTTTAAGAGAAGCAATAAAGAACATGACACTTGAAGACATAAAATCAAAGGAGGATAAACAAGATCCACTTTCATCCACTAAAGTTGAGCCCTCTACTTCCGCTACGCCAAGTCAAGTTCAACTTATTGATGTGGATGAGAAGGAAAGTGATCAACAAACTCACATTCTACCTCAAAGAATTCATCACGGGCTCTCCAAAGATCATCCAATAGATCAAATATTTGGTGATGTTAGTAAGGGTGTTCAAACTCGATCTCGTGTCGCTTCTTTTTGCAAACATTACTCCTTCGTATCTTCTTTTGAACCTACTCACATAGATGAAGCTCTAGATGATCCAGATTGGGTAAATTCAATGCATGAAGAACTCAACAATTTTGCCCGAAATTATGTTTGGACTTCAGTGGAAAGACCCAAGGAACACAACGTAATAGGTACAAAATGGGTATTCCGAAACAAACAAGATGAAAATGGTATTGTGGTAAGAAATAAGGCTCGGTTAGTGGCTAAAGGATTCACTCAAATCGAAGGTTTGGATTTTGGTGAAACTTTTGCACCCGTGGCTAGATTAGAAGCTATTAGAATCTTACTTGCTTTTGCATCTTGTTTTGATATTAAATTATTTCAAATGGATGTAAAGAGTGCATTTCTAAATGGAGAAATATCTGAATTGGTATTTGTTGAACAACCTCCCGGTTTTGAAAGCTCTAAATATCCAAACCATGTTTACAAACTCTCTAAGGCGCTATATGGTCTCAAACAAGCTCCTAGAGCATGGTATGAGCGGCTTAGAGATTTTCTACTTTCTAAAGGGTTCAAAATTGGGAAGGTTGATACAACACTCTTTACAAAAATCATTGATGAGGAATTCTTTGTATGCCAAATCTATGTTGATGATATTATATTTGGTTCTACTAACGAAGATTTTTGCAAAGAATTTGGTGATATGATGTCTAGCGAATTTGAGATGTCAATGATTGGAGAATTAAGCTTCTTCCTTGGACTTCAAATCAAGCAACTCAAAAATGGGACTTTTGTGGGTCAAACAAAATATGTGAAAGACTTGCTAAAAAGATTTGGCATGGAAGACTCGAAACCCATCAAGACTCCAATGGCTTCCAACGGGCATCTTGATCTAAACAAGGGAGGTAAACCGGTAGACTTAAAACTTTATCGCTCTATGATTGGTAGTATACTCTATCTCACCGCATCTAGGCCCGATATTATGTTTAGTGTGTGCATGTGTGCTCGCTTTCAAGCTTCCCCTAAAGAATGTCATTTAGTAGCTGTTAAGAGAATTCTAAGATATTTAAAGCATTCCTCAAATATAGGGTTATGGTATCCTAAAGGTGTTAATTTTGGTTTAATTGGATATCCGGACTTGAATTATGCGGGTTGCAAAGTGGATAGAAAAAGCACCTCCGAAAATTGCCAATTCCTAGGTAGATCCCTCATTTCTTGGTTCTCCAAGAAACAAAATTTCGTAGCTCTATCCACCACGAAGCCGAATACATATCCGCCGGTAGTTGTTGTGCTCAATTATTATGGATGAGGCAAACTTTAATAGACTATGGAATAGATTTTAAAAATGTGCCTCTTTTATGTGATAACGAAAGTGCCGTTAAAATAGCCAACAACACTGTCCAACACTCAAGAACTAAACATATAGAAATTCGTCATCATTTCTTGAGAGATCATGTTAGCAAAGGAGACATTGTGATTAGTCACATTAGAACCGAAGATCAATTAGCGGATATCTTAACCAAGCCTTTAAATGAAGCCCGGTTCTGTAAATTGAGGAATGAATTAAATGTCATAGACATCTCAAATATGGTTTGAGTTTTTGGATCTTGTGTAACATCCCAAAATTTGAGATTTGGAATGTTGATTTCAAAAATAAACCATTTGTATTTTCTTGAATTAATCCCAGCTTAATTTGAATTTTCCTTAAATGAAAGGACTTAATTTGACAAAACTATTCATCAAAATCAGGAATTTCAGTTTTAGTTGGGTTCCTTGTGCTCCAAGGAATTTTTCTGTATTTTTGGGGATTTTTCTGAATTTATTTGCTATTTATTTGAATTTATTTGAATTTCTGGGTTTTTCTTAAATCTGAAAATGTTTTTAATTTCTAAAAAGCCTTCGGGCCGAAACCTCGGAGGCCCAACCCATTTCCCCGGCCGCTTCGCCTCGGCCCGGCTGCGCCTTAGCCCGGCCCGCCTCGCTTCGCGCGCTCGGCACGCCCGCCGGCTACCGCGCCGTATGGCCGTCCGTCGGCGTCTCGCGCGTGGAGGGCTAGGATTGCGCCACGTCATCGGCCGCGGCGAAAACCTAGCCGCCACCGCCGCCGCCGAGTCCGCCTCGCCCACGCACAGGCGTCCGTGCGCGTCGCTGCGCGTTCCCGAGGCTATAAAGCCCGGCCGCAACCCTCCCGAGGTTCCCCGCGCCGCCGCACCTTTGCCCCTCTTTTCTTTGCCCGAGCCGCCGATCCGTCGAGTTCTTGCTCGCGGAGTTTCTCCGCCGTGCGAGCCCTTCGCGCTCGTTTCTTCGCCGCCGGTGTCTCTCCGCCGCAGCCGTGGGTCTCATTGAGTTCCCCGCGTCGTTCTCTTCCGGATCCGCATCCACGCGCGTCCGATCCGTCGCCATCTCGCCGTCGGTCGTATCTTCTTCTCGGTCCGGTGAGTTCGCGCGCCGCGCCGCCGTTGCTCTCGCCGAGGAACCCCGGCCGCCCAATCCTCAGTGGGCATCCCGGATCGTTCCACGTCTCCGCCGCCGCACGCCTTGGTTCCTCTGCCGTCGAATTTCGTGTCGCCGTTGGATGCGCGCCGCGTGGCCGCCGACGTCACCCGCCTGCGTCAGCCGAATTGCCCGCGTCATCGGCTGGCGTCACGCGTCTTGCGCCGGTGCACGGTGAACCGGCGCGGCGCCGTGGACCCGATCCACCGTGAACCCGATGACGTCGGCGTTGCACAATAAATCCTTTTCCGTACAAAAATAAATCCAAAATTACGATTTTGATTTTCGTATTTTCTCTGAATTTAATCTTTGGAGGCTGTTCTCACTCATACGAACTCCGATTGAGGCGATTCAAGTTTCTAAATTTTCTAAAATCAAGATCTATCTTCCAGAGCCATTTATTTTCAGTTTTGAGCTTGTTTGAGTCTCTGTTTTGTATTTATTTGGTTTCGTTGCTTATTTTCCGGTGACGCTAATTACGAGGAGCGAACGAAGACTTGAAGACCAAGATTCAGCACTAGATCAGCAAGGCAAGTCGTAACCTTTGATCATATTGATCCTATGTTTGCAAAAGTAATTTACTTTATTACAATTGCATGCTATTACGTGTATCAATGTTTATTTAATGGGAGTAGATGTATACCTAGTTGATATTATGCCACCTTGATTGGTTGTATGCCATGTATCCATTGTTAAACCTAGGTTGGGACATTACTAGTTGGACATAATCATTATACCAACATTGGGTTATCGTAGCTATGCTTAGACATGCTTACATATCGTTGGGATTCATGTCACATGTTGAATAATGTTAATCTTGACTTAATGAGATATTGAATCGTGGCCGTTAGCCACTGTTGTAAAATTTGTTGTACCATGGCGGGGTTTGCCATTGGTCTTGGTTGAACGAATTGTTTCCCTCGGGCAAGTGGATCGTGCGTTAAAGGGGTGCTTTCTAGCACATTGGGATGTGGATGTCTTGCCTGAGACAATTTAAGGACTTAATCTTGTGCGCCATTGAACTGGGTCTAACCGTACTACCACATGTCTGGAATGGGACAGACCTAGCTGATTAATTTGCAATGTCTAGCCTTGAGTACTACCAATTGGTGGTGTGGGTTCCGGGATGGACGGGTAGATTCGCAAGGCGCAAGAGGGGGCCCTAATGGGCGAAACCTTAGCGGGCAGTACCGAGTTTAGACAGTGCATTGTAAAGGCTCTGTCATGATATCTCTGCGACACACCAAAGGAAGTGTGTTAGTAACGTTTGCACAAAGAGATGTTCATGTCTTGTGGGTAAAGTTGTACAACCTCTGCAGAGTGTAAAACTATTCGAATAGCCGCGTCCGCGGTCATGGACAAAGCCCGGGAATTTCACACGGGGTATAGAGTGTTTCATAAAATGTGGAATGTGGAATTGTTGGGATGTGAGCGGGAGTTCACTTTGTTGTTTTGTTGTCTATCATTGATCTATCGATTATTTATTTATGTTTTCATAAATATGCTTTCAATCTATTTATTGTATTTCAATTCAAGTTATTGCTTTACGCAAAAGAACTATATAGCCATCATTGTCAAGCCGTGCATAAATATATTGCATCATTTCCTACGGCTTGTTGAGTACCTTTGTACTCACGGCTTTATGCCCTTGTTGATCGATTCTTTGAAGGAGATAATGAATATCATGAGGAGGAATTCTATGAAGACTACGTGGATTAGGAAGGCGTTCCCAGACGATTGCACGTGGCATGTCGAATGGTTCGATTTATCTTTTCATTGCAATAGTATTTGTTTCTTAAGCCCTTAAGGCATAATGGTGTAAACATTGACCATAAAGTCGTTTGCTTTATTTAGTAATAATTTGCTTCTTCTTAGTTAATTCGTTGTATGGAATGGTATTTCATCTATGTTTCCACTGTGTGCACTAGCGTGATCCTGGACTAGTGCAGTATATACAGAGGGTTTCGGATTTGCAAATCCGGGTCCCGACAGAGATGGTATCAGAGCCATATCGACTGTAGGTCGCTATCCTAGTTAGCATGGTCTTCAAAATTATTTTCTAAATCAAACTAACAAAATTGGTACTTAATAGTTTTCGTCTCCTCTCAACTTATTCTTAGGTTCTTATTCCTTTCCTTTGCTGAAACATGGTTTCGAAATTTAAATTGATCTTATCCTATGAAACTTCTCAAAGCCTCGAGTCTTACAAGGAATCAAATCAAGGAAGATGATGATCAAGCCATCAAAGACATATCAGAAGCCTACCATATAAGATAGGTTTTGGTGCTCGTGTGTTTGAGCATGTCTTTCCCTTCGGTTTAGTTACGTTTAGTCCGCGTATCTTGGGATTTTCATTGCTTGTGTGCACGGTATGTTGTACCCTTGCCCCAAGCACGGTGTTACAACCATACCTTTAATTGAAAAAGCTTTATTTGCCTCTTTAATTTGAAGCCTTTATTTGTATCCTTTTGTCCCAGGTATTACCTTCTTCCTAGATGATCTTACCACTTGTCTACTGCTTTTCCCTCTTACCTATCAAAACCTTGTGCTGCATCTCAGATGGTTGACACTCGTTCTGGAGCCGGTCGCGGTTCGCCAGTGGATGCCAGTGCCAGTGCCAACACCAACTCCAACCCCAATGCACCACCGCCACCACCAAAGAGTGGACTGAACATGGGACATTTTCTAGCAGCTCGGACTCGACTTATGAATACAATGATGCGAACATGAACAACATGATGAATCGTGAGAACTGCATCGCAGTTGCCCTAGCAAATCTGTTGAACCAGTGAGAACCAAGCTGCATTGCCCTCCTCAAGCTCGTCTCCAGTCCAAGCTAGCAGAATTTATGAGGACTCGTCCGCCAACTTTCTCGAACTCTTCAAAACCATTGGACGCCGATGATTGGATCCGCTCCATTGAGAAGAAGCTTGAAATTGCCCAGTGCACCAATCGTGAGAAGGTTCTCTATGCCGCTCATCAGCTGGAGGGCACCGCCGCTGAATGGTGGGAGAACTATAGTGCTGCACATGATGACCCTCAGACTATCACTTGGGCGAGTTTTCCCCGCTTTCGCCACTCTCATATTCCTGATGGAAAGGTGGAAATGAAGAAGAATGAGTTTCGAGAGCTTAAGCAAGAAGGGATGTCAGTGAGTGAATACCTCAATAAGTTCACTCAACTTGCTCGCTACGCTCCAGAGGATGTAGCCACAGATGATGCTCGCCAGAAGAAGTTCAAGCGTGGACTCAATCCAGGACTAAAGGTGCAAGTCATTGGCAATGACTATGTAGATTTCCAGCATCTGGTTGATAAAGCTATGCTTATTGAGGAATCTCGTCGGGAATTGGAAGAATCCGTAAGAGAAAGATGATCGACATGGAGCCCATCGAGTCACCCAGAGAGTCGAACAAATGCTCAACGACCGCTCGCTTCACTCCTCCGAATACATTCGGGACCCTGCACAAAGACCTCGCCCGACTCCTCGAGCAATCGCAACCTCGGCAACAAACAATCCACCTCGGAGGAGAACGATAATCCAGTGCGAGTCACTTGTTTCAACTGTCATGAACTCGGTCACTATGCCAATAATTGCCCCAGAAGCAAGTGTGGACTTGATCCGTTTCAATTTGGGATCTACGCCACCAAGACCCGGCCCCAGAGCGGGGCGTGGAGTGCCCTGGACTCCTAATCAAGCCACGAACTCCGCCGCTCTTTGGAAGAGGCCGTGTGAATCACGTCACCACCGAGGATGCCCGACCGCACGGGCGTCATCTTGGGTAAGCTCCTAGTCAACTCGGCATCGCCATGGTTTTGTTTAATGCGAGCTACGCATTCGTTTGTTTCTCGGAGTTTTCTTGCAAAGCATCAATTAAAGACAATGCCTCTTAAGATTTGTTTTACTAGTGCAATCTCACAGTTACGATTTGAGTATGAACCAAGGCTGCCGAAGTTAAGATATTAATTAGAGGGTAGAATTTCTAGCCAACCTTATTGTCCTAAACACCAAGTCCCTAGATGTGATCCTAGGAATGGATTGGCTCTCCAAGAACCAAGCGATTTTGGATTGTGGGAATAGAGAGATCACCCTAACCGGTCGGATGGATCCAAGTTAAAAGTTCAAGCCGCTTGGATCGGTCAGAAGGATTAGAGTTTGCAAGTGCCAAAGGAATAAGTTTGGAAGATGTGCGATCGCCGTGAATTTCTGATGTGTTTAGGATGAGTTGCTTGGGATGCCACGGATCGAGATATAGAGTTCTTGATAGAACTAGTTCTGAACGCCACCCATTTCCAAGAGACCTTATAGGATGCACGCTAATGAGTTAGCGAAGTAAAGAGACAGATCAAAGAGCTACAAGATCAAGGTTTTGTTCGACCAAGTTCTTCGCCATGGGAGCACCGGTTCTTCTAGTTGAAAAGAAAGATGGAACTCGGAGAATGTGTGTAGATTACCGCTCACTCAATGAAGTCACCATCAAGAATAAGTACCCTCTGCCAAGAATCGATGATTTGTTTGACCAACTTCAAGGAGCGGAGTGTTCTCAAAGATTGATCGAGATCGGGATATCACCATTGAAGATTCGTCAAGAGGATATACCCAAAACAGCTTTTGTTACTCGGTATGGGCGGTATGAGTATACCGTGATGTCTTTTGGATTGACTAATGCCCCTGCCTACTTCATGACCTTGATGAATAAGGTATTCATGGAATATTTGGATAAATTTGTTGTTGTTTTCATTGATGACATTCTAATCTACTCCAAAAGTGAGGAAGAACATGAGGATCACTTGCGCCAAATTTTAACGAAGCTAAGAGAGAATCAGCTTTATGCAAAGTTCAGTAAATGTGAGTTCTGGATGAAAGAAGTTGCTTTCCTAGGACATGTCATATCGGCAGAAGGAGTCGCCGTTGACCCTGGAAAGGTACGAGATGTGCTAAGTTGGGAGTCACCCAAGACTGTACCCCAAATTCGAAGTTTTCTTGGAATGGCGGGATATTATCGCCGTTTCATAGAAGGGTTTTCTAGAAAAGCTAGACCGCTCACTCAACTTTTAAAGAAGGAGAAGAAATTTGTTTGGACATCGAGTGTGAGCAAAGTTTTCAAGAATTAAAGAAGTGTTTGACAACCGCCCGATGCTTATTACGCGGATAATAGGAAGGATTTTGAGATATTACGTGATGCATCCCGACAAGGACTCGGTTGTGTGCTAATGCAAGATAAGAAGGTTGTAGCGTATGCCTCGCGACAACTAAGGCCACATGAAGTTAACTATCCTACTCATGATTTGGAATTAGCAGCCGTAGTGCATGCTTTAAAGATTTGGCGTCACTATCTCATTGGTAATCGTTGTGAAGTTTATACTGATCACAAGAGTTTGAAGTATATTTTACCCAAGTCGACCTCAATATGAGACAAAGAAGATGGTTGGAATTGATCAAGGACTATGACATTGGGATTCATTATCATCCGTGCAAGGCCAATGTCGTAGCCGATGCTTTAGTAGAAAGAGCTACCGCAATACTCGATGATTAAGGAAAGTCAGCCAGCCCTCTATAAGGAATTTCAGAAGCTTAGTTTGGAATTGGTTCAGGAAGGGTATTTAGCTACTTTGGAAGTACGCCCTACGTTGGAAGATCAGATTCGAGAAGCACAGGTAGATGATGCCGACATTAAGGAGATTAAGAGCAATATGAAGAAAGGAAAAGCCTCGAGTTTCTCTCAAGATGAACAAGGTACTATTTGGTATGAGAAGCGATTTGCGTCGGATCGTAAAGAGCTTAAGGAGTTGATTCTCAAGGAAGCGCATGAGACTTTATACTCCATTCATCCCGAAGTACCAAGATGTATCAAGACCTCAAGGAAAGGTATTGGTGGCCTAGTATGAAGCGTGAGATTGCAGAGTATGTTGCACTTTGTGATGTCCGAAGGTCAAGGCAGAGCATCGAGGCCAGCAGGATTGCTCCAGCCATTGAAGATTCCATAGTGGAAGTGGGAAGAAATTGGTATGGATTTCATTACCGGATTTCCTAAGACCCAAGCAGGTTATGACTCGATCTGGGTAATAGTGGATCGATTGACTAAGGTAGCTCACTTCATTCCAGCTTAAGACTACCTATGCAGGAGATAAATTAGCGAGTTATATATGTCAAGGATCGCGGTCTTCACGGAGTGCCTAAGAAGATAGTGTCCGATCGAGGAACCCGGTTTACCTCTCGCTTTTGGCGAGTCCGCACGAAGCCATGGGAACTCATCTCGAGTTCAAGATCGCCTATCACCTCAAACCGATGGATGACCGTGCGCGTGTGAATCGATTCTTGAGGATATGTTAAGAGCTTGTGCCTTAACTTATGGTGCCGTGGGACAAGTGTTTGCCCTATGCGAGTTTTCCTACAACAATAGTTATCAAGCTAGTTTGCGATGTCGCCCGAAGCCTTATATGGGAGAAAGTGCGTAACTCTCTCAACCGGAAGGAGTCGGAGAAAGACAATTGTTTGGCCCCCATATCGCAAGAAGCCAAGAGCAATCCTTAATTGGGCATTGAAGATAGCTCAAAGCGCATGTAAGAGTTATGCGAGATAATCGCGCGAGATTTGAGTTTCGAGCCCTAAGAGATTTCAAGTAAAAGGAAAGCTTGCCCTAGATATGTGGGACCGCTCAAAATCTTGGAACGAAGAGGCGAGCTTGCCTACAAGTTAGAATTGCCTTAGTCTTTTGCCTAATCCATGATGTGTTCCATGTATCGCATTGAAGAAATGTCTGCGTGTGCGAGAGGAATAGATGCCATTGAAGCCATTGATTTGCAAGAGGATCTTACCTACAAGGAGCAACCCGTGAAAATTTTGGATATAGCAGAGCGTATCACGAGAAGCAAGATCATTCGCTTTTGCAAGGTCCGTGGAGCCACCATTCGAGGAGGAAGCAACTTGGGAGCGAGAAGAGGATCTCAAGTCCGATTTTGCGCCACTGAATCTCGGTCGAGATTCCATTTAAGGGGAGGTTTGTAACATCTCAAAATTTGAGCCGATTTCAAAAATAAACCATTTGTATTTTCGAATTTTCCTTAAATGAAAGGATTTAATTTGACTAAACTATTCATCAAAATCAGAATTTCAGTTTTAGTTGGGTTCCTTGTGCTCCAAGGAATTTTTCGTATTTTTGGGGATTTTCTGAATTTATTTGCTATTTATTTGCGCATTTATTTGAATTTCGGTTTTTCTTAAATCGAAAATGTTTTAATTTCTAAAAGCCTTGGCGAAACCTCGTGGCCAACCCATTTCTCGGCTGCGCTCGCCGCTCACGCTTGACCGTGCCAGATGGTCGTCCGTCGGCGCCTCGCGTGGAGGCTAGGATTGTGCCACGCCATCGGCCGCAGCGAAAACCTAGCCGCGCCGCCGCCGGCTCCGCCGCCGTGCCCACCGCAACCCTCCCGATCCACCGAGTTCTTGCTCGTCGGAGTTTCCGTGAACCCGATGACGTCGGCGTTGCGCAATAAATCCTGGGCATTTTCCGTACAAAAATAAATCCGTCAAATTTCGATTTTACGTCGGCGTTGCGATTTTCAAAAATTGTATTTTCTGTATTTTCTCGAATTTAATCTTTGAGGGCTGTTCTCACTCATACGAACTCCGATTGAGGCGATTCAAGTTTCTAAATTTTTCTAAAATCAAGATCTATCTTCCAGAGCCATTTATTTTCAGTTTTGAGCTTGTTTGAGTCTCTGTTTTGTATTTATTTGGTTTCGTTGCTTATTTTCCGGTGAGCGCTAATTCGAGGGAGCGAACGAAGACTTCAAGACCAAGATTCACACTAGATCAGCAAGGCAAGTCGTAACCTTTGATCATATTGATCCTATGTTTGCAAAAGTAATTTACTTTATTACAATTGCATGCTATTCTGTGTATCAATGTTTATTTAATGGGAGTAGATGTATACCTAGTTGATATTATGCCACCTTGATTGGTTGTATGCCATGTATCCATTGTTAAACCTAGGTTGGGACATTACTAGTTGGACATAATCATTATACCAACATTGGGTTATCGTAGCTATGCTTAGACATGCTTACATATACGTTGGGATTCATGTCACATGTTGAATAATGTTAATCTTGACTTAATGAGATATTGAATCGTGGCCGTTAGCCACTGTTGTAAAATTTGTTGTACCATGGCGGGGTTTGCCATTGGTCTTGGTTGAACGAATTGTTTCCCTCGGGCAAGTGATCGTGCAGTAAAGGGGGTGCTTTCTAGCACATTGGGATGTGGATGTCTTGCCTGAGACAATTTAAGGACTTAATCTTGTGCGCCATTGAACTGGGTCTAACCGTACTACCACATGTCTGGAATGGGACAGACCTAGCTGATTAATTTGCAATGTCTAGCCTTGAGTACTGCCAATTGGTGGTGTGGGTTCCGGGATGGACGGGTAGATTCGCAAGGCGCAAGAGGGGGCCCTAATGGGCGAAACCTTAGCGAGCGAGAGAGTTTAGACGATTGCATTGTAAAGGCTCTGTCATGATATCTCTGCGACACACCAAAGGAAGTGTGTTAGTAACGTTTGCACAAAGAGATGTTCATGTCTTGTGGGTAAAGTTGTACAACCTCTGCAGAGTGTAAAACTATTCGAATAGCCTCGTCATGGTCATGGACAAAGCAGGAATTTCACACGGGGTATAGAGTGTTTCATAAAATGTGGAATGTGGAATTGTTGGGATGTGAGCGGGAGTTCTTTGTTGTTTTGTTGTCTATCATTGATCTATCGATTATTTATTTATGTTTTCATAAATATGCTTTCAATCTATTTATTGTATTTCAATTCAAGTTATTGCTTTACGCAAAAGAACTATATAGCCATCATTGTCAAGCCGTGCATAAATATATTGCATCATTTCCTACGACTTCTTGAGTACCTTTGTACTCACGGCTTTATGCCCTTGTTGATCGATTCTTGAAGGAGATAATGAATATCATGAGGAGGAATTCTATGAAGACTACGTGGATTAGGAAGGCGTTCCCAGACGATTGCACGTGGCATGTCGAATGGTTGATTTATCTTTTCATTTGCAATAGTATTTGTTTCTTAAGCCCTTAAGGCATAATGGTGTAAACATTGACCATAAAGTCGTTTGCTTTATTTAATAATAATTTGCTTCTTCTTAGTTAATTCGTTGTATGGAATGGTATTTCATCTATGTTTCCACTGTGTGCACTAGCGTGATCCTGGACTAGTGCAGTATACACAGAGGGTTTCGGATTTGCAAATCCGGGTCCCGACATCTTGCTTAATGTTTAATTGGTTATTCTTTTGGATTTTATTTAATGCCTTTCAAATTCTTTAAATATAGCACTTGTTGAGGGGGAGTTCTTTTTATGATTCATATGTCTTAAATCTCTAATAGTGCTACATGTTTCAAAAAGAATAAGGTTGAATCATAATTAAGCCACAAATCTTGAAAAATTTTATACAAGATTTGGATGCAATTGTATATCTCATATAAAATATTAAAATCTTATTGGTTATTTTGAAATTCTCTGGATATTTTCTTGTGTTTTGGCTGATCTCCCGGTAGCACCGCTCATACAAGAGCGGTAGCACCGGAGACCGGTACTACCGAAGAAATCGTGGTAGCACCGGATTTTTCGGGTTTGGGGGGTTAAAACCTGGGCGGTGCAACCGGCCTCTTCTCTTTTAGCACCGCTCCATCGTCTTCTCTTTCTCTCCTCTCATTCCCCTTTTGTCTCCGCTCAAAGATTCTCAAGAAATCAATTTGTTTTCACTTGAAAATCAACTCCTTGAGTTCCAAACCTTTCAGGTAACAAATCTCTCTGTTTATTTTTATCTAAAATTCTATCTTTCGCATGCCCTAGCTCTTGTTTTTATATCTTTAGGGTTTTATGGAATGTGGCAAAATTTGTGCCTATTCTGTCAAAATTTGTGGATGAAATGAGTAAAATGAGGATCATCTAAGTTGGTAGACCAATTTTCTTGAATTAAATCACTCAAAACCACAAATTTTGTTGGATTTAGATTTCATTCTCAAAAGGATCGGTGCTACCGATTTTTGTGCGGTAGCACCGTCTCATGTCCGGTGCTACCGGTCCAACATGCACGGTAGCACCGCATCAAGCTTGGTGCTACCGATCTAGCATGGGCGGTAGCACCGGAATTGCTGGCAAATGTGCTCAAATACTATTTTTTTCTCAAAATTTCTCTAAATCTAGGGCATAAAACCTTGATCTTACTCCTGGAATTCCTCTCTTATATCCAGTAATCATGCCTAAGACCAGAGGATCAGGCTCTTACATTAAAATGGCTGCAAATAGAGGTCGGGCTCCTCCTCCTCCTCAAGATTCGGACAATCAAGATGACATTCGAATAGCTTCAAGACGTCGTGAGGTCAGGCAAAAGAGCAAGCGAGACATCGGTGGCAGCTCAAGGCAATCCAAAGGAAAACAAGTGGAGACAGAGTCGAGTAGTGAAAAGACAGATGATGATGAGTACATGGAGGTTGATAAGGATGCAGGATCAGGAGATGAACATGAAAACCTTGATGATTTTGATCCATCCATTGATCTGAGAAAAATCAAAGGTGACACCTTCTTCTCTCTTAGATAGGCCAACCAATATATGTTGCCTAGAAATGCAACTGAGGATAGATTCAGGACAATCTTTCAGTAGAAAGCCTATTATGAAATCTACAAGAACAAGGAATTTGCTGATCATAAATGGATAAATTGGGAGCATATTAGGAATATTCCTTTGTTTGTTGGGGTTCCTGAATTGTTTCATGGTGCTGGGTTATCGGACTTTGTTAGTAAAAAATGTGACTACAATGATGACCTAGTAAGGCAGTTTTATGCTACTATGCACGTTTCTGAAGCTTTTGATGAAATTACTTGGATGACAGATGCCGCAGTGCATAAGGTCACAAAAGTGAGATAGAGGAGGATTGGGGGATTTACCACAGTGGGTATCCTAATATTCACAGTGACAGGGTTCTTTCCCTCGACAGGCAGTTTGAGTTCTATGATCCATCTGCTTCAGTCAAGCGTCCAGGTAAAATGACGCATCTCCTTCCCTCATCCAGTCTAATTAGCAGAATCATAAGGGTCACTATTCATCCTAGGAGCGGAAACCTGGACGAGATCAGAGGATATGCTTGGAACATCATGAACAAGATCACCTACAAACATAAGTTTGATGTGGTTGACTTTATGATCAGAGAGATGGTCTCCTCTGCTAGTGACAAAGGTAAAAGATTGTACTTTGCTCCTTTCATTATGATGATAATAAAAAAGATGACTGGATATAGAGGAGGTTGCGGAAGTGCTCACAAGCCATACAGGCCCCGCGAGGCAGCCCCTCAGACGATCAGTCAGCGAGATCAGTCTTCTTCTTAGCAGCCTCAGCATCAGGAGATCCCAGTCACCTCAGAGGTCCCTCCTTCTCAGCAAGCATCTCATGATCTGTTTCTTAACAATCTGAAAAATGACCTCATGAGCAGCTTGGCAAGTATGAGATCCGATATGATGAGTGGATTTGCTAGGATAGATGAGGCTCAGGCTCAGACCAGACAGATGGTCGAGGAGGTCCGAGGACGACTGGACTCAGTTGATTCTTCTATCTCCGAGCTCCGTTCATCTCTTCCGATCTTCTATCAGCGCTCAGGATCTCGTGCTCCTCCATCTACTCCGCCTCCTCCTCCTGCTCCTCCAGCTTCTTGAGCTCTTTTTCAATCTTCTCTGTTTTTGGTATTTGATGCCAAAGGGGAGAAGTAAAAGTGAAGATGCGGTGGAAAAGCGACGATTAGAAACTATAACCTGTGATGATGTATTCTGGTGTGTTTTGGGTTGATATGGATGTGGTTAAACATTTGTAATACTTATGGTTGTTTTGTTTAAATATTCTCATGATCTTGCTGTTGCAATCTTAAATATATGTTTCATTATCTTTACTTACTCATCCACGGATTCAATTCCTGAACAAAACTCTGTCAAAATTTTTGCATTTCTCTTAAGTATGCAACTATTCATTTTTCTATTAACATGCACATTTCTAGGGGGAGTTTTTGCTCTATAATATCATGATTGAATAGTTTTGTATTTCAAGAAGCAAGAATCTAATGGACATTCAATCACTTGAAGCAAATTTTTTTTTACCCTTTGCTTTATTCAAAAACAATTTCAATTCATTTGTCACTTTAAGGTTGTCATCAATTACCAAAAATGGGGAGATTGAAAGCATCTAGGCACCCATGGTGTTTTGGTTTTGATTATTAATGACAACTTTGTTACTTGATCTAATATTTTCCTTGAGATTATTGGAAGTAGGTTAATCCCAAGATTGATGACCATGGAAAGTGCAAAGGAAAGATCAAATATGTCAAGATCGTAAAAAGGTAAATTTATAAGGTTCTTTTCTAGTCTTTTGTTGATCTTGGAGTTTGGAATAGTTGCTTAATGATAAATAAGTTGCTTAATGATAAATAAGTTCCAATATTGAAAATCTTTTGAAACAAATCAAGTCTCTGGAAATCCGGTGCTACCGCCCATGGTGGGCTGGTGCTACCGGACTATCGGTAGCACCGGACATCAACCCGGTGTGAAAATCACAGAGGGGTGTATTTTTGGGTGTTTTGGTAGCCTGGTGCTACCGCCCATGGTGGGCTGGTGCTACCGGACTATCGGTAGCACCGGACATCAACCCGGTGTGAAAACCACAGAGGGGTGTATTTTTGGGTGTTTTGGTAGCCCGGTGTTACCGCCCATGGTGGGCCGGTGCTACCAGACTATCGGTAGCACCGGACATCAACCCGGTGTGAAAATCACCGAGGGGAGTATTTTTTGGGTGTTTTGGTGGCCCGGTGCTACCGCCCTTGGTATCCCGATGCTACCGGACCCACGGTATCACCGGTCCTAAGCCCAGTGCTATAATTCTAGAGAGATCCCTTTTCGGGGAAAGGAATCATAATAGAGCCCGTTGCTATCGGCCCTAGTTGGGCGGTAGCAGCGAACCATTCTATAACGATCTCTGGCAAGTGCATTAAATGCACTGTTCTACCCGTTGAAGTGGAGCCCGGTGCTACCGGTCCTACATGGGCGGTAGCATCGAAAAAACATATTTTTGCCAGATTCGAGCTCCAACGGCTAGAAAGTTTGGTGGAGGCTATAAATATACCTCCCCACCTGCATTCTAGAGAAACTCTTGGTCTTCATTGATGATACTTGAGCTCTAGCAAGTGTTCTCCACTCTTGTGTGCATTCAATTTCCATTTGTGAGTGTGAGAAACAAGTTTGAATGTTGCATTTAGTGATTGAGCGTTTAGACACCAATATTTGACCTCAAGCAAGCGTCAAGGTTTATTACTCTTGGAGGTTGCCGATTCCTAGACGGCTTGAGGCGATCGTGCATGGTGAGCTTCTCAACGGAGATTGTGAGAAAGCCCCGGCAAGTTGTGAAGGCCGGAGTTTGCCTACCCGGAGCGGGGAAGAACTACCTTAGTGATTGAGGAAGGCTCAAGCGAGTGGAGCCGGCTTGAAGTGATTCAAGTCACCTCAACGTGGAGTAGGGGAGACCGGCAAGTCTCCGAGACCACGGGTTAAAATTCTTGTCTCATATTTATTTGTGATTGGTATTCCTCTTTGTTGAGAATTTATTTCATTGATAGCATACTCTTGATAGTATTTGTGATCACTTGTATATTTGCTACACTAAATTTGACATAGTATCTCATGTGTTTGCTAGAGAAATTTAGTGTGATCTTGCATTGTGTATCTCTATATCTTTGTGTCTTTCGTTATTTCTAAATAGTGTCAAAAAAGTTAGAAACCTCCTATTCACCCCCCTCTAGTCGGTTATCCTTGATCCTACACAATGGCTTTGCTCATATACGAAATTGGCCTCCCTCCTTGCATTAAGACTGCCCTAGCCTATTTCCACTAGCATCAGTCTCTAGAATAAACGGCTGAGTAAAGTCTGGCAATGCTAACACAAGAGCCTTTGTGAGAGCTAGTTTAATGTTAACAAAAGACTGCTGTTGCTCTTCTCCCCATTGAAAATCATTTTTCTTTAGATAATTGAATAGAGGTCTACATATGGCACCAAAATTCTTGATAAACCTGTAATAGCTTGCTAACCCCAGAAATCCTCTCAATTGAGTGATATTTTCAGGCATAGGCCACCCTTGTACTGCAACAACTTTATCCAGATTGGTTGCCACCCCCTAACTGCTAATAATATTGCCTGAATATTCTACCTACAACTGCCAAAAAACGCATTTACTTTTCTTGGCAAACAATTTATTTTCCCTCAATGCTTCAAGTACTTGTTTCAAATGAAGTTTATGTGCGTCCCAAGTAGAACTGTAAATCAAAATTTCATCAAAGAAAACTGGTACAAACCTCAAAAACTTACCAAATCCTTGTTCATTAAAGTATGAAAAGTTGCAGGGGCATTAGTTAGCCCAAATGGCTTCACCATGTATTCATAATAACTGGTTTGAGTACTAAAAGCTGTCTTGAATATACCGGTATGGCTCATCCTGATTTGGTGATATCCAGACCTTAAATCTATCTTTGAGAAATATTTTGCTCCATGTAACTCATCTAAAAGGTCCTCAATTACAGGAATGGGATATTTGTTCTTTACTGTATTGGTATTCAACTACCTGTAATCAATACAAAGCCTCCATGTTCCATCCTTCTTCTTCACTAGTATGGCTAGAGAGGAGTAAGGACTTACACTGATAAGGATGGTCTGAATTTGTAGTAGATTTTCCACTAGTTCTTCCATTGTATTCTTTTTATAATGGGGCAACCGGTAGGGTCAGACATTTACTGGCTTGGCCTCTGGCACGAATGGAATTGTGTGGCCGCATTCTCTGGCTGGTGGAAGTCTAGCTGGTTCTACAAATACATCATAAAAATGTGCAAGCAATTCATCAATATCTGTTGAGTTCACCTTTTGCTTGGTATCACTAGTTAAAATGGCCTTAGCATATACCACAACTCCTATAACACCCTTTTGCATCAACTTCTTCAATTTTGGTCATTGTTCTGCAAATACATCAGAAAAATGCGCAAGCAATTCATCAATATATGTTGAGTTCACCTTTTGCTTGGTATCACCAGTTAAAATGGCCTTAGCGTATACCACAGCTCCTATAACACCCTTGTGCATCAACTTCTTCAATTTCTGGTCATTGATAACACAATCATCCTGGGAGAGTGATTCATCCACAAATTTCAACCTTCTATTTCCATCCTTACAAATACACAATTCCCTGGTCTTCAAATCCAAACTCACTGGATTGTGTTGATAGATCCAATCTGCCCCTAGAATTACATCATACCCCTTGAATTGTATTATTGTAAAATCAGAGATAAATACTTCTTCGTGTAATGGTGTATTGATAATCTCTACATATAGAGTTGCATTTGAGTTTCGTGCCATTAGCTACTATTACCTGCACTGGGGTGTAACTACTGATTCTGCTATTTGATTTGATGGCTAAGTTAGGGGTGATGAAAGTAGCAGTACTGCCACTGTCCACCAAAGCTGTGGCGCTGAATTTCCCTATCTTATCCTCAGGGTGAAGGTAGTTAACCCAGCACTGGTTCCTAAGATAGTATGGTTAGATACTTGAAGAGCTTCTTCCACCCCATTTTTGTGCATAGGACTACCAGGCAGAGTACTGTACTCAACATCATGGCCTTCATCAATTTCCTCATCCTCATCTTCAAGTGTAATAAAATGAACTTGTTTCTGGAACTTACACACTTTGTTATGGCCAAGTACCCATGGCTCTTGACACTTGAAGACTTTCCTCCTACCCATTTATTGTTATTTGCAACAGATGATTTTTCACCAGAGTCCTTCTTAATGACTGTGTTCCTTCCTTCCTTCTGATTTGAGTTCCCAGACTGATTCGTCTTGGCTCTACTTCCAGTAGTCCATGCAACATATTTTTATATAGAATATTGCCCTCATAATTTTTAGCTTGTGCATAAGCCTCTAGTAAATCCCCAGGATCATGAGATTTCAGGGGAACCTTAATGTAACTTTTTAAACCAGACAAAAAGTAGTCCAAGAAATAAACCTCTGTCAAGGTTGGATTGTTCCTCTTCACAAGATTCATCATAGCTTCAAATTGGTCAATGTAATTTTCAACCAACTCATTTTGAGTCAAACCTCTGAAATTGTCAGTCACTTCAATTCTTGTTTCAGCAGCAAACCTCTTGTAAACCATGTTGCAGAATTGTGGCCAACTCAGAGTTCTAGTGTCAATCCTATTGCTGTTAATCCATTGATCTGCTCTTCCGGTTAGGTAAACCTCAGCTATAGCTACCTTTTGTTCTTCAAGTGTTCTACCTAGTTCAAAGCATTTCTCGGCTTTTCTAATCCAAGCATCAGGGTTGTCACCATTGAATTTTGGAAACTCAACCTTAGGACCCTTACTAAAATTGCTAGTATATTGATTCTGATCTTCACTCTGTGGTTTCGGCCATTTAGGTACTCAGGTCCTGAATACCCCCTTGGATATTCATGTCTGACATGTGGTAAATACCCCTATTGTTGGTATGGGTTGTTGTAAGGTGGTCGCATAAAAGGCACATATGGTCGATTGGAGGCCGTGAATTGTAGTGCAAATGTCCCATTGGCCATTGTTGATGGATATATACTAACCCCAAAGGTCCTAGGTGCATTACTATCCACACTGTATATGTTGAATGGAATAGGGGAGTGTCATAACTAGAGTTACCTATGAGGGTATTTGGTGCAAATGAGTGCCCACTGCCAGGAGTTCCATACATGTGTGCAGCTGATGTTGTCGACCTTGCAGCAGATCTTGTCAATGACTCTTTATCAACCTCCAGATTAGCCAAATTACTAGCCACTTCCATATGCCCAAATTTGTTAATCAAATTCTTGAGCATATCCATCACCTGATCAATTTTAGCAAAATTAGTTTGCAACTGTTTCTGGAATTGATTCATCTGATCCCTCACCAGAACTGAGTTTTCCCCCATCTGTTGTTGTAGATCGATCAACTCCCCTTTCAGCTCCTCAACATCTCCTGTCAAATCATCACCAGCATCACCCTCGTGAATCTTTCCACCCTTTGGCATCACGAACTTGATTTGGTCACCTCCCTAACAGATCTGGGATTTTACAGGAAGAAACCCTAGCTTCTTCCCAACCTTCTCTGTTACTATTCCCTCGGATATACACTTTCCAATCACTGATCAGAGTTCTCCTTGATCTAGCTCTAGAATTTGACCAGGGAAATCCTTTTCCCAAACCTTTGCTACTCAGGGGCACTTCCGATTTGCACGCGGCCAAGGATCGAGTCACTCTGAAACCACTTTATCTCTCATTACAAGCCAACAACTTATATAGCCATTGCAACAACTCAGTCACCGGCAAAAGTAATAGCTCAAAACGGTAAACAGTTACTGAAAAGGAAACATAACGGTAAATAGTAACTACTGTAACAAATCTCCACCGTCGAATCTCCTCCAAACATCATCTAACAATCCGGACCACTAGATTCACATAATGCTTTCTGCTGGCATGTCGTCCCTTGGATTCAACTAATACAAACGGTATGTTGCAATTACAGCCGTTCACCAAGGGTGTGTTTGGTTGCCTGTATGGTGCCTGAATCGTATGAGTAGATGCAACTGTATCTGTTAGACACGTGTTTGATTTCCTGTTCATCCAGGCCATCCACTCATGCAGGAGGGAGGAAACACAGAAATTGAGCTTCTCTCCAATGCAGGCCCATAAGATACATAAACAAGCAACCAAATAATTCAACTTGCATCCACTCATATAGGCCAAGGTTAAACTGGATGGTTTATACAGAACAAGTTAGGGTGGTGCAGACGACCAAACACACCCCAACTGAATCGCTTTCTTTAGTCAAAACGTAAGCATCGATGAGTTCCAGGTTTGATGACTCCAGGGTCCTGACAATCTATCACTCTCTTGATTTTGAGAAGATGTGAAGGAACCATTTGCCCGAGTAGCTAGCTGTATGATCATGAACACCTTCGGTTGTTTCTACCAGCCTCTATGCGTTCGCCGACGTTCTCGAAATCTTCCAATGATAACCCTAGTTCCGATTAGCAGATCCACCGCCGTAGGACCACATGAGGATACCATTGCCTTCTAAAAAAAAGGAATGCCAAACGGATGTCAGACTTCAAACCAGTTAACTACGAGATTAACCTCCTCTGCTAAACTTAATTAATTAATTAATTAATTAATGTTTAGAGCAGTATTTATATACTTTCCTCTCAATACAAGTTATATAAATCTTTATGTTTGTGCATCTTTAAAAACAAAAACACAGAAGCACTCTCTAATTTTTAAAGGACACATGTCACAAACTAGGGACCCAGCATCTGAGCCGATTCCATTTAATGGTAAGGGCCTGTTTGGTAGAGTTTCAGATCCTAACTTCACCTGATATCTGAAACTTGTAGGCTAAAATAAAGTGAATTAAGTTTATACTTTTGGTCTAAAATTTGAAAAGATGATTCATCTAAACACTCTTAGGGCCTGTTTGGTAGAGCTTCAGATTCTTGTTTCACCTGAGATCTGAAACTTATAAGCTAAAATAAAGTGAATTAAGTTTATATTTTTAGTCTTAAATTTAAAAAGATGATCCATCTAAACACTCTTAATTTACTCATACTTTCAATTCCACGGATCTGGTGAATCTAGAAATACCCAGCTCCACCAAATCTACGAATCTAGTGGAGTTGAAACCCTATCAAACATATTCTTAATATACTCGTAGATCCAACTCTACGGATCTGTGGAGCTGAAGCCTAGCAAAGGCACAAAGTTTCCGCCCACCTCAACGCAACACAAGCGAGAGCGGGAGTGGTGGCTGGCTGATAGCCCGCCATGGAAGAAGCGGCAGACCGGAGGCGGCCGCCGTGGAGTCCACGGTGGCCGTGCAGGCCGCGCTCTGCCTCGCGCTCTATGCGGCCTTCAGCCTCGGAGAGCCGCAGCTCCGGCCGCGGGGCAGCGCCGGAGCGGAGGCTGCGCTGGGTCGTGGTGGGTGCCGCGGCGGCGGAGTCTCCTTCCTCAGCGTCGCCGGCGGCGCGCGGCCGCCCGCCGAGCAGGCCCGCCTCCTGAGACAGGTGCGTGCGTCTTGTTTCTCCGTGCCCCCGACCTCTCATCTGCGATCTCCATGCATCGCCCGTCCTCTTATTTGGGATCGTTCCGGGGCCCGGTTCACCGGAAGCTAGCCAATCGTGGTGTTGTTCGTTTAGTCTGCTGCTCCTGTTGGGAATTGGGTTGCCCTCGCTTCCATTGCTTCGTGGGTGCCCCGGATTCGCGGAAGTTCCATGGATTGGGATGCATTGCACGGCGCCCAGACGCGTCCTGTCCATGGTGTTTCCATTCGTGTAGGACGTCGCGTGGGCGCGTGGCTGATTGATTATTAGTAGAATGGTTGCTTGTTTGTACTGCACCGAAAGCAGCCTCACTAACAGAAATAGGAGTTGATCACCATGATAGCTTGCTTTACAGCTATCGTGGTAAATCGGTTCTAATACATAATAGAACTTGCAGTCAATGTAAGTAGCCAAGCGTTTCTAGAACAATGGTAATTGGTAAGTTCATAACATTATTTTTTATGGGTAATTCTTTTCTGAAACCATGATTTATGGAGAGTTGATTCATCCCTTGTTAATGGAAATCATCGGAAGAGAAGGCTTTCATCACTCTGATATGGATTTGTTTGTGTGTATCTGTGATGTGCTTATTGGAGCTGAGCAGCATACTTTTGTGCGATTCCTTCCCTGGCAGTCATGGCACACTGATTCAGGCAATCAGGCGCAGGGTAAAAATTCATCTAAATGTAAAAATGCTTCAAATTTCAACTTTATTTCATTTATATGTGAATATCTAGGTCGTATCTACAATATTCCATGGTTTATTTCAAAAATTCGATTTTTTTGGACAAAATTTCAAAAAATTGAAACCGGTTATCAGACCCTGATGAGGTGATGGCCTACACATTTGCAGTCCTGCAGATCTAGGACCGGTATACGGTACAGGATTGGCATTTGATTTACCTGGGATGATGGCACATGCAGCATGTCCCTTGTAGTGTGTGTGTGTGTGGGGGCATGAGCCTCGTGAGCATGCCTGCACTGCGTTCTGAATTTTATTCTCGTATTGCCATACCCCCTGCTGGATCAGTCAATGCCACGGCGTACTGTGCTCATCTATACCCCTTTATAATGCACCTAAGCATTCTTTTCTACGTCCACCCCAAATAATGCACCCCACTAGAGATGTCTCAACCTTTATGCACCCAGCGAAACGTCCCCAGAAACTTGCCTCCATCAAAATTAACCTCTCAGATCTTTCCTCAGCTTTACTCATCCACATCCGATGGCCATTGTTTAATGTGTCTAACTCATTCCTGTGGCCCACAACAGATCTCCCCCCACCTCCAGCATCATCTCAAGGAAAAGGAAACAAATATCCTGGAATTAAGGAAAAGGAAACAAACGTTCTAGAAAAGGAAACAAACCATATATTACGTGCTGGAAAAAGGAAACCGGAAGACAGTGCACTATACTAGTATCACTAATTGACGGATTAGGCCTCTCTCACCCATTTTGGCACGTTACTGTGTCTCGATCAATGTGCTGAGGTTGCATCTGGAGCTAGCCGTTCTAAGCTTCCCTGCTGTGCTGGTACGGGTACCCATATATCCCTCCTTATGAGGATGTCAAACCAGCACAGACGAAAAAACCCTCACAGGTTCTTTGCAATCAGCACTTGGTTCTTGATAGAGCACTGCACCTAACTGTTGATCAAGTTCAATGCTGCTTTGGGGCACAACGGTGCATCTGGATTCGAACATCATTGCACAATTGGTACTTGACCAGCATCTTATCGCACAACAGCTGTATGTTAAACATTGTGATGACTCGTAAGCCTCTTATGACACATCCACAGCTCATGGGACATTGTGCTGAGCCGTGTATCTCACCAGACCATCAGAATATAGAGCAGTACCTCGACCATTTCACCTGTTTTGATTTTGTTGTGTAGAAGTCTTGTTGTCTCTAGACGTGATTGATAATTTTGCCCAGCCCTAGCTGCTGGATGTAGCAGAGGCTTAGGTTTGTTCCACTGCCAACTGCCTCCATATCCCAATTGTTCCGATCAGCTTGTTATTGCCTCCCTTCTCCGATGTCAAAGATGAAACAATCGATCCTTTTCATATGCCAAGTAGCTATACTCTTACTCGTTACCATCCAAGGAGCAAAATATGGAGAAGGAACAAGCTCCCGAGTATCGATTTATATAAACCACACATCTTCTACGACAAAATAACAAAGTTGACATGGGAAGTTATGAGTGTAACATGAGATATATTCTATTCTTCTTACCAAAGTTACACTTCTCGAGGGGTGGCAAGTATTATTGGATTATTCTAGAACTTGATCAGTCGTATTGGTAATTCCTATTGAATTTATTCATTTTCAGCTAGATCTCAAATGAAGAGTCAGATAGAAGCTCTATGTGTTTTATGTAGAAGAGGTATATATAATAGTCCATGATATTGTTAGTTGATAATCGTGCTTCTCCCTTGTCTTGAATTTTTTTTTCAATAACAGCAGAATTTCCTATTTTAACAATCTATTCTATACTTGCCATTTTTAACTAAACCATATTATATGAAGATGGAGAGCGTAGCAAAGGTTTATGAAGTCAAGTTTGTGTTGGCTGTTGCTCAATTCGGAGAGGAGGACCCACTTTGGCAAAATGTAAGTAACTACTGTGTAATAATAATACTGGAACGCTGTGTATTAGCAATGGAATATGTACAAAGGAGTTTCCAGTTGGTCCAACTAATTAAACAAAATGCTAAGTTATCACTTTTTTCTCCCTTTCAGGGTTCCCTGTACTTCCAAGCTCTGAAGATTCCTTGGTATGCTAATTGTCCCTACCTGTACGGCTGTACACTCACTTTTATTTTATGAATGTAGCTCTCTAGTGTAATGTAAATATGTAACACCTAAAGTTTGCTCTCTTCTCTGCACATTATACAACATGTAGAACTGCTTCTTCAGGTATACCACTACATCGTCACATGGCCAGGTAGTTGGTAATTTTTTGAAGAAAGTGAAGATGCCATATGACCAAGTTCTAGAAATTATTGGTGTGGACATAGCTCCTCTTCAGGTATTACATTCAATTTTGCGTAACAAATTTCGATTTTTTTTGTGGCTGGTAGCCTATCTGACAAACAGTACATGATCTATGCACTGATAGTGATCAACTGGTTATTCTATCATAACTTGCTGGCCTGTAATTTTACTTCACTAAACTTTAGCCCCCACCCCTGCGCTCTCTCCCAACAAATTCCTTTTCTTGCTGCACTTTTACTTGCCTTGTCATATTAAGGTTTGGAACATTGTAAATACAAAATATTTGGGTGAAATATGATTGTGTTTGTATAGTTGACGATTCATATGGTTTCGGTAGTTTGATTGGTTTCCTAGTATAAAAGATTAGTTGGTTAGTAGGTTTTGGGATTCCTTAACTATCAAGTTATTGTTAGGGATCAAATCTTATCTATAATGATGGTTATGTTTTATAGTTGGAAAGATTAGATTGGATTGTTAGGAGGCCGGTACTATATAAGCATGGTATTGTTATCCTTTTTAGTCAAGGAAAGAAATAAACAAAGTTCTCTAGTCTCCCTCTCTTCTTCAATAGACCTCAGAGCCTTGGTGTCAGCATGGCCGGTTGTTCAAGGGCGAGTGCCTTACCCTCGGTCCTTGGTAGGGCTTGGAAAAAACTCCAAACTCACGAGCTTAATGTGTTTTCGAAAACTCGGCTCGATTCGGCTCGAATTCGTCCCTTAACGAGTTGAGCCGAGCTGAGATATGAACTCGTTAAGAAAACAAGTTTATCGAGCGAGCTTGCGAGTTACTCGTTTAACTCCTTTGCTCGATACTTTCTTACTCCTCAGCCCTAGCCCGACTCGATCAGCGAGGCAGCGACCAGTTTCCCCTTGTGGCCTCGTCTCCCCTCTTCCTATGGTCTTGAATCCGGCTTCTCCCCGGTGCCCGTGGCCCCCGCCTCCACTCCCATCTCCCCTCCGGCTTCTCCCACCTCTGTGTCAGGATCCAGTTTGAATCCGACTGAAACAAGGATTGAACTCTACGATTTGCAAACAGATCAAGATCCAAACTGCAGTGGGTAGACTGGTTTAGGGTTCTACACTACAACTAACAAATACTCTAGAATATGTGAAAATTGATTCCCTTCCATTTCACCATCTGACTGGGCTTATACCTGTAGGTTTTACAGTACTAAGCTTAGCGGTAAATTTAAATTAGAGAGTGTTTCAAACAGACTCAAGATAACGACAAAGAAAGTGAAAGTCTACAGTGTTTTCGGTGAACTATTTGCGGTCATCTCGCCGTTGGATCGGCTTCTTCTCAGCTAAAGTCAATCTCTGCCGTTGATCGTCACTTAAGTGAATCCATCAAACTGGTACCTTGCTTGCCGATTTCACTGTGCTTCATCTTCCTCAAGCGAGCTCTGTCAATGTCCCCTCTGATGAGAAAGCACTTGTCCTCAAGGCTTAAATTCTGGAAACGTGGTCTGAATAAATGCAACATCTTCCTAGGTAGCATCTTTCTCAGACAAATTCAACCAATGAACTAACCATTGAGCCACTACAGTGCCTTTTCTGGGAATTATCCTCTGGTCCAAAACAACAATAGGAGCAGTTTTTACTCGTCCTTCAGAATCCACCAGAGGTAAACCAGGTAAAGGAATGGCTTTTGACCCTATATGCTTCTTGAGTTGGCTGACATGAAAGACTGGATGAATGGTAGTTTTTGGGGGGTAATTGAAGTTTGAGAGGTGCTTCCATGCTTTTCCTTTTGACAGTTGCACAAATATTAAAGCATGAATGAATGGTAGATGGTGATCACTTACCCCTTCGGCTGCTTCAAGATTTGTGCAACTTGTATTGGGAGGGAAAGTATTGAAGCATTGCTCTTGAAGTTTATATGCTACAGCTCCAATTTCGCTCATGATTCTGAATGGACCATAATACTTGGACCGAAGCTTCAGTGATCCCCTCAAACCAAATGCATTTTGCCGGTATGGTTGCATTTTGAGATAAACCATATCACCCACCTCAAACCTTCGTTCAGTTCTCTTATATGCAAAATGTTTGATTCGGTTCTAGGCTGACAGCAAATTCTCCTTCAACCTCTTTAGCATTTCTTCCCTTTCCTCCATTGTAACCTGAGCTTCAGTGGTTATATTGCAAGGAATGGTAAGCTCAGCCATCTGTGGGGGATGGTAACCATATAATGCCTGAAATGGTGTCACTTTTAAAGAGGTGTGGTAAGTGGTGTTATACCACCATTCGTCCATCGTTAGCCACATTAGCCATTTCTTGGGTTCTTGAAAAACCATACTTCTCAACTATGACTCCAAGCATTGGTTTACCCGCTCGGTCTGCCCATCCGTTTGGGGACGGTAGGATGTACGGAATCTCTATGACACCTTGAGGAGTGTGAATATTTCTTTAAATAGCTGACTGGTAAAAACTCTGTCCTGATCGGTCACAATTGCAATAGGCATGCCATGCAGCTTGAAAACATTGTCCATAAAGACATGAACAACTTGTTGAATAGTATAAGGATGAGCTAAAGCCATGAAGTGTGCATATTTAGTGAAACAGTCTACTACAACTAGGATCACCTCTTTACCCCTTGAATTTGGCAACCCCTCTATAAAATCCATTGTAATGTGAGTCCAAGCCATTTCTGGCACCTCCAAAGGATTTAACAAACCAGGGATATGCACATGTTCAGATTTTGTGAGCTGACATACTGGACATTCCTTCACCACATATTCCACATTTCTCTTCATTTTGGACCAATAAAACAATTTCTTCAACCTATGGTAGGTTGCTCTTATACCCGAATGCCCCCCCAAAAGCAGACTGATGAAAAGTCTGAGATCTGATCTCCTTTTGTTCCCCCACATATATCCTTCCCTTGTATTTAAGTACATCAGCTTCCAATTTGTATTTGCATTCAGTGTTTGGTTGGTCTTGTATCTCTCTTAGGATCTTGGCCACTTTCGCGGTCCTCGACGACCTCTACCGGCGCAAGCTGTGGCGCCAGCTCACCCTCAAGCTCGACCAGACCAGTTCCTCGCCCTCGCCGTCGTCCAGGTCCGGCTGATCTCATCGATCCCTCTTTTCCGCTCCTCCTTGTATTATCCTTGCACGCCGCTTGATTTGCGCTGGTTGATAGCTAGTAGTTTCTGGTCCTGCAGCTCGTGAAGTAGATGGTGATCTCGCTTGCGCACGACGCGGTTGGTACCTTAAGGTTTGGCAGATTTGTGTTGAAGGAGCAGCCTTTTCTTCTATCATGTTGTTCATTGCCAGTTTGCTTTGGAGGGTTAGAGGGCTGTTTTTTTTTTTTTAGTTCACTAAGTAAACTCTAGGCAGATGTTAATTTCTGGAATCTTAATTCTGAATTTGAAGCCAGATGCCCTTGAACAGGTCAATACCAAATCAGGATGTCTGGAAAATGGTACTGCCTAGGTAGAACACTCAGGTTAGAGAAAGTTACTGCAAGGACCGCAAAATTAGTCTTGATATTCTTAATTCTATGAGAGAAGGCTTGCTCCTGCAACTGTGACAAGTAAGCACTGAGCACTTATGGTTTTGTTGTCCCAGCATTCAGCTGTGTCAGTGTCGCATTCTAGTTTCAAATGTTTCTGTTCATTAAGTCTATATATGAAGCCTGGAAAACTGAAACTGATCCAAATCCCGACCTTGAAAGTTAAGTAAAAAGGCTATACGAGCAACTATACCTGTAAGTGGTTATTGATTTTTTTTTTATGCTTTCACATGAAATCAGTAAAAACACTATCTATTTGTCCAATCGGAAAGTCACCTGTTGTCTATTCTGATAATGAGAGTATTTTCAAAAGATGCTTTGTAGTATGTTGTTCCTTCAGGGACCAAGGGCATTATTTTTGAGTATGGAATCTTGGTTTGCTTATTGCATGAGCTCATGTTAATTTCTAGAATGTCATGGTATCTCGGTATCTTGGTTTGCTTATTGTCCTAAATGTCATGGTATCTAGGTTTGTTTATTGCATGAGCTTATGTTAATTTATGGAATCAATGCAGCTAGGTACATTTAGTTTCTGCAATCAATGTAACGAGCTTAACGAGCCAACTTGAGTTTATAACGAGTCGATCCGAGTTGAACTTTGAACTCATTAAGATAACGAGTCAAGTCGAGCTAGCTCGTTATCTTAACGAGTTTGACCAAGTCGAGCCGAGTTGACTCGTTATCCACCCCTAGTCCTTGGACCCGTACCCAACCAACCCACACCGCAACAGAAAGTCTGTTGGCTATTGTGGAATATATACATGCTGACTTTTCTGTATTCTTATATATTGATTTATCATTCTGTTACAAGGAACCTCTACATGGCAAAATAAGCACTTCTTACAGGGAACAAATTGAGTGGTTGGAGCAGTCGCTAACGCTGACAACTAGTAACTGGTAATTGTTTACTACTGCTTAGTATACCTGTTTATTATGCAATTTCGTGTGTATAATCATTGAAGAAGCAAATCATGTAGTCTATAAATTAGTGCCTGCCTATAGTGTAGTTATTTTTGCCTTTGTGTTCTAGAAAAGTACATACTCCCAACATGCATACATGCTCATCAGTCATCAATGGTTGTGTAATAGCATACATACAAAATACTGAAACATCATTGTTCTATTCAAGGTGTCTTCACAGATTTGTAAGATCGGTTTGAGCATGTTAATGAAGAATTAATTTCTAAAATTATCCTTTTCAGCTCAATTAAGCTCCATGCCTATTACCTCTTACGCAGATATGCATTTATGCATAAGTTGTAACAGTAATGGCTAACATTACTATGTTTAAGCCAGGAAAATTGTCGTTGGATATAATCCATTGGTTGTTTGCGAGGCGCATACCCCAGAAACAACAAAGTTCTATGAGCAACTTCAGCGTATTTTTGCAAAATATGAAGTGGTAATTTTATTCTCTTTTCTGACAAGAAATTCACATTCTTGATTGCTTATAATTAACTCCTTATATATGATCCAGAATGCATACCTAAGCACGGGAGGTTTTTGTGGATACTTCCGTCGAGACAGTTCAATGTTGTCTATTGAATATCCCAGCCCTGGTGATCAAACAAATGTATATGGTTTTCTCTTGCATAGAGTCAACCCTCTAGAGATGGTGAGTTATGGCTTTATGCTGGAACTTGCTCTTCTTTATCCCAATATCAATCTGAAACATTAGAGTTTCCATGTAACTTTCTTAGGGTAAATTTGGCAGGAGTCCCTGTTGATAAATTTAGAAGGCAAGATTGTTCAAAGATCTGTAGTTCACCAGCATGGAAGGGGAGCCTTCTAAATTTCATCTTTTCACTTTCTAGTCAACAGTGCCAACATGCTGGTTCTGTTTTGAGCATTGCCAATTTAAAATCTTGTCAAGAGGAACAAAAACAACTTACAATCGTATTGAATTCACTCTGTATTTGTTTGTTTCAATATGTTTGTGTTGACGTCAAAAACTTGAAGTAGGGTTTCTGACAGCAGCACACCAGACGAACACCTGGTTTAAGAGCGTGCCAGTCGATTTGACCTATAATCAACAAGGTAAAAGATATAAAGTTCACTCGAAGCCGATCGTTGGGACCAATCAGCTTAGACTCAATCAGCTTGAAGCCGATCAAGATCAAAGTATCAGAATAGATCTAATTAGCCGATTAAGGCTAATCAGAGGATAAAATTCTCTCAAAGCCGATCGTAACGATCAATCAGCTTAAACTCAATCAGCTTCAAGCCGATCAAGATCAAGGTATCAGAATAGATCTAATTAGCCGATTAAGGCTAATCAGAGGATAAAATTCACTCAAAGCCGATCGTAAAGATCAATCAGCTTGAAGCCGATCAAGATCAAGGTATCAAAATAGATCTAATTAGCCGATTAAGACTAATCAGAGGATAAAATTCTCTCAAAGCCGATCGTAACGATCAATCAGCTTAAACTAAATCAGCTTGAAGCTGATTAAGGTCAAGGTAATGGGATAAATCTAATTAGCCGATTAAGGCTAATCAGAGGATAAAGGCAGATCGATTCTGAAGAAGGCGATGCGCAACAAAATCAGAATAAATCAAACCTGGGACGTAATTTGAAGAAGATCAACAATCGGCTATGCGCAACTTTATTGATCAAGATCGAATTACAAAGACTAAATTACAAGAACTACTTCTAGTCGACGGAAAAGTAGATGAAAAGTAGACACGAATTGGTTGGTTGGCTCTGGGTAGTTTTTCTTATCACCTCTAGACCTCTTTTATACCCGTTGGCCGATAGTGTCCTAGTACGACACGTTAGGAGTAGAATCCGTATCGGTCTCTATTTGGATGGTGCTTTCCTTAACAACCTGTTCCGTTTTCAAATATCTTCAATCTGTATTCTGGTCGTATCTTGTTGCTCTTGGACTGCCGATTCTGATTCTATCTGCCAAATTTTAGTGCAAACAGTTTGTCTAACCATTGTTTTTACGGATCTATGAGCCACCCTTTTCCTCTTAACAACAAATAATCTTTTCTTCTTTGAAAAAGTGTTTGCCACTATTGAATCCGGAATTGCGGAGTGCATACTTTGAGTATTGGTTTTCTAACAATTATACGAGTAAATATCGTTTCCCACTATTGTGTCTGCTGATACCGTATCAATATGATATACAATTATAACTCCTGAAATATTGTTTGAGTATTGCTTTTCCAACAATTATACGAGTAAAAATATCGTTTGCCAGTTTGGCATCAGAAAATAAAATGATACACTGGGTGTTACAGCAGTTTTTCGTATTGAGGAAAAATATGTGTCAGCACTCAGCATCAACTAATTAACCATCTATTCTTTGGCTGCAAAACTGATTACTTGAGGTACAAAGAAAAAATTCTTAATGCAACTCTAAAGATACTTCAGTTGCCAGCTTTCTGCTACAGCAAGCAACTGGACAAGTATACTATGTAGTATGTACACCACCAGCACAGCTGCAATGGAGGATTTCGTCTTCTGTGATCCTATCCTTCGAATAACTCCGACAACTGATGCTCCAGCTCCTCCGCAGTGCTCCCGGCGGGCGCCTCAACCTTGGGATAGTCCTCCAGATACCGGCGATACACCGGCACGACTTTCTCCGACACGGTTCTCCGGAGGACGCTCCGGAGCACCGGGTTGGGCACCTTCCATCCCCTCTGCATGCTGCAGGCGTTCTCCAACGCCGAGCGGAATGCGCTCAGCGGGCTTCGTCGCCGGAGAACGTTAACGGCAGCCGGCTTCGCTCCTCCGCGGTCTAAGCGCGACACGACGGGCGCCCAGGCCGCTTGCACGTAGCCTTTGACGTATCCCTCCATGCGCTCCTCGCGGGTGCGGACCCAGCCGGGCGGCAGGAACAGCTTGAGGTCGGAGCGCACGGCGCGGCGCACGATGGCGCACGTGTTGTTCAGCATGAACACCTGCCTCAGCCCTGGGAACGCGAGCGCGCCGGACTTCTCCTCGAGCACGGCCTCCAGGCACGAGATCAGCTCCGCCACCAGGCCGCCCTCGCCGGGTTCGAACGGCGCTGTTGGCTCGTCGCCGCCGCCGCCGGCGAGGACGAAGTAGAGGGAGACGCGGTTGCGCAGCATGCAGCGGAAGTAGCCCATCCAGAACCCGACGCACGGGTGCACCTCGCCGGCCTGCGGCATCCGCCACGGGTAGTGCGCGCGTATGAACGCACTGAGGTCACGCACGCAGCAACGGGACGCGTCCACCAAGCCGGCGAGCGCGGCGTCGGACGCGGCCGAGACGGGATGGGAGGGGCCCCAGGAGAACATCCTCGCGAGGCCGGGGTACGCCTCCGAGACCAGCACGTACACGTCGAGCGCCGCGAGCAGCTTCGACGGGGAGTTCCCGAGCGCAGCCACGGCCACTGCCAGCTTCAGCATCGCGCCGGTGGTATCGGCCACGAGCTCCCCCAGCGCCGCCAGCTGGGCGGCCGCGGCGTCATTGATCGGGTTGCGGGCCTCCCGGTGCCGGCGGCGGAATACACGGTCCATGCTGCTCAGCGCCTGCGCCCACACCCTGACCCTCCTCCCGACTTCCCGCCGCGGGAGGCTCCCGCAGTCACCAGTCGCGTCCATGTCCAGTACCCAGCCGACGCCAAAGCCGGCGAGCCAGTGAGACAGGGCGACAGCGCGCGCCGCGGTGGCGGGAGAGGAGAAGGCCGGGAGGAGGAGGGCCATGCGCTGCAGGTGCTTGTCGATGTCGGCGAGGACGCAGGAGGAGGACGGAGAGATCGGGCGGAGGCTACTGGGGTCGACCTCGGCGAGCGCAGAAGGGGAGGGAAGAGAGACGTGGCGCCGGAAATCGCGAGGGTCGGTGCAGTACTCGTCGGTGGTGTTAGAGCCGTCGCTGTCGGAGGGGCCAGAAAGGGAGGCCGGGCTGCTGCCTCCACTGCTGGAATCGTCGCAGCCATCGGCGCCGAGCCGGGCGTCGGCGATCTCGAGGCGCGCGGGCATGGCGGCGGCCTTGGTCTCAGTCAACCAGCTGGCTAGCTTCCGCGCGCGAGGGGTTTACGTAATTACATGACAGCGCGCGCGCGCGCGCACGGCGGCGAGCCGGCAAGTCAGTACAAGTCTAGATGCAGAAGAAGAGGCGAAACCGCGGAGGCGTGGTCGCTGCTGCTCGTTCGTTACTTAGTCTTGCTACTTACGTTCGTGGCCGCGGCTTTGACTGGTGCGCGCGCTGAGCCGAGCGCGAATCGTCTGTCTGTTTCCCTCGCCTCGCCTCGCCTCCGTCTTTACTTTCCTTGCATTTACGCGGGGGTTGCAATGACCGTCGCTTGATTACCTGTCTACGCGGCTATCATCCCAGATGCTAGCTAGGCTACTGCTTATACTCCCTCTGATCACAAATAGTTATCGTTTTAGGCATCGATAGGATCCTCAAAACTTAACTTTAACCACTAATTTGTATTTTAATATATAATTAAAAAATCCAATAAAATTATAATATTATGAAAGTACGTTTCAAAACCAATCTACACATATTATTTTCATGCATTCAATCTAAATATTTTAAAAAGTATTGATAGCTACAGTTTCAAAAGTTTGACTGCACATATTCCAAACCGACGAGTTTTTGTGAACCGAAGAGAGTACATAATAAACTATTTAGATTGATCAAATGAAAATGGTATCATTGGATTAGTTTTATGAAAATATTTCTATAATATAATATTTTTATAGTCTTTAGCAAACATATTCATATTAAAAGTAATGGTCGAAATTACATGTTGTAGAATGTGTCGATGTCAAAACAACATCAAGTATTCTTGAACGGAGGGGTAAAAAAAAAAATTCAACCCCGAAATATTTTCTACTAGAACAACTAGCTTTGAACTCAAGACACTTTCAACCACCAAGCTTTTAAACTCACTGTGATGGCGGCGTCATATCACTTTCAAGATTATGGGTCAATGAGGAGCATAAGAGAATCAGCATTTAGTTTTTCTGGAAGTAAATTCAGTCCTATGGCAGGTTGCTGTTGAAAGTAAATGACTAAAACAGCAAGGCAAAATGTAACATCTACAGGTACAGTAAGGCTTCCACACAGATGCAGATATCATTGCAACTAACAAATAAAAAATGTAATTCGCTCAAAGCTAACACAGATCACATCAAGCACATAGTCCCTAACTATAGATCCATCATATTAAGGAAAAAAATGAAGAACAGACATAGAAATGACTATGCAATGTTCAAGCAATATTTGTAAACCAAGAACAGCTCTATAGCTGTGCAGTGAATGCCCCAATCAAGCATACATCACTCCAAAATTCCAGAATGTCCAGGTGGTTAACACAACATGACGACATACATCTTCCTTAATGCACTAAAATCATACACACAAACCGTTAAGAAAACACACAAAAATTCAACACAGGCCTTTTACAGCTTTACTGATTACATATTAATTCATGACAAAGGTTGGGCAAAATCATGAGCTACAAATAGTAAGCATAATAAACAATCGCATGTTGTACAATCACTCAAAGAGAGCACAATTATGTGAGACATAATAATACAGGACGTAGTAGGGTTCTTAGGAAATGCACTCGGATTGTGGTGCTGCTTACCTTTTTATCTTGGTGACAAGGAACTGAGGATGGAATAGACTGAATATCCTGATCCACTAAGGTTTTCCTAGTTGAATGATTGAATGAAAAGTGCAATTCAGTATTTCAGTTAATAAAATAAGATCAGACTGCAACCATTAGCTATGAATGAAATACCTAAATTATAGAATTCGGAATTCTAGAATTTGCTCTACAAAATTTGGAGATGTCTGGGTGGGAACATTTATTTATCCAGTTATCCCTATCCTTGTGACACAATATATGATTAGGTCACTTTATCCTCTTGATAATATGAAACACTTGAACAAGTTCTAATCTAAACGCCACTGTACAACAAGAATGCAAGCGGTTAACATGGAGACTATCACTATTATCAGTTAACGCCTCTATCAGAATGGGTTTGGATGCAGGCTTTCAAAACCAAGTATGCCACAATTGGTAGTCGTGAGTTACTTATTTATGTTATGCACTACTATCAGTTAGTTTTGGCACAATATCTCTGCTATTGGAGTACAAATTTGTGCTAAAATTCCCTAATACATAAATAGATATGCAATGCCCTAAGCAATTGGCATTCATAATCAGTCCAATAATAGCATGGTTATGCACTACTACATATGTTCAAGTTGAAATTGACAGATAACATGTTATTCACTAAGAACAAACTAATATGGAGTGCAAGCAATGAGTTCATGATTTGAAAACGCAATACCTGGAGGCAGCGTGGGAGGCGGGTGGAGGTCGCGGGCTGAGGCGGCACTAGAGGCAAGTGGAGGTCATGGGCTAAGGCAGGCAACGTTGCCGCTAGGGGGAGGGGGCCAGCTGGGGTTAGGGTTAGGGCTAGGGGAGGGGGAGGGTTAGGGCACGGAGGAGGGTGCCATCGATGGGGAGGGCACCGCTAAGGCAGGAGAGAGGGGGGAGGGTGCGGGGGAAGTCGTCAAGGCTCGGGAGGTAGGAGGGAGGGCGTTGGTGCGGGAAGGAGACAAGCCCATGGGGAGGTAGGGTTGAAGTCATTTGTTATACATGGCCTGGTGTCATCATAGACGGTTCTTGGTTTGAACCGTCTGTGATGACTACCAATCACAGACGGCTCAAGCCCAGAACTGTCTGTGATGACTGTTTTGCCCTAAAGAAAATTTTGGCTTTAATTTGACCAACTAGCTAACTTGTTTTGCCTAAAGAAATTTTAGCTTTAATTTGACCTTTTTGTACCATAAACAAAAAGAAAAAGAAGAAATCCATATTTCAATTTTAATTTATCACTTAAAAAAATGTAACACTAGTTTTTTTTGTATGGTTGTATCACCAAATTAATTGCCTTGATTTTTGTAGTGAGGGTTGGGATTTGTTAAAAAAATACAGGCACACTTAAATTAAACATGACAATCTCATCATAACTCTACTTGCTTATTTTTTGAATAAAAATTAGCCATTAACGATGATCAATGCGTGTGTAGCTAGCTTCCTCAGGTTCTTCTTCTTGGACCATGATGCCATTTTCGATAGGAGGCAACTCGTCAAACTAATTGTATTCTTCCTTGTTTATTACATTCTCAACTCCGACAATCCTCCTTTTTTCCTGAAGAACCACGTGGCGCTTCTTGTTGGATGGTTTGGTTACATAGAAGACTTGAACAACTTGGTTAACGAGTACAAATGTTTCATCTTGGTATCTGACACGATCGAGGTCCACAATAGTGATACCGTACTTGTCAACCTTCACCTGCTACACGTGTACCTAACGACACCGAAATAAAAGGATCTTGAATAGTATGTAGTCAAGCTCCCAAATTTTCTCAATGAACCCACAATAGGAGCTCCTCGTCGACCCAACAGTATTGAGTGTATCTATGTGAACACCGTTGTTCTAGTTTGTGCTCTTCATATCCTGATCTCTCGTGTAAAATGTGTGCCCACTTAAGTCGTATCCTTTCCATGTTATAACTGTAAATGTTGGCTCTTTTGCCAACCATGTCAATGTATCTCCTAATGAGCTTCCAATGATTGGTTGTCACTCCTTCAATCATCTGTTGAACTGAAGGTTATGCTGCCTGATGATCCAAGACTCCTGCCACAATGGATTCTCTTGCCATAGCCAGTTCTTATGCTCATCGATATACGGGGACAATACAGCCATATGTTGTAAAATCATGAAATGGGCTTTAGCACACGTAGCTGGATCAGACGTGATTACTTTCCTTCCGATGGTTCTGATACCCTGGAGCCTCCCCTCATGGCAGGATCGAGGCACACCTATCAGTTCAACCTAAGCCATGTAATCCATGCAGAATTCGGCGACCTTTTCGGTTGCATAACCTTCGACAATGCTACCCTTCGGTCGAGATCAATTTCGTATATAGGATTTGAGAATTCCCATATACCTCTCGAACGGGTACATGCTACGTAGAAACACAGGCCGCACGTCTTTATCTCCCTCACAAGGTGAACAATGAGATGGACCATGATATAGAAAAATGACAGAGGGAAATCATCTCAAGATTGCATAGAGTCATCACCACCTCGACCTACAGAGTATCTTGTCCTTTCGGGATTGATGACCTTCTGAGCAATTATGTTAAAGAAATAACACAGTCTTGTGATCGTCTCATGGACCTTGATCAGTAAAATACTTCTAATTGCGACAGGGAACATCTGTGTTATAAGCACATGGCAATAATGAGACTTCATGCCAGTTAAGTTCAAATCTTGCATGGAAACATGTCTCCTCATGTTGGAGGAGTGATCAGATGGAACTTTCACACCATACAAACACTAGCATAGTTTAGTTCTCTTAGCCTTGGATAGAGTGTAACAAGCAGGTTCGCAGTACGTTTGGCCTTTATCAGTCTCTTTTGGTGCTAACTCAAGTCTGATGGCCATATTGACCAAGTCAAAAGCCGTGCGTTAATGTCGTCCTTTGTTTTGCCCTTAATGTTCAGTAAGAGACCAATTAAGCTATCACAGACATTTTTCTTTATATGCTTGATGTCGATGTAGTGTTGAACTTCTAGGTGTTCAAATAAGGTTGGTCCCAAAATATTGATCTCTTCTTCCACATGCTCTTCTCACGGTTCCTCGATTTATGTTCCTTTCCAAGCGTAACATCCATATTCTTAACCATATCATAAACTTCTGTCCCTCTTAAAGGCCTTAGAGCTGATCCGTCTTCGTTTGTTCCATCGAATTGTTTCTTCATCTTGCGGGATGGGTGATTCCTTTGAAGGAACCTAGGTGACGCATGTACACGATTTGCGCGAGTGATTCAGCCACACACTTTCGGTATCATTTAAGCAGTGAGTACAGGCTTTGGCTTCTTTTGTACTCTGGCCCAACAGGTTAGCAAGGACATGATAATCATTTATGGTGCAGAACAACAGGCAGTGCAAAGTGAAGTTCTCTCGTTTGTGAGCATCCCATACCTGTACTTCAGGAACCCACAGTGTTTTTAGATCTTCCACCAATGGTGCTAGGTACACATCAATATCGTTCCTAGGTTGCTTTGGGCCTTAGATAAGTATAGACAATAAAATATACTTTCTCTTCATAGACAACCAAGGAGAAATGTTGTAGATACAGAGATTCACGGGCTAAGTGCTCTGACAGCTGCTCATATTACCGAAAGGATTCATTCTGTCTATATTAAATTCAAACCTTATATTCCTCAGATCCGTAGTGAATTCTTGAAACCTCCTATCGATGTTTCTCCACTGGGTGGAATCATCAGGGTGTCTTAGCATTCCATCGTTCTTACGCTCATCCGAGTGCCAACGCAACATATTTGCCTCCTTTGGATTCGCAAATAAACACTTTAAACAGAGAATTACAGGCTGATACATGCCACCTTAGTAGGAGGTCCTTTCTTTACCTTGATGCCCTCGTGGTTATCATTTGTGTTTTTTACACTTGTATCGGGATGCGTTGCACACCGAATATACATGCAAGTTTGTGCATTCTTTGCGGTTGAGGATACAGTCGTTTGGACATGCATGTATTTTTTTAACTTCCATTCTCAAGGGACAAAGAACCTTCTTGGCTTTGTAGGTGGTTATCGGTAACTCGTTTCCCTCCAAAAGCATGTCCGCTAATAGACCTAACAGCGTCGTGAAACTTTTATCAGACCAACCGTTGGTTGTCTTCAATTTCAACAGTTCAAGCGTGGATGATAACCTTGTGTATTTGGACTTGCAGCCCAGGAACAAAGATTTCTCTAAGTCATCCATCAAGCTCCAGAGTTTTTCTTACACTCACTCATCATGGTTCCCTTCTACATCGCGTAACATCTGATCTAGATTGACATCGTGCAACCTATCCGCATCTAAAGCACAATCGATATCATCGGGCATATCGTTGACTTCGTTAGCGATGTTAATACTACTTATTTTCTGTATAATATGCTCTTCACCATGATTGGTCCAACATGTATACCCCATTTTGAAACCCCTTAGAATCAAGTGTGCTTTGATCTGAGTTGAGTTTTGAAACATCATCAGATTCTCGTAGTAAATACATGGAAAAGACATAAATTACATCCCTTGTTAAACATATCCTCCTCTGCAGCTCTTCTAAAAGTATATATGCTATTAATGTACTCGACACTCGCACGGTTCTCAGCGTACATCCAGCTTCGCTCCATCTGTGCTATGTATATAACAATAAGTGTTAAATAATGAATTAAGTACAATAGGAGTGCACATGCAGACATTCTTAAATTAGAGCACAAATTAACTACCTAAAACTTTACCCTAAATCATAAATCATGCTAGATCTAAACAACAAATGGATATATATATAGACTATATTTAAACTTATAGCATCTTCAATTCTCTCTTTACCTAGATAGCTACATTTTTGGTATAATGCAATTAGAACCAATTACTACTTTAGATCACAAAGAACAAATGGATCTACACCATGCTAGATCTAAACCATTTTTAATTCTCTCTTTACCAAGCTAGATCTTGAATATAATGCAATTACTAACCTTACATCACCATAATATCTTGAATTCTCTCTTTACCTAGCTAGCTACATCTTGAGTATAATGCAATTAGAAACAATTACTACTTAAGATCATAAAAAACAAATAGATCTACACTAAGCTAGATCTAAACCATCTTCAATTCCCTTTTTACCAAGCTAGATCTTGAATATAATTCAATTAAAACCAATTACTATTCTTATATCACTTAGAACAAAATGATATATAGTCACACGTCTAAATCCACAGTCTTCTTTCACCAGATTGCCTCTCAATCCTAACCACCTCAAAAATAGCTCGAAAAACCTTAAATACACTATAGAGGTCGGGGCTCTCCGTACTTATTTCCAAAAAAGCTCGTCATAGATAGTTTTTGCAAAAATCGTCTGTGATGGGCAAGGTATCATCACAGATGGTTTTTGGCTAAAATCGTCTGAGATGATACTTACATCACAGATGGGTTTAACCAAAAAACCGTCACTGATGACAATAGTACTCATCGCTATTTTTGAAAAAAATCGTTAGTGATGATCAACCATCACAAATGATTTTTAAAAACCGTCAGTGATGAGGGATCTAATATAAATCCTTTTGTAGTAGTGACCGTACCCAATATTTAAATTTGGCCACTACTTTGTCTACTTAATTTTGTGTTCATAAAATTTTAAAAATAGTCATACAAAAGTACTTTTGATGACAAATATACTAGTATCATTTCCATCGAACAACATAAATAATTTTTTGTGTATATTAATGGTTACAGATTTTAAAATCTGACCGTACGCATTTTATGATCTGTGAGGGTAGGGAGCGACAAGAAAATGAGCGCATAAGTTTACTCCTAATCGTATATATGTGAATCCGTGAGAAATTGTCGTTTCAATTTGTCCTAACAAATGTTCTCCAAATTAAACTTGATTCTAATCCTCTGTGTTTACCTAGACGGCCCCTTTGAATAGTACTCCATCCAGTCATAAATACATATAGTTTTCAATATTGACATTGCCACCAAAACACAATTTTAACCGTTAATTTATATTATAATATATTTATAAAACTCAACTAAATTATAATATTAAGAAATTACTTTTCAAGATAAATCTATACATATGATTTTCATATATTAAATCAAAATATTTAAAAAGATATCGATAATTAAAGTTTTAAAAGTTTAACTACAAAAATATTTTAAAAATTATATATATTTATGACCAGAGGGACTTTCACTGGTAAATCATGTTTGCCAGTTGACCAGTGCACTAATTGATCCCTGGTTCCTTGCAACACCGGCAGAGATTAACGCGCGAGGAGGCAGAAGACGTAAGCGCTCCTGGTGTTGAGTGCCTGCATTATTTTTTTGGTTGTATGGATGACACACGAGGAATTTACAATACGTGAACTTCTTACGCAGTACTAATCCAGTGCAGAGGATCCATTTCGGCAAGCAACTTACAAGCTGACGGAGACGTGCACCCTCACAAGGCGTTGTCAGTCGTCACCTCCTCACACAACATCTGTAAGTGATTTGCTTGTCCTCTGCGAGGACTTTGACGAGCATGTTGACGTCAAGTCTTTCGCACTATTCCTTTCCCCCTCGCCTCAGTCAGCTCTCGCTCCGGCAAGAGGATAAGGTTTCTGTTCAGTTTCTTACGGTGACCGTAGGTTAAAAAATCCCTATAGATTAGGATCGGGAACTAATGGTTCAGATTCTTCAACAGTGTTTGCTACAGTACTAAAATCAGTACAGTATTTTTGAACAGTATTCTCGGGTCCATCGCTTGATCCAACAGTCCAGATGTAACTGCTAAAGTTGCAGTCATTATAACAATTGCATTGGATCTCTTTCCCCGCAAGAGCGTGCTTTGGGTTAATCCGATGCACCGTAGGACAAAGCGGTGGGCTCGATGGGGCCGCAAATGTGTAGTTCCTCCCTATCCTGCACAGCATGGCCTGACTGTTCTCCACTCGGCAGGGTCGTAAAGACATTGAGCTGTTCTATCCGGTGCAACAAAAATCTAAGAAGTAGAATAATTAATTCATAAGTTACAATAAAATCTTTGCTCCCTGTGCAATAAACACAAAATCAACAAACCAAAACCTCGGTCCTCTAACCGCTGGTTGCTACGACACCATATCCTTACATGGCTAGGAAGTCAGGAGCAGGATTGAGGAGCATGACTGTGACAATAGCTAGCTCCAGCTGCCAAAGATGAGCCCCCAGAGGGGGAGAAGCTAGGACATGAAAAGTAGGGATTTGGAAGTGTAGATTTGGTGGGTGAATGGATGAGGATAAGATCTGGTGCATAAAAAAAATCCTAGAAGCAAAATAATAAGTTCCTAAGCTTGGAACAAATCTTTGTTCCAGATGCAACAAATATGAAATCAAAAACAAAAATGTGCAATAATTTTGAACTATTAAAACAACAAATACAAGAACCTATTGCAACAAAAATTAACCTTGATGTAAAAACGAAGAAATCATTAAATATCTTGTGTTGCAACAATTTGACATATCGGTGTCAACATTTGGGATGAGTATTGTGGGGACCTTCCTTTATGGCTTGGAATAACAAGGAAGGTTCAATGTGCATACAGTACTAGTCCTATGATCAGTAGCTAGTATGCATATTTACAATATTGATAGCACATCCTTACACAATATTATACATATGATAGCGAAAGATAATTATACAATAATATCTTACAAGCCAAAATAAGATGCAACGGAAAATACATAAGTCTTGTAATTTGTCCATACATGCAACTAACAAGGATAAACCCTTAGAAAGGCACATAAGTGAAATCCCTGTAACCTACGTTATAGGATGCGTCGTCGGAATTTTCCAGTTCTTCATCTACTGAGTATCAATGACAGCAAAGTTGAGTACTTTTGTACTTAATAAGAATTATAGTGTATAGCAAAAGTATAGTAAATACAGGCTATGTCAAGTGAATAGGTACTAAGTTTATTTTTTCATAAAGCAACATTTAACATAGTTATCAAGTATTAAATTGTAAGTGTGTAAGATCGAGAATGCCGACTAGAGGGGGGTGAATAGGCGGCTATAAAAATTTCTCCTATGATTAAAGTCTCGCCTAAGTACCCTTATGTCAAAACCTAAATGATAATAGATGCGGAAGCGATAAACTAAGGTTTTGACAATTTAAAGCCTAAATCAACTAGGTTCACTAAGTGCACTAGCTAATTATGTCTCTACTCAAGAATATATAATTCTAAAGACAATCAAACAATTTAATTCTAGAAATATAAATTACAACAATATAAATAGAGAATTGAAAGAAAACACAAAGAGACACACCAATGTTTTACCGTGGTGTTCGGAGACTTGCCGGTCCCCCCTAATCCACGTTGAGGCTAGCCCAAACCTCTTTGGACCGGCTCTACGAATTGAGCACCCGCCTCGATTCCACTAGTGGTAGCTCTTTTCCGCTCCGGGTAGGTGAGCTCCGACCTTCACAACTTTGCCGGGCCTTCTTACAATCTCCTTGAGAATGTCACCATGCGTGACGCCTCCACACGCCGTCTAGGTGTCGGCAAACACCAAGAGTAATAAGCCATGCCCTCTAACTTGAGCCTCACCAAGTGCAACACATGCACAAGGGTGATCACCGAGTGCAACACATGCACAAGGCTTCCCTCAAGTGCAACACATGCACAAGAGGCTCTCAATCCTCTCCTAAATGCAACACATGCAAGTAGGGCTCACTTTTAGCTCAAAAACCAAAAGGAAGAGAGCAACACATGCACAAAACTCCCACAAACCTTCCCCAAGGTCAGCAACCCACAAATGCCAGCCCCAAGGCTCTTTTTATAGCCTCCCTAAAGAAAACTAGCAGTTGGGGGGTAAAACGGGCAAAAAGTGCAGCAAACCCGGTGCTACAGCCCTACTAGGTCCGGTAGCACCGGCTTCTAGGCCAACGGTCACTTTCGTGCATTAAAAACACCAAAAACTAGCTGTTACTCAGAAAATCCGGTGCTACCGGTCTTCGGGCGGTAGCACCAGGCCTTTTTTCTTTTTTCTCGGGCTAAAAACATGCATTCTGGACTTTTTACACCATCTTTTGGGCTGGTAGCACCGCTTGGTCCGGTGCTACTGCCCATCTAGGGCCGGTAGGGGCAGTGCTACCACTGGTCTAAGCACTAAAACACTCATAACTTTTTACTCCGAACTCCGATTTAGGTGATTTTTAATTCTATATGAAGCTTATCATGAGGGCTAAAATCTCCACCTATTTTCAAGATTTAAGCAACCATAGATATTTTTAAATATCACAAAAATAAAGACTCTAATGTAGTCACTCAAGTGCAAAAATATGATTTTCTCGAAATCTCTCACATGGACTTGATCAAGAGCGTGACTACAAACTAGTAAGAGTCAATAAGATCAAATCTTATTCCATTTGGTGATCAAATCATGATCAAAATAATTTGCAAAACACATTTGCAAATAAACCGAGAACCCATGAGATCAATCCTCTAGTCGTGTAAGGATCAACACATGATCCCGACACTTTGCAAAACACATTTTCAAATGCCAACACATGCTCTAGGATCAAAACCATAACCTCTAGATTATTTGCAAAACACATTTGCAAATAGAAAAATCATAAACTTTACTTAGCCTTGTGATGATCAACACATGATCAAATCACAAGCTAAAATACCGATGCATGAGCTCTCACATTTTGCAACACATGCAAATCTATAGCTTCATGCAAAAATCAAATCAATTAAGATTCAATAAGAAGCGAGTATGAGCTCTCTTATTTGCAACACATGCAAATACTTAGCTCATACAAGAACCAAATAGAGAGTGAGCTAGAGTGAACCGGATTGAGTTCATCAACACATGATGAAGCTCAAGCTAAAATACTTAACCTCTCTTAATAGTACGGCACCTAACTAGTAACCCGGTCTCCCATCCAAACACCGAGACCGGTAAAAAACTAGGAACACATCCTTAGCCCTAGCTAGTTATACCTTTGCCTCTAACACATCCACTTGGACCTTTTATGACTTCCATCTTCTCTCTAAGTCGGGATCTTCGTCTTGTTCATCAACATATGATGAACTTCTCTTATCTTAGCTTCGGGATCCTCTCTTGATGCTCATCAACATATGATGATGTCCTTGTCCCGTTCATCCATCTCAACCTTGCACTTAACCTATTTCAAACTTATTGAAAGTGTTAGTCCAAAATACATGGTTGTCTCAATCATCATTGCACTCCATTAACACATAATGGATGGTCCTAAGATCTTTTGATCTTTTTCTTTGATGATTGACCACAACCCAAAGACAAATGATTGAAAGATTAATTGTGTCTTGAGTATACTAATACAACTAATGCTTCATATACTCAAGAACTTTCGATTGCCCTAGGATCAACAAAGTGAACCATCAACACATGACTAGTTCTTTGTTGATTGAATGGCAACCGAACACAATTTAAATTGTATTTAAATTATCATGAGTATATATTAACTACACAAGTTTCATATATTCAATTCGATGGAATCTAAAAGTAATGATCCAATTTATATGGAGTGGTGGAAAGGGATCAATACTCTTAAGACCATTAATTATAGAATAAACTCCGTTAGAAGTGTGCACGAAAATAATCGAACTTGAATCAATATGCACATATTCAATTTTTGATTGCTTTGAAGTTTATTTTATATTGCCATGAGTATACTACAACTACACAAGTTAAATATACTCAAGGGGTTGTTTCAAAGTAATGATCCTTGATAGAGAAAGATGAATTAGATCAATACTTTGAAACTTCAAGATTTAAGCATGAACTCCCCCTAAATGTGTGCATTCATGTATATATGGAGTTGAAACATTAATGCACATCTTGAGGTCTAAATAATGGTAGAGTTCATCATTTACTTGAATCCAAAATATGCATTAAGATATCGTAAAATGAATACGAGTGCATACATTGGGTTTTCCATTTTTCAATGAGATGAGACTAATCAAAGATATACTCAATAAAAGAGTTAGTCTCATATTTTAATTTATCAATATGATTATGAATATTATATCCAAAGAATGCAACAAGATATGATAATAAGAACTCGAATGCATACCTTTAATATTTCCATCTTTTTATCCAAAAGAGACTAATGAGAGTTAAGCTCAACAAAAGAGTTAGTCTTATAAAAGATTTGTCATTAATTAACAATTGAGACTAATCAATATTATGATTATCAAAAGAGTTAATCTCAATATTAGATTTGTTATTAACACCAAAACCAACTTAATAGAGCTTTGAACTTTCAAAATGGCATTTAAAGAGTAATTTAAATAATATGAAAATAATAATTATGAGAGCATAAACATAAATTCACAGTCCTCCATGGTTGTGAGCACTGAACCATTTTCTTTTCATTCCCAAACTTATATTCTGAAACAAGGACTCTTAAACAAATATTTCCAACTCAATTCTTTAGTGAAAAATACCAAAACTTCTAACTAGTATCAATGCATCAAGTCTCCCATGATCGAGGGAACGACTTTTTGAAAAGTTTTACACTTTGCAAAGGCGTACAACTTTACTCACAAGTCATGACCATCTCTTGTTGCCAAGTTATTAACAAACTTCCTTTCGTGTGCGGCAGAGAAATCATAACATAACCGTTACTTGCCTAACATAACTTTGCACTAGTCTAGTGATGATAAACCCTTACTATGGTGGTAGAAGATATTTGTATAATCACTGTATGACTAATGGTTATACACCTCATTGTCCCACCTTTTCCCATAGTAAGGTATACACCGTTGTATCGGTAGACGTTATTCTCAACACCTCTATGGGGCACCCCTTTGAACAATCCATCCCAGAAAGCCTGTACTACTTCAGCCTTCTAATGTGCAAAGTTAAATCTAAGTAACTTACTAGGTTAAGACTATCTCATACTAGTATTGTAGTTGTACTGATTTCTTGGATTATACAACACTACGTTTGGTACTTAATACGACCTGTACGAGAATGCTCCACTGACACTACATGCAAGACTCATGCACATCCGGCTATTGCCATATCTCGCCCGTGTCAAATTATAGTTTTATTTTTATTTTTACCAAAATATCAACAACCTTTAATTATGCCCAACATTTTTAGTTACCATGAACAATATATCCAACCATTTATTATCCCATTTCTAAAGAATGACTAAGCAAGTGTATATATAATCGAGTATACCCATTTTGACATTATTAATTGTATAAACCTAACTTAGGGTTACCAAGATTTTCATGCTAATATTGATTAAGGAAGCTCCATAAAATGATGGTTATATCTACCAATGTCAATATATAGCATGTTTACCGAACATAATGCGTGCATACATAGATTCATTCAAAGCAGCATAACTTAAGTAAAATAATGGGACCAACATGGTCAAAGAGGGTGATTGCCTTGCTCAGTGAACTCTGGAGTGGAGCCGAGGTCGACAGCGGTGGGTTCTGGAACATCAGTATCTACAAGTGATTAACGTAAAGTAGCAATAAGAAGAAAATGAAATAAACAACATCAAATTCAAATATGGGTTAAAGGAAGAAGCATCTGGAGATAAAAATATTTTCAATACTAGTTTCTGAATATTTAAGCTTGTTTGCTTAAGTCACGAATATTTAAGTTCATACTATAAGAAGGTAAATTTTCAGTAGGAATTAAGTGTAGAGGGTTTTGACTTCTAGAGTTCTTAGAAGTGTTCAAAATTTTGTTGCACTGAATTCGGAGTTCATTTGCAAAAAAATTTAAATAGTGCATGTTCTAGACCTTTACTCAAATTTTGAATTTAAATTTTGAACAAAGAGCAAGTTTTAAATATTTTTGCATATTTAGAAAACCCATGATTTTAGAAATTTATTTAGCACAATTTAGAGTTAATACACTAAAGTTAAAAGCATTTAAAATTTGAAAGACCTGAAAATCCATGGAAATTAGAAAATAGCTTCCACAACAGGGAACACGTCTTTTCTATTTTTCGGTTTTTCTCAGATTTTTTATTTTGCTCAGTCACTGACACTAGGGTCCCACTCGTTAATGACTCATTTAATATAATGGTTCAATTTTAATGTCTTAATCCAGATGGCCCACCAGTCAGTGACTTAATGAGTTAACTCGGATTTAATTAGCTTTCTATTGGGGATTTTGGCAGGGGGCACACGACAGAGACACGCATTGGTGGAGAGGAGACTGATGAGTGGGGCCCACTCATCAGCAACCCAGAGTAGGGGAGAGCTCACTGGCTGTGATTGTGGGCCGGTGAAGCTCGGCAGTGAGCTCAGGGGGCTGAGAGGGAGGTGAGGGGAACTCGGGGCGCCGATCGCTGGTGGGAAATTGGACAGAGCGGGCTAGCGACGGTGGCAAGCTGCGATAGTGTTGGTGGCTAACCGGAAAGGAGGAGGAAAGGTTGAAGCATATACACCCCAAATTCGTTTTGGTTTTGGTAATTAATGACAATCATGATTAAAAGACTAATATTTTTCTTTGAGATCATTGAAAATAGATTGGTCATAGATATGGCACGCAATGAAGGATGAAAATGAAGTTAAAAGAAGATCAACGTATAAAGGTCAATTGCCAAGGTATAAAATTAAGGACCTTTTCATAGCTTTTGCCGATTTTGGTGTTTTAGAGAAAAGATTGGGTTGCTAGAATAGGTGTCGTACTATTAAGAGGGATCTTGGCTAGTAGTTTGATATTGATCAAGTCTAAAGGCTCAAATCATGCTCACTTGAATTCGTAGATATTTTGCATTGAATCAATTTGAAAATTCAAAAAATATTAAGTCATGGCCGGTGCTACCGAACATGTGAGAGTAGTGCTACTGCTAGGTCAGTAGCACCGGATTTATGCCCAGCATGATTTTTACAGAGAGATTGTATTTGGGTTTTGGCCTTATGAGAGCGGTGCTGCTGCCCATGCGGTAACACCAACCCAGGGCTGGTACGTTTTTTTACCGAGAAGGCATTTTTGTCAAATCTCCTCGACGGGTGCTACCGGCCATGTAGGTGCTATGCTACGGCTCGAGCAGTAGCACCGACCCTATGGCCGGTGCAATTTTTCCAGAGAGACACCTTTTTTGGTGGCCTTGAAAAATTGGGTCTGGTGCTATCGGTCCTAGTTGAGCGGTAGCACTGGCCCTCAATAGCAACTTCTACTATCAATGCATTAAATGCACTGTTCCGATCATTGGACCTAGGTCCGGTGCTATCGGCCCTACATGGGCGGTAGCACCGGGTTTGCTGAATTTTTTTATAATTTCTCCCCAACATTTGGAAATATTGGTCAGGCTATAAATACCCCACACCTGTATACTAGAGAAACTCTTGGACCCTCATTAAATATATTTGAGCTCTAGCAAGTCTCCTACTCATTCTTGTGCATTGAATTCTCAATTTGAGAAAGTGTGCATTTAGCGTTAGAGCCTTTAGACACTTGAATTAACCTTAAACAAGAGTCAAGATTTGTTACTCTTGGGGGTTGCTACCTCCTATACGGCTTGGAGGTGAAAGAACCAACGACTTTCTCAAAGGAGTTTGTGAGAAAGCCCTGTGAGTTGTGAAGGCCGGAGTTCGCCTACCCGGAGCGGGGAAGAGCTACCATAGTAATCGAGGGAGGCTCATTTGCACAAAGGAGCCGGCTTGAGTTGGTTAAGCTACCTTAACGTGGATTAGGAGAGACCGGCAAGTCTCCAAGACCACATGATAAAATTTGTGTTCATCTCTTCTTGTGGTTTAATCACTTGTATTTAATGTGTGTAATTTACATTTCTAGCTTGCTTATCATATTGATCTTGTCTTAGGATTATAATTTTCTTAGACTTAGTTGGCGCACATTGCAAAACCTAGACGATTTAGGCTTTAATTGTCAAATATCATAATTATTGCCTAGCTTGTTTATTTATTACAATTAGAGCCAAAGAATTTTAAAACCTCTCATTCACCCCTCTAGTCCGTTGTCCTTGATCCTACAATGGTGCTTGTGCTCGAGAAAGTTGGGGGAAATGACCTAGGAGCTACTATGGTCCCATTTTACTACCTTAGAGAGTCGGAGGGCTCTGGAATATCTGGCGTCGGTGGACCAGAGTTGGGGAAGAAGATAATCGAACACCGATGGTTTGGGTGGATTGAGCTAAAAGCAAGAGAAATGCCATGATCAGGGAGGTCCAGAGAGGCTTAGGCCTAAAGGAATTTGAAACTTTCTTACCTGATCAACTGAATCGCAGAAATTTGTGCGGTTCTATTCTTCTGCCAACGGGGTTCATTGATGCTCCACTGATCGAGCTCTCGGGTCAAGAAGAACAGAACGGCATGAAGAAGCAAGGGAAAGCGAGGCAGGGCTTATATAAGCTGGAAAAGGGGGGTTCGACTAGGCACCCGTGAGTTCATGGTCAAGGCCAGGGGAAGAAGATGTAAGGCCACCATTTTTGATATTAAATACTAATAATGGGTTCCATGTGTATACAATATTAGTCCCATGATCAGTGGTTAGTACGCACATTTACAAATTGATAACACAACCAAGCACATATTATTACATATGATAGCGGAAGCAGTTCTTACATAATATTCTTATAAAACAAATAAACTTTGCAATGGAGACATTTATATCTTGTAGTATGCCTTTAACCCATTATTCCCCACATGCAACAGACAAGGTAAATCATAGAAAAGCTCATCATTAACATCTTCGTATCCTGCATCAAAGTTTCGTGAGGGTATTCTGATTCTTCACCTAAAAACAACAAAAATAGCAAGTTTAGTACTTTACGTACTCACAAGACTTTTGCAAAACCTATAATATATGCAAGCTTGTATCAAGAGAAAGGCTACTATGGTTATTTTGTATAAAGCCAATTTGAATTGTTAATACTGATTAATAGATTGCAAACAGAATTTCTATAAAAGCAATTTGACAGGTAAGTAAATTAACAAGTATGTAAGCATAAATATAGCAATTCACAGACCTTGGTGATGTGATCAATATAACGAACCATTTCCTGCCAACACATGGTAGAAACCAATTTTTTATGAAAATAATAAAACATTTAACTATTTGATAACTTTATCAAGTGCCTATGACAACAGGCGCGGCTTTTTGAAAAGATTTACGCTATACAGAGGTGTACAACTTTACTCACAAGATATGATTAATCCCTTTTGCCAGGCCAAAAACACACTTTCTATAGTGTGTTGGTAAGGAGATCATAACATAACCGTTACATTACCTAGCCTTAACTTTGCACCAGTCTGGTGACGACAAACCCATACTATGGCGGCAGAAGATATTTGTACACACAGTACGACAAATGGTTTCACATCTCATCATCCCACTTCTCCCCATAGCATGGCGTACACCGTTGTATCGGTAAACGTTTATTCCATAATCACCTCGGTGTGGATGTCCCTTTGAGCAATCAGTCTAGAAAGCCCGTACTACTATAGCCTTCCATTGTGCAAAGCTAGTTCTAAGTAAGTTAATGAGTTAAGGCCGTCTCATACCAGCCCTTGTGGTCGTACAATAGTCTTGGCTTGAAAACAATATAGTAGTTCGGTCCTTAACCCGACCCAGGCGATAATCTCCCCTACACTATGTGCAAGTCCCATGCATCTCCGGCTATTGCCAATAATCATCCGCGTCGAAATCATAGTTTTATTTTCATTTTTAATAAATTACCATTGATCTCAATAACCATCATGTCCATAGTTTATCATGAACAGTATAACATGTTAATCGTATACTCATTTCTAAAGCATACTAAGCGGATGCAAGTATGAACGTGTATACCCATTATGATGTCATTGTGTGTCCATCCATAAGCTAGGGTTATCAAGGTTCACATGTCAATTTTGTTTAAGAAAATCCCATTGATGAAGGTAATATCTACCATATCCCACAACATAGCAGAGTTTATAAAACATAGCGCATGCATGAAAGTTTTAATAAAACAATTTCAAAATACTGGGATCAACATGGTCAAATGGAGTGCTTGCCTTGCTGATTGTCATCAAAGTCGAAGTCGGGGTCGTAGACAACTGAATCTGGAACGTCGGGTTCTACACGTCGTTCGATGGTAATATAGCAAATAATAAACTACAATAAGGGCAAAAAGAATACAGATAAAAAAATCAAATAAAGATTTGCTATTGAAAACAGGTGTGGTTTAGGGTTAGGATTTTATGATTTTATCTACTCGCATTTTAGTCGGTCTTTATTCTTATATATTACTAGCAATTTAAGGTTAAGCGATGATAAAGTTTCTTCTTTTCTATAAATTACTTTTCATTATTTTACGAATTCAAGAGGCTAAAATTATGTATTCTTATATTTATAATTTTGAATTCAAGAGGCTAAAATTATTTGGATTAATATTAAGTTATTTAGTCACCACACGGTATATTATGATATACTCAATAGTTTACCCAAGTATTTTTTGCATATCTAGGTATTTTACTGTCTTAAAAACATATAGGAACTAATTACATGTGATTTGAATCCCTTTTGCACAAGTTATACACATATGAACTTCTAGTATATTGAAATTAACCTTTGTTAGAAAAGTATTAAGACTAAGTTGAAACTTAAATATTTTTGCATATTTGGGTTTCTTATGATATAAGTATTCTTAAAAAATTTGTTTAAATCATTTCAGAGTTCATTTACAAAAATTTTGTGTACAGCATATTTTAAACCTTCTCTTTAAATTTGAATTTCAAATTTACACATTATTCATTTTCAAAGTGTTTTTCCATATTCCAAAACTAAATGATTTTATATGAATTTAGAAATTTGTTTCACTTCATTTGGAACTATAATTCAAAAGTTATACTAATTTGAATCTTTCCGATTTGGGGAAAATGGAATTAAAATTAGAAAATACACATTCTCCGATCGAAAGCATCATTTCGTGTTTTGGCGCATGCGCGTTTGAATTTGGCCTGCATTGACTAACAGGCTGAGCCCCCTAGCTAGCGTCTGCTCGTGCATGCTTGAAGCCGACCGCAGCGACTGACAAAGGGTCCCGCTGTCAGTGAGCATGCACGTGAGAGTCGGCATGTGGGTCTGATGCAAGGGACCCGCCAGTCAGTTGGGTGAGACTCGAAGGCTGATTGAGAGGGCCCACATGGCACAAAGACAAGGCAGAGCATCTCGGGTTTGTGCTCATCGGCGACGAGGTGGTGCCGGAGATGGTGAACCGGTGTCACACTGAGCTTTAGCATCTTATTGCGCACCTAGCGGTGGAGCTTGGGGGTCACCGGAGTACAGCTTGTGGCGAAGCCTAGCGGTGGTAAGCCTCGTCTGCAGTGAGAGCTATGTTAGGCACATGCCAAGGTAAGATAAGCATCACGGGACTAAGATGGTTCCATTTTAGTAGTTAATGGCGTAGGAGAAGGCTTGTGTGGCTCTACTGCCATGTGACCGAAGCCGAGGAAGATGGGTCATGGTGTGGCGATGCTACGGTCGAAGGAGCCTAGAATTGAGTTGCGCAAAATACTCAAGGGTGTATATTGATGCTCCAAAATCAAGGGATTTGAAAATGCTCACCGAGATCTCTTGCTTGAGTTCTTGCCTTCTTCTCAGTGTGGCGAAAATAGTAGAACTTGAGGCAATGGGGAAGGGCTTTTCTTGGACGGTGAGGTCTTCAGGAAGATGTGGTGCCAAGGGTGCTCAAGGATGGCCTATATAGGCGTGTAAGGCGGTCTCGATAGGGTTTGGACGTAGGGTGGTTTTGGCGACCTGTCAAGGCGGTGCACGAATTATTGGCTGTGACAGTAGATTTTGAGGGAAAAGGGAGCCACGATAGCATTATGGCAGAGGTGAGTTGACGGCTAAGTTGGCACCGCAAAAAAATCTAATCGTGGCAGGGAAATCTTGGGCGATTTCTTGCCGCAACAATGGCTCGGCAACAGTAGAGAAGAGAAGGGTGGAGAAGGGGGAAGAAGAGTCTGAGGCATGGGGTCGGTGGCTCACCTGGAAGTCAGCAAGAGAGAGATGTGGTTCTGTCTATCTGGTCGGTGGGTCCAACAGCAGCCGGGCCCACATGTAAGTCATAGAGAAAACGTCTCTTCAACCTTCTAAACATCACGTCTTGGCTCATTAATTAGGGCACTCAAATCATGTCAATTTTTTTTGAATTTTTTTATGTGACTATGAGATAATTTTTGATATCCATTAAAAATTTCAGATTAAAATACCTTTTAGAAAACTTATAATAATTATGACAATCTGTTTTGACCAATTCTATCTTTTCTATTTTTCCTTATATATTTCATATTTATTTTCTAATAATTCTGACATTGCAATTTCCAGATTTTTTAGATTTCAGTTTTTAAAATTTAAAAGGCTTTAAATTTGGGTTTTAATTTTTTATATTTTTATTAGAGATTAAAATTGTTCTGAGAAAGATATGGTAAAAATTTGAAATCAAAACAAACTCTGTATATTTTTACAAAAATCTGACATTTTGCTATTTTCGGTCAATTTCCATTAATTACAATTTCTTGTCATTAAGTAATGGGTTCATATCGCCTTTGACAACATAAAAAGAGTTTTGGAGTTTTATAATGTTTTATAATAATTTTTGTAGATTTTTTTGTATTTTTTTTACCTTTTTTCCTTTTTCCTTTTTACCATTTCAACCAAAATGTCTTTTCTTTTAGAGCAAATATCCAAAAGAATAAGAAAAATCCAGGAAATTCCAAAAAATGCAGAAATATATTGATTCAAAAATTAGCATTTCCATTTTAACATTTCTTGAATCTTTGGGATGTTACAGAAGAGGACAGTATGGTGCGAGGCACAAGTCCTCGAGCTTTGCGCACACTTGGGGAAGCCAATGGAGTGATAGGGATGTGATGGTGAGCCTCTGGATTGGCGAGGTTCGTCGAGTACGGCGGTGGGGCACGGTCTCCCAAGAGCTGACCCTGGGTGTCATCTCGCGCCGTGGCAGGACATGGCTGGGCGAAAACCTTATTGTGGCAGAGGTGTGACAAAGGCCGCGCCGGGTTGTAGTGCTGACCGACTAGGGATGGCAATCAGACCCGCGGGTTCTGCACCCAATCGGGTCGGGTCCACATTTTCACCTGTGGGTTCTTCGGGTCGGGTACCCGAGATGGGTTCGGGTTTATAAAACCACCCACGGGTACCCATCGGGTATCCGAAATACCGCACATACCCGTCGGGTTTCGGGTCGGGTTCCGCACCGCCGGGTTTGGCTCTGGTTTTTTGATTCGAGTTTCTTGTCGGGTCGGGTTTTGCAAAACCCACACACGACCCGACCTATTAACTGTAGTATTGCACAAACCCGTCGAGTACTCGCCGGATTTCGGGTACCCGCCGGGTTCTGGTATAGTTTTTTACCTAATAGGGTATTCGGGTTTGGATCGGGTTTTTTCAGTTCGGGCTTTCTGTCGGATCGGATTTTGTAAAACCCACACCCGACACAACCTGTTGCCATCCCTGTGACCAACCGCACAGGTGAAACTCGGTGTGTGGGCGAGTACAACCAAAGGCATGGCAGCTAGTGCCTCTGTAGGCCTGAGGAAGTAATGGCAGCGTAGAAGTAGGGCGGGTGCACGGCATGGGTGAGACCATCGTTGGCGTCTTGCGCACATAGAAGACACGTCGACGAGCCTCATGCATGCTATGGGCCTATGGCAGCGAAATCACAGCCATTTGGTTGCTGTGGCAAGGGTGACGCAGAGGGAGAAAGCAGCCAGTTGGGAAGGGAAGGCGATCGGGCCCAGGAGTAGGGAGACGGGCGATGGTCTCTGCTGGGTGGGCCAAGTAATGGGGGGCCCACCTAGCAGGGAAACAAATGGAAGGAGGAGGTTGAAATTTGCGAAGTACTGTTGGACACAACATGATTTTCGGTTTGGTTGAGCTAATAAAAGTGGTCCAGAATTTTTTAAAATTTTTATGTATGATTCTTGGGAAATTCTTAAACTCCTTTCAGATGGTGATCACACTTGCACAATATTATAAATTCTGACAAAGCTACTATCTCAAATAAGAGCTTTCTGATTTTGATTTTTCCAAGATGAGAAATGAGGTTCAATTCCTTTGGAAATTTTTATGTATGATCCTAGGGGTTTATAGATGACACCATAAAATTTTTATATGATTATCAAACATATAAATTTTTATTAAAATCCGATAGTGTTATTATTATTTTTTGGGTCCTTGCTATTTTTAATTTTATAAATACATTAAATGCTTTAAAATTCTCCTAAAACTTCCTGGAGATGTTCTGGAGTTAGATTATAATTTAATTATTTTTCTTTCAGATTTTGTTCATACATGGTTTTGAACTTCAAAGATTGGAAATCAAAGTTTCAGCATTAAAAGCATTTCTCAAAGATCACAAATCCAAGGAAAAACATAAAAATGATGAGAATTCAGAACATGACCCAAAATTCCAAATTGTATTTTGATTTTATTTATTTTTGGATTTTTGGGCTGCTACAAGTATAGAAAATGATGAGGATGAGGCCTTTTGGCCGTTGATCCAGAGGCAAGAAGGCCGAACACCACGATAGGAATCTCATGCAGCTTGTGGGAGCGTGGCGGCGTTGGATCGCTCTAATTTGTACAGTCTGATTGAGAGAGAGAGCATTGGTCCCACCAAATCCGGGCGAAGTTGTAATTCTTTTTTAAACTAAAAACCAAAGAGGACTAAACTAAATTGAGATAAACATATCAAATATAGTGTTGTGCAATCTAAATTAATATATAAATAGAATAAAAAAATATATAATAAAGATACCTCATGCAAGATTACCGATGCCGATGGAGGGTGAGCTTGAGCCCAACGATGCGCTAGCTAAGCCTCGAAATGAACAAACGAATAGAAAGAACATAAATGGTACACTGCACTTGTAAAAATTTAATAAATTCACTGGAGTGTGATCATGATTCTAAATTTTTATGATATCTTAAGCATTTCCTTAGAACCCTTAGGCAAAATTTTCAAAAATTTAAACATTTTTGGATTGCTAAAGCAATCTATGTATTGATCATCAGGTTTTTATGAGGAAGTAGCACTCTCAGAATTTTTGAAATTTCTTGAAGCTTGATCATCATATGAAAAATTTATAGAAACATTGATGATACATCAGGACCATACAAAAAAAAATTCAATTTTTTCTAACGTGGTTTGTACCATTTTTCATTTGGTTGAAGTTTGCCGATAAAGCTTGTATCAGGACAGTAGCACTGTCCGAATTTTGAAAAATTCATGAAGCTTGATCATCATCTGAAAATTTTATTGGAACATTAGTGATGCATCATAACCATGCACAAAAAATTTCAAAATTTGCTAACGTGGTTTGTTTCAATTTTCATTCGGTTAAAACTTGCCAGTCAGCATTTTATTAAGATAGTAGCAATGTTTGAATTTTTAAAAATTCCTCAGATTTGATAATCATCTGAAATTTTTATGGGAATATCACTATTGTTTCGGGAATCTCCAAAAAATATTTAAATTTTTTTTGATGTCGTTTGAGCTATTTTTCGCACCGTTCAAATTTGTTGAGATCTCGAAAATCTCACCCAAACAACCCGGATTCAAAACTCTGTTTTTCCAGTTTATCTGAAATTTATCCAAAATTTTTAAATCTGGCCAAGATTTCGTTCTAACCCACCAAGGTCCATCCGTCAAGACCCAAGCACGTTGCGAACTAACCTAGCTCTCAGTCTCAAAGAATCCCGTCTGGCCCGTCTCCCGTCTCGGCCTCCCGATTCCGGAGTCGGCGCCGCGCCGCCCCAGCATCATCGATTCACCGGCGTCGCTCCACTGCCCCCACCGCGCCGCCGCCCCCACGCCCCCGACCGGAGTCCCAGGCTCTGTCTCAGGTTCTCAGAGACTCCCGTCTACCGTCCCGGCCTCCGGACTGCCGACCGCGCCGCCGCCCCCACCGCGCCGCCTCGGCGCCACCGACCGGAGTCCCGTCGCCTCCAGATCGGCGCCCCCACCGCGCCGCCCCCAGATCGGAGCCGAGGCAACCCCTTCCCCACCAGCTTACCGGATTGGTATATTTTTCGCCTGTGATTGCTCTCCAGTCTCCACACTGTTATATTTTTCAGTATGATTGCCAGAAGAGGCTTTTCCATTTTGGAAATCTCTCTCTGTATATCTCTGAATTGGAGATATACATTATTTTGTGAATATATTTTGTTCAGCAATTAACAATCTGTGAGGAAATTTGGCAATCTCTGAATCGGAGAAGCATTACATATACAGTGACAAGATATAGCCAACATGTGGATTAACATGGAAGTAGATATGTATTGGGCGGTCAGCAGAAACGTTGGGGGTAAAGGTGCTGAATATAGGCCATAGGATTTTTTTGCCAGGCTGATAACCTGTACAATGGAAAATGCCAAATGAAGCATGAGAAGGATAGCGCAACCAACAAGAAGTTGGAAGGTTTCCATCTTTTTAGTGTGTGGTTGATGCCCATCTTGCATCTTATATTCTTGTACACTTCAGGAGAGTTCATCTCTTTCTAGTGTAAGTCCCTTGAACGCAATTGTTAGAATTGGAGGCAAATGTTTCTTAAATTTCCACCGAGCTTAGTTTTATATTTTATTTTATGCCATTTTTTCAGTGCATATGTTAAGAGAATTTTTATTTCTCTGCTGTTTGAATTACATCCTTTTGTCGTTGACAAAGGTTATTTTTTTCTTCCTTTGAAGGACAAGATCTCTTGAAGGTCCCTTTCATGTAATCAATCATGCTGACTACTAGCTGTTGAATCTCAGGAATCAGGATCCTTGATTTCTGAGGTGAAGTGCAAGAAAAGGTATACTGCACGTCCTATTCTTGATGCGAATCTCACTTGAGATGAAAATGAATAACTGTGTTCTATTGCTGCTTCACTGAATTCAGAGATTGCCAAATTTCCTCACATTTTCTTTCACTGTATGACCCACACCCTTTGGCTGAATAGAAGTTTTGCCATATGATAATCATTCACTTAACCAAGTACCATCAGAATAATCAGAAGGCCAAATATGTGTTTGCTACTATGTTACGATGTAATAATATATGTGGCGGTGGCGCCGCACGTAAATATCTAGTTTTCATTTAAAGTTGGTATGTTTGGATAGATCATGTACTCAGTGGCGGAACTAGAAATTTTTCGTTGGGGATGTACACTTCACACGTACAACTCTGTAATCTTTTACAATTATTTCATAACATCGTAAATCCAACACATATATTTGAAATTTGCTAAAAGCATAATATAAATAGTTCTAAGGTCTTAAAAATCCCGAACCACCAAAATAAGAACCAATTCAATAAACAAATTTAGTATATTAAAGAGATGATTTAATACAACTTTTCAAAATTTTGGGGGTGCCGGGGCATACTCGGCACCCCCTGGTACCGCCCCTGCATGTATTATGTTCTTATGGAATTTTTCGCTTTCGCTTTCGTATCCGTTCCATTCCGTATCCGTTTTCGGGGTTTCCGATTTCGTTTCCGTTTTCATCCCTAATGCAACATATCTGTGCCTTGATTATGACATGCACGCGCCTGCTTCTTCCGCTTCGATTGCTCAGGGATTCCTGCTGGTGCTTCGAAACAACCACAAGGCAGACATGTTCCGGCAGGTGGGCGTCACCGTGATAACCTTCGTGTGCTCCTTGGTGGTGGTGGCGTTGGCGTCGTGCTTCTTTATGGCGCGGTAGGCTGCGGCGGCGGCGGCGGGAGGCGCGTCTTGAACGCCGATCTCGTCGAGCAAAGGCGCTCGAAAGTGAGCGCAAGAGTATGAACAAGAGCAACGCCTTCGCCAGCGCTAGCCACGACATACGGTCGGCATTGGCTGCCATCGCCGGCCTCATCGAGGTGTCCCGACCAGAGTCCCAGGTGAACCCTAACGTCATGGACAACCTCAACCAGATAGACGTCTGCACCAAGAAGCTCTTCGGTTAGTCTGGAATTTGCATATACTTATATCTCTATACGTACGTAGTATACATGCATGATGCATGTAGTTAATCATGTTATACTTTGACCATTTACATATTCAAATGTAGTATCAAGATGGACCACGACAAAACCATACAAGTTGGTTTATTGTCAAAAAATATTATAATTTCATTTTTTTTGCTGACATTTGTTATAAATTTTTTGATAAAATCAGGTACGAAGAGTTTGTAATGTCCACAATATATAGCATATATCTTTGATAGAATAGATTGGAACATCTAGCCTTGCGATCCATGTAGTTTTTTATTTTCAGCATAAAACTACTTAGGAAATTATATGTTGAACCTAGGAAGATGAAAATATATGTCCATGGATGTGGTGTTACTTTTGCAGATATACTGAACTCGATACTAGACACAAGCAAGGTCGAGTCAGGGAAGATGCAGCTTGAGGAAGTTGAGTTCAACATGGCCGATGTCTTGGAGGAATCTGTGGACATGATCAATATCGTCGGTATCAACAATGGAATAGAAGTGGTCTGGGATCCCTGTGATTTCTCTGTCCTGAAATGTGGGAAGGTCATAGGGGACAACAAGAGATTAAAGCAAATCCTCGACAACCTACTTGGCAACGCCCTGAAGTTCACACATGAAGGGCATGTTGTTCTTCGGGCATGGGCAAACAGGCCTATCGCAAGGAGCTCCATTAGCGTTCCTTCGAGATTCGCATGTCGAAATCGCAACGGCGGTTTCTTCAGATGTTTGTTTGGAGCAAGGAAAGATTGCACCGAGCAGAACTCTTTCAATCCTATGCAGAATGATCCCAACTCGGTTGAGTTTTACTTTGAGGTGGTTGATACTGGCATAGGGATCGCCAAGGAGAAGAGGGAGTCTGTCTTTGAAAACTATGTTCAAGTAAAAGAAGGACATGGAGGCACCGGTTTGGGGCTTGGAATCGTCCAATCTTTTGTGAGTTATCTATTTTTTTTGTGTGTTAAACCTCTCAAGTGTCCATGATGCTTCTTTGTTTTCTCTTTGTAAATTGTTGCTTAATTTTGGCTATTATTTGTTGTTCATAGGTTCGCCTGATGGGTGGGGAGATCAGTATTAAAGACAAAGAACCAGGAGAAACTGGAACATGCTTCGGGTTCAATGTTTTTCTGAAGATTAGTGAAAGGCAACAAGTTGAAGATATAGAAGAAGGGACATCAACAATGAGTGATTTCGACGTCCGAGCTTCGATGTTCAAAGAAGCCAACTGCTTTAAGGGTGGGCATTGTCTCCTGTTTGTTGACGGGGATGAAACCAGAAGAATCTTGCAGACATGGATGGAGAATATTGGGATGAAAGTTTGGTTGATCTCACAAGTCGAGCTCATCGCTTCTACTTTGGAGAAGGTGCATTCTACTAGTATTTCTTCGAGGACATCGTCACCTGACGTCGATTGCGACAGCACGGACCGGTGTTTCAGCTCCAAAGAGATGGTTAGCCAAGTTTTGCCAATGGCATTGAGGCGCAGCAATAGCTTAGGAGGCAACTTTGGATGGCATCATCCTTTTGGTCTGCTTGTTATCATTGATGTGTCCGATGTAAGATTAGATGACATTTGCAGAGAGGTGGCTAGCTTTGTCAAAATCAAGAATCAAGTTCCATGCAAAGTTGTCTGCTTAGTTGATTTGAAGACCTCTTCTGAAGATTTCAGAAGGTTCAGGGAGATGAGATGTGATCTTGTCGTGCGAAAGCCGATGCACGGGTCTCGGTTATACGCTCTTCTGAGAATCTTGAGGGACCTCCATGTCTCTCCTACACAACAATCATCTCAAGTTGGCCCCCACAATGCTGGGACTAGTCAGCAAGATTTGCCAGAGATTGGTATGAAAGATTTGCAAGGGACTGCTGCATCAGCTGAAGTTGTATGCTTGGCTCAGGAACCAAAAGTCGATGTTGCATGCTTGGCTCAGGAACCAAAAGTCGATGGTGATAAGCCATTGGCTGGGATGCGTGTTTTGCTGGTTGAAGACACTTTGGTGCTGCAAACTATCCAGAGGAAGATGCTGAACCAACTAGGAGCAACTGTTCAAGTAGCAATTGATGGATCAAAGGCTGTAGATATGTTCAAAGATGCTCTTGAGCAAGCAAGTGTTTCAGAAGACAATAAAGTTGTGCCCTCGCCATATGATGTTATCTTGATGGATTGCCAGGTTTGTTTCAACCAGAATTTTAGTACAAATACAACCTTGAAGCTCTCATTTATATTTATACTATGTTTTTCTTTCTTTCCTTTTCTTTTGGCAAGGGTTTCTGCTTATTATTTCACCGATCAAATCTTTCACTGTTCAATTCACCGGGAGCAACTACTCTTTGAATGACAACTTTCATTTGTACTCTACACAAGGCTTGGTATGAAGATGGTTTGACATTGCTAGTATTTCTTCTATGTTTTAGATGCCCTTGATGGATGGCTATGAAGCGACAAAGCACATTCGGGAGGAAGAAAGCCGCTATGGAATTCACACTCCAATCGTCGCATTGACTGCTCATGCCATGGAGGAGGATCTGCAGGAGGCTATTCATGCCGGGATGGATCTCCATCTGACAAAGCCAATAGAAAGGGAAAGAATAGTAGAAGTTGTTTACCATGTCTGCAAAGAGAAGAATTGATGCTATACATTTCCTCCATCGCATGAACAGAACTAAAGAAGTAGGTGTTTTCAGTGAGTAGGTTGATGATAATCACATATATCTGTTCATTATCTGCCGTTAGTTATCTTTTAGGATCTAGAATCCAACTAGGGCGTTTAACTTTAGGAATAGCTGAACTTTGGTGCTATAGCAAACTAGGGTGTAACCAGATAAACTTTTGATTTATTTATGTCATATCGAATTTTGATTTATTTATGTCCAGAAATATTTATGTCATGCTGAGTTTCCAAAATTTCCGTTTGATACATTTGTGAGTGAAACATACTGTAGAGATTACCATGTCGCTGGCACAACAATGCTTGCTTAGTGCTCCAACGTCTTTGCAAACATGTTGCTGGAAAACAAAATATGCAGAAGTTTGATTAGATGAGAAGCTGAGATTACATCATTATATTTGCAGGCATCCGTGAAGGACACATCATCCTTCTCTGCATTGGAATTAGAATCAGGCTTCAGCAAATCACCCTTGTAATTCTAGGAAGTATAGGTTTACCGAGTTTGGCTAAGTGGCAACGATTTTGAAGGCTTGTAAATGCTTTGAAGGCTTGCAAGCTAAAGTTGATGATTGACAGGCTCGATGAACTCAATCTCTTGAGGAACTTATCCATGGCTGCCAATATATCAAATAGTATATATTCATTCTAAAATTCAACCTGACAGTGTAATTAACTCACATGTTTACATTCTGAGAGTGAATTCTGCCAATACCTGACCAACATAGTAGTCAAATATTCAAGGCGTGTGGTTTCATAAAAATTAGGTTAGTGTTAGTGTTAGTACTTAGTACAGTGATTTGGCACTAGAAATGTCTGAAGTTAAAGAGACATTATATAAAGGTATGAAGTTACGGAACCAATTTGAAATTTGCTAAATTAAGTGGTAAAGACTACAGAGTAAATTTTAAGCATACAAGTCCTTACCACTTTGATTATGTAATTGAACCGACACATCAAAGAAGGGATAAGATATTCACGTGGATAAGTCATGGAATTTTTTTTAAAAAGGAAATAAGAAATTAGTACAGCTGAGGTTCTTACCACTTTGATTATGGAATTAAGAAGACCATCAAAATTGCAGCTACTAGAATTAAACCCACCCTGCAGCTTCGAAACACCCAAATCATACATGTTCTTCTGCTTCTGTTTATCTTCTGATGTTAATGTGTCAATCTGCATTTGTGGAACAAGTGATGGCATGACTGTATCCGTCTGTCCAGTCACACTGGCACCAACATTACAGTTAAAACTTCCATTATTCAATCTTTGGATATGTATATGGTCTTGTTTCATTCCATCCATGTTATGTATAGAATTGCTTGCAATTCCAAACTGCAAGTATTTAGAATGTCTCCCAGTATCAGCAGGAAGCAGCATTGTACTGCCAGATGAACTAATCCCACCTTTGGTATTGTTGGCTGCTGTAAGGCTGTCGGGACAAACAGTCATGCTTACTGAAAATTTTCCTTTTTGGTCTACCTCTTTTTCTGAAGTCACAAAGCTAGCTTCCAATTTTGTTGCACCAGTAATATCAAATGGACTGTGCAATGGCAGCCTGTTAGCAGAAAAGACATCATTTATTGGAAGGGTACCCTGCTGGGATATACTAGAATCCCGTAAGTTAGTGGAAACTCCAACAGTACTCTCAAAAAGCCCTGAACTTTCAGGTGGCATTCTTATTGATGGATGGACTCCAACTTTGATTTGCATGCACTCCAAAAGTTCTTGTGGTGACAATGAACTGCTTGTAATTCTTTGGAGTGTACCAGACATAGTGTTAACCAGAGCACTCTCAGAAAAGACAGTAGACAAATCATTAGTTTCTTGATGGATCCACTTCTGTTGGAGTTGGGGCTGCCCAAGCGATGTGGTCAAGCCTTGCGTTAGATTTTCCTGTTGGTTTTCTTGTAAGCTCACAGTTTGAAATTTCTTGGTATCACCAGCTCAATGACTAACTGTGCCATTGCTGGTAGCACTTTGAATTGGCTTGGAAGGAGCAAGTTCCTGAAGCCCAATAGCAAGCCATGTGGATCGGAAGATGAAAGGGCAGCAGAAGAAGCAAAAGGTTGATAACTATGAAGTCCTTCAAATGCTCCCATGTGCAAAAAGGAGGGGTCACTACCTCCAAAAGCAGCAACAATGCTAGCTTGCTGTGATGCCACAGCACTTAGTCGTTTGAGGTAGAGCCTGTACTTCTGCATGGAATATAAAGTCAACTGATTAGACATTGCATGTATGTAATCAGCAAATTGCAATTACATATGTTCCATGCATGACATATACAATCATAAGATAACTACCCCTGATTTGGCATGGAGATTCTTGCCAAACTGGTACATGAAAACACTACAGGGAAAACAATATGAGGAAGTTTCTTCAACCTTTCAACGGAAAGGGTTGACATAAAGGGTACCGCTAGTTTAGTGGTCAAACTAAAAAATTTAAAGATACCCTCCTACGATGTCATGTGTCATCTTCTCCATCCGCCTCCACCCCTCCTCCTTCCCTCTTCCCTACTCACTTCCCCCACCGCTCTTCCTTCCTCTCCAACACAAAAAAAATCAAATTAGAAAATTTTAACTTTGACAATTTTAAACATGAAGTTTCAACTCAAAAAAATTCAACTAAAACCACTAAATAAAAAATTTTCAAGTTAGAAATTTTCAACTCGGAAAATTTCAACTCCAAATATTTCAAATCGAAAAGTCTCAAATTATAAAGTTCCAACACAAAAATCTTCAATTAGAAATTTTCAAATTAGAAAGTTTCAGCTCGGAAAATTTTAAATAAAAAATTATTAAATTAGAAAGTTTCAGCATGAAAATTTTCAAATTAAAAAGTTTCAACTCCGAAAAATTTCAATTTAAAAATTTTTTGGTTTGAAAAGTTTCTATTCAAAATCTTCGGTTCAAAAAGTTCCAATTAAAAACTTTTGAAAGTGGTTAAAAAATACTTCTTATTCAAAAACTTAGGGGTGGGAATTGAAAAACAAAAAATTATTCAAAAACTTAGGGGAAGGTATAAGGGAGGGAAGAAAGATGAAGGGGATGGTGCCAAGTGTCATGATGAGAGAGCCTTTGAGAGAAAAGAGAAGTGGAGGAACGAAGGAGGTGTTACCGCTTGTTATAACAAGAGGGCATCCTCACCAAACATTTGGTAGGGACGCTCTCAAATTAGCAATTCCGTTACATAAATATATTATGTAGTCTGGACTAATGCAAGGTGGTGCTAGTGTCTTTCTTTTAGCCAATTTGTAAATGTGAAACAATGTAGCCAAATTCTAACAGTAAACTTGTCCAGCAGTTTACATAGTCATTTTAGAAATTCTATAATGGAACTTTACTAGTTAGCTTTAATCTGCCAATCAACTTGATTGGGAGAAGAATGAGCAAACTACTATTTATGAGATGTCTACATGTTCACGGTTTCTGGATGGTTCAGAGTTGCATGTCTCTTATATATGACTTGCTCCAAACCTACTGAACAATGCAATAGCATAGAAATGTGAGAGTGAATTGATGGAATGGAACTACATTATTCGATTCATTTTGCACGAACACCATGAAACCGGCACAATAATATATTTGCTAACAGTTTAGCCAGCCATAATACAAAACTAAGCTCTGCTCTGCAACTCTTAGCTGTATTAATGCAAAACATAAGGCCAAAAAAAAAGACCATGTAAAAGAATATTTTTAATGAAAATCATATAAGCAGTGGCTGACAGGTGCCCCCCTTAATTTGACCCAGGAAAATAGGTCCACTTGGCAGCCAATGTCAGTAAGAATTCTGAAAAATCTTTTGTTTCTATGCATAGGGCGCTCAAATAATTAATGATGGAAGTAAATGCCACATGACCATACCTGTAGATGACTCGCAACATTTTCCCTGGTGAGTTTCTCCACATTCATAAGCTCAAGTATTCTTTTTGGTACAGCTTCTGCATCAAGAGTAAGAGAAAGGACATAGCATAAATGAGTTGCTGTAACCTGTAAGGACATTTAGCAAAAAGCAAAAAGGAGGTGGGAAACTCTTACTATCAATTCCAAGCTGGTTCACAGCAGCAACAAATTTCCGATGCAGTTCAACTGACCATACAACTCTTGGCTTTTTGCTGCTGAGGGTTCATCATTTTCTTGAATGTCGTTCTCCTCGCCTTCATCTTCCTCTTCACTATGCAGTTCCTTCCTCTGCTTGCTGACCCTCCCAGTTTGACCAGAAGACCCACAAGTAACCTGGCTGGGCCCATGGTATGAATTTGCGTTGGGTGGGTTATTGAATTCTTTGTAGAAATCAAGATTGTTGCATTCGCGGTTACTGAACTTCCTCCTAACAACATGCTGCCATATATTTCTAAGCTCTTCAATGCGAACAGGTTTTAGATGATAGTCGCAGGCACCATCAGTTATCCCCTTCATTACAGTTTTTGTCTCTCCATTCACTGATAACACTGCATGGATTATACTTGATTAACATCCACATTAGTCGCAGGCACCATCAGTTATCCCCTTCATTACAGTTTTTGTCTCTCCATTCACTGATAACACTGCATGGATTATACTTGATTAACATCCACATTTTAAACTTGAAAAACAATTACTCAACAAGCACCTCTTGCTACCAAGAACACTGGCTAGAATAGGAACTTCTAAACTTACGGATGACAGGGAGGTCCATTTCAAGCCCCACGAGCTCAAGGAGCTTAAAGTCGTCCATGTCAGGCATATGGGCGTCACTGATAACCAGATCAAACATGTCTTTGTTCTCCCTTAGTAGCTTCAGTGCTGTAATAGCCTTGTTGGTTGTAATTACTGTTAAGGCAGCAGAAGTTGCTCTTATTTTTACTACTTCTAATTAGGAGTTGGTGGCGGTCGTCCGGTCGCGCTCCAGCGGTCGAGATCTCCTCTCGCTTGGTGACCCACTCGTGCAGCTCGGTCGCGTCGCCCGTCTTTCCAGAGCTGTCGATACCTTGCGTCGGTGACGATACGGCCGTGCATGCGTTTGCGAGCCCTGCCCGTCAATCGCTATGAAATCCGGTGCCGCGGAGCCCTCGATGGGCCTCTTCCATCGTCATCGCGGCCATCGCATCCCCTTCGCCTCCGCCACCGCCGTCGCTCTCCCTCACCCCCACGCTCCACATCGTCGTGATTTTCGGCCAGATTCGCGCCTTGGCCGGTGAGATGGACCCTTTTTGGTGGCGTCCCCTTCTCCACGTCTTCGCCCTTGTCTTGCTTCTTCTCGCTGTGGTAATCTGATCTCGCCCAAACCTTGATCACTAGTTAGATATGGGCGTTTCGCCCCCCTTCGGCCTCTTGATGCGTTGTTGGTTTGCCTTTCTCTCACCCTCGGCAGGTGCCTTCCTCAGAGGCAACCGAGTCCACACCAGGGAACCGAACGCGCAAGATCGGTAGCATCACTGCTTCTTCGGTGTTCTCGCTCTTCAACCTCAAACCCCGGAGCAAGTTCTGGACCGTTGTTATAGACATGACATGACTGCAATTCTTGTGTTTTCCTTTGTGTTTTTCTGCTATGGCTTTCGCTCTAGCTGTGGATTTATAATGCTTTTTTTATTCTAGGTGGTGCTAATTTGTTGATTCCCCTAGGATTTGTTGCTGGTGAGATTTGGCCCAAACCTTGAATAGATGGGGGGTTGATTTATTTGTGTGCATTTGCATGTTTTTAATTGAAGTTAGAGTTCGGTTATATGGTTAGATATGAGTTACATGTAGGTTGTATTAGCCAATTTGATGTCGTCCATATCTACGAGTGCTTTTTAGGACTGATCTCGAATGTGTTCATCTGAGTTTAATTTAGTAGTATTAGATGTTACTTATGCTCATCATTTGTAGTGATGTTGGGCTGATTGAGCCATTGTCCTTTTTACGGTCTCAATTTTTTGTGTTGTTGAGGTTCTGCTCTTCAGCTGCTCCGGGTGCTATGCTCCATTGATGAGAAGTAGGCATTCAGGTCAGCAATGGTCACCAAATAAAGATAAATGAATAGGTTCGATTTGGGGCCTTCACTAAGTTTGTTCTCTTGTGCTATTTTATGTGTTCTAGGGCCTAGCACAATGTGCTCCTGAGCTAGCAATGGCTGGCCGATGACAGCGCCTGGTTCCTCTGGTTCCCCTTCCACATTCGATTGGTAATTTGCTTAAGCCTAAAGCTACTTTGTAAGATGTACTTACTGTTAGGGATTGATGCACGGCATAATAATTGGAGACAGTATTTAACGTGTAAAAACCCTTGCGGGAAAAAACCACGGGAAACAATCCACTATAATGCTTAAAGATTACAAGTACAGGGGGTTGGCTTATATAGCCAAAGAGTTCTAGTTGTAGAAGACTTGACTCCTAACAAACTATGGATAGAACCAATAGATATGGCAGTTAGAGATATCGAGTTATCTCTAACACTTACCATTTTAATTATTGTGCTATAGAGGTGGCTGTCATCCCACCGTTTATAATCCTTCCTATGGTCAAGAGTCAGCTACGCCTTGAGTTCCAACATCCAAGTTACTGGTCAGAATTGCTGGGTGAAGAAGGGAGATACTTTCACCGGTGAGGTCAGGTTAGTGTTCAGTTTTGTGAGCTATACACCCAATATATTGTAATGACCATGAGATAGATTAATTACAATTCTACAATGCAAATAGATGTAGTATTACACCGTGGTATAAAGTCTCACTATTGTTTTAACATGGTTCAGTAAGAGTGCTGTCTTTTCTAAGCCAGCCTTTCTTCACTTAGCTTTACCAATTCAATATTGATGTTAGATTTGTCTAGTCACTAATAACCAATTATGATGAATAGTACTTATATCTGCCTTTTCTTTTAGTTACAATTTATAATTCACTCTCCCATTCAACTTATCTGTTGATTGATAATCTATTGCTAATGCAGTGCTGAGATGATTGATAATCTATTTATCAGCAAGTTATGGTTGCTTGTGGTAGATCAGATTTGAGAACCACTATATTCTGCAGTTGTGTTGGAGCTATTTTGTGCAGCTGCAATGTGCACGTACTCATTCAGATGGTTCTTGATCATGCACTTTCTTACTTTTTATTTCAGTTTTTTTCACTTTCGTAGTAATTCGTCAACTATGGAGCCTACTCAATTGTTCCTGTAGGTATGGGGCTGGTACATGGTTTTCAGTTGATTACTTAATTTCATAGTTTCATTTATGACCTAATTTACCCATTTCTTTCAGGTTTATTTGTTCACAACTATGGTTGTGGCGTCCGTTGATTCAGTTTCAGACTATTCTTGATCATGCGGTTAGCAGTTTCTAACACTTTATTTCAGTTATGGAGGTTGCTCAAGTGTTTTCTCGAATTTCTCTAATTTTCTTTTCTGGTTCTAAAGTTTCTGATTTCGTTGGTTGTGGACATTGGTTTATATTGCAAAAGCCTACAAGATATATGTCATTTCTAATGATTAGCTTGCTATTGCAAGAATGAGTGGTTTCTTGCATAGGGGATACGATTACTGCTTATCCTTTCTATTTAGTGTCTACAGATTTGTGCACACTGAATTTATGGTGATAGATTTTTTTATCAGGTTTTATGCTTGTATTCCTTTACAACTGCATTGATTGACACATGAAAATAAGTTAAAAGCATAGTTGTAGTTGTAGTTGGCGCGTTCTTGTGCTTTGTTTCTTTCTAGCCAATGTTCGTTGCAATTTGATGTGCATTGGATTTCCTGCTCTATGACAGGGATGACAAGGTCAAGCACCATAACTAATTCTCCTTTCTTTTTGCTGGCCGAGACAACTCATCTAGATCTATTGTGCCAAATCATTGAATATATTACAAAATAGCATTTTTAATTCTTGATCAATGAGATTGAGATAAAACTTGCTGGTTTTATAGGTTACTTCCATGTTGCTCCTTACTGAAATGTGTGCATTGCCCACACATGTGTTTCATGTTTTCTTATTTCGTGGTCGTGGGTCCGTGCCTGTGTTGTCCTGATGGAAGATCTCTGTTATGTGGGTTGCACGAAAGTTTGAAGGTTGTGCTTTTGATTTCTCATGTGACCACATCACAATAGACATCTTGTTCTCCATGTCTTTCAGAGTTAAACTTCTCTTAAATTAAGCAGGTTTTCTCTTGGGGGTATAAAATGCCATGAAATGTTCGTGTGGGATGGTCTAGATTGTCTGATCTAAATGTCCATGAGGGAAAACTTCTTCGTTGTTCTTTTAATCAAAGTTGTTTTGGAATATGGGTAGTTGATCTAGCGGCATGTTATTGGCTTCTCTGCTACATTTCTAACATTAAGCTGTTATTCTCAGCTCGAGTCTTCCTTTTATTGTTAGTTGAATGTACTAACCAAGCAATCAATTGGCAACGCCTTGAGCCATATGCAACAGACACTCCAACAAAACTAAATATCCAAAACCTAATCCGAAAACTATCTGAAAAATATCTAAATTCGATCCGAAGCTATTCGGTCGGTCGGTTGGCCAGAAATTATTCGATTAGATTGCACCCCTAGTCACACGAGATCAAACCCATTCCATCTGGACTAGAGGTGGGCGTCGTGCCATGCTGGGCTTGGCACAGCACGGGCCCGTCGGGTTGCGTGCCTAAACCGTACCGTGTCGGTCCAGCTCGCCTTCGGCGAGCCTAGGCACGATCAATTTGAAATTCGTGCCGTGCCAGTCTAGGTTCACCTCATTTGAACTATTACGATGATAAGAAAGTAGTCGAAGATCCAAGAAGTTAAGGCAGTTAACACAAATATTGGGAAAAAAAGAATTAAATTTTATTCATTCTTGAACAGGTATAGAGTTACTATCTCATTTAAAACTTTCATCCCATTGCAGAGAGTCGGTTCGGTGCGCACGTTCGGTGTCGGTGAGCATGTACTCTTTGGTCTGCATTATCCACCTTTTGACATCTCCGTTGTCTCTCTTTTCTCTGCATGCGCGACCGCAACGACGCTGACCGTAAGACAAGCCATAACATGCCGCAATGTCGCATGCAGAGCGCTATGCCACATGCCGTATCACTTTGAATCTATCGGACCTGTTTCGTGCCGTGTCGACTCAAGCATAACCCATACAAGCGTACTGTGCCGCCTATCGTACCCGACCGCAAGACCTGAGCATAACCTTGTTATCCGTGCCGTGTCGACTCAACCCGTGTGTATGGGTGCCGTGCCGTGAACTAGTCTAATATGAACTAAACAGTTCGCATAGAAATTTTATAGAATATATATATATTTTTCTATAAAATACACATGAAATTCACATTCGACGGGTGGTCACGATAAGTGGCCGCATCACATTGACCGGACCTGCATCTTACCCGAATGATTCCCCACGCCAACGGATTTTCTTGCCATCCCGTGGGCCCAGCAGGATCCCATAATTCTATCCCGGCTTCACATCTGATGAGGTATTTGGGCGCGGAATTTTTTTAAAGAAAATATGTTTTAAAATAAAATTATTGAAAAAATACGTTGAAATAAAAAAATACGTAAATATTTTTTAAGAAATATGTTTTAAAAATACAATTATAGAAAAAATGCGTTGAAATAAACAATTACGTAAATACACTTCCGTCCTTAATTAATTTTGTGACAAAGTTCTTGTCGTCGAATAAATTAGTGACAGATCATCTGCCACTAAATAAATTGACAACAGAGTTTTATTTAGCCAACAACTTTGTCACTGATTCATTTGACCGATAGATCTATTTGGTTGGTAGGCTTTCTATCACCAAATGAATAGTCGATAGAGGTGTATTTATATAATTATATTTTTGTGTATTTTCTCTATAATTTTATTTAAAATTTTTATTATTTTAAAAATCGTTGGGCGCACATCTGCCCAGGAGAGTAAAAGCATGTGGAGCCTTGCAAATAAAGCTACTACTGCTATCTAAGCACTTCCGTTAAGTCCCAATCCGAGTGAGAGAGAAACTGTGGTATCGGTATCGGATACCGGGTTGAATATGGATACTGTTCTGATATATATATATATATATATATATATATATATATATATATATATATATATATATATATATATAAAGCCGAAATGGAGCATCATGATGTTAAATGTGCGAATTCAAGCCATATTCGAGTATATTTTTCAAAAATTTCAGTTTTAGGGCATATACCCATCTATAACAATTCAAATTAAACACATACATTTCAAAAAATATACTCGAATTCAAAGATTTTGAACAAGTTTGGATCACATGTTTTGCTGATTTATATATAAAATCAGCACATACCTACAACCAAACTATCATAAAAAAAGGAAAACTCTAGTTTGAATTTCAGTTCAAACTTGTTTGAACTAGTTAGTAAACTAGTTAAACTTAGCATCATAGAAATTTCAAAAATATCGCATGAAAATACATAGGGAAAATACCCATTTTGGATCATGGAGCCCGGGCATCATAGTGCCCCAGTTAATTATACTATATATATATCCCGTCTATATCAGTGAATTTTCTATTTTTTAAAAACATAATTCTCGATACTTGACTAATACTTCTCGATATCTCTCAACCATAATACCTCTAATAACTTAGAAAGAGACGCTAGAATCGTTTATTCACATCCCACAGCACCTTCTCGCTCCCTACACCACTGCCTCAACATTTCTCTCCTTTTGTAGATGGTGGCAGGCGGTACTCCTCTCCATGTCGACACCCCTAATCCTAACGCACGGTGAGTTCTCTCATTAGTCATTTTTTCTCCTCTTGATTGTGTAGTTTGGTATACTGCCAGGCAGCCAATGGCTGATAAGGACAACGATGGTTAGGAGGCAAGACATATAGCTGCAGTTAGTAGGAACAGAAACACACAATTGTGGGGATGTTTAGAGCAACAGTAAACTAGATGACCTAAGTCGTCTGTTATGGGCTAATGGGCCTATGAGATGATCTGGAATTTATTTCTTCATTTTCATTGTTATATTATCTCTTTAATGTCTATTTTATGTCCGGCATACCATATTATATATATCTGTCGGCAAAATATCAAATACAGTCAACTTTATACCGTATATTATCAGTTTTGGGCAACTATTTTTTGTATTTATTGAAATAGCGATGAGCCGTAGAACGATGGAGCGACGAGCATAGCGGCACACAGTGTGTGCGGCTATGCCATAGCCGCATATGGCAAGCGGCTATGGCATAGCCGGCACACCAGGTGCCGGCTATGCCCCGGGCCCCGCCGCGCGTCGCGTCTGGAGGTGATTTGCAAGCTGCCGTCCCGTGTGAAGATGCTTTGCATGCATGCATGCCTTGGGCTCGGTCGGTCGCGTCGCACGTGGAGGTGATTTGCATGCATGCTTTGCTTTAATCTGCAGTCTCTCGTCGCGTCAATCCTTGTCATCGCGCGTTTGAACTTCCCGTGAATTGAGTAGGGCAAGAAACAATTATTGCTGCTAGTTGCAGCATGGCTTGATTAAGTAAATTATTTCTGGTTAACCACTGTCATACGGATTACGCACTTAATTACTTAGTCTACCGAACCGCTCGTGGATTACACACATGAAAGATATTTTCATAAAAATTTCGGTTGACAAGTTAATTTTAACCGAGCGAAAAATGACACACGCTGACAAGTTAATTTTAACCGACAAAATTATAATTTTTTTTCGAAAATATACGGTCACGACAAAATTCTGGTAATTCAGTGCGACAATTTCAATCATAAGTTCAGATGATGAAATAAGCAATAGATTGGATTATATTACAAGAGCATTACAACAGTGACGAAATTGCTTGACGAAACAACTAATGAAAGCACTGTTGGTCATGGTGGAACAAATGATCGTTCCGCCTATCTGGGTACAGCGGGAATGATGTCCAGCATTTTCTGCATATTACATGATCCGTGTAAATTTTGCGATTTGTACTCGGACACCGCTCAATCCCTAGTATGAAAGAACTCCACGGGGATGCGCAGTGCTCCCAGCTATCGCCGGATGGGTGGCCTATGCCGTACATCTCGGGTGTGTAAGATTGATTTTTTGGTCTTTTTTATGTGGAATTCTGCCCTCCCATATGGGCATGTCATCCCGATTCCCGGCGTTCCCTATGTTAATACCATCTGGGTTCCCGGATGGTCTGCTTAACGCGTCAAGGATTTGTTGCGTGGTGCGGACCTCGGTCGGCTGCTTCCCCTTATCCCTTCCTCTTCGAGAGGAGGTACCCTCTTGCACCTCTGTTGCGTTGGCCGTTGGCGGAGACTTGCCGAGACGCCTGCTCTGTTTCGGCTCGCACTCCACTATATGGTGTAGGAGGTGTGTGTTGGGCTTATCCTTGTACAACCAGAAGCGTGCCCTGATCAATACTGATATGCCCATTGTGGTCGTTGAATAACACCGTAGGCGTGCTCGGTCAGCTTTTCGGGCGGTAGTAGCACCACGAGGAGGTTGCTCCCCCCAGTTATCCCATACGGGAAGTTTGAGATGTGGGTGGTACGTCTTCGGGTCCACCCAGTTGAAGTAGCCGCACCATTCATCCTCGGCCAAGGGGCACCGGTAGAATCTCCGGTCCGCTAGCTCATCGTGGTAGGTATCAACCACTGCCTGCAGGCCGTGTTCGCAAAAGTCGGGGCTTTCGGGTGGCCCTTGAGGAGGTTTCTCCTTTGACTCGAGCAATTTCGCACATTTCTTTTTGAACTCCTGTATGCGATGAACTAGTTTAGAATTATTACTTTGTGAGTGAAACATGAGTACGCAGCATGAAACTCACCGATTGGTTGGCCCCTTGCCCACCGGCCCTGAACTCTGATCGATCTAGAACGGGGACGTGTCTTGGCGGCCTCTCCCACCGGTTGAAGTTCTCGGGCAAAGCGGGGTCGGCGTCGTAGCAGTTGTAGACAAATTCGTAGTCACGTCGTTCTGGGCCGTCGATCCATTGGAAGAAGCAATACCGGTCCTTGTGCCGAGAAAAGAAAGAACGATGCATGAAATGGTATTGTTACCCTGTATTGTATAGACACGATGAGGTTTACCCGTAGAGCGGGCACAACATGATGAGTGAGCGCAGCGGCCGTCTCTCCGTGGGTAGATTGCATCATCTTCGCCGGAAGGTTGCAGTCGCATTTGTGTCGGGGCAGCTCCGGCAGAACTGGGGCGTCAACGCTACTGGTATCCGGGTATTCGGGGCGGGATGACTTCTACTTGCTAAAGAGGCGACGGTAGAACGACATCGTGCCCTAATTTGTGTAGATTCAGCTCACGTTTATTGCTGGTTTGGCGATGTTGGATGTCTATCCCTCGGTCGGTTTTATATTGGTGGTGAGGGGTTACTCCACACAACTACAGCACCTGTCGATTCTGACGACCTGTCATCTTCTGAGAAAAACTGCACGACGAGTCACCCTCTGGGAAAAGCTGTATGACCTATCACCCTCTGTCGAAGTCTGCACGACGTGTCACCCTTTGTCGAAGGCTGCACGAGCTGTCACCCTGTGTCGAAGGCTGCACGAGCTGTCACCCTCTGTCGAAAGCTGCACGACCTGTCACCCTCTGTCAAAAGCTGTACGATGTGTCACCCTCTGGGAAAGGTGCACGACGTGTCACCTCTCATCAAAGGCTGCAAAGAAGTTAGTCCACAAGGGATTTCAACGACGTTGTCGATTAGGGTTTTGCTTAAGTAGGATTCAGATGCAAATGAAGTTTTAATTAAAATATTTTTACAGAATATGGTAGTATATATACTAAAATCTGATATGGACCCTTTTTCTTTTACTTTCGCATTAGGACGAGATATTTTTCTGATTGCCGAAAAGGCTTAGTCATTATAGTTTGTGCAGTTCTTAATCTTCGAAGGTATTTGCAGCGATAAGTTTTATATGCTACGCTAGTTGTAATTGAAATATTTTTCCATATTATGTTAGAGTAAATGTTGTAGGATGGTACAGAGCTTTTATTTCATTATTTTCTATTTGTATAAGATATTTCATGACTTGCCAAAAAGCTAATACGACCAAGCCGATCGCGCTGTTGCGGTCAAATTTTAATTCTTCGATTGCGGCTACACCTTATGGAAGAATCTAACCATTTTTCATATATTAGCAGGGGATAGCCCTAAAAGTATTTTGAAATTAGTTTCGTGATATTACACATTTATTTGAGACGTTTGTCACGTGTAGGGTCTTTAGGGCTTAATATGGCCTAACTCAAAATTGATCAAATTGATGTTATTTCTATACATAAAGCTAGTACATATTATTTTAAGGTTATAGCATTTTATTTCGTCGAATTCGAGGCTTGTTTGCGATTGTTACGAATAAATGATCGTTTTGCCGATTGAATGTTTAAGCAACTAGTAAACAATGCAAACTGAAGCAAAGTCTAAATGTTTTTACATATCTGTGACCTATACAATCCCAAGAATGTAAAAAAAACTAGTTTTATCAAGTTTTGAGGTCGTTTGAACAATTTTCCAGCCACTTGAAATTTGAATGTTATTAAGGGCTTGTTGCACGTGCACGTCACTTGCTCGCCCCCTAGCTGACATTGTTGCACGGTGTCCCCCGCGTGATAGGTCGTGCCCTAATTTATGATGATGGGTGATAGGTAATGTGATGATGTGTAGTGACAGGTCGTGCAACTTTAATGATGTGTAGTGACAGGTCGTGCAGCTTTGATGATGGGTGACAGGTCGTGCAGCTTTTATGATGATGGGTGACAGGTCATACAACTTTGATGATGTGTAGTGATAGGTCGTGCAGCTTTGATGATGGGTGACTGGTCGTGCAGCTTTAATGATGTGTAGTGACAGGTCATGCAACTTTGATGATGGGTGACAGGTCGTGTAGCTTTAATGATGATGGGTGACAGGTAATGCAGCTTTCATGATGTGTACTGATAGATTCCCCATCGCTTCTCCCTGTTCATTGCATATAAGGATCGTTGCCTCCCGCACTTGCAAGGAGGCAACCGCTCTAGCGCTCTGTTCGACCTCCAGTGCCTCGCCATCAAGTGCCTCTAGTGCAAATCCGGCGTGGAGGCGTCGTCGGCGTCGTCGTCAACCACATTCGCCTGGCCATCGACCTCTTCAACCTCCAGTGCCGCGGGATCGACTGGATCCGCAAGGTATGAGCCCTAACTTAATTTGGATGTGAGGTTTAAATTCGGGATTGCAACGGAATAGAGCTTGCACGCTCGAACAAGCCCCCTCCGCCAGAGGTGAGGAAGGGTTTCTTGCGCTGCATGTTCCCCTTTCTCCTTGGAGCCAACCTCTTGGTCGGAGGTCACCAGCTCACCTCAACCCCCCCCGCAATCACTTTGTTGCCGTCTTCCACCTTCATCTTCATGCGACCTTGGTCTGCTGTTGATTTGTGCGAGGGACTTGCGTCCTGCGAGCGATTTTGCTGACACGATTGTATAAGCAAGCTTACTGTGTTGAAGAAATAGATACGCATGGCATGAAGTGCAAGTCTTGATGTTCGAGGTTCTTTTGTTGATCTTAAATGTAGAAATTCTACTTATGCATGTCAGGTATGAAACCTATATGACAGCTAATCAGCATATAGGTTTGTTAATTACACACTTTTAATACTTGTAGATGGACAAGGATCCGGAGAAGCTCAGTAAAGGATTGGCATGGACACTGGAACAAATAGAGTGTATCGCACCTGACCTTAACAAAATTGCCCAAGACAATTTTAGTCCTGACACATGCCCATGTGGCAATGCACACAATGGTTTTGTGATTGATATGGAAGCTATAGCTCGCAGCCTTGAGCAAGTTGCCATACAGTCACGTGAATCGATGCAAAGAGATGAAGTAGAACCGGAAGAGGATGCAGAGCCTGAAGGGGATGTAGACCCTGATCTGTGTCTTCCTTACGACTACCAAAGCGATGACGAGGGTAAACGTGATGATTGGCAATATTGTGAACATGAGGGTATCGACATTGATAGTGATGGTTCGGGAGTGTTCTAGTATGTTTTAATGTTAAGCCTTATTAAGTTATTGTAATGCAGATGGATGTTACTAAGACTTGTTAAGATATTATAATATCGATTGATGTTGCTAAGACTTATTCAGATCACGAGTTGGGGTTAGAAAGGAAAAAACGGACCAAAAAATTTCAACCAAATGCAGACAGGCTGTTTTCAACACAGTAGGATCTTCTCAATTTTTTATGATTTTATATGTTGTTCTACAGAAAAACTTCTCAACATCAAAAAGTTGTGCTTCGAAATTCTCTACAACTTTCATGTAGAACAAATAATTTTTGAGTACGGGAAGACCCTTAAAAAGGCAAATTACTGACAGCTGCAAAACCGGTCCGGCGCAAACGTGAAAACTAACTGTTTAACTTCCCGATTTTCTATGATTTTTTCTGCTGCTCAAATGAAAAATTTGTCAACATGAAAAAGATGCGTTTTCAAATTCTCTATAACTTTCATGCAGACCAAATAATTTTTTAAGTAAGGGAAGACCCTCACAAGGTGCTAACAAGAATCGGTCCGACGCAAATTTAAATCGGTCCGGCGCAAATGTGAAAACTCACTGTTAACCTTCCCGATTTTCTAGGATTTTTTATGTTACTCAAATGAAAAACTTTTCAACATGAAACAGATGCGCCTTGCAATTCTCTACAACTTTCATGTAGACCAAATAATTTTTTGAGGAAGGGAAGACCCTTAACAAGTGCAAACAAGAATGGGTCCGGCGCAAATTTAAATCGGTCCAGCGCAAACGTGAAAACTCACTGTCAACATTCCTGATTTTCTATGATTTTTTATGTTGGTCCAATGAAAAACTTGTCAACATGAAAAAGATACATCTTAAAATTCTCTACAACTTTTTTGCAGACCAAATAATTGTTTGAGCAAGGGAAGACCACTAAAAAGTGCTAAAAAGAATCGGTCCGCGCAAATATAAATCGGTCTGGCACAAATGTGAAAACTCACTATTAACATTCCAGATTTTCTATTATTTTTTCTGTTGCTCAAATAAAAAACTTGTCAACATTAAAAAGATGAGTCTTGAAATTCTCTACAACTTTCATGAGATCAAATAATTTTTTGAGCAAGGTGAGACCCTTCAAAAGTGCTAACAAGAATCGGTCCGACGCAAATATAAATCGGTCCGGCGTAAACGTGAAAACTCACTGTTTACATTTCCGACTTTCTATTATTTTTTCTGTTACTCACATGAAAATCTTGTCAACATGAAAAAGATGAGTCTTAAAATTCTCTACAAGTTTCATTTAGACCAAATAATTGTTTCAGCACGGGAAAACCCTTAAACAGTGCTAACAAGAATTGATCCTGCGCAAATATAAATCGGTCCGGCGCAAACGTGAAAACTAACTGTTTACCTTTCCGATTTTCTATTATTTTTTCTGTTGCTCAAATGAAAAACTTGTCAACATAAAAAAGATGCATCTTGAACTTCTCTACAACTTTCATTTAGACCAAATAATTTGTTGAGCAAGGGAAGACACTTAAAAAGTGCTAACAAGAATCGGTCCGCCGCAAATATAAATCGGTCTGGCGCAAACGTGAAAACTAACTGTTTAAATTCCCGATTTTCCATTCTTTTTTCTGTTGCTCAAATGAAAAACTTGTCAACGTAAAAAAGATGCATCTTGCAATTCTCTACAACTTTCATGTAGACCAAATAATTTTTTGAGCAAGGGAAGACCCTTAACAAGTGCTAACAAGAATGGGTCCGGCGTAAATTTAAATCGGTCCAACGCAAACGTGAAAACTCACTGTTAACATTCCCGATTTTCGATGATTTTTTCTGTTGCTCAAATGAAAAACTTGTCAACTTAAAAAGATAAATCTTGAAATTCTCTACAACTTTTTTGCAGACCAAATAATTGTTTGAGCAAGGAAGACCACTAAAAAGAGCTAAAAAGAATCGGTCCGGCGCAAATATAAATCGGTCTGGCGCAAACGTGAAAACTCACTGTTAAAATTCCAGATTTTCTATTATTGTTTCTGTTGCTCAAATGAAAAACTTGTCAACATGAAAAAGATGAGTCTTGAAATTCGCTACAACTTTCGTGTAGATCAAATAATTTTTTGAGAACGGTGAGACCATTAAAAAGTGCTAACAAGAATCGGTCCGACGCAAATATAAATCGGTCCGGCGCAAACGTGAAAACTCACTGTTTACATTTCTGATTTTCTATTATTTTTTCTGTTACTCACATGAAAATCTTGTCAACATGAAAAAGATGAGTCTTGAAATTCTCTACAAGTTTTATGTAGACTAAATAATTGTTTGAGCACGGGAAAACCCTTAAAAGTGCTAACAAGAATTGATCTTGCGCAAATATAAATCGGTCCGGCGTAAATGTGAAAACTAACTGTTTACCTTCTCGATTTTCTATGATTTTTTCTGTTGTTCCAATGAAAAACTTGTCAATATGAAAATATGCGTCTTGAACTTCTTTACAACTTTCATGTCGACCAAATAACTTGTTGAGCAAGGGAAGACCCTTAAAAAGTGCAAACAAGAATCGGTCCAACGCAAATATAAATCGATCCGGCTCAAACGTCAAAACTAACGGTTTAACTTCTCGATTTTCTATGATTTTTTCTGTTCCTCAAATTAAAAACTTGTCAACATTAAAAAGATGTGTCTTGAAATTCTCTACAACTTTCATGTAAATCAAATAATTTGTTGAGCATGGGAAGACCCTTAACAAGTGCTAACAAGAATGGGTCCGGCCAAATTTAAATCGGTCCAGCGCAAACGTGAAAACTCACTGTTAACATTCCCGATTTTCTATGATTTTTTCTGTTGCTCCAATTAAAAACTTGTCAACATGAAAAAGATACATCTTGAAATTCTCTACAACTTTTTTGCAGACCAAATAATTGTTTGAGCAAGGGAAGACCACTAAAAAGTGCTAAAAAGAATCGGTCCGGCGCAAATATAAATCGATCTGGCGCAAACGTGAAAACTCACTGTTAACATTCCAGATTTTCTATTATTTTTTCTGTTGCTCAAATGAAAAACTTGTCAACATGAAAAAGATGCATCTTGAACTTCTCTACAACTTTCATTTAGACCAAATAATTTGTTGAGCAAGAGAAGACACTTAAAAAGTGCTAACAAAAATCGGTCGGCCGCAAATATAAATCGGTCCGGCGCAAACGTGAAAACTAACTGTTTAACTTCCCGATTTTCCATGCTTTTTTCTCTTGCTCAAATGAAAAACTTGTCAACGTAAAAAAGATGCTTCTTGCAATTCTCTACAACTTTCATGTAGACCAAATAATTTGTTGAGCAAGTGAAGACCCTTAAAAAGTGCTAACAAGAATCGGTCCGGCGCAAATATAAATCGGTCCGGCTCAAACGTGAAAACTAACTGTTTAACTTCCCGATTTTGTATGATTTTTTATGTTGCTCAAATGAAAAACTTGTCAACATGAAAAAGATGAGTCTTGTAGTTCTCTACAACTTTTATATAGACCAAATAATTTTTTGAGTAAGTGTAGACCCTTAAACAGTGCTAACAAGAATCGGTCCGGCGCAAATTTAAATCGGTCCGACATTGATAGTGATGGTTCGGGAGTATTCTAGTATGTTTTAATGTTAAGCCTTGTTAAGTTATTGTAATGCAGATGGATGTTACTAAGACTTATTAAGATATTATAATGTCGATTGATGTTACTAAGACTTATTCAGATCACGAGTTGGAGTTAGAAAGGACCAAAAACGGATCAAAAAATTTCAACCAAATGCAGACAGGCTGTTTTCAACACAGTAGGATCTTCTCAATTTTTATGATTTTATATGTTGTTCTACAGAAAAACTTCTCAACATCAAAAAGCTGTGCTTCGAAATTCTCTACAACTTTCATGTAGAACAAATAATTTTTCGAGTACGGGAAGACCCTTAAAAAGGTAAATTACTGACAGCTGCAAAGCCGGTCCGGCGCAAACGTGAAAAATAACTGTTTAAATTCCCGATTTTCTATGATTTTTTCTGTTGCTCAAATGAAAAATTTGTCAACATGAAAAAGATACGTTTTCAAATTCTCTACAACTTTCATACAGACCAAATAATTTTTTAAGTAAGGGAAGACCCTCACAAAGTGCTAACAAGAATCGGTCCGACGCAAATTTAAATCGGTCCAGCGCAAATGTGAAAACTCACTGTTAACCTTCCCGATTTTCTATGATTTTTTCTGTTACTCAAATGAAAAACTTTTCAACATGAAACAGATGCGTCTTGCAATTTTCTACAACTTTTATGTAGACCAAATAATTTTTTGAGCAAGGGAAGACCCTTAACAAGTGCAAACAAGAATGGCTCCGACGCAAATTTAAATCGGTCCAGCGCAAACGTGAAAACTCACTGTCAATATTCCCGATTTTATATGATTTTTTCTGTTGCTCCAATGAAAAACTTGTCAACATGAAAAAGATGAGTCTTGAAATTCTCTACAACTTTCATGTAGATCAAATAATTTTTTGAGCAAGGTGAGAACTTTAAAAAGTGCTAACAAGAATCGGTCCGACGCAAATATAAATCGTTCCGGCGCAAACGTGAAAACTCACTCTTTACATTTCCGACTTTCTATTATTTTTTCTGTAACTCACATGAAAATCTTGTCAACATGAAAAAGATGAGTCTTAAAATTCTCTACAAGTTTCATTTAGACCAAATAATTGTTTGAGCACGGGAAAACCCTTAAAAAGTGCTAACAAGAATTGATCCTGCGCAAATATAAATCGGTCCGGCGCAAACGTGAAAACTAACTGTTTACCTTTCCGATTTTCTATTATTTTTTCTGTTGCTCAAATGAAAAACTTGTCAACATGAAAAAGATGCATCTTGAACTTCTCTACAACTTTCATTTAGACTAAATAATTTTTTGAGCAAAGGGAAGACGCTTAAAAAGTGCTAACAAGAATCGGTCTGCCGCAAATATAAATCGGTATGGCGCAAACGTGAAAACTAACTATTTACTTCCCGATTTTCCATGCTTTTTTCTGTCGCTCACATGAAAAACTTGTCAACGTAAAAAAGATGCATCTTACAATTCTCTACAACTTTCGTGTAGACCAAATAATTTTTTGAGCAAGGGAAGACGCTTAACAAGTGCTAACAAGAATGGGTCCGGCGCAAATTTAAATCGGTCCAGCGCAAACGTGAAAACTCACGGTCAACATTCCTGATTTTCTATGATTTTTTATGCTGGTCCAATGAAAAATTTGTCAACATGAAAAAGATACATCTTGAAATTCTCTACAACTTTTTTGCAGACCAAATAATTGTTTGAGCAAGGGAAGACCACTAAAAAGTGCTAAAAAGAATCGGTCCGGCGCAAATATAAATCGATCTGGCGCAAACGTGAAAACTCACTGTTAACATTTCAGATTTTCTATTATTTTTTCTGTTGCTCAAATGAAAAACTTGTCAACATGAAAAAGATGAGTCTTGAAATTCGCTACAACTTTCATGTAGATCAAATAATTTTTTGAGCAAGGTGAGACCTTTAAAAAGTGCTAACAAGAATCGGTCCGACGCAAATATAAATCGGTCCGGCGCAAACGTGAAAACTCACTGTTTACATTTCCGATTTTCTATTATTTTTTCTGTTACTCACATGAAAATCTTGTCAACATGAAAAAGATGAGTCTTGAAATTCTCTACAAGTTTCATGTAGATCAAATAATTGTTTGAGCACGAAAAAACCCTAAAAATTGCTAACAAGAATTGATCCTGCGCAAATATAAATCGGTCCGGCCCAAACGTGAAAACTAACTGTTTACCTTCTCGATTTTCTATAATTTTTTTCTGTTGTTCCAATGAAAGACTTGTCAACATGAAAAAGATGCGTCTTGAACTTCTCTACAACTTTAATGTTGACTAAATAACTTGTTGAGCACGGGAAGACCCTTAAAAAGTGCTAACAAGAATCGGTCCAGCGCAAATATAAATCGATCCGGCTCAAACGTGAAAACTAACTGTTTAACTTCTCGATTTTCTATGATTTTTTCTGTTTCTCAAATTAAAAACTTGTCAACATTAAAAAGATGTGTATTGAAATTCTATACAACTTTCATGTAGATCAAATAATTTGTTGAGTAAGGGAAGACCCTTAACAAGTGCTAACAAGAATGGGTCCGGCGCAAATTTAAATCGGTCCAGTATAAGCGTGAAAACTCACTGTTAACATTCCCGATTTTCTATGATTTTTTCTGTTGCTCTAATGAAAAACTTGTCAACATGAAAAAGATACATCTTGAAATTCTCTACAACTTTTTTGCAGACCAAATAATTGTTTGAGCAAGGGAAGACCACTAAAAAGTGCTAAAAAGAATCGGTCCGACGCAAATATAAATCGATCTGGCACAAACGTGAAAACTCACTGTTAACATTCCAGATTTTCTATTATTTGTTCTGTTGCTCAAATAAAAACTTGTCAACATGAAAAAGATGCATCTTGAACTTCTCTACAACTTTTATTTAGACCAAATAATTTGTTGAGCAAGGGAAGACACTTAAAAAGTGCTAACAAGAATCGGTCCGCCGCAAATATAAATCGGTCCGGCGCAAACGTGAAAACTAACTGTTTAACTTCCCGATTTTCCATGCTTTTTTCTCTTGCTCAAATGAAAAACTTGTCAACGTAAAAAAGATGCTTCTTGCAATTCTCTACAACTTTCATGTAGACCAAATAATTTGTTGAGTAAGGGAAGACCCTTAAAAATTGCTAACAAGAATCGGTCCGGCGCAAATATAAATCGGTCCGGCTCAAACGTGAAAACTAACTGTTTAACTTCCCAATTTTGTATGATTTTTTATGTTGCTCAAATGAAAAATTGTCAACATGAAAAAGATGAGTCTTGAAATTCTCTAAAACTTTTATATAGACCAAATAATTTTTTGAGTAAGTGTAGACCCTTAAACAGTGCTAACAAGAATCGGTCCGGCGTAAATTTAAATCGGTCCGACATTGATAGTGATGGTTCAGGAGTGTTCTAGTATGTTTTAATGTTAAGCCTTGTTAAGTTATTGTAATGCAGATGGATGTTACTAAGATTTGTTAAGATATTATAATGTCGATTGATGTTGCTAAGATTTATTCAGATCACGAGTTGGGGTTTGAAAGGACCAAAAACGGACCAAAAAATTTCAACGAAATGCAGACAGGCTGTTTTCAACAAAGTAGGATCTTCTCAATTTTTTATGATTTTATATGTTGTTCTACAGAAAAACCTCTCAACATCAAAAAGCTCTACTTCGAAATTCTCTACAACTTTCATGTAGAACAAATAATTTTTCGAGTAAGGGAAGACCCTTAAAAAGGTAAATTACTGACAGCTGCAAAACCGGTCCAGCGCAAACGTGAAAACTAACTGTTTAAATTCCTGATTTTCTATGATTTTTTCTGTTGCGTTTTCAAATTCTCTACAACTTTCATGCAGACCAAATAATTTTTTAAGCAAGGGAAGACCCTCAAAAAGAGCTAACAAGAATCGGTCCGACGCAAATTTAAATCGGTCCGGCGCAAATGTGAAAACTCACTGTTAACCTTCCCGATGTTCCATGCTTTTTTCTGTTGCTCAAATGAAAAACTTGTCAACGTAAAAAAGATGCATCTTGCAATTCTCTACAACTTTCATTTAGACCAAATGATTTTTTGAGCATGGGAAGACCCTTAACAAGTGCTAACAAGAATGGGTCCGGCGCAAATTTAAATCGGTCCAGCGCAAACGTGAAAACTCACTGTTAACATTCCCGATTTTCTATGATTTTTTCTGTTACTCCAATGAAAAACTTGTCAACATGAAAAAGATACATTTTGAAATTCTCTACCACTTTTTTGAAGACCAAATAATTGTTTGAGCAAGGAAAGACCACTAAAAAGTGCTAAAAAGAATCGATCCGGCGCAAATATAAATCGGTCTGGCGCAAACGTGAAAACTCACTGTTAACATTCCAGATTTTCCATTATTTTTTCTGTTGCTCAAATGAAAAACTTGTCAACATGGAAAAGATGAGTCTTGAAATTCTCTACAACTTTCATGTAGACCAAATAATTTTTTGAGCAAGTTAAGATCCTTAAAAAGTGCTAAAAATAATCGGTCCGACGCAAATATAAATCGGTCCGGCACAAATGTGAAAACTCACAGTTTACATTCCAGATTTTCTATTATTTTTTCTGTTACTCACATGAAAATCTTGTAATCATGAAAAAGATGAGTCTTGAAATTCTCTACAAGTTTCATGTAGACCAAATAATTGTTTCAGCAAGGGAAAACCCTTAAAAAGTGCTAACAAAAATTGATCCTGCGCAAATATAAATCGGTCCGGCGCAAACGTGAAAACTAACTGTTTACCTTTCCGATTTTCTATTATTTTTTCTGTTACTCAAATGAAAAACTTGTCAACATGAAAAAGATGCATCTTGAACTTCTCTACAACTTTCATTTAGACCAAATAATTTGTTGAGCAAGGGAACACACTTAACAAGTGCTAACAAGAATCGGTCCGCCGCAAATATAAATCGGTCTGGCGCAAACGTGAAAACTAACTGTTTAACTTCCCGATTTTCCATGCTTTTTTCTGTTTCTAAAAAATAAAACTTGTCAACGTAAATAAGATGCATCTTGCAATTCTCTACAACTTTCAAGTAGACCAAATAATCTTTTGAGCAAGGGAAGACCCTTAACAAGTGCTAACAAGAATGGGTCCGGCGCAAATTTAAATCGGTCCAGCGCAAACGTGAAAACTCACTGTTAACATTCCCGATTTTCTATGATTTTTTCTGTTGCTCTAATGAAAACTTGTCAACATGAAAAAGATACATTTTGAAATTCTCTACAACTTTTTTGCAGACCAAATAATTGTTTGAGCAAGGGAAGACCACTAAAAAGTGCTAAAAAGAATCGGTGCGGCGCAAATATAAATCGGTCTGGCGCAAACGTGAAAACTCACTGTTAACATTCCAGATTTTCTATTATTTTTTCTGTTGCTCAAATAAAAAACTTGTCAACATGAAAAAGATGAGTCTTGAAATTCTCTACAACTTTCATGTAGATCAAATAATTTTTTGAGCAAGGTGAGAACCTTAAAAAGTGCTAACAAGAATCGGTCCGACGCAAATATAAATCGGTCCGGCGCAAACGTGAAAACTCACTCTTTACATTTCCGACTTTCTATTATTTTTTCTGTTACTCACATGAAAATTTTGTCAACATGAAAAAGATGAGTCTTAAAATTCTCTACAAGTTTCATGTAGACCAAATAATTGTTTGAGCACGGGAAAACCCTTAAAAAGTGCTAACAAGAATTGATTCTGCGCAAATATAAATCGGTCCGGCGCAAACGTGAAAACTAACTGTTTACCTTTCCGATTTTCTATTATTTTTTCTGTTGCTCAAATGAAAAACTCGTCAACATGAAAAAGATGCATCTTGAACTTCTCTACAACTTTCATTTAGACTAAATAATTTTTTGAGCAAAGGGAAGACGCTTAAAAAGTGCTAACAAGAATCGGTCTGCCGCAAATATAAATCGGTATGGCGCAAACGTGAAAACTAACTATTTACTTGCCGATTTTCCATGCTTTTTTCTGTCGCTCAAATGAAAAACTTGTCAACGTAAAAAAGATGCATCTTGCAATTCTCTACAACTTTCATGTAGACCAAATAATTTTTTTAACAAGGGAAGACGCTTAACAAGTGCTAACAAGAATGGGTCCGGCGCAAATTTAAATCGGTCCAGCGCAAACGTGAAAATTCACGGTCAACATTCCTGATTTTCTATGATTTTTTATGCTGGTCCAATGAAAAACTTGTCACATTGAAAAAGATACATCTTGAAATTCTCTACAACTTTTTTGCAGACCAAATAATTGTTTGAGCAAGAGAAGACCATTAAAAGTGCTAAAAAGAATCGGTCCGGCGCAAATATAAATCGATCTGGCGCAAACGTGAAAACTCACTGTTAACATTCCAGATTTTCTATTATTTTTTCTGTTGCTCAAATGAAAAACTTGTCAACATGAAAAAGATGAGTCTTTAAATTCGCTACAACTTTCATGTAGATCAAATAATTTTTTGAGCAAGGTGAGACCTTTAAAAAGTGCTAACAAGAATCGGTCCGACGCAAATATAAATCGGTCCGCGCAAACGTGAAAACTCACTCTTTACATTTCCGATTTTCTATTATTTTTCTGTTACTCACATGAAAATCTTGTCAACATGAAAAAGATGAGTCTTGAAATTCTCTACAAGTTTCATGTAGATCAAATGATTGTTTGAGCACGAAAAAACCCTAAAAAATTGCTAACAAGAATTGATCCTGCGCAAATATAAATCGGTCCGGCCCAAACGTGAAAACTAACTGTTTACCTTCTCGATTTTCTATAATTTTTTTCTGTTGTTCCAATGAAAGACTTGTCAACATGAAAAAGATGCGTCTTGAACTTCTCTACAACTTTAATGTTGACCAAATAACTTGTTAAGCACGGGAAGACCCTTAAAAAGTGCTAACAAGAATCGGTCCAGCGCAAATATAAATCGATCCGGCTCAAACGTGAAAACTAACTGTTTAACTTCTCGATTTTCTATGATTTTTTCTGTTTCTCAAATTAAAAACTTGTCAACATTAAAAAGATGTGTCTTGAAATTCTATACAACTTTCATGTAGATCAAATAATTTGTTGAGTAAGGGAAGACCCTTAACAAGTGCTAACAAGAATGGGTCCGGCGCAAATTTAAATCGGTCCAGCGCAAACGTGAAAACTCACTGTTAACATTCCCGATTTTCTATGATTTTTTCTGTTGCTCTAATGAAAAACTTGTCAACATGAAAAAGATACATCTTGAAATTCTCTACAACTTTTTTGCAGACCAAATAATTGTTTGAGCAAGGGAAGACCACTAAAAAGTGCTAAAAAGAATCGGTCCGACGCAAATATAAATCGATCTGGCACAAACGTGAAAACTCACTGTTAACATTCCAGATTTTCTATTATTTGTTCTGTTGCTCAAATAAAAACTTGTCAACATGAAAAAGATGCATCTTGAACTTCTCTACAACTTTTATTTAGACCAAATAATTTGTTGAGCAAGGGAAGACACTTAAAAAGTGCTAACAAGAATCGGTCCGCCGCAAATATAAATCGGTCCGGCGCAAACGTGAAAACTAACTGTTTAACTTCCCGATTTTCCATGCTTTTTTCTCTTGCTCAAATGAAAAACTTGTCAACGTAAAAAAGATGCTTCTTGCAATTCTCTACAACTTTCATGTAGACCAAATAATTTGTTGAGTAAGGGAAGACCCTTAAAAATTGCTAACAAGAATCGGTCCGGCGCAAATATAAATCGGTCCGGCTCAAACGTGAAAACTAACTGTTTAACTTCCCAATTTTGTATGATTTTTTATGTTGCGCAAATGAAAAAATTGTCAACATGAAAAAGATGAGTCTTGAAATTCTCTAAAACTTTTATATAGACCAAATAATTTTTTGAGTAAGTGTAAACCCTTAAACTGTGCTAACAAGAATCGGTCCGGCGTAAATTTAAATCGGTCCGACATTGATAGTGATGGTTCGGGAGTGTTCTAGTATGTTTTAATGTTATGCCTTGTTAAGTTATTGTAATGCAGATGGATGTGACTAAGATTTGTTAAGATATTATAATGTCGATTGATGTTGCTAAGATTTATTCAGATCACGAGTTGGGGTTTGAAAGGACCAAAAACGGACCAAAAAATTTCAACCAAATGCAGACAGGCTGTTTTCAACAAAGTAGGATCTTCTCAATTTTTTATGATTTTATATGTTGTTCTACAGAAAAACTTCTCAACATCAAAAAGCTCTGCTTCGAAATTCTCTACAACTTTCATGTAGAACAAATAATTTTTCGAGTAAGGGAAGACCCTTAAAAAGGTAAATTACTGACAGCTGCAAAACCGGTCCAGCGTAAACGTGAAAACTAACTGTTTAAATTCCCGAGTTTCTATGATTTTTTCTGTTGCTCAAATGAAAAATTTGTCAACATGAAAAAGATGCGTTTTCAAATTCTCTACAACTTTCATGCAGACCAAATAATTTTTTAAGCAAGGGAAGACCCTCAAAAAGAGCTAACAAGAATCGGTCCGACGCAAATTTAAATCGGTCCGGCGCAAATGTGAAAACTCACTGTTAACCTTCCCGATGTTCCATGCTTTTTTCTGTTGCTCAAATGAAAAACTTGTCAACGTAAAAAAGATGCATCTTGCAATTCTCTACAACTTTCATTTAGACCAAATGATTTTTTGAGCAAGGGAAGACCCTTAACAAGTGCTAACAAGAATGGGTCCGGCGCAAATTTAAATCGGTCCAGCGCAAACGTGAAAACTCACTGTTAACATTCCCGATTTTCTATGATTTTTTCTGTTACTCCAATGAAAAACATGTCAACATGAAAAAGATACATTTTGAAATTCTCTACAACTTTTTTGAAGACCAAATAATTGTTTGAGCAAGGAAAGACCACTAAAAAGTACTAAAAAGAATCGATCCGGTCGCAAATATAAATCGGTCTGGCGCAAACGTGAAAACTCACTGTTAACATTCCAGATTTTCCATTATTTTTTCTGTTGCTCAAATGAAAAACTTGTCAACATGGAAAAGATGAGTCTTGAAATTCTCTACAACTTTCATGTAGACCAAATAATTTTTTGAGCAAGTTAAGATCCTTAAAAAGTGCTAAAAATAATCGGTCCGACGCAAATATAAATCGGTCCGGCACAAATGTGAAAACTCACAGTTTACATTTCCGATTTTCTATTATTTTTTCTGTTACTCACATGAAAATCTTGTCAACATGAAAAAGATGAGTCTTGAAATTCTCTACAAGTTTCATGTAGACCAAATAATTGTTTCAGCAAAGGAAAACCCTTAAAAAGTGCTAACAAGAATTGATCCTGCGCGAATATAAAACGGTCCGGCGCAAACGTGAAAACTAACTGTTTACCTTTCCAATTTTCTATTATTTTTTCTGTTGCTCAAATGAAAAACTTGTCAACATGAAAAAGATGCATCTTGAACTTCTCTACAACTTTCATTTAGACCAAATAATTTGTTGAGCAAGGGAACACACTTAACAAGTGCTAACAAGAATCGGTCCGCCGCAAATATAAATCGGTCTGGCGCAAACGTGAAAACTAACTGTTTAACTTCCCGATTTTCCATGCTTTTTTCTGTTTCTAAAAAATAAAACTTGTCAACGTAAATAAGATGCATCTTGCAATTCTCTACAACTTCCAAGTAGACCAAATAATCTTTTGAGCAAGGGAAGACCCTTAACAAGTGCTAACAAGAATGGGTCCGACGCAAATTTAAATCGGTCCAGCGCAAACGTGAAAACTCACTGTTAACATTCCCGATTTTCTATGATTTTTTCTGTTTCTCTAATGAAAACTTGTCAACATGAAAAAGATACATTTTGAAATTCTCTACAACTTTTTTGCAGACCAAATAATTGTTTGAGCAAGGGAAGACCACTAAAAAGTGCTAAAAAGAATCGGTGCGGCGCAAATATAAATCGGTCTGGCGCAAACGTGAAAACTCACTGTTAACATTCCAGATTTTCTATTATTTTTTCTGTTGCTCAAATAAAAAACTTGTCAACATGAAAAAGATGAGTCTTGAAATTCTCTACAACTTTCATGTAGATCAAATAATTTTTTGAGCAAGGTGAGAACTTTAAAAAGTGCTAACAAGAATCGGTCCGACGCAAATATAAATCGGTCCGGCGCAAACGTGAAAACTCACTCTTTACATTTCCGACTTTCTATTATTTTTTCTGTTACTCACATGAAAATCTTGTCAACATGAAAAAGATGAGTCTTAAAATTCTCTACAAGTTTCATGTAGACCAAATAATTGTTTGAGCACGGGAAAACCCTTAAAAAGTGCTAACAAGAATTGATTCTGCGCAAATATAAATCGGTCCGGCGCAAACGTGAAAACTAACTGTTTACCTTTCCGATTTTCTATTATTTTTTCTGTTGCTCAAATGAAAAACTCGTCAACATGAAAAAGATGCATCTTGAACTTCTCTACAACTTTCATTTAGACTAAATAATTTTTTGAGCAAAGGGAAGACGCTTAAAAAGTGCTAACAAGAATCGGTCTGCCGCAAATATAAATCGGTATGGCGCAAACGTGAAAACTAACTATTTACTTCCCGATTTTCCATGCTTTTTTCTGTCGCTCAAATGAAAAACTTGTCAACGTAAAAAAGATGCATCTTGCAATTCTCTACAACTTTCATGTAGACCAAATAATTTTTTTAACAAGGGAAGACGCTTAACAAGTGCTAACAAGAATGGGTCCGGCGCAAATTTAAATCGGTCCAGCGCAAACGTGAAAATTCACGGTCAACATTCCTGATTTTCTATGATTTTTTATGCTGGTCCAATGAAAAACTTGTCACATTGAAAAAGATACATCTTGAAATTCTCTACAACTTTTTTGCAGACCAAATAATTGTTTGAGCAAGGGAAGACCACTAAAAAGTGCTAAAAAGAATCGGTCCGGCGCAAATATAAATCGATCTGGCGCAAACGTGAAAACTCACTGTTAACATTCCAGATTTTCTATTATTTTTTCTGTTGCTCAAATGAAAAACTTGTCAACATGAAAAAGATGAGTCTTTAAATTCGCTACAACTTTCATGTAGATCAAATAATTTTTTGAGCAAGGTGAGACCTTTAAAAAGTGCTAACAAGAATCGGTCCGACGCAAATATAAATCGGTCCGGCGCAAACGTGAAAACTCACTGTTTACATTTCCGATTTTCTATTATTTTTTCTGTTACTCACATGAAAATCTTGTCAACATGAAAAAGATGAGTCTTGAAATTCTCTACAAGTTTCATGTAGATCAAATGATTGTTTGAGCACGAAAAACCCTAAAAATTGCTAACAAGAATTGATCTGCGCAAATATAAATCGGTCCGCCCAAACGTGAAAACTAACTGTTTACCTTCTCGATTTTCTATAATTTTTTTCTGTTGTTCCAATGAAAGACTTGTCAACATGAAAAAGATGCGTCTTGAACTTCTCTACAACTTTAATGTTGACCAAATAACTTTTTAAGCACGGGAAGACCCTTAAAAAGTGCTAACAAGAATCGGTCCAGCGCAAATATAAATCGATCCGGCTCAAACGTGAAAACTAACTGTTTAACTTCTCGATTTTCTATGATTTTTTCTGTTTCTCAAATTAAAAACTTGTCAACATTAAAAAGATGTGTCTTGAAATTCTATACAACTTTCATGTAGATCAAATAATTTGTTGAGTAAGGGAAGACCCTTAACAAGTGCTAACAAGAATGGGTCCGGCGCAAATTTAAATCGGTCCAGCGCAAACGTGAAAACTCACTGTTAACATTCCCGATTTTCTATGATTTTTTCTGTTGCTCTAATGAAAAACTTGTCAACATGAAAAAGATACATCTTGAAATTCTCTACAACTTTTTTGCAGACCAAATAATTGTTTGAGCAAGGGAAGACCACTAAAAAGTGCTAAAAAGAATCGGTCCGACGCAAATATAAATCGATCTGGCACAAACGTGAAAACTCACTGTTAACATTCCAGATTTTCTATTATTTGTTCTGTTGCTCAAATAAAAACTTGTCAACATGAAAAGATGCATCTTGAACTTCTCTACAACTTTTATTTAGACCAAATAATTTGTTGAGCAAGGAAGACACTTAAAAGTGCTAACAAGAATCGGTCCGCCGCAAATATAAATCGGTCCGGCGCAAACGTGAAAACTAACTGTTTAACTTCCCGATTTTCCATGCTTTTTTCTCTTGCTCAAATGAAAAACTTGTCAACGTAAAAAAGATGCTTCTTGCAATTCTCTACAACTTTCATGTAGACCAAATAATTTGTTGAGCAAGGGAAGACCCTTAAAAATTGCTAACAAGAATCGGTCCGGTGCAAATATAAATCGGTCCGGCTCAAACGTGAAAACTAACTTTTAACTTCCCGATTTTGTATGATTTTTTATGTTGCTTAAATGAAAAACTTGTCAACATGAAAAAGATGAGTCTTGAAATTCTCTAAAACTTTTATATAGACCAAATAATTTTTTGAGTAAGTGTAGACCCTTAAACAGTGCTAACAAGAATCGGTCCGGCGTAAATTTAAATCGGTCCGACGTTGATAGTGATGGTTCGGGAGTGTTCTAGTATGTTTTAATGTTAAGCCTTGTTAAGTTATTGTAATGCAGATGGATGTTACTAAGACTTGTTAAGATATTATAATGTCGATTGATGTTGCTAAGATTTATTCAGATCACGAGTTGGGGTTTGAAAGGATCAAAAACGGGCCAAAAAATTTCAACCAAATGCAGACAGGCTGTTTTCAACACAGTAGGATCTTCTCAATTTTTTTTGATTTTATATGTTGTTCTACAGAAAAACTTCTCAACATCAAAAAGCTCTGCTTCGAAATTCTCTACAACTTTCATGTAGAACAAATAATTTTTCGAGTACGGGAAGACCCTTAAAAAGGTAAATTACTGACAGCTGCAAAACCGGTCCGGCGCAAACGTGAAAACTAACTGTTTAAATTCCCGATTTTCTATAATTTTTTCTGTTGCTCAAATGAAAAATTTGACAACATGAAAAAGATGCGTTTTCAAATTCTCTACAACTTTCATGCAGACCAAATAATTTTTTAAGCAAGGCAAGACCCTCAAAAAGTGCTAACAAGAATCGGTCCGACGCAAATTTAAATCGGTCCGGCGCAAATGTGAAAACTCACTGTTAACTTTCCCGATTTTCCATGCTTTTTTCTGTTGCTCAAATGAAAAACTTGTCAACGTAAAAAAGATGCATCTTGCAATTCTCTACAACTTTCATTTAGACCAAATGATTTTTTGAGCAAGGGAAGACCCTTAACAAGTGCTAACAAGAATGGGTCCGGCGCAAATTTAAATCGGTCCAGCGCAAACGTGAAAACTCACTGTTAACATTCCCGATTTTCTATGATTTTTTCTGTTGCTCCAATGAAAAACTTGTCAACATGAAAAAGATACATCTTGAAATTCTCTACAACTTTTTTGAAGACCAAATAATTGTTTGAGCAAGGGAAAACCACTAAAAAGTGCTAAAAAGAATCGGTCCGGCGCAAATATAAATCGGTCTGGCGCAAACGTGAAAACTCAATATTAACATTCCAGATTTTCTATTATTTTTTCTGTTGCTCAAATGAAAAACTTGTCAACATGAAAAAGATGAGTCTTGAAATTCTCTACAACTTTCATGTAGATCAAATAATTTTTTGAGCAAGTTAATATCCTTAAAAAGTGCTAAAAAGAATCGATCCGACGCAAATATAAATCGGTCCGGCACAAACGTGAAAACTCACTGTTTACATTTCCGATTTTCTATTATTTTTTCTGTTACTCACATGAAAATCAGGTCAACATGAAAAAGATGAGTCTTGAAATTCTCTACAAGTTTCATGTAAACCAAATAATTGTTTCAGCAAGGTAAAACCCTTAAAAAGTGCTAACAAGAATTGATACTGCGCAAATATAAATCGGTCCGGCGCAAACGTGAAAACTAACTGTTTACCTTTCCGATTTTCAATTATTTTTTCTGTTGCTCAAATGAAAAACTTCTCAACATGAAAAAGATGCATCTTGAACTTCTCTACAACTTTCATTTAGACCAAATAATTTGTTGAGCAAGGGAAGACACTTAAAAAGTGCTAACAAGAATCGGTCCGCCGCAAATATAAATCGGCTGGCGCAAACGTGAAAACAAACTGTTTAAATTCCCGATTTTCCATGCTTTTTTCTGTTGCTCAAATGAAAAACTTGTCAACGTAAATAAAATGCATCTTGCAATTCTCTACAACTTTCATGTAGACCAAATAATCTTTTGAGCAAGGGAAGACCCTTAACAAGTGCTAACAAGAATGGGTCCGGCGCAAATTTAAATCGGTCCAGCGCAAATGCGAAAACTCACTGTTAACATTCCCGATTTTCTATGATTTTTTCTGTTGTTCAAATGAAAAACTTGTAAACTTGAAAAAGATACATCTTGAAATTCTCTACAACTTTTTTGCAGACCAAATAATTGTTTGAGCAAGGGAAGACCACTAAAAAGTGCTAAAAAATCCGGCGCAAATATAAATCGGTCCGGCACAAACGTGAAAACTCACTGTTAACATTCCAGATTTTCTATTACTGTTTCTGTTACTCAAATGAAAAATTTGTCATAATGAAAAAGATGAGTCTTGAAATTCTCTACAACTTTCATGTAGATCAAATATTTTTTGAGCATGGTAAGACTCTTAAAAAGTGCTAACAAGAATCGGTCCGACGCAAATATAAATCGGTCCGGCGCAAACGTGAAAACTCACTGTTTACATTTCCGATTTTCTATTATTTTTTCTGTTACTCACATGAAAATCTTGTCAACATGAAAAAGATGAGTCTTGAAATTCTCTACAAGTTTCATGTAGACCAAATAATTGTTTGAGTAAGGGAAAACCCTTCAAAAGTGCTAACAAGAATTGATCTTGCGCAAATATAAATCGGTCCGACGCAAACGTGAAAACTAACTGTTTACCTTTTCGATTTTCTATGATTTTTTCTGTTGTTCCAATGAAAAACTTGTCGACACGAAAAAGATGCGACTTGAACTTCTCTACAACTTTTATGTCGACCAAATAACTTGTTGAGCACGGGAAGACCATAAAAAGTGCTAACAAGAATCGGTCCAGCGCAAATATAAATCGATCCGGCTCAAACGTGAAAACTAACTGTTTAACTTCTCGATTTTCTATGATTTTTTCTGTTCCTCAAATTAAAAACTTGTCAACATTAAAAAGATGTGTCTTGAAATTCTCTACAATTTTCATGTAGATCAAATAATTTGTTGAGTAAGGGAAGACCCTTAACAAGTGCTAACAAGAATGGGTCCGACGCAAATTTAAATCGGTCTAGCGCAAACGTGAAAACTCACTGTTAACATTTCCGATTTTCTATGATTTTTTCTGTTACTCCAATGAAAAACTTGTCAACATGAAAAAGATACATCTTGAAATTTTCTACAACTTTTTTGCAGACCAAATAATTGTTTGAGCAAGGGAAGACCACTAAAAAGTGCTAAAAAGAATCGGTCCGGCGCAAATATAAATCGGTCTGGCGCAAACGTGAAAACTCACTGTTAACATTCCAGATTTTCTATTATTTTTTCTGTTACTCAAATAAAAAACTTGTCAACATGAAAAAGATGAGTCTTGAAATTCTCTACAACTTTCATGTAGATCAAATAATTTTTTGAGCAAGGTGAGAACCTTAAAAAGTGCTAACAAGAATCGGTCCGACGCAAATATAAATCGGTCAGCATAACGTGAAAACTCACTCTTTACATTTCCGACTTTCTATTATTTTTTCTGTTACTCACATGAAAATCTTGTCAACATGAAAAAGATGGGTCTTGAAATTCTCCACAAGTTTCATGTAGACCAAATAATTGTTTGAGCAAGGGAAAACCCTTCAAAAGTGCTAACAAGAATTGATCCTGCGCAAATATAAATCGGTCCGACGCAAACGTGAAAACTAACTGTTTACCTTTTCGATTTTTTATGATTTTTTCTGTTGTTCCAATGAAAAACTTGTCAACATGAAAAAGATACGACTTGAACTTCTCTACAACTTTTATGTCGACCAAATAACTTGTTGAGCACGGGAAGACCCTTAAAAAGTGCTAACAAGAATCGGTCCAGCGCAAATATAAATCGATCCGGCTCAAACGTGAAAACTAACTGTTTAACTTCTTGATTTTCTATGATATTTTCTGTTCCTCAAATTAAAAACTTGTCAACATTAAAAAGATGTGTTTTGAAATTCTCTACAACTTTCATGTAGATCAAATAATTTATTGAGTAAGGGAAGACCCTTAACAAGTGCTAACAAGAATGGGTCCGGCGCAAATTTAAATCGGTCTAGCGCAAACGTGAAAACTCACTGTTAACATTCCCGATTTTCTATGATTTTTTCTGTTGCTCCAATGAAAAACTTGTCAACATGAAAAAGATACATCTTGAAATTCTCTACAACTTTTTTGCAGACCAAATAATTGTTTGAGCAAGGGAAGACCACTAAAAAGTGCTAAAAAGAATCGGTCCGGCGCAAATATAAATCGGTCTGGCGCAAACGTGAAAACTCACTGTTAACATTCCAGGTTTTCTATTATTTTTTCTGTTACTCAAATAAAAAACTTGTCAACATGAAAAAGATGAGTCTTGAAATTCTCTACAACTTTTATGTAGATCAAATAATTTTTTGAGCAATGTGAGAACCTTAAAAAGTGCTAACAAATATCGGTCCGACGCAAATATAAATCGGTCCGGCGCAAACGTGAAAACTCACTCTTTACATTTCCGACTTTCTATTATTTTTTCTGTTACTCACATGAAAATCTCGTCAACATGAAAAAGATGAGTCTTGAAATTCTCTACAAGTTTCATGTAGACCAAATAATTGTCTGAGCACGGAAAAACCCCTAAAAAGTGCTAACAAGAATTGATCCTGCGCAAATATAAATCGGTCCGGCGCAAACGTGAAAACTAACTGTTTACCTTTCCGATTTTCTATTATTTTTTCTGTTGCTCAAATGATAAACTTGTCAACATGAAAAAGATGCATCTTGAACTTCTCTACAACTTTCATTTAGATCAAATAATTTGTTGAGTAAGGGAAGACACTTAAAAAGTGCTAACAAGAATCGGTCCGCCTCAAATATAAATCGGTCCGGCGCAAACGTGAAAACTAACTCTTTGACTTCTCGATTTTCCATGCTTTTTTCTGTTGCTCAAATGAAAAACTTGTCAACGTAAAAAAGATGCTTCTTGTAATTCTCTACAACTTTTATGTAGACCAAATAATTTGTTGAGCAAGAGAAGACCCTTAAAAAGTGCTAACAAGAATCGGTCCGCGCAAATATAAATCGGTCCGGCTCAAACGTGAAAACTAACTGTTTAACTTCCCGATTTTCTATGATTTTTCTGTTGCTCAAATGAAAAACTTGTCAACATGAAAAAGATGAATCTTGAAATTCTCTATAACTTTTATGTAGACCAAATAATTTTTTGAGCAAGTGTAGACCCTTAAACAGTGCTAACAAGAATCGGTCCGGCGCAAATTTAAATCTGTCCGGCGCAAACGTGAAAACTCACTGTTAACCTTCCCGATTTTCTATGATTTTTTCTGTTGCTCTAATGAAGAACTTATCAACATGAAAAAGATGAATATTTAAATTCTCTACAACTTTTATGTAGACCAAATAATTTTTTGAGCACGGGAAGGCCTTTAAAAGTGCTAATAATAATCGGTCCGGCGCAAATGTGAAAACTAACTGTTTATCTTCCCGATTTTCTATAATTTTTTCTGTTGCTCAAATGAAAAACTTGTCTAAATGAAAACGATGCTTCTTGAAATTCTCTACAACTTTCATGTAGTACAAATAATTGTTTGAGCACGGGAAGACCCTTAAAAAGTGCTAACAAGAATCTGTGCGACGCAAATGTGAAAACTCACTGTTAACCTTCCCGATTTTTTATGATTTTTTCTGTTGCTCAAATGAAAAACTTGTCAACATGAAAAAGATAAGTCCTAAAATTCTCTACAACTTTCTTGTGGACCAAATAATTTTTTGAACACAGTTGAGAGAAAACTAGCCGGCAACACTGTATTTCAAATTTAACTATATAATAGTTATTTGACATGACAGCTAGGTTAAAGTAATCAATACAGTACACAAAGCTGTAAAAAAAATCGTCAGTGCCTCCCTCCGCGTCGTCCACCCTGCCTTCTGGTGAAGTCCTCCGGGGTGTACGTCTCTGGGGCATGCGTCTGCCTCTGTCCCGCAGCCTGTGAGGGGCCCTGCTGCGTGGGAAGCTCTCCCGTGTCCTCATCAATTTGCTGCGTCGGACCACCCCAGAAGGTGTAGTTAGCACCGGTCATGCGTTCCTGGGTGTACCAGGCCAACGGGTCCTCTGGAGGAACCGCGGTCGACTGCAGGATGTGCTGCGTGGGATCCTGCTGGTACGGAGTCTAGTGCTGTGAGGATTCACCTCCTGTAGGCATCCATCGTCCACAATCGAGGAGCTCGGTGAAAGTCGCTTGCTCCATTCCATGCTAGCTGAAAACATGATCCTCACTCTAATGTGGCGTTTGCTCAGACTCAACCTGAGCGTCATCACCGCCGCTATGGTGAACTTCGTCGTGCTCACCTTCCGTCGTGATGGCTGGCACCATATGTTGGTTGCGTCATATGTGGGTAATCAGCGACGCCGTAGTCCTGTTGTAGTAAAAATGTAGTGAGTTAGGTTACAAAGTAGAGTATTTAACAACAGTTGCCTTGAATTGAGAAAACGAAACGATACATGAAACTTAGCAAGTCACGGGAACCTGAGTTTCGCGGTGAGGATCTGGATAGTCGTGCGCACGAGATGTGGACGGGCGAGCTGTGGAGGGACGAGCACTCCGTGATGAATAGGTATCCACCGATTGTCTAGCATGGGAGGCACGTGAAGGATCCATAACCGGAACTTTGTACCCCCTGTTTGGCCTAGGTGCGCATCCACTAAAAGAACGGATAGCCGAGACCAAACGTGACCCTTTGCTGCTGAAGTATCTTTGCATTGGGCAATAAGACAACGTACATCGTAGTATATCATATTAAGAACTTGATATAGATAGCACGAAATATAAATATATACTTAACCCTCCTCTCATAAAGTACCTTCGTATGTCGCTCCTGTTGTGAACCGAGGACTCGCCTTCGTCACGCAGCGTGCGGTCTACCAGAGTGTGCATCTTGTACGCTTTCTGCGACTACAAAACGAGGTTCACGTGTTAGTATGTACTGTTTATGACAAGTTGAAAGGATTGCATGCATCAAAGTACTAACCAGGATGTGAAGCTGGCGGGAACGGTCCTCGAGGAATGGTCTTGGTGCATCTTCCATGTGACCACTGAGTGGAGTGGCACGTGTGCGAGGACGGTACCACGAGAAGTACTCCCAGTACGAGGAAGGGTCGTATGACCCTGTAGGGACTAGGGTGGAAGCTTCGGCCTGCTCGTTCCACCGCAGTATGTGCTCACGATGGACGGTGGACCTGTCCAACGTACCTCCCGTTCCTTTTGCACTCCTCGTGTACAGAAGTATGAAGGGTTAGAACTCCCAAAAGGAAGAATGGTCATAACATAGTAATGCAGTATTTTTCTACTAAACTTACAAGTGTGATCGACCTGCGTCTCGTGGTGGGGGGACCGGGACTACCTGCCGGTATCCGAACTGTCGCTGTACACGCTCGGGGGAGTAGACTTCCACATAATTCTGGTACAGAATGAAGCATGTAGTCATCCATAGGTGCTCATTCTGTGCACAGAACGATGAGATGCGTGCGCCCGTTGCGATCTCGGCAAATCTCCCCTGTGTCCACGGATCCCAGCTCACGTGCTCGGAAGTCAGGAAGTCTAGATCGCTACCAGCGCGTGGGTAGCTTCCGTGATCCTGGAGGTGGCTCCATCGCAACCTAGCATGGATCTATCTATAGCCCATCGTGGGCCTCATGGTCTCAGGCACGTCCTGGGAGATATCCTTCGGGTACATAGCCTTCTCCACCCTAGGACGAGAGATAGGAAGATACTCCCAGCTACATAGCTGTACTAGGTGCAAACAACCTATGATTGACCCCCTCGCGGTGGCCCGCTGGGTAGCATCTCACAATCCTTTATAGGTTGCTGCTAACACAGCGGAACCCCAGCTATATTGTGGGACCTCCTCCAGTTGCGTGACAAGATCACGCGCTAAAGCCAAGATAGTCGCCCGCTGCGTTGCAGAACATGATCCCTCCAAATAAATCATAGAGGTACACCTTCAGGTGCCTAGAAATAGTGCTCTCGTCTGCTCCCTCAGGACATGGCCCGTACTCTGGCAATTCATGAAACCATTTCAAAGAGAGGTCGTGGTCCTTTCCTGCGTACGGACGACCAAACATGCAACAGAAACAAATGAATGTGAGCTTAATTTGAAGCAAAAACTTTACGCACGTTGCAGCATACATGTTTACCTTTGTTGCACATACTCCATCCACTGATCCTTTCGTGGCCGCCTACTCACTAAGGGGCAACCTCTGGTCGGCAAGCCAGTAATCATAGCCACATCCTTCAAAGTAATTGTCATCTCTCCAAACGAAAAGTGGAATGTGTGCGTCTCAGGACGCCACCGATCTACCAGGGCAGTCAGCAGGGATACATCTATGGCAGGGAGAGTTGTGTGTCGCACCCCACCCCGCGGTAATAGCTCAGTAGTCCCATCCATCAAAAGAGCGAATGTGAGTAGTCCAACTCGTGCTAGGCACCAATAGAAACGGGGTCCAGTGCCTTGATCTTGTGGAAGACTCGCGCACGCAATGGACCCATCTGCAAAAGGACACGATCATGTTACAATCAATGGTTACAATGTAAACTCGTAATATGGAACAATAAATACAACAGTGCTGACCTCAATAAATACAACAAGATTAACTGCGTGCGTGAAAATCATCCTCCCACGATGCTGATCATCGTACTGCTGCTGAAGAAGCTCGGGAAGACCACCGGTAGCCATGATAAAAATACCACCTGCATATGTCAGTGCAACAAAAAACATCGGTACAACAACAAGATAGCATACACAATTAGGGACACAGCAGATGTTAAACAACACGGTGCAATACAACAAATAAGAAATCCAGTTCTGAATACAACACCATACAGTACAAAAATTACTAAATACGTCTACTGCTTATTAGGACATGTCCTCCGATCATGTCCACTCTGCTTGCAAATCTTGCACTTCCTCTGGGCCTGCACGGCATCAGCTGTATCCATATCACCATGCATTCTTGTCCATCTGGGCCTCCCAGGCTCTTTTCGTCGTGTTAACGGATAAGGCACCCACAAAGGCCCATCGATCGACTTGTAACTCGTACCAAGATTGAAGGAACTCATCTTCGGACGCCAAGTGTTTCTCAGGGCTTCTACCGTGTAGTATGACGATATGTACTGAGATGCATCGTTCCCTCCCATATCCCTGCAAGCCGCGAATACATGGGAGCAAGGGATATGATGCAGTTTTGGCTTATTGCACGAGCACACCACCTCCTCCATGCCTAGAGTGCATTATTGGACGGTGTCACCGGCGCTGTAGCCAGAGTGGTACCTACGGTGGCACATTACCTCAAATATGTGGTTACCGAGGTCGTACACCCGCGTGCAGTGGAACATGGATTTGCTCCTCCTACTACTGATGATCTCCTCCACCTTGGTTGAGAATTGAGTGCTGCATTGGTCGACAGCATGACCACGATCTCGAAAGTAGTCCGCATTCAGAGAACGTCACTCTATTATGGCACATAACGGAAGCCCACGAACGCCTTAAGAACATTATTGAAGGCTTCCTCTATGTTCGTCGTCATAATGGTGTACCTAACAGAAAAACACGCAAAGTTTATCATGAATGGGTCCAACACTCTTAAAATAAGTTAATCTCACAAATTAATAGGTGCAACTAACCTCGGGCCGCTTTGTGTCGTGCATAAGGGACTAACGCCCACGGCTTCCTCGCTATCCATTGGCTAAAGGTGCAACGATCATGATTAATGATGTTTGCCCTCCCACCATTTGCGATCAGAATCGGTCCTCCCGAGATTGCCGATTTTCCATCATTTTCCTTGTAGTCTCGTTCAACTGTCTCCAAATCTCACGAAACTTGGCAGGCTGATTCTGAAGGCACAACCCTTTGAACTTCTTCACTAGGGACCTGTTATGGTACCATGAATATAGGTTTGCACCCAGGTGTCGCATGCATCACCTTCTCTCCACATCAGTCCACGCTATAGACAGGTTCGTGCTGCCATGCAGCACCTCTAGAACGTGGAGAAGACCTGCATTGCGGTCGGACACAACACACACTCTCTGCCTACCCCCCACGACACGCGTCCGGACCAAAGTGAGGAACCACAACTAGCTATCGCTGTTCTCACTCTCCACATATGCGTAGGCAATTGGTATTATCTGTTTGTTTACGTCGGCCGTGATCGCGGTCAGTAGGGTGCTATAGTACTTCCCACTCATAAATGTGCCATCAACACAGATGACAGGCCTGCAATGCTTGAAAGCTTCAATGCATTGTCCGAAAGCCCAGAATACCCTAATCAGGTAGCGCTCCCCGGTGCTGTACGAACCATCTTGAAGCTTAATAGGCTCATCCGCCATTGCGAACTCAGTCCCTGGGTTGGTCAGTGATATCTTCTGAAGCAACCTCGCGGCATAGTTGTATGAGTCTTCGAATGATCCAAAAAGCATCTTCAACGCCTTCTGCTTTGCTCGCCACGCGGTTAGGTAGCTTACGTGCATCCCTGTTCTACTCTGCACTTGCTCCATAATCATCGGTGATAGTCCAATATCTGAACCAACCTGGGTCACCACTAGTTGGGCAATGAATCTAGCGTCGACCACGTGGCTCATGCTTCTGATCGACTCCTCCATGCATGTATGAGGTGTGTTCCGGCTCACCACAAAGTAGTGCTCGTGTTTCGGCTGGTGAGCACGAACAAAGAAAAAAAGGGCAGTTTGGGGCCTTGGTGCACCTAACCTCATACTCAGTGGGCTTCGACCTGGTACATTTGAGCTCTCTCCTAGTGTTGACAGCATAATTGCTGATGAAATGGATTAGCTCTAACTTGTTGGGGAAGAGTTTCCTAATCTGGATGTCGCTGTTCTGGTACCCCCACATAGCTAGGTTATTATAGTCAGCAATGCCACACTCCAGAAGGCCATTACCACGGAAGTACTGGACTGCTGGAGTTGGGTCATCATTGTCACTGCCCTCTTCATCCTCGCTTCCACCAACCTCGTCATCCATACATGTCGCATCTATCTCAGAAGGAAGTACTTCTTCTTCATGTGCACCCGAACTACCATCCCCCACATGTCCTTGGCCCACTTCTCCCTCTCCCTGGTGGCCTAAAATTTCCCCGCTAGGACCAGCATCGGCATTCGCCTCTAGTGGCAATATGTTTACATAAACACCCATCGGAAACCCGCCCTCTATGGCTTTTCGTGCATACAATAACCAAGCTTTATTATTTCTCAGTGCGAACAAAGTATGCACAATGACGTTGTTGTTTGGAACTTCCCTTGGTCGCACCGCCTCCAGGAAAACTGTATGTGTTTCCTGGCTTAAACGCAACACACTCATAACATGTGATTTAAGGCCTTCCAAGTCTAATGGACTATCACTTGAACTATATGTGTGTTCGCAGTTTTGCACTGTGACTATTCTCTCGTGCAATATGCCAGGCCGTTCACCGTAGTAAATATGAAAATTCATGGTGCAACAACCACGTGGAATATGGTACCTAAAAATGTTTCAAAAAATAACAACTAATTAACTATACCGAGGGTTGAAATTAATTACTGAACAAATTAAATTTTTTGTTCATGAATAATTACTTAGACTACGCTCATGAGTTACAGTTACTAACATTTACGTTTAACAAGATAACTAGAGATTATTTTATCTAACTATGCTATGTGAAGTGTATGCAACTAAGTTCAAGCCTAATTACTGTGGAGTTCTAATTAACCTAACTATATAGCACAACCAAATGTGCTAGTTTATCCACTACACATACTTGCTCCTACTCGTAATTTTTTCTTGCTCCTACTCGGGGTTTTTTCTTGCTACTTTAGTCTATAAATAAAAGGTTTTTCGTTCATCAGTAAACGTATACTGCCAAGTAAAAATAAATAAAACTATAATTATATGAGATGCATGGGTGAGGCAATAATTAATATACTAACAGAGATTCAGTAAACGCATGCGACATGCGTTGATTATAGTTCCTTACGGAGATTAAGTACATGAGGTACGAATGAGATGCATGAGTCATGCAATAATTAATATACTAACTATAATCGCTCTCTAATTTACGTATCGTCTTCACGCTAATTAATCTAACTAGAAAATTAAGAATACTTACGCTAATTAATCTAACTAGGAAATTACGCATACTCACGCTAATTAATCTAACAATGACTGATAAACGCTAATTAATCTAACTAGGTAGTTACGAATAATTACTCTAATTAATCTAACAATGACTTGCCAGCGCTAATTAATCTAACTAGGTAATTACGCTAATTACTCTAACTATGACTTACCGACACTGGACGCCTCTTTCTCCTTCTCCTTGCTCTGCACTGGACGCCTCCTTCTCCTTCTCCTTGCTCTCCTCCTCCTCTTTCTCTTCTGCTTGCTCTCACTCGCAAATTCTCAGTGAGACGCTCCTCTGCGAGTTCTGCTTCCTCTCCTCTCTATTTATTGCGCTTAAGCATATGAGGCAGCCGACAAACCAACGTGCATGCAAAGTGAGGATGCATGCACGCGAAGCAAACATCCAAGAAACATGCATGCAGAATAATCAACTTTCGACGTGAAAAACTATCTCAGGCAAAAAGAGGATGCATGCATCCGAAAATCAGACGATCAAGCAAACAGACAAGGTGACATTTAATGCGACCGGCGGGGCCCACGGCATAGCCGGCACCTGGTGTGCCGGCTATGGCATAGCCAGTACACCAGGTGCCGGCTATGCTCTGCCGTCTCTTCAGGTGCCGGCTACTGGCGCCATTTCGGAGAACACGAAAAAATGCTGTCCGAAATTGAAAATATATTGTACACAGTTGACTCTATTTGAAATTTTACCCGAACATCATACCCGGTGCCCGCGCAGTTTTCCCAGCAGCGGCTAGATCCTGTGCTCATAAACGCACTGGCAGTTACGTGTGTGCTCGCGCGCGCCCGTCGACGTAGATATACTACTCGTCGTTGCTGCGCGCGCCGACGAGTTTGTGGCTGAGCTGCCCGCGAGGGGCTGTACATATATGGTCATCATGGCCGGAACGGCGTGGAGTGCGCGCGGCGGCTCCGGCTCCGGCAGGGCTGGGCGGAGGCGGCCGGAGACACGACCGGCCACGGTTCTCACCCCATTGGCGCCCGTAACTCCGGCAAGGTATGCAATGAAACGACTGGCTTGTTTGTTGGCGTGATCTTGTTCATAGGATTCGGTTGAGTGACTATGTTGAGTTCCTGGGAATTTGCAGCAAAGGAGTAGCGTCATGGAGCTCGCACACGGGTGGACGCTGGACAGCAATGCCCGCGAGGCCAAGGAGCGGCTGGACCAGAAGCTCAGGAACAAGTGGGAGACCGTCATCAAGAGGTATATGTTACTAAGATTAAAATTTGTATACACTGTGTGTGTCAGATTGATGGACAGCACTAGTGTTGCAGATAATCTTGTGCATGACAGTTTAAAGTCATAAGTTGAATTAGTTTTGTTAGCTAGATGTTCTGGTCAAGTTTGTGTTTTGAGTCAGGGTCAGACTCTGCTCTATCTGCTCTATCGGTAGAAGTTTCAGAGTTTGAAAAGCTCAGGTGTCTTGCCGGATGAGAAACAGTGTTTTATCCGGTTAAATCTTTGAAGAGTTTGTTGAGTCCGTTAGGATTTAGAAGTCCGGATTTCTAATCTGTAACTGCATCTGTATTTGCGTTGTAAAGTCTAGCTTATATAAGTAATAGAGAAAAAACAGAAAACGCTGCAGAGCCCATTGCGCAGCACCAAAACCAGAATCTCTGAACTTTCTGTCGAGAGTTTTTCTTCAGGAAGCAGCGTCTGTTTTCTGAGTTTGTGTGAACTTCTGTCATCTTAGAAGAACTAAGACTTCACGCAGAGAAGAATCCTAACAACACAGATTAATAAGAGGTTCATTTCCGCAGGCCTCACAGCACGGGAAGCATAAAGTTGAATAGAGGCAACGGAAGCGGCGGCGTCGGGGGAGGTGGAGGGTGTTCCACGGTGGCGTTGGGCGTGCAGCGGGAGGTGTACTCGAAGAAGGGCGTGATGAGGTGGAGCCGGCTAAGGTGGGAGGCGGCGGAGCAGGCGGAGTGCGCGGTGTGCCTGGAGGAGTTCGGCGCCGGTGAAGTCCTGGCGCACATGCCGTGCGGCCACCGTTTCCAATGGGGCTGCGCGCTGCCCTGGCTCGAGGGCTCCTCCCGCTCGAGCCCATTCTGCCGCTCCGCCGTCGACGCCGGCTCCTAGGCCGCCTCCTAGCAGCTCCCTTGGGCTGTAGACGACGTGCGCCGACGTCGCAGGATGCGGTGGCCGGCCGGCCGGTGGGTATGTAGCAGCTATCTAGCTAGGCGCGTGATATATGCTATTGCCATGCTAGTGTTGTACAGGTGTGCTGGATCGATCTGTAGAGAAGATGGCATCTGTTCTACCATTTCAGTGATCTCGGTGAGCAATCCGTGAAAAGTTTGTTTTGGCGGGTACATAATGTCCGGTTGGCTACATTTACAAATGAGGCCTTGGTTAATTTTTCGTATCCATTTGTCGCATGATAGGTTGATTCGTTCTGTTGATTTCATATGATGCCGTAGGTACACATCTTCGTGGATCTCATGCACTGTCATTGAAGTGACCATAATCGAGGCCACCCCCGTATTTTGAACTTTTGCCCCCTTATGGCTGACATGAAGATCTTTGGGCTTTAGCAGACTTAGATGAAGCTGCAGATTACTAGGTCAATTCATTCTTGGATCTGAATCACCTTCTTCAAAGATAATCTATCTGAGAAAGCCCAATTGAAAGAAGGACCGACAGAAACAAGTCCAAGAACAAAAAAGGTGACAAGATTGATGCATTTTTGGCAAATGATTCTGAAGAAGATTTAGAAATTGAAGGGAAACTGGATATTGCCTTTGCTAAATAGACAAGATCATCCAGAGTTAAGTCGTTTATCTGTCCGTTGTTGAAGCATCTGCGAAGAAGAAACGGGCAAAAGAGGTTAAGTTCTCCTTTGATGTTACCAAGTGCGACCGTATCTTTGATTTGCTCTTGTAGAAAAAACAAATCAGGCTTCCAAAGGGTCACTCTATTCCGCTGATTGAAGAACTAAAGAAGAGATCATATTGCAAGTAGCATCACTCTTGATCGCAAAATACCAATAACTGCAATGTCTTCAAGCGTCAAATCAAGTCGGCTATAGATGAAGGTCGACTAAAATTTTCCAAGAACATACAATGATAGTGGACTTTGATCTTTTTCTTGTCAACATGGTCAATCTAGATCGAAAATAAATCTTGGTCGGGACCAAGAGCGTTGAAGATGATAAAAGCAAGAAGAAGTTTACCATCGAAGAATTGATCGAATAAAATATCAAACAATAATTCTTCTAGTATCGATCGCTCTACCAAAAAGAAGAAGGGTGAATCTTCTAATACTGATAATGAGCTTCAATCGGGCAAAGCCTTCAAGCATGATATAGAAAGGGGCCGATTGATTGGCTGGTGAGAAGCAAACCTGAACAGAAACCACAATGGATACTGTCTGGACCACTAGATCACAAAGCCATCAGTTATAGAGGCTAAAAAATAAGAAGAATATGGTGCCGAGGCTGAAAGGTCAAAGGACAAAGCTTGAAACAAAGCCTTGGAAAGAATCTAGAAAGATGTGGCGTCCAAAGTCCATTGTCCAAGCACCACTGAATGATAAAGAAGAAATATCTAACTCGGATGATGATATTGTGTTGCCGGAAGAAATATCTAGCATTGGCCATGCTATCAGCCTTCAGAAGATGCCATCTAAGGAAAGGTAGATGCGAAGAATTAAATCGTCAACGAGAGATTGAAAACATGAAGATTTAGAACAGATAGGGTCTCTTCTCTATCTAAGGAAAGGTTGAGCGAACACAAAGAGGAAGACTTGAAGCGCAATCCAAGTTCGAGTAGTCTATTTCAGACTATAAATACCCTCTACCGTTTGATGGAAAAGGTGCACATACACCAACTTTTACTTCTTTTTTGCATCTACTTTTCCTGTGCCTCAGGAGTAGGCTGTAGCTAGAAAAATCTTACCTCTGTAATTTGACTTTGATCAATATTGCTTCGCATCGATGTATTGATCAATTTGTGTGTTACACATATCCCTGTTTTGAGATTCATTCTTATTCGTTATTGCTTCGCATCGATGTTTCGTCCATGATTAGCTTTCATTCAGGCTTATCTATCGTTGACTTTGTCGATTTGCTGAAAAATCGGCTGTCGCATTGTATACGCTGCTAGAGAGCACTCTCCATAGGGACGTGGTGCTGTTGTAAGGATTTTCTGGTGGCAACACTATTGGAGCTGTTTGGTCCAATTGCCAGCTTCATGCATATATATGATGCACGATCTTGATGCGCACTCGCAGTGGGCAACGTGGAGACGTAGAGCGCCACGGCAACAGAGGTGGAGGTGGAGCAAGTCCATGACCATAAAGCTGTGGCGAGGTTGGGGTAGAGGACGATAAAGGTGCCTGCTCCTCTGAACCCAAACAAATCAGTGACGATAATGCTTTTGCCTTCGCCGGCACCGACATCACTGCCTCCACTACTTTAGTGGACGCTGCAGCAACATCTGCGATGCATAATGATGCTCCCTTCGTTTCACTGTATTTGTCTGAGCCCATTATACGCACAGCAGAAGGAAGCACTAAAAAAAACTGTGTATATATACCTCTATTAAATGACATATCATAGCCACCTTTTATCTTTCAAAGCATTTAAGTAGAGGTAAAAAGTGAAAATATTACGATAACTGCACTCTTAATTCTCCTAATAGATAAATATTTTAAAATGAATACTTTCGAGCCTATGGACAAATGTAGTGAAATAGAGGAAGTAAGTTGTAGTAGTAGACTTGGTCCACCGTACGAGAGGTGTATTAATTTACTTGATGAAGCTTTTGTTTCACTTTAAAGTCATTGAAAACTTAAGCCCTATGTGCTCTTGTGGGAAGACTTAGTTTCCTTTTCTAACGACCTGTTTTGGAAGCTTAGGTTCCCCACAAGCCGGCTTTCAAACAAGCTGGTAGAAAGTGGTTTGAATTTCTTGTTATATAAAGTTCCTTTAATAAAGATGAAGTTAAAGATCCGACTTTGCTAAATTGCTCTTTTTTTTTGTTAGCGGAACCATGCGAGCTAGATTTCAAGTCTTGCTACGCCGTCGCTGATCTGCAGATTGTGTACCTCCACTTCTAGATGGGCAGTAACGCAACGCGATGCTTGCAATTAACGCCTAGTTTGGACGGGCTGGCCGGCTGGGCATCAAAACTAATCGAGTAGTCGTGTACTATCGCGAAATTTTTACTGTTCTAGCATCGAAAAAAAAACAAATTTCGCTATTAGCCTCTAATCCGAAGAATTTACAAGAATAGCCTCCCTACAGTAAAATCCCGCGGACCGGATACGCGGAAATTTCTTTTTATATTTTTTTCCTCATTTCGCAGTCCGCGAGATTTTATTTTTTTATTTCTTTCTCCCACATCGCGCGGACTCCGTCCGCTAGAAAATTTTTTAAATTTTTTTGCCTCGGGAGGCGAGTTCCAGTAGGGGTGGGGTGGGGTGGGGGTGGGGTCAGATGCGTTACAGTGAACAGAAAAAATATTTATAAGGCCGTAACGAACTTGAAAAATTGTGAAATTTTTTGTGGAGGTTTGTGACATATCAATAATATTTCCATAAAATTTTGATAAGATTATCACATACGAGGAATTTTTAAAAATTCAAACATTACAACTGTCTGGATGAAACACTGACGAGTAACATTGAAGCGAACGAAAAATAGAACAAACCACGTTGATAAAATCTGAAATTTTTTGTTCGGGTTTTTGAGACATCAGTTATGCTTCCATAAAAATCTGAGAATATTATCACGTACAAGGAATTTATATAAATTCGAACTGTCTTGATGAAACAATGACTAGTAAGTTTGAAGCGAACAAAAAATGGAATGAACCACGTTGATAAATTCTAAAATTTTTGTGCAGGTTTTTGAGACATCAATTATATTTTCATAAAAATATGAGAAGATTATCACGTACGAGGAATTTTTAAAAATTTGAATATTACAACTGGCTTGACGAAACACTGACCAGAAAGTTTTAAGCGAACGAAAAATGGAACAAAACACGTTGATAAATTATAAAATTTTTCGTGTCGATTTTTGAGACATCAATTATATTTTCATAAAAATCTGAGAAGATTATATTTTGAGACATCAACTTGATTAACATGATTAACTATATGCATCACGCATGTATACTACGTGCTATAGAGATATACGTATATGTAAATTTCAGACTAACCAAAGAGCTTCTTGGTGCAGACGTCCATCTGGTTGAGGTTGTCCATGACGTTGGGGTTCACCTGAGCCTCGGTCGGGACACCTCGATGAGGCCGGCGATGGAGGCCAGTGCAACCGTATGTCGTGGCTGGTGCTGGCGAAGGCGTTGCTCTTGTTCATGCTTTTGCGCTCCACCTGCCGGAGCGCCTCCTTCTGCCTGACGAGGTCAGCATTCAGCACCGCCTCCCGCGCCGTCGCCTGCCGCAGCGCCCCTGCCATGAAGAAGCATGATGCCAGCGCCACCACCACCAAGGAGCACACGAAGGTGGTCACGGTAACCCCCATCTGCTGGAACATGTCTGCCTTGTGGCTGTTTCGAAGACCAGCAGGATCTGTGAGAAATCAAAGCGGAAGAAGCAGGTGCGTGCATGTCAGAATCAAGGAACAGATATATGTTGCATGCATGTGCTGGTCTGAAATTTTCAGGCATGCATGCGTGAGTGCTACTTTTTGTGAAGGAAAATATGAAGAAGAAATGCATTAAGGAGAGGTAAACAAGAGTCAATACAATTAAGGATCGGATGTCTGGTATATCATGGACCACTCCCTAGCTACTATACTTATAAGCATGGCTTTTATGTAACTAAATATTGGGAATGGTTAAATGGCACTTGAGTATTTTTTTAACGTGAGCACTCATTTTTTTGCTTATTATATATTGTTTTGTGATCCACATTATGATTTATATTTTGACTTTATGATTCCTATTTTTGTCTGCTGTGTTCCTTGTAGTTTGTTTTGTGCCATCTTTTTTTACAAATCATCACATTATCTTTTACATAATTTAATTTGTGTAAAATTAGTATATATTTGATGTTAAAAAATGTCATGTGGAAAAGAATAATATTTTTTACAAATCATTTTTATATAATTTAATTTGTGTAAAACTAGTATATAATTGATGCAAAAAGGCAATACTTAAAAAAATGTTTCTCATCTAATACTTAAAATATTTGAGTACACCTTGATAAAATAGTACTCAAATAGGAGAAGTGGAGACATTGATTTCATCCATTTAGATCAAGATCTGAAGGCTTAAAATTTAGTTGTGCTTTTTTGCAAGAAAACACCGGAGTCTCCCTACACAACCTTAAATATTATATACATGAAAACAGCTAACATATTGCATTAGCATCTAAAGCTCCCCTTCTGACTCGTGTTGGACGATAAAACACACGGTAACGCTTTGACGACTGACGTGCTATCACTTTTCACAAAAAAATTACATGTACTTCCACACTAAACCCTTTTTTTCCCTGCGCTCACAAAACACGTATGACATTGTGACTCACGATTTAACCTCCTCTTCTCAGATGGCACATATTTCTGTTCTTGAAAAAGATCGACAATCAGTGACGGATCAAGGATTTCGCCACATTTCATGTCGAACTCTAAGAGACTAACATCCTAAAACTAAATATATGATATACTGCTACGTTGTGCCAAGCCAAAACTATTTGTGCTATATACTGTTAATATTCTCACGCTACATATATGGAAGCCTACCTTCTAGGGGTTGGGCTTATATTCGCCCCCGCCGACAATGTCTTCCTCGCTCTAGTTTGGACGCGTGTGTGCTCAGCACTCCATGTCACGGAGAAGAGAATCGTTTGCATGCCTTAGCTTTCATTTTTTAAGAGGCCCTTAGCTTCAGATTATGGCAAAATTAACGTTATGATATTTATTAAAAAGATATGTGAGATACTTGCCGTCTTAATACATTGGTGTCATTGCTTAGCTTAATTTGTAGAATATTTGTATGAGATTTGTAAGGAAGAAATGCTGGGATTCATAAGGAAAAGGAATTAAGCAAGCAATTAATGCAATGCATGCACGATGCGTGTGTACGTGTATGTATGGCTTGCACACGTACCAGTTTTACTCTAGAGACGTCAAAGATGGTGCACGCAACTTTGTAATTGTCGGTCCTGGCATCGTGAAGCTCGATCTTAGGCACATCAATGGCGGAAGTAGTGCATTTCACCTTGAGAATGAACCCATCTCCATTTGCGTCGCCACGTTTTCGCTTTGGTTCAATACGAAGATGGGTTCATCAGTGACGTGGCGACGCAAATGGAGAAGATGGGTTCGTTCTCGAAGGTGAAATGCATTGCTTCTGCCATTGACACACCCAAGCTCGAGCTTCACAGTGCCAGGACCAACAATTACAAAGTTGCGTGCACCAGCTCTGACGTCTCGGAGTAAAACTGGTACGTGTGGAAGTCATACATACACATACGCACACATCGTGCATGCATTGCATTAATTGCTTGCTTAATTCCTTTTCGTTATGAATCCTGGCATTTCTCCCTTTACAAATCCCATACAAATATTCTACAAATTAAGCTAAGCAATGACACCAGTGTATTAACGCGGCAAGTATTTTAGAGATCTTTCTAATAAATGTCATTGACCGTTAATTTTGCTATAATCTGGAGCTAAGGGCCTCTTAAAAAATGGAAGCTAAGGCATGCAAACGATTCTCTTCTCCGTGACATGGAGTGTTGAGCGCACACGCGTCCAAACTAGGGCAACAATGGAGGAAGATGTTGTCGACAGGAGCGAATTTAAGCCCAGCCCTTAGAAGGTAGGCTTCCATATTATATAGCGTGAGTATTAACAGTATATAGCACAAATAGTTTTGGCTCGGCACGACGTAGTAGTATATCATATATTTAGTTTTAGTACGTTAGCCTCTTAGAGTTAGACATGAAATGTGACGAAATCCTTGATCTGTCACTGGTTGTGGATCTTTTTCAGGGATGGGAGTATGTGCCTTCTGAGAAGAGAAGATTAAGTCGTGAGTCACGACAACGTACGTGTTTTGTGGGGGCTAGGGAAAAAAGTGTAGTACTTTTCATTAGAGTATAAGGCACACATGATTTAGTGTGGAAGTACTGAAAGATCGAAAAAGGCGACTAGAGGGGGGTGAATAGGAGCCAAATAAAATTTTCGAATAAACTCTCCCTCTAGAATTCAAACCACCAAAAGACCAGAAAGAAAGAACTGAACCATCGATCAGGCAATTTCATGAACAGAGGCTCCGACCAGTTAAGGTCAGGTGAACACTAAAAACTGCACTGGTCGGGTAGGTCTGGTCGGATGAACAGTACTGCGAACTGGTCGTCAGTACTAGTCGGATGAACAGTACTCCCGACCTGCAGAGGTCGGATGAACAATACTCGGGTGAATAGTGTTCGGGTGAACAGTACCCTCGACCAGCGCTGGTCGGATGAACAGTACTCGACCTGCAGAGGTCGGATGAACAGTACTCCCGACATGCAGTGGTCGGATGAATAGTACTCGGGTGAATAGTATCGGGTGAACAGTAAAATCAGCACGATCTTTAAAACAGAAAACGATGTAACTTTTGATCGGCTGATCCAAAAATAGTGAAAATTGGTGTGCACCTCCCTAAGGATGTCAGGAACCTATTTTAATCATCAATCGAAGGAATTGATACCAAGGTTCCATCCCTTTTCAGTTTAACAAATGTAACACCAAAAACAGAGTCACGGACACAGACTTCACCCCTAACTTGCTGGTGGGAGTTGATGGTCAGAATATCCTTGGATGACTCTCCACAAATCAGCAAGTAAGTACACAAAGAAACAACCCTTCAAATAAATAGAAACACTATCTGAATACTAGGCACAAAAATTGGTTTCTTGCAAAACTGAATAGAAGAGGTTGTAGATTGCCTAGATGATTGGGATATGATCTATAGGAGATTCATCCAGCAATCTTTCATCCTTGGCAACAAGAACCAGAAGCCAATCAAGACTAAATAACTGCAAGTCACACGTTTACGCACTTTAAGAACACACAGATTTACAACTTGCAACAAGAACGTAAGGATTGCCTAAATGATTGAAAGCACCGAATCCAGAGAAGAGTTCATCAATCATGAATTTCAACAAAGACTCAATAGCATGTAGAAGGAGATGAGGCAAATCCAAATTACGTAAAGTAAATTGCAAGTAAGTAAATGCGGAATTTAGATAACAGAATTCAAGTGCGTAATGTAAATACGTAAGGGAAATGAAACAAGAATATAAATGAAGAATATTTCATTTCTGGAAGGGAGGTTTACAAAGCCTCACAACAAAGTCGGCAAAACTCAAATGAGCAGCAAAAAAAACCTCATAACCTTCGAAGAGGGGAGGCTGCCCCTACCCCTCTATTTATAGTGACCTGGGATCAATTCCCACCTTTGGATGTCATCCAAGAGCTAGGATTTGATCCTTACACTGTCACTCTCAACAACTCTCAACTACTCTCAGGTACTATCTCAGTACACCTCACAACAAGCTACACTTTCCTCACCTGCTCAACCCACACAGGAGACACCCCTCTCCCTGTCTATTTAGCAGGCTTGGACCACCTACCACCCTTGGATGAGCCTCTAAACCCTAGAGCACTCCATCAAGGGCTGAGATTTTACCCACTCACACAGCTATGCATGGGCTGACCCGAAACCCAACAACACAACGGGTTTTGCACGCTTTTCAAATCATACTAACTTGACCCGCTACTCTATCTTCCTGACCGCGATCCAACGGTCCTCCTTTATCAGAGCAGCTCCAAGTTAGCATCTCATCCTTTCCTTTGTCTTCTTGGCTTGCAGCTACTCCCTGGCCTCAGTCATCTTTGGCGACACCTTGATCATCTGGACCTCAGCTCTCCCAGCCTAGTCCTGATCTCCTTCGCCTCACCATGACCTAGCTCCAAAGTCCTGCAACCATCATAGACAAGGAAACCACATCACATAGCAATGCCCACAACACATATCCATCTCAACAGAAAGATATACACTACGCTGACCAGCATAACCTTGACAACACGTGGTCTGACCACTGGCCTCCATCCCGACCACTCGAGGTCTGACCACTGGTCTCCGACCAGCCAAGGCCCAGACCACTCCGGGTCGGATCACTGGTCTCTAACCAACCAAAGACCTTACCACTCGGGGTCAGACGTCTGGTCTTCGACTCAACCACTCGGGGTCGGACGACTGGTCTCCGACCAGAGAGAGCCCCGACCACTCGGGGTCGGACGACTGGTCTCCGACCAGCGAGAGCCCCGACCACTCGGGGTCGGACGACTGGTCTCCGACTAGCCAAAGCCCCGAAGCCGGTAAACCATCACTCAAATTGCTTCAAATCCAAATCAATTTAATACAACACAAGCTCAAAACTCATCAATTACTCATCACACACAAGGATAGACCTCCACATGGTCTTTCAAGTACAACACGTAATTTTCCTGTAATACGTGATAGCACGTCCGTCAAAGCGTTACTGTGTATTTTACGGTCCGACGTGAGTCGGGAGGGGAGTTTTAGATGCTACTACAGTGTGTTAGCTGTGTTCATGTATATAATAGTAAGCGTGTGTATAGGGGGCTCCTGTGTTTTCTTCCAAAAAAGCACAATTAAATTTTAAGCCTTCAGATCTTGATCTAAATGGATGAAATCAATTTGTCTCTTCTCCTATTTGAGTACTATTTTATCAAAGTGTACTCAAATTTTTAGGTATTGGATGAGAAACATTATTTTGTTCTGTAGCCTTTTTGCATCAATTATATATACTAGTTTTACACAAATTAAATTATTAAAAAATGATTTGTAAAAAACATTATTCTTTTCCACATGACCTTTTTTAACATCAATTATATACTAATTTTTATACAAATTAAATTATGTAAAAGATAATGTGACGATTTGTAAAAAAAGAGGCACAAAACAAACTACAAGGAACACAATAGACAAAAACATGAAACACAGTCAAAATGATAAATCATAATGTGGATCACAAAACAATATATAATAAGAAGAAAAAAATTGAGTGTTCACGTTAAAAAAAACTAAAGTGCCATTTAACCATTCTCAATATTTATTTACATAAAATCCATGCTTATAAGTGTAGTAGCTAGGGAGTAGTCCGTGAGATACCAGATATCCGATCCTTAATTGTATTGACTCTTGTTTACCTTTCCTTAATGCATTTTTTCTTCATATTTCTTTTCACAAAAAGTAGCACTCATGCATGCATGCAACATATCTGCCTCGATTGTGACATGCACACGCCTACTTCTTCCGCTTCGATTGCTCAGGGATTTCGGCTGGTGCTTCGAAACATCCACGAGGCAGACATGTTCCGGCAGGTGGGCGTTACCGTGATCACCTTCGTGTGCTCCTTGGTGGTGGTGGTGGCGCTGGCGTTGTGCTTCTTCATTGCGTGGGGACTGCGGCGCGGGAGGAGGTGCTGAAAGCCAACCTCGTCAGGCAGAAGGAGGCGCTTCGGTAGGCGAAGCGCAAGAGTACGAACAAGAGCAATGCCTTCGCCAACGCCAGCCACGACATGCGGTCAGTGCTGGCTGCCATCGCCGACCACATTGAGGTGTATCGACCGGAGGCCCAAGCGAACCCTAACGTCATAGACAACCTCAACCAGATGTATGTCTGCACCAAGAAGCTCTTTTTTAGTCTGGAATTTGCATATACTTATATCTCTATAAGTACGTAGTATACATGTGTGATGCATGTAGTTAATCAAGTTTAACATTGACCACTTTATATATACAGACGTAGTATCAAGATGGACCACAACAAAACCATACAAGTAGGTTTAATGTTAAAAAATATTATAATTTCATTTTTTTGCTAACATTTGTTATAAATTTCTTGTTAAAATCAGGTATGAAGAGTTTGCAATGTCCACAATATATAACATATATCTTGGATAGAATAGATTGGAACATCTAGCCTTACGATCCATGTAGTTTTTTGTTTTCAACATAAAACTACTTTGAAAATTATATGTTGAATCTAGGAAGATGAAAATATATATTCATAGATGTGGTGTTACTTTTGCAGATGTACTGAACTCGATACTAGACACAAGCAAGGTCGAGTCAGGGAAGATGCAGCTTGAGGAAGTTGAGTTCAACATAGCCGATGTCTTGGAGGAATTTATGGACATAGTCAATGTCGTGGGTATCAACAATGGAATAGAAATGGTCTGGGATCCCTGTGATTTCTCTGTCTTGAAATGTGGGACAGTTATAGGGGATAGCAAGAGATTCAAGCAAATCCTCGACAACCTACTTGGCAACGCCCTGAAGTTCACACATGAAGGGCACGTTGTTCACCGGGCTTTGGGATAATAGGATGGTCGCAAGAGCTCCATTAGCGTTCCTTCGAGATTCGCTTGTCGAAGGCGCAACGGCGGGTTTCTTCATATGTTTGTTTGGAGCAAGGAAAGATTGGATCGAGCAGACCTCTTCCAATCCTATGCAGAATGATCCCAACTCGGTTGAGTTTTACTTTGAGGTGGTTGATACTGGTATAGGGATCGCCAAGGAGAAGAGGGAGTCTGTCTTTGAAAACTATATTCAAGTAAAAGAAGGACATGGAGGCACTGGTTTGGGGCTTGGAATCGTCCAATCTTTTGTGAGTTATCTATTTTTTGTGAGTGTTAAATCTCTAAAGTGTCCCTGATGCTTCTTTGTTTTCTCTTTGTAAAGTGTTGCTTAATTTTGGCAATTATTTGTTGTTCATAGGTTCGCCTAATGGGTGGGGAGATCAGTAGTAAAGACAACGAACCAGGAGAAACTAGAACAAGCTTCTGGTTCATGTTTTTCTGAAGATTAGTGAAAGATAGCAAGTTGAAGGTATAGAAGAAGGGACAACAACAATGAGTGATTCCGATGTCTGAGCCTCGGTGTTCAAAGAAGCCAACTGCTTTAAGGACGACCATTCTCTCCTGTTTGTTCATGGGGATGAAACCAGAAGAATCTTGCAGACATGGATGGAGAATATTGGGATGAAAGTTTGGTTAATCTCATAAGTCGAGCTCATCACTTCTAATTTTGAGAAGGTGCATTCTACTAGTATTTCTTCTTCAAGGACATCTCACCTGGCGTCGATTGCGACAGCATGGACCGGTGTTTCATCTCTAAAGAGATGGTTAGCGAAGTTTTGCCAATGGCATTGGGGCGCAGCAGTAGCTTAGGAGGCAACTTTGGATGGCATCATCCATTTGGTCTGCTTGTTATCATTGATGTGTTCGATGCATAGAGGTGGCCAGCTTTGTCAAAATCAAGCATCAAGTTCCATGCACAGTTGTCTGCTTAGTTGATTTGAAGACCTCTTCTAAAGATTTCGGAAGGTTCAGGGAGATGAGATGTGATCTTGTCCTGCGAAGCCGATGCACGAGTCTCGATTATACGCGCTCTTCTGAGAATCTTGAGGGACCTCCATGTATCCTACACAACAATCATCTCAAGTTAGTCCCGACAATGCTGGGACTAGTCAGCAAGATTTGCTAGAGATTGGTATGAACTATTTGTAAGGGACTGCTGCATCAGCTGAAGTTACATGCTTGGCTCAGGAACCAAAAGTCGAAGGTGATAAGCCTTTGGCAGGGATGTGTGTTTTGCTGGTTGAAGACACTTTGGTGCTGCAAACTATCCAGAGGAAGATGCTGAACCAACTAGGAGCAACTGTTCAAGTAGCAATTGATGGATCAAAGGCTGTAGATATGTTCAAAGATGATCTTGAGCAAGCATGTGTTTCAGAGGACAATAAAGTTGTACCCTCGCCCTATGATGTTATCTTGATGGATTGCCAAGTTTGTTTCAACTAGAATTTTAGTACAAATACAACCTTGAAGCTCTCATTTATATTTATTTCTATGTTTTTCTTTCTTTTTTTCTTTTGGCAAGGTTTTTGCTTATAATTTCACTGATCAAATCTTTCATTGTTCAATTCACCGGGAGCAACTACTCTTTGTATGGCAACTTTCTTTTGCACTCTGCACATGGCTTGGTATAAAGATGGTTTGACATTGCTAGTATTTCTTCTATGTTTTAGATGCCCTTGATAGATGGCTATGAAGCGACGAAGCACTTTCGGGAGGAAGAAAGCCGCTGCAAAATTCACACACCAATCGTCGCATCGACTGCTCATGCCATGGAGGAGGATCTGCAGGAGGCTATTCATGCCGGGATGGATCTCCATCTGACAAAGCCAATAGAAAGGAAAATAATAGTAGAAGTTGTTTACCATGTCTGCAAAGAGAAGAATTGATGCTATTCATTTCCTCTATCGCATGAACAGAACTGAAGAAGTAGGTGTTTTCAGTGAGTAGGATGATGATAATCACATATATCAGGTCATTATCTGCAGTTAGTTATCTATTAGGATTTATAATCCAACTAGAGCATTTAACTTTAGGAGCAACTGAACTTTGGTGTTGTTGCAAACTGGGGTGTAACCAGATAAACATTTGATTTATTTATGTCATGTCGAATTTTCAGAAATATTTATGTCATGCTGAGTTTCTAGAATTTCAGTTTGACACATTTGTGAGTGAAACATATAGTAGAGATTATCATGTCGCTGGCACAACAATGCTTGCTTAGAGCTCCATTGTCTTTGCGAACATGTCGCCGGAAAACAAAATATGTAGAAGTTTGATTATATTTGCTTCTTGTCTTGATCTAACCATAATCACTTCCATAACCATTCTATAAGAGAAAGAAAGTATAGATTATAAGCCATTATCTCTAGCTAGCATATCAGGTAGCATTACTGACGAATGCCCTAAATAATGTACTGTACAATTTGCTCGTGTGTAGAGGACTAATCTATAAATAATAGCTCTCATATGCAGGCACCAAGTGGGAAGAAGTCACACCCCAAGTCGCTATCTGTGAAGGAATATCATCCTTCTCCTGCATTGGAATTGGAATATAAGGCTTCAGCAAATCTCCATTGTAATTTTAGGAAGTATAGGTTTACCAAGCTTGGCTAAGTGGCAACGATTTTGAAGGCTTGTAAATGCTTTGAAGGTTTGCAAGCTAAAGTTAATGATTGATAGGCTCGATGAACTCAAATCTCTTGAGTGACACAGAGAGTCAGAGAGAGAATGAAATAGAAACTGAGAGTGAGAGTTAGCCAGAGGGAGTGACACAGAGAGTCAGAGAGACTGTGTGACATAGAGAGTCAAAAGGAGAGAGATGGATAGAGAGTGAGAGTGACACAGAGAGTCGGAGGGAGAGACAGAGAGTGTGAGTGGCATAGAGAGTCGGAGGGAGAGAAGAGACATAGAGAGTGGTTATCGAATTACTTAATTTTATGATTCTATTTTGTTTTCTCTTTTTTGACATAGAGAGTCGGAGGGAGAGACAGAGAGTGTGAGTGACAGAGAGTCGGAGGGAGAGAAGAGATATAGAGAGTGGTTATCAAATTACTTAATTTTATGATTCTATTTTGTTTTCTCTTTTTTCCATTTCCTCCTTTTTCTATTTTTTCGAGAAAGTTGTTGTCGAACCAGTTGAATAACAAATTGCAAAATTGGTACCTACATTTATCGGTATAACAGATTTAATCTAATTCAACATAAAACTTTATTAATGGGTTTAATTTGCCTATAAAAAATGAAAAAAATACTTACTCGAATTGAATTTTTTAATCCTTTCTTTTTTTCTTTTCCCCTCTTCTTTTTCTCCTTTTCTTTTCTCCCCTCCTTTCTTTTTCTTCCACTCCTTTTCTTTTCTTCCTCTCGCCATCAGACCAGCCTCGCCCCCTTTACCCCCGAGCCTTGTCCCCCCACGCCACGCCGCCTCGCCCCCTTCTCCCCCCGAGCCGGGCCGCCTGTAAGGACCCGAATCCACTGATTCGAACCCACTGTGTTTACCGCACTAGTCCCAGGATCAACGCTAGTGCAAACAGCTTAACATTGGTACATATCACATCATACACAACGATAATAGAATAATAGTTCATTTATTGATATAGCTAAATGTACGATCTTATGACCAACTTACATTATTAAGCCACGCAGAGCAAGACTGAAAATATAAACTAGTAATAAAGCAGCGGAAAGTAGAATACGTAGATAGCTCATCAGTTCACCACAGGCAACCGACAAGGCTTGGACCCTAATGACTCGTGTCTTCCTGGACTTCATCTTTCAACACAGGTATAGATTCTTCAACTGTTGATTATTGTTGTTTGGCAAGGGTGAGTACTTAAAGCACTCAACAAGTTGTGCACAGAATGCAATTCTATGTATCTATATGTAAGGCTTATTCCAAAGGATAGGCTATCATGGCTATTTTGCAATAAGCAGCATGTATGAACAAATACAGTAAATAGATATAAAAACTGTAAAACAAATAACAATAGTAAATAACTTCAGTATTTCTCAAGTAAACCAAGTTTCCATTCCTAAGTCAAATTCATCTTCCATAGGGCATTCCGCCATCCCAACCAATTTGTCCAATTTATTAAGCTAACCCTTAACTGTAATTCCCGAGCATTGCTCAATACCGCGAGCACGGCTATCCGAATAGTTTCACACTCTGCAGAGGTTATGCAATTTACCCACGTGATACAACCAAACACCACCAAGGCGAGTGATTATAACAAAGCCTTTACAATGCTCTGACTTAACCTGATACTACCCGCTAAGGATTCAACACTGGTGGGACTGGTTACCACATCCAGGGCCCCCCTCTTGCGCCATGTGAATTACTCCATAACTCGGGAACTCACACCGACCACGATAGTACCAAAATTAAGACATTGCAAATTACTCGGCTAAGGTGGCCCATACTGACATGTGGTTGCATGATTGACTCAGGTCAAAGGCTTGCAAGGTTAAGTCCTTAGTGTGATCAAGGCAAGACATCCACATACCCTCTGCCCATCGGGCCCACCTTGGCCTCCTCGCCCCTTGTCACTTGCCCTGATCTAAGTGATTATCACCCAGTTGATTACCAAGCACCACGTGCCATCAACAATTCAACATCGTTGCGTGACATAACTCGCCACAACAACTCAATCTCATCGTGTGATCCCAATAACACACAAGTTCATAACATTGTTCCATATTCCATTAAGCAAGATTAATTATCAATGATTCTGACACATGTGATGACGTGGCATGGCTAAGCAACTAGTACGGACTAAACCTCCAATGTTGATCATAATTACTAATCAACTATATTGAACCAATCTAGGGTGACAATGAATCATGGCATACAATGACAAGGGAGGGTATAGATCAATCTGGTATATTAGCTAAGCCCAATTTATTTTGAAACAATTGTATATTTGAAACATATGCAATAGTGTAAAACAAACATAGCAATTTTATAAACATGGGTTCAACAGGATCAAAGCACAACTTGCCTTAGAATAGGTCCTGATCTGGTTCTGGAACTTGCTCTTGAGTTGCTGGATCTTCCTCCGAAGCGTCGCACAATTCAACGTCTACGCGTACCGAAAGAGAAAAGCAAATAAATACCAAAACAGACAGCAATTGAACTCTAAAAATCAAATAAAATTCACCATTAAATATATCTCAATTTTAAAATTTTTAGAAATTTGAATCACTCAAATCCGAGTTACGATGCAAAAGATATAGCCTTTTGAAGTTTGAAATAAATACTGAAATTGCTAAAATCAGAAATTCGGAATTAACAGATTTATTTTTAAACTGAAAAAGCGATTTATGACGTCAGCGTGACCACATGATGACATCATCATCACAGAATTTCCCATCGGATTATTTTTCCAATTGAAAAAATGCAATTATGATGCAAGCATGACGTCAGCGTGACGTTAGCCCTGGCGCCAGCCGATCAGAGCTTAACACGCGTCTCGGGCGTATGGACCCGGTCCACGGCCCGCGCTAGCTCACGGTGGACATGACTCACAGCGCTTCGGGCTCTGCGCCTGACACGCGGCGCTATTTGGTTGGACGCACGCAGGGTTCGATTTGATCCGAAGAGAACCGATCGGGCGGTCAGCGTTCGCGCGCGATGTGGCAACGCATCAGCCATCCAATCTAGATCTGACGGCCCCCGAGCTTCTGGTCCAGCGATGGAGGCGCGACGACGGAATCTTACCTGCAGCGAAGAAGAAGACCGAGGTAACGGCGTTCCGGCGAGGTTCTGGCGACGAGACGCTGCGGGTTCTGTGCGACGCGGTCCGGCGAACTCGGAGGTGGCACTTGTGGCGGCGGAGACTTAACGACGGCGACGAAATCACGCGGAAACCACCACGGCAAGAACTTCCAACTCCGGCGAGCTCCCTCGGGCGAACGACGGTGACTCAGAGCTCCGGACTTTGGAAAAGATGCGCGGCGCAAGGTGAGGAGTTTCGTGCCCGCGTCGGCGCCTTAAATAGCTGCACGGGAAGGTGTGCCAGGCCCGGACTCCGAGGACGGCTCCGTGACGGCGGCGGACTCCGGCGGCGACTCGGAAAGGTGACGCGGCTTCATCCGGGGCGTCCACGCGTCGCTCAACCAACGGCCCGGAGCGCTTGGCGACGCGGCGCAATCTCGGCCGTTGGATCTCGATCCAACGGTCGGCGGATTAGGGTTAGGGTTTCGGCTTCCAAATGGGCTGCGTGGGCTGACTTGGGCCGCACGGTTCGCGGGCCGGCCCAGCACTGTTCACCGACTTTTAAAGAATTTCTCAATTAAAATAATTACAGAAATCCATTTTATTTGTTTCAGGCAATTAAAATATCAGGAAAAATTCCTAGAAAAATCTCAAAAATACTTTGAGACATTCTGGACTCAAATAAAATATTTTTGGCAAAACTTTATTTTGACTTTGCACAGATTTAAATAGTTTTGAATAAAAGGGCAATAAACTTGATTTAAAACTAATTCAAATAAATCCAGAAAAATCCAAATAAATTCCAGAAAATCATAAATGCACTTTTAAGCAATAAAATAATATTTAAGCAAATTTTTGGGATGTTACAAACCTCCCCTTAATGTAATCTCGACAGAGATTGTGGCTAACTAGAGAATAGGTTCTGGAATTCTGACTTCAAATCTTCTTCTCGCTCCCAAGTGGCTTCACCTTCGGAATGATTGCTCCACTGAACTCTGCAAAAACGAGTAGACTTGTTTCTGGTCTTGCGTTCCATAACATCCAAAATTCTGACCGGTTGCTCTTTATATGTCAAATCTTCTTGCAGCTCTATTGCATCCAATGGGGTTTGCTCTGTTGGCACTCTGAGACACTTCTTAAGCTGCGACACATGGAATACATCATGCACTCCTGCCAATGATTGGGGCAACTCTAACTAATAAGCTACCTCTCCTCGACGACTCAGAATCTTGAACGGACCAACGTATCGTGGTGCAAGCTTCCCTTTAACGTGAAATCTTCTAACGCCCTTAAGAGGGGTAACCCTGAGATACACATGATCTTCTGGTTCAAAACTCAAATCACGATGACGGTTATCTGCGTAGCTTTTCTGTCTTGACTATGCTATCTTCAACCTCTCTCGAATCATTGCAACTTGACTTTCTGCCTCTTCGAGAATGTCTGGCCCAAACACCAAACGCTCTCCTGTTTCATTCCAATTTAACGGAGTACGACAAGCACGTCCATGTAATGCCTCAAACGGGGACATCTGTAGGCTAGCTTGATAACTATTATTATAACTGAACTCTGCATATGGCAAACACTTATCCCACGTCGTAGTATAAGCCAAAGCACAAGCTCTCAACATATCCTCTAGAATTTGATTTACTCTTTCGGTCTGACCGTCTGTCTGCGGGTGATATGCTGTACTGAAATTCAGACGAGTCCCCATTGCTTCATGCAACTTGTTCCAAAATCTCGAGGTGAATTGGGTACCTCTGTCCGACACAATCTTCTTGGGCACCCCATGCAAGCACACAATCCTTGATATATATAGCTCTGCCAAACGATCTCCCGAGTAAGTGGTCTTTACCGGGATAAAATGAGCGACCTTGGTTAGACGATCCACAATAACCCAAATGGAATCGTAACCCCTCTGAGTTTTAGGTAAACCGGTGATAAAATCCATTCCGATTTCCTCCCACTTCCATTCCGGAATTTTTAACGGCTGCAATAACCCAGCGGGTCTTTGATGCATGGCCTTTACCCTCTGACATACGTCGCATAAAGCAACATGCTTAGCTACTTCACGCTTCATATTAGGCCACCAAAATCTTTCTTTCAGATCCTGGTACATCTTGGCACTTCCTGGATGAATCGAGTACTTCGAATCGTGAGCTTCCTCAAGAATCAGCTGTTTTAGTTCCTTTTTATCCGGCACACAAATTCGGCCTTTGAAGAACATGGTTCCTTGCTCGTCCAGAGTGAATTCTACGGCTAGGCCTTCTTCCTTTTTAGCCTTGATCTTAGAAATTTTATCATCATCTTTCTGGCTTTCTCTAATCTGACCCTCCAATGTTGGCTTCACTTCCAGTGCAGCTACCATTCCTTGCGGAACGACTTCCAACCTTAATTTCTGAAATTCCTTGCATAGTTCTGGTTGATCCTCCATTGTCAATGTATTTGCGCTATGGCTCTTTCGACTCAGAGCATCTGCTACTACGTTGGCTTTTCCAGGATGATAATGGATTCTCACATTATAATCCTTAATTAGCTCTAGCCACCTTCGCTGTCTCATATTCAGATCCGCTTGGGTGAATATGTATTTCAGGCTCTTATGGTCGGTATATCTCACATCTATTTCCTATGAGATAATGACGCCATATCTTTAAAGCATGCACTACGGCAGCTAACTCCAAATCATGCGTTGGGTAATTCACTTCATGCAATCTCAACTGTCTCGACGCATAAGCAACGACTTTGCCTTCTTGCATCAACACGCATCCCAATCCTTGCTTTGAAGCATCGCAGTAAATATCAAATCCATTCTGTACATCTGGCAATACTAATACGGGGGCTGTTGTTAAACGCTTCTTTAATTCCAAGAAACTTTTCTCGCACTCTGACGTCCATGCAAACTTCTTTTCTTTCTTTAACAACTGCGTAAGGGGTTTAGCGATTGTCGAGAATCCTTCTATGAACCGACGGTAATATCCCGCCATTCCCAGAAAACTACGGATCTGGGTAACAGACTTCGGTTGCTCCCAATGCAACACTGCGTCCACTTTGCTAGGGTCGACTGCAACTCCTTTAGTAGTCATTACATGACCAAGAAATTCGACTTTTTCCTTCCAAAATTCACACTTGCTAAACTTATCATATAGCTGATGTTCTCGCAGCCTGTCTAAAACCATTCTTAGATGTTCCGCATGCTCTTCCTCTGTCTTTGAGTAAACCAAGATATCGTCTATGAAGACTACAACAAACTTATCCAAATATTCCATGAAAACCTTATTCATCATGTTCATGAAATATGCCGAGGCATTAGTCAATCCAAATGACATGACTGTGAACTCATAATGTCCATATCGTGTAGAAAATGCGGTCTTAGGTACATCCTCCGCTCGGATCTTCAACTGATGGTATCCTGAACGAAGATCTATTTTGGAGAAAACTCCGGCTCCTCTTAACTGATCAAATAAGTCGTCGATCCTGGGCAACGGATACTTATTCTTGATCGTTACTTCATTTAATGCACGATAATCGATGCACATTCTAAGACTTCCGTCCTTCTTACGAACGAACAAAATCGGGCTCCCCACGGCGATGAACTAGGTCTAATGAAGCCTTTCTCTTGCAGTTCCTCAATCTGCTTCTTCATTTCCACTAACTCGTCGGTAGGCATCCGATATGGTCTCTTGGATATCGGTGCTGTCCCTGGCGCTAACTCGATCACGAACTCGATATCACGGTCCGGTGGCAATCCTAGCAAATCTTCTGGAAACACATCCGGGTATTCTCTGGCTACTGGCACATCTTCCATGCTGATGGCTTTCACGCTGTTGACCATTAACTGCCCATCTCGAACTGCGGTCGTTTGAAACTCTACTTTCTTGCCACTAGGGCCTTCAAAGTCACCGATCCTTCGCCACAATCCAAAATGGCCTTATGCTTAGACACCAATCCATTCCAAGGATGACGTCTAGGATTGTGCATCTATCAAGATAAGATTCGCTAGAAATTTATCCCATCCATAAGCAACTTAGCTCCCAAACACCCAAGGCTAGATCTAAGCTCGGATCCCGGGCTTGGACTAAGAGCACACACTTAAGATTCACCACTTTAAATCCATTCTTGGTTGCAAAACTTTGAGAAACAAACGAATGCGAAGCTCCGAATCAAACAAATCAGAAGCGGTCTCGAGTTAACCAGAACTTACCCAAGACGACGCCTCAGAGCTTCACGAGCTCCATCTGCAGTGATGTGGTTGATCCTCCCACGCACTGTTGACTGCGGTGTTACTCCAGCTTGACCTGGCGCACGATTTCCTCCTGAAGCTGGTGCCTTGGCAGGTGTTGTTCCCAAGTTGAAACGAACTGGCGTGATGCCTCCCTTCTGTGGACACCTATTAGAAAAGTGTCTTGGCTCATTGCAGGTATAGCATCTTTTCACGGTAGACTGCTGATTCCCTCCTGGTGCGTTGTTGCCCTGTGCTGGTGTCTGAAGGTTTTGGTTGGCAGGGCGAGGTGCAGGGGTTGATGTCTTGTTCACAGTTGGCGGTTGAAATCTAGCAAATTGTTGTGGTGACATCCTCAAACGTTGATGGTTTGGACGTCCACCCTGATTAGTCATTAAGCGCTTACGGTTTTCACCCAGCTCTTTGCGCTTATCCTCTAGGATTAAGGCCTTATTGACTAACTCCTGAAAGTCTGGAAAATTGTGGGTAATCGCCCCACTCGCTGCGATCTGAATTGGTCCCTTCATGAAACGAGACTGTCTAGCTTTATCTTTCGCTATGTCTTCAGGGGCATAGCGAGCTAACTGAGTAAACTTGTTCAGGTACTCAGCCACTGGTTGGCCTCCTTGTTTCAAAGCCCTGAACTCTTCCTTCTTAAGGTCCATCATTCCCTCCGGGACATGATACTGGCGGAAAGCATTAGTAAACAGGTGATCTCTTGTGGGGCTCCATGAGCGGCACAATAACTCTCCCACCATTCTGCGATGGTTCCTTCCAATTGATGAGACGCGTAGAGCACCTTCTCATTGCCTTCACATTGCGTGATGTGCAGCTTCTTTTCAATGGTTTTAAACCAGTCATCGGCTTCCAAAGGATTCACATTCCCGGAGAAGGTTGGTGGCCTAGTCCTCATAAAATCTGATAGCTTTGAGTGAGGTCGGGGTCCACCATGGTTGTTCTGAGCTACAGGGTTGTTGTTGTTGGCTGCTGCGTTGGTCATCTGCTGCATCTGTTGCATCATAGTCTGCATCGGTTGAGTCCGCACTGCAAGAAACGCTCCCAGATTTTGCATGTCGATTGGCGGTGGTTGAGGGCTGCCCCCGTCGTTGGTGTTGTCATTCTGGCGCAGTCTAATTCCTGAAGCACCGTTGTTCCCTCGAGTATTCACCATCTGATGATTGCATCTTAGGTTAGGAAAGGTAGACGTAGCATAGATAAGAAGCAAGAATTTCTAAAGCGGGGAGATAGGTTATACCCAACTGAAATAATTCTTTATTATTCTTGGTATGGCTGCTTATTTAAGCCTACAAGCTTTGCAACACATACTGCACATTCAGCATTACAAAGAAGCAAACTAAACACGAAACCTTAACGCCAACTAAAAGGTAAAGACTAACTTAAAGACGCGACTCACACTCGAAGTCTCCACACAGCTCAAGGTCGACACTCACTCGTCCCACCACCACGGCCGAGGTCGACCCGGCGCATACACCGGCGGTGAGTGGCATAGGAGCGAACCTATCCCGATGACCTACATCGGGTCCTCTGCAACAACGGGTCTGCACTCCCCTCTGCTCCCACTCTCGCTCCTCGGGATCCTCCTCGGACTCTCCAACGGCTCTGAACTCCTCGAGTCACGCGCCCAACTCGTCCCTGACCGCCTCTAGGGCCTCTTCCACCGGTGATCATCCCGATGGTCAAGCACGGTCACCGAGCTCCTCGCCGCCACTCTGAGTGCCTCGTACACAGTTTCTAGCTCCTGGGTAGTCTCTCTCATATGATCCTCCTGGGCAAGGGCGAACTCCGCAAGGTGTGTTGCGGTGGCACACTCGTCCTCCACGATCTGTCGGCGTCGGCACGCTTGAACGTCTGGGTGAAGTCGAAACACTGAGTCGTGAAGCTCGTCAGCGTAGTCGCGGCAGACATGGCGAAGAGCAAGTCGAGCGACCTCCTGAATTGCAACCTCGTACGAGAATCTTCGCGCGAGATGTTGATTGGTCTGCTAGCTTCCTCGTTCTCCCGAGCGTAGATAATCAGCTTGCAAATAAATCCTCGGTGTACACCATTTACTGACGAGCTGTCTCCTCGGTAGAGTGGACGTAGAAGCCTCCAAGCGTCTGAAGTACTCTCCACAGCTCCATGGCGTAGCCGCCAGCTGACTCCTCAAAGGTTGGAACGATCGGCATCTGCTCCACAAGAACTTTGAATAAGTTCTCCACTCGAAACGGCAAGTAAAACGGGTAAATTCATCAAAGGCGAGAAGTAAAGAATGAGATGAGCCGAGAGTGTTTTATTAGTCAAGTTTAGATTTTCTTTTAGAAAATAATTTTAGACTCACACAGGACACATCCATACTATCTAGGGCCAAGACCTACAGTCAGTATGCTCGATACCACCTCTGAAGGACCCGAATCCATCGATTCAACCCACCGTGTTTACCGCACTAGTCCTGGGATCAACGCTAGTGCACACAGCTTAACATTGGTACATATCACATCATACACAACGATAATAGAATAATAGTTCATTTATTGATATAGCTAAATGTACGATCTTATGACCAACTTACATTATTAAGCCACGCAGGGCAAGACTGAAAATATAAACTAGTAATAAAGCAGCGGAAAGTAGAATACGTAGATAGCTCATTAGTTCACCACAGGCAACCGACAAGGCTCGGACCCTAATGACTCGTGTCTTCCTGGACTTCATCTTTCAACACAGGTGTAGATTCTTCAACTGTTGATTATTGTTGTTTGGCAAGGGTGAGTACTTAAAGCACTCAACAAGTTGTGCACAAAATGCAATTCTATGTATCTATATGTAAGGCTTATTCCAAAGGATAGGCTATCATGGCTATTTTGCAATAAGCAGCATGTATGAACAAATACAGTAAATAGATTATAAAAACTGTAAAACAAATAACAATAGTAAATAACTTCAGTATTTCTCAAGTAAACCAAGTTTCCATTCCTAAGTCAAATTCATCTTCCATAGGGCATTCCGCCATCCTAACCAAGTTGTCCAATTTATTAAGCTAACCCTTAACTGTAATTCCCGAGCATTGCTCAATACCGCGAGCACGGCTATCCGAATAGTTTCACACTCTGCAGAGGTTATGCACTTTACCCACGTGATACAACCAAACACCACCAAGGCGAGTGATTATAACAAAGCCTTTACAATGCTCTGACTTAACCTGATACTACCCGCTAAGGATTCAACACTGGTGGGACTGGTTACCACATCTAGGGCCCCCCTCTTGCGCCATGTGAATTACTCCATAACTCGGGAACTCACACCAACCACGATAGTACCAAAATTAAGACATTGCAAATTACTCAGCTTGGCTGGCCCATACCAGACATGTGGATGCATGATTGACTCAGGTCAAAGGCTTGCAAGGTTAAGTCCTTAGTGTGATCAAGGCAAGACATCCACATACCCTCTGCCCATCGGGCCCACCTTGGCCTCCTCGCCCCTTGTCACTTGCCCTGATCTAAGTGATTATCACCCAGTTGATTACCAAGCACCACGTGCCATCAACAATTCAACATCGTTGCGTGACATAACTCGCCACAACAACTCAATCTCATCGTGTGATCCCAATAACACACAAGTTCATAACATTGTTCCATATTCCATTAAGCAAGATTAATTATCAATGATTCTGACACATGTGATGATGTGGCATGGCTAAGCAACTAGTACGGACTAAACCTCCAATGTTGATCATAATTACTAATCAACTATATTGAACCAATCTAGGGTGACAATGAATCATGGCATACAATGACAAGGGAGGGTATAGATCAATCTGGTATATTAGCTAAGCCCAATTTATTTTGAAACAATTGTATATTTGAAACATATGCAATAGTGTAAAACAAACATAGCAATTTTATAAACATGGGTTCAACATGATCAAAGCACAACTTGCCTTGGAACAGGTCCTGATCTGGTTCTGGAACTTGCTCTTGAGTTGCTGGATCTTCCTCCGAAGCGTCGCACAATTCAACGTCTACGCGTACCGAAAGAGAAAAGCAAATAAACACCAAAACAGAGAGCAATTGAAGTCCAAAAATCAAATAAAATTAACTATTAAATAGATCTCAATTTTACAAATTTTTAGAAATTTGAATCACTCAAATTCGAGTTACGATGCAAAAGATATAGCCTTTTGAAGTTTGAAATAAATACTGAAATTGCTAAAATCAGAAATTCGGAATTAACAGATTTATTTTTAAACTGAAAAAGCGATTTATGACATCAGCGTGACCTCATGATGACGTCATCATCACAGAATTCCCATCGAATTATTTTTCCAATTGAAAAATGCAATTATGACGCAAGCATGACGTCAGCGTGACGTTAGCCCTGGCGCCAGCCAATCAGAGCTTGACACGCGTCTCGGGCGTATGGACCCGGCCCACGACCCGCGCTAGCTCACGGTGGACATGACTCACAGCGCTTCAGGCTCTGCGCCTGACACGCGGCGCTATCTGGTTGGACGCACGCAGGGTTCGATCTGATCCGAAGAGAACCGATCGGGCGGTCAGCGTTCGCGCGCGACGTGGCAACGCATCAGCCATCCAATCTAGATCTGATGGCCCCCGAGCTTCTGGTCCAGCGATGGAGGCGCGACGGCGGAATCTTACCGGCAGCGAAGAAGAAGACCGAGGTAACGGCGTTCCGGCGAGGTTCTGTCGACGAGACGCTGCGGGTTCTGTGCGACGCGGTCCGGCGAACTCGGCGGTGGCACTTGTGGCGGCGGACACTCAATGACGGCGACGAAATCACGCGGAAACCACCACGGCAAGAACTTCCAACTCCGGCGAGCTCCCTCGGGCGAACGACGGCGACTCAGAGCTCCGGACTTTGGAAAAGATGCGCGGCGCGAGGTGAGGAGTTCCGTGCCCGCGTCGGCGCCTTAAATAGCAGCACGGGAAGGCGTGCCAGGCCCGGACTCCGAGGACGGCACTGTGGCGGCGGCGGACTCCGACGGCGACTCGAAAAGGTGACGCGGCTTCATCCGGGGCGTCCACACGTCGCTCAACCAACGGCCCGGAGCGCTCGGCGACGCGGCGCAATCTCGGCCGTTGGATCTCGATCCAACGGTCAGCGGATTAGGGTTAGGGTTTCGGCTTCCAAATGGGCTGCGTGGGCTGACTTGGGCCGCACGGTTCGCGGGCCGGCCCAGCACTGTTCACCGACTTTTAAAAGAATTTCTCAATTAAAATAATTACAGAAATCCATTTTATTTGTTTCAGGCAATTAAAATATCAGGAATAATTCCCAGAAAAATCTCAAAAATACTTTGAGACATTCTGGACTCAAATAAAATATTTTTGGCAAAACTTTATTTTGACTTTGCACAGATTTAAATAGTTTTGAATAAAAGGGCAATAAACTTGATTTAAAACTAATTCAAATAAATCCAGAAAAATCAAAATAAATTCCAGAAAATCATAAATGCACTTTTAAGCAATAAAATAATATTTAAGCAAATTTTTGGGATGTTACACCGCCTCGCCTCCTTCTACCCCCACGCCGCGCCGCCTCGCCCCCTTCTCCCCCCGAGCCGGGCCGTCTTGCCCCATTCTCCCGCACGCTGCGCCGCCTTACCCCCTTCTCCCCCCGAGCCTGGTCACCTCGCCCCCTTCTCCCCCAATGCTTCCGCCTCGCCCCTTCTCCCCACGCCGCACCTCCTCACCTCCTTGCCCCCCACGCCGCACCGCCTCGCCCCTTCTCCCCCCGTGCCGAGCCGCCTCGCCCCCTTCTCCCTCCGAGTTGGCCGTCTCGCCCCTTCTCCCGCACGCCGCGCCGCCTCCCCTTCTCTTCCCCTGAGCTAAGCCATCGTGCCCCCTTCTCCCCTCGAGTCGGGTCCCCACGCCGCGCCGCCTCGCCCCCTTCTCCCCCCCCACCGTCGCCTCGCCCCCTTCTCCCCCCGAGCTCGGGATGCACTCGGTGGCGACATGGTCGAGCTCGGCGGCCAGCAAGGCGAGAAGTGGCGGGAACGCGAGCTCTTTAGCGGAGCCGCGGGCACAGGCGACGCAGCAATAGCTCTTCACCCACCCCCATCGGCCGGTCCGGCAGCGTGCGCCCACGCTACCACGGGCCATGCCGCAGGCCGTGTTGCGCACGGGTCCGATGTGCCGCCGTCAGGCGTGCCGGGCCCACGCACGAACGTGCTCCTGCGGGCCATGTCGGCCTGAGCACGGCCCAGACTTCCGTGCCTAGCCGGGCCGCCTATCGTGCTCGTTTGGCAGGCCCAACACGGCCCGGGCAACCGTGCCGAGCCGGCCCGTCCCGGATAGAACAATAACGTGCCGTGTCGTGGGTCGGGTTGGACCGGGCGTGCCTCGGGTTGGCCCAAAATGGCCCGGCCCAGTGTCCACCTCTACACAGCACTTAGTCGTTTGAGGTAGAGCCTGTACTTCTGCATGGAATATAAAGTCAACTGATTAGACATTGCATGTATGTAATCGGCAAATTGCAATTACATATGTTCCATGCATGACATATACAATCGTAAGATAACTTCCACCTGATTTGGCATGAAGATTCTTGCCAAACTGGTACATGAAAACACCACAGGAAAAACAATATGAGGAATTTTCCTCAACGGTTCAATGGAAAGGGTTGACATAAAGGTACCACTAGTTTAGTGGTCAAACTATAAAATTTAAGACACCCTCCTACAGTCCTACGATACCATGTGTTATCTTGTCTATCGACCTCCACCCTTCCTCCTTCCCTCTTCCCTACTCACATCCCCCACCACTCTTCCATCAAAATTTTAAAATAGAAAATTTTAACTTTGAAAATTTTAAACATAAAGTTTCAACTCGAAAAATTTCAACTCAAAAAAATTAAATAAAAAAATTTCAAGTTAGAAATTTTCGACTCAGAAAGTTTCAACTACAAAAATTTCAAATAAAAAAGTCTCAAATTATAAAGTTCCAACTCAAAAAACTTCAATGAGAAAATTTCAAATTAGAAAGTTTCAACTTGGAAAATTTTAAATAAAAAATTATGGACAAGCACCTCTTACTACCAAGAACACTGACTAGAATAGGGACTTATAAACTTACTGATGACAGGGAGGTCCATTTCAAGCCCCACAAGCTCAAGGAGCTTAAAGCCATCCATGTCAGGCATATGGACGTCACTGATAACCAGATCAAACATGTCTTTGTTCTCCCTTAGTAGCTTCAGTGCAGTAATAGCCTGGTTGGTTGTTGTTACTGTTAAGGCAGCAGAAGTTGCTCTTATTAGTTAAAAATTATTGAAGCAATACAAAGAAATGCATACATAATTACGTATTGCATTGAATTATAAGACCATTAACACATTCAGAAGTTCTAAATTGTACTATCAAATTCAGAAGTAATTATACTAGCAAACATCTGTAAAATATTTGGCAGTAATTTTTTACTCTACATGTGACTACTCTTGCAGCTACAGAAAGCATTTAAGCGATCTTAATTACTAATTCACTGTATAACACAATGCAAGCATCAGCACAACTAAGAATGACCTTAACATGCAGAATTGAACAAACTTGAGCAATTTCATTATCTAAGTACAGATAACTGATAAGTGAAAGTACAATCAGCTGAAGATAATATAAAACAATGAAGTGCACGTACTGACCGTAGTACTGGCAGCGCCGAACGTGTTGAACAGAACGTCAAAATATTTTAGGACAATTTTCTCTTTATTACTTCTCACTTTATTAGCTTACAAAACTTAAGTCTACCCCTATATTTATATCCAAAACTATAGCCCTATTTAACGGAATAGGATTCTACTTCCTTGTCCTAATCGGACTCCTCATCCTAAACTTTCTTAATACAAACTTTCTAAACTAAAACTTTCCTATTACAAGATTAGTTCTATCAATCACCCCCTTAATCTTGTAACACAACTCTAACTCATTGAGGCAATCGGTCTCAAATACGATTTGCCTAAATCATACTCAACACAGGATGGAGAACACATCTCCTTAATATCCCAGACTCATCTTCGACGGACGTCTCCTCAACGTCTCGGACACATCTCTCACAAGCTTAACTTAGGACGAAGAACACATCTCCTAAACGTCAACTCGACTCACGATGAACTAGACTCATCTTGTTGGGTGGACTCGTTGGGCTGTAGAACCCCTCAGTGCCGACGGTAATGCCTGCCCCTTGTCGATAGATTTCTCATACGCCGCCATCTTCTCAATCCGTTTGATCCATACGAAGATGGTAGGGTCGCTCGCTGGATGAAGACAAACTCCTTCCTTTCCTTGGTATCTTTGTGACACACAGACGATCAAAACACTCAAATGAATCTTCCTCCACCAATATTCTGATCTTCAGAATATACACTACGGCAATGCTTCGGCAACACGTGGTGATTGCAGAAATAAACAACGACAAAACAGCATTGTTGTTGTTCCTCAACTGCACGTCACGCTTTTGCTTCATGGAGCTTCTCGGCTACTCAACGCCAGCACCCGTGTGACCTTCACGCCCTTGGCCCACAAGTCGCCGCGCCAGAACAGCCGCCGAAGGCTTCGTGCCACGGTCATTCTCGCGATCGCCCGACGCCGCCCACGAGTTTATTGGGAAACCCTAATAGCCCATTAAAAGCCCATATGGTCCCTTAGCTAAAATCCTACATGAGCGCTATAAAAGGAGGAGGGGGGTCCCCCTTATGTACCAGAAATCATTAGCAATAAAGAATTTCCGCTATTGCTCTCCCTAAACACGTGTGTCTCTCTCCTTCTGTTCTCCAATTTAGATCTGTTCGGGAACTCCGGACTATTCGATAGCGAGGTTCCTTAACACGTTATCAGCACGAAGCTCTACCGGAGTTCAGATTGAAAGGTGAGAAAAGGTGAGAATCGGCGAATGAATCTAATCGCTGTTGATCCTATGCATGCATCTACCCTACGTATCTGTTTTGTGTTTCGTCGCGTGGCAAGAAGCTACAACGATATGAATCTACAGTTTTACTGTTAAATCATTCACAGAAAAAAAAATCATGTGCTTTGGCTTCCGCGCTCGCAGCGCGCCGCCGTCGCTACCTCGGTCCGCGTGCATGACACGAAGTCACCGAAGCACCGCGCGCAACCTCGGTTCCCGCGCTCGCCGGCTGGAAGCCCGCCACCAGCCGTCGACCGGCGGCTGTTGCGCCGCCGCCGACGCGCTTCGGCACTCTGGCTCGCAGCCGCCGCGCCCACTGTCGCGCCCTCGCCCGGCACGGCCGCCAGGTGTTGCCTCAGCGTTCCGCCGGCGTGCATGAAACCGACTCGGCCGCCCGGCCGCGCCGCGCGTGCCATCGCCGCCGCGCTGGCTGCCGACCTCGCGCTGCCGCCCGGCTCAAGCCGCTGCCGGCCAGCGCCGCCGCGCCGGCCGCGCCGCCGGCTCGCGGCAGCTCGGCGGCCTCGCCCGCCGGCCTCCGCTCTGCCGCCCGGCTCAAAGTCGCTCCGGCCGGTAGCCGCCGCCGAGGTAGCTCGCCCGAAGCCACCTTGTCGCGCCGCCGCGTCGACACCGGTTGGTTTGCGCCGACGCGCCGCTTCTCCGGCTCGAGCCGCACAAGCACGGCAGCACCGGCGCCGCGCGCCGACGCGCCGGACCTCTGCCTCGGCCGGCTGCCGAATGGCGCTCGGCGCCTCGGCCGACCGCCGATGCCTCGCGGATGCTTGAGCCGCGCGTCGCCGCCCTCGCCGCCGCCCATAGCCGCGACGGCACCGCTCGCAGCCGACTCCACCATCGCCGGCAATGGCCCGGTCGCCCCGCATGGCCACCCCGCAAACAAACCGCCGCCACCGGCCCGGGCCGAAGTCGCCGCGTCGCGCCCTTCTCCTTGCCGTCGGTCGTCGGCCGCGCGCCCATGCCCGAAGTTGCTGTGCCCATGCCCGAAGTTGATGTGCCCATGCCGAAGTTGCTTGAGCCTTGCGCCTTTTTGGTGGCTCACGCGTGTGGCGGCTAGGGAAGGGGAACCCTAGCCGCCGGCCATGCTTTTGATCGGTTCAGCCAAGCAGGCCCAGGGAGCAAGGCTTTAAGGCCCAAGGTAGGGGCGCGGCCCAGTTGACCGCTTGGCCAAAAAAGAAAAAAGGCAGGCTCGGCCATGGGCCCAAAGGCTGGTTCGGCCGGAAGAAAAGAAAGAAAAACAGAGAAGAAAAAGAAAAGAAAGAAAAGGGAAAGAAAAGAAAAAATTGCAGAAAATTTTGAAAAATTGCCAGAAAATCAAGAAGATTTATTTGGCTCTGTTTTTAATTTTTCTTGCTTTATTTCTCTGTTTTATGAATTTTCTTTATGAATTTTGAATTCTTTGCTTTATTTTATATAATGCAATGCATATAAATTTGTTTTTCTGCACTTTATGCTTTATGCAACCATTTTCTATCGGATTACACGCAGTAATCTAAACCAGAATTTTGATATCATGCAGATGTCTGACATTGTGAATCGTGAGTTTGAAGAACTGGCCCCGCACGGTCAGAACTACCTCACTTGGGCATCGGACGTGAAGATCGTTCTTGGGGGCAAGAAGCTCCGCTCCGCAATTGGTCTAGGGTCCTCGCAGGACGCAAAACCTACCGCTGAGCAGAACGATTAAGCTCTGCATTTTCTCAGGCACCACCTCTCAACCACTCTGAAGAATGAATATATGGCTGAGGAGAGTGCACTTGAGCTTTGGACTGCACTTCAGAAGCGGTTCGAAAAGCTCAAGTACACCATCTTGCCCCAAGCACAGCAAGATTGGGTACGCCGAGGTTTGCGACTTCGTATCGAGCGGGCGAGTACAACCGCTTTGCATGTAATTTGTACCAATCTCTCTATGTGGCAAGAAGATCACCGATGAAGAGAAGATTGAGAAAACTCTCTCTACCTTCCACCCTAATGCTATCCGAGTGCACGCAGCTATCGTCAGACGCATACAAGGAGTATAGCGAATCGATTGATGTAATGCAAGTTGCGGAATCGCAAGACGATGTTCTACGCAAGAACTATGTCTCGCATGACCACCTAGACGAGGCATCGCACGTAAGTCAATGCCAATAGCTACAAGGTGAGAAAGCCCACTCATAGAAAGAAGGGCAAGCTGGTGGAAAGAGAGACCCTGTGCCAAAGGAAAGTCCAAAGCCCCCGTGAAGAGGGATGACAAAGAAAAGACACACGCCAAGCCGTATGGACAGCAGAACAGACGTGCTTCAAGTGTGGCACTTGGGGACATTGGTCGAAGATATGTCGAGAATCTAAGGAAGCGATCAACGATATCGTGCTAAGAAGAAGGCAAAGGAAAACGCTCACAGAGGCGCACCGCCAACATCGGTGATGATGATGTCATGGATGTAGACACCCCACTTGCCTCATCCTCACAGAATAGCCTGGACATCGATGCTGCAGCCACTATTATGGCAAATGAAGAGAAAACTTCTGCCGATGACATAGAAGCAGAAATTAATGCATATTTTACAGATTCTGTTTAATGCATTTTTTTAGTTTATGGTTGTTAGCTTTTCTTTGAATAATGAATTGTAAGCTCTAGAAGAGCATACTTCTTTCATGAATAAATACGCAATTTATTCTTTATTCCAGTATTCTTCAATTTTTGCAAGTAATATTTGGATTATTTTGCCTCTGTTTGATTAGAATTATATTTCTTTTATCTAGAAATCATGTAGCGCCCAAATGGAAGAGATATGCATTGTTGATAGTGGCACAACAAATACCATCTTAAGAGAGTCTAAGTATTTCCAGTCGATCATGAAGAACGCTGGAAAGATTACTACGATCGCAGGAAGCGACTCATATGTAATCGGCTCAGGAAGAGCCACAATTATATTGCCTATGGGTACAACTTTGGTAATTGAAGAAGCCCTTTTGTACCCTGAATCAACTCGCACTCTCTTAAGCTTTAAAGACATCCGCGCCAATGGTTTTCACGTAGAAACAAATGAAGAAAATGGCAAAGAATACTTGTGCATTGTGAAGCACGCGGCATGTGGAAAAATGGTATTAGAAAATGTCCTCATATGAATCTGGGTTGTACTACACAAATATTCATGCACCAAGTGTATACTTCCTTGAAGACTGTTTTAGAAGCTCGAGTTATTTTCTTTATGGCATGGTAGATTAGGTCATTCCGGTCTTAGAATGATGAGGAATATAGTGAACAACTCACGTGGTCATGGCATTAATGTTAAAAATTTCCGAATCATGAAGATTTTGTGTGCCTCGCATGTGCCACTGAGAAATTAATAACTAAACCTCTGTCATGAAAGTGCAAAGTGAAATCCTCGCATTCTGAACGCATCCGGGGATATTTGCCGTCCGATTCAGCCCCGTCGTAGGCGTTTCAATACTTTATGGTGCTCATCGATGCTTCCTCGAAATGGTCGCATGTATGCTTGTTGTCAACAAGAAACCATGCTTTTGCAAAGCCGATCTCGCAGATCATAAGAATTAAGAATGCTTTCCACGATCATCGCGTGAAGTCCATTAGAATGGACAATGCCGAGAATTTACTTCAAAGGCATTTGATGATTATTGCACAAACAACAGGATAGCGATTGAGCACTCCGTCGCACGTCCATACGCAGAATGGACTAGCGAAGCACTAATAAAGAGGATTAAGTTCATTGCCGGACCGCTTTTGCAGAGTTGTAACTTGCCCAACACTTGTTGGGGACACGCATCTCGCACGCAGCAAAGACTTATCAATTTCGGACTATCGGCCTACAACATCCATTCCCTATGCGGCTTGTGCACGGATCATCCTCAAGATCTCCCATCTTAGAAAATTTGGGTGTATGGTATATGTACCTATACCACCCTCAATGATCGCAATGGGCCCTCTCCGCAAGTCAGGATATACGTTGGTTATGAGAGTGCATCCATAATAGGTATTTGGAACCCATGATCGAGACTTGCTTACTGACCGATTCACGATTGCATCTTTGACGAGGATCGCTTCCGTCATTAGGGAGGAAATCAACCTTTGATGAAAAATGCCGGAAATCATATGGCATTCCACCGATCCCGCACATGACCCCGCACTAATGAAGCAAATCAAGAAGTCAGAAGATAATTGATTTGCGAATTTAGCAAATGAACCGCTCGATCATTTTGTGATCCAAGGGCGTGGTTAAGTCGCATGTACCCGCAAGGAATGCACCGAGGGTGGAAATACCAAAGAAAATAGAAGGTATCCTCAACCTGCTCAGAGGCCTCAAAGAAAAGAGCAGTAACTGCTCCTCAAACCCAAAGTACCCGAGACGTCCGAGAAAATCGGGCGAGAGGACTTACCACAATAAATCACGAAAATGCCCTAAGGAAAGAGGGGGAGCAGTTGAGACTGCACTGGAAAGAAGCCAACGGAAAAGATAATTCCGGACTTGAATCTTCCATCAAGGAAGCGCGAAAATAATGTGTGCGCACACATAGGCGATGAAAGCTAAAGGAACTTGCTCTGCGATAGGGAAAAGCGGCGAAGAGCAAGTAGAAGTGCATGAAGCACCCCATGAAGAAATGGCCATAAACTTTGTAATAACAGAGAATCCTGAATAGAGCAACAACCAACATTGATGCATACTGCAGCAAAGAAGATTGCCTCGATCATTGATCATGATCCCGAGCACGCATCTCGCAGAGTGCAAGAAAAGGCTAGATTGAGAAGAATGGAAAAAGTCAATCAACTGCAGAGTTAGTCTCTCCGAACAAGAGAGAGGTGTTTGTCAGATGCCGCACACCTCCCCATATAAACCCGTAGGTCACAAATGGGTCTTTGTTGGAAGAGAAATGAAAACAACGGTTGTAAGGTACAAAGCAAGGCTTGTAGCTCAAGGTTTCACTCAACGTCCCGAAGTTGATTATGAAGAAACCTATTCTCCGGTCATGGGAGGAATTACCTTTAGATATTTGATCTCAATGGCATCAACTTGAAGTTGAGAATGAAGCTAATGGATGTTGTCACACCTACTTGTATGGAAACTTGGATTCGAGATATACATGAAAGTACGTAAGGAATTCCTATCCCAACCAAGACGGAGCAAATAGAAACACATGCATAATGTAAAATTAGAGAAATCCTTTGTATAGGTCAAGCAGATTAGGAAGAATGTGGTACAATCGCTGAGTGACTTTCTGCAAGAAAGGCTACACAAACAAATAAGATTGTCCATATGTGTTTATACAATGATCCCGAATGGATTCTCAGATAATCTCCGTCTATGTAGATGACTTGAACATCATTAGGACGGATGAAGAAATTGAAGAGGCATGCTCATACTTGAAGTCCGAGTTTGAAATGAAAGATTTGGGTAAAACCAAATTTTGTTTAGGCTTGCGGCTTGAACATGTCCAAGGAGGAATCTTGGTACATCAATCAACCTACACACGTAAAGTGTTGGAAAGATTTGGATTTGAAAAAGCATATCTCGCGAAGACTCCAATGGTCAAGGTCACTCCAAGCGCACCTAGACCCATACAGCACCTAGAGAAGAGGGGAGGAAGTCCCGGGAGCGAATTCCCATATCCGAGTGCAATTGAGCGCCATGTACCTTGCGAATAGCACTAGACCAGGACATTGCGTCATTTGTAAATTTGCTAGCTCGATGCAGTGCGTAACCCACCAAAAGGCATTGGAAAGGGATCAAGGATATCTTTCGTTACCTCCAAGGAAGCAAAGACCTCGGTCTGTTCTTTAGAAGAAATAATGAATTGAATTTGGTTGGCTATGCCGATACTGGGTATTTATCAGACCCGCATACCGGCAAGTCCCAAACCGCTATGTTTTCCTATGTGGAGGAACAGCAATTTCTTGGAAGTCGTCTAAGCGCACTCACGTCTCGACGCCGACAAACCACTCGAAATCATCGCTTGTATGAAGCATCTCGTGAATGTGCATGGCTCGTAAGAATGGTTCACCACATCCGTAAGTCATGTGGTTTGAACATTGAGCAAACTCCCACAATCATTTATGAAGATAATGCGCCTTGTGTTGCCCAAGCACGATGGGTTATGTGAAGAGCAATCTCATGAAGCATATCAACCCCAAGTTCTTCTATGCTCACGAATTGCATAAGATGAATGAGATCAAGATATTGCATACTAAGTCATGTGAAAATCTTGCAGATTTGTTCACTAAATCACTCCCAAAGATCTACCTTTGAAAGGTGCGTGAAAGGAATTGGGATGATGAGACTTAGAGAAGTGCAGATTTTGGGGAGATATTTCACATACTCCCACATGAATCTCAAGATGAATTATGAATACCCAACATGAATCTCGAAGATTAGCAATTGAAGTTGGGAGAATTGTACTCTTTTTCCTTAGCAAGTTTTTCATGAAGTTTTCTTGCATAAGGTTTTAACGAGGCAATTCGTGCAACATAGTAAGCGTATGCTATGTACTCTTTCTCCAAGTATTTTTCCCACTGGGTTTTTTGGAGTTTTAATGAGGCATATGCATCTCGCGGCAAAGGGCCCAAGGAGGAGTGTTGGGAAACCCTAATAGCCCATTGAAGGCCCATGTGGTCCCTTAGCCAAAACCCTAGATGAGCGCTATAAAAGGAGGAGGGGGGTCCCCCCTATGTACCAGAAATCATTAGCAATAAAGAATTTCCGCTATTGCTCTCCCTAAACACGTGTGTCTCTCTTCTGTTCTCCAATTCAGATCTGTTCGGGAACCCCGGACTATTCGATAGCGAGGTTCCTTAACAGTTGCCTAGGACTCCACGCCACCCTGCCATGAGGCCCATGACCAACGCGTGTGCAGAATAGCCACCTAAGGCCACGTCCCGAGTATGGTCCGCGCGTCCGGTCCAACGCACGGCCGTGCTGCCGCACCTCGCCGGATTCAGTGTACTTCTAGCAACGATAGCTTGCTTCCTTGGGTGCTGTCCTCTGGAGTCCTCCTTCTCCCGGAGACAGCGGGTTAATCCGAAACCTTTAGGTTTTGATACCAATTATTGGAACAGAACACCAAAATATTTTGGGATAATTTTCTCTTTATTACTTCTCGCTATGTTCGCTTACAAAACTCAAATCTACCTCTATATTTATGCCCAAAATTACAGTCCTATTTAACGGAATAGGATTCTACTTCCTTGTCTTAATCGGACTCCTTATCTTAAACTTTCTTAATACAAACTTTTCAAACTAAAACTTTCCTATTACAAGATTATTTCTGTCAGAAAGAGAAAGAGGGTCTTCATAACCTTGAGACACACGGGGTCATCGTTGACAGTGAGGACCCGCATGCCAACCGGGAATTGATCCCTCTCCCTCCCCATCAACCCCTTCCTATCCTCCATCCTCATGGCACCCGAAAGCATCCCAATTTGAGTCAATTCAAAGACGGTGAGCAAGAAACAAGCCTAAGAACAAGTTTTTATGTACTAGTAACTAAAAGAAGCACCTTTAGGCCCCCAACACCTCCCAATTGACTCGATTCAAAGCAAGAAATCGAACCCTAAAACTAGGCTCCCCCAATTGATGGGTGGAGCTAATTGCCAGCAAGAAACGAAGCCTAGTTGGACGGACACAATCGAACCAATCCTGAGAAGCTAATGCCAGCCAAGAGCAGGAAAGGGAGCTTTCCTCAAACCCTCCAAATCACACCTCGAGAACCTGAAGCGAAAGAACACAAAAAGAAAAGCCAAAGCCCAAAAGGCTAGCAACTATCTACTACCAAAATTACACCGCGAAAAGAAAAAGATCAGCAAAACGAAAAAGAAAAAGAAAAAAAACAGCAGGTGGATTAGGGGAGAAGCCTTCAAGAACAAACCCACAGCTCCACCATCATTATTGAAGGCAAGAGGTGGGAAAGCAGAAGTGGGGAGGCCAAAAAAACGCAAAGAAGAAAGAAAGACAAAGGACCCTCCAGGTGACCAAAAAGCTTCACCACCAACCACAACACACAAGGAGGAGTGCACAAGCCACATGGTGTTGAGAGCTGGGATTGTTGTTGTCTCGAGAGGGGAAGAAAGAAGCGAGAAACCGCAAGAGCAAGATGGCGATGGAAAGGAATGACTGGTGACAAGGGTGACAAGGGAAGTGTGGGCCCGGTTGCAGTTGGGGGGCTCTGGTTACTCTAATTTCTACCACATTTTACATTTTACCTTGGGGAAAAAAAGACAAATGATAATGCTAGTGCAAGAGAGGAATATATGCTACTGTTGAGTGGTCATGAAAAAAAATGTACCATTGAGAAATCAAGAAGGCGTAACTTGCTTTCCATGCCATGTTAGGTTCAACATTTTGACGGCACTACATTTTGTCCGGCTAACAATGTCAAATCATTTTTTAAGGTCGTGCTATTTTTATTTCTCAGTGCAAGATAAAAGCATCTCTCTAGCTCTTGTACGTAAATACTAACAATAAATGGTCAAAAGCTCTTAGAAAAGAGAAATATGCTTAAATTTGTGAAAGCGAAGGAAATAAGTCAAGGCCTAATTTGGAATCAACAAGAAACATTAGACGTTCCTAAAAAAGGAATATGCTAAGAAATTATTTAAATTATATATACATATAGGAAAAATACCTTCTACTCCTGGTTGTTGTTGTTCCCACCCAATACCATCTAAATGAACTTGACATATATATTCCTTTATCACTTTTGGTATACTCATAATAACTACAACAAGATACTCCAATATGAACCACATGGAAAAAAATGCAAGAGTTCATAGTTTTAGCGTATGTTACAAATATCTTCATATACGTGCATAAAAAGGAGTTTGTCTAAAAAATATACATACCACCTAAATAGTCTTATATACTCGTATACTACACATATATACCCTCCGTTACGCAAACTACTCCCTGCGTTATAAGAAACGATACATGGAGTAACTACTCCCGGGAGTGTGTGCGTGTTTGTGCATGTGTAGCCCTTAACAATCTCAATTACATATTATAAATGCAATTTCGGAATTTTCGAATGGGTTCCACGGCACACAGCGCTTGTGTGTGGAGGACTTAAATGCAATTTTGGAATTTTCGAATAGGTTTCTTGAAAAAGAGAGTGTGGACTTGAACGCAATTTTAGAATTTTCGAAGGGACTTAAAACACAATTTTAAAATTTATGAAGGGTCTTGTTGCAAAAGAACCAGTAGGAGGACCGAAACACAAATTTGAAACTTCTAGAAGGCCTAACCGTGCAAATGCTGATGTGGTAGCTCGGCTGAGCCGGAAACTACCTGGTTAAAATATAGGCAGTATATGCAATATATTTAGACTCAAAAGATAAGAAAAAAAATCTAAACCATATAACAACTCCCACTAAAATGTACTCTTAAGTCAAATATTATGTTTTGAAAAACTAGGACTTTATGCAGTATGCTGACCACAACTTGCAATTGCACGGGCTGAATTTACACAGTGTTCATTTTCAAAGTATTTTTGCATATTTCGAAACTAAATGATTTTATATGAATTTAGAATTTTGTTTCACTTCATTTGGAACTATAATTCAAAAGTTATGCTAATTTGAATCTTTTCGGTTTTGGGAGAATGGAATTAAAATTAGAAAATACACTTTCTCCAATCGAAAGCGTCTTTTCTTGTTTTGGCACCTATGCGTTTGAATTTGGCCCGCATTGACTAACAAGCCGAGCCCTCTATCCAGCGTCTACGCGCGTGTGCTTGAAACTGACCGCAGCGATTGACAAAGGGTCCCGCTGTCAGTGAGCATGCGCGTGAGAGTGGGCATGTGAGTCTGATGCAAGGGACTCGCCGGTTGGTTCGGTGAGACTCGAAGGCTGACCGAGAGGGCCCACATGGCATAGAGACGAGGCAGAGGATCTCAGGTTTGAGCTCATCGGCGGTGAGGTGGTGCCGAAGACGATGAACCGGTGTCACGTTGAGCTATAGCATCTTATTGCGCACCTAGGGCTGGCTTGGTGGAGCTTGGGGGTCACCGGAGTATAGCTCGTGGCGAAGCCTAGCGGTGGTAAGCCTCGCCGGCGGTGAGAGGTATGTTAGGCCCAGGCCAAGGTAAGATAGCATCACGGGACTAAGAGGGTTCTATTTTAGTGGTTAATGGCGTCGGAGAAGGCTTGTGTGGCTCTACTGCCATTTGACCGAAGCCGAGGAAGATGGGTCATAGTGTGGCGATGCTACGATCGAAGGAGCCCAGAATTGAGTTGCGCAAAATACTCAAGGGTGTACATTGATGCTCCAAAATCAATGGATTTGAATATGCTCACCGAGATCTCTTGCTTGAGTTCTTGCCTTGTTCTCAGTGCGGTGAAAATGGTAGAACTTGAGGCAATGGGGAAGGTTTTTGCTTGGACGGTGAGGTCTTTAGGAATATGTGGTGCCAAGGGTGCTCAAGGATGGCCTATATAGGCGCGTAAGGTGGTCTCGACAGGGTTTGGACGCAGGGTGATTTTGGCAGCCTGTCAAGGTGGTGCATGAAGTATCGGCTGTGGTAGCAGATTTTGAGGGAAAAGGGAGCCACAATAGCATTATGGCAGAGGTGAGTTGATGGCTAAGTTGGCGTCGCCAAAAAATCTAATCGTGGAAGGGTGGAAAGGGAAGAAGATTCGACACATTTCTTGCCACAACAATGGCTCGATTTCTTGCCACAACAATGGCTCTAAGAACAAAGAGAGAAGAGAAGGGTGGAGAAGGGGGAAGAAGATTCTGACACATGGGGTCGGTGGCCCACCTGGAAGTCGGCAAGAGAGAGAGAAAGGCGGTTCTGTCTATCTGGTCAGTGGGTCCAACAGCATCCGGGCCCACATGTAAGTCACGGAGAAAACTTCTCTTCAACCTTCTGAACAACACGTCTTGGCTCATTAATTAGGGCCGTCAAATCGTGTCAACATTTTTTGAATTTTTTTTATGTGACTACGAGATAATGTTTGATATCCATTAAAAATTTCAGATTAAAATACTTTTTATAAAACTAATAATAATTCTGATAATCTGTTTTGACCAATTCTATCTTTTGTATTTTTCCTTTATTTAAAGATTGAAATGAGGTTAGGAATTTTTTTAAATTTTTGTGAAGATTTTTTACGTCTAAGAGTTCTCATGTAAAAATTTATATTTATATGTTGCATATTTGTTTTCTAATAATTCTAACATTACAATTTCCAGAGTTTTAGGATTTCAGTTTTTAAAATTTAAAAGGCTTTAAATATGGGTTTTAATTTTTTATATTTTTACTGGAGATTAAAATTGTTCTGAGGAAGATATGGTAAAAATTTCAAATCGAAATAAACTATGTATATTTTTACAAAAATCTGACATTTTTCTATTTTCAGTCAATTTCCATTAATTACCATTTCTTGTCATTAAGTAATGTGTTCATATTGCCTTTGACTGCATAAAAAGAGTTTTGGAGTTTTATAATATTTTATTATAAATTTTTTAGATTTTGTTTGATATTTTGTTTTTACCTTTTTACCATTTTAACAAAAATGTCTTTTCTTTTAGAGCAAAAATCCAAAAGAATAAGAAAAATCCAGGAAATTCCAAAAAATGCAGAAATATATTCATTCAAAATTTAGCATTTTCATTTTAACATTTCTTGAATTTCTGGGATGTTACAGAAGAGGACGCGGTGGTGCGAGGCACAAATCCTCGAGCTTTGCGCACACATGGGGAAGCCAATGGAATGACAGGGATGTGATGGTGAGCCTTTGGATTGGCGAGGCTCGTCGAGTACGGCGGTGGGGCACGATCTCCCAAGGGCTGACCCAGGGCGTAGTCTCGCGCCATGGCAGGACATGGCTGGGCGAAGACCTTGTTGTGGCAGAGGTGTGACAAAAGCGGTGCCGGGGTGTAGTGCTGACTGACCGCACAAGTGAAACTGGGTGTGCGAGCGAGTACAACCAAGGCATGGCAGCTAGTGCCTCTGTAGGCCTGAGGAAGTAATGGCAGCGTAGAAGTAGGACCGTGTGCACAGTATGGGTGAGACCATCGCTAGCGTCTTGTGCACATAGAAGACACGTCGACGAGCCTCATGCATGCTATGGCAGCGAAATCACAGCCATTTAGTTGCTGTGGCAAGGGTGAGGCAGAGGGAGAAAGCAGCCAGTTGGGAAGGGAAGGCGATCGGGCCCAGGAGTAGGGAGACAGGGGCGATGGTCTCTGCTGGGTGGGCCATGTAATGGGGGGCCCAGCTAGTAGGGAAACAAATGGAAGGAGGAGATTGGAATTTGCGAAGTAGTGTTGGGCACAAAATGATTTTCGGTTTGGTTGAGCTAATAAAAGTGGTCCAAAATTTTTTAAAATTTTTACGTATGATTCTAGCGAAATTCTTAAACTCCCATAAAAATTTTAGAATGTGATCACACTTGCACAATTTTATAAATTATGACAAGGCTACTGTCTCAAATAAGAGCTTTCTGATTTTGATTTTTCCAAGATGAGAAATGAGGTTCAATTCCTTTGGAAACTTTTATGTATGATCCTAGGGGTTTATAGATGACATCATAAAATATTTATGTGATGATCAAACATATATATTTTTATTAAAATTTGATAGTGTTATTATTATTTTTCGGGTCCTTGCTATTTTTAATTTTATAAATACATTAAATGCTTTAAAATTCTCCTGAAACTTCCTGGAGATGTTCTGGAGTTAGATTATAATTTAATTATTTTTTTCAGATTTTGTTCATACATGGTTTTGAACTTCAAAGATTGGAAATCAAAGTTTCAGCATTAGAAGCATTTCTCAAAGATCACAAATCCAAGGAAAAACATAAAAATGATGAGAATTCAGAACATGACCCAAAATTCCAAATTGTATTTTGATTTTATTTATTTTTGGATTTTTGGGCTGCTACAAGTATAGAAAATGATGAGGATGAGGCCTTTCGGCCCTTGGCCCAGAGACAAGAAGGCCAAACACCGCGATAGGAATCTCATGCAGCTTGTGGGAGCGTGGCGGTGTTGGATCCTCTAATTTGTACACTGGTTGAGAGAGAGAGCATTGGTCCCACAAACCGGCGAAGTTGTAATTCTTTTTTAAACTAAAAACCAAAGAGGACTAAGCTAAATTGGGGTAAACATATCAAATATAGTGTTGTGCAATCTAAATTAATATATAAATAGAATAAAAAAAAATATAATGAAGATACCTTATGCAAGGTTACCGACACGATGAAGGGTGAGCTTGAGCCCAACGATGCGCTAGATAAACCCGGAATGAGCAAACGAATACGGAAAAATTTACTCAATGAATGTTAGGAATTAAATTTTATCCATAATTGGAACAAAGGACAGTCCTACGTACACCAAAGACGATTAATAGGACGGTGACCATCGAGCTGTTGGTAATTACAACTGGGCAAAGCTGTGACAAGATATGTGCGGAAGCACGCGAAATATCTCAACGGAAGAGAGAAAATAATTGCACACGCGTGGTTGACTACAACTCTAAAATTTGTCCTGAATTAATTAAATGAAGATCATGTAGCGTAAGAGTATCTTTTTCATCACAAAGTTTCTCATCACGATTTATGAATTTTTGGAATATAGTACAAGAAACGATCCGTAATTATAAATCGATACAACATGTTTGCGTATTTGTTAAAAACCTAGTCATAACTAAAATCTGAAAATTCGTGTAACCTTTCCCGAAATTTGAAAATTCGGCAATCCAATATCGAAAAATAAGAAAAACTAGGACCCAAATGATGTCAAAAACTTTTGAAATCTTTTGTGGAGGTTCTTGACAAATCAATGATACTCCAGTAAATATTTCAGTTTATTATAAGATGTGAGGAATGTTTAAAAATTCAAACATTACAACTATCCCGATAAAACGCTGACCAACAAGATTGAACCGAATGAAAAATGAAACAAACCACGTCAGAAAATTTTGAAATTTTTTGTAAAAAGTTATTATAAATCACTAATGTTCCCATAAAATTTTCATATGATGTTCAAGCACTATGAATTTTTAAAAATTCAGACGGTGCTACTGTCCGATATGGCTTTTATTAGAACAGTAGCACTGTCTGAATTTTAAAATATTTATAAAGCTTGGTCATCATATGAAAATTTTATGGGAATATTAGTGATGCATCATAACCATGAAAAAAATTTGAAAATTTAATAACGTGGTTTGTTTCATTTTTCATTCGGTTCAAACCTGTCGGTGAGTGTTTTATCAGGACAGTTGTAATGTTTGAATTTTTAAAAATTCATAAAATCTTATAATATTCTGAATTTTTTATGGTAATATAATTTATTTGTCAGAAATCTCTAGAAAAAAGTTTAAAATTTTTCAACATTGTTTGGGTCCTAGTTTTATTTTTTTAATTAATCTGTGAATTCGTCACAGAATTGGAATTTCTTAAAAAAATTCCAGTGAATTGAATTCGCTGGAATTGCGGATTAACCAAATAAAAAAAATTCCAGCTGAACCCGTTCGTTGGAAAAGAAATAAAAAAATCCCGCGAAGCCCGTGAGCTGGAATTTACTGTTCACGGGCAAAATTATAATTAGTATGACGATACTAATTGATTAGCAAAATTGCATTATTGCATGTGAACAATTTCAATCCAAATTTGGAAAGATATTTAAAACACTTATTTTGGAGGAATTGGCTGGGCAACTATCATTGAACTTAGGCTGAGAAATGTGTCCAATAAAAGTCCGGGCAATTAATAATTTGAAATTAGTTAAAGAATTGATTTTTTTAGAAATTGCAAAACGATGGCGGGAGAGGGAGATCAAAGAGAGTGCGATTCTGAGATCAGGGAGTGTGATTTTTGTAGCCTTTTGGGCAGCCCGTAAAATGTTATGTTTAAATGTAATTTTTAGGAAGAATAGACCAGATTTGCTTGCTTTTTGATATATGCACTACCATATTCTGAAAAATATGTAATTTACACCTTGCTTTGCATCTAATTTCCACTAGTGCAATAACCCTAAGTATTATAGTCGACAACAACTCATGTAAAGATTTTTAGCCTTTTCAGCGGTCCGTAAAATATCATGTCTAAATGGAATTTTTATGAACAATAGACCACATTTGATCTTTCATATATGCACTACCATATTCTGGAAATATTTAATTTACACCTTGCTTTGCATCTAATTTCCACTAGTGCAATAACCCTAAGTATTATAGTTAACAACTCATGTTATGAATAGTTCCCATGAAGCACTTAAATTATTTGTTGAACATATATAAGGGCACATACACTGAAAGTTCAAATGATGAAATAAGCAATAGATTAGATTATATTACAAGGGCATTACAATAGTGACGAAATTGCTTGATGAACTAACTAACGAAAGCACTGTTTGTCATGGTGGAACAAGTGATCATTCCACCTATCTGGGTAGAGCGGGAATGATATCCGACATTTTCTGCATATTACATCACACGTGTAAATTTCGCGATTTATTCTTGGACACAACTCAATCCCTACTATGAAAGAACTCCATGGGGATCCGCAGTGCTCCTAGCTGTCGCCGATTGGGTGGCCTATGTCGTACGTCTCGGGTGTATAAGATAGAATGTTTTGGTCTTTTTTATGTGGATTTCTTCCCTCCCATATGGGCATGTTATCTCGATTTCCAACGTCCTCTATGTTAATACCACTCAGGTTCCCAGATGGTCTATGTAACGCGTCAAGGATTTGTTGCGTGGTGCGGACCTTGGCCGGCTGCTTCCCCTTGTCTCTTCTTCCTCTTCGAGAGGAGGTACCCTCTTGCATTTCTGGTGTGCTGGCCGTTCGCAGAGACTTGCTGAGACGCCTGCTCTGTTTCGGCTCGCACTCCACTATATGGTGCAGGAGGTGTGTGTTGGGCTTATCCTTGTACAACCAGAAGCGTGCCCTGCAGTCAATGCAGTATGCCCGCTGTGGTCTTTGAATAATACCGTAGGCGTACTCGTGGTCTGGCTTTTCTGGGCGGTAGTAGCACCACGGAGAGGGTTGCGCCCCCCAGTTATCCCATGCTGGAAGTTTGAGATGCGGGTGGTATGTCTCCGGGTCCACCCTGTTGAAGTAGCCGCACCATTCATCCTTGGCCAAGGGGCACCGATAGAATCTCTGGTCCGCTAGATCATCGTCGTAGGTATCAACCACTGCCTGCAGGACGTGTTCGCAGAAGTCGTGGCTTGCGGGTGGCCCTTGAGGAGGTTTGTCCTTTGACTTGAGCAATTTCGTAATTTTCTTTTTGAACTCCTGTATGCGATGAACTGGTTTAGAATTACTACTATGTGAGTGAAACACGAGTATATCGCATGAGACTCACCGATTGGTTGGCCCCTTGCCCACCGGCCCTGAACTCTGGTCGATCTAGAATGGGGACATATCCTAGCGGCCTCTCCCACCGGGTGAAGTTCTCGGGCGAAGCGGGGTAGGCGTCATGGCAGTTGTAGATAAATTCGTTGTCACGTCATTCCGGCCCGTTGATCCATTGGAAGAAGCAACACCGGTCGTTGTGAAAAAAAGAAGAATGGTGAATGAAATGGTATTGTAGCCCTGTATTGTATGGACTCCATTAGGTTTACCCGGTAGGGACGGGCACAGCAGTAGTGATCGTGGGCAGCCGTCTCTCCGTGGGTAGATTGCATCATCTTCGCTGGAAGGTTGCAGTCGCATTTGGGATGGGGCAACTCTGGCAGAACTGGGGCATCGACACTACTGGCATCTGGGTATTCGGGGCGAGATAAGTCCTGCTTGCCGAAGAGGCGACGGTAGAACGACATCATGCCCTAATTTGTGTAGATTTAGCTGATGTTTTATGGCTGGTTTGGCGGTGTTGGATGTCTACCCCTCGGCCGGTTTTATAGTGGTGGTGAGGGGTTACTCCACAAAACTGCAGCACTTGTCGATTTTGACGGCCTGGCATCCTCTGTGAAAAGCTTCACGACGTGTCACCCATCATCAAAGCTGCACGACTTGTCACCCTCTGAGAAAAGCTGCACGACCTGTCACCATCTGTCAAAGGTTGCACGACGTGTCACCCTCTGTCGAAAGCTGCACGACCTGTCACCCTCTGTCGAAAGCCGCACGACCTGTCACCCTCTGTCGAAAGCCGCACGACCTGTCACCCTCTGTCGAAAGCCGCACGACCTATCACCCTTTGTCAAAAGCCGCACGACCTGTCACCCTCTGTCAAAAGCTGCTTGACCTGTTACCCTCTGTTGGCATGAGATGGGTAGTGCTTTGTCGCTTGGTGGTGTGCAGAGTGTTGTCGAATCAGCTTGAGAAAGCTGATAGCAGCGTGCTGTCACATCGCGTTGCGAAGGCTGGGGTGTGCGTCGTCCAATAGTCCACTCTGAGAAAGCGTGCAGACGGACAACACATGGGTGATTTGACATGACTATGAACTACAATTAAAAATTTCGACAGCTTAAGAGAAGCTGGCATCACTGTATTACGAAGATGACAACACATGAGTGATTTGACAAGACTAGTGTATACAATAAATTAGGAAAGACAACTTCAGAGAAAGTTGGCATTGATTTATTTCAAATTTGGCAACACAAGGGTGATTAAACATGATACATTGGGTGGCAGAGAACATTTCACACATAATCAAATCCAAATGACTACATACTGGGTGGATTGGGGCACCTCCTACGGTCGTGTCTAGGTTGTTTACATAATTTGCATTTTCGCAAACTGTCCACCGCATCAGTCACGTCCATGTCACCTTGCAATCTGTGCCCCTTGGCCTCCCATGTTGTGTGCGTCTAGTCGCGGGAAATGGTTTACAGGTTGGGCCTTCCATAATCTTGTAGTTCGCTCCGATTGTGAACGAACCCATCTTCGGACGCCATGTGTTCTTCAAAGCATGCGCGATGTAGTAAGGCGAGATGTACTACGATGCATCGTTCCCACCCATGTCGCGACATGCGGCGAGCACATGGGAGCACGGAATGTGTTGAAGCTTTGGCTTGTTGCACGTGCACGTCACTTGCTCGCCCCCTAGCTGACACTGTTACACGGTGTCCCCCTCAAGATACCCGGATGCATGTCTGCGCTTGCACATGACTTTAAATTTATTCGTCCCCAGGTCATAAATCCTTGTGCGGTGGAAGTGCACCTTCTTCCTCCTCTTCGCGAGCATCTTCTCCACTCTGGGTGTGTACGTGGTAACGCACGCCTCAGCCACGTTACTGCGATCTCGAAAGTAATTAGCTGCCCGGTAGAATGTGAGCTCAATGATTGAACATAACGGAAGAGCGCGCACACCCTTCAGGATGTTGTTGAATGTCTCCGCTATGTTCGTTATCATCACGTTGTACCTATGATGGTGTATGTCACCAGGCGGAAATGAATACAAGGAGGTCAAATGATTTGCGCGGTTATGGTTCGTCCATTCCTCGCTCCGTTCGTGTCGTGGAGTAGCGCCCACCGCTTCGCTGGCTTCCCCGCAATCCACTGGCTGAAGGTGGGCCGAGTCCGAGAAACCATGCTCTGGCCTCCCACCATTTGCGAACGGAGTTGCAGCTCCTGGGATTGGTTGTCCTCCATCATCTTCTGTGTGGTCTCGTGCAGCTGCGTCCATATCGCGTTGAACTTGTGTGCTTGGTTCTGCAGGCACATAGCTTTGAATCTCTTGACCAGGGCCTTGTTCTTGTACCTTGTGTACAGGTTCGCACCAAGGTGGCGCATGGACCATCTTCTCTCGACATCGGGCTAGCTAGTCTTGGAGGACGTGCTGTTGTGCATGACATCCAACGTGTGGAGGAGACCTTTGTTCTTGTTCGAGAATACGCATACGTGCTTCTGGCTACCGATGACCCGGCTCTTGAGTTGATTCAGGAACCACAACTAGCAATCATTGTTCTCGCTCTCGACGAGAGCAAACGCCACCGGGAGGATTTGGTTATTTGCATCAGCAGCGAGAGCAGTCAGCAGCGTCCCGTGGAACTTCCCAACAGGAATGTCCCGTCCACGCATATGACTGGTCTACAATACCTGAAAGCTTCGATGCACTGACCGAATGACTAGAATATCCTGATGAGGTACCGGTCCGCTGAGCTGACGGACCCGTCTTCTTGTATGACGGGCTCATCGGCCACTGCGAACTGAGTGCCCGGGTTCGTCATGGCGATCCTTTGTAGCAATCTAGGGGCATAGTTGAAAGACTCGAATCCCCCAAAAAGCATCTTCAATGCTTTTTGCTTCGCTCTCCAAGCCGTATGGTACGTGATGACCATGCTAGTTTTAGCCTAGACCTCCTCCATAATTTTTCGGGGAGTCATCCCTATGTCGCTTCCAATGATGGACACGAGGATTTCGGCTACAAACCTCGTGTCCACAAGTCGGCTCATGTTCCTTACGGACTCCTCCGTGCATGTATGAGGCCTATTTCTACTTATGACAAAGTAATCTTCGTGCTTGGGTCTGTAAACTCGTACAAAGAAGGGACAATCTGGGTACTTCGTGCACCTAACCTCGTACGAGGAGGGCTTCGACCGGAGACGAGTGTGCTTCTGTCTTGTCATGATGGCATAGTTGCTAAGAAGGTGAATAGCCTCCAGCTTGTTACGAAACCGTTGTCCGATTTGGACATTGTTCTGGGAGTACCCCACGCGGATATGTTACTGTAATCCGTTAGGGTACAATCCAGCTGATCGATGGCCCTGAAGTAATGTATAGCCGGTGTTGGGTCATCATTGTCTGCCGCTTCTTCATCCCCGCTTCCGCCGTCTTCGTCATCCTTGCATTCCCCATCCACCTCCGCCGCCTTAGCTTCTTCTTCGCCTCCCCCCAATGCCCCCTCCTCTACAATTATTTGTTCGGGTGGTGCATGTGATATGTTATGTTCTACTGCTCGGGAGGTAGAGGCCTCCACTACGGGCTGGTGCCGTGGATATATCTTCACGTATACTCCTACCTCAAAATTCTCTTCACCCGCTTTGCGGACATACAAAGCCCACCGCTTTCATTCCGTAGCGGGAAGAGCTTGTACACAACCATCAAGTGTTGGGGACAAACCGTGGACGAACCCCATCGAAACGAACTCTGTGCATCTCAAGGTTCACACGCAGTAGAGCAATGACATGTGATTTGAGCTACCAGAGTTCGTTCGGGGTGTCTATTGTGCTATCTACGTGCAGACAGTTATCAATGCTCACGACCCTCCCGAGCAAAACTACGAGCTGTTCTCCGAAATAAATTTTAACAGGCATGTCCATCTGTAGCAAATATGGCACTATTAATGTACTAAATACCTTAATAACACAAAAATAATATACACTCATGATGATTTCTAGGTAACCTTCTCTAAGCTGTACCGAAGGTCAATAAAGCTAGAGCAATGTAGCAATAAATCTTCCTGAAGATTACCTGCAATATTAGAATCCCGAATGAAATAAATAAAAAAATTAAACTTTGTGAAAATTTCAACAAACTATGAACACCAACGAACTAATATCTCGTCTTCGAGCTCTCTGGTTGTCTTGCCTTGCCTTGACGCTCTCTGCTGTCGTGAACGTTACAATGCCATCGCGAAGGATTTATTGCAAGGGAAAGGAAGGACACATCTCAGAAGGATTCGTTCAGCCGGTGCTTTCGGCGCGTGATGATCGCCGTGAGATTCTCGCCACCACCATCCAAATTACTTGCATGCACTGTCGCTTCACCTTTGCCGAAACATGAAATTTCGTATGGGGACATAATCGGTCGTGGCAACTTTAATGTTGTGTAGTGACAGTCGTGCAGATTTGGTGATGGGTGACAGGTCGTGCAACTTTTATGATGATGGGTGATAGGTCATGCAGCTTTGAGGATGTGTAGTGACACGTCGTGCAGCTTTGATGACGGGTGACTCGTCGTGCAGCTTTAATGATGTGTAGTGACAGGTCGTGCAGCTTTGATAATGGGTGACAGGTCGTGCATCTTTTATGATGATGGGTGACAGGTCATGCAGCTTTGATAATGTGTAGTGACAGGTCGTGCAGCTTTGATGATGGGTGACTGGTCGTGCAGCGTGTAGTGACAGGTCGTGCAGCTTTGATGGTGGGTAGTGATAGGTCGTGCAACTTTTATGATGATGGGTGACTGGTCATGCAGCTTTTATGATGATATGTACTGATGTGTCGTGCAAACTTTGATATAAATATTATAAATATAGATTTCTTCATTGTTTTTGAGTTCGTTTATGCATATTATAGCTTACGGAAAGCTTATTACTTAAGGTTGTTCAGCTACTAAGAATAGTATGAAAAACATAATGAAATAAGGTTATTTGTTTTGAATATGGTAATCTATACTTTGGTTAGCATTTCTAAACTAATTTCATGAATTTTAGTGTTTAGCTGAGGTATTATATTCATTGTTGAAAAGGCTTATATAGCATTAAAGTCTGTTATGCAAAATCGGCCAAATGAGTGTATGAATTACCTTATCACTTAAGAGTTTTATACTAACAGGATTTTGATGAACGTGAAGTGGTAAATAAAATATTTTTCTAGAATACAGAGTACGATCCTAAATATCATTTCTAAGCTATTTTACATGAGGTTTGCATTTAGACGAGTTATTCTACAGTTGTGTCCTAAAAGGCTTTAATGTTTGTAATATTGTAAAGCTTAACGCTTAGGGTTATTTTGCTAGCGAGTTTTATATGCAAATCATAACATAATGATATTCTATTTTCAGAATATGGTAGTACATGCTTTGGTGAGTATTTCTGAACTAGTTTTATAACCTTTAGTATTTAGATGAGTTATTTTATCTGTCGTTGAAAAGGCTTAAATATTGTAAGCTTTTGTTGTAGTATATGTGTTGGCAGAATATTGTAAGTTCTCGAAAGACATGTTGAGTTGCAAGGTGAACTAGTTCCAGTCTGTACAGGAAGTACAACTTGTAGAGATGTTAATTGTGGGTTGCAGCTTCCTATGTTAAACCAATGCCTGTGTATGTTTACGAAGGGATGCATTGTAATTTTATTCCTGTGTTGCTGCTAAGTGTTGCATTTGTTAGTACTACATATATGGTAGTGCATATATCAAAGAGCAAGCAAATCTGGTCCATTCTTCCTAAAAATTACATTTAAACATGACATTTTACGGGCTGCCCAAAAGGCTACAAAAATCACACTCCCTGATATCAGAATCGCACTCTCTCTGAACTCCCTCTCCCACCATCGTTTTTCAATTTCTAATAAAATCAATTCTTCAAATAATTTCAAACTAATGATTGCCTGGACCTTTATTGGACACATTTATCAGTACCTAAGTTCAATGACAGTTCCCCAGCCACTTCCTCCAAAAGAAGTGTATTAAATATCTTTACAAATTTGGATTGGAATTTTTACATGCAATAACGCGATTTTGCTAATCAATTAGTATCGTCATACTAATTATAATTTTGCCCGTGAACAGTAAATTCCAGCTGACGGGCTTCGCAGGATTTTTTAATTTCTTTTCTAGCGAACGGGTTTAGCTGGATTTTTTTTATTTTTTAATCCGCAATTTCTACAAACTCAATTCGCTGGATTTCTTTTTTAAAAAATACAATTCTGCGAATAGAATTCACAGATTAATCAAAAAATAAAACTAGGACCCAAACGACGTTGAAAATTTAAATTTTTTTGTGGAGGTTTCTGACAAATAAATTATATTACTATAAAAAGTTCATAATATTATAAGATTTTATGAATTTTTGAAAATTCAAACATTACAACTGTCCTAATAAAACACTGACCAACATGTTTGAACCGAATGAAAAATGAAACAAATCATGTTAGAAAATTTTGAAATTTTTTCCATGGTTATGATGCATCACTATTGTTTCCATAAAATTTTCATATGATGACCAAGATTTATAAATTTTTAAAAATTTAGACAGTTCCACTGTCCTGATAAAAGCCATATTAGATAGTAGCACTGTCTGAATTTTTAAAAATTCATAATCTTGATCATCATATGAAAATTTTATGGGAACATTAGTGATTCATAATAACAATGAACAAATTTTTTAAAATTTTCTAACGTGGTTTCTTTTATTTTTCATTCGATTCAAATTTGTCGGTCAGCGTTTTATCGGAATAGTTGTAATATTTTATTTTTTAAAAATTCCACAAAACTTATAATAATCCGAAATTTTTATGGGAGTATCATTGATTTGTCAGGAACCTCCACAAAAAATTTCAAAATTTTTCGACGTAGTTTGGGTCCTAGTTTTATTTTTTTATTTTTTTACCGTGCTGCCGATTATGCCATGCCATACCCGAAATTTCATTTTTCGATTATTGGATTGCCGAATTTTGAAATTTCGGGAAAGGATCCACAAATTTTCAATTTTCGGGTCTGACTGGCTTTTTAACAAATACGCAAACACGTTGTAACGATTTGTAATTACGGATCGTTTATTGTACTCTATTCCAAAAATTCCGCTGACGACTAATGGAGAAAATACCGCTATACGTTGGGTTTTCTGCAAACTAGCGGCGGTACGGTATTCAGCAAAAATTAACATCAAACGCTCCTTTCCTTGTATATGTTTATGCAAGACATCTAGCTATAAGAAGGGCATCAAGGCATCTAAGCAAGCTGCCTATAGCCTTCCTTTGTTCTCGCACATATGGTTTTGTGAAAATTTACTCTAAAATAGTTTGTAGGACCATGATGAATGAAGTTGGCACATGGAGTAATCTTTTCAAGCACTTCTGGACCCTAATCCCACTGGTAAGGAATTAATAGTTCTATAGTCCTGTTCCATGGCTCTTTTGTGGTGGTTGCTATCCCCCTAGATGTTCTTTTATCGATCATAGGAGAGAAGCTAGCTAAATTTGTGTTGCTGTGTGGAAAATGAATTTGTAGTATAATTTTTCAAATTCCAGATGGAATGCAGTGATGAAAGGTTTATTACATCAGAATAATGATCATGGACGAATGTCTCCATTTGAATGCAGGCTGTCCATGGAGCAGTCGTGGTGGCAATGCTCGTCTCATATTGTTTCTCCTCGTGGCACATGAGAGAAGCCATGAGCGACAACACCACGAGCGCCATGGATGCGGCGTTGGCGCACGTCACTAGCAGCATGCAACCTTTCATGGAAGCCAACCGCTCCGCCTTCGCCGTCGCCGACGCCCTCGCCCTGCATCTCACAAGCAATAGATCTTCCTTCTCCTACGTATACCAATTAAACCCCTTATTTTCATGTCCATTTTTTTTGGAATGTATGCTAAGATTCTCGTAGGAATTTCGCAGGGAGTTAATCTCGTATCTCACCAAGACCTTGTTTGGGAGTCAAATTTCAGATCCATCCATGTGAATCCCGGTCGATAATGAATCTCCTAAATAAGACCTAAGAGTGGACGCCTCTTTTCCTGCGAAATTTGTGCGTTCCGAGCAATCTTTGATTTCTATTATTTGCAATAATAGAACTTTAGCATCGCTACGCGCACGATTTTCCCCATAATCATAGGTATTTCCTGCTACAAAGCGGTATAAAATGGCAATATAATGTTTTTAAGGAAGTATCAGTACGCAAGTTATAAACACGTGCTGGCTTTTTGCTCAGTAATTCTGTAAGGTGGGCCCAGGGTTCACATGCAAATAGTTTGTTGTTACTACTTACAGCTTTTTATGAGAACCGGGTTGGTAGGACGCCAGCTGAGGCGTTCGAGAGAATGCATGTGTGCGTACTGGATGTTTGTTTGTAGTTCGAATTGTCCTTCTTTAATAAATACTAATATTCTAACTAATCTTTTTTAAAAAATACTCACTGCTACTCATACATAGTGCTGTGTGTTGACCTGTCAGGTGGGACCCAAGCTGTACCTTGCCTTCACCATGCATCCGCTGCTGGCCGAGATGTCGTACGCCAACGTCCACGACGGCGCATTCTCGTACCACCGCACCGAGGATGGCAAGGTAAGAGCAATGTTCGCGAGCTCGCGCCACATGTGGTACATCCAGCCAGCCCATCCGGCGACCGGCCGTTTGGTCGGGCGTGCCGTGGAGGTGGCGAGGCCAGATCACCTTCCCAACACGACGCTGGTCCTCCTCAACGCCAAGAACGGCTCGTGCGCGTCTCTTGGGGTCGTGTGGGCCCGCTCAGCCGTCCAGATGCGGGTCTTGTCCGCGCCAGTCGGCGACGCCGGCGTGGTCTCGGCCGAAGTGGCCGTCGACGACGTCGTCGTCCAGGGCCCCGCCCCTCGCGCCACCGGCTTCCACGACATGGACATCTACTACGCGATCGACGGCAAGGGCAGTGCACCAACCGCTTATAAATCTCTGCTTGCTTGGAACCAAAGCGACGACGTGAGGACGCAAATGGAGAAGATGGATTCGTTCTCAAAGGTGAAATGTACTGCTTCCGCCATTGACGCGCCCAAGCTCGAGCTTTACGGTGCTAGGACTGACAATTACAAAGTTGCGTGCACCAGCTTTGACGTCTCTGGAGTAAAACTGGTATGTGTGCAAGCCATACATACACATACGCACGTCGTGCATGCATTGCATTAATTGCTTGTTTAATTCCTTTTTGTTATGAATCCCGGCATTTCTCCCTTTACAAATCTCATACAAATATTCCACAAATTAAGCTAAACAATGACACCATTGTATTAATGCGGCAAGTATTTCAGAGATCTTTTTAATAAATGTCATTGATCGTTAATTTTGTCATAATCTAGAGCTAAGGGCCTCTTAAAAAATGGAAGCTAAGGCATGCAAACGATTCTCTTTTCCATGACATGGAGTGCTGAGCGCACACGCGTCCAAACTAGGGCAACAATAAATGGAGGAAGACGTCGACGGGGGCAGATTTAAGCCCCTAGAAAATAGGCTTCTATATATATATATATGTAGCTTGAGAATATTAATAGTATATAGCACAAGTAGTTTTGGCTCAGCGCGACGTAGTAGTATAGTATGTATTTAGTTTTAGGATGTTAGTCTGTTAGAGTTCAACGTGAAATGTGATGAAATCATTATCTGTCACTGGTTGTTGATCTTTTTCAGGGACGGGAGTATGTGCCATCTGAGAGAAGAGAAGGTTATGAGTCATGACGTGTTTTGTGGGGCCAGGGAAAAAAGGGTTTAGTACTTTTTACTAGAGAGAGTATAAGGCAGACAAGGTTTAGTGTGGAAGTACAACATGTAATTTTTGAATGATGAAGTGTTGGGATCCAAGTGTGTGTATGTATACACACACGATATCGCTTTGTTACGCGTGATAGCACGTTAGTCGTCAAGCTGCTACTGCAGGTTTTACCGTCCGACGCGAGTCGAGGGGAACTTTAGATGCTACTGTGTTCATGTATATAATATTAAATTTTGAGTCTTCAGATCTACATCCAAATGGATGAAATCAATTTCCTCCACTTCTCTTATTCGAGTACTATTTTTTCAAGGAGTACTCAAATTTTTAGGTATTGGATGAGAAACATTATTTCTTCTGTATTGCCTGTTTTTTTACATCAATTATATACTAGTTTTAAACAAATTAACTTATATAAAAATGATTTGTAAAAAATGTTATGATTTTTCGCATGGCCTTTTTTAACATAAATTATATACTAGTTTTACACAAATTAAATTATGTAAATGATAATGTGATGATTTGTAAAAAAAAGAGGGCACAAAACAAACTACAAGGAACACAGTAGACAAAAGCGTGAATCACAAAGTCAAAATGATAAATCATAACGTGGATCAAAACAATATATAATAGGCAAAAAAGTTGAATGCTCACGTTAAAAAAATTCTCAAGTGCCATTTAACTATTCCTAACATTTATTTACGTAAAAGCCATGCATGCTTATAAGTATAGTAGCTAGAGAGTGGTCCGTGAGATACCAGACATCCGATCCTTAAATGTATTGACTCTTGTTTACCTTTCCTTAATGCATTTCTTCTTCATATTTTCTTTCACAAAAAGTAGCACTCACGCATGCATGCCAGGAAATTTCGGACCACCACATGCATGCAACATATCTGTGTCTTGATTTTGACATGCACGCACCTGCTTCTTCCACTTCGATTGCTTAGGGATTCCGGCTGGTGCTTCGAAACAGCCACGAGGCAGACATGTTCCGATAGGTGGGAGTCATCGTGATCACCTTCGTGTGCTCCCTGGTGGTGGTGGCGCTGGTGTCATGCTTCTTCATGGCGCGGGCGCTGCGGCGGGCGGTGGCGCGGGAGGCGGTGCTAAACGCTGACCTCGTCAGGCAGAAGGAGGCGCTTTGGCAGGCGTAGCGCAAGAGCATGAACAAGTCCAACGCCTTCGCCAGCGCCAGCCACGACAAATGGTCCGCGCTGGCCGCCATCGCTGGCCTCATCGAAGTGTCCCGATCGGAGGCCCAGGCGAACCCCAATGTCATGGACAACCTCAACCAGATGGACGTCTGCACCAAGAAGCTCTTTGGTTAGTCTGGAATTTGCATATATACGCATATCTCTATACGTACGTAGTATACATGCATGATGCATTTAGTTAATCGTGTTAAACTTTGACCACTTACATATGCAAACGTAGTATCAAGATTGACTACAGCAAAATCATACAAGTAGTTTTATTATCAAAAAATATTATAATTTCAATTTTTTTGCTGACATTTGATATAAATTTTTTGATAAAATCAGGTATGAAGAGTTTGCAATGTCCACAATACAGAGCATATATCTTTGATAGAATAGATTGGAACATCTAGCCTTGCGATAAACTACATAGGAAATTATATATTGAACCTTGGAAGATGAAAATATATGTTCATGGATGTGGTGTAACTTTTGCAGATATACTGAACTCGATACTAGACATAAGCGAGTCAGGGAAGATGCAGCTTAAGGAAGTTGAGTTCAACATGGCTGATGTCTTGGAGGAATCTGTGGACATGGTCAATGTCGTGGGTATCAACAATGGAATAGAAGTGGTCTGAGATCCCTGTGATTTCTGTCCTGAAATGTGGGAATGTCATAGGGGACAGCAAGAGATTCAAGCAAATCCTCGACAACCTATTAGGCAACGCCCTGAAGTTCACACATGAAGGGCACAATGTTCTCCGGGCTTGGGTGAAAAGGATGATCGCAAGGAGCTCCATTAGCGTTCCTTCGAGATTCGCTTGTCGAAGGCGTGTTGGCGGTTTCTTCAGATGTTTGTTTGGAGCAAGGAAAGGTTGCACTGAGCAGAACTCTTTCAATCCTATGTAGAATGATCCCATCTCGGTTGAGTTTTACTTTGAGGTGGTTGATACTGGCATAGGGATCGCCAAGGAGAAGAGGGAGTCTGTCTTTGAAAACTATGTTCAAGTAAAAGAAGGACATGGAGGCACCTGTTTGGGGCTTGGAATCGTCCAATCTTTAGTGAGTTATCTATTTTTTTGTGTGTGTTAAACCTCTCAAGTATCCATGATGCTTCTTTTTTTCTCTTTTTAAACTGTTGCTTAATTTTGGCTATTATTTATTGTTCATAGGTTCGCCTGATGGGTGGGGAGATCAGTATTAAAGACAAAGAACTAGGACAAACTGGAACATGCTTCGGGTTCAATGTTTTTCTGAAGATTAGTGAAAGGCAACGAGTTGAAGATATAGAAGAAGGGACAACAACAATGAGTCATTCCGACGTCCGAGCCTCGGTGTTCAAAGAAGCCAACTGCTTTAAGGGTGGGCATTGTCTCCTGTTTGTTCATGGGGATGAAACGAGAAGAATCTTGCACACATGGATGGAGAATATTGGGATGAAAGTTTGGTTGATCTCACAGGTCGAGCTCATCGCTTCTACTTTGGAGAAGGTGCATTCTACCAGTATCTTTTCTTCGAGGCCATCATCACCTGGCGCCGATTGCGCATAAAGACGGACCGTGTTTCACCGCAAAGAGATGGTTAGCCAAGTTTTGCCAATGGCATTGAGGCGCAACAATAGCTTAGGAGGCAACTTTGGATGGCACCATCCATTTGGTCTGCTTGTTATCATTGATGTGTCCGATGTAAGATTAGATGACATTTGCAGAGAGGTGGCTAGCTTCGTCAAAATCAAGCATCAAGTTCCATGCAAAGTTGTCTGCTTAGTTGATTTCAAGACCTCTTCTAAAGATTTACAATGGTTCAAGTACATGAGATGCGATCTTGTCCTGCGAAAGCCGATGCACGGGTCTTGGTTATACGCTCTTCTGAGGATCTTGAGGGACCTTCATGTCTCACCTACACAACAATCATCTCAAGTTGGTCCCAAAAATGCTGGGACTAGTCATCAAGATTTGTCAGAGATTGGTATGAAAGATTTGCAAGGGACTACTACATCAGCTAAAGTTGCATGCTTGGCATAGGAACCAAAAGTCGAAGGTGATAAGCCATTGGCTGGGATGCGTGTCTTGCTGGTCGATGACACTTTGGTGCTGCAAACTATCCAGAGGAAGATGCTGAACCAACTAGGAGCAACTGTTAAAGTAGCAGTTGATGGATCTAAGGCTGTTGATATGTTCAAAGATGCTCTTGAGCAAGAAAGTGTTTCAGAAGACAACAAAGTTGTGTCCTTGCCCTATGATGTTATCTTGATGGATTGCTAGGTTTATGGGAGTATCATTGATTTGTCAGAAATCTCCACAAAAACTATAAAAAAATTTGACGTATTTCGGGTCCTAGTTTTATTTTTTTATTTTTTTACCGTGCTGCCGATTGTGCCATGCCAATGAAATTTCGGGTTTGGGGGCCACGGCCCCCATACCTGAAATTTCATTTTTTGATTTTTGATTGTCGAATTTTCAAATTTCGGGAAAGGTTACTCGAATTTTTAGATTTCGGGTATGACTGGCTTTTTAACAAATACGCAAACATGTTGTATCGATTTGTAATTACGGATCGTTTCTTGTACTGTATTCCAAAAATTCCGCTAACGACTGATGGAGAAAATACCCCTATACGTTGAGTTTTCTGCAAACCAGCGGCGGTACGGTATTCAGCAAAAATTAACATCAAACGCTCCTTTCCTTGTATATGTTTCTGCCAGACATCGAGCTATAAGAATGGCACCAAGGCATCTAAGCAAGCAGCCTATAGCCTTCCTTTGTTCTCGCACATATGGTTTTGTGAAAATTTGCTCTAAAATAGTTTGTAAGACCATGATGAATGAAGTTGGCACATGGAGTAATCTTTTCAAGCAATCCTGGATCCTAATCCCACTAGTAAGGAATTAATAGTATTATAGTACTGTTGCATGGCTCTTTTGTGGTGGTTGCTATCTCCCTAGATGTTCATTTATAGATCATAGGAGAGAAGCTAGCTAAATTTGTGTTGCTGTGTGGAAAATGAATTTGTAGTATAATTCTTCAAATTCCAAATGGATTGCAGTGATGAAAGGTTTATTACATCAGAATAATGATCATGTGCGGATGTCTCCATTTGTATGCAGGCGGTCCATGGAGCAGTCGTGGTGGCAAAGCTCGTCTCATATTATTTCTCCTCATGGCACATGAGAGAAGCCATGAGCGACAACACCACGAGCGCCATGGACGCGACGTTGACGCAACCTTTCATGGAAGCCAACCGCTCCGCCTTCGCCGTCGCCTGCGCCCTCGGCCTGCAGCTCACAAGCAATAGATCTTCCTTCTCCTACGTATACCAATTAAACCCCCTATTTTCATGTCCATTTTTTTTGGATTGTGTGCTAAGATTCTCGTAAGAATTTCGAGAGAATGCATGTGTGCGTACTAGATGTTTGTTTGTAGTTCGACATGTCCTTCTTGAATAAATACTAATGTTTTGACTAATTTTTTTTATGGTAGTATCACTGATTTGTCAGGAACCTCCAGAAAAAATTTCAAAATTTTTCGACGTAGTTTGGGTCCTAGTTTTATTTTTTTATTTTTTTACCGTGCTGCCGATTATGCCAAGCCATACCCGAAATTTGAAATTTCGCGTATAGGGGCAGGGCAATTTCGGGTATGGGGGCCAGGGCCCCCATGGCCCCCATACCCGAAATTTGATTTTTCGATTTTTGGATTGCCGAATTTTCAAATTTCGGGATAGGTTACACGAATTTTCAGATTTCGGGTATGACTAGCTTTTTAACCAATACGCAAACATGTTGTATCGATTTGTAATTACGGATCGTTTCTTGCACTGTATTCCAAAAATTCCGCTGACGACTGATGGAGAAAATACCGCTATACATTGGGTTATCTGCAAACCAGCGGCGGTACGGTATTCAGCAAAAATTAACATCAAACGCTCCTTTCCTTGTATATGTTTCTGCCAGACATCTATAAGAAGGGCATTAAGGCATCTAAGCAAGCTGCCTATAGCCTTCCTTTGTTCTCGCACATATGGTTTTGTGAAAATTTACTTTAAAATAGTTTGTAAGACCATGATGAATGTAGTTGGCACATGGAGTAATCGTTTCAAGCACTTCTGGATCCTAATCCCACTTGTAAGGAATTAATAGTACTATAGTACTGTTCCATGGCTCTTTTTTTGTGGTGGTTGCTATCCCCCTAGATGTTCTTTTATCGATCATAGGAGAGAAGCTAGCTAAATTTGTGTTGCCGTGTGGAAAATGAATTTGTAGTATAATTTTTCAAATTCCAAATGGAATGCTGTGATGAAAGGTTTATTACATTAGAATAATGATCATGGACGAATGTCTCCATTTGAATGCATGCTGTCCATGGAGCAGTTGTGGTGGCAATGCTCGTCTCATATTGTTTCTCCTCGTGGCACATGAGAGAAGCCATGAGCGACAACACCACGAGCGCCATGGACGCGGCGTTGACGCAACCTTTCATGGAAGCCAACCGCTCCGCCTTCGCCGTCGCCGACGCCCTCGCCCTGCAGCTCACAAGCAATAGATCTTCCTTCTCCTACGTATACCAATTAAACCCCCTATTTTCATGTCCATTTTTTTTGAATGTATGCTAAGATTCTCGTAGAAATTTCGAGAGAATGCATGTGTGCGTACTGGATGTTTGTTTGTAGTTCAACTTGAACTTCTATAATAAAGACTAATGTTCCGATTAATTTTTTATGGGAGTATCATTGATTTGTTAGGAACCTCCACAAAAAATTTCAAAATTTTTCGACGTAGTTTGGGTCCTACTTTTATTTTTTTTATTTTTTTAACGTGCAATCGACAAAGATACCATACCCAAATTTGAAATTTGGGTATAGCTGTGGCAATTTCGATTGGGGCCAGGGCCCCCATGGCCCCCATACCCGAAATTTCATTTTTTGATTTTTGTATTGCCGAATTTTCAAATTTCGGGAAAGGTTACACGAATTTTCAGATTTCGGGTATGACTAGCTTTTTAACAAATACGCAAACATGTTGTATCGATTTGTTATTACGGATCGTTTCTTGTACTGTATTCCAAAAATTCCGCTAACGACTGATGGAGAAAATACCGCTATACGTTGGGTTTTCTGCAAACCAGTGGCAGTACGGTTTTCAGCAAAAATTAACATCAAGCGCTCCTTTCCTTGTATATGTTTCTGCCAGACATCTAGCTATAAGAAGGGCACCAAGGCATCTAAGCAAGCTGCCTATAGCCTTCCTTTGTTCTCGCACATATGGTTTTGTGAAAATTTACTTTAAAATAGTTTGTAAGACCATGGTGAATGAAGTTGGCACATGGAGTAATCTTTTCAAGCACTTCTGGATCCTAATCCCACTGGTAAGGAATTAATAGTACTATAGTACTGTTCCATGTCTCTTTTGTGATGGTTGCTATCCCCCTAGATGTTGTTTTATCGACAATAGGAGAGAAGCTAGCTAAATTTGTGTTGCTGTGTGGAAAATGAATTTGTAGTATAATTTTTCAAATTCCAAATGGAAGCAGTGATGAAATGTTTATTACATCAGAATAATGATCATGGACGAATGTCTCCATTTGAATACAGGCTGTCCATGGAGCATTCGTTGTGGCAATGCTCGTCTCATATTGTTTCTCCTCGTGGCACATGAGAGAAGCCATGAGCGACGACACCACGAGCGCCATGGACGCGGCGTTGACACTAAATTTCATGGAAGCCAACCGCTCCGCCTTCGCCGTCGCCGACGCCCTCGCCCTGCATCTCACAAGCAATAGATCTTCCTTCTCCTACGTATACCAATTAAACGCCTTATTTTCGTGTCCATTTTTTTTGGAATGTGTGCTAAGATTCTCACAGGAATTTCGTAGGGAGTTAACCTCGTATCTCACCAAGACCTTGTTTGGGAGTCAAATTTCAAATCCATCCAAGTGAATCCCGGTCGATAATGAATCTCCTAAATAAGACCTAAGAGTGGATGCCTCTTTTCCTGCGAAATTTGTGCATTCCGAGCAATCTTTGATTTCTATTATTTGCAATAATAGAACTTTAGCATCGCTACACGCACGATTTTTCCCCATAATCATAGGTATTTCCTGCTACAAAGCGGTATAAAATGGCAATATAATGTTTTTAAGGAAGTATCAGTACGAAGTTATAAACACGTGCTGGCTTTTTGCTCAGTAATTCTGTAAGGTGGGCCCAGGGTTCACATGCAAATAGTTTGTTGTTACTACTTACTGCTTTTTATGAGAACCGGGTTGGTAGGACGCCAGCTGAGGCGTTCGAGAGAATGCATGTGTGCGTACTGGATGTTTGTTTGTAGTTCGAATTGTCCTTCTTTAATAAATACTAATATTCTGACTAATCTTTTTTAAAAAATACTCACTGCTACTCATACATAGTGCTGTGTGTTGACCTGTCAAGTGGGACCCAAGCTGTACCTTGCCTTCGCCACGCATCCGCTGCTGGCCGAGATGTCGTACGCCAACGTCCACGATGGCGCATTCTCGTACCACCGCACCGAGGATGGCAAGGTAAGAGCAATGTTCGCGAGCTCGCGCCACATGTGGTACATCCAGCGAGCCCATCCGGCGATCGACCGTTTGGTCGGGCGTGCCGTGGCGGTGGCGAGGCCGGATCACTTTCCCAACACGACGCTGGTCCTCATCAACACCAAGAACGGCTCGTGCGCGTCTCTTGGGCTCGTGTGTGCCCGCTCAGGCGTCCAGATGCTGGTCTTGTCCGCGCCAGTCGGCGACGCCGGCGCGGTCTAGGCCGAAGTGGCCGTCGACGACGTCGTCGTCCAGGGCGCCGCCCCTCGCACCACCGGCTTCCGCGACATGGACATCTACTACGCGATCGGCGGCAAGGGTAGTGCACCAACCGCTTATAAATCTCTGCTTGCTGGGAACCAAAGCGACGACGTGACGACGCAAATGGAGAAGTTGGATTCGTTCTGAAAGGTGAAATGTATTGCTTCCGCCATTGACGCACCCAAGCTCGAGCTTTACGGTGCCAGGACTGACAATTACAAAGTTGCGTGCACCAGCTTTGACGTCTCCGAGTAAAACTGGTACGTGTGCAAGCCATACATACACATACGCACGTCGTTCATGCATTGCATTAATTGCTTGTTTAATTCCTTTTTGTTATGAATCCCGACATTTCTCCCTTTACAAATCTCATACAAATATTCCACAAATTAAGCTAAATAATGACACCATTGTATTAAGGCGGCAAGTATTTCAGAGATCTTTTTAATAAATGTCATTGATCGTTAATTTTGTCATAATCTAGAGCTAAGGGCCTCTTAAAAAATGGAAGCTAAGGCATGCAAACGATTCTCTTTTCCATGACATGGAGTGCTGAGCGCACACGCGTCCAAACTAGGGCAACAATAAATGGAGGAAGACGTCGACGGGGGCAGATTTAAGCCCCTAGAAAATAGGCTTCTATATATATATATATGTAGCTTGAGAATATTAATAGTATATAGCACAAGTAGTTTTGGCTCAGCGCGACGTAGTAGTATAGTATATATTTAGTTTTAGGATGTTAGTCTGTTAGAGTTCAACATGAAATGTGATGAAATCATTATCTGTCACTGGTTGTTGATCTTTTTCAGGGACGGGAGTATGTGCCATCTGAGAGAAGAGAAGGTTATGAGTCATGACGTGTTTTGTGGGGCCAGGGAAAAAAGGGTTTAGTACTTTTTACTAGAGAGAGTATAAGGCAGACAAGGTTTAGTGTGGAAGTACAACATGTAATTTTTGAATGATGAAGTGTTGGGATCCAAGTGTGTGTGTATGTATACACACACGATATCGCTTTGTTACGCGTGATAGCACGTTAGTCGTCAAGCGTTACCGTGTGTTTTACCGTCCGACGCGAGTCAGGAGGGGAACTTTAGATGCTACTGTGTTCATGTATATAATATTAAATTTTGAGTCTTCAGATCTACATCCAAATGGATGAAATCAATTTCCTCCACTTCTCTTATTCGAGTACTATTTTTTCAAGGTGTACTCAAATTTTTAGGTATTGGATGAGAAACATTATTTCTTCTGTATTGCCTGCTTTTTACATCAATTATATACTAGTTTTACACAAATTAAATTATATAAAAATGATTTGTAAAAAATATTATTATTCTTCGCATGACCTTTTTTAACATAAATTATATACTAGTTTTACACAAATTAAATTATGTAAATGATAATGTGATGATTTGTAAAAAAAAGAGGGCACAAAACAAACTACAAGGAACACAGTAGACAAAAGCGTGAATCACAAAGTCAGAATGATAAATCATAACGTGGATCAAAACAATATATAATAGGCAAAAAAGTTGAATGCTCACGTTAAAAAAATTCTCAAGTGCCATTTAACTATTCCTAACATTTATTTACGTAAAAGCCATGCATGCTTATAAGTATAGTAGCTAGAGAGTGGTCCGTGAGATACCAAACATCCGATCCTTAAATGTATTGACTCTTGTTTACCTTTCCTTAATGCATTTCTTCTTCATATTTTCTTTCACAAAAAGTAGCACTCACGCATGCATGCCAGGAAATTTCGGACCAGCACATGCATGCAACATATCTGTGTCTTGATTTTGACATGCACGCGCCTGCTTCTTCCACTTCGATTGCTTAGGGATTCCGGCTGGTGCTTAGAAACAGCCACGAGGCAGACATGTTCCGACAGGTGGGCATCATCGTGATCACCTTCGTGTGCTCCTTGGTGGTGGTGGCGCTGGTGTCATGCTTCTTCATGGCGCGGGCCCTGCGGCGGGCGGCGGCGCGGGAGGCGGTGCTGAACGCTGACCTCGTCAGGCGGAAGGAGGCGCTTTGGCAGGCGGAGCGCAAGAGCATGAACAAGTCCAACGCCTTCGCCAGCGCCAGCCACGACAAATGGTCCGCGCTGGCCGCCATCGCTAGCCTCATCGAAGTGTCCCGATCTGAGGCCCAGGCAAACCCCAATGTCATGGACAACCTCAACCAGATGGACGTCTGCACCAAGAAGCTCTTTGGTTAGTCTGGAATTTGCATATATACGCATATCTCTATACGTACGTAGTATACATGCATGATGCATTTAGTTAATCGTGTTAAACTTTGACCACTTACATATGCAAACGTAGTATCAAGATGGACTACAGCAAAATCATACAAGTAGTTTTATTATCAAAAAATATTATAATTTCAATTTTTTTGTTGACATTTGATATAAATTTTTTGATAAAATCAGGTATGAAGAGTTTGCAATGTCCACAATACAGAGCATATATCTTTGATAGAATAGATTGGAACATCTAGCCTTGCGATAAACTACATAGGAAATTATATATTGAACCTAGGAAGATGAAAATATATGTTCATGGATGTGGTGTAACTTTTGCAGATATACTGAACTCGATACTAGACATAAGCGAGTCAGGGAAGATGCAGCTTGAGGAAGTTGAGTTCAACATGGCTGATGTCTTGGAGGAATCTGTGGACATGGTCAATGTCGTGGGTATCAACAATGGAATAGTAGTGGTCTGAGATCCCTGTGATTTCTGTCCTGAAATGTGGGAATGTCATAGGGGACAGCAAGAGATTCAAGCAAATCCTTGACAACCTATTAGGCAACGCCCTGAAGTTCACACATGAAGGGCACAATGTTCTGCGTGCTTGGGTGAAAAGGCCGATCGCAAGGAGCTCCATTAGCGTTCCTTCGAGATTCGCTTGTCGAAGGCGTGTTGGCGGTTTCTTCAGATGTTTGTTTGGAGCAAGGAAAGGTTGCACCGAGCAGAACTCTTTCAATCCTATGTAGAATGACCCCAACTCGGTTGAGTTTTACTTTGAGGTGGTTGATACTGGCATAGGGATCGCCAAGGAGAAGAGGGAGTCTGTCTTTGAAAACTATGTTCAAGTAAAAGAAGGACATGGAGGCACCTGTTTGGGGCTTGGAATCGTCCAATCTTTAGTGAGTTATCTATTTTTTTGTGTGTGTTAAACCTCTCAAGTATCCATGATGCTTCTTTTTTTCTCTTTTTAAACTGTTGCTTAATTTTGGCTATTATTTATTGTTCATAGGTTCGCCTGATGGGTGGGGAGATCAGTATTAAAGACAAAGAACTAGGACAAACTGGAACATGCTTCGGGTTCAATGTTTTTCTGAAGATTAGTGAAAGGCAACGAGTTGAAGATATAGAAGAAGGGACAACAACAATGAGTGATTCCGACGTCCGAGCCTCGGTGTTCAAAGAAGCCAACTGCTTTAAGGGTGGGCATTGTCTCCTGTTTGTTCATGGGCATGAAACGAGAAGAATCTTGCACACATGGATGGAGAATATTGGGATGAAAGTTTGGTTGATCTCACAGGTCGAGCTCATCGCTTCTACTTTGGAGAAGGTGCATTCTACCAGTATCTTTTCTTCGAGGCCATCATCACCTGGCGTCGATTGCGACAGCACGGACCGGTGTTTCAGCTCCAAAGAGATGGTTAGCCAAGTTTTGCCAATGGCATTGAGGCGCAACAATAGCTTAGGAGGCAACTTTGGATGGCACCATCCATTTGGTCTGCTTGTTATCATGTCCGATGTAAGATTAGATGACATTTGCAGAGAGGTGGCTAGCTTCGTCAAAATCAAGCATCAAGTTCCATGCAAAGTTGTTTGCTTAGTTGATTTGAAGACCTCTTCTAAAGAGTTACAAAGGTTCAGGGAGATGAGATGCGATCTTGTCCTACGAAAGCCGATGCACGGGTCTCGGTTATACGCTCTTCTGAGGATCTTGAGGGACCTTCATGTCTCACCTACACAACAATCATCTCAAGTTGGTCCCAACAATGCTGGGACTAGTCAGGAAGATTTGTCAGAGATTGGTATGAAAGATTTGCAAGGGACTACTGCATCAGCTAAAGTTGCATGCTTGGCTCAGGAACCAAAAGTCGAAGGTGATAAGCCATTGGCTGGGATGCGTGTCTTGCTGGTCGAAGACACTTTGGTGCTACAAACTATCCAGAGGAAGATGCTGAACCAACTAGGAGCAACTGTTAAAGTAGCAGTTGATGGATCTAAGGCTGTTGATATGTTCAAAGATGCTCTTGAGCAAGAAAGTGTTTCGAAAGACAATAAAGTTGTGACCTTGCCCTATGATGTTATCTTGATGGATTGCCAGGTTTATGGGAGTATCATTGATTTGTTAGAAACCTCCACAAAAACTTTTAAAATTTTTCGACGTATTTTGGGTCCTAGTTTTATTTTTTTATTTTTTACCTTGTCGCTGACAAAGATGCCAATGAAATTTGGCATGGGGCCACGGACCCCATACCTGAAATTTCATTTTTTGATTATTGGATCGCCGAGTTTTCAAATTTCGGGAAAGGTTACACGAATTTTTAGATTTCGGGTATGATTGGCTTTTTAACAAATACGCAAACATGTTGTATCGATTTGTAATTACGGATCATTTCTTGTACTGTATTCCAAAAATTCCGCTAACGACTGATGGAGAAAATACCCCTATACGTTGAGTTTTCTGCAAACCAGCAGCGGTACGATATTCAACAAAAATTTACGTCAAATGCTCCTTTCCTTGTATATGTTTCTGCCAGACATCTAGCTATAAGAAGGGCACCAAGGCATTTAAGCAAGCTGCCTATAGCCTTCCTTTGTTCTCGCACATATGGTTTTGTGAAAATTTACTCTGAAATATTTTGTAAGACCATGAACCACTATCCCGATAAAACACTGACCGACAAGTTTGAACCAACAAGTTTGAACCGAATGAAAAATGAAACAAACCATGTTAGAAAATTTTAAAATTTGTTTTACGTAATTATTATGAACCACTAATGTTCCCATAAAATTTTCGTATGATGGTCAAGCTTTACGAATTTTTAAAAATTCAGACAGTGCTACTGTCTGATATGACTTTTATCAGGACAATAGCATTGTCTGAATTTTAAAAAATTTATAAAGCTTGGTCATCATATGAAAATTTTATAGGAACATTAGTGATGCATCCATAACCATGGGAAAAAATTCAAAATTTAATAACATGGTTTGTTTCATTTTTCATTCGGTTCAAACCTGTCGGTCAGCGTTTTATCACGACAGTTGTAATGTTTGAATTTTAAAAATTCATAAAATCTTATAATATTCTAAACTTTTTATGGTAAAATAATTTATTTGTTAGTAACCTCCACAAACAATTTTAAAATTTTTTAACATCGTTTGGGTCCTAGTTTTATTTTTTTAATTAATCTGCGAATTCTGTTCGCAGGAATTGAAATTTTTTTTAAAAAATTCCAGCCAATTGAGTTCGCAAGAATTGCGGATTAAAAAAATTCCAGCTGAACCTGTTCGTTGGAAAAGAAATAAGAAATCCCGCGATGCCCGTCAGCTGGAATTTACTGTTCATGGGCAAAATTATAATTAGTATGACGATACTAATTGATTAGCAAAATCGCGTTATTGCATGTGAACAATTTCAATCCAACATTGTAAAGATATTTAAAACACTTCTTTGGAGGAAGTGGCTGGGCAACTATCATTGAACTTAGGTACTGAGAAATGTGTCCAATAAAAGTCCGGGCAATTAATAATTTGAAATTATTTGAAGAATTGATTTTTTTTAGAAATTGCAAAACGATGGTGGGAGAGGGAGATCAGAGAGAGTACGATTCTGAGATCAGGGAGAGTGTGATTTTTGTAGCCTTTTGGGCAGCCCGTAAAATTTCATATTTAAATGTAATTTTTAGGAAGAATGGACCAGATTTTCTTGCTCTTTGATATATGCACTAGTATATTCTGGAAAAATATGTAATTTACACCTTGCTTTGCATCTAATTTCCACTAGTGAAATAACCCAAAGTATTATAGTCGACAACAACTCATGTAATGATTTTTAGCCTTTTCAGCGGTCCGTAAAATATCATGTCTAAATGGAATTTTTATGAACAATAGACCACATGTGATCTTTCATATATGCACTACCATATTGTGGAAAAATATTTAATTTACACCTTGCTTTGCAACTAATTTCCACTAGTGCAATAACCGTAAGTATTATAGTTGACAACAACTCATGTTATGAATAGTTCCCATGAAGCACTTAAATTATTTGTTGAACATATATAAGGGCACATACACCGAAAGTTCAGATGATGAAATAAGCAATAGATTAGATTATATTACAAGGGCATTACAATAGTGACGAAATTGCTTGATGAACTAACTAACGAAAGCACTGTTTGTCATGGTGGAACAAGTGATCATTCCGCCTATCTGGGTAGAGCGGGAATGATATCCGACATTTTCTGCATATTACATCACCCGTGTAAATTTCGCGATTTGTTCTCGGACACAACTCAATCCCTACTATGAAAGAACTCCATGGGGATCCGCAGTGCTCCAAGCTATCGCCGATTGGGTGGCCTATGTCGTACGTCTTGGGTGTATAAGACAGAATTTTCTGGTCTTTTTTAGTGGATTTCTTCCCTCCCATATGGGCATGTTATCCCTATTCCCGGCGTCCTCTATGTTAATACCACCCGGGTTCCCGGATGGTCTACGTAACGCGTCAAGGATTTGTTGCATGGTGCGGACCTTAGCCGGCTGCTTCCCCTTGTCCCTTCCTCTTCGAGAGGAGGTACCCTCTTGCACTTCCGGTGCGCTGGCCGTTGGCGGAGACTTGCCGAGACGCCTGCTCTGTTTTGGCTCGCACTCCAATATGGTGCAAGAGGTGTGTGTTGGGCTTACCCTTGTACAACCGGAAGCGTGCCCAACAGTCAATGCAGTATGCCCGTTGTGGTCGTTGAATAATACCGTAGGCGTACTTGTGGTGTGGCTTTTCTGGGCGGTAGTAGCACCACGGAGAGGGTTGCTCCTCCCAGTTATCCCATGCTGGAAGTTTGAGATGCGGGTGGTACGTCTCCGGGTGCACCCAGTTGAAGTAGCCACACCATTCATCCTCGGCAAAGGGGTACCGATAGAATCTCCAGTCCGCTAGATCATCATCGTAGGTATCAACCACTGCCTACAGGCCGTGTTCGCAGAAGTTGGGGCTTGCGGGTGGCCCTTGAGGAGGTTTGTCCTTTGACTTGAGCAATTTTGCAATTTTCTTTTTGAACTCTTGTATGCGATGAACTGGTTTAGAATTACTACTATGTGAGTGAAACAGGAGTATATCGCATGAGACTCACCGATTGGTTGGCCCCTTGTCCACCGGCCCTGAACACTGGTCGATCTAGAACGGGGACATATCCTGGCGGCCTCTCCCACCGGGTGAAGTTCTCGGGCGAAACGGGGTAGGCGTCATGGCAGTTGTAGAGAAATTCATTGTCACATCGTTCCGGCCCGTTGATCCATTGGAAGAAGCAACACCGGTCGTTGTGCTAAAAAAAGGAAGAATGGTGAATGAAATGGTATTGTAACCCTGTATTGTATGAACACCATTAGGTTTACCCGGTAGGGGCGGGCACAACAGTAGTGATCGTGGGCAGCCGTCTCTCCATGGGTAGATTGCATCATCTTCGCTGGAAGGTTGCAGTCGCATTTGGGTCAGGGCAACTCTGGCAGAACTGGGGCGTCGACGCTACTCGCATCCGCGTATTCGGGGCGGGATAAGTCCTGCTTGCCGAAGTGGCGACGGTAGAACGACATCATGCCCAAATTTGTGTTGATTCAGCCGACGTTTTATGGCTGGTTTGGCGGCGTTGGATGTCTACTCCTCGGCCGGTTTTATAGTGGTGGTGAGGGTTACTCCACGCAACTGCAGCACTTGTCGATTTTGATGGCCTGGCATCCTCTGTGAAAAGCTTCGCGACATGTCACCCATCTTCAAAGCTGCACGACCTATCACCTTCTGAGAAAAGCTGCACGACTTGTCACCCTCTGAGAAAAGCTGCACGACCTGTCACCCTCTGTCAAAGGTTGCACGACGTGTCACCCTCTGTCGAAAGTTGCATGACGTGTCACCCTCTGTCGAAAGCTGCACAACCTGTCACCCTCTGTCGAAAGCCGCACGACCTGTTACCCTCTGTCAAAAGCCGCACGACCTGTCACTGTGAGACCCCGTTCTGGTGAACAGGAACTCCATGTGATTACTGTGCTATTCCCTGGATCAGTAGCTAGCACTCACATGTTTACAACATTCGTATCAAAATCATACACGCAAACATACAGAAGATCTTACATAATCAATAATTATACAAACTTCAAGACAAATTTAAACCATTTTAACAATGAAATAAAATGAAACCAAAAGGAACTAAAACTCCAAACAGCCTTGCGGTTGCCCACTAAACCCTCAGGCACTGACTAGGCAACCTAGAAGAGACTATCGTCGAAACCCCCGAGACATGCCTAAAAGAAAGCGTCGTCTGGCAGATCGCAGTCTTCTTCCTCTGAGACAGCAGATGCAAGATTGAGTACATTGGTACTCAGCAAGGCTTATATTGGTTCACAGATGCAAATAATTAATTATGCAGGTTGAGCAAATGACAGGCTATGGTTATTTTGCAGTTGCATGAAAGCATTAAAGTAAATAAGGATAATAGATTGCAACATCGCATTTTAATAAAAGTAATTGAAAGACAGAATTGTAAGCAAATATTCCAGATTTTCAACCCAGTCTACCCGACTGCATATAACCCCGGGGTCGATCCTTTGACACAAAAGATGGTTGCAAACAGTTTCCAAAGCCCCAGCCCCTTTTGAAATCACCAAAACTCTAGCATTGGGAGGATTTTCCCCAAGTGCTCATTACTGCGGGCGCGGCTAATCGATTAGATTTTATTCACTCTGCAGAGGTGTACACTTTACCCACAAGGAATGATCAACCTCTTTCGCCAGGCCAGTTAACACACTTCCTTTGGTGTGTCGGCAAGGAGATCATTCAAAACTGTTACATTATCTAGACATGGCTTTACACCAGCCCGGGACGTTAACCTCGCTCAAGACAGATACTCACCCAAGCCGTGGATCCACATTTATCACACACACACCACGTCTCTGTCCAGGGCAAGGCGTACACCGTTGCATTGGTATGTAGAAACCCCTACAGACAGACCTGACCGGACTGCCTGTGCAATCTCCCGCCTTCCATAGATGCAAAGCCAAATCTAGACAACTTGTTAAGCTAAGACCCGCCCATACAAGCCCTTGTGGTTGCACGAAAACATGGTTCTACAACATCCCATTTGCTCAGTCCTTAATCTGACACGGGCGATACTCCACCCTAGCTACGTGCATATCCTTTTGCACAACCGGCTAGCGCCAAATAACCACCCGCGTCAAATCATAGTTTTGTTTGAGGGTTTTTAGCAAATTATCATCAACCAGTTCCCAAAAGATCATATGACGGTTGAAAAGACTGAAAACACCAACGAGAGACTTAAGCAGAAATATTATTATGCTAGCGGTTATACCCAAACAAGACATTAAGTATGTCTAGCTCAATCTAAGGTTTACAAGGTTCACAAGTCCATACAGATTGAGACAAACGATAATTTACAGGATTAACTACAGTTCTAACCCAAAATAGCACTTTTATGGGGAATTATCCGGATGCACTGTACATAAGCAAAAACAACATATAGTAGGTGAATTATGAGGCTCAACGTGATCAAGGAGTTGCTTGCCTTGCAAATCACTGTCGGGAATAAAATCTGGATCTGCAGAACCGTCCTCTTCTTCTTCGATGATGTCGGTTTCTACTCATCGAGAACAAAAAGAAAAAGAGAATATCAGCAACTCCAAATGGCAAAAAGAAAACAGACAGATAAACAGGTAAACACGAATTCGAATCAAACATCCAACTGCTATTTATGAATTATTCGAATTCAAACATCGAATTATAGATGCTAAAATTATTTGAAATAAAATGATTGTTCATTAGCTACTTTGGAGGATGCAACACTCAAAGAAACAGAGCCCACTGCTTTTTCTCAAAAGAACCAAGAAGGAGCACTTAAAAACTATATCATCTAGGGTTATAAACCTAACAAGATTGATGTTCATTAACTACAGAAATTAGAGTTTAAGTCTTGAATTAGCTAGAGCATACCTTAATTATCAAATCTAACAACCTCTTTTAACTTTTAGGGTTTGGATGAAAATTGAAAACTACTGTTGAAAAGGCTTGGTTGAACTCTGGGCTTAGCTACAAAACTGGCTTAGGAAAAAGGACTAAACCATATCACTTAAGGTTATTGCACTTATGAAAACTAAGGGAACCAAGATTCTAAAACATAATATTTTCCTAGAATCCGGTAGAACAAACATTGGTTACCATTTCTACACTATTCTTCCAAAATTTCTTACTTGGATGTGTTATTTTACACATGGTTGAAAAAGCTTGATTGTTTCAATCATTCAGCAAAACATAAAAAGTAGACTCATTCCCTTAACTTGTTTTGCATACAAACCTTAACAAAAAATATCATTCTTTTTCCAGAATCTACTAGAATATACTTTGTGAAGTGCTTCTACACCATTTTTACATTTCTTCTCATTCATATAATCCATTTTATCATATGTTGAAAAGGGCTATATGAACATCAAAAACTAACTTATCACCTTTCAATCTTTCACTTTCATTTATTACTAAACTATTTAACATCTTTTATCCATTATCATCCTGACATCAGGGCATGATCTTAAAAACATTCTAAAAGTGAATTTGAGTTATTTTGAACTTGTTCATAGCAAATTACATTTATTTTGGTTATAACTAGTATTGTTTTTCTTAATTGAACAACTATCACAAATACTTTTCCCTAAGTATTTTCACATGAGCAACTCCCCATGATATATATACCCCAATATAATGAACTTTTAAACATTCAAACTTTAATCTTTTCTTTCATCTACTCAATTTCATTTTTCATGCTTAATATTCATTTTTTTAGCAACATGATATATAATAAAGTATCAAATAAAAATTTGATCTATTTGAAATACTCATAACTCAGAGACTCAACAAAATTTCCTTTTCCTTAATTGGATCATCCCAAAAATATTTTATTCATATGACCCTATTTACACTTAAGCTTCTCTTTAATTTTTCCTAAACTCACATTTTACTCATATACAGAAATTTTTATATATTCTGAAACTACAGGATTTTATATGAATTTAGAAATTTGTTTCACTCAATTTGGACAGATGATTCAAAAGTTACAAGCGTTTGAATTTTGGCCGGTTTCTGAAAATCAACTGAAATTGCAAAATACGCTTTCGCTCACAGAAAACGGCTTCCGCCTCGCGCGCCAAAACTGGGTTCAAACCCACGGCCTCACTGACATTTGGGTCCCATCGGCCAGTGACCCAGAGCAGGGCACTTTGGGTTTTCGCTTGCCGCCGGCGAACTAGCTCCGCCGCCGCCGAACGAGCACCGGTTCTAGCTTCACCGTGCCAAGATGAGTCTAGGGGTGGGGCTACATCGCCGGGAGATGGCCGGAAAGATGGCCGCCACCGCGAGGGTGCGGCGGCGCCATGGCTGTGACGGTTGAAGCACGACTAGAGGAGAAATTCCGGCGGCCTAGGGTTTGTACAGCTATAGTGAATCAAGGGGAGTCGAGCTCACCTGGCGGCTAGGTCGGAGATGAGCTGCAATGGCCTGCCACCGCGCGCCAGCTGTGAGGAAGAAGAGCGGCGGTGCTGCGGCGCTGCAGGAAAGATGAAGCCAAGATGGCGCTTGATCAGCGAACCTGAGGTACTAAAGATGCTCCGGGAGGAACCAATTCGAAAAATTAGGGGCGGATTGACCTGAATCGCTGATCCCCCCCTTTCGGGTTCTTGCGGCAAGATGGGGAAGAAGACGCCTTGCAAGGCTTCCAGCTCGGTGAAATGGCAAAGGAGAGGAGCAAGAAGGCTACGCGAAGTGAGCGAAAGGTTTAAGTCTCGGTTTTGGCTCGAGTCGGAGTGAATTGCTTCGGTCGTCTTCCCTGCACCGAACGCAACGAAGCTAGCCTCACCTCCGAAGTGACTCGACCGGAATCAAGTGGGCACAGGCGAGGAGGTGAAGCTCTACTCACGACGTGGAAGGCTGAGCCTACGCCGGACGGGAGCAGGTGAGGAATCGACGCGAAGGACGGCGGTGTCGCCGACTCACTTCGCCAGGAGAAGAAAGGAGAGTAAAACGCATGTGAGATCGACATGTGGGACCAGGGCCCATGGCGGCAAGACAGCCTCACCTCGGTGACCAGGGCGTCAACGCTTCAACAGGGCCGGGCCCACCTGTCAGCGAGATAACGATTTTAATGTGATAAGACAGATCGGGAATTCTCTAGATTTCGCATTGGTTTAAGCTCTAAAAAATTTTAGATTTTCCCAAACGTTTTGACCAAGACTTAGTGAGAGTCAGACGTCTACTGAAAAATTTTGAGACAAAAAATCCTTTTGGAAAATTTGTTAAAATTCTGACACTGTACCCTGGTTCTAAACTTTGATTTCGGTTTTTGATTTAATTAGAGGTCCATTTCCTAATATTTATTTTTTAAACTTTTTGGGGAGGTTCAAATCCTTATAATTATAGCCCTACAAAATTTTCAAATCAAAAACATGAGCCATTATTTTATAAAAATTCTGACAATCATTTTCCTTACATTTTGGACCCACTGTATTTGAATTTTTAAAAGGCTTATATCAATTCATTTAATTATGAAAATTTTACCAGTGATGCATCATATCTCCAGGGATTTATATAAATTTTATTTGCTTTTCTTGACATTAGTTATTTTTTTCTTCCTACTTTTTGATTCACTGTTTTTAGTCACAAAGTAGATACATATTTCATTTAACTTGACCCTAAGTTTATAAAAATTCTACTTACTGGTCAAACATTATGACCAGCTCAAATAGGACTCATGGTAAAACTTTCTAAATTTTATTTTCGTCTTTTTACCTTTTTCTTTGTTTTCCCCTTTTTATTTAATCTTTTTCCATAACACAAAATCTAAGAAATTCTAATTGGAGCAAATAATACCTAGGATTTCAAAACCACTTATATTAAGATTTAAACTGTTTATTTTCCACTGTTCCAAACTTTTAGGTCGTTACAGATCCACCCCCCTTACAGAAATCTCGCCCTCGAGATTTGACAAGTTAAAAGGAAAAAAGGGGTTTAAAAGGAATCCGGGAACTCTTCTCTAAGGCGATCCTCTCGCTCCCATGTCGCTTCCTCTTCCGAATGATTACTCCACTGCACTTTTAGCATCTTATGAGCTTTGTTTCGAGTATGGCGCTCCGCTTCTTCAAGAATCTTCACCGGGCGCTCTCGATTGGTTAAGTCAGGTTGAAGATCAAGATCTTCCAACTGGGTAAGTTCAGTCGGAACGCGAAGACATTTCTTCTGTTGCGACACATGAAAGACGTTATGCATACTGGATAACTGAGTAGGCAACTGCAATCTATATGCCTTCTCTCCCATCTTTTCCAGGATGCAATAAGGTCCGATATACCGAGGAGCGAGCTTGCCTCGAACCTGGAATCGACGAACTCCACGAAGAGGTGAAACTTTAAGGTATACATAATCACCAACCTCAAAGCTTAAGTCACGTCGACGAGTGTCGGCATAACTTTTCTGGCGAGATTGAGCTTCCCTCAACCGACTTCTGATTAAATCTACTTGCTCTTGGGCTTCATTAATCAAATCAGGACCGAAGAACTGTCTTTCACCCACTTCAGACTAGAAAAGTGGTGTTCGACATTTTCTTCCATAAAGGGCCTCAAAAGGCGACATTTGCAGACTAGCTTGAAAGCTATTGTTGTAAGAAAACTCTGCAAATGCGAGGCACTTCTCCCAATTGGTGCTATAAGATAGCACACAGGCCCGCAACATGTCTTCCAGAGTCTAATTCGTTCTTTCAGTCTGCCCATTAGTCTGTGGATGGTAGGCCGAACTAAAGTTCAACTGAGTTCCCAACAACTTGTGCAGCTGTTCCCAGAAATGAGATGTGAACTGTGATCCACGGTCAGACACAATCGTCTTCGGGACACCATGCAACCGCACAATATTTGAAACATAGAGTTCTGCCAGTTTAACTGTAGAGTCTCTAGTCTTGACAGGTATGAAATGAGCTACCTTTGTTAGCCTGTCGACAATAACCCAAATGGAATCACTCCCCTTTTGGGTTCGAGGAAGACCAGTAATGAAATCCATACTGATATCATCCCATTTCCATTCTGGAATTTGCAATGGCTGAAGGAGTCCAGCTGGTCGCTGATGTTCAGCCTTAACTCATTGACATACATCACACTTTGCGACATACTCAGCGACATCCTTCTTCATATCGGGCCACCAATATTCCTTCTTAAGACCTGGTACATCTTGGTACTACCAGGATGAATAGATAATGGTGACTCATGAATTTCTGCCAAAATCAGCTTCTTAATCTCGGGATCATTCGGCACATATATTCGAGTTCCTCTCATGATTATCCCATCAGGGCTTTCCAAGAACTCAGAATCCGTGCCTTCTTTCAATTGATTCCGAATCTCAACAACGGCTTCATCTTTATACTGTGCAGCTTTAATTTGACCTTTCAGAGTGGGCTGCAACTGCAAAGCGGCCACATAACCATCCTCAACCAAATTCAGGTTGAGCTTCTGAAACTCATGAATTAAATCAGACTGATTTGAATCCAACATGCAATAAAGCTTGCGACTGAGAGCATCGGCCACGACATTGGCTTTGCCAGGATGGTAGTGAATGCCGAGATCATAGTCTTTGATTAGCTCTAGCCATCTTCTTTGTCTCAGATTCAGATCTGGCTGAGTAAAGAAATATTTGAGGCTCTTGTGGTCGATGTAAATTTCCGTTATGTTTCCAATGAGATAGTGCCGCCAGATTTTAAGGGCGTGCACAACTGCAGCTAGCTCTAGGTCATGTGTAGGATAATTCTGTTCATGAGGACGGAGTTGTCGAGAAGCATAAGCGACAACCCGACCCTCTTGCATCAACACACAACCCAGGCCGTGAAGCGATGCATCACAGTACACTTCAAAACTCTTATGAATATCTGGCAAGATGAGCACCGGAGCAAATGTTAACTTTTCTTTCAGTTTCTGAAAACTTTCCTCACAACCAGAAGTCCATTCAAATTTCCTTTCCTTTTTCAGAAGCTGAGTTAGTGGCTTAGCAATTTTAGAGAAATTTTCAATAAACCGGCGAAGCCTAGAAAACTTCGAATCTTTGGCACTGATTGCGGCCTTTCCCAAGCCAATACTGCTTCTACTTTACTTGGGTCGACGGCAACTCCGCCTTCTGACAGAACATACCCCAGAAAAGCGACTTCTTTCAACCAAAACTCGCACTTCTCAAATTTGGCATACAATTTGTTCTCCCGAAGCTTATTAAGGACCAAGTGCAAATGTTGCCTATGCTCTTCCTCGTTTTTGGAATAAATGAGGATGTCATCAATAAAGACCACCACAAATTTATCTAAATACTCCATAAAGACCTTGTTCATCAGGTTCATAAAGCTTGCTGGAGCATTTGTTAGCCCGAACGACATTACGGTATACTCATATAAACCGTAACGCGTAGTGAGAGCGGTCTTTGGAATGTCTGAGGGTCTGATTTTCAATTGAAAATATCCCAATTTTAAATCTATCTTGGAGAAGACTTGCGCCCCATTCAATTGATCAAACAGATCATCTATCCGGGGAAGCGGATACTTATTTTTAATAGTCACTTCATTTAAGGCACGATAGTCTACGCACATACGCAGAGCTATTGTCCTTTTCTTCACAAAAGAACCGGACTCCCGTGCGAAGCTGGGACGAATGAACCCTTATCAAGCTGTTCTTTAAGTTGCTTTTTCAATTCTACCAATTGCTTGAGGCATCCGATATGGTCGTTTTGATATCGGTGCAGTTCCCGGCACCAAATCAATCACAAACTCCATATCGCGATCCGGAGGCACTCCCGGCAATTCAGCAGGAAAGACATCCGGGAATTCACTAACGACTGCCACTTCACTTAAACTAGAAACAGATGCAGAATACCAGACTGTCTGAGGTGTTGAAATTTCAGTACTTGAGGTAAATTCTACATGCACCCCATCTTGATTTTCAAGGGTTATGGATCGCTTAGCACAATCTATGCAACCCTTACTTTTAGCTAACCAATCCATGCCCAGAATCACATCCAAACCAGATGTTTCTATCATAATGAGATCAGCATAAAACATAACCCCATTGATCTCTATGCCAACCCCAGAACAGAAACTAGCAGTTCTAATAGTAGCTCCAGGTGATTGCACAATCATATGAACAGGCAAAAGAGAGACCTCCAAATTATGTTGCTCAGAAAACTTCTTTGAGATGAAAGAATGAGAAGCTCCTGAATCGAATAAAACCAAGGTAGGAATAGATTGCACGGGAAACATACCAAGCACGACATCCGGCGCTTCTTGCGCCTCCTCAGTCGTCACGTGATGAAGACGTCCAACATTACCACCTTGAGTAGATGGTGGAGCCGATCCTTGTGATTGCCGCTTCACCCCATCTTGTGAGCGGCCCTGAGCTTGAGGTCGCTGTCCAGCCTTCTTCTTAGGACAAGCGTTGGCGTAGTGCCCACGCTCGTTGCAATGAAAGCAAGTGACGTTAGCGGCCTGCTTCTGAACTACAGCAGCCGATCTCGGTTGTTGCCTCGACGGATCGGGCCGCAATGATCGCCATTGAACAAAGCGGAGTCCGACTCAACCCGCCGAGCTCGGCGCTGGACCCTTTGGGCCTGAATCGGTGGTGGTCGATTTAACATTAGTCGATCACACCGGTGATCGAGACGATCCAGCTCCAGTGGAACTACGCGCAAGCCACTTGCGCTTTCGGCTTTCCAGCACATTGCGGCTACCGTGTTCCACCCTCACCGCCTTATCAACGAGGGTTTGGAAATCATCGATGTCTTGAGCAATCAAGGCCCACTTAATCTCCTCATTTAGGCTTTCCCAAAACCTCTCAATTCTTCTCGCCTCATCAGCTACTTCATAAGTGGCATATCTGGATAGCTGGTTGAAGCGATGCAGGTACTCCATTACTGTCATTGACCCCCGCTTTAGGTCCAAAAATTCCCACTTTTTCACCTCAATCACACTAGCTGGAATGTGAGTGCGGCGAAAAGCAGCCCTGAACTCGGGCCATAAGACCACTCGACCTTCAGGAAGCACTGCTTGGTAGTTCTCCCACCAAACTGCCGCGGTCCCTTGCAACTGATAGGAGGCATACAAGACTTTCTCCCTATCATCACACTGTGCAATGGCCAACTTGCTCTCCACAGCTCTCAACCAATCATCAGCATCGAGAGGCTCGATAGTAGGGGAGAAAACTGGTGGCTGTGTCCTTAAGAACTCACTCAACTTAGACACCTGAGGTGCTCCACCATTTCCCCCACGAACCACATTCTGAGGCGCCGTATTCTGGGCTATCTGCTGAAGCAACAGGGCATTCGCCTGCCTTCCTTGCTCGATCATAGCCAGGACTTGCGCCATTGTAGGCGGCTGCGGCAGAATCGATCCTCCGAATATCCCCGAGCAAAGCGGCGGATCCGGAACATCATGGCGAGCAACTCGTGAAGAAGAGGCCCGAGTCGTAGGATGTTGAGGATTCGGTTGGGCCGGCGTGGAAACATTCGCTCGAGGATCACGAGCGTCCTGAGCCGCGCCAGACCCCAAAATTTGACTGAGGGATCTTGTCGACCTCATCCTGCAATTACAACCTTTTAGTAAACTACAGAAAAGAACACTACTTTAAAATTTATGGCCAGCACAATATTTCACATAGCTAACTCATGCTCTCTTAGTTGTCGTGAATGATTATCTCATCGAAAACTTCCACTACAAAGCTAAAATTTACGAGAGAAAATCACCACTATTAGTTCACACAGAAAAGAAGCAACTCAAAAACTTTATATTGCAAAACATGATACATACATATACTATTCATATAAATACTCATATATTAATTCATATTTTAGCTATCGCTAAAACATGTGCATACAATTTATTTTCACGCAACAGCCAACTCAACCTCCCTGTCACTTGGGTTCATACTTTCAAACATATGTATATACATGCTTTAGCAAACTAACACTACTACTTTTTCCTGCAATTCAGGTTCTCATCATCTGAATACTAACCAACACAACACTCCAAACTTACAGGGAGAAAAATTCACAGCACAAACCCTTCCCAGATACACTCAAAGTATTAAGCACTAGAAAATTTCAATTTCCATCTAACTCTTACTGCTACCAGCACACATGCATTCATCAATTTCACAACTTATTCAAAGGTACTAAGCAAACACAGGAAATTTTAATTTCCTTTCATTCTTACTACTTCTTCTCTGTAACTTGGATCCCATCACCAGCACACACCATTTTATAGCACAACCAATACAGGAAGAGTACAACACATTCTTTCACTCATACTCTCAAAACATTTAATAACACAATCCCACACTTTCAATTTTTACTACTAGCATAACACAAAATTGAACTTATTTCTTCAGCATTTCGGCAGCACCTTCCCAGAACCACAGCCATTTCATCATACACAATATAGCAAGATTATCAAATATTTTTCTCACAAGCACACATACAGAGCATTGATCCAATTTCTATACTAAACAGAAATCTTAACACTACACATCATAACACATATTATTTGCATACATAGATATGGATCGCTTTCGTATGAAGGTCAGCACCACCTCTTGGAATTTTCGCCCCCATTGTCAAACACCAGAATTTCAGCACAAGGAACATAGGAGGAACTAAATGCACTCCTCCATAACCACATACACATATCACTAGCTTGTCCACACAAGATTTACTCCACACTTACATTCTTACATGTCCTACTCCTAGTTACCAAAATAAGACTACTTTAGCTAGTAATTTCAGCACTACCTTCATTATTTACAAGGTTCTTGCAACACTTATATTACATCAAAATCACATCATAGCAATTACATTACCACATACTACTAGATTTTTCTGCATTCCATTCCACTATTTCATATTCCCACATTCCTAACCACACATCTCCTTCGGCGATATACCCGTGGAGTGCTAGGGCGGTAGGTGCAAATACTATATGGGTTGATGCCCTTGTCATTAATGAGCCTAGGGCAACTCCCAATAGTTGATATCATGGCATTTGCACCCACTCCCGGCGTAGGCACATAGGTCATAGGTGGAGGGCGTTGCGCCGCCGGAATCCTCGGAGCCTCACTAGTTAACACCGTGCGTGGTAAGGCACGCCTCGCCACACACAATGTCACTCGGGACTCCAAGAATGTCACACGGCGCCGAGTTTCAAGCAACTCTTGCGCCAACTTCACGTAGTGGCTATCTAACCTATTAGTAAACTCCACCATGACCTTTAAGTTGCCATTTCCCACTCCAACGTGATCCCTATACACATTACTTCCTACCAATGGTCTCCCGAGTAGGTAGTAATGGTGAGGGCTCAAGTCGGGTAACACGTGCCGGAGTCGTACTATGGCTAGGTATGCCGCTTCATTCATAGCAGCATCTATCGACGACCCACTACCCATATAGCTTCTCTCTCCCTCACTATGGGTCGGCCTAGGAGGAATAAACAAATGAGCGGCATACTCCTTGGTCACTAGGCTCAAGTACGCCTGGAACACCACGTATCTCGGGCACCCCTCAAACTGACAGCTCTCGAGTAAAGACTGCAGCACTCCCATCATACCTGAGTGCTCGGGGACTCTCGACTCGTGGCAAGGAACAAACCGGGCCATCTACAAAATACAAGACAAGATAAGCTTATAAACATAATTAGGAAGAGCTAAGGAACTACAAACAAGAAAATTAGCATTAGGCTAAATTTCATTATTAGTAGTGGATAGAGTTTTGTTTACTTCCAAATTAAGTTTTCACACTTCTAACTAGCGACCATTTCTCCCCAAGGTTCCTACAGTCAGTATGGCTCTGATACCACTGCTATGAGACCCCGTTCTGGTGAACAGGAACTCCATGTGATTACTGTGCTATTCCCTGGATTAGTAGCTACCACTCACATGTTTACAACATTCGTATCAAAATCATACACGCAAACATACAGAAGATCTTACATAACTGAATAATTATACAAACTTCAGTACAAATTTAAACCATTTTAACAGCGGAAATAAAACAGAAACCAAAAGGAACTAAAACTCCAAACAGCCTTGCGGTTGCCCACTAAACCCTCAGGCACTGACTAGGCAACCTAGAAGAGACTATCGTCGAAACCCCCGAGACCTGCCTGAAAGAAAGCGTCGTCTGGCAGATCGCAGTCTTCTTCCTCTGAGAAAATAGATGCAAGATTGAGTACATTGGTACTCAGCAAGGCTTATATTGGTTCACAGATGCAAATAATTAATTATTTAGGTTGAGCAAATGACAGGCTATGGTTATTTTGCAATTGCATGAAAGCATTAAAGTAAATAAGCATAATAGATTGCAACATCGCATTTTAATAAAAGTAATTGAAAGACAGAATTGTAAGCAAATATTCCAGATTTTCAACCCAGTCTACCCGACTGCATATAACCCCGGTGTCGATCCTTTGACACAAAAGATGGTTGCAAACAGTTTCCAAAGCCCCAGCCCCTTTTGAAATCACCAAAACTCTAGCATTGGGAGGATTTTCCCCAAGTGCCCATTACCGCGGGCGCGGCTAATCGATCAGATTTTATTCACTCTGCAGAGGTGTACACTTTACCCACAAGGAATGATCAACCTCTTTCGCCAGGCCAGTTAACACACTTCCTTTGGTGTGTCGGCAAGGAGATCATACAAAGCTGTTACATTATCTAGACATGGCTTTACACCAGCCCGGGACGTTAACCCTCGCCCTGAAGACAGAGACACTAACCCAAGCCGTGGATCCACATTTATCACACACACACCACATCTCTGTCCAGGGCAAGGCGTACACCGTTGCATTGGTATGTAGAAACCCCTACAGACAGACCTGACCGGACTGCCTGTGCAATCTCCCGCCTTCCATAGATGCAAAGCCAAATCTAGACAACTTATTAAGCTAAGACCCGCCCATACAAGCCCTTGTGGTTGCACGAAAACATGGTTCTACAACATCCCATTTGCTCGGTCCTTAATCTGACACGGGCGATACTCCACCCTAGCTACGTGCATATCCTTTGTACAACGGCTAGCGCCAAATAACCACCAGCGTCAAATCATAGTTTTGTTTGAGGGTTTTTAGCAAATTATCATCAACCAGTTCCCAAAAGATCATATGACGGTTGAAAAGACTGAAAACATCAACGAGAGACTTAAGCAGGAATATTATTATGCTAGCGGTTATACCCAAACATGACATTAAGTATGTCTAGCTCAATCTAAGGTTTACAAGGTTCACAAGTCCATACAGATTGAGACAAACGATAATTTACAGGATTAACTACAGTTCTAACCCAAAATAGCACTTTTATGGGGAATTATCCGGATGCACTGTACATAAGCAAAAACAACATATAGTAGGTGAATTATCAGGCTCAACGTGATCAAGGAGTTGCTTGCCTTGCAAATCACTGTCGGGAATAAAATCTGGATCTGCAGAACCGTCCTCTTCTTCTTCGATGATGTCGGTTTCTACTCATCGAGAACAAAAAGAAAAAGAGAATATCAGCAACTCCAAATGGCAAAAAGAAAACAGACAGATAAACAGGTAAACACGAATTCGAATCAAACATCCAACTGCTATTTATGAATTATTCGAATTCAAACATCGAATTATAGATGCTAAAATTATTTGAAATAAAATGATTGTTCATTAGCTACTTTGGAGGATGCAACACTCAAAGAAACAGAGCCCACTCTGTTTTTCTCAAAAGAACCAAGAAGGGAGCACTTAAAAAACTATATCATCTAGGGTTATAAACCTAACAAGATTGATGTCCATTAACTACAGAAATTAGAGTTTAAGTCTTGAATTAGCTAGAGCATACCTTAATTATCAAATCTAACAACTTCTTTTAACTTTTAGGGTTTGGATGAAACTTGAAAACTACTGTTGAAAAGGCTTGGTTGAACTCTGGGCTTAGCTACAAAACTGGCTAAGGAAAAAGGACTAAACCATATCACTTAAGGTTATTGCACTTATGAAAACTAAGGGAACCAAGATTCTAAAACATAATATTTTCCTAGAATCTGGTAGAACAAACTTTGGTTACCATTTCTACACTATTCTTCCAAAATTTCTTACTTGGATGTGTTATTTTACACATGGTTGAAAAAGCTTGATTGTTTCAATCATTCAGCAAAACATAAAAAGTAGACTCATTCCCTTAACTTGTTTTGCATACAAACCTTAACAAAAAATATCATTCTTTTTCCAGAATCTACTAGAATATACTTTGTGAAGTGCTTCTACACCATTTTTACATTTCTTCTCATTCATATAATCCATTTTATCATATGTTGAAAAGGGCTATATGAACATCAAAAACTAACTTATCACCTTTCAATCTTTCACTTTCATTTATTACTAAACTATTTAACATCTTTTATCCATTATCATCCTGACATCAGGGCATGATCTTAAAAACATTTTAAAAGTTAATTTGAGTTATTTTGAACTTGTTCATAGCAAATTACATTTATTTTGGTTATAACTAGTATTGTTTTTCTTAATTGAACAACTATCACAAATACTTTTCCCTAATTATTTTCACATGAGCAACTCCCCATGATATATATACCCCAATAGATTGAACTTTTAAACATTCAAACTTTAATCTTTTCTTTCATCTACTCAATTTCATTTTTCATGCTTAATATTCATTTTTTTTAGCAACATGATATATAATAAAGTATCAAATAAACATTTGATCTATTTGAAATACTCATAACTCAGAGACTCAACAAAACTTACTTTTCCTTAATTGGATCATCCCAAAAATATTTTATTCATATGACCCTATTTACACTTAAGCTTCTCTTTAATTTTTCCTAAAATCACATTTTACTCATCTAAGGAAATTTTTATATATTCTGAAAATACAGAATTTTATATGAATTTATAAATTTGTTTCACTCAATTTGGACAGATGATTCAAAAGTTACAAGCGTTTGAATTTTGGCCGGTTTCTGAAAATCAACTGAAATTGCAAAATACGCTTTCGCTCACAGAAAACGGCTTCCGCCTCGCATGCCAAAACTGGGTTCAAACCCTCGGCCTCACTGACATTTGGGTCCCATCGGCCAGTGACCCAGAGCAGGGCACTTCGGGTTTTCGTTCGCCGCCGGCGAACTAGCTCCGCCGCCGCCGAACGAGCACCGGTTCTTGCTTCACCGTGCCAAGATGAGTCTAGGGGTGGGGCTACTTCGCCGGGAGATGGCCGAAAAGATGGCCGCCACCACGAGGGTGCGGCGGTGCCATGGCCGTGACGGTGGAAGCACGGCTAGAGGCAGAAATTCCGGCGGCCTAGGGTTTGTATAGCTACAGTGAATCAAGGGGAGTCGAGCTGACCTGGCGGCTAGGTCGGAGATGAGCTGCAATGGCCTGCCACCGCGTGCGCCGTCCGTGAGGAAGAAGAGCGGCGGTGCTGCGGCGCTGTAGGCAAGATGAAGCCAAAATGGCGCTTGATTAGTGAACCTGAGGTACTAAAGATGCTCCGGGAGGAATCAATTCGAAAAATTAGGCGCAGATTGACCTGAATCGCTGATCCCCCCTTTCTGGTTCTTGCGGCAAGATGGGGAAGAAGACGCCTTGCAAGGCTTCCAGCTCGGTGAAATGGCAAAGGAGAGGAGCAAGAAGGCTACGCGAAGTGAGCGAAAGATTTAAGTCTCGGTTTTGGCTCGAGTCGGAGTGAATTGCTTCGGTCGTCTTCCCTGCATCGAGCGCAACGAAGCTAGCCTCACCTCCGAAGCGACTCGACCGGAATCAGGTGGGCACAGGCGAGGAGGTGAAGCTCTACTCACGACGTGGAAGGCTGAGCCTACGCCGGACGGGAGCAGGTGAGGAATCGACGCGAAGGACGGCGGTGTCGCCGACTCACTTCGGCCAGGGGAGAAGAAAGGAGAGTAAAAACGCATGTGAGACTGACATGTGGGACCGGGGCCCACTGGCAGCGAGACAGCCTCACCTCAGCTGACCAGCGCGTCAACGCTTCAACAGGGCCGGGCCCACCTGTCAGCGAGATAACGATTTTAATGTGATAAGACAGATCGGGAATTCTCTAGATTTCGCATTGGTTTAAGCTCTAAAAAAATTGCAGATTTTTCTAAACTTTTTGACCAAGACTTGCTGAGAGTCAGACGTCTAGTGAAAAATTTTGAGACAAAAACACCTTTTGGGCAATTTGTTAAAATTCTGACACTGTACCCTGGTTCTAAACTTTGATTTCGGTTTTTGATTTAATTAGAGGTTCATTTTCTAATATTTATTTTCTAAACTTTTTGAGAGGTTCCAATCCTCATACTTAGAGCCCTGAAAAATTGTCAAATCAAAAACATGAGCCATTATTTTATAAAAATTCTGACAATCATTTTCCTTACATTTTGGACCCACTGTATATGAATTTTTAAAAGGCTTATATCAATTCATTTAATTATGAAAATTTTACCAGTGATGCATCATATCTCCAGGGATTTATATAAATTTTCTTGGCTTTTCTTGACATTAGTTATTTTTTTCTTTTTACTTTTTGATTCACTGTTTTTAGTCACAAAGTAGATACATATTTCATTTAACTTGACCCTAAGTTTATAAAAATTCTACTTACTGGTCAAACATTATGACCAGCTCAAATAGGACTCATGGTAAAACTTTCTAAATTTTATTTTCGTCTTTTTACCTTTTTCTTTGTTTTCCCCTTTTTATTTAATCTTTTCCCATAACACAAAATCTAAGAAATTCTAATTGGAGCAAATAATACCTAGGATTTCAAAACCACTTATATTAAGATTTAAACTATTTATTTTCCACTGTTCCAAACTTTCAGGTCATTACAGTCACCCTCTGTCAAAAGCCGCTTGACCTGTTACCCTCTGCTGGCCTGAGATGGGTAGTGTTGTGTCGCTTGGTGGTGTGCAGAGTGTTGTTGAATCAGCTTGAGAAAGCTGATAGCAGCGTGCTATCACATCGCATTGCGAAGGCTGGGGTGTGCGTCGTCCAATCGTCCACTCTGAGAAAGCATGCAGACGGACAACACATGGGTGATTTGACATAACTATGAGCTACAATTAAAAATTTTGACAGCTTAAGAGAAGCTGGCATCACTGTATTACGAAGATGACAACACAAGAGTGATTTGACAAGACTAGTATATATAATAAATTAAGAAAGAAAACTTCAGAGAAAGCTGGCATCAAATTTGGCAACACAAGGGTGATTAAATATGATACATTGGGTGGCAGAGAACATTTCGCACATAATCAAAGCCAAATGACTACATACTGGGTTGAATGGGGCACCTCCTACGGTCGTGTCCAGGTTGTTTACATAATTTGCATTTTCGCAAATCGTCCACTGCATCAGCCGCGTCCATGTCACCTTGCAATCTGGTGCCCCTTGGCCTCCCATGTTGTGTGCGTCTAGTCGCGGGATATGGTTTCCAGGTTGGGCCTTCCACAATCTTGTAGTTCGCTCCGATTGTGAACGAACTCATCTTCGGACGCCATGTGTTCTTCAAAGCATGCACGGTGTAGTAAGGCAAGATGTACTGCGATGCATCGTTCCCACCCATGTCGCGACATGCGGCGAGCACATGGGAGCATGGAATGTGTTGAAGCTTCAACTTGTTGCACGTGCACGTCATTTGCTCGCCCCTTAGCTGACACTGTTGCAAGGTGTCCCCCGCGACACTGCGCTTGCACATGACCTCAAATTTATTCCTCCCCAGGTCATAAATCCTTGTGCGGTGGAAGTGCACCTTCTTCCTTCTCTCCACGAGCATCTTCTCCACTCTGGGTGAGTACGCGGTGACGCACGCCTCGGCCACGTTACTGTGATCTCGGAAGTAATCAGCCGCCCGGTAGAATGTGAGCTCAATGATTGAACATAACGGAAGAGCGCACACCCTTCAGGACGTTGTTGAACGCCTCCGCTATGTTTGTTATCATCACGTTGTACCTATGATGGTGTATGTCAGCTTGTATGGAAATGAATACAAGGAGGTCAAATGATTTGCGTTAAGTTATGGTTCGTCCATACCACGCTTCGTTCGTGTTGTGGAGTAGCGCCCACCGCTCTGCTGGCTTCCCCGCGATCCACTGGCTGAAGGTGGGCCAAGTCCGAGAAACCATGCTCTTGCCTCCCACCATTTGCGAACGGAGTTGCAGCTCCTGGGATTGGTCGTCCTCCACCATCTTCCGTGTGGTCTCGTGCAGCTGCATCCATATCACGTTGAACTTGTGTGCTTCGTTCTGCAGGCACATAGCTTTGAATCTCTTGACCAGAGCCTTGTTCTTGTACCTTGTGTACAGGTTCGCACCAAGGTGGCGTATGCACCATCTTCTCTCGACATCGGGCCAGCTAGTCTCGGAAGACGTACTGTCGTGCATGACATCCAACGCGTGGTGGAGGCCTTTGTTCCTGTCTGAGACAACGCATACGCGTTCCCGGCTACCGATGACCCGGCTCTTGAGTAGAGTCAGGAACCACAACCAGCTATCATTGTTCTCGCTCTCGATGAGAGCGAATGCCATCGGGAGGATTTGGTTATTTGCATCAGCTGCGAGGGCAGTCAGGAGCATCCCGTGGAACTTCTCACTCAGGAATGTCCCGTCCACGCATATGACTGGTCTACAATACCTGAAAGCTTCGATGCATTGACCGAATGACCAGAATATCCTGATGAGGTAACGGTCCGCTGAGCTGACGGACCCGTCTTCTAGTATGACGGGCTCATCGGCCACTGCGAACTGAGTGCCCGGGTTCGTCATGGCGATCTTCTATAGCAACCTAGGGGCATAGTTAAAAGACTCCTCGAATCCCCCAAAAAGCATCTTCAATGCCTTCTGCTTCGCTCTCCAAGCCGTATGGTACGTGATGACCATCCCAGTTTTAGCCTGGACCTCCTCTATAATTTTACGAGGAGTCATCCCTATGTCGCTTCCAACGATGGACACGAGGATTTGGGCTACAAACCTCGCGTCCACAAGTCGGCTCATGTTCCTTACGGACTCCTCCGTGCATGTATGAGGCCTATTTCTAATTATGACAAAGTACTCTTCGTGCTTGGGTCTGTGAACTCGTACAAAGAAGGGACAATCCGGGTACTTCGTGCACCTAACCTCGTACGAGGAGGGCTTTGACCGGAGACAAGTGTGCTCCCGTCTTGTCATGATGGCATAGTTGCTAAGTGAATAGCCTCCAGCTTGTTACGGAACCGTTGTCCGATTTGGACATCGTTTTGGGTGTACCCCCACGCGGATATGTTACTGTAATCCGTTAGGGTACAATCCAGCTGACCGATGGCCCTGAAGTAATGTATAGCCGGTGTTGGGTGATCATTGTCTGCCGCTTCTTCATCCCCGCTTTCGCCCTCTTCATCATCCATGCATTCCCCATCCACCTCCGCTGCCTCAGCTTCTTCTTAACCTCCCCCCAATGCCCCCTCCTCTACAATTGTTGGTTCGGTTGGTGCATGTGATATGTCATGTTCTACTGCTGGGAGGTAGAGGCCTCCTCTACGGGCTGGTGCTGTGGATATATCTCCACGTATACTCCTACCTCAAAATTCTCTTCACCCACTTTGCGGACATACAAAGCCCACATGCTTTCATTCCGTAGCGGGAAGAGCGTGTACACAACCATCAAGCTGTTGGGGACAAACCATGGACGAACCCCATCGAAACGAACTCTATGCATCTCAAGGTTCACACGTAGTAGAGCGATGACATGTGATTTGAGCTGCCAGAGTTCGTTCGGGGTGTCTATTGTGTTATCTACGTGCAGACAGTTATCAATGCTCACGACCCTCCCGTGCAAAACTACGGGCCGTTCTCCGAAATAAATTTTAACAGGCATGTCCATCTGTAGCAAATATGCCACTATTAATGTACTAAATACCTTAATAACACAAAAATAATATACACTCATGATGATTTCTAGCTAACCTTCTCTAAGCTGTACCGAAGGTCAATAAAGTTAGAGCAATGTAGCAATAAATCTTCCTGAAGATTACCTGCTATATTAGAATCCCGAATGAAATAACTAAAAAATTAAACTTTGTGAAAATTTCAACAAACTATGAACACCAACGAACTAATATCTCGTCTTCGAGCTCTCTGGTTGCCTTGCCTTGCCTTCACACTCTCTGCTGTTGTGAACGTTACAATGCCATCGCGAAGGATTTATAGCAAGGGAAAGGAAGGACACAGCTCAGAAGGATTCATTTGGTCGGTGCTTTCGGCGTGTGATGATCACCCGTGAGATTCCCTGCCACCACCATCCAAATTACTTGCATGCAGCCTGTAGCCCAGCCTTTGCCGAAACATGAAATTTTGGGTATGGGGACATAACTGGTCGTGCAGCTTTAATGATGTGTAGTGATAGTTCGTGCAGATTTGATGATGGGTGACAGGTCGTGCAGCTTTTATGATGATGGGTGATAGGTCATCTAGCTTTGATGATGTGTAGTGACATGTCGTGCAGCTTTGATGATGGATGACTGGTCGTGTAGCTTTAATGATGTGTAGTGATAGGTCGTGCAGCTTTGATGATGGGTGACAGGTCGTGTAGCTTTTATGATGATGGGTGACAGGTCATGTAGTTTTGATGATGTGTAGTGACAGGTGAACTAGTTCCAGTCTATACAGGAAGTAGAACTTGTAGAGATGTTAATTGTGGGTTGTAGCTTCCTATGTTAAACCAATGCCTGTGTATGTTTATGTAGGGATGCATTGTAGTTTTATTCCTATGTTGCTGCTAAGTGTTGCATTTTGTTAGTACTACATATATGGTAGTGCATATATCAAAGAGCATGCAAATCTGGTCCATTCTTCCTAAAAAATACATTTAAACATGACATTTTACGGACTGCCCAAAAGGCTACAAAAATCACACTCTCCCTAATAACAGAATCGCACTCTCTCTGATCTCCCTCTCCCACCATCGTTTTGCAATTTCTAAAAAAAATCAATTCTTCAAATAATTTCAAATTATTGATTGCTTGGACTTTTATTGGACACATTTATCAGTACCTAAGTTCAATGACAGTTCCCCAGCCACTTCCTCCAAAAGAAGTGTTTTAAATATCTTTACAAATTTGGATTGAAATTTTTCACATGCAATAACGCGATTTTGCAAATCAATTAGTATCGTCATACTAATTATAATTTTGCCCATGAATAGTAAATTCCAGCTGACGGGCTTCGCGAGATTTGTTTATTTCTTTTCCAGCGAACGTGTTCAGCTGGAATTGTTTTAATTTTTTAATCCATAATTTCTGCAAACTAAATTCGCCATAATTTTTTTTAAAAATTCCATTTCCTGCGAACCAAATTTACAGATTAATCAAAAAAATAAAACTAGGACCCAAACGACATTGAAAAATTTAAAAATTTTTGTGGAGGTTTATGACAAATAAATTATATTACTATAAAAAGTTCATAATATTATAAGATTTTATGAATTTTTGAAAATTCAAACATTACAATTGTCCTGATAAAAAATTGACCAACATGTTTGAACCGAATGAAAAATGAAACAAATCACGTTAGAAAATTTTGAATTTTTTTCCATGGTTATGATGCATCACTATTGTTTCCATAAAATTTTCATATGATGACTAAGCTCTATAAATTTTTGAAAATTCAGACAGTGCTACTGTCCTAATAAAAGCCATATCAGACAGTATCACTGTCTAAATTTTTAAAAATTCATAAAACTTGATCATCATATGAAAAATTTATGCAAACATTAGTGATTCAAAATAACTATGGACAAAAAATTTTAAAATTTTCTAACGTGTTTTGTTTCATTTCTCATTCGGTTCAAACTTGTCGGTCAGCGTTTTATCGGGATAGTTATAATATTTGAATTTTTCGAAATTCCTCACATCTAATAATAATCCGAAATTTTTATGGGAGTGTCATTGATTTTGTCAGGAACCTCCACAAAAAATTTCAAAAATTTTCGACATAGTTTGTGTCCTAGTTTTATTTTTTTTACCGTGCTGCCAATTGTGCCATGCCATACCCGAAATTTGATTTTTCGATTTTTGGATTGCCCAATTTTCAAATTTCAGGAAAGGTTACACGAATTTTCAGATTTCGGGTATGACTAGATTTTTAACAAATACGCAAACATGTTGTATCGATTTGTAATTACGGATCGTTTCTTGTACTATATTCCAAAAATTCCGCTGACGACTGATGGAGAAAATACCGCTATATGTTGGGTTTTCTGCAAACCAGCGGCGGTACGGTATTCATCAAAAATTTACATCAAACGCTCCTTTCCTTGTATATGTTTCTGCCAGACATCTATAAGAAGGGCATCGAGGCATCTAAGCAAGCTGCCTATAGCCTTCCTTTGTTCTCGCACATATGGTTTTGTGAAAATTTACTTTAAAATAGTTAGTAAGATCATGATGAATGAATTTGGCTCATGGAGTAATCTTTTCAAGCACTTCTGGATCCTAATCCCACTGGTAAGGAATTTATAGTACTATAGTACTGTTCCATGGCTCTTTTGTGGTGGTTGCTATCCCCCTAGATGTTGTTTTATCGATAATAGGAGAGAAGCTAGCTAGATTTGTTTTGCTGTGTGGAAATTGAATTTGTAGTATAATTTTTCAAATTCCAAATGGAATGCAGTTATGAAAGGTTTATTACATCAGAATAATGATCATGGATGAATGTCTCCATTTGAATGCAGGCTGTCCATGGAGCAGTCGTGGTGGCAATGCTCGTCTCATATTGTTTCTCCTCATGGCACATGAGAGAAGCCATGAGCGACAACACCACGAGCGCCATGGACACGGCGTTGACGCAACCCTTCTTGGAAGCCAACCGCTCCGCCTTCGCCGTCGCCAACGCCCTTGCCCTGCATCTCACAAGCAATAGATGTGCCTTCTCCTACGTATACCAATTAAACCCCCTATTTTCATGTCCATTTTTTTGGATTGTATGCTAAGATTCTCGTAGGAATTTCGAGAGAATGCATGTGTGTGGACTGGATGTTTGTTTGTAGTTCGACTTGTCATTCTTTAATAAATACTAATGTTTTGACTAATTTTTTGTAACATCCCAAAATTTGGCTTAATTAAGTTTTTATTGCTTAAATGTGCATTTATGATTTTCTGGAATTTATTTGGATTTTTCTGGATTTATTTGAAATCAAGTTTATTGCCTTGTATTCAAATCTATTTAAATCTGTGCAAAGTTAAAATAAAGTTTTGCCAAAAATATTTTATTTGAGTCCAGAATGTCTCAAAGTATTTTTGAGATTTTCTTGGATTTTTCCTAATAGTTTTATTGCCTAAAATAAATAAAACGAATTTCGGAATTAATTTAATTGAAAACCTTTTGAAAAAGCGTGTGAGCGAACGGGCGGCCCATGCCTTTGTGCGGCCCAGATAGCCCGTCTTGACCTACTTTGGCCAAAACCCTAGGCCTAAGAAATCCCGACCGTTGGATCGAGACCAATGCCGAGATCTCGCCGCGTCGTTGGCGCTTCGAGGTCGTTGATTGAGCGACAGCGTGGGCGTCCCAGATGAAGCGCGTCGTCTTCCGAAGTCGTCGCCGAGTCCGCCGCCACGAGCCATCTTGAGTCCGGGCGGACCGCCTTCCGTCTGCAGCTATTTAAAGCGCCGACGCGGCGCGGAACCCCTACCTCGCCGCGCATCTTTTCCAAAGCCCGAGGCTCGTGGTCGCCGCCGTCGTTCGCTCGAGGAGCTCGCGGAGTGGAGGTCCTTGCCGCGGTGGTTTCGCTCGGTTTCGTCGCCGCCGTTGATCTTTCGCCGTCACGATGCCACCATCGAGATCGCAAAACCGCGCGCGTCGGATCCGTGAAGAGTCATCGCCGTTCGTCGCGGAACGCCGAGGCGAGGTCGTCGTTCTCACGTCCGGTGAAGTTGCGCCGCCGCGTTGCCATCGCCACGTTGAAGCCGAAGCCGTCGGATCTCGGTGAAGGGTCTAGATCGTGCCACGACGCCGCAAAACGATGAACGTCTCGTAAGCGCCGGCCGTTAGATCTAGATCCGCGGCGGGTGTGCGCCACGTCGCGTGAGATCGGTAGCCGTCCGATCAAACCCGTGCGCTCTAGATCGCACCGTCGTTGCAACCAATCGTGACTCGCCGCGTGTGGCGCAAGCATCGGCGTCATGGACGCGTCTGCGGTGAACCAACCCAACGCCGTGGACCGGGTCTATATGCGGGACACGTGGCAGCGTCGATTGGTTTGAATCAGGGCTGATGTCATGCTGACGTCATAAACCGGTTTTCGAATAAAAACAAATCTGTTAAATTCGAATTTCGATTTTCGATTTGATATTTATTTTAAACTTCAAAAGGCTATATCTTTTGCATCGTAACTCGGTTTGAGTGATTCAAATTTCTAAAAATTTGTAAAATTGAGATCTATTTAATGGTGGATTTTATTTGATTTTTGGAGTTCAATTGCTCTCTGTTTTGGTATTTATTTGCTTTTCTTCTTCGATCGCGTAGAGCGTTGAATTGTGCGACGTTTGGAGGAAGATCCAACAACTCAAGAGCAAGCTTCAGATCAAGATCAGGACCTATTCTAAGGCAAGTTGTGCTTTGATCATGTTGAACCCATGTTTATAAAATTGCTATGTTTGTTCTATCCTATTGCATATATTTCAAATATACAATTGTTTTAAATTAAATTGGGCGTAGCTAATATACCAGATTGATCTATACCCTACCTTGTCATTGTATGCCATGATTCATTGTCACCCTAGATTGGTTTAATATAGTTGATTAGTAACTATGATCAACATTGGAGGTTAGTCCGTATTAGTTGCTTAGCCTTGCCACGTCATCACATGTGTCAGAATCATTGATAATTAATCTTGATTAATGGAATATGGAACAATGTTATGAACTTGTGTGTCATGTGGAATCACACGATGAGATTGAGTTGTTGTGGCGAGTCATGTCATAGCGATGTTGAATTGTTGATGGCACGTGGTGCTTGGTAATCAAGCGGGTGATAATCACTTAGATTGGGGCAAGTGGCAAGGGGCGAGTATGCCAAGGTGGGCCCAATGGGCAGAGGGTATGTGGATGTCTTGCCTTGATCACACTAAGGACTTAACCTTGCAAGCCTTTGACCTGAGTCAATCATGCAACCACATGTTGTAATGGGACAGCCTAGCTGATTAATTTGTAATGCCTTAACTTGGTACTATCATTGGTGGTGTGAGTTCGAGTTATGGTGTAATTCACATGGCGCAAGAGGGGCCCCTGGTTGTGGTTTCGAGACCCACGGTGTTGAAACCTTAACGGGTAGTACTGGATTAAGCCAGAGCATTGTAAAGGCTTTGTCATGATTTCTCTGCCGGCACACCAAAGGAAGTGTGCTAATGGCCAGGCGCAAAGAGAATATCATGCCGTGTGGGTAAAGTGCATAACCTCTGCAGAGTGTGAAACTATTCGGATAGCCGTGCTCGCGGTATTGAGCAATGCTCGGGAATTACAGGTTAAGGGTTAGTTTAATTAAAATGAACAACTTGGTTGGATGGCCGAATGCCATATGGAAGATGGAATTTGACTTAAGATTGGAAACTTGGTTTACTTGAGAAAAGTTGAATCTATCATTATTGTTATTTGTTTTACCGTCTTTACAATCTATTTATTGTATTTGTTCGTAAATCTTTGCTCTGTTGCAAAATAGCCATGATAGCCTATCCTTTGGAATAAGCCTTGCATATAGTTACATAGAAGTGCATTACATGCACAACTTGTTGAGTGCTTTAAGTACTCACCCTTGCCAACAATAACCTCACCAGTTGAAGAGTCTACATCAATCTTTGGAGGAAAAATTCCAGGAGGAGGCGAATGTTTAGGCGCAAGCCTTGTCGATTACTGTGGTATCTTGAGGGTTGTCTACGTTTTCATTCATTGCGATTTAATATATTATTCACCTTGCAGGCATAGTCATGTAAGTGGACCATGAGGTCATTTAACTAGTAGTATGTATCATATGATGTCTTTCATAATATTTTCGCTTTGTATGATTGTGATATTTACTTATGTTGAGCTGTGTGCACTAGCATGATCTGGACTAGTGCGGTATACACGGAGGTCGGATTTGCATATTCGGGTCCCGATAGAAGTGGTATCGAGCCATCTTGTTGTAGGCCTTGACCCTAGATAGTCCAGTCGTCTCTATAGGAACTTCAAAATTATTTTCTAAAAGAAAAGAATTAACTTGGAAGAATAATATGTTCTTAACTTATCTTATTCTTCTATTCCTTCCTAGTCAAAATTTCTCTCTTTTCCCTCTTGAATTTCTTTCTCTCTCCTTTGGATCGAGTTAAAACCTTATCCGAGTTGTCTTGGTAGTTGACGTGCCACATCATAGAAGAAAGTATCAAGTGCTTTTTGTCAACCCGGAAATCATGAAGGAGGAAATCATCGAGCTCAAGGAAGGAGTAGATCCATGAAGCGTTCCAAAGCTAGAAGATCTATGCTTGAGTAGTTAGTTGGGACTCAAGTGTGGGAGTCGCGTCAGCTTAAGATTGAAGTGTTAACCCCTGTAGGCGGTAGTTTTGTGTGTATAGGTTGAATTGGTTCTTCCTTGATTGCTGAGTGTGCAGTATGTGTTGCAGAGCTTTTAGGCTTATATAAGCAACCATACCAAGTTATTAATATTGTTTGCTTACGTTATTGGGTTAAACCTATCTTCCCTGCTTTAGGATCCCTGCTTCTTACCTATGCTATTCCCTCTTCCCTAACCCAGTGAAGCAGTCAAGCAGATGGTTCAGATTCGTGGAAACAACATAATCAGTGGCAGCGAAAATCAATCCAAGGAGAATCTCAATAGTGGATTAGTTCTTCAACCGTCGATGCAGATGGATATCACGAGTTTGAGAGAGTTCTTGTTGCTCGGACTCGGTTGATGCATGCAATGATGAAGCGGATGCGAATATGGTGACCCGACTAATGTCAACCAAGTGTCCCAAGCTGCTACCAATGATTTCCGTTCCTACTTAAGGTTATCAGAATTCATAAGGACTCGTCCGCCGACGTTTTCAGGAAATGAGTTACCCTCAGAAGTAGATGATTGGCTCAAGACCATTGAGAGGAAGCTGCTCATTGCTCAGTGTGAAGACGATGAGAAAGTCCTGTATGCTTCTTATCAGTTACAAGGAATCATTCTTTGAATGGTGGAAGAAATATTGTCTTTGCTCATGAAGCCCCGCGAGTATCACTTGGAATGAATTTGTTGTTGCTTTTCGTAATCTCTTTGCTTCACCTAGAGCAAGATGGTCACGATAAATACGGAGAGAATACTATTCTTGCACCTTGTTCAACATCTAAGAGTTGCTCTCGAAGTCTTGTCAACCAAACAAATCGAAGATCGTGCGTGCATTATTTGTGGAGAGATAGGACATACGGTGACGAGCATGCGATTAATTGCTCCGGTGTGAAGGAAGTCATTCTCTCGGGAGAATGTCCTATGAGTGACATCACATGTTACCTTTGTGAAGGCCGAGATCATGGTCCACTCAATGTCCTCTGAATCCAATAGTCACGGCGTAATTGGCATCGGCAAAAGAATCTTGAGCCGTAGTTGCTCGAGTCGTCAAGAAGAGGCGGGCGTCGGTTGCAAAAGTGGTGCCACTCGAAGAGCTAAGGACACAATACCTTAATCCTGTTGACCCTCATCAAGAAAGAAGTAATTGGCGATACCAACCAGCATGTTTCTGTGCGATGAAGAAGGCCATTGGGCTAGTGAATGCCCTATGAAGCAACCGATTCGGCGCAACAAGAAGACAACAATGTACTGTAGTTGCACAACTGGCGAACACGGGTGTGTTATAAGCTGTCATGAGGAAGGCCATTTTGTTAAGAAATGCCCGCGAAAGAATCTAGAGTCTCCCTGAGACGCGGTCCTTCCGAAGTTACCTCGATCAAGTTCATAACACCAAGAGTGGCGATAAAGTCGCAAGAGAAGTTTGCGGAGAATCGGTTGAAGAAGAGGCGTCGAAGGAAGACACCGCCTTAGTCGACGAATGCTCAAGGAAGAGAGGTGGACCTAAGCTTTGTTATACACGCAACAAGCACGGGCATTTTGCTAACAATTGCCCTCATAAGAAAGTGATCGCACGATGCAAGCCAATCTCAATTTTGTTCCAGTCAAAAACTTCAGCGCCAATACCAATCGAGGAAGTTTAGATCGATGATTTTAGCCGATGCAAGTGTCATACCCTCGTTTGTAAAAGAAAAGTGACTAGAGGTGAAGTCCATGTAAAGATTTTCGTGCCTAAATAAATAAAGTAAAGATGGTTGAGAGGTGGATATGTGAAGTGTTGGAATAAAAGCATTAATGATAAAGGATGTTCCTGAGTATTCCCCTATGTTGACGGTTCACCTGAAGATGTTGCGTGTGCAACGAGGATCAGTTCAGTGGTGGTTGTAAAGATTGTCAGCTCGAGGACTTATCATGGTCAGAAAGTACACTATTGCTTGATCTAACCTAGAATGTAACGGAGTTAAGTTGGAGAAAAGTTTCTAGCTACGATATTGGATATCAGACCTAAGATGCCACTCACGGAATGAATTGGTCGTCGGACATAAAAGGTCATCTGGAGTTTGGTTAAAGAAGTGTGTCAGCTAAAAGCCCTGAAAGCGGGAAAATGGAATTTCAAACGACTACGGTTCGTGTTGGTCAGCAGAAGGTCAATAGCGTGGAAGTTGTCAGCTTTGAAGATGTGCCAGTTGTTAGGGAATATCCATATGTGTTTCCTAAGAATCCCATCGGATCGAGAGATCAAGTTTGTTAGTGAGTTAGTGCGATCTGACACCAAAAGTAAAAGACCTCATCGAATGCCTATTGATGAGCTAGTTGAGATGAAGAAGCGGTCGAAGAGTCATAGAAAAATGCTTCGCTAGAGCCGATTGTCACCATGGGGCGCTGCTTACGCTTGAAGATGGGAGCTTAAGGATGTGTATCGACCGTCGAGCATTTAATGAAGTGATGATTAAAAGGGTAAGTATTATTTGCCCGGGATCGTAATTTGTTTGATCAGTCAAAAGGAGTGGAGTGTCCTCAAAATAGATCTTGATCGAGTTATCATCGATTGAGAACATGCGAGAGAATGTTCTTAGGTCGAGTTTTCACGCAGTATGGACGGTATGAGGTTACTGCAGTGTATGCGCTAGAATGATCAATGCCATTCTGAATTTATGGACATGACGAATGGAGTTCCATGGGGAATTTAGTCGATTTGTTATGGTGTATAGGTGGGATGTCCTTGTTTGCTTCAAGTCAAAAGTAAAGTATGCGTAAGCAGTTGGGATTAGTGTTGGAAAGATGGCTAGACCCATGGTTGTATGCTAAGTTTAGCAAATGTGACTTTTGGAAGGAGAAAGTTGAATTTCTTGCCGTAAGAAGATGTACGCTAAAGGAGTTATCGTGGATCCAACAAAAGCGATGTTACGTGGGAAGCAACCGAGACCGCTTAGGCAATTAGGAGAAGTGTGCATGGACTTGCAATGCAAAAGAGTTTTACGTGATTGAGGAGCGTTTGACGATAGCTTTGTCTTAGTGTTGCGGATGTGCAAGGCGGTTTTGATATATAGGGCAATGCTCAAGACAAAATCTTGGATGTGTGTTAATGCGAGAAAGGTAAAGTTGTTGCCTATGTGTAAGGGCAGTTGAGGCCACATGAAGAAAACTATACTACGCATGAAATGGAAATTGCTACTATAGTGCGTGCTTGAAGTTGTTGCATCATCATATTGATGGAAATATGCGGACCATAAGAGTCAAAGTCTGGACCTTAACATGGAGCGAAGAGGATGGTTGGAGTTGACTAAGTATTATAATGTTGGGATCCGTTATCATCACAGGAAGGCTAATGTGGTACCGATGTCTTAAGTTGTAAAGGCCATAGTACCAATACACCAATATCAAGTGATCAATAGAAATTGTGCAAAGAGTTTCAAAAGTTGAAATTAGAAGTGGTTTCACAAGGATTTATAGCTGCTTTGAAAGTTAAGCCAATGCTTGAAGATCGGATCGAAGTGGGTCGAAGGATGAAGGCTTAGTGAGGATTTTACGAGGATAACCAAGGAACCACACAGTTTAAAGGTCAAAGCTATGTATTGAATAAGAAAGAGATTAAAGCAGTTGATTTTGGAAGAAGCTCATGATTACAGTATTCAATTCATCCAGAAGTGCTAAGATGTACCAGATTTGAAAGAGGATTTTGGTTGCCTAATATGAAGCGTGAAGTAGCTGAGCATGTTGCTTTATGCGACGTATGTCAGAGAGTAAAAGCCATGCATCAAAGACCCGCTGGTTTATTGCAGCCGTTGAAAATTCCGGAATAGAAGTGGGAGGAAATCGGAATGGACTTTATCACCGGTTTACCTAAGACTCAGAAAGGTTACGATTCCAGTTGGGTTATTGTGGATCGTCTAACCAAGGTCGCTCGTTTTAGCCCAGTAAAGCCCACTTACTTGGGAGATCGTTTAGCGGAGTTGTACAGGTCAAGGATTGTATGCTTGCATGGAGTGCCCAAGAAGATTGTGTCGGACAGAGGTACCCAATTCACCTCAAGGTGTTGGAACAAGTTGCATGAAGCAATGGGGACTTGTCTGGATTTCAGTACAGCATATCACCCGAGACAGATGGTCAGACTGAAAGAGTAAATCGGATTTTAGAGGATATGTTAAGAGCTTGTGCTTTAGCTTATGCTACGTCATGGGATAAAAGTTTGCCATATGCAGAATTCAGTTACAATAACAGCTATCAAGCTAGCCTGCAGATGTCACCGTTTGAGGCGTTGTATGGGCGTGCTTGTCGTACCCCATTAAATTGGAACGAGACAGGAGAACGTTTGGTTTTTGGGCCAGATATTCTCGAGGAAGCCGAAAGTCAAGTTGCAATGATCAGAGAGAGGTTGAAGATAGCACAGTCAAGACAGAAGAGCTACGCAGATAATCGTCGTCGAGATTTGAGTTTTGAACCAGAAGATCAGGTGTATCTCAGGGTTACCCCTCTTAAGGGCGTTAAAAGATTTCATGTTAAAGGGAAGCTTGCGCCAAGATATGTCGGTCCGTTCAAGATTCTGAGCCGTCGAGGAGAGGTAGCTTATCAGTTAGAGTTGCCTCAGTCCTTGGCAGGAGTGCATGATGTATTCCATGTATCGCAGCTTAAGAAGTGTCTCGAGTGCCCGTGAGCAAACCCGTTGGATGCGATAGAGCGCAAGAAGATTTGACTTATAAAGAGCAACCGATCAGAATTTTGGATGTTATGGAGCGCAAGACCAGAAACAAGTCTATTCGTTTTTGCAGAGTTCAGTGGAGCAATCATTCGGAAAGTGAAGCCACTTGGGAGCGTGAAGAAGATTTGAAGTCAGAATTCCCGAACCTATTCTCTAGCTAGCCACGAATCTCGAATCGAGATTACATTAAGGGGGAGGTTTGTAACATCCCAAAATTTGGCTTAATTAAGTTTTTATTGCTTAAATGTGCATTTATGATTTTCTGGAATTTATTTGGATTTTTCTGGATTTATTTGAAATCAAGTTTATTGCCTTGTATTCAAATCTATTTAAATCTGTGCAAAGTTAAAATAAAGTTTTGCCAAAAATATTTTATTTGAGTCGGAATGTCTCAAAGTATTTTTGAGATTTTTCTTGGATTTTCCTAATAGTTTTATTGCCTAAAATAAATAAAACGAATTTCTGGAATTAATTTAATTGAGAAAACCTTTTGAAAAAGCGTGTGAACGATGAAGGCGGCCCATGCATCGCGCGCCCGGATAGCCGTCTTGCGGCCTACTTCGGCCAAAACCCTAGGCCTAAGAAATCCCGACCGTTGGATCGAGACCCAACGGCCGAGATCTCGCCGCGTCGTTGAGCGCTCAGGGCCGTTGATTGAGCGACGCGTGGACGTCCCGGATGAAGCCGCGTCGTCTTTCCGAGTCGTCGCCGGAGTCCGCCGCCGCCACGAGCCGTCTTCGGAGTCCGGGCCGGACACGCCTTCCCGTGCAGCTATTTAAGGCGCCGACGCGGGCACGGAACCCCTTACCTCGCGCCGCGCATCTTTTCCAAAGCCCGAGGCTCTGTGTCGCCGTCGTTCGCTCGAGGGAGCTCGCCGGAGTGGAGGTCCTTGCCGCGGTGGTTTTCGCTCGGTTTCGTCGCCGCCGTTGATCTTTCGCCGTCACCAGTGCCACCATCGAGATCGCAAAACCGCGCCGCGTCGGATCCGTGAAGAGTCATCGCCGTTTCGTCGCCGGAACGCCGTAGCCGAGGTCGTCGTTCTCACGTCCGGTGAAGTTGCGCCGCCGCGTTGCCATCGTCACGTTGAAGCTTCGGAAGCCGTCGGATCTCCAGTGAAGGGTCTAGATCGTGCCACGACGCCGCAAGAACAGTGAACGTCTCTGGTAAGCGCTGACCGTTAGATCTAGATCCCGCGGCGGGTGTGCTGCCACGTCGCGTGAGATCGGTAGCCGTCCGATCAAACCCGTGCGCTCTAGATCGCACCGTCGTTGCAACCAATCGTGACTCGCCGCGTGTCGGGCGCAAGCATCGAGGCGTCATGGACCGCGTCTGCGGTGAACCAACCAACGCCGTGGACGGGTCTATATGCGGGACACGCGTGGCGTCGTCGATTGGTTTGAATCAGGGCTGATGTCATGCTGACGTCATAAACCGGTTTTCGAATAAAACAAATCTGTTAAATTCAATTTCGATTTTACGATTTGAAGATTTATTTTAAACTTCAAAAGGCTATATCTTTTGCATCGTAACTTCGGTTTGAGTGATTCAAATTTCTAAAATTTGTAAAATTGAGATCTATTTAATGGTGGATTTTATTTGATTTTGGAGTTCAATTGCTCTCTGTTTTGGTATTTATTTGCTTTTCTTCTTCGATACGCGTAGGCGTTGAATTGTGCGACGTTTGGAGGAAGATCCAACAACTCAAGAGCAAGCTTCAGATCAAGATCAGGACCTATTCTAAGGCAAGTTGTGCTTTGATCATGTTGAACCCATGTTTATAAAATTGCTATGTTTGTTTTATCCTATTGCATATATTTCAAATATACAATTGTTTCAAATTAGATTGGGCTTAGCTAATATACAGATTGATCTATACCCTACCTTGTCATTGTATGCCATGATTCATTGTCACCCTAGATTGGTTTAATATAGTTGATTAGTAACTATGATCAACATTGGAGGTTAGTCCGTATTAGTTGCTTAGCCTTGCCACGTCATCACATGTGTCGAATCATTGATAATTAATCTTGATTAATGGAATATGGAACAATGTTATGAACTTGTGTGTCATGTGGAATCACACGATGAGATTGAGTTGTTGTGGCGAGTCATGTCATAGCGATGTTGAATTGTTGATGGCACGTGGTGCTTAGTAATCAAGCGGGTGATAATCACTTAGATTGGGGCAAGTGGCAAGGCGAGTATGCCAAGGTGGGCCCAATGGGCGAGAGGGTATGTGGATGTCTTGCCTTGATCACACTAAGGACTTAACCTTGCAAGCCTTTGACTGAGTCAATCATGCAACCACATGTTGTAATGGGACAGACCTAGTGATTAATTTGTAATGCCTTAACTTGGTACTATCATTGGTGGTGTGAGTTCGAGTTATGGTGTAATTCACATGGCGCAAGAGGGGCCCTGGTTGTGGTTTCAGACCCACAGTGTTGAAACCTTAACGGGTAATCTTGGATTAAGCCGAGCATTGTAAAGGCTTTGTCATGATTTCTCTGTAGGCACACCAAAGGAAGTGTGCTAATGGCGAGCGCAAATAGCCTTTTTATGGGAGTATCATTGATTTGTGAGGAACCTCCACAAAAAATTTCAAAATTTTTCGACGTAGTTTGGGTCCTAGTTTTATTTTTACCATCTTTGTATGATTGTGATATTTATATGTGAGCCATGCCATACAGATATACCAAATTTGAAATTTGGGTATAGTGAGGAACCTCCACAAAAATTTCAAAATTTTTCGACGTAGTTTGGGTCCTAGTTTTATTTTTTTTGTGCCATATGGGGCCAAGGGCCCCATGGCCCCATGGCCCCCGTACCCGAAATTTGATTTTTCGATTTTTGGATTGCCGAATTTTGAAATTTCGGTAAAGGTTACACAAATTTTCAGATTTTGGGTATGACTAGCTTTTTAACAAATACGCAAACATGTTGTATCGATTTGTAATTACGGATCGTTTCTTGTACTGTATTCCAAAAATTCCGATGACGACTGATGGATGAGATGCGATCTTGTCCTGCGAAAGCGATGCACGGGTCTCGGTTATACGCTCTTTTGAGGATCTTGAGGGACCTTCATGTCTCACCTACACAACAATCATCTCAAGTTGGTCCGAACAATGCTGGGACTAGTGAGCAAGATTTGTCAGAGATTGGTATGAAAGATTTGCAAGGGACTACTGCATCAGCTAAAGTTGCATGCTTGGCTTAGGAACCAAAAGTCGAAGGTGATAAGCCATTGGCTGGGATGCGTGTCTTGCTGGTCGAAGACACTTTGGTGTTGCAAACTATCCAGAGGAAGATGCTGAACCAACTAGGAGCAACTGTTAAAGTAGCAGTTGATGGATCTAAGGCTGTTGATATGTTCAAAGATGCTCTTGAGCAAGAAAGTGTTTCAGAAGACAATAAAGTTGTGACCTTGCCCTATGATGTTATCTTGATGGATTGCCAGGTTTGTTTCAACAAGAATTTTGGTACAAATACAACCTTGAAGCTCTCATTGATATTTATGCTATGTTTTTCTTTCTTTCTTTTTTCTTTTGGCGAGGGTTTCTGCTTATAATTTCACCGATCAAATCTTTCATTGTTCAATTCACCGGGAGCAACTACTCTTTGTATGACAACTTTCTTTTGCACTCTACACAAGGCTTGGTATGGAGATGGTTTGACATTGCTAGTATTTCTTCTATGTTTTAGATGCCCTTGATGGATGGCTATGAAGCGACGAAGCACATTCGGGAGGAAGAAAGCCGCTACAGAATTCACACTCCAATCATTGCATTGACTGCTCATGCCATGGAGGATGATCTGTGGAGGCTATTCATGCTGGGATGGATCTCCATCTGACAAAGCCAATAGAAAGGAAAAAGAATAGTAGAAGCTATTTACCATGTCTGCAAAGAGAAGAATTGATGCTATACATTTCCTCCATCGCATGAAGAGAACTGAAGAAATAGGTGTTTTCAGTGAGTAGGATGATGATAGTAACATATATCTGGTCATTATCTGCAGTTAGTTATCTTTTACGATCTAGAATCTAACTAGAGCGTTTAACTTTAGGAGTAGCTGAACTTTGGTGTTGTAGCAAATTAGGGTGTATCCATACACTACTACAGAATTGTACATCAGAATCGGTTCTTTTTTGCCATTACAGTCGGTTCAAGTGGCGATACAAGTCTTTAGATAGTGATGAGGTGGAGTTATCACAGTCGGTTTTGGCCCGATTGTGATAAAGCATCATTAGAATCGGTTATTAGGTGAAATCGATTCTGATGAACACTTTATCACAATCGGTTCGAATAACCGATTCTGATAAAGGTCATCAGAATCAGTTCTTTCAAAGAAGCGATTGTGATGACCCCCTCATCAGAATCGGTTCTACACAAGAACCGATTCTAATGAGGTGGTCATCACAATCGCTTCCTTTAAAGAACCGATTCTAATGATGGATCATCACAATTGCTTTCTTCCAAGAACCATTTGTAATGATATGGTTATCACAATCGCTTTCGTCAAAGAACCGATTCTACTGATGTGGTCATCACAATCGCTTACTTAAAAGAACCGATTCTGATAAGAGGTCATCAGAATCAGTTCCTCTTCAGAACCGATTCTAATGATGGTGTCATCACAATAGCTTTATTAAAAAAACCGACTCTGATGAGACGTCATCAGAATCATATACAAGAACCGATTCCAATTATGTGGTTATCAGAATCGGCTCCACATAAGAACCGATTCTGATGACCCTCATGGGGGTGTTGCAATTTTGCATATTACCCAAAATAGCACATATTAACTATGGGCATATATCACATTCTGTCTGAGAACACAAAATGCACATATCACATTCACGAACACGAACACTTAAATTACAATACATATAGCCCATTCGTTCACAACATACAAACACAAACATGCTTAACAATCAGTACACGTGCTATATATCACATTGACATATACAATTAATATTGTTTCCATATGGACTAGTAGGACGCTTCAGGATCTCTAAATCTACCGTCCTCCGATATAACTTCTAACCAGTACCATTGGCATAAGTGGTCTCGTAAATTGTTGAGTGCTTTCTTTGTCTAAGCTCTTACGGGGATATTGATCTTACGCAAAACATAAATGTGTGCATGAATTTAAGTTTCAAAATTTGTATGTGAAAGGCTAAGTATGCATATACATATACCTTAGGAAAAAGGTGTGAGCCATGACCACAACCAACATGTGTTGCATGACATAGAAGCCGCACAGAGTCGCTGCCTGTTGATGACACTGTGAAGAGAGAAAAAGAAATTAACACACGAAGATTAGATGTCAAAAAAATTAATCGTATATATGCTAGGCACATGTACCGTGAATTTCTTATACTCCAGCATCTTGCCCTTTTTGTTATCGTGTGACCCTCCTTCATCGACATAGTCCGAGAAACCCCTACATATATTGGAGAGATGCCATTGAGAAAAAAAATATAGTTAAATTCAGAAAGTGTTTGGTTACGGTAATGTACTTACTTCTGCAAAAGACACTTGATCGCGTAGGCCATCGGTCTCTTCTTGATTGAGTTAAAAATGTAGACTGTGTTTTCACAAAGAACGAGGACGAGTAGAACCCAATGGTTGCTTATTAAATGGAATGTAGTGCAAGAAAATAAGTTCGCATACGGTTTAAGTGCGTACAAGTAATTGAAGGGTTTGTACTACTTACTCCTCGTGGTACGGTATTACAACGAAGTCCTTCGTCGACTCAGTATGCAATACCCTCTTGACGTAGCCAGCAACAAACACTAGATGTAGCCTAGCCGTGGTCGCAGACACAAGCTCAGGGTCGACGAACCCAACTTGGTTTTGATTCATCACGGCTTGCTGTCTCATTGCCCTGCAACTTGTGTTGATATTAGAAAACATAAAGCAAAATCGTTTAAAAGTCGTCAGCTCATGATGTATGGTGCGATACTCACAGCGTCCAAGATCGTAAAGTAGAAATCTCAACGGCTTTTAATAGGTACACAAGAAACAGATCCTCAAAACTGACAGGGAATATCCCATTCTCGTCACGTGGAAATGTACCCTTTTATACATCACATTGAAGTCAACTCGACGCTCTTCCTCATTCACCTTATCAATATACCATCCATGGAGCATGCGAGTCCACCTGCCTAGACCATTTAGTTCGTTGGATGCAAGCAGGGACTTTCCATGTACGTAGGCCTTAAAATCATAAGGGATGTCTGTGGTCTGTGCTAACTTTCCTTTTGGGCGAAGGAGTCTTGAGGTGAGGGTAGTGGGCTTTTCAAGTACCTCAAGGGGCTTTGTGGCCTTTATCGACTTTGCCTTCTTGGCGGAAGGAGTCTCGAGGCCTCTTGTGGTTACATTGGTGTCGTGCTTCTCCTTTTACACGTGAGCTCTGCACTCTGTGGAGGACTCACCACGGTGGTGGGAGCGAGCGGGGCGAGGAGCAAGCAGCAGTGCGGTAGGAACCCGCAAAGCACGCGTATATTTAACTTATTGCAAGTACTCTTTGGAATGGTAGAGAAGGCGTGGGGATTTTACCTTGACCGATCGACACCCGTCGTGGGCCACTTGATGAGCGACATGCGTGCTTGCCCGAGAGTCGATATCTTCGTTGGGGGAACTCGAGCACATGTGATAAGAAGTGTTCATGGGCGTAGTCCACCGCACTCTCATGTAGCCCTTCCTAAAGGTTGACCATGCACGATGTCGGTCTCCTTGGATGGAAATGCAACCCAGCGTGCGACCTCGACAGAAATCCGTCCTCTGTCGGGGTGGTGGTGGCACTTAGCAGAGGCACGCAAGATGTACGCAACTTGAGGAGAAACATTGTGGGAGTTACACTTGTAGCTTTAAGTTAGGAAAAATTAATTATTACCTTCAGCTGGGATCGGTCTTATCATTTTTGGAACCACAGCTGCTAGGTCGGGGCACAGGCTTCTCTACAAGAGGCGAGGGATTCTGGCTCTGACTCTGGGAGATCATCACCATCATCTCAACCCTCAGGCGCTCCTCACGTGCCATCATCTCCCCCCTCATCTCCTCCTTGATCTCCTCCCTCAGCTCCTCCCTGAGCGTCTCCTTGAGGCGCTCCGCATGTGCCTCCCATGATCTTGATCTAGCACTCGAAGCGTCATCTTGGAAGTAGGACTTCTTCGTATGCTCCGACCCTGCGGCAAGCACCGGGCCCTTATGATCGGGCTTCCCGATCGCAGACGACAGGATATCCTCGACCCTTGGCTCAGGAAGGTCCCCTGCTCTTTCCGCTGGCTTACCTCCTCCTGCAATAAGCGAATACGAGTTATATTTGAAATACAACAAGCTGGGTCAACTGCAATGTACTAAGTCAGATGTTTTATGATGACGAGAGACGGCGTCTTGTGATGGCGGGTTTGCGACTACAAGCTGCCCGTCGGGGGTTTTCTTTTTCCTCGCTAATACCCAGTTGCGTGCCCGTTCCTCACATATGTGAGAGTAAGGCATCGTCGTCCCAGAGTTCGCGCACTCCTCGGCTAGTCGCGCCCACTCTGCCTTCTTCCCCTCATAGCCGCCTGTACCGAGGTGGTGCGGGTGCGTGTTGTGCCTCTGGATAGCGGTGTTCTTTTCTCTCAGCTGCTCTGCCTCGGGCGTACACTTCGTCACCGTGAACTCATCCCAAACATCTGGAGTCACAAATGGATACCTCTCGAATGGTGTACGACCTTTCAGTACGTACTCACTGTGCATGAGCACCCTGAAGTGCCGCAAGGCCACACTCACCCTCTTCAAGACGTACCGCCTCGCGTTGCATTCATCTTCCTCCTCTATAATCCATTTGCCCTTAACCTCGTCCCACAGCCGATTCTTCTGCTCGGCGCTGACTTCCTTCCTCCAATCCTTAATCATTATGGGCACTCTCTCCCTCACCAATTGACCGAGGAATGATCGGTATCACCCCTTGTACTTGGGAGGACCCGTGCAGACCCCCGTGGCATTGAAGTGGAGAACTTGCGGTGCTCTCTCTGTGGCCCTTTGTTCGGTCCTCGGGCCTTCCTCACCTTACTCGGCCCCTCAACATTTGGAACTTGGCTCGGCCCCTCAGGAGCACCTTCTACTCTGTCTGGCGAGGAGCCGATGCTCTCTAATTGTGAAATTTTGAGTTTCTTATCTGATAAGATCATATATTTTACATGAGCGATAGCAATTTGTACCTATTTTGTGAACTTGACAATAAATCATGTAAAGCAGTAGCTGAATAGATTAGTAATAAGATGTAATTGTTCTAGCATATTTGATCTGACAAAGAATGATGAGCGAATGATCTTCAAGAAAAGTCTATCTGATGACTAACTAAATACGTACCAACGATAACCCCTAATCTCTAAATAGGTTTGGTCCTAATCCCATTCGAGGATATGTGGTTCGAGCAAGTTCCTAAGCCGTTGTATAACTCTAGAGAAAATTTCGGCAGCATCTCCCCACTGTTCTCCATATGCACGTCTCGACAACAGGTCAAGAGGGTTGTGCATATGGAGAACACCAGGGAGACGCGACTGAAATCTACTCTGAAGTTGTACAACACATCTCAGGAACTTGCCCGAACCACATATCCTCGAACTGTCCAAAAAACGTGGACAATTCGAGACTGCTTGCTAATGAATGTGCCGAAATGGCATATTCATAAACAAGTACTCTCGAACGGGAGACGTAGGTTACACATTGTGAACTCTAACGTAGATCATATTACAGTAACAATAATAACATGTAGGTAAAAATTAATTACTGTATTTGCAGTAGATGATGAAAGCATGCACTGTGAAATTTTAACTCAGAAATGTTTGCAAAAGAATCACAAGCAAGTAGATGTAAAGTGAACATGATAACTGGCTTGAAATGGTACAGAAATATTTATGCCATGTTAAGTATCCAAAATTTCAGTTTGATACATTTGTGAGTGAAACATATAGTAGAGATTATCATATCGCTGGCACAACAATGCTTGCTTAGAGCTCCAATGTCTTTGCAAACATGTCGCCGGAAAACAAAATATGCAGAAGTTTGATTAGATGAGAAGCTGAGATTACATCATTATATTTGCTTCTTGTCTTGATCTAACCATAATCACTTCCATAACCATCTCTACAAGAGAAAGAAAGTACAGATTATAAGCCACTATCCCTAGCTAGCATATCTGGCAGCATTACTGACGAATGCCCTAAATAATGTACTGTACAATCTCCTCTCGTCTGTAGAGGACTAATCTATAAATAATAGTTCTCATATGCAGGCACCAAGTGTGGGAATAAGTCACACTCCAGGTCGCTATCCGTGAAGGACACATCATCCTTCTCCTGCATTGGAATTAGAATAAGGCTTCAGCAAATCACCATTGTAATTCTAGGAAGTATAGGTTTACCGAGCTTGGCTAAGTGGCAACGATTTTGAAGGCTTGTAAATGCTTTGAAGGCTTGCAAGCTAAAGTTGATGATAGACAGGCTCAATGAACTCAATCTCTTGAGGAACTTATCCATGGCAGCCAATATATCAAATAGTATATATTCATTCTAAAATTCAACCTGACAATGTAATTAACTCACTTGTTTACATTCTGAGAGTGAATTCTGCCAATACCTGACCAACATAGTAGTCAAATATTCAAGGCGTGTAGTTTCATAAAAATTAAGTGTGTGTCAGTATTAGCACTTAGTACAGTGATTTGGCACTAGAAATGTCTGAAGTTAAAGAGACATTATACAATGGTATGAAGTTACGGAACCAATTTGAAATTTGCTAAATTAAGTGGTAAAGACTACAGAGTAAATTTTAAGCATACAGGTCTTTAACACTTTGATTATGTAATTGAACAGACACGAAAGAAGGGATAAGATATTCGTGTAGATAAGTCATGGAATTTTAACATATGGAAATAAGAAATTAGTGCAGTTGAGATTCTTACCACTTTGATTATGGAATTGAGAAGGCCATCAAAATTGCAGCTACTAGAATTAAACCCACCCTGCAGCTTCGAAACACCCAAATCATACATGTTCTTCTGCTTCTGTTTATCTTCTGATGTTAATGTGTCAATCTTCATTTGAGGAACAAGTGATGGCACGACTGTATCCGCCTGTCCAGTTACACTGGCACCAACATTATAGTTAAAACTTCCATTGTTCAATCTTTGGATATGTATATGGTCTTGTTTCATTCCATCCATGTTATGTATAGAATTGCTTGCAATTCCAAACTGCAAGTATTTAGAATGTCTCCCGGTATCAGCAGGAAGCAGCATTGAACTGCCAGGAGAACTAACCCCACCTTTGGTATTGTTGGTTGCTGTAAAGCTGTCGGGACAAACAGTCATGCTTAATGAAAATTTTCCTTTTTGGTCTACCTCTTTTTCTGAAGTCACAAAGCTAGCATCCAATTTTGTTGCACCAGTAATATCAAATGGACTGTGCAATGGCAGCTTGTCAGCAGAAAAGACATCATTTATTGGAAGGGTACCCTGCTGGGATATACTAGAATCCCGTAAATTAGTGGAAACTCCAACAGTACTCTCAAGAAACCCTGAACTTTCTGGTGGCATTCTTATTGATGGATGGACTCCAACTTTGATTTGCGTGGACTCCAAAAGTTCTTGTGGTGACAATGAACCGCTTGTAACTCTTTGGAGTGTACCAGACATAGTGTTAGCCAGAGCACTCTCAGAAAGGACAGTAGACAGATCATTAGTTTCTTGATGGATCCACTTCTGTTGGAGTTGGGGCTGCCCAAGCGATGTGGTCAAGCCTTGCATTAGATTTTCCTGTTGGTTTTCTTGTAAGCTCACAGTTTGAAATTTCTTGGAATCACAAGCGCATACTGTGCCATTGCTGGTAGCACTTTGAATTGGCTTGGAAGGAGCAAGTTCCTGAAGCCCAAATGCTGTTGCACTAGTTCTACTTAGCAATCCTTGTGGATTGAAAGATGAAAGGGCAGCAGAAGAAGCAAAAGGTTGATAACTATGAAGTCCTTCAAATGCTCCCATGTGCAAAAGGAGGGTCTCTACCACCAAAAGCAGCAACAATGCTAGCTTGCTGCGATGCCACAGCACTTAGTCGTTTGAGGTAGAGCCTGTACTTCTGCAAGGAATACAAAGTCAGCTGATTAGACATTGCAGGTATGTAATCAGCAAATTGCAATTACATATGTTCCATGCATGACATATACAATAATAAGATAACTACCCCCTGATTTGGCATGGAGATTCTTGCCAAACTTGTACATGAAAACACTACAGGAAAAACAATATGAGGAATTTTCTTCAACCTTTCAACGGAAAGGGTTTACATAAAGGGTACCACTAGTTTAGTGGTCGAACTAAAAAATTTAAGAACACCTCCTACGATGCAATTTGTCATCTTCTGCATTCACCTCCACCCTTCCTCCTCTCTCTTCCCTACTCACTTCCCCCACCTCTCTTCCTTCCTTTCTAACACAAAATTTTCAATTTAGAAAATTTTAACTTTGAAAATTTTAAACATGAAGTTTCAACTCAAACTTTTCAACTCAGAAAAATTAAATAAAAAATTTCAAGCTAGAAATTTCCAACTCAGAAAATTTTGAATAAAAAATTATCAAATTAGAATGTTTCAACTCAAAAAATTTCTAATCGAAAAGTTTTGAAAATTTTCAGTTTGAAAAGTTTCTATTCAAAATCTTCGGTTCAAAAAGTTTCATGTAAAAACTTTTGAAAGTGGTTAAAACATACTTCTTATTCAAAAATTTAGGGGTGGGAATTGAAAAACAACAAACTATTTTGCGTTTGAGGGGAAGGGAATGGGGGAGGAAAGGAGGATGAAGGGGATGGTCCCAAGTGTCATGATAAGAGAGCACTTAAGAGGAAAGGGAAGTGGAGGAATGAATGAGGTGTTACCGTTTGTCATAACAATAGAGCGTCCTCACCAAATATTTGGTAGGGATGCCCTCAAATTAGCAATTCCGTTACATAAATATATTATGTAGTCTGGACCAATGCAGGGTGGTGCCAGTGTCTTTCTTTTAGCCGATTTGTAAAAGTGAAACAATGTAGCCAAATTCTAACAGTAAACTTGTCCAGCAGTTTACAGTCATTTTGGAAATTTTATAATGGAACTTTACTAGTTAGCTTTAATCTGCTAATCAATTTGATTGGGAGAAGAATGAGCAAACTACTATTTATGAGATGTCTACATGTTCAGGGTTTCTGGATGATTCAGAGTTGCATGTCTCTTATATATGACTTGCTCCAAACCAACTGAACAATGCAATAGCACAGAAATGTGAAAGTGAATTGATGGAATGGAACTACATTATTCGATTCATTTTGCACGAACACCATGAAACCAGCACAATAATATATTTGCTAACATTTTAGCCAGCCATAATACAAAATTAAGCTCTGCTCTGCAACTCTTAGCTGTATTAATACAAAACATAAGGCCAAAAAAAAGACCATGTATAAGAATATTTTTAGAGCAGTGCTTCAATGCTTTCCCTCCTAATACAAGTTGCATAAATCTTAAACCAAACGAAAAGGTAAATAATCACTATCTACCATTTATTCATGCTTTAATATTTATGCAACTGTAGAAAAGAAAAACATGGAAGCACCTCTCATATTTTAATGAAAATCTTATGAGCAGTGGCTGACAGGTGCCCCTTTTTTTGACCCATGAAAATAGGTCCACTTGGCAGACAATGTTAGTAAGAATTCTGAAAAACCTTTTTGTAGGATCGAAATATACTAATCTAGCAATCAGAGGGGGGGTGAATGATTGCGCAGAAGCTAAAATAAAATTTTTATGATTTTTGAAACACCCCAAACAAACTCAGATCGCTTAATTTGAATTCAACAGAAACCTTATTGCACCGGACCAAAATTTTACTTGTACGCCGGACCAAACTTCGTGCCAGACCAAATTTTCACATGTACTACGGACCAATCTAACAGCGACGGACCAAAATCAAACTAGCTACGGACCAAAATCAAATAATGCGATTAACCGAAGATCCCACCGTTGGATTAGTGTGAAATTTTAACTGAAGAAACTAGATTCTTCGCACCGCCAACCGCCGCCTCGGCATCGCCGCCTTCCATTGACCGCGCGCCGCGCCGCCGCCTGACCCGGCGACCTCGCCTCCATCGCCGGCCCTCGGCACCTCTGCCACACCATCATCCGCCGCTCGTCGCCGGTCCTCGTCGCGCATCCGTCGCTTCGTCTTTGAGCGATTTGTTCGTCTTCCGTCGAGCCGCCCGATCCGTGTTCTTCGACCGACGTGCCACATCTTCTTCGACGTTGTCGCCTCCGTGCCCGACGCTGGCTTCGCCCGACGCGCCGCCATCGTGCCGCCGGTCTTCATCACGCTCCGCCGGTCTATGTCGCCGTCGCCGTTTTTCTTCGGTCCGGATCAAGACGAGCCCAGCGTCCCATATCCTTTTGCGCCACTCCCAGGACGCCGCCGCCGTCTTGCCGTCAGTCGTCACCGTCACCTCGTCGCCCATCTCCGACTCGTCGCTGTCGCTGCCGGCTGCCGCCGGCTTCCGCTCGCTCGCGCCACCGTCGTCTGCACCCCGATCGTTAGTCTTCTAGCGCCACCGATCTGGGTGCAGAGTCCCGGCTGCAAAAGATCCGGCCGAGAACCGCACGGGATCCCCGCGTCTGCTGACGTCATCCCTGACGTCAGCCGAAGCGAATTGCTTTGCACACCCGGAAGGCTACCAGGCTCCGTCTGATATTTGCTACACGCACCCGGTTTCGTGCACCAGGAAAATTGCCAGAAGCTCTTTTTCATCAAAATTTTTTTCCTGCTTGTGCATTTAATAATATTTCTCTGCATTATGGCCTCATTGAAGTATGATGTTCCTCTATTAGACCGTGACACCAGGTTTTCACTATGGCAAGTCAAAATGAGAGCAATTCTTGCGCACACTGACCTGGATGATGCATTAATAAATTTGGCAAAGATCAAAAGGCATGGACTAATGAAGAAAAGAGGAAAGATTGTAAGGCTTTATCTCAAATTCATCTTCATTTATCAAATAATATTTTACAAGAGGTTTTGCAGGAGAAAACCGCAGCCTCTTTATGGTTAAAGTTGGAATCAATTTGCATGTCAAAGGATCTTACGAGCAAAATGCATGTGAAGATGAAATTATTTCCACACAAGTTGCAAGATGGTGGTTCTGTGCTAAATCACCTATCGACTTTTAAGGAGATCGTTTCAGACCTTGAATCCATGGAGGTAAAATTTGATGATGAGGATCTAGGTCTTATTCTTTTGTGTTCTCTGCCTCCGTCATTTTCAGATTTTAGAGACACTATTTTATATAGCCGTGACACATTAACTGTTGCTGAAGTTTATGAGGCCTTACATGCAAAAGAAAAGATGAAATTAATGGTGTCTTCTGAAAGTTCCAGTTTGCATGGTGAAGCTTTGTCTGTTCGTGGACGGACAAATGAAAGGAAATCAAAACATGGGCATAGAGGCAGAAGTTCAAGCAGTTACAAGGGCCGTTCCAAGTCAAGAGGTAAAGAAAAATTTTGCAGGTATTGCAAGAAAAATAATCATGACATATCTGAATGTTACAAATTGAAAAACAAAGAAAAGAGGAATGGTACCTATAAACCGAAAGGTAAACATGATGAGGAAGGTAATGCTTATGTTGCTTCTGTTGCTTCTGCTGATAGTAGTTCTAATGGTGAGACCCTTGTTGCTTTTGCTGGATGTGCAAGTAGTGGTGATGAATGGATTATTGATTCTGCTGCTTCTTTTCATATGTGCATTAATAGATGTTGGTTCATCACTTATGAGTCTGTTAAAGATGCTGGTTCTGTTAGGATGGGTGATGATTCGCCACGTCCTATTGTTGGCATTGGATCCGTTCAAATCAAGATGTATGATGGCATCATCAGAACCTTGACAGATGTAAGTCACGTTCCAGGTATGACAAGGAATCTCATTTCTTTGAGTACTCTTGATACTAAAGGATATAAGTATTCTGGTGGTAATGGAATTTTGAAAGTGTCAAGAGGTTCTCTTATTGTTATGAAAGGTGATTTGAAATCTGCCAATTTATATCGTCTTCAAGGCACTACAGTTACAGGTGATGCTTTTGTTTCTTCACATTCATCACCCGATATTGCTAATCTTTGGCACAAGCGTCTTGGTCATATGAGTGAACATGGTTTGGCAGTTTTGAGTAAGAGAGGACTTCTTGAAGGTTATAATAATGGTAAACTGGACTTCTGTGAGCATTGCATATTTGGTAAGCATAAGAGGGTAAAATTCAACACTTCTGTTCATACTACAGAAGGTATTCTTGATTATGTGCATTCTGATTTATGGGGGCCATCTCGTGAGACTTCTTTTGGAGGTGCTCGTTATATGCTAACCATTATTGATGATTATTCTCGAAAAGTCTAGCCTTATTTCTTGAAACATAAATCAGAAGCATTTTCTGCATTTAAAGAGTGGAAGATTATGGTTGAAAAACAAACTGAAAAGAAGGTAAAGATACTTCGCACTGATAATGATATGGAATTCTATTCTGATTTATTCAATTCATATTGCAAGTCTCAAGGTATTGTGCGTCACTACACTGTTCCTCATACTCCTCAACAAAATGGTGTAGCTGAGCGTATGAACAGAACCATTATCTCAAGAGCCCGTTGTATGTTGTCTAATGCTGGTTTGCATAGGCGTTTTTGGGCTGAAGTTGCTTCCACTGCTTGTTATCTTATTAATCGGTCTCCCTCTATTGCTATTGATAAGAAAACTCCAATTGAGGTATGGTCTGGTTCTCCGGTTGTGCAGATGGAATTGCACGTAGTGTAGGGTGAAATATTGCCCGTGTCATATTAAGGATTGAACATCGTGTTGTATGATCCAAGTGTTGGTATGGGACAATCTTAAACCAATTAAGTTATCTAGTTTAACTTTGCACTTTGAAAGGCCAAAATAGCACATGCATTCCTTTCTAGGTCTGCTTATAGGGGTTTCTACTTACCAATGCAACGGTGTACGTCATACTATGGGGAGATTCATCATTTATATGCTCTGAGTTCTTCTACCATAGTATGGGTTTAACGTCCCTGGCCACATGCCAAAGGTGTGTGAAGCATGCGGCAAAAAAGGTCATGACTTGTGGGTAAAATTGTACACCTCTACAGAGTGTAAATATAATCGATTAGCCGTACCCGCGGTTATGAAAAACTTGGTGAACTGATACGTGTTAGATGTTTTATTATTTTTAAAAGGACTTGGGTTTATTTTGTTTTGCCACGTGTTGGCGAAAACCAGATGATGTCATGATTGCCAGGATTATTGGATGATTTGCTTCTCGCGAAGGATTGAGTATTATTTATGCTTTACTTAGTTCTTATTAGTCAAACTTGCTTTTATAAATTTCGATTGCAAATGATAACTTGGTTTACAAATTCAAATTTGCTTTATGCATAATAGCCGTAGAAGCCTCATTTGATATAACTTGCATTTATGCATTTGTAAATACCACCTGGAAAAGTTAGCAAAGCTTCAAGGATATCTTTCCATCGCAGGTTACGGGGATAATAATGTTGCGATCTTTTCTAGGGATTTGTGCCTTGTCAGTTCCTTAATAAATAATGATGTGATCTTTTCTAGGGATTTTTCTAGGGTGGGATGGGCACACTATATGACCATGCTTCTTCTGTGCTGATTATACATATACTCTGAGTTGTAAGATTACTTTGTATATTAACTTTCGCTCTAATAATGTGATGTATGGTTGTGATCTCAATTGTTGTAAATGTGCATACTAGCTACTGATTATGGGACTAGTACTATATACACATTAGATTTCTATTTTTACAATTTATGTAAAAGTAGAGATCGTTTCAATTGTTATTAGAGCTATACTGACCGTAGGACGAACCCTAGTTAGAAAGGTCGTTAGAATTGACGATGAGTCAACTTCAAAATACTAAGTTTAGAACTATTATATTTGCAAAAAGGTAGTCATTGCTATTCTTTCCTTTGTCTTAAGTTTATATTCTTACCCTGCTTTCATTTCAGTTAAATTCTTCTTCCCTTGAAACAATTCTTGGTCAACGGAGACTTCGACTTCTAAGTCAATGATCTCGAAGAAATGAATGTTGCTCCATAAAGACTTGTTTCGATAGGTCGAATAGGAATGTATTAGACTAAGTTATTTAGAACCACTTATATAGTAGTCTATGTTTATTTGTGTTGATTGTTTGTGTTGTTAAAGTTTTGCTTGGAAGCTTTCTATATTGCTTTTTGGGTTACTCGTAAATATTAAACCTTTAGGTTGAGTTTTTACGTTGTGCCAATCCTGCTTAATAAGAAAAATTTAACTAAGAAAATTTTAATGAACGAAATGTAGCCTTATAACCAACCAAGAATCTTACCTAAAAAGTTTATCTCCTCTTGGTCCGCAGGATGCCAAAAAAATTACTTAAGAAAACTCTTGGAAAATAAGGCCGCTCAAAGCTCACGGCCTTCGAGGGACAATATTTCAACTCCAGTCCAACCTAATCTGCAGCATCTAGTTGCTAGAGCATTTGCAGCTTGACGCAATGTTCATTATGAATCACCTCCAACAACTTCAACTCCTCAGAATCCAAGTGAAGCTAATCCTAAAGAACAATTACCCGAACCTTCAATTATGAATCAACTTCTGGCAATAATTGAGCAAGGAAGTCAGGATGATTCACTCCTACTCCAGCTGATGGTACAAAGTACTACAAACCTGGTTGCACCACATCTCTCCAAATTGGGAGAGTTTCTAAAAACTCAACCCCTGATATTCTCTTTGTCAGCAGAACCTCTCGACGTTGATGATTGGCTCCGTTCTATCGAGAGCAAGTTGGCTATTGTGCAGTGCAATGACCATAAGAAGGTCCTTTATGCTTCACATCAGTTGCAAGGAGCTGCAGCAATCTGGTGGGAAAACCATCAAGCAACACTTCCTGAGGGCCAAGTTATATCTTGGGTAGCATTTAAACAAGCCTTTCGCCGATCTCACATTCCTGCAAGCATCATTACAATCAACAAACAAGAATTATGGAATTGAAGCAAGAAAACTTATCAGTGGTGGAATATCTACACCACTTCCATCGCTTATCTCGTTATGCTCCTTCTGAAGTATCTGATGAAGCTTGAAGAATTGAGCACTTCCGAGAAAACTTGAATGAAGAAATCAAATGGATGTTAGTTGCCCATGACATTCATGATTTCCAAACTTTAGTTGATAAAGCTATCCGGGTGGAATACGGTATGCAAGCAGTGATAAAAAGTAGGAAGGGCAAATGGATAGCCCGGCAATCAGTAGATGATCATCCCTCTAAACGGACAACCAATGTTCGGCAATATACATCCTAATTCAAGAAAATTCAAGATCAAACCTCTCAATCCCAACAATACCAAGTACAAGCTTTTTGCCCTCAACAACCCTCAGTTCCTTCACCACAGCAGGCAAGACTATCCTCCAACACTCAAAATCAGACAGCCTGTGCTTATCCCAAGAAGAACTCTATTCAACCCCAACCTCATCGACAACTTCCAAGTCGACCTCAAGTGTTTGAAAGTCCTCAAGTCTCTAAGCCACCACTCAGTTCATCGCAAAGTGATAATCATGTTCGCCTACACCACGTGACAGCAGAAGAAGCTCATAATGCACCTAATGTGGTACTGGGTACATTCCTTGTCCACTCTGTACCTACATTGATATTATTTGATTCCAGCACCTCACATTCCTTCGTATCCAAGAAATTTATCAAGCAATACGAGCTACCAGTCAAACTACTTCCTACAAAAATGATAATCTGTTCTCCTGGAGCAACCATGAAAACCACAAGTGTCTGCTCAGAAGTTTGTATTGAAATAAATGGAGTCTTATTTCATGCTGATCTTATTGTTATTGAAACCTCTGGACTAGATGTGATTCTCGGGATGGATTGGTTATCCAGCACAAAGGTTGTATAGATTGTGCTAACCGATCTATATCTCTTCTTAGTCCAATTAGAATTCAAGTACGCTTTTTCTTGATCGGTGATACTCGGTTCAACAACATTTACTTTGTTCTACTCTGGCCACATAATTGAGTCAAGTACCAATGGTATGTGAGTATCCTGATGTGTTTCCTAATGAACTGCTAGGAATGCTTCTAGATTGGGACATGAAATTTGTTATTAATCTTGTCCTTGCAACTGCACCTATCTCTAAGCGTCCTTATCGCTTGCCCCCAAATAAGTTGGCTGAAATGAATAAACAACTTCAGTATCAGTTAAGCAAAGGATTTATTCGGGATGTGATTCTAGTAGCTGCAACGTTGATGGTCTTCTCAATTCCATAATCAAAGTGGTAAGAATCTCAACTGTACTAATTTCTTATTTTATTTTATTTTTTAAAAAAATCCATGACTTATCTACGTGAATATCTTATCCCTTCTTTGGTGTGTCGGTTCAATTACATAATCAAAATGGTAAGGACTTGTATGCTTAAAATTTACTCTTAGTATTTACCACTTATTTAGCAAATTTCAAACTGGTTCCGTAACTTCATACCTTTGTATAATGTCTCTTTAACTTCAGACATTTCTAGTGCCAAATCACTGTGCTAAGTACTAACACTCACAAACCTAATTTTGATGAAACCACAAGCCTTGAATATTTGACTACTATGCTGGTTAGGTATTGGCAGAATTCACTCTCAGAATGTAAACATGTGAGTTAATTACACTGTCAGGTTGAATTTTAGAATGAATATATACTATTTGATATATTGGCGGCCATGGATAAGTTCCTCAAGAGATTGAGTTCATCGAGCCTGTCAATCATCAACTTTAGCTTGCAAACCTTCAAAGCATTTACAAGCCTTCAAAATTGTTGCCACTTAGCCAAGCTCGGTAAACCTATACTTCCTAGAATTACAATGGAGATTTGCTGAAGCCTTATTCTAATTCCAATGCAGGAGAAGGATGATGTGTCCTTCACGGATAGCGACCTGGGGTGTGAGTTCTTCCCACTTGGTGCCTGCATATGAGAGCTATTATTTATAGATTAGTCCTACACAGACGAGAGCAGAATGTACAGTACATTATTTAGGGCATTCGTCATTAATGCTGCCTGATATGCTAGCTAGGGATAATGGCTTATAATCTGTACTTTCTTTCACTTGTAGAGTAGTTATGGAAGTGATTCTAGTTAGATCAAGACAAGAAGCAAATATAATCAAAGGTCTACATATTTTGTTTTCCGTTGACATGTTCGCAAAGACGTTGGAGCTCTAAGCAAGCATTGTTGTGCCAGCAACATGATAATCTCTACTGTATGTTTCACTCACAAATGTATCAAACTGAAATTTTGGAAGTTCAGCATGACATAAATATTTCTGGAAATTCAACATGACATAAATAAATCAAAAGTATATCTGGTTACAACCCAGCAGTTTGCAACAACACCAAAGTTCACCTGCTCCTAAAGTTAAACGCTCTAGTTGGATTCTAGATCTTAATAGATAACTAACTGCAGGTAATGACCAGATATATGTGATTATCATCCTCCTACTCACTAAAAACACCCTACTTCTTCAGTTCTGTTCATGCGATGAAGGAAGTGTATAGCATCAATTCCTCTCTTTGCAGACATGGTAAACAACTTTTACTATTCTTTTCTTTTCTATTGGCTTTGTCAGATGGAGATCCATCAATGCATGAATAGCCTCCTGCAGATCCTCCATGGCATGAGTAGTCAATGCGACGATTGGTGTGTGAATTCCGTAACGACTTTCTTTCTCCCGAATGTGCTTCGTCGCTTCATAGCCATCCATCAAGGGCATATAAAACATAGAAGAAATACTAGCAATGTCAAACCATCTTCATACCAAGCCTTGAGCAGAGTACAAAAGAAAGTTGTCATACAAAGAGTAGTTGCTCCCGATGAATTGAACAATGAAAGATTTGATCGTGAAATTATAAGCAGAAACCCTTGCGAAAAGAAAAAAAGAAAGAAAAACATAGCATAAATATAAATGAGAGCTTCAAGGTTGTATTTTTACTAAAATTCTGGTTGAAACAAACCTAGCAATCCATCAAGATAACATCATAGGGCGAAGGCATAACTTTATTGTCTTCTAAAACACATGCTTGTTCAAGAGCATCTTTGAACATATCTACAGCCTTTGATCCATTTGCTACTTGAACAGTTGCTCCTAGTTGGTTCAGTATCTTCCTTTGGATAGTTTGCAGCACCAAAGTGTCTTCATCCAGCAAGACACGCATCCTAGCCATTGGCTTATCATCTTTGACCTTTGGTTCTTGAGCCAGGCATGTAACTTCAGCTGATGCAGCAGTCCCTTGCAATTCTTTCATACCATCTCATCTCCCTGAACCTTCCAAAATCTTCAGAAGAGGTCTTCAAATCAACTAAGCAGACTACTTTGCATATAACTTGATGCTTGATTTTGACGAAGCTGGCCTCGATCCTCTCTGTAAATGTCATCTAATCTTGCATCGGGCAGATCAATGATAACTAGCAGACCAAATAGATGATGCCTTCCAAAGTTGCCTCCTAAGCTATTGCTGCGCCTCAATGCCATTGGCAAAACTTGGCTAACCATCTCTTTGGAGCTGAAACACCAGTCTGTGCTGTCGCAATCGACGCCAGGTGACGATGCCCTCGAAGAAATACTAGTAGAATGCACCTTCTCCAAACTAGAAGCGATGAGCTCGACTTGTGAGATCAACCAAATTTCATCCCAATATTCTCCATCCATGTCTCCAAGATTCTTCTGGTTTCATCCCTATGAACAAACACGAGACAATGCCCATCCTTTAAGAAGTTGGCTTTTTTGAATACCGAGTTTCGGACGTCGGAATCACTCATTGTTGCTGTCCCTTCTTCTATATCTTCAACTTGTTGCCTTTCACTTATGTTTAGAAAAATATTGAACCCAAAGCATGTTCCAGTTTCTCCTGGTTTTTTTGTCTTTACTACTGATCTGCTCATCCATGTCTCCAAGATTCTTCTGGTTTCCTCCAAGACATGGACCATGTTGAACTCAACTTCCTCAAGCTTCATCTTCCATGACTCGGCCTTGCTTGTGTCTAGTATCGAGTTCAGTATATCTACAAAAGTAACACCACATCCATGAACATATATTTTTATCTTCCTAGGTTCAACATATAATTTCCTAAGTAGTTTTATTGTAAAAACAGAAAACTACATGTATCGCAAGGCTAGATGTTCCAATCTATTCTATCAAAGATATATGCTATATATTCTGAACATTGCAAACTCTTCATACATAATTTTATCAAAAAAATTATGACAAATGTCAACAAAAAATGAAATTGTAATATTTTTTGACAATAAACTTACTTGTATGGTTTTGTTGTGGTTCATCTTAATAATACATTTGTATATGTAAGGGGTCAAAGTTTAACATGATTAACTATATGCATCACGCATGTATACTACGTGCGTATAGAGATATACGTATATGAAAATTTCAGACTAACCAATGAGCTTCTTGGTGCAGACGTCCATCTGGTTGAGGTTGTTCATGACGTTGGGGTTCACCTGAGCCTCCGGTCGGGACACCTCGATGAGGCCGGTGTGGAGGCCAGCGCCAACCGTATGTCGTGGCTGGTGCTGGCGAAGGCGTTGCTCTTGTTCATGCTTTTGCGCTCCACCTGCCGGAGCGCCTCCTTCTGCCTGATGAGGTCGGCATTCAGCACCGCCTCCCGCGCCGTCGCCCGCCGCAGCGCCCCTGCCATGAAGAAGCATGATGCCAGCGCCACCACCACTAAGGAGCACACAAAGGTGGTCACGGTAACCCCCACCTGCTGGAACATGTCTGCCTTGTGGTTATTTCGAAGCACCAGCAGGATCCATGAGCAATCAAAGCGGAAGAAACAGGCGCGTGCAAGTCAGAATCAAGGCATAGATGCGTGCATGTGCTGGTCTGAAATTTTCAGGCATGCATGCGTGAGTGCTACTTTTTGTGAAAGAAAATATGAAGAAGAAATGCATTTAGGAGAGGCAAACAAGAGTCAATACAATTAAGGATCGGATGTCTGGTATTTCACGGACCACTCCCTAGCTACTATACTTATAAGCATGGATTTTATGTGACTAAATATTGGGAATGGTTAAATGGCACTTGAGTATTTTTTTAACGTGAGCATTCATTTTTTTTGCTTATTATATATTGTTTTGTGATCCACATTATGATTTATCATTCTGACTTTATGATTCCTATTTTTGTCTGCTGTGTTCCTTGTAGTTTGTTTTGTGCCCTCTTTTTTTACAAATCATCACATTATCTTTTACATAATTTAATTTGTGTAAAATTAGTATATATTTGATGTTAAAAAATGTCATGTGGAAAAGAATAATATTTTTACAAATCATTTTTATATAATTTAATTTGTGTAAAACTAGTATATAATTGATTCAAAAAGGCAATACTTAAAAAAATGTTTCTCATCTAATACTTAAAAAATTTGAGCACCTTGATAAAATAGTACTCAAATAGGAGAAGTGGAGACAAATTGATTTCATCCATTTAGATCAAAGTGAAGGCTTAAAATTTAATTGTGCTTTTTTGCAAGAAAACACCGGAGTCTCCCTACACAACCTTAAATATTATATACATCAACATAGCTAACATACTGCAGTAGCATCTAAAGCTCCCCTCTTGACTCGCGTTGGGTGATAAAACACACGGTAACGCTTTAACGACTGACGTGCTATCACGTTTCACAGAAAAATTACATGTTGTACTTCCACACTAAACCTTGTGTGCTTTACTCTCTTTAATGAAAAATACTAAACCCTTTTTTTCCCTGCCTCCACAAAACACGTACGACGTCGTGACTCACGATTTAACCTCCTCTTCTCAGATAGCACATATTCCCGTTCTTGAAAAAGATCGACAATCAGTGATGGATCAAGGATTTCGCCACATTTCATGTCGAACTCTAAGAGACTAACTTCCTAAAACTAAATATATATACTGCTACGTTGTGCCAAGCCAAAACTATTTGTGCTATATACTGTTAATATTCTCACGCTACATATATGGAAGCCTACCTTCTAGGGGTCGGGCTTATATTCGCCCCCGCCGACAACGTCTTCCTCGCCCTAGTTTAGACGCGTGTGCGCTCAGCACTCCATGTCACGGAGAAGAGAATCGTTTGCATGCCTTAGCTTCCATTTTTAAGAGGCCCTTAGCTACAAATTATGGCAAAATTAACGTTATGGAAAAATTAACGATATGATATTTATTAAAAAGATATGTGAGATACTTGCCGCCTTAATACACTGGTGTCATTTCTTAGCTTAATTTGTAGAATATTTGTATGAGATTTGTAAGGAAGAATTGCCGGGATTCATAACAAAAAGGAATTAAGCAAGCAATTAATGCAATGCATGCACGATGCGTGTGTACGTGTATGTATGGCTTGCACACGTACCAGTTTTACTTCGGAGACGTCAAAGATGGTGCACGCAACTTTGTAATTGTCGGTCCTGGCACCGTGAAGCTCGAGCTTAGGAACGTCAATGGCGGAAGCAGTGCATTTCACCTTGAGAACGAACTCATCTCCATTTGCGTCGCCACGTTGTCGCTTTGGTTCAATACGAAGATGGGTTCATCAGTGAAGTGGCGATGCAAATGGAGAAGATGGGTTCGTTCTCGAAGGTGAAATGCACTGCTTCCGCCATTGACGCACCCAAGCTCGAGCTTCATGGTGCCAGGACCAACAATTACAAAGTTGCGTGCACTAGCTTTAACGTCTCCAGAGTAAAACTGGTACGTGTGGAAGCCATACATACACATACGCACGCATCGTGTATGCATTACATTAATTGCTTGCTTAATTCCTTTTCGTTATGAATCCTGGCATTTCTCCCTTTACAAATCTCATACAAATATTCCACAAATTAAGCTAAGCAATGACACCAGTGTATTAACGCGGCAAGTATTTTAGAGATCTTTCTAATAAATATCATTGACCGTTAATTTTGCTATAATCTGGAGCTAAGGGCCTCTTAAAAAATGGAAGCTAAGGCATGCAAACGATTCTCTTCTCCGTGACATGGAGTGTTGAGCGCACACACGTCCAAACTAGGGCAACAATGGAGGAAGACGTCGACAGGAGCGAATTTAAGCCCAGCCCCTAGAAGGTAGGCTTCCATATTATATAGCGTAAGAATATTAACAGTATATAGCACAAATAGTTTTGGCTCGGCACGACTTAGTAGTATATCATATATTTGGTTTTAGTACGTTAGCCTCTTAGAGTTCGACATGAAATGTAACGAAATCCTTGATCTGTCACTGGTTGTCGATCTTTTTCAGGGACAGGAGTATGTGCCTTCTGAGAAGAGAAGGTTAAGTCGTGAGTCACGACGTCGTACGTGTTTTGTGGGGGCTACGGAAAAAAGTGTAGTACTTTTCATTAGAGAGTATAAGGCACACATGGTTTTGTGTGGAAGTACAACACGTAATTTTCCTGTAATACGTGATAGCACGTCAGTCAAAGCGTTACTGTGTGTTTTACGGTCCGACGTGAGTCGGGAGGGGAGTTTAGATGCTACTGCTGTGTGTTAGCTATGTTCATGTATATAATATTAAGCATGTGTGTAGGGGGGTTCCTGTGTTTTCTTCCAAAAAAGCACAATTAAATTTTAAGCCTTCAGATCTTGATCTAAATGGATGAAATCAATTTGTCTCCACTTCTCCTATTTGAGTACTATTTTATCAAAGTGTACTCAAATTTTTAGGTATTGGATGAGAAACATTATTTTGTGTTGTAGCCTTTTTGCATCAATTATATACTAGTTTTACACAAATTAAATTATTAAAAAATGATTTGTAGAAAACATTATTCTTTTCCACATGACCTTTTTTTAACATCAATTATATACTAATTTTACACAAATTAAATTATGTAAAAGATAATGTGACGATTTGTAAAAAAAGAGGGCACAAAACAAACTACAAGGAACACAGTAGACAAAAACATGAATCACAAAGTCAAAATGATAAATCATAATGTGGATCGCAAAACAATATATAATAAGAAGAAAAAAATTGAGTGTTCACGTTAAAAAAAACTCAAGTGCCATTTAACCATTCTCAATATTTATTTACATAAAATCCATGCTTATAAGTATAGTAGCTAGGGAGTGGTCCGTGAGATACCAGATATCCGATCCTTAATTGTATTGACACTTGTTTACCTTTCCTTAATGCATTTCTTCTTCATATTTCTTTTCACAAAAAGTAGCACTCACGCATGCATGCCTGAAAATTTTTTACCAGCACATGCATGCAACATATCTGCCTTGATTGTGACATGCACGCGCCTACTTCTTCCGCTTTGATTGCTCAGGGATTTCGACTGGTGCTTCGAAACATCCACGAGGCAAACATGTTCCGGCAGGTGGGCGTTACCATGATCACCTTCGTGTGCTCCTTGGTGGTGGTGGTGGCGGCGTCGTGCTTCTTCATTGCGCGGGCACTGCGGCGTGGGAGGCGGTGCTGAACGCCGACCTCGTCAGGCAGAAGGAGGCGCTTCGGCAGGCGAAGCACAAGAGCACGAATAAGAGCAATGCCTTCGCCAGCGCCAGACAAGACATGCGGTCAGTGCTGGCCACCATCGCCGACCACATCGAGGTGTATCGACCGGAGGCCCAGGCGAACCCTAACGTCATAGACAACCTCAACCAGATGGACGTCTGCACCAAGAAGCTCTTTGGTTAGTCTGGAATTTGCATATACTTATATCTCTATAAGTACGTAGTATACATGCGTGATGCATGTAGTTAATCAAGTTTAACATTGACCACTTTACATATACAGACGTAGTATTAAGATGGACCACAACAAAACCATACAAGTAGGTTTATTGTCAAAAAATATTATAATTTTATTTTTTTGCTGACATTTGTTATAAGTTTCTTGATAAAATCAGGTATGAAGAGTTTGCAATGTCCACAATATATAGCATATATCTTTGATAGAATAGATTGGAACATCTAGCCTTGCGATCCATGTAGTTTTTTGTTTTCAACATAAAACTACTTTGAAAATTATATGTTGAATCTAGAAAGATGAAAATATATGTTCATGGATGTGGTGTTACTTTTGCAGATGTACTGAACTCGATACTACACACAAGCAAGGTCGAGTCAGGGAAGATGCAGCTTGAGGAAGTTGAGTTCAACATGGCCGATGTCTTGGAGGAATCTATGGACATGGTCAATGTCGTGGGTATCAACAATAGAATAGAAATGGTCGTGGATCCCTATGATTTCTCTGTCTTGAAATGTGGGACAGTTATAGGGGATATAGCAAGAGATTCAAGCAAATCCTCGACAACCTACTTGGCAACGCCCTGAAGTTCACACATGAAGGGCACGTTGTTCACCGGGCTTTGGGCTAACAGGCTGATCGCGAGAGCTCCATTAGCATTCCTTTGGGATTCGCTTGTCGAAGGCGCAACGGCGGGTTTCTTCAGATGTTTGTTTGGAGCAAGGAAAGATTGGATCGAGCAGACCTCTTCTAATCCTATGCAGAATGATCGCAACTCGGTTGAGTTTTACTTTGAGGTGGTTGATACTGGCATAGGGATCGCCAAGGAGAAGAGGGAGTGTCTTTGAAAACTATGTTCAAGTAAAAGAAGGACATGGAGGCACATGTTTGGGGCTTGGAATCGTCCAATCTTTTGTGAGTTATCTATTTTTGTTAGTGTTAAGTCTCTCAAGTGTTCATGATGCTTCTTTGTTTTCTCTTTGTAAAGTTTTGCTTAATTTTGGCTATTATTTGTTGTTCATAGGTTCGCCTGATGGGTGGGGAGATCAGTAGTAAAGACAACGAACCAGGAGAAACTAGAACATGCTTCGGGTTCATGTTTTTCTGAAGATTAGTGAAAGGCAGCAAGTTGAAGGTATAGAAGAAGGGACAGCAACAATGAGTGATTCCGATGTCCGAGCCTCGGTGTTCAAAGAAGCCAACTGCTTTAAGGGTGGCCATTCTCTCCTGTTTGTTCATGGGGATGAAACCAGAAGAACCTTGCAGACATGGATGGAGAATATTGGGATGAAAGTTTGGTTAATCTCACAAGTCGAGCTCATCACTTCTAATTTGGAGAAGGTGCATTCTACTAGTATTTCTTCTTCGAGGACATCATCACCTGGCGTCGATTGCGACAGCACAGACCGGTGTTTCATCTCCAAAGAGATGGTTAGCCAAGTTTTGCCAATGGCAATGAGGCGCAGCAGTAGCTTAGGAGGCAACTTTGGATGGTATCATCCATTTGGTCTGCTTGTTATCATTGATGTGTTCGATGCAAAATTAGATGACATTTGCATAGAGGTGGCTAGCTTCGTCAAAATCAAGCATCAAGTTCCATGCAAAGTTGTCTACTTAGTTGATTTGAAGACCTCTTCTGAATATTTCAGAAGGTTCACGGAGATGAGATGCAATCTTGTCCTGCGAAAGCCGATGCACGAGTCTCGATTATACTCGCTTTTCTGAGAATCTTGAGGGACCTCCATGTCTCCTACACAACAATCATCTCAAGTTAGTCTCGACAATTCTGGGACTAGTCAGCAAGATTTGTCAGATTGGTATGAACGATTTGTAAGGGACTGCTGCATCAGCTGAAGTTACATGCTTGGCTCAGGAACCAAAAGTCGAAGGTGATAAGCCTTTGGCGGGGATGTGTGTTTTGCTGGTTGAAGACACTTTGGTGCTGCAAACTATCCAGAGGAAGATGCTGAACCAACTAGGAGCAACTGTTCAAGTAGCAATTGATGGATCAAAGGCTGTAGATATGTTCAAAGATGATCTTGAGCAAGCATGTGTTTTAGAGTACAATAAAGTTGTACCCTCGCCCAATGATGTTATCTTCATGGATTGCCATGTTTGTTTCAACTAGAATTTTAGTACAAATACAACCTTGAAGCTCTCATTTATATTTATTGCTATGTTTTTCTTTCTTTTTTTCTTTTGGCAAGGTTTCTGCTTATAATTTCACTGATCAAATCTTTCATTGTTCAGTTCACCGGGAGCAACTACTCTTTGTATGGCAACTTTCTTTTGCACTATGCACAAGGCTTGGTATGAAGATGGTTTGACATTGCTAGTATTTCTTCTATGTTTTAGATGCCCTTGATGGATGGCTATTAAGCTTAATGAAGCACATTTGGGAGGAAGAAAGCGCACTGAAATTCACACACCAATCGTCGCATTGACTGCTCATGCCATGGTGGAGGATCTACAAGAGGCTATTCATGCTGGGATGGATCTCCATCTGACAAAGCCAATAGAAAGGAAAAGAATAGTAGAAGCTGTTTACCATGTCTGCAAAGAGAAGAATTGGTGCTATACATTTCTCCATCGCATGAATAGAATCAAGAAGTAGGTGTTTTGGTGAGTAGGATGATGATAATCACATATATCAGGTCATTATCTGCAGTTAGTTATCTATTAGGATTTATAATCCAACTAGAGCATTTAACTTTAGGAGCAGCTGAACTTTGGTGTTGTTGCAAACTGGGGTGTAACCAGATAAAATTTTGATTTATTTATGTCATGTCGAATTTTCAGAAATATTTATGTCATGCTGAGTTTCTAGAATTTCAGTTTGATACATTTGTGAGTGAATCATACAGTAGAGAATATCTTGTCACTGGCACAATAATGCTTGCTTAGAGCTCCATCGCCTTTGCGAATATGTCGCCGGAAAACAAAATATGCAGAAGTTTGATTATATTTGCTTCTTGTCTTGATCTAACCATAATCACTTCCATAGCCACTCTACAAGAGAAAGAAAGTACAGATTATAAGCCATTATCCCTAGCTAGCATATCAGGTAGCTTTACCGTTAATGCCCTAAATAATGTAATTGTATAATCTGCTGTCTGAGAGGACTAATCTATAAATAATAGCTCTCATATCTGAGGCACCAAGTGGGAAGAAGTCACACCCCAAGTCGCTATCTGTGAAGGACATATCATCCTTCTCCTGCATTGGAATTAGAATATAAGGCTTCAGCAAATCTCCATTGTAATTTTAGGAAGTATAGATTTACCAAGCTTGGCTAAGTAGCAACGATTTTGAAGGCTTGTAAATGCTTTGAAGGTTTCCAAGCTAAAGTTGATGATTGATAGGCTCGATGAACTCAAATCTCTTGAGTGACACAGAGAGTCAGAGAGAGAGTGAAATAGAGACAGAGTGAGAGTTAGCCAGAGAGAGTGACACAGAGAGTTAGAGAGATTGTGACAGAGAGTCGAAAGGAGAGAGATGGATAGAGAGTGAGAGTGACACAGAGAGTCGGAGGGAGAGAGAGAGTGTGAGAGACATAGAGAGTCGGAGGGAGAGAGACATAGAGGGTGGTTATCGAATTACTTAATTTTATGATTCTATTTTGTTTTCTCTTTTTCCCATTTCCTCCTTCCATTTTTCCGAGAAAGTGGTTGTCGAACCAGTTGAATAACAAATTGCAAAATTGGTACCTACATTTATCGGTATAACAGATTTAATCTAATTCACGATAAAACTCTACTAATGGGTTTAATTTGCCTATAAAAAATGAAAAAAATGCTTACTTGAATTGAATTTTTTTAATCTTTTCTTTTTCTTTTTTCTTTTCCCCTCTTCTTTTTCTCCTTTTCTTTTCTCCCCTCCTTTCTTTTTCTTCCTCTCCTTCTTTTCTTTTCTTCCTCTCGCCATCAGACCGGCCTCGTCCCCTTTCCCCCCGGGCCTTGTACCCGCCACGCCACGCCGCCGCCCCTTCTCCCCGAGCAGGCCACCTCGCCCCTTCTACCCCCACGCGTGCAGACGCCCCTTGTCCCCCACGCCGCACCACCTCGCCCCCTTCTCCCCCCGAGTCGGGCCGTCTCGCCCCCTTCTCCCGCACGCCGCGCCGCCTCACCCCCTTCTCCCCCCGAGCCTGGTCACCTTGCCCCCTTCTCCCCCCACGCCGCCGCCTCGCCCCCTTCTCCCCACGCCGCACCTCCTCACCTCCTTGTCCCCCACGCCGCACCGCCTCGCCCCTTCTCCCCGAGCCAGGCCGCCTCGCCTCCTTCTCCCACACGCCGCGCCGCCTCCCCTTCTCCTCCCCCCGAGCCAAGCCATCCTGCCCCCTTCTCCCCCCGAGTCGGGTCCCCATGCCGCGCCGCCTAGCCCCCTTTTCCTCCCGAGCCCAGTCGCCTCGCCCCCTTCTCCCCCCGAGCTCAAGATGCACTCGGTGGCGACATGGTCGAGCTCGGCGGCCAGCGAGGCGAGAAGCAGCAGGAACGCGAGCTCTTTAGCGGAGCCGCGGGCACGGGCGACGCAGCAAGAGCTCTTCACCCAACCCATCGGCGGTTCGCTTACAAAACTCAAGTCTACCCCTATATTTATGCCCAAGATTACAGTCCTATTTAACGGAATAGGATTCTACTTCCTTGTCTTAATCGGACTCCTTATCTTAAACTTTCTTAATACAAACTTTTCAAACTAAAACTTTCCTATGACAAGATTATTTCTGTCAGAAAGAGAAAGAGGGTCTTCATAACCTTGAGGCACACGGGGTCATCGTTGACAGTGAGGACCCGCATGCCAGCCGGGAATTGATCCCTCTCCCTCCCCATCAACCCCTTCCTATTCTCCATCCTCATGGCACCCGAAATCATCCCAATTTGAGTCAATTCAAAGACGGTGAGCAAGAAACAAGCCTAAGAACAAGTTTTTATGTACTAGTAACTAAAAGAAGCAGGTTTAGGCCCCCAACACCTCCCAATTGACTCGATTCAAAGCAAGAAATCGAACCCTAAAACTAGGCTCCCCCAATTGATGGGTGGAGCTAATTGCCAGCAAGAAACGAAGCCTAGTTGGACGGACACAATCGAACCAATCCTGAGAAGCTAATGCCAGCCAAGAGCAGGAAAGGGAGCTTTCCTCAAACCCTCCAAATCACACCTCGAGAACCTGAAGCGAAAGAACACAAAAAGAAAAGCCAAAGCCCAAAAGGCTAGCAACTACCTACTACCAAAATTACACCGCGAAAAGAAAAAGATCAGCAAAACGAAAAAGAAAAAGAAAAAAAACAGCAGGTGGATTAGGGGAGAAGCCTTCAAGAACAAACCCACAGCTCCACCATCATTATTGAAGGCAAGAGGTGGGAAAGCAGAAGTGGGGAGGCCAGAAAAACGCAAAGAAGAAAGAAAAAAAGCAGAGACAGTGACCCTCCAGGTGACCAAGCATGCAAGCAAGCAAAGCCAAGCCCCTATGCTCAGCTCAGCTCAGCTCAACCACAACACACAAGGAGGAGAAAAACCCAACCACACCAACTGCACAAGCCACAAGGTGTTGAGAGCTTGGGATTGTTGTTGTCTCGAGAGGGGGAAGAAAGAACTGAGAAACCGCAAGCAGAGCAAGATGGCGATGGAAAGGAATGTTTGGGTGACTGATTTATAGGGGTAAAAATGGAACGAGGATTGACTGGTGACAAGGGAAGTGTGGGCCCGGTTGCAGTTGGGGGGCTCTGGTTACTCTAATTTCTACCACATTTTACATTTTACCTTGGGGAAAAAAAGACAAATGATAATGCTAGTGCAAGAGAGGAATATATGCTACTGTTGAGTGGTCATGAAAAAAAATGTACCATTGAGAAATCAAGAAGGCGTAACTTGCTTTCCATGCCATGTTAGGTTCAACATTTTGACGGCACTACTTTTTGTCCGGCTAACAATGTCAAATCATTTTTAAGGTCGTGCTATTTTTATTTTCAGTGCAAGACAAAAGCATCTCTCTAGCTCTTGTACGTGAAATACTAACAATAAATGGTCAAAAGCTCTTAGAAAAGAGAAATATGCTTAAATTTGTGAAAGCGAAGGAAATAAGTCAGCGCCTAATTTGGAATCAACAAGAAACATTAGACGTTCCTAAAAAAGGAATATGCTAAGAAATTATTTAAATTATATATACATATAGGAAAAATACCTTCTACTCCTGGTTGTTGTTGTTCCCACCCAATACCATCTAAACGAACTTGACATATATATTCCTTTATCACTTTTGGTATACTCATAATAACTACAACAAGATACTCCAAATTGAACCACACGGAAAAGAAAATGCAAGAGTTCATAGTTTTAGCGTATGTTACAAATATCTTCATATACGTGCATAAAAAGGAGTTTGTCTAAAAAATATACATACCACCTAAATAGTCTTATATACTGTGATACTACACATATATACCCTCAGATTCATAAACTACTCCCTGCGTTATAAGAAACGATACATGGAGTAACTACTCCCGGGAGTGTGTGCGTGTTTGTGCATGTGTAGCCCATAAAAATCTCAATTACATATTATAAATGCAATTTCGGAATTTTCGAATGGGCTCCACGACACACAGCGCTTGTGTGTGGAGGACTTAAATGCAATTTCGGAATTTTCGAATAGGTTTCTTGAAAAAGAGAGTGTGGACTTGAACGCAATTTTAGAATTTTCGAAGGGACTTGTTGCAAAAGAACCAGTAGGAGGACCGAAACACAAATTTGAAACTTCTAGAAGGCTTAACCGTGCAAATGCTGATGTGGCAGCTCGGCTGAGCCGAAAGCTACCCGGTTAAAATATAGGCAGTATATGCAATATATTTAGACTCAAAAGATAAGAAAAAAAATCCTAAACCATATAACAACTCCCACTAAAATGTACTCTTAAGTCAAATATTATGTTTTGAAAAACTAGGACTTTATGCAGTATACTGACCACAACTTGCAATTGCACGGGCTAAATTTACACAGTGTTCATTTTCAAAGTGTTTATGCATATTTCGAAACTAAATGATTTTATATGAATTTAGAATTTTGTTTCACTTCATTTGGAACTATAATTCAAAAGTTATGCTAATTTGAATCTTTTCGGTTTTGGGAGAATGGAATTAAAATTAGAAAATACACTTTCTCCAATCGAAAGCGTCTTTTCTTGTTTCGGCACCTGTGCGTTTGAATTCGGCCCGCATTGACTAACAGGCCGAGCCCTCTATCCAGCGTCTACGCGCGTGTGCTTGAAATTGACCGCAGCGATTGACAAAGGGTCCCGCTGTCAGTGAGCATGCGCGTGAGAGTGGGCATGTGAGTTTGATGCAAGGGACTCGCCGGTTGGTTCGGTGAGACTCGAAGGCTGACCGAGAGGGCCCACATGGCATATTGACGAGGCAGAGGATCTCAGGTTTGAGCTCATCGGCGGTGAGGTGTTGCCGAAGACGATGAACCGGTGTCACGTTGAGCTATAGCATCTTATTGCGCACCTAGGGCTGGCTTGGTGGAGCTTGGGGGTCACCGGAGTATAGCTCATGGCGAAGCCTAGCGGTGGTAAGCCTCGCCGGCGGTGAGAGGTATGTTAGGCCCGGGCCAAGGTAAGATAGCATCACGGGACTAAGAGGGTTCTATTTTAGTGGTTAATGGCATCGGAGAAGGCTTGTGTGGCTCTACTACCATTTGACTGAAGCCGAGGAAGATGGGTCATAGTGTGGCGATGCTACGATCGAAGGAGCCCAGAATTGAGTTGCGCAAAATACTCAAGGTGTACATTGATGCTCCAAAATCAAGGGATTTGAAAATGCTCACCGAGATCTCTTGCTTGAGTTCTTGCCTTGTTCTCAGTGCGGTGAAAATGGTAGAACTTGAGGCAATGGGGAAGGTTTTTCCTTGGACGGTGAGGTCTTCAGGAAGATGTGGTGCCAAGGGTGCTCAAGGATGGCCTATATAGGCGCGTAAGGTGGTCTCGATAGGGTTTGGACGCAGGGTGGTTTTGGCAGCCTGTCAAGGAGGTGCACGAATTATCGGCTGTGGTAGCAGATTTTGAGGGAAAAGGGAGCCACGGTAGCATTATGGCAGAGGTGAGTTGATGGCTAAGTTGGCGTCGCCAAAAAATCTAATCGTGGCATGGAAATCTCGGGATTTCTTGCCACAACAATGGCTCGGCAACAGTAGAGAAGAGAAGGGTGGAGAAGGGGGAAGAAGAGTCTGACACATGGGGTCGGCGGCCCACCTGGAAGTCGGCAAGAGAGAGAGAGAAAGGCGGTTCTGTCTATCTGGTCAGTGGGTCCAACAGCAGCCGGGCCCACATGTAAGTCACGGAGAAAACTTCTCTTCAACCTTCTGAACAACACGTCTTGGCTCATTAATTAGGGCCGTCAAATCGTGTCAACATTTTTTGAATTTTTTTTATGTGACTACGAGATAATGTTTGATATCCATTAAAAATTTCAGATTAAAATACTTTTTATAAAACTAATAATAATTCTGATAATCTGTTTTGACCAATTCTATCTTTTCTATTTTTCCTTTATTTAAAGATTGAAATGAGGTTAGGAATTTTTTAAAATTTTTGTGAAGATTTTTTACGTCTAAGAGTTCTCATGTAAAAATTTATATTTATATGTTGCATATTTGTTTTCTAATAATTCTAACATTGCAATTTCCAGAGTTTTAGGATTTCAGTTTTTAATATTTAAAAGGCTTTAAATATGGGTTTTAATTTTTTATATTTCTACTGGAGATTAAAATTGTTCTGAGGAAGATATGGTAAAAATTTCAAATCGAAATAAAATCTGTATATTTTTACAAAAATCTGACATTTTTCTATTTTCAGTCAATTTCCATTAATTACCATTTCTTGTCATTAAGTAATGTGTTCATATTGCCTTTGACTGCATAAAAAGAGTTTTGGAGTTTTATAATATTTTATTATAAATTTTTTAGATTTTGTTTGATATTTTGTTTTTACCTTTTTACCATTTTAACAAAAATGTCTTTTCTTTTAGAGCAAAAATCCAAAAGAATAAGAAAAATCCAGGAAATTCCAAAAAATGCAGAAATATATTTATTCAAAATTTAGCATTTTCATTTTAACATTTCTTGAATTTCTGGGATGTTACAGAAGAGGACGCGGTGGTGCGAGGCACAAGTCCTTGAGCTTTGCGCACACATGGGGAAGCCAATTGAATGACAGGGATGTGATGGTGAGCCTTTGGATTGGCGAGGCTCGTCAAGTACGGCGGTGGGGCACGATCTCCCAAGGGTTGTGGCAGAGGTGTGACAAAAGCGGTGCCGGGGTGTAGTGCTGACTGACCGCACAGGTGAAACTGGGTGTGCGAGCGAGTACAACCAAGGCATGGCAGCTAGTGCCTCTGTAGGCCTGAGGAAGTAATGGCAGCGTAGAAGTAGGGCCGTGTGCACAGTATGGGTGAGACCATCGCTGGCATCTTGTGCACATAGAAGACACGTCGACGAGCCTCATGCATGCTATGGCAGCGAAATCACAGCCATTTGGTTGCTGTGGCAAGGGTGAGGCAGAGGGAGAAAGCAGCCAGTTGGGAAGGGAAGGCGATCGGGCCCAGGAGTAGGGAGACAGGGGCGATGGTCTCTGCTGGGTGGGCCATGTAATGGGGGGCCCAGCTAGTAGGGAAACAAATGGAAGGAGGAGATTGGAATTTGCGAAGTAGTGTTGGGCACAAAATGATTTTCGGTTTGGTTGAGCTAATAAAAGTGGTCCAGGATTTTTTAAAATTTTTATGTATGATTCTAGCGAAATTCTTAAACTCCCATAAAAATTTCAGAATGTGATCACACTTGCACAATTTTATAAATTATGACAAGGCTACTGTCTCAAATAAGAGCTTTCTGATTTTGATTTTTCCAAGATGAGAAATGAGGTTCAATTCCTTTGGAAATTTTTATGTATGATCCTAGGGGTTTATAGATGACACCATAAAATTTTTATGTGATGATCAAACATATATATTTTTATTAAAATTTGATAGTGTTATTATTATTTTTTGGGTCCTTGCTATTTTTAATTTTATAAATACATTAAATGCTTTAAAATTCTCCTGAAACTTCGTGGAGATGTTCTGGAGTTAGATTATAATTTAATTATTTTTTTTCAGATTTTGTTCATACATGGTTTTGAACTTCAAAGATTGGAAATCAAAGTTCAGCATTAGAAGCATTTCTCAAAGATCACAAATCCAAGGAAAAACATAAAAATGATGAGAATTCAGAACATGACCCAAAATTCCAAATTGTATTTTGATTTTATTTATTTTTGGATTTTTGGGCTGCTACAAGTATAGAAAATGATGAGGATGAGGCCTTTCGGCCCTTGGCCCAGAGACAAGAAGGCCAAACACCACGATAGGAATCTCATGCAGCTTGTGGGAGCGTGGCGGCGTTGGATCCTCTAATTTGTACAGTCTGGTTGAGAGAGAGAGCATTGGTCCCACCAAACCGGCGAAGTTGTAATTTTTTTTAAACTAAAACCAAAGAGGACTAAGCTAAATTGGGGTAAACATATCAAATATAGTGTTGTGCAATATAAATTAATATATAAATAGAATAAAAAAATATATAATGAAGATACCTTATGCAAGGTTACTGACGCCGATGAAGGGTGAGCTTGAGCCCAACGATGCGCTAGATAAACCCCGAAATGAGCAAACGAATACGAAAAAATTTACTCAATGAATGTTAGGAATTAAATTTTATCCATAATTGGAACAAAGGACAGTCCTACGTACACCAGCACGATTAATAGGACGGTGACCATCGAGCTGTTGGTAATTACAACTGGGCAAAGCTGTGACAGTACATGTGCGGAAACACGTGTGAAATATCTCAACAGGAAGAGAGCAAATAATTGCACACGCGTGGTTGACTACAACTCTAAAATTTGTCCCTGAATTAATTAAATGAAGATCATGTAGCGTAAGAGTATCTTTTTTCATCACAAAGTTTCTCTTTACTGCTGACGACAGAATTTTTGGAATACAGTACAAGAAACGATCCGTAATTTTAAATCGATACAACATGTTTGCGTATTTGTTAAAAACCCAGTCATAACCAAAATCTGAAAATTCGTGTAACCTTTCCCGAAATTTGAAAATTCGGCAATCCAATATCGAAAAATAAAAAAAAACTAGGACCCAAATGATGTCAAAAACTTTTGAAATATTTTGTGGAGGTTCCTGACAAATCAATGATACTCCAGTAAATATTTCAGTTTATTATAAGATGTGTGGAATTTTTAAAAATTCAAACATTACAACTAACCCGATAAAACGCTGACCGACAAGATTGAACCGAATGAAAAATGAAACAAACCATGCCATAAAATTTTGAAATTGTTTGTACAAAGTTATTATGAATCACTAATGTTCCCATAAAATTTTCATATGATGACCAAGCACTATGAATTTTTAAAAATTCAGACAGTGCTACTGTCCGATATGGCTTTTATCAGAACAGTAGCACTGTCTGAATTTTAAGAAATTTATAATGCTTGGTCATCATATGAAAATTTTATGGGAATATTAGTGATGCATCATAACCATGGAAAAAAATTCAAAATTTAATAACGTGGTTTGTAATGTTTGAATTTTTAAAAATTCATAAAATCTTATAATATTCTGAATTTTTTATGGTAATATAATTTATTTGTCAGAAACCTCCAGAAAAAAGTTTAAAATTTTTCAACATTGTTTGGGTCCTAGTTTTATTTTTTTAATTAATCTGCTGAATTCGTCGCAGAATTGAATTTTTTAAAAATCCGATGAATTGAATTACTGAATTGCGGATTAACCAAAAAAAAATTCCAGCTGAACCCGTTCGTTTTTAAAGAAATAAAAAAATCCCGCGAAGCCCATTAGCTGGAATTTACTGTTCACGGGCAAAATTATAATTAGTTTGACGATACTAATTGATTAGCAAAATCGCGTTATTGCATGTGAACAATTTCAATCCAAATTTGTAAAGATATTTAAAACACTTCTTTTGGAGGAATTGGCAGGGCAACTATCATTGAACTTAGGCTAAGAAATGTGTCCAATAAAAGTCCGAGCAATTAATAATTTGAAATTATTTGAAGAATTGATTTTTTTAGGAATTGCAAAACGATGGCGGGAGAGGGAGATCAAAGAGAGTGCGATTCTGAGATCAGGGAGTGTGATTTTTGTAGCCTTTTGGACAGCCCGTAAAATGTCATGTTTAAATGTAATTTTTAGGAAGAATAGACCAGATTTGCTTGCTTTTTGATATATGCACTCCATATTCTGAAAAATATGTAATTTACACCTTGCTTTGCATCTAATTTCCACTAGTGCAATAACCCTAAGTATTATAGTCGACAACAACTCATGTAAATTTTTTTAGCCTTTTCAGCGGTTCGTAAAATATCATGTCTAAATGGAATTTTTATGAACAATAGACCACATTTGATCTTTCATATATGCACTACCATATTCTAGAAAATATTTAATTTACACCTTGCTTTGCATCTAATTTCCACTAGTGCAATAACCCTAAGTATTATAGTTAACAACTCATGTTATGAATAGTTCCCATGAAGCACTTAAATTATTTGTTGAACATATATAAGGGCACATACACTGAAAGTTCAAATGATGAAATAAGCAATAGATTAGATTATATTACAAGGGCATTACAATAGTGACGAAATTGCTTGATGAACTAACTAACGAAAGCACTGTTTGTCATGGTGGAACAAGTGATCATTCCACCTATCTGGGTAGAGCGGGAATGATATCCGACATTTTCTGCATATTACATCACCCGTGTAAATTTCACGATTTATTCTCGGACACAACTCAATCCCTACTATGAAAGAACTCCATGGGGATCCGCAGTGCTCCTAGCTGTCGTCGATTGGGTGGCCTATGTCGTACATCTCGGGTGTATAAGACAGAATGTTTTGGTCTTTTTTATGTGGATTTCTTCCATCCCATATGGGCATGTTATCCCGATTTCCAACGTCCTCTATGTTAATACCACTCGGGTTCCCGGATGGTCTACGTAACGCGTTAAGGATTTGTTGCGTGGTGCGGACCATGGCTGGCTGCTTCCCCTTGTCTCTTCTTCCTCTTCGAGAGGAGGTACCCTCTTGCATTTCTGGTGTGCTGGCTGTTCGCGGAGACTTGCCGAGACGCCTGCTCTGTTTCGGCTCGCACTCCACTATATGGTGCAGGAGGTGTGTGTTGGGCTTATCCCATCGCATTTGGGATGGGGCAACTCTGGCAGAACTGGGGCATCGACACTACTGGCATCTGGGTATTCGGGGCGGGATAAGTCCTGCTTGCCGAAGAGGCGACGGTAGAACGACATCATGCCCTAATTTGTGTAGATTCAGCCGATGTTTTATGGCTGGTTTGGCGGTGTTGGATGTCTACCCCTCGGCCGGTTTTATAGTGGTGGTGAGGGGTTACTCTACAAAACTGCAGCACTTGTCGATTTTGACGGCCTGACATCCTCTATGAAAAGCTTCACGACGTGTCACCCATCATCAAAGCTGCACAACTTATCACCCTCTGAGAAAAGCTGCACGGCCTGTCACCCTCTATCAAAGGCTGCACAATGTGTCACCCTCTGTCGAAAGCTGCACGACGTGTCACCCACTATCGAAAGCCGCACGACCGTCGACCTCTGTCAAAGCCCACGACGTCACCCTCCGTCGAAAGCCACGACGACTGTCACCCTCTGCGAAAAGCCGCACGACGACTGTTACCCTCTGTCAAAAGCCGCACGACTGTCACCCTTTGTCCAAAGTCGCTTGACTGTTACCCGCTGGCATGAGATGGGTAGTGCTTTGTCGCTTGGTGGTGTGCGAGTGTTGTCGAATCACTTGAGAAAGCCGATAGCAATCGGTCGTCACATCGCGCTGAGATGGTTGGGGTGCGCCGTCCAATAGTCCACTCGAGAAAGCGTGTGACGGACAACACATGGGTGATTTGACATGACTATGAACTACAATTAAAAATTTCGACAAACTTAAGAGAAGCCGCATCATCAGACACGTAAGATGACAACACATGAGTGATTTGACAAGACTAGTGTATACAATAAATTAGGAAAGACAACTTCAGAGAAAGCTGGCATCGATTTATTTCAAATTTGGCAACACAAGGGTGATTAAACATGATACATTGGGTGGCAGAGAACATTTCACATATAATCAAAGCCAAATGACTACATACTGGTGGATTGGGGCACCTCCTACGGCCGTGTCAGGTTGTTTACATAATTTGCATTTTCGCAAATTGTCCACCGTGATCACCAGCGCCCATGTCACCTTGCAACTGTGCCCTTGGCCTCCCATGTTGTGTGCGCCTAGTCGCGGGAAATGGTTTCCGTGTTGGGCCTTCCATTATATTGTAGTTCGCTCCGACAGAACGAACCCATCTTCTGACGCCATGTGTTCTTCAAAGCATGCGCGGTGTAGTAAGGCGAGATGTACTGCGATGCATCGTTCCCACCCATGTCGCGACATGCGGCAAGCACATGGGAGCACAGAATGTGTTGAAGCTTCGGCTTGTTGCACGTGCACGTCACTTGCTCGCCCCCTAGCTGACACTGTTACACGGTGTCCCCTGCGAGATACCCGGATGCATGTCTGCGCTTGCACATGACTTTAAATTTATTCGTCCAAATTTGTGCGGTGGAAGTGCACCTTCTTCCTCCTCTTCGCGAGCATCTTCTCCACTCTGGGTGCGTACGTGGTAACGCACGCCCACCACGCATCGCGATTCGAAAGTAATCACCGCCAGAGAATGTGAGCTCAATGATTGAACATAACGGAAGAGCGCGCACACCCTTCAGGACGTTGTTGAATGTCTCCGCTATGTTCGTTATCATCACGTTGTACCTATGATGGTGTATGTCAGCTTGTATGGAAATGAATACAAGGAGGTCAAATGATTTGCGTTCAGTTATGGTTCGTCCATTCCTCGCTCCGTTCGTGTCGTGGAGTAGCGCCCACCGCTCCGCTGGCTTCCCCGCAATCCACTGGCTGAAGGTGGGTCGAGTTCGAGAAACCATGCTCTGGCCTCCCACCATTTGCGAACGGAGTTGCAGCTCCTGGGATTGGTCGTCCTCCATCATCTTCCGTGTGGTCTCGTGCAGCTGCGTCCATATCGCGTTGAACTTGTGTGCTTGGTTCTGCAGGCACATAGCTTTGAATCTCTTGACCAGGGCCTTGTTCTTGTACCTTGTGTACAGGTTCGCACCAAGGTGGCGCCTGGACCATCTTCTCTCGACATCGGGCCAGCTAGTCTTGGAGGACGTGCTGTTGTGCATGACATCCAACGCGTGGAGGAGACCTTTGTTCTTGTCCGAGACAACGCATACGTGCTTCTGGCTACCGATGACCCGGCTCTTGAGTTGATCAGGAACCACAACCAGCTATCATTATTCTCGCTCTCGACGAGAGCGAACGCCACCGGGAGGATTTGGTTATTTGCATCGAATGAGAGAAGCCAATCGGCGTCCGTGGAACTTCCCAACAGGAATGTCCCGTCCACGCATATGACTGGTCTACAATACCTGAAAGCTTCGATGCATTGACCGAATGACTAGAATATCCTGCTGAGGTACCGGTCCGCTGAGCTGACGGACCCGTCTTCTAGTATGACGGGCTCATCGGCCACCGCGAACTGAGTGCCCGGGTTCGTCATGGCGATCCTATGTAGCAACCTAGGGGCATAGTTGAAAGACTCGAATCCCCCAAAAGCATCTTCAATGCTTTTTGCTTCGCTCTCCAAGCCGTATGGTACGTGATGAACATGCCAGTTTTAGCCTAGACCTCCTCCATAATTTTTCGGGGAGTCATCCCTATGTCGCTTCCAACGATGGACACGAGGATTTCGGCTACAAACCTCGCGTCCACAAGTCGGCTCATGTTCCTTACGGACTCCTCCGTGCATGTATGAGGCCTATTTCTACTTATGACAAAGTAATCTTCGTGCTTGGGTCTGTAAACTCGTACAAAGAAGGGACAATCTGGGTACTTCGTGCACCTAACCTCGTACGATGAGGGCTTCGACCGGAGACGAGTGTGCTTCTGTCTTGTCATGATGGCATAGTTGCTAAGAAGGTGAATAGCCTCCAGCTTGTTACGGAACCGTTGTCCGATTTGGACATCGTTCTATGAGTACCCCACACGGATATATTACTGTAATCCGTTAGGGTACAATCCAGCTGACCGATGGCCCTGAAGTAATGTATAGCCGGTGTTGGGTCATCATTGTCCGCCGCTTCTTCATCCCCGCTCGCCGCCTTCGTCATCCATGCATTCCCATCCACCTCCGCCGCCTCGCCTTCTTCTTCGCTTTCCCCAATGCCCCTCCTCTACAATTATTGGTTCGGTGGTGCATGTGATATGTTATGTTCTATCGCCGGAGGTAGAGGCCTCTCTACGGTTGGTGCCGTGGATATATCTTCACGATACTCCTACCTCAAAATTCTCTTCACCCGCTTATGACATACAAAGCCCACACGCTTTCATTCCAGAAGGGAAGAGCTTGTACACAACCATCAAGCCGTTGGGGACAAACCGTGGATCGAACCCCATCAAACGAACTCAGTGCATCTCAAGGTTCACACGCAGAGAGCGATGACATGTGATTTGAGCTACCAGAGTTCGTTCGGGGTGTTTATTGTGCTATCTGCGTGCAGACAGTTATCAATGCTCACGACCCTCCCGTGCAAAACTACGAGCTGTTCTCCGAAATAAATTTTAACAGGCATGTCCATCTGTAGCAAATATGGCACTATTAATGTACTAAATACCTTAATAACACAAAAATAATATACACTCATGATGATTTCTAGGTAACCTTCTCTAAGCTGTACCGAAGGTCAATAGAGCTAGAGCAATATAGCAATAAATCTTCCTGAAGATTACCTGCAATATTAGAATCCCGAATGAAATAAATAAAAAAATTAAACTTTGTGAAAATTTTAACAAACTATGAACACCAACGAACTAATATCTCGTCTTCGAGCTCTCTGGTTGCCTTGACACTCTTTGCTGTCGTGAACGTTACAATGCCATCGCGAAGGATTTATTGCAAGGGAAAGGAAGGACACATCTCGTATGATTCGCTCATCGGTGCTTTTCGTGCGTGATGATCGCTGTGAGATTCCGCCACCACCATCCAAATTACTTGCATGCACTGTCGCTTGACCTTTGCCGAAACATGAAATTTCGGGTATAGGGACATAACTGGTCGTGCAGCTTTAATGATGTGTAGTGACAGGTCGTGCAGATTTGGTGATGGGTGACAGGTCGTGCAACTTTTATGATGATGGGTGATAGGTCATGCAGCTTTGATGATGTGTAGTGACAGGTCGTGCAGCTTTGATGACGGGTGACTCGTCGTAGCTTTAATGATGTGTAGTGACACGTCGTGCAGCTTTGATAATGGGTGACAGGTCGTGCATCTTTTATGATGATGGGTGATAGGTCATGCAGCTTTGATAATGTGTAGTGACAGGTCGTGCAGCTTTGATGATGGGTGACTGGTCGTGCAGCGTGTAGTGACTAGTCGTGCAGCTTTGATGGTGGGTAGTGACAGGTCGTGCAACTTTTATGATGATGGGTGACAGGTCATGCAGCTTTTATGATGATATGTCTTGACAGTCGTGCAGCTTTGATATAAATATTATAAATATAGATTTTGTCATTGTTTTTGAGTTCGTTTATGCATATTATAGCTTACGGAAAGCTTATTACTTAAGGTTGTTCAGCTACTAAGAATAGTATGAAAAACATAATGAAATAAGGTTATTTGTTTTGAATATGGTAATCTATACTTTGGTTAGCATTTCTAAACTAATTTCATGAATTTTAGTGTTTAGCTGAGGTATTATATTCATTGTTGAAATGGCTTATATAGCATTAAAGTCTGTTATGCAAAATCGGCCAAATGAGTGTATGAATTACCTTATCACTTAAGAGTTTTATACTAACAGGATTTTGATGAACGTGAAGTGGTAAATAAAATATTTCTCTAGAATACAGTAGTACGTATCCTAAATATCATTTCTAAGCTATTTTACATGAGGTTTGCATTTAGACGAGTTATTCTACAGTCTTGAAAAGGCTTTAATGTTTGTAATATTCAGAAAGCTTAACGCTTAGGGTTATTTTGCTAGCGAGTTTTATATGCAAATCATAACATAATGATATTCTATTTTCAGAATATGGTAGTACATGCTTTGGTGAGTATTTTTGAACTAGTTTTATAACCTTTAGTATTTAGATGAGTTATTTTATCTGTCTTTGAAAAGGCTTAAATATTGTAAGCTTTTGTTGTAGTATATGTGTTGGCAGAATATTGTAAGTTCTCGAAAGACATGTTGAGTTGCAAGGTGAACTAGTTCCAGTCTGTACAGGAAGTAGAACTTGTAGAGATGTTAATTGTGGGTTGCAGCTTCCTATGTTAAACCAATGCCTGTGTATGTTTACGAAGGGATGCATTGTAATTTTATTCCTGTGTTGCTGCTAAGTGTTGCATTTGTTAGTACTACATATATGGTAGTGCATACATCAAAGAGGAAGCAAATCTGGTCCATTCTTCCTAAAAATTACATTTAAACATGACATTTTACGGGCTGCCCAAAAGGCTACAAAAATCACACTCCCTGATATCAGAATCGCACTCTCTCTGAACTCCCTCTCCCACCATCGTTTTGCAATTTCTAATAAAATCAATTCTTCAAATAATTTCAAACTAATGATTGCCTGGACTTTTATTGGACACATTTATCAGTACCTAAGTTCAATGACAGTTCCCCAGCCACTTCCTCCAAAAGAAGTGTATTAAATATCTTTAGAAATTTGGATTGGAATTTTTTTGCAATAACGCGATTTTGCTAATCAATTAGTATCGTCATACTATTTATAATTTTGCCCGTGAACAGTAAATTCCAGCTGACGGGCTTCGCGGGATTTTTTAATTTCTTTTCCAGCGAACGGGTTTAGCAGGATTTTTTTTATTTTTTAATCCGCAATTTCTACAAACTCAATTCGCTGGAATTTTTTTAAAAAAATACAATTCCTGCGAACGGAATTCACAGATTAATCAAAAAAAATAAAACAAGGACCCAAACGACGTTGAAAATTTAAATTTTTTTGTGGAGGTTTCTGACAAATAAATTATATTACTATAAAAAGTTCATAATATTATAAGATTTTATGAATTTTTGAAAATTCAAACATTACAACTGTCCTAATAAAACACTAACCAACAAGTTTGAACCGAATGAAAAATGAAGCAAATCACGTTAGCAAATTTTGAAATTTTTTCCATGGTTATGATGCATCACTATTGTTTCCATAAAATTTTCATATGATGACCAAGATTTATAAATTTTTAAAAATTCAAACAGTGCTACTGTCCTGATAAAAGCCATATCGGATAGTAGCACTGTCTTAATTTTTAAAAATTCATAATTTTGATCATCATATGAAAATTTTATGGGAAGATTAGTGATTCATAATAACAATGAACAAAATTTTTTAAAATTTTCTAACGTGGTTTCTTTCATTTTTCATTCGGTTCAAATTTGTCGGTCAGCGTTTTATCGGAATAGTTGTAATATTTTATTTTTTAAAAATTCCTCAAACCTTATAATAATCCGAAATTTTTATGGGAGTATCATTGATTTGTTAGGAACCTCCATGACGTAGTTTGGGTCTTAGTTTTATTTTTTTTATTTTTTTACCGTGCTGCCGATTATGCCATGCCATACCCGAAATTTCATTTTTCGATTATTGGATTGCCGAATTTTGAAATTTCGGGAAAGGTTCCACAAATTTTCAATTTTTGGGTATGACTGGCTTTTCAACAAATACGCAAACACTTTGTATCGATTTGTAATTACAGATCGTTTATTGTACTCTATTCCAAAAATTCCACTGACGACTGATGGAGAAAATACCGCTATACGTTGGGTTTTCTGCAAACCAGCGGCGGTACGGTATTCAGCAAAAATTAACATCAAACACTCCTTTCCTTGTATATGTTTCTGCCAGACATCTAGCTATAAGAAGGGCATCAAGGCATCTAAGCAAGCTGCCTATAGCCTTCCTTTGTTCTCGCACATATGGTTTTGTGAAAATTTACTCTAAAATAGTTTGTAAGGCCATGATGAATGAAGTTGGCACATGGGGTAATCTTTTCAAGCACTTCTGGACCCTAATCCCACTGGTAAGGAATTAATAGTACTATAGTCCTGTTCCATGGTGCTTTTGTGGTGGTTGCTATCCCCCTAGATGTTCTTTTATCGATCATAGGAGAGAAGCTAGCTAAATTTGTGTTGCTGTGTGGAAAATGAATTTGTAGTATAATTTTTCAAATTCCAAATGGAATGCAGTGACGAAAGTTTTATTACAACAGAATAATGATCATGGACGAATGTCTCCATTTGAATGCAGGCTGTCCATGGAGCAGTTGTGGTGGCAATGCTCGTCTCATATTGTTTCTCCTCGTGGCACATGAGAGAAGCCATGAGTGACAACACCACGAGCGCCATGGACGCGGCGTTGACGCACGTCGCTGGCAGCATGCAACCTTTCATGGAAGCCAACCGCTCCGCCTTCGCCGTCGCCGACGCCCTCGCCCTGCATCTCACAAGCAATAGATCTTCCTTCTCCTACGTATACCAATTAAACCCCTTATTTTCATGTCCATTTTTTTTGGAATGTATGCTTAGATTCTCGTCGGAATTTCGCAGGGAGTTAATCTCGTATCTCACCAAGACCTTGTGTGGGAGTCAAATTACAGATCCATCCAAGTGAATCCCGGTCGATAATGAATCTCCTAAATAAGACCTAAGAGTGGACGCCTCTTTTCCTGCGAAATTTGTGCATTCCGAGCAATCTTTGATTTCTATTGTTTGCAATAATAGAACTTTAGCATCGCTACGCGCACGATTTTTCCCCATAATCATAGGTATTTCCTGCTACAAAGCGGTATAAAATGGCAATATAATGTTTTTAAGGAAGTATCAGTACGAAGTTATAAACACGTGCTGGCTTCTTGCTCAGTAATTTGGTAAGGTGGGCCCAGGGTTCACGTGCAAATAGTTTGTTGTTACTACTTACTACTTTTTATGAGAACCGGGTTGGTAGGACGCCAGCTGAGGCGTTCGAGAGAATGCATGTGTGCGTACTGGATGTTTGTTTGTAGTTCGAATTGTCCTCCTTTAATAAATAGTGATGTTCTGACTAATTTTTTAAAAAAAATACTCACTGCTACTCATACATAGTGCTGTGTGTTGACCTGTCAGGTGGGACCCAAGCTGTACTTGGCCTTCGCCATGCATCCGCTATTGGCCGAGATGTCGTACGCCGGCGTCCACGACGGCACATTCTCGTACCACCGCGTCGAGGATGGCAAGGTAAGAGCAATGTTCGCGAGCTCGCGCCACACATGTGGTACATCCGGCCGTTTGTCGGGCGTGCCGTGGCGGTGGCGAGGCCGGATCACCTTCCCAACACGACGCAGGTCCTCCTCAATGCCAAGAACGGCTCGCGCGCATCTCTTGGGGTCGGGTGGGCCCGCTCAGGCGTCCAGATGCTGGTTTTGTCCACGCCAGTCGGCGACACCGGCGTGGTCTCGGCCGTAGTGGCCGTCGACAACGTCGTCGTCCAGGGCGCCTCCCCTCGCGCCACCGGCTTCCGCGACATGGACATCTACTACGGGATCGGCGGCAAGGGCAGTGCACCAACCGCTTATAAATCTCTGCTTGCTGGGAACCAAAGCGATGATGTGACGACGCAAATGGAGAAGATGGATTCGTTCTCAAAGGTGAAATGTACTGCTTCCGCCATTGACGCGCCCAAGCTCGAGCTTTACGGTGCGAGGACTGACAATTACAAAGTTGCGTGCACCAGCTTTGACGTCTCCGGAGTAAAACTGGTACGTGTGCAAGCCATACATACACATACGCACGCATCGTGCATGCATTGCATTAATTGCTTGCTTAATTCCTTTTTGTTATGAATCCCGTCATTTCTTCCTTTACAAATCTCATACAAATATTCCACAAATTAAGCTAAACAATGACATCATTGTATTAAGGCGGCAAGTATTTCAGAGATCTTTATAATAAATATCATTGATCGTTCATTTTGTCATAATCAAGAGCTAAGGGCCCCTTAAAAAATGGAAGCTAAGGCATGCAAACGATTCTCTTTTCAGTGACATGGAGTGCTGAGCGCACACGCGTCCAAACTAGGGCAACAATAAATGGAGGAAGATGTCGACGGGGGCAGATTTAAGCCCCTAGAAAGTAGGCTTCTATATATATATATATGTAGCTTGAGAATATTAATAGTATATAGCACAAGTAGTTTTGGCTCAGCGCGACGTAGTAGTATAGTATATATTTAGTTTTAGGATGTTAGTCTGTTAGAGTTCAACTTGAAATGTCATGAAATCTTTATCCGTCACTGGTTGTCGATCTTTTTTAGGGACGGGAGTATGTGCCATCTGAGAAGAGAAGGTTATGAGTCATGACGTGTTTTGTGGGGCCAGGGAAAAAAAGGATTTAGTACTTTTTACTAGAGAGAGTATAAGGCAGACAAGGTTTAGTGTGGAAGTACAACATGTAATTTTTGAATGATGAAGTGTTGGGATCCAAGTGTGTGTGTATGTATACACACACGATATTGCTTTGTTACACGTGATAGCACGTCAATCGTCAAGCGTTACCGTGTGTTTTACCGTCCGACGCGAGTTGAGAGGGGAACTTTAGATGCTACTGTAGTGTGTGAGCTGTGTTCATGTATATAATATTAAATTTTGAGTCTTTAGATCTACATCCAAATGGATGAAATCAATTTGCCTCCACTTCTCTTATTTGAGTACTATTTTTTCAAGGAGTACTCAAATTTTTAGGTTTTGGATCAGAAACATTATTTTTTCTGTATTGCCTACTTTTTACATCAATTATATACTAGTTTTACACAAATTAAATTATATAAAAATGATTTGTAAAAAATATTATTATTTTTCGCATGACCATTTTTAACATCAATTATATACTAGTTTTACACAAATTAAATTATGTAAAAGATAATGTGATGATTTGTAAAAAAAAAGAGGGCACAAAACAAACTACAAGGAACACAGTAGACAAAAGTGTGAATCACAAAGTCAAAATGATAAATCATAACATGGATCAAAACAATATATAATAGGCAAAAAAAATTGAATGCTCACGTTAAAAAAATTCTCAAGTGCCATTTAACAATTCCTAACATTTATTTACATAAAAGCCATGCATGCTTATAAGTATAGTGGCTAGAGTGGTCCGTGAGATACCAGACATCCGATCCTTAATTGTATTGACTCTTGTTTACCTTTCCTTAATGCATTTCTTCTTCATATTTTCTTTCACAAAAAGTAGCACTTACACATGCATGCCAGGAAATTTCGGACCAGCACATGCATGCAACATATCTGTGTCTTGATTTTGACATGCACGAGCCTGCTTCTTCCACTTCGATTGCGTAGGGATTCCGGCTGGTGCTTCGAAACAGCCACGAGGCAGACATGTTCCGACAGGTGGGGGTCATCGTGATCACCTTCGTGTGCTCCCTGGTGGTGGTGGCGCTGGTGTCATGCTTCTTCATGGCACGGGCGCTGCGGGTGGCGGCGGCGTGGGAGGCGGTGCTGAACGCTGACCTCGTCAGGTAGAAGGAGGCGCTTTGGCAGGCGGAGCGCAAGAGCATGAACAAGATCAACGCCTTCGCCAGCGCCAGCCACGACATTCGGTCAGCGCTGCCCGTCATCGCTGGCCTCATCGAAGTGTCCCGATCGGATGCCCAGGCGAACCCCAATGTCATGGACAACCTCAACCAGATGGACGTCTGCACCAAGAAGCTCTTTGGTTAGTCTGGAATTTGCATATATACGTATATCTCTATACGTACGTAGTATACATGCATGATGCATTTAGTTAATCGTGTTAAACTTTGACCACTTACATATACAAACGTAGTATCAAGATTGACTACAGCAAAATCATACAAGTAGGTTTATTATCAAAAAATATTATAATTTCAATTTTTTTGCTGACATTTGATATAAATCTTTTGATAAAATCAGGTATGAAGAGTTTGCAATGTCCACAATATAGAGCACATATCTTTGATAGAATTGATTGGAACATCTAGCCTTGCGATAAACTACTTAGGAAATTATATATTGAACCTAGGAAGATGAAAATATATGTTCATGGATGTGGTGTAACTTTTGCAGATATACTAAACTCGATACTAGACATAAGCGAGTTAGGGAAGATGCAGCTTGAGGAAGTTGAGTTCGACATAGCCGATGTCTTGGAGGAATCTGTGGACATGGTCAATGTCGTGGGTATCAACAATGGAATAGAAATGGTGCATGATCCTCGTGATTTCGTCCCGAAATGTGGGAATTTCTTAGGGACAAGCAAGAGATTAAAGCAAATCCTCGACAACCTATTAGGCAACACCCTAAAGTTCACACATGAAGGGCACGTAGTTCTCCGGGCTTGGGTGAACAGGCCGATCGCAAGGAGCTCCATTAGCGTTCCTTCGAGATTCGCTTGTCGAAGGCGTGGTGGCGGTTTCTTCAGATGTTTGTTTGGAGCAAGGAAAGGTTGCACCGAGCAGAACTCTTTCAACCCAATGTAGAATGATCCCAACTCGGTTGAGTTTTACTTTGAGGTGGTTGATACTGGCATAGGGATCGCCAAGGAGAAGAGGGAGTCTGTCTTTGAAAACTATGTTCAAGTAAAAGAAGGACATGGAGGCACCGGTTTGGGGCTTGGAACCGTCCAATCTTTTGTGAGTTATCTATTTATTGTGTGTGTTAAACCTCTCAAGTATTCATGATGCTTCTTTTTTTCTCTTTTTAAACTGTTGCTTAATTTAGGCTATTATTTATTGTTCATAGGTTCGCCTGATGGGTGGGGAGATCAGTATTAAAGAGAAAGAACTAGGAGAAACTGAAACATGCATCGGGTTCAGTGTTTTTCTGAAGATTAGTGAAAGGCAACAACTTGAAGATATAGAAGAAGGGACAACAACAATGAGTGATTCCGACGTCCGAGCCTCGGTGTTCAAAGAAGCCAACTGCTTTAAGGGTGGGCATTGTCTCCTGTTTGTTCATGGGGATGAAACCAGAAGAATCTTGCACACATGGATGGAGAATATCGGGATGAAAGTTTGGTTGATCTCACAGGTCGAGCTCATCGCTTCTACTTTGGAGAAGGTGCAATCTACGAGTATCTTTTCTTCGAGGCCATCATCACCTGGCGTTGATTGCGACAGCACAGACCGGTGTTTCAGCTCCAAAGAGATGGTTATCCAAGTTTTGACAATGGCATTGAGGCGCAACAATAGCTTAGGAGGCAACTTTGGATGGCACCATCCATTTGGTCTGCTTGTTGTCATTGATGTGTCCGATGTAAGATTAGATGACATTTGAAGAGAGGTGGCTAGCTTCGTCAAAATCAAGCATCAAGTTCCATCCAAAGTTGTCTGCTTAGATGATTTGAACACCTCTTCTAAAGATTTACAAAGGTTCAGGGACATGAGATGCGATCTTGTCCTGCGAAAGCCGATGCACGGGTCTCGGTTATACGCTCTTCTGAGGATCTTGAGGGACCTTCATGTCTCACCTACACAACAATCATCTCAAGTTGGTCCCAACAATGCTGGGACTAGTCAGCAAGATTTGTCAGAGATTGGTATGAAAGATTTGCAAGGGACTACTACATCAGCTAAAGTTGCATGCTTGGCTCAGGAACCAAAAGTCGAAGGTGATAAGCCATTGGCTGGGATGCGTGTCTTGCTGGTCGAAGACACTTTGGTGCTGCAAACTATCCAGAGGAAGATGATGAACCAACTAGGAGCAACTGTTAAAGTAGCAGTTGATGGATCTAAGGCTGTTGATATGTTCAAAGATGATCTTGAGCAAGAAAGTGTTTCAGAAGACAACAAAGTTGTGACCTTGCCCTATGATGTTATCTTGATGGATTGCCAGGTTTATGGGAGTATCATTGATTTGTCGAAATCTCCACAAAACTATCAAAAATTTGACGATTTTGGGTCCTAGTTTTATTTTTTTATTTTTTACCGTCTTGCCGACAAAGATGCCAATGAAATTTGGGTTTGGGGCCATGGCCCCATACCCAAATTTCATTTTTTGATTATTGGATTGCCGAATTTTCATATTTCGGGAAAGGTTACTCGAATTTTTAGATTTCAGGTATGACTGGCTTTTTAACAAATACGCAAACATGTTGTATCGATTTGTAATTACGGATCGTTTCTTGTACTATATTCCAAAAATTCCGCTAACGACTGATGGAGAAAATACCCCTATACGTTGAGTTTTCTACAAACCAGCGGCAGTACGGTATTCAGCAAAAATTAACATCAAACGCTCCTTTCCTTGTATATGTTTCTGCCAGACATCTAGCTATAAGAATGGCACCAAGGCATCTAAGCAAGCTGCCTATAGCCTTCCTTTGTTCTCACACATATGGTTTTGTGAGAATTTACTCTAAAATAGTTTGTAAGACCATGATGAATGAAGTTGGCACATGGAGTAATATTTTCAAGCACTTCTGGATCCTAATCCCACTGGTAAGGAATTAATAGTACTATACTACTGTTGCAAGGCTCTTTTGTGGTGGTTGCTATCCCCCTAGATGTTCTTTTATCGATCATAGGAGAGAAGCTAGCTAAATTTGTATTGCTGTGTGGAAAATGAATTTGTAGTATAATTCTTCAAATTCCAAGTGGAATGCAGTGATGAAAGGTTTATTACATCAGAATAATGATCATGTGCGCATGTCTCCATTTGAATGCAGGCTGTCCATGGAGCAGTCGTGGTGGCAATGCTTGTCTCATATTGTTTCTCCTCATGGCACATGAGAGAAGCCATGAGCGACAACACCACGAGCGCCATGGACGCGACGTTGACGCAACCTTTCATGGAAGCCAACCACTCCGCCTTCGCCGTCACCGACGCCCTCGGCCTGCAGCTCACAAGCAATAGATCTTCCTTCTCCTACGTATACCAATTAAACCCCCTATTTTCATGTCCATTTTTTTCGGAATGTGTGCTAAGATTCTCGTAGGAATTTTGAGAGAATGCATGTGTGCGTACTGGATGTTTGTTTGTAGTTCGACTTGTCCTTCTTTAATAAATACTAATGTTTTGACTAATTTTTTTTATGGTAGTATCATTGATTTGTCAGGAACCTCCAGAAAAAATTTCAAATTTTTTCGACGTAGTTTGGGTCCTAGTTTTATTTTTTTATTTTTTACCGTGTCTTTTGACAAAGATGCCATACCCAAATTTGAAATTTGGGTATAGCTGTGGCAATTTGAGTATGGGGCTAGGGTCCCCATGGCCCCCATAGCCGAAATTTGATTTTTCGATTTTTGGATTGCCGAATTTTCAAATTTCGGGAAAGGTTACACGAATTTTCAGATTTCGGGTATGACTAGCTTTTTAACCAATACGCAAACATGTTGTATCGATTTGTAATTACGATCGTTTGCAATCAGTATTCCAAAAATTCACTGATGATCGATGGAGAATATACCGCTATACATTGGGTTATCTCGCAAACCAAGAAGTGATGCAGTATTCAAAGAAAAATTAACATCAAACGCTCCTTTCCTTGTATATGTTTCTCAAGACATCTATAAGAAGGGCATCAAGGCATCTAAGCAAGTCGCCTATAGCCTTCCTTTGTTCTCGCACATATGGTTTTGTGAAAATTTACTTTAAAATAGTTTGTAAGACCATGATGAATGTAGTTGGCACATGGAGTAATCTTTTCAAGCACTTCTGGATCCTAATCCCACTGGTAAGGAATTAATAGTACTATAGTACTGTTCCATGGCTCTTTTGTGGTGGTTGCTATCCCCCTAGATGTTCTTTTATCGATCATAGGAGAGAAGCTAGCTAAATTTGTGTTGTTGTGTGGAAAATGAATTTGTAGTATAATTTTTCAAATTACAAATGGAATGCTGCGATGAAAGGTTTATTACATCAGAATAATGATCATGGACGAATGTCTCCATTTGAATGCAGGCTGTCCATGGAGCAGTCGTGGTGGCAATGCTCGTCTCATGTTGCTTCTCCTCATGGCACATGAGAGAAGCCATGAGCGACAACACCACGAGCGCCATGGACGCGGCGTTGACGCAACCTTTCATGGAAGCCAACCGCTCTGCCTTCGCCGTCGCCGACGCCCTCGCCCTGCAGCTCACAAGCAATAGATTTTCCTTCTCCTACGTATACCAATTAAACCCCCTATTTTCATGTCCATTTTTTTGGAATGTATGCTAAGATTCTCGTAGGAATTTCGAGAGAATGCATGTGTGCGTACTGGATGTTTGTTTGTAGTTCGACTTGTCCTTCTTTAATAAATACTAATTTTCTCACTAATTTTTTTTATGGTAGTATCATTGATTTGTCAAAAACCTCCACAAAAAATTTCAAAATTTTTCAACGTAGTTTGGGTCCTAGTTTTATTTTTTTACTTTTTTACCGTGCTGCCGATTGTGCCATGCCATACCCGAAATTTGAAATTTCGGGTATAGGGGCCAGGGTCCCCATGGCCCCCATACCCGAAATTTGATTTTTCGATTTTTGGATTGCCGAATTTTCAAATTTCGGGAAAGGTTACACGAATTTTTAGATTTCGGGTATGACTAGCTTTTTAACCAATACGCAAACATGCTGTATCGATTTGTAATTACGGATCGTTTCTTGCACTGTATTCCAAAAATTCCGATGACAACTGATGGAGAAAATACCGCTATACATTGCGTTATCTGCAAACCAGCAGCGGTACGGTATTCAGCAAAACTTAACATCAAACGCTCCTTTCCTTGTATATGTTTCTGCCAGACATCTATAAGAAGGGCATCAAGGCATCTAAGCAAGCTGCCTATAGCCTTCCTTTGTTCTCGCACATATGGTATTGTGAAAATTTACTTTAAAATAGTTTGTAAGACCATGATGAATGTAGTTGGCACATGGAGTAATCTTTTCAAGCACTTCTGGATCCTAATCCCACTGGTAAGGAATTAATAGTACTATAGTACTGTTCCATGGCTCTTTTGTGGTGGTTGCTATCCCCCTAGATGTTCTTTTATCGATCATAGGAGAGAAGCTAGCTAAATTTGTGTTGCTGTGTGGAAAATGAATTTGTAGTATAATTTTTCAAATTACAAATGGAATGCTGTGATGAAAGGTTTATAACATCAGAATAATGATCATGGACGAATGTCTCCATTTGAATGCAGGCTGTCCATGGAGCAGTCGTGGTGGCAATGCTCGTCTCATATTGTTTCTCCTCGTGGCACATGAGAGAAGCCATGAGCGACAACACCACGAGCGCCATGGACGCGGCGTTGACGCAACCTTTCATGGAAGCCAACCGCTCCGCCTTCGCCATCGCCGACGCCCTCGCCCTGCAACTCACAAGCAATAGATCTTCCTTCTGCTACGTATACCAATTAAACCCCCTATTTTCATGTCCATTTTTTTGGAATGTATGTTAAGATTCTCGTAGGAATTTCGAGAGAATGCATGTGTGCGTACTGGATGTTTGTTTGTAGTTCGACTTGTCCTTCTTTAATAAATACTAATTTTCTTACTAATTTTTTTATGGTAGTATCATTGATTTGTCAAAAACCTCCACAAAAAATTTCAAAATTTTTCGACGTAGTTTGGGTCCTAGTTTTATTTTTTTATTTTTTTACCGTGTCTTGACAAAGATACCATACCCAAATTTGAAATTTCGGGTATAGGGCTGTGGCAATTTGGTCTGGGGCTGTGGTCCCCATGGCCCCCATACCCGAAATTTGATTTTTCGATTTTTGTATTGCCAAATTTTCAAATTTCGGGAAAGGTTACACGAATTTTTAGATTTCGGGTATGACTAGCTTTTTAACAAATACGCAAACATGTTGTATCGATTTGTAATTACGGATCGTTTGTTGCACTGTATTCCAAAAATTCCGCTGACGTCTGATGGAGAAAATACCGCTATACGTTGGGTTTTCTGCAAACCAGTGGCAGTACTTTATTCAGCAAAAATTAACATCAAGCGCTCCTTTCCTTGTATATGTTTCTGCCAGACATCTAGCTATAAGAAGGGCACCAAGGCATCTAAGCAAGCTGCCTATAACCTTCCTTTGTTCTCGCACATATGGTTTTGTGAAAATTTACTTTAAAATAGTTTGTAAGACCATGGTGAATGAAGTTGGCACATGGAGTGATCTTTTCAAGCACTTCTGGATCCTAATCCCACTGGTAAGGAATTAATAGTACTATAGTATTGTTCCATGTCTCTTTTGTGGTGGTTGCTATCCCCCTAGATGTTGTTTAATCTATCATAGGAGAGAAGCTAGCTAAATTTGTGTTGCCGTGTGGAAAATGAATTTGTAGTATAATTTTTCAAATTCCAAATAGAAGCAGTGATGAAATGTTTATTACATCAGAATAATGATCATGGACGAATGTCTCTATTTGAATGCAGGCTATCCACGGAGCAGTCATTGTGGCAATGCTCATCTCATATTGTTTCTCCTCGTGGCACATGAGAGAAGCCATGAGCGACGACACCACGAGCGCGATGAACGCGGCGTTGACACAACCTTTCATGGAAGCCAACCGCTCCACCTTCGCCGTCGCCGACGCCCTCGCCCAGCATCTCACAAGCAATCGATCTTTCTTCTCTTACGTATACCAATTAAACACCTTATTTTCATGTCTATTTTTTTGGACTGTATGCTATGATTCTCGTAGGAATTTCGTAGGAGAGTTAACCTCGTATCTCACCAAGACCTTGTTTGGGAGTCAAATTTCAAATCCATCCAAGTGAATCCCGGTCGATAATGAATCTTCTAAATAAGTCCTAAGAGTGGACGCCTCTTATCCTGCGAAATTTGTGCATTCCGAGCAATCTTTGATTTCTATTATTTGCAATAATAGAACTTTAGCATCGCTACGCGCATGATTTTTCCCCATAATCATAGGTATTTCCTGCTACAAAGCGGTATAAAATGGCAATATAATGTTTTTAAGGAAGTATCAGTACGAAGTTATAAACACGTGCTGGCTTCTTGCTCAGTAATTCTGTAAGGTGGGCCCAGGGTTCACGTGCAAATAGTTTGATGTCATTACTTACTGCTTTTTATGAGAACCGTGTTGGTAGGACGCCAGCTGAGGCGTTCGAGAGAATGCATGTGTGCGTACTGGATGTTTGTTTGTAGTTCGAATTGTCCTTCTTTAATAAATACTAATATTCTGACTAATTTTTTTAAAAAATACTCACTGCTACTCATACATAGTGCTGTGTGTTGACCTGTTAGGTGGGACCCAAGCTGTACCTTGCCTTCGCCATGCATCCGCTGCTGGCCGAGATGTCGTACGCCGGCGTCCACGATGGCGCATCCTCGTACCACCGCGCCGAGGATGGCAAGGTAAGAGCAATGTTCGCGAGCTCGCGCCACATGTGGTACATCCAGCCAGCCCATCCGGCGACCGCCATTTTGGTCGGGCGTGCCGTGGCGGTGGCGAGGCCGGATCACCTTCCCAACAAGACACTGGTCGTCCTCAACGCCAAGAACGGCTCGTGCGCGTCTCTTGGGGTCGGGTGGGCCCGCTCAGGCGTCCAGATGCTGGTCTTGTCCGCGCCAGTCGGCGACGCAGCGTGATCTCGGCCGAAGTGGCCGTCGACGTCGTCGTCGTCCAGGGCGCCGCCCCTCGCGCCACCGGCTTCCGCGACATGGACATCTACTACGCAATCGGCGACAAGGGCAGTGCACCAACCGCTTATAAATCTCTGCTTGCTGGGAACCAAAGCGACGACGTGACGACGCAAATGGAGATGATGGATCCGTTCTCAAAGGTGAAATGTACTGCTTCCGCCATTGACGCGCCCAAGCTCGAGCTTTACGGTGCCAGGACTGACAATTACAAAGTTGCGTGCACCAGCTTTGACATCTCCGGAGTAAAACTGGTAATTGTGCAAGCCATACATACACATACGCACGTCGTGCATGCATTGCATCAATTGCTTGTTTAATTCCTTATTGTTATGAATCCCGGCATTTCTCCCTTTACAAATCGCATACAAATATTCCACAAATTAAGCTAAACAATGACACCATTGTATTAAGGCGGCAAGTATTTCAGAGATCTTTTTAATAAATGTCATTGATCGCTAATTTTGTCATAATCTAGAGCTAAGGGCCTCTTAAAAAATGGAAGCTAAGGCATGCAAACGATTCTCTTTTCCATGACATGGAGTGCTGAGCGCACACGCGTCCAAACTAGGGCAGCAATAAATGGAGGAAGACGTCGACGGGGGCAGATTTAAGCCCCTAGAAAATAGGCTTCTATATATATATATGTAGCTTGAGAATATTAATAGTATATAGCACAAGTAGTTTTGGCTCAGCGCGACGTAGTAGTATAGTATATATTTAGTTTTAGGATGTTAGTCTGTTAGAGTTCAACATGAAATGTGATGAAATCATTATCTGTCACTGGTTGTTGATCTTTTTCAGGGACGGGAGTATGTGCCATCTGAGAAGAGAAGGTTATGAGTCATGACGTGTTTTGTGGGGCCAGGGAAAAAAAGGGTTTAGTACTTTTTACTAGAGAGAGTATAAGGTAGACAAGGTTTAGTGTCAAAGTACAACATGTAATTTTTGAATGATGAAGTGTTCGGATCCAAGTGTGTGTGTATGTATACACACACGATATCGCTTTGTTACGCGTGATAGCACGATAGTCGTCAAGCGTTACCGTGTGTTTTACCGTCCGACGCGAGTCGGGAGGGGAACTTTAGATGCTACTGTAGTGTGTGAGCTGTGTTCATGTATATAATATTAAATTTTGAGTCTTTAGATCTACATCCAAATGGATGAAATCAATTTGCCTCCACTTCTCTTATTCGAGTACTATTTTTTCAAGGAGTACTCAAATTTTCAGGTATTGGATGAGAAACATTATTTCTTCTGTATTGCCTGCTTTTTACATCAATTATATATTAGTTTTACACAAATTAAATTATATAAAAATGATTTGTAAAAAATATTATTATTTTTCGCATGACCTTTTTAACATAAATTATATACTAGTTTTACACAAATTAAATTATGTAAATGATAATGTGATGATTTGTAAAAAAAAGAGGGCACAAAACAAACTACAAGGAACACAGTAGACAAAAGCGTGAATCACAAAGTCAAAATGATAAATCATAACGTGGATCAAAACAATATATAATAGGCAAAAAAATTGAATGCTCACGTTAAAAAAATTCTCAAGTGCCATTTAACTATTCCTAACATTTATTTACAAAAAAGCCATGCATGCTTATAAGTATAGTAGCTAGAGAGTGGTCCGTGAGATACCAGACATCCGATCCTTAAATGTATTGACTCTTGTTTACCTTTCCTTAATGCATTTCTTCTTCATATTTTCTTTCACAAAAAGTAGCACTCACGCATGCATGCCAGGAAATTTCGGACCAGCACATGCATGCAACATATCTGTGTCTTGATTTTGACATGCACGCGCTAGCTTCTTCCACTTCGATTGCTTAGGGATTCCGGTTGGTGCTTCGAAACAGCCACGAGGCAGACATGTTCCGACAGGTGGGCGTCATCGTGATCACCTTCGTGTGCACCCTGGTGGTGGTGGCGCTGGTGTCATGCTTCTTCATGGCGCGGGCGCTGCGGTGGGCGGCGGCGCGGGAGGCGGTGCTGAACGCTGACCTCGTCAGGCAGAAGGATGCGCTTTGGCTGGCGGAGCGCAAGAGCATGAACAAGTCCAACTCCTTCGCCAGCGCCAGCCACGACATACGGTCATCGCTGGCCACCATCGCTGGCCTCATCGAAGTGTCCCGATCGGAGGTCCAGGCGAACCCCAATGTCATTGACAACCTCAACCAGATGGACGTCTGCACCAAGAAGCTCTTTGGTTAGTCTGGAATTTGCATATATACGTATATCTCTATACGTACGTAGTATACATGCATGATGCATTTAGTTAATCATGTTAAACTTTGACCACATACATATACAAACGTAGTATCAAGATTGACTACAGCAAAATCATACAAGTAGGTTTATTATCAAAAAATATTATAATTTCAATTTTTTTGCTGACATTTGATATAAATCTTTTGATAAAATCAGGTATGAAGAGTTTGCAATGTCCACAATATAGAGCACATATCTTTGATAGAATTGATTGGAACATCTAGCCTTGCGATAAACTACTTAGGAAATTATATATTGAACCTAGGAAGATGAAAATATATGTTCATGGATGTGGTGTAACTTTTGCAGATATACTAAACTCGATACTAGACATAAGCGAGTTAGGGAAGATGCAGCTTGAGGAAGTTGAGTTCGACATAGCCGATGTCTTGGAGGAATCTGTGGACATGGTCAATGTCGTGGGTATCAACAATGGAATAGAAATGGTCTGTGATCCCTGTGATTTCTGTCCTGAAATGTGGGAATTTCTTAGGGGACAGCAAGAGATTAAAGCAAATCCTCGACAACCTATTAGGCAACACCCTAAAGTTCACACATGAAGGGCACGTAGTTCTCCGGGCTTGGGTGAACAGGCCGATCGCAAGGAGCTCCATTAGCGTTCCTTCGAGATTCGCTTGTCGAAGGCGTGGTGGCGGTTTCTTCAGATGTTTGTTTGGAGCAAGGAAAGGTTGCACCGAGCAGAACTCTTTCAACCCAATGTAGAATGATCCCAACTCGGTTGAGTTTTACTTTGAGGTGGTTGATACTGGCATAGGGATCGCCAAGGAGAAGAGGGAGTCTGTCTTTGAAAACTATGTTCAAGTAAAAGAAGGACATGGAGGCACCGGTTTGGGGCTTGGAACCGTCCAATCTTTTGTGAGTTATCTATTTATTGTGTGTGTTAAACCTCTCAAGTATTCATGATGCTTCTTTTTTTCTCTTTTTAAACTATTGCTTAATTTTGGCTATTATTTATTGTTCATAGGTTCGCCTGATGGGTGGGGAGATCAGTAATATAGACAAAGAACTAGGAGAAACTGGAACATGCTTCGGGTTCAATGTTTTTCTGAAGATTAGTGAAAGGCAACAAGTTGAAGATATAGAAGAAGGGACAACAACAATGAGCGATTCCGACGTCCGAGCCTCGGTGTTCAAAGAAGCCAACTGCTTTAAGGGTGGGCATTGTGTCCTGTTTGTTCAAGGGGATGAAACCAGAAGAATCTTGCAGACATGGATGGAGAATATTGGGATGAAAGTTTGGTTGATCTCACAAGTCGAGCTCATCGCTTCTACTTTGGAGAAGGTGCATTCTACCAGTATCTTTTCTACGAGGCCATCATCACCTGGCGTCGATTGCGACAGCACAGACCGGTGTTTCAGCTCCAAACAAATGGTTATCCAAGTTTTGCCAATGGCATTGAGGCGCAACAATAGCTTAGGAGGCAACTTTGGATGGAACCATCCATTTGCTCTGCTTGTTATCATTGATGTGTCCGATGTAAGATTAGATGACATTTGCAGAGAGGTGGCTTGCTTCGTCAAAATCAAGCATCAAGTTCCATGCAAAGTTGTCTGCTTAGTTGATTTGAAGACCTCTTCTAAAGATTTACAAAGGTTCAGGGAGATGAGATGCGATCTTGTCCTGCGAAAGCCGATGCACGGGTCTCGGTTATACGCTCTTCTGAGGATCTTGAGGGACCTTCATGTCTCACCTACACAACAATCATCTCAAGTTGGTCCCAACAATGCTGGGACTAGTCAGCAAGATTTGTCAGAGATTGGTATGAAAGATTTGCAAGGGACTACTGCATCAGCTAAAGTTGCACGCTTGGCTCAGGAACCAAAAGTCGAAGGTGATAAGCCATTGGCTGGGATGCGTGTCTTGCTGGTCGAAGACACTTTGGTGCTACAAACTATCCAGAGGAAGATGCTGAACCAATAGGAGCAACTGTTAAAGTAGCAGTTGATGGACCTAAGGCTGTTGATATGTTCAAAGATACTCTTGAGCAAGAAAGTGTTTCGAAAGACAATAAAGTTGTGACCTTGCCCTATAATGTTATCTTGATGGATTGCCGTGTTAGGGAGTATCATTGATTTGTCAGAAACCTCCACAAAAACTTTTAAAAATTTTCGACGTATTTTGGGTCCTAGTTTTATTTTTTTATTTTTTACCTTTCTGCCGATTGTGCCATGCCAATGAAATTTTGGGAATGGGGGCCACGGCCCCCATACCTGAAATTTCATTTTTTAATTATTGGATTGCCGAATTTTCAAATTTCGGGAAAGGTTACACGAATTTTTAGATTTCGGGTATGACTGGCTTTTTAACAAATATGCAAACATGTTGTATCGATTTGTAATTACGGATCGTTTTTGTATCAGATTCCAAAATTCCGCTTAACGATCGATGGAGAAAATACCCTATACGTTGAGTTTTTCGCAAACCAACATGCGATGACGATATTCAAACAAAAATTTACATCAAATGCTCCTTTCCTTGTATGTGTTTCTGCCATACATCTAGCTATAAGAAGGGCACCAAGGCATTTAAGCAAGCTGCCTATAGCCTTCCTTTGTTCTCGCACATATGGTTTTGTGGAAATTTACTCTAAAATAGTTTGTAAGACCATGATGAATGAAGTTGGCACATGGAGTAATATTTTCAAGCACTTCTGGATCCTAATCCCACTAGTAAGGAATTAATAGTACTATAGTACTATTCCATGGCTCTTTTGTGGTGGTTGCTATCCCCCTAGATGTTCTTTTATCGATCATAGGAGAGAAGCTACCTAAATCTGTGTTGCTGTGTGGAAAATGAATTTGTAGTATAATTTTTCAAATTCCAAATGGAATGCAGTGATGAAAGGTTTATTACATCAGAATAATGATCACGGACGAATGTCTCCATTTGAATGCAGGCTGTCCATGGAGCAGTCGTGGTGGCAATGCTCGTCTCATATTCTTTCTCCTCATGGCACATGAGAGAAGCCATGAGCGACAACACCACGAGCGCCATGCACGCGGCATTGATGCACGTCGCTGGCAGCATGCAACCTTTCATGGAAGCCAACCGCTCCGCCTTCGCCGTCGCCGACGCCCTCGCCCTGCAGCTCACAAGCAATATATCTTCCTTCTCCAACGTATACCAATTAAACCCCTTATTTTCATGTCCATATTTTTTGGAATGTATGCTAAGTTTCTCGTAGGAATTTCGTAGGGAGTTAATCTCGTATCTCACCAAGACCTTGTTTGGGAGTCAAATTTCTGATCCATCCAAGTGAATCCCGGTCGATAATGAATCTCCGAAATTAGACCTAAGAGTGGACGCCTCTTTTCCTGTGAAATTTGTGCATTTTGAGCGATCTTTGATTTCTATTATTTGCAATAATAAAACTTTAGCATCGCTACGCGCACGATTTTTCCCCATAATCATAGGTATTTCCTGCTACAAAGCGGTATAAAATGGCAGTATAATGTTTTTAGGAATTTTTGGAATACAGTACAAGAAACGATCCGTAATTACAAATCGATACAACATGTTTGCGTATTTGTCAAAAACCCAGTCATAACCGAAATCTGAAAATTCGTGTAACCTTTCCCGAAATTTGAAAATTAGGCAATCCAATATCGAAAAATAAAATTTCGGGTATGGGGGAATTTCGGGTATGTGGTGGGGCCCCCATACCCGAAATTTCAAATTTCGGGTATGGCATGGCACAATCAATAGCACGGTAAAAAATAAATAAATAAATAAAACTAGGACCTAAACGATGTCGAAAAATTTTGAAATTTTGTTTCGAGGTTCCTGACAAATCTGTGATACTCCATTAAAAATTTTAGATTATTATAATATTTGAGGAATTTTTAAAAATTCAAACATTACAACTATCCCGATAAAACGTTGACCGACAAGATTGAACCGAATGAAAAATGAAACAAACCACGTTAGAAAATTTTGAAATTTGTTTTACATAATTATTATGAACCACTAATGTTCCCATAAAATTTTCATATGATGATCAAGCTTTACGAATTTTTAAAAATTCAGAAAGTGCTACTATCCGATATGGCTTTTATCAGGACAGTAGCACTGTCTGAATTTTAAAAATTTATAAAGCTTGGTCATCATATGAAAATTTTATAGGAACATTAGTGATGCATCATAACCATGGAAAAAATTCAAAATTTAGTTACATGGTTTGTTTCATTTTTCATTCGGTTCAAACCTGTCGGTCAGCGTTTTATCAGGACAGTTGTAATGTTTGAATTTTTAAAAATTCATAAAATATTATAATATTCTGAAATTTTTATGGTAAAATAAATTGTTTCTTATAAACCTCCACAAAAAATTTTAAAATTTTTCAACATCGTTTGTGTCCTAGTTTTATTTTTTAAATTAATCTGCGAATTCTGTTCGCAGGAATTGAAATTTTTTAGAAAAATTCCAGCCAATTGAGTTCACAGGAATTGCGGATTAAAAAAATAAAAAAATTCCAGCTGAACCTGTTCGTTGGAAAAGAAATAAAAAATCCCGCGATGCCCGTCAACTGGAATTTACTGTTCATGGGCAAAATTATAATTAGTATGACGATACTAATTGATTAGCAAAATCGCGTTATTGCATGTGAACAATTTCAATCCAAAATTGTAAAGATATTTAAAACACTTCTTTTGGAGGAAGTGGTTGGGCAACTATCATTGAAGTTAGGTACTGAGAAATGTGTCCAATAAAAGTCCAGGCAATTAATAATTTGAAATTATTTGAAGAATTGATTTTTTTAGAAATTACAAAATGATGGTGGAAGAGGGAGATCAGAGAGAGTACGATTCTGAGATCAGGGAGAGTGTGATTTTTGTAGCCTTTTGGGCAGCCCGTAAAATGTCATATTTAAATGTAATTTTTAGGAAGAATGGACCAGATTTTCTTGCTCTTTGATATATGCACTAGTATATTCTGGAAAAATATGTAATTTACACCTTGCTTTGCATCTAATTTCCACTAGTGAAATAACCCTAAGTATTATAGTCGATAACAACTCATGTAATGATTTTTAGCCTTTTCAGCGGTCCGTAAAATATCATGTCTAAATGGAATTTTTATGAACAATAGACCACATGTGATCTTTCATATATGCACTACCATATTCTGGAAAATATTTAATTTACACCTTGCTTTGCATCTAATTTCCACTAGTGCAATAACCCTAAGTATTATAGTTGACAACAACTCATGTTATGAATAGTTCCTATGAAGCACTTAAATTATTTGTTGAACATATATAAGGGCACATACACCGAAAGTTCAGATGATGAAATAAGCAATAGATTAGATTATATTACAAGGGCATTACAATAGTGACAAAATTGCTTGATGAACTAACTAACGAAAGCACTGTTTGTCATGGTGGAACAAGTGATCATTCCGCCTATCTGGGTAGAGCGGGAATGATATCCGACATTTTCTGCATATTACATCACCCGTGTAAATTTCACGATTTGTTCTCGGACACAACTCAATCCCTACTATGAAAGAACTCCATGGGGATCCGCGGTGCTCCAAGCTGTCGCCGATTGGGTGGCCTATGTCATACGTCTCGGGTGTATAAGATAGAATTTTCTGGTCTTTTTTAGTGGATTTCTTCCCTCCCATATGGGCATGTTATCCCGATTCCCGGCGTCCTCTATGTTAATACCACCTGGGTTCCCGGATGGTCTACGTAACACATCAAGGATTTGTTGCGTGGTGCAGACCTTAGCCGGCTGCTTCCCCTTGTCCATTCCTCTTCGAGAGGAGGTACCCTCTTGCACTTCTGGTGCGCTGGCCGTTGGCGGAGACTTGCCGAGACGCCTGCTCTGTTTTGGCTCGCACTCCAATATGGTGCAAGAGGTGTGTGTTGGGCTTACCCTTGTACAACCGAAAGCGTGCCCTACAGTCAATGCAGTAAGCCCGTTGTTGTCGTTGAATAATACCGTAGGCGTACTCGTGGTGTGGCTTTTCTGGGCGGTAGTACAACCACGGAGAGGGTTGCTCCTCCCAGTTATCCCATGCTGGAAGTTTGAGATGTGGGTGGTACGTCTCCGGGTCCACCCAGTTGAAGTAGCCGCACCATTCATCCTCAGCAAAGGGGCACCGATAGAATCTCCAGTCCGCTAGATCATCATCGTAGGTATCAACCACTGCCTACAGGCCGTGTTCGCAGAAGTCGGGGCTTGCGGGTGGCCCTTGAGGAGGTTTGTCCTTTGACTTGAGCAATTTTGCAATTTTCTTTTTGAACTCTTGTATGCGATGAACTGGTTTAGAATTACTACTATGTGAGTGAAACAGGAGTATATCGCATGAGACTCACCGATTGGTTGGCCCCTTGCCCACCAGCCCTGAACTCTGGTCGATCTAGAACGGGGACATATCCTGGCGGCCTCTCCCACCGGGTGAAGTTCTCAGGCGAAGCGGGGTAGGCATCATGGCAGTTGTAGAGAAATTCGTTGTCACGTCGTTCCGGCCCGTCGATCCATTGGAAGAAGCAACACCGGTCGTTGTGCTAAAAAAAGGAAGAATGGTGAATGAAATGGTATTGTAACCCTGTATTGTATGGACACCATTAGGTTTACCCGGTAGGGGCGGGCACAGCAGTAGTGATCGTGGGCAGCCGTCTCTCCATGGGTAGATTGCATCATCTTCGCTGGAAGGTTGCAGTCGCATTTGGGTCGGGGCAACTCTGGCAGAACTGGGGCATCGATGCTACTGGCATCCGGGTATTCGGGGCGGGATAAGTCCTGCTTGCCGAAGTGGCGACGGTAGAACGACATCATGCCCAAATTTGTGTAGATTCAGCCGACGTTTTATGGCTGGTTTGGCGGCGTTGGATGTCTACCCCTCGGCCAGTTTTATAGTGGTGGTGAGGGGTTACTCCACGCAACTGCAGCACTTGTCGATTTTGACGGCCTGGCATCCTCTGCGAAAAGCTTCGCGACATCTCACCCATCATCAAAGCTGCACGACCTATCACCTTCTGAGAAAAGCCGCACGACTTGTCACCCTCTGAGAAAAGCTGCATGACCTGTCACCCTCTGTCAAAGGTTGCACGACGTGTCACCCTCAGTCGAAAGCTGCACGACGTGTCACCCTCTGTCGAAAGCTGCACAACCTGTCACCATCTGTCGAAAGCCGCATGACCTGTCACCCTCTGTCAAAAGCCGCATGACCTGTTACCCTCTGTCAAAAGCCGCACGACCTGTCACCCTCTGTCAAAAGCTGCTTGACCTGTTACCCTCTGCTGGCCTAAGATGGGTAGTGTTGTGTCGCTTGGTGGTGTGCAGAGTGTTGTCGAATCAGCTTGAGAAAGCTGATAGCAGCGTGCTGTCACATCGCGTTGTGAAGGCTGGGGTGTGCGTCGTCCAATCGTCCACTCTGAGAAAGCATGCAGACGGACAACACATGGGTGATTTGACATGACTATGAGCTACAATTAAAAATTTCGACAGCTTAAGAGAAGCTGGCATCACTGTATTATGAAGATGACAACACAAGAGTGATTTGACAAGACTAGTATATATAATAAATTAAGAAAGAAAACTTCAGAGAAAGCTGGCATCAAATTTGGCAACACAAGGGTGATTAAACATGATACATTGGGTGGCAGAGAACATTTCGCACATAATCAAAGCCAAATGACTACATACTGGGTTGAATGGGGCACCTCCTACGGTCGTGTCCAGGTTGTTTACATAATTTGCATTTTCGCAAATCGTCCATCGCATCACCATGCGTCCATGTCACCTTGCAATCTGGTGCCCTTGGCCTCCCATGTTGTGTGCGTCTAGTCGCGGGATATGGTTTCCGGTTGGGCCTTCCACAATCTTGTAGTTCGCTCCGATTGTGAACGAACTCATCTTCGGACGCCATGTGTTCTTCAAAGAATGCACGGTGTAGTAAGGCAAGATGTACTGCGATGCATCGTTCCCACCCATGTCGCAACATGCGGCGAGCACATGGGAGCACAGAATGTGTTGAAGCTTCAGCTTGTTGCACGTGCATGTCATTTGCTCGCCCCTTAGCTGACACTGTTGCACAGTGTCCCCCGCGACACTGCGCTTGCACATGACCTCAAATTTATTCCTCCCCAGGTCATAAATCCTTGTGCGGTGGAAGTGCACCTTCTTCCTTCTCTCTGCGAGCATCTTCTCCATTCTGGGTGCGTACGCGGTGACGCACGCCTCGGCCACGTTACTGTGATCTCGGAAGTAATCAGCCGCCCGGTAGAATGTGAGCTCAATGATTGAACATAACGGAAGAGCGCGCACACCCTTCAGGACGTTATTGAATGCCTCCGCTATGTTTGTTATCATCACGTTGTACCTATGATGGTATATGTCAGCTTGTATGGAAATGAATACAAGGAGGTCAAATGATTTGCGTTAAGTTATGGTTCGTCCATACCATGCTCCGTTCGTGTCGTGGAGTAGCGCCCACCGCTCTGCTGGCTTCCCCGCGATCCACTGGCTGAAGGTGGGCCAAGTCGAGAAACCATGCTCTGGCCTCCCACCATTTGCGAACGGAGTTGCAGCTCCTGGGATTGGTCGTCCTCCATCATCTTCCGTGTGGTCTCGTGCAGCTGCGTCCATATCATGTTGAACTTGTGTGCTTCGTTCTGCAGGCACATAGCTTTGAATCTCTTGACCAGTGCCTTGTTCTTGTACCTTGTGTACAGGTTCGCACCAAGGTGGCGCATGCACCATCTTCTCTCGACATCGGGCCACTAGTCTCTAAGACGTCTTTGCCGTGCATGACATCCAACGCGTGGAGGTGGCCTTTGTTCCTGTCCGAGACAACACATACGCGTTCCCGGCTACCGATGACCCGGCTCTTGAGTAGAGTCAGGAACCACAACCAGGTATCATTGTTCTCGCTCTCGACGAGAGCGAACGCCACCGGGAGGATTTGGTTATTTGCATCAGCTGCAAGTGCAGTCAGAGCGTCCCGTGGAACTTCTCACTCAGGAATGTCCCGTCCACGCATATGACTGGTCTACAATACCTGAAAGCTTCGATGCATTGACCGAATGACCAGAATATCCTGTGAAGAGAGAAAAAGAAATTAATACACGAAGATTAGATGTCAAAAAAATTAATCGTATATATGCTAGGCACTTGTACCGTGAATTTCTTATACTCCAGCGTCTTGCCCTTTTTGTTATCGTGTGACCCTCCTTCATCGACATAGTCCGAGAAACCCCTACATATATTGGAGAGATTCCATTGAGTAAAAAAAATATTGTAAAATTCAGAAAGTGTTAGGTTACGGTAATATACTTACTTCTGCAAAAGACACTTGATCGCGTAAGCCATCGGTCTCTTCTTGATTGAGTTAAAAATGTAGACTGTGTTTTCACTCGGAACGAGGACGAGTAGAACCCAATGGTTGCTTATTAAATGGAATGTAGTGCAAGAAAATAAGTTCGCATACGGTTTAAGTGTGTACAAGTAATTGAAGGGTTTGTGCTACTTACTCCTCGTGGTACGGTATTACAACGAAGTCCTTCGTCGACTCAGTATGCAATACCCTCTTGACGTAGCCAGCAACAAACACTGGATGTAGCCTAGCCGTGGTCGCAGACACAAGCTCGGGGTCGACGAACCCAACTTGGTTTTGATTCGTCACGGCTTGCTGTCTCATTGCCATGCAACCCGTGTTGATATTAGAAAACATAATGCAAAATCCTATAAAAGTCGTCAGCTCATGATGTATGGTGCGATACTCATAGCGTCCAAGATCGTAAAGTAGAAATATCGATGGCTTTTAATTGGTACACAAGAAACAGATCCTCAAAACTAACAGGGAATATCCCATTCTCGTCACATGGAAATGTACCCTTTTATACATCTCATTGTGAAGGACCATGTGGAGGTCCATCCATATTTGTGATGAGTATTTGACTTTATTTGAGCAAGGTGTGCTCAAGTTTGAGTTTGATTTGGATTGATTCTCAAAATGAAGCAATTTGAGTTGTCTCTACCAGGAGTGGTAGTACCGGTCGTATGGACGCGGTAGTGATGAGTTGGATGGTTTATTACACATCATTGTGGGCATTGCTATGTGAGGAGTTTCCTTGTTTTTGATGGTTGCAGGACGACGGTGCTAGGTCATGGTGAGGCGAAGGATGACCGGGACTAGGCGAGGAGCGTCGGAGGTCCAGACGGTTGGGAGATCGCCGGAAGATGATCGGAGACGGAGTCCGGGCAAGTCAAGAAGAAAAGGAAAGGAGTTGATGCTAGCTAGATGCCGCGTGGATCAATGAGGGCCGTCGGATTGCGGTCTAGTTGATAGGTTAGCGGGTCTAGGTAGTATGCTTTGAAAACTGCAAGAAAACCCGTATGTGTGTGGGTTTGGGTTAGCCCTTGCATGGCTGTGTGTGTGGTTAATCCTAGCCCTTAGATGAGTGCTCTAGGGTTGAGGGACTCATCCAAGGGTGGTAGGTGGCCCAAGAGTAGTATAAATAGGGTGGAGGGTAGCCTCCACTCCTTGAAGGTGTTGAGGTTTTGATGCTCATTTGAGCTTTGCCCACATGAATGTGAGGCTTTGTAACCTCCTTCCAGAAATGAAAGTTTTATTCATCCACCTCTGAATTTATTTTATGCATTTACATTATGTCTTTACTTTACGCAATTTAAATTCAGCATTTACTTTCCGCAATTACATTCCCGCAATTTACTTTCAAGTAATTTGGATTTGCCTCCTCCTTCTAAATGCTGCTGTTCTTGGATGTTTTGAGTGTGTTCATATGGTTTTACATCTCTTTTGCACTCTTGGATTGAGTAGAGAACATCTTTTTTTTCAAGTTCCAACTTTGTTCTGAACTTGTTCTTCGCGCAGCAGTCAGTGTTTGATTTTTGTAAAAATATAGAAAATCCTTTTGAGTGATTCTTGTTGGAGGCGGTGCGGTACTCTGATATCCGCTTGCAGAAAAATTTTGGAGTTCACTTGTTGTACCGTTTGGGCGCCATGAGGTGAAAACCGAGCCCCAAACGTTCTGCTCGGAAGTTCTTAACCAGACTGTGTTCTTCGATTTTTCGTGTTTTTCTGTAAGGCTTTTGAGGAGAAATTTGGTGGAGTTCTTCAAGACTCTGATGCTCACAGGAGAAAAAGTCTCAAAATTTTGTGAGCTACAGAAACCCACCAACCTCCTGTGCAAATTGAGGACAAGTTCTGGGAATTCTGCTTTGCTTTTCTGAAAGTGACTTTTGTGATTTGAATTGATGTCCTTTCTAAAAGCAAGAGTTTGAATTGATTCTCTTTATTTTGGACACTAGACAACCAGGATTGTGACTCAAAATCCCACATATTTTATGGTACTTATCCATGCAAGCTTGGGGTACACATAGTTGTCTAGTTTTTCGGTTTTTCACAATTCCTTTTGAGCGATCTTGTCGAGGTTTTTGTTGGAGTATTTTGGGGAATTTTTATTTGCGACCATTCACCCCCTCTGTTCGCCATTTCGGTCCTTCACATTGAAGTCAACTCGACGCTCTTCCTCATTCACCTTATCAATATACCATCCATGGAGCATGCGAGTCCACCTGCCTAGACCATTTAGTTCGTTGGATGCAAGCAGGGGCTTTCCATGTACGTAGGCCATAAAATCATAAGGGATGTCTATGGTCTGTGCTGACTTTCCTTTCTGGGCCGAAGGAGTCTTCGAGGTGAGGGTAGTTGGCTTTTCAAGTACCTCAAGGGACTTTGTGGCCTTTATCAGCTTTGCCTTCTTGGCGGAAGGAGTCTCAGAGGCCTCTTGTGGTTCTGTTGGTGTCGTGCTTGTCCTTTTACACGTGAGCTCGTGACTGGTAGGACTCACCACGGTGGTGGGAATGTAGGTGAGCAAGAGCAAGCACAGGTACGGTACGAACCTTCAAAGCACGCGCATATTTAACTAATTGCAGACTACTGGAATGGTAGAGAAGACGTGGGGGATTTTTACCTTGACCAGTACGACACCCGTCGTGGGCCACTTGATGAACGACATGCGTGCTTGCCCGAGAGTGCTGATATCTTCGTTGGGGGGACCTCGAGCACATGTGATAAGAAGTGTTCATGGACGTAGTCCACCTGCACTCTCATGTAGCCCTTCCCTAAAGGCTGACCATGCACAGTGTCGGTCTCCTTAGATGGAAATGCGACCCCGCGTGCAGCCTTGACAGGAAATCCGTCCTCTGTCAGGGTGGTGAGCTGGCACTTAGCAGAGGCCTGCAAGATGTATGCAACTTGAGGAGAAACATTATGGGAGTTACACTTGTATCTTTAAGTTAGGAAAAATTAATTATTACCTTCAGCTGGGGATCGGTCTTATCATTTTTGGAACCACAGCTACTAGGTCGGGGCACAGGCTTCTCTACAAGAGGCGAGGGATTCTGGCTCTGACTCTGGGAGATCATCGCCGTCATCTCAGCCATTAGGCGCTCCTCACGTGCCATCATCTCCCCCCTCATCTCCTCCTTGATCTCCTCCTCGCCTCCTCCTCGAGCGCCTTCTTGAGGCGCCCGCACGTGCCTCCCATGATCTTGATCTAGCACTCCGCCATCTTGGAAGTAGGACTTCTTCAGATGCCCGACCTGCGGCAAGCACCGGCCCTTATAATCGGGCTTCCGATCGCAGACGACATGATATCCTCCGACCCTTGGCTCGTGAAGGTCCCCTGCTCTTCCACCGGCTTACCTCCTCCCGCAATAAGCGAGTACGAAGTTATATTTGAAATACAACAAGCGTGGTCAATCGCAATGTACTAAGTCGATGTCTTACGATGACAGAGACGACGGGCGAGTAGCGGGTTTGCGACTACAAGCCGCCCGTCGGGGTTTTTTCCTCGCTAATACCCGCTATGCGTCTGCTCACATATGTGAGAGTAAGGCATCGTCGTCCCGAGTTCGCAACTCCTCGCCTAGTCGCGCCCACTCGCCTTCTTCCTCATAGCCACTGCATCGAGGTGGTGCGGTGCATGTTGTGCCTCGATAGCGTGTTCTTTTCTCTCACCGCTCGCCTCGGCGTACACTTCGCCACCGTGAACTCATCCCAAACATCCGAGTCACGAATGGATACCTCTCGAATGGTGTACGACCTTTCAAGACGCACTCACCGTGCATGAGGACCCCGGTGCCTCAAGGCCACACCCATCCTCTTCAAGGCGCACCGCCCGCTGCATTCATCTTCCTCCTCTATAATCCATTTGCCCTTAACCTCGCCCCACACCGATTCTTCCGCTCGCCACGACTTCCTTCCTCCAATCCTTAATCATTATGGGCACTCTCCTCACCAATTGACCGAGGAATGACCGGTATCACCCCTTGTACTTGGGAGGACCCGTGCACCTCGTGGCATTGAAGTGGAGAACTTGCGGTGCTCTCTCAGGACCCTTTGTTCGGTCCTCTGCCTTCCTCACCTTACTCGGCCCTCAACATTTGGAACTTGGCTCGTTTCTCAGAGCACCTTCTACTGTCTCAGCGAGTAGCCGATGCTCTCTAATTGTGACATTTTGAGTTTCTTATCCGATAAGATCATATATTTTACATGAGCAATAGCAATTGCACCTATTTTGTGAACTTGACAATAAATCATGTAAAGCAAGAGTGAATAGATTAGTAATAAGATGTAATTGTTCTAGCATATTTCAAGATAAAGAATGAGATGAACGAATGATCTTCAAGAAAAGTCTATCTGATGACTAACTAAATACGTACCAACGATAACCCCTAATCTCTAAATAGGTTTGGTCTAATCCATTCGAGGATATGTAGTTCGAGCAAGTTCCTAAGCCGTTGTATAACTCTAGAGAAAATTTCAGAAGATCTCCCCATTGTTCTCCATATGCACGTCTCGACAACAGGTCAAGATGGGTGTGCATATGGAGAACACCAGGGAGACGCGACTGAAATCTACTCTGAAAATGTACAACACAGCTCAGGAACTTGCCCGAACCACATATCCTCGAACTGTCCAAAAAACGCGGACAATTCGAGACTGCTTGCTAATGAATGTGCCAAAATGGCATATTCATAAACAAGTACTCTCGAACGGGAGACGTAGGTTACGCATTGTGAACTCTAACGTAGATCATATTATAGTAACAATAATAACATGTAGGTAAAAATTAATTACTGTATTTGCAGTAGATGATGAAAGCATGCACTGTGAAATTTTAACTCAGAAATGTTTGCAAAAGAATCACAAGCAAGTAGATGTAAAGTGAACATAATAACTGGCATGAAATGGTACATAAATATTTATGTCATGCTAAGTATCCAAAATTTCAGTTTGATACATTTGTGAGTGAAACATACAGTAGAGATTATCATATCGCTGGCACAACAATGATTGCTTAGAGCTCCAATGTCTTTGCAAACATGTCGCCGGAAAACAAAATATGCAGAAGTTTGATTAGATGAGAAGCTGAGATTACATCATTATATTTGCTTCTTGTCTTGATCTAACCATAATCACTTCCATAACCATCTCTACAAGAGAAAGAAAGTACAGATTATAAGCCATTACCCCTAGCTAGCATATCAGGCAGCATTACTGACGAATGCCCTAAATAATGTACTGTACAATCTCCTCTCGTCTGTAGAGGACTAATCTATAAATAATAGTTCTCATATGCAGGCACCAAGTGCGGGAAGAAGTCACACTCCAGGTCGCTATCCGTGAAGGGCACATCATCCTTCTCCTGCATTGGAATTAGAATAAGGCTTCAGCAAATCACCATTGTAATTCTAGGAAGTATAGGTTTACCGAGCTTGGCTAAGTGGCAACGATTTTGAAGGCTTGTAAATGCTTTGAAGGCTTGCAAGCTAAAGTTGATGATAGACAGGCTCAATGAACTCAATCTCTTGAGGAACTTATCCATGGCAGCCAATATATCAAATAGTACATATTCATTCTAAAATTCAACCTGACCATGTAATTAACTCACTTGTTTACATTCTGAGAGTGAATTCTGCCAATACCTGACCAACATAGTAGTCAATTATTCAAGGCGTGTAGTTTCATAAAAATTAGGTGTGTGTCAGTATTAGCACTTAGTACAGTGATTTGGCACTAGAAATGTCTGAAGTTAAAGAGACATTATACAATGGTATGAAGTTACGGAACCAATTTGAAATTTGCTAAATTAAGTGGTAAAGACTACAGAGTAAATTTTAAGCATACAAGTCTTTAACACTTTGATTATGTAATTGAACAGACACGAAAGAAGGGATAAGATATTCATGTAGATAAGTCATGGAATTTTAACATATGGAAATAAGAAATTAGTGCAGTTGAGGTTCTTACCACTTTGATTATGGAATTGAGAAGGCCATCAAAATTGCAGCTACTAGAATTAAACCCACCCTGCAGCTTCGAAACACCCAAATCATACATGTTCTTCTGCTTCTGTTTATCTTCTGATGTTAATGTGTCAATCTTCATTTGAGGAACAAGTGATGGCACGACTGTATCCGTCTGTCCAGTTACACTGGCACCAACATTATAGTTAAACCTTCCATTGTTCAATCTTTGGATATGTATATGGTCTTGTTTCGTTCCATCCATGTTATGTATAGAATTGCTTGCAATTCCAAACTGCAAGTATTTAGAATGTCTCCCTGTATCAGCCGGAAGCAGCATTAAACTGCCAGGAGAACTAACCCCACCTTTGGTATTGTTGGCTGCTGTAAAGCTGTCGGGACAAACAGTCATGCTTATTGAAAATTTTCCTTTTTGGTCTACCTCTTTTTCTGAAGTCACAAAGCTAGCATCCAATTTTGTTGCACCAGTAGTATCAAATGGACTGTGCAATGGCAGCTTGTCAGCAGAAAAGACATCATTTATTGGAAGGGTACCCTGCTGGGATATACTAGAATCCCGTAAATTAGTGGAAACTCCAACAGTACTCTCAAGAAACCCTGAACTTTCTGGTGGCATTCTTATTGATGGATGGACTCCAACTTTGATTTGCGTGGACTCCAAAAGTTCTTGTGGTGACAATGAACCGCTTGTAACTCTTTGGAGTGTACCAGACATAGTGTTAGCCAGAGCACTCTCAGAAAGGACAGTAGACAGATCATTAGTTTCTTGATGGATCCACTTCTGTTGGAGTTGGGGCTGCCCAAGCGATGTGGTTTTCTTGTAAGCTCACAGTTTCCTGTTGGTTTTCTTGTAAGCTCACAGTTTTTCCTGTTGGTTTTCTTGTAAGCTCACAGTTTGAAATTTCTTGGTATCACAAGCGCATACTGTGCCATTGCTGGTAGCACTTTGAATTGGCTTGGAGGGAGCAAGTTCCTGAAGCCCAAATGCTGTTGCACTAGTTCTACTTAGCAATCCTTGTGGATTGAAAGATGAAAGGGCAGCAGAAGAAGCAAAAGGTTGATAACTATGAAGTCCTTCAAATGCTCCCATGTGCAAAAAGGAGGGGTCTCTACCACCAAAAGCAGCAACAATGCTAGCTTGCTGCGATGCCACAGCACTTAGTCGTTTGAGGTAGAGCCTGTACTTCTGCAAGGAATACAAAGTCAGCTGATTAGACATTGCAGGTATGTAATCAGCAAATTGCAATTACATATGTTCCATGCATGACATATACAATCATAAGACAACTACCCCCTGATTTGGCATGGAGATTCTTGCCAAACTTGTACATGAAAACACTACAGGAAAAACAATATGAGGAATTTTCTTCAACCTTTCAACGGAAAGGGTTTACATAAAGGGTACAACTAGTTTAGTGGTCGAACTAAAAATTTTAAGAACACCTCCTACGATGCAATTTGTCATCTTCTGCATTCACCTCCACCCTTCCTCCTCTCTCTTCCTACTCACTTCCCCACCTCTCTTCCTTCCTTTCTAACACAAAATTTTCAATTTAGAAAATTTTAACTTTGAAAATTTTAAACATGAAGTTTCAACTCAAACTTTTCAACTCTTAAAAATTAAATAAACAATTTCAAGCTAAATTTCCAACTCAGAAAATTTTGAATAAAAATTATCAAATTAGAATGTTTCACTCAAAAATTTCTAATCGAAAAGTTTTGAAAATTTTCGGTTTGAAAAGTTTCTATTCAAAATCTTCGGTTCAAAAGTTTCATGTAAAAACTTTTGAAAGTGGTTAAAACATACTTCTTATTCAAAAATTTAGGGTGGGAATTGAAAACAACAAACTATTTTTGCGTTTGAGGGGAAGGGAATGGGGGAGGAAAGGAGGATGAAGGGGATGGTCCCAAGTGTCATGATAAGAGAGCACTTAAGAGGAAAGGGAAGTGGAGGGATGAATGAGGTGTTACCGTTTGTCATAACAATAGAGCGTCCTCACCAAATATTTGGTAGGGATGCCCTCAAATTAGCAATTCCGTTACATAAATATATTATGTAGTCTGGATCAATGCAGGGTGGTGCCAGTGTCTTTCTTTTAGCCGATTTGTAAAAGTGAAACAATGTAGCCAAATTCTAACAGTAAACTTGTCCAAAGTTTGATCCTTTTGGAAATTTTATAATGGAACTTTACTAGTTAGCTTTAATCTGCTAATCAACTTGATTGGGAGAAGAATGAGCAAACTACTATTTATGAGATGTCTACATGTTCAGGATTTCTGGATGATTCAGAGTTGCATGTCTCTTATATATGACTTGCTCCAAACCAACTGAACAATGCAATAGCACAGAAATGTGAAAGTGAATTGATGGAATGGAACTACATTATTCGATTCATTTTGCACGAACACCATGAAACCAGCACAATAATATATTTGCTAACATTTTAGCCAGCCATAATACAAAATTAAGCTCGCTCGCAACTCTTAGTCAGATTAATACAAAACATAAGGCCAAAAAAGACCATGTATAAGAATATTTTTAGAGCAAGTGCTTCAATGCTTTCCTCCTAATACAAGTTGCATAAATCTTAAACCAAACGAAAAGGTAAATAATCACTATCTACCATTTATTCATGCTTTAATATTTATGCAACTGTAGAAAAGAAAAACATGGAAGCACCTCTCATATTTTTAATGAAAATCTTATGAGCAAGTGGTCGATGTGTGCCCCTTTTTGACCCATGAAAATAGGTCCACTTGGCAGCCAATGTTAGTAAGAATTTCAAAACCTTTTGTAGGATCGAAATATAATAATCTAGCAATCGAGGGGGTGAATGATCGCATGAAGCTAAAATAAAATTTTTATGATTTTTGAAACACCCCAAACAAACTCAGATCGCTTAATTTGAATTCAACAGAAACCTTATTGCACCGGACCAAAATTTTACTTGTACGCCGGACCAAACTTCGTGCCAGACCAAATTTTCACATGTACTATGGACCAAATTTCTACTGTAGCAAAACCAAATCAATTCACGCCGGACCAAACGAGACAGACTGATATATGTTCACTAAAACTAGGATTTCTGAAGATCTAACCGTTAGATTGATATGACATTTTAACTGTACAAACTAGATTCAATTCCGAAGCTAACACAAAAAGAATTAACTCAATCGGACATATGGATCTAGAGTTATATTCTTTGAAAGACTGATGAAACAAAAACCGATCTAACAGCGACGGACCAAAATCAAACTAGCTACGAACCAAACTCAAACAATGTGATTAACCGAAGATCCCACTGTTGGATTAGTGTGAAATTTTAACTGAAGAAACTAGATTCAATTATGAATCTAACCCAACAAGAATCAACTCGATGGGACCTACGGATCAAAAGTTATTAACCTCGCAAGCATGCTGTGACAGATTATGACGAGAACTGACCAAACTCTAATTTCGAGATTAATCACAATCTGCAAAAGATTAACCGACGAAACTTTCAGGAACTCTAAGTTGATACTCTAGGAAGGTTTTGTATGGATCAAATCAATATTAAACTTGTTGAAACAGGAGAGACAATGAATCAATTTACAAAAACAAAAACCGGGCAAACAAACCAGAAGACGACCACTGAATCAAAACACGCATGAACAGTAATCCACGATTTACTATAGAAACGAAATACTGTAGCACGCCGTTTACTGTAGATGCGCTGAACACTGTATCGTCGATTTTTCTTTCGCTCGGGTGTCGCCGCCTGTACTTCTGAGCATGAGGAAAAATTAGCCGCAGAGGAACTTTTCAGCCGTAAAGAAATCGATCTTTATTTCTTTTTGTCTAGTCTGGTTACAATACTCCAAACAAAAGAGTACAAACCCTAAAACCTCAGCGCTCATAATAAACAGGAGACACCTCCCCCTATTTATACTGAGCAAACATAAAGAGATTGAATACAACTCCACTTCCAACATGGAAAAAGTTTGTATACATCTCAAACTAGCCCAACATGGCCAAAAACAACTCTTGCACGCATGTACAGCCCACATGTTGTAAATACGTAACTAACCAGCCTCCATGTGCATGTTCTCTAGCCCGAACTTCCCGCATGACATCCTTGACCACTAAGACCTCAGTTCCTCTCTGAACCTAGTCCCGAACCTCAGTTCCTCCCTGAACCTAGTTTCGGTCCCGTCATCGACCACGTTCGCCCTCGAGCAACACCTGCACATGAATAAACAAGAAACAACTCCGAGCACAAGTTCACGACTTGACTCAACATCAGTCCATGCAACCACTCACACAAGTGCATTGCATCAAGCAAAAATATTACCATGCTATCACAAGCATATGAAGTAAACATCTGAAACAGCACATGCAAAAGCACCACACATGCCATGAGCACAACCACTTTGCAATGCCAATTTCACGACTAAGCCAATTTTTCAGCACATGATTTCACAATCTCCCCCTTGATGAAAACATTGGCAACACCACTTAGAATTGAACATTGGCATTCATCTCACAAGAAAAGTTTTTGAAATAAAAAGGTTCTAAAATCAAAAGCCAAAGTGAAAAACACAAAATCTCCCCCTTTGACCAATATGCAAAGTGAAAAACTCACCCTAGGTGAAAATAAGAAAAATCTCCTCCCCTAAAAAGAAAAATGTGAGTGAATGAATGAATACCACTTATACAAGATCATGTGCATGTGTAAAGCATGTATAAAGTTCTCCAAAAATCTCCTCCAAAATTCTCCAAAGTGGCAAAATTCTCCCCCTTTGACAATGGATTCATCAAGAACACAAAAGAGAGAAAATAAAATCTTTTTTGTTTTTTTTTTAAGTTTGACAATTTTTTATGTAATGAGCATTCTAAGTCATCCACAAATGTTGCAAATTCATCACCAAGCCATGCTATCAAAAATACTTGCACCCTCAAATCTACACAAAGACAATGTAGAGTAAGCATAACTAGAAATCAAGTATTATTAACAATTTATTGCATGGCATGATTTCCCTTTCTCAACAATCTCAAAACCTGAAAACATTGAATTTTTGTGCACTTTTTTTATACTTGAAAAACTGATTCATTGATTGATTGCAACAATAACAATTGCAAGGAATTATATGCACCATCAGCCTTACTTTTCAACCATGCCAAGCAATCACAAGCTTAAGGTTTCATGGTTTCGGTCATACACAACCTCTTCCAAGTTCATATCAAAGTGCAATGATAAGCAGTCTCGTAAAGAAGTGTGATAGTACATAACCTTGATCTTGAATTTATCAACAATCACTTTTTGAGCTTTAGCACTTAATTTTGATAAATTTCATATTTTGAGTAGGATCAAGATAGCCAAGAAAGTTCAACCATGACAAGATTTAATTCAAGTTGCCATTCCACTTAAATAGTCAAGACATAAACTACACCATATATGCATAAATATGAAGTTGCAAAGACCTTGTAGCATAAACATGGCTTCAAATGACATATGTGTATCAAATACAATGCTCATTACTTTTTCATTATTTTCTCATTTTTTTCATTTAAGAGACACATAAAATAAAAAGTATGTTACAAAATATTACAAAGTTTTCACAAACTCCCCCTCAAAACAACATCTTAAAAACTTTCTTCCCAATAGGCAAATGAAAGAAATTTTCACCAAAAATCCATTAACTCCCCCTCAAACAAATAACCAATGAAATCAAAAGAGAGGTGATGATATACATGTGTTTGATTTATCACGGTATGTTCAGTTAAACATAAGTATGAATCATGATAAATAAATACTGAGCATGCAAAGGCATGATAGAAGATATAACATAATTGAACATGCCAGGGGATACATATGAGCATACGAACAAACATCTCATCTCATACCACAATTAGATATCTGTGAATGTAAAAGACATGAGTGTATAAAATAGCTCACAAAGTAGGTGAAGAATTATCGCACATGCTTCTTGAAAGCCATCTCAAGGGTGAGAACCATTCAAGTCTTGATCACATCTTGCAAAAGACCAAGATCCACTAAGCTTCTGTTCTCCAACCCGCATCTGAAAAACCTACATAGCACTAGAGGATGTCGAGGCCTCGGTATTGGGGTTAGAAATAAAGCATTTAGGAATCCAGTACTGAGACACACGACACATAGTAGTAGACACAACACGAGTATTCTTATGCACAAAATCAGATTTGCACTTTCTCGTGTTTCTAGCAACAAAAGGTGTTTGCATCACCCTAGGCACATAATGAGAAGTAAAGCGTGCCTGTCTGAAATTAGACCTAGCCTTAGCCTTTTCTTTCTTTTGTTGTTTGGCTAGTCTAAAACAAAAATCTACTAAGTGTCCATCTCTACCACAATGAGTGCAAGTGTACTTAACACGATGTTTAGCTTTAGAAGTAGAAGCAACATTTGCATTCATTATAGTAGAAGATAAAACTCCAGCAGACTTAAAAACGGTTTTCTTAGGCTCATTGACAATTTCAAATTTTCCACTTTCAAGTGCCTTAACAACAGTGGGAGCATGTGATTTATGATGAGCAAAAGAATCAAAACCTAAACCTTTGTTATGCGTGCTAACCCTTGATTGATCCAAAATCATGTTTAGGTTTTTCTTTCCTTTAGTGAAACGTTCTAAAGAATTTTGCAAGTAATCAACCTTCTTAGCAAGAGTTAAACAATTATTGCATGGAACGTCCACTTTAGCCTTTTGCTTGCGATAATTTGAGCATGAAAGAACCTCATGAGTGAGAATATCATTAATCATTTGAGAAACTTTAGCATTTGCATCTTTCAATTTCAATTCAAGAATTGAACATTTAGAACAAAAAATTGACTCATGCAAATCATCAGTGAAACAGCTAGCATGTCTAACATGTTTCTCATTTTTCTTATTTTGCTCAATCAAGAAAGCATGTTCTTTCCTAAGCAAAGTGAGCTCATTGTAAATTAAGTCACATGATTTGCAAGCATCATCATCAGGAATCAAAGATTTAAGACTAGCAATTTCAGCATTCAATGATTCAACAATAAAATCATGTTTCTTGATTTTCTTGTCGCGTTTATCAAGCAATTTACCAAGACGAGCAACAGCTATGGCTAATTCATCATAAGAAGGCTCTACCTCATTGAAGTCGCTGTCGTGGTCATCTTCAGTAAGGCTTTCATCACTTCTTGCCATAAGACACAAACCAGTAAGTTCACGCTTGGTTGGCGTTGTTGTGTCTTCTTCACTACTTCCCGAGTCCACATCACTCAAATTGACTTGTTCAAGAGCGGAAAGAACTTGGTGAACAACTTTGCGGTTCAGAAAGCTTCTTTTCTTATTGCCATTGAATGGACGCTTGTACTTTGTCTCTTTCTCCTCCTTCAATGATTTACCTGCAAGTTTAGGACAATTTGGACGAATGTGGTTGAGATCACCACACTGATAGCATCTTGGAGGGCCACCACCAACTCTCTTCCTCATTCTCACATTCTGCAAAGTTTTATTAAAACGAGAAGAGAGTGATGCCAAGTCTTCTTCCGAAAATTCCTCAATCTGTTCATCGGTTAGTGAAGATAAGAAAGACAAAGCAAAACTTGAAGGAGCATTATTATGAGACATGCTAGATTGGGAGGTCAAAGCAATTGATTTGTGATCATTCTTCCTAGCAAGAACATCCAATTCATGAGTTTTTAATTTAGAGAAAAGAACATCTAAAGTAAGTGTACTCATGACAGTTGATTCTCTAATGGATGTAACTTTCATATCCCAAATACACGTGTCTAATGCACAAAGCAATTGTCTAGCATTAGCAGCATCATCATAACTAACTCCAATAGCACGCAAATTACTAAGAATTTTATTAAAACGTGCAAAGAAATCATCTAGCGACTCACCAGGCTTCATCTCAAATCGCATGTAATCTTTCTTATATATATCTTGACGAACCTCTTTGACAGTGTTTGATCCTTCATGATAGTCACAAAGAGATTTCCATACCTCATATGCGGATCAAAGATGAACCACTCGATCGAAGTCGCTGTGTCCCAAGCCCTGGATGATCAAGTTGCGCGCCTTGCTATTTGCTTCAACATGTGCACGATTGGCGTCATTGACGTTGTCGTTCTCAGGAACTTCGTACTGCTTGTAAACCTTCTCCCAAATTGCGAAGCCTCGCGCTTGGATGTACGCCTCCATCTTGGCCTTCCAAAACTGAAAATCAACACCATCGAACACACATAGTTTTGTCGAATAACGATCCATGAATCCAATCACCGGTTAAGATAAATTAGAAAAACCGTGCTCTGATACCACTTGTAGGATCGAAATATACTAATCTAGCAATCAGAGGGGGGGTGAATGATTGCGCGGAAGCTAAAATAAAATTTTTATGATTTTTGAAACACCCCAAACAAACTCAGATCGCTTAATTTGAATTCAACAGAAATCTTATTGCACCGGACCAAAATTTTACTTGTATGCCGGACCAAACTTCGTGCCAGACCAAATTTTCACATGTACTACGGACCAAATTTCTACTGTAGCAAAACCAAATCAATTCACGCCGGACCAAACGAGACAGACTGATATATGTTCACTAAAACTAAGATTTCTGAAGATCTAACAGTTAGATTTATACGAAATTTTAACTGTAGAAACTAGATTCAATTCCGAAGCTAACACAAAAATAATTAACTCAATCGGACATATGGATCTAGAGTTATATTCATTGAAAGACTGCTGAAACAAAAACCGATCTAACAGCGATGGACCAAAATCAAACTAGCTACAGACCAAACTCAAACAATGCGATTAACCGAAGATCCCACCGCTGCATTAGTGTGAAATTTTAACTGAAGAAACTAGATTCAATTATGAATCTAACCCAACAAGAATCAACTCGATGGGACCTACGGATCAAAAGTTATTAACCTCGCAAGCATGTTGTGAAAGATTATAACGAGAACTGACCAAACTCTAATTTCGAGATTAGTCACAATCTGCAAAAGATTAACCAACGAAACTTTAAGGAAATCTAAGTTGATACTCTAGGAAGGTTTTGTATGGATCAAATCAATATTAAACTTGTTGAAACACGAGAGACAATGAATCAATCTATAAAAACAAAAACTGGGCAAACAAACCGGAAGACGACCACTGAATCAAAACGCGCATGAACAGTAATCCACGATTTACTGTAGAAACGAAATACTGTAGCACGCCGTTTACTGTAGATGCGCTGAACACTGTATCGTTGATTTTTCTTTCGCTCGGGTGTCGCCGCCTGTACTTCTGAGCATGAGGAAAAATCAGCCGCAGAAGAACTTTTCAGCCGTAAAGAAATCGATCTTTATTTCTTTTTATCTAGTCTGGTTACAATACTCCAAAAAAAAGAGTACAAACCCTAAAACCTCAGCGCTCATAATAAACAGGAGACACCTCCCCCTATTTATACTGAGCAAACAAAAAGAGATTGAATACAACTCCACTTCCAACATGGAAAGAGTTTGTATACATCTCAAACTAGCCCAACATGGCCAAAAACAACTCTTGCACGCATGTACAGCCCACATGCTGTAAATACGTGACTAACCAGCCTCCATGTGCATGTTCTCTAGCCCGAACGTCCCGCATGACATCCTTGACCACTAAGATCTCAGTTCCTCTCTGAACCTAGTTCCGGTCCCATCATCGATCACGTTCGCCCTCGAGCAACACCTGCACATGAATAAACAAGAAACAACTCCGAGCACAAGTTCACGACTTGACTCAACATCAGTCCATACAACCACTCACATGAGTGCATTGCATCAAGCAAAAATATTACCATGCTATCACAAGCATATGAAGTAAACATCTGAAACTACACATGCAAAAGCACCCACATGCCATGAGCACAACCACTTTGCATTGCCAATTTCACCACTAAGCCAATTGTTCAGCACATGATTTCACACTTTTGTTTCTATGCATAGGGCGCTCAAATAATTAATGGTGGAAGTAAATGCCATATGGCCATACCTGTAGATGACTCGCAACATTTTCCCTGATGAGTTTCTCCACATTCATAAGCTCAAGTATTCTTTTTGGTACAGCTTCTGCATCAACAGTAAGAGAAAGGACATAGCATTAATGAGTTGCTGTAACCTGTAAGGACATTTAGCAAAAAGCAAAAAGGAGGTGGGAAACTCTTACTATAATTTCCAAGCTGGTTCACAGCAGCAACAAATTTCCGATGCAGTTCAACTGACCATACAACTCTTGGCTTCTTTGCTGCTGAGGGTTCATCATTTTCTTGAATATCGTTCTCCTCGCCTTCATCTTCCTCTTCACTATGCAGTTCCCTCCTCTGCTTGCTGACCCTCCCAGTTTGACCAGAAGACCCACAAGTAACCTGGCTGGGCCCATGGTATGAATTTGCGTTGGGTGGGTTATTGAATTCTTTGTAGAAATTAAGATTGCTGCATTCGCGGTTACTGAACTTCCTCCTAACAACATGCTGCCATATATTTCTAAGCTCGCGAACAGGTTTTAGAAGATAGTCGCAGGCACACCATGAGTTATCCCCTTCATTACAGTTTTTGTCTCTCCATTCACTGATAACACTGCATGGATTATACTTGATTAACATCCACATTTTAAACATGAAAACGCAATTACTCAACAAGCACCTCTTGCTACCAAGAACACTAGCTAGAATAGGAACTTCTAAACTTATTGATGACAGGGAGGTCCATTTCAAGCCCCACAAGCTCAAGGAGCTTAAAGCCGTCCATGTCAGGCATATGGACGTCACTGATAACCAGATCAAACATGTCTTTGTTCCCCCTTAGTAGCTTCAGTGCTGTAATAGCCTTGTTGGTTGTAGTTACTGTTAAGGCAGTAGAAGTTGCTCTTATCTCTACTCCTTCTAATTAGGAGTTGGTGGCGGTCGTCCGTTCTCCCTCGCGCGGGCCACGTCATCTCCTTGTGTTCTAGCCGTCCGGTCGCGCTCCGGCGGTCGAGATCTCCTCTCGCTCGGTGACCCACTCGTGCAGCTTGGCCGCATCGCTCGTCTTCCCAGAGCTGTCGATACCTTGCATCGGTGACGATACGGCGCGCATGCGCTTATGAGCCTCGACCAAGCGCCATGAAACCGGCGCTGCGGAGCCCTCGATGGGCCTCTTCCATCACCATCGTGGCCATCAGATCCCCTTTGCCCCCGCCAACGTCATTGCTCTCCCTCACCCCCACGCTCCACACCGTCGTGATTTTTGGCCAGATTCGCGCCTTGGCCGGTGAGATGGACCCTTTTTGGTGGCATCTCCTTCTCCACGTCTTCGCCCTTGTCTTGCTTCTTCTCGCTCTAGTAATCTGATCTCACCCAAACCTTGATCACTAGTTAGATATGGTCATTTCGCCCCCCTTCGGCCTCTTGATGCGCTGTTGGTTTGCCCTTTCTCACCCTCAGCAGGTGCCTTCCTCGGAGGCAACCGAGTCCACGTTAGGGACCCAGACGTGCAAGATCGGCAGCATCACTGCTTCTTCGGTGTTCTTGCTCTTCAACCTCAAACCCCAGAGCAAGTTCTGGACCGTTGTTACAGACATGACATGACTGCAATTCTTGTGTTTTCCTTTGTGTTTTTTCTGCTATGGCTTTCGCTCTAGCTGTGGATTTATTCTAGGTTGTGCTAATTTGTTGATTCCCCTAGGATTTGTTGCTGGTGAGATTTGGCCCAAACCTTGAATAGATCGGGTGTTGATTTATTTGTGTGCATTTGCATGTTTTTAATTGAAGTTAGAGTTCGGTTATATGGTTAGATCTGAGTTACATGTAGGTTGTATTAGCCAATTTGATGTCGTCCGTATCTACGAGTGCTTTTTAGGACTGATCTAGAATGTGTTGATTTGAGTTTAATTCAGTAGTATTAGAGGTTACTTATGCTCATCATTTGTAGTGACGTTGGGCTGATTGAGCCATTGTCCTTTTTACGGTCTCAATTTTTTGTGTTGTTGAGGTTCTGCTCTTCAGCCGCTCCGGGTGCTATGCTCCATTAATGAGAAGTAGGCATTCAGGTCAGCACTGGTCACACCAAATAAAGATAAATGCATTAGGTTCGATTTGGGGCCTTCACTAACTTTGTTCTCTTGTGCTATTTTATGTGTTCTAGGGCCTAGCACAATATACTCCTGAGCTAGCAATGGCTGGCCGATGACAGCGCCTAACCTTCCCAAGTTCCTCTGGTTCCCCTTCCACATTCGATTGGTAATTTGCTTAAGCCTAAAGCTACTTTGTAAGATGTACTTACCATTTTAATTATTGTGCTGTAGTGGTGGCTGTCATCCCACCATTTATAATCCTTCCTGTGGTCAAGAGTCAGCTATGCCTTGAGTTCCAACTTCCAAGTTACTGGTCAGAATTGCTGGGTGAAGAAGGGAGATACTTTCACCGGTGAGGTCAGGTTAGTGTTCAGTTTTGTGAGCTATACACCCAATATATTGTAATGACCATGAGATAGATTAATTACAATTCTACAATGCAAATAGATGTAGTATTACACCGTGGTATAAAGTCTCACTATTGTTTTAACATGGTTCAGTAAGATTGCTGTCTTTTCTAAGCCAGCCTTTCTTCTCTTAGCTTTACCAATTCAATGTTGATGTTAGATTTGTCCAGTCACTAATAACCAATTCTGATGAATAGTACTTATATCTGCCTTTTCTTTTAGTTACAATTTATAATTCACTCTCCCATTCAACTTATCTGTTGATTGATAATCTATTGCTAATGCAATGCTGAGATGATTGATAATCTATTTATCAGCAAGTTATGGTTGCTTGTGGTAGATCAGATTTGAGAACCACTATATTCTACAATTTGTGTTGGAGCTATTTTGTGCAGCTGCAATGTGCACGTACTCATTCAGATGGTTCTTGATCATGCACTTTCTTACTTTTTATTTCAGTTTTTTTCACTTTCATAGTAATTCGTCAACTATGGAGCCTACTCAATTGTTCCTTTAGGTATGGGGCTGGTACATGGTTTTCAGTTGATTATTTAATTTCATAGTTTCATGTATGACCTAATTTACCCATTTCTTTCAGGTTTATTTGTTCACAACTATGGTTGTGGCGTCCGTTGATTCAATTTCAGACTATTCTTGATCATGTGGTTAGCAGTTTCTTACACTTCATTTCAGTTATGGAGGTTGCTCATGTGTTTTCTTGAATTTCTCTAATTTTCTTTTTTGGTTCTAAAGTTTCTGATTTCGTTGGTTGCGAACATTGGTTTATATTGCAAAAGCCTACAAGATATATGTTGTTTCTAATGATTAGCTTGCTATTGCAAGAATGAGTGGTTTCTTGCATAGCGGATACGATTACTGCTTATCCTTTCTATTTAGTGTCTACAGATTTGTGCACACTGAATTTATGGTGATAGATTTTTTTATCAGGTTTTATGCTTCTATTCCTTTACAACTGCATTGATTGACACATGAAAATAAGTTAAAAGCATAGTTGCAGTTGTAGTTGGCGTGTTCTTGTGCTTTGTTTCTTTCTAGCCAATGTTTGTTGCAATTTGATGTGCATTGGATTTCTTGCTCTATGACAGGGATGACAAGGTCAAGCACCATAACTAATTCTCGCTTTTTTGGCGGAGACAACTCATCTAGATCTATTGTGCCAAATCATTGAATATATTACAAAATAGCATTTTTAATTCTTGATCAATGAGATTGAGATAAAACTTGCTGGTTTTATAGGTTACTTCCATGTTGCTCCATACTGAAATGTGTGCATTGCCCACACATGTGTTTCATGTTTTCTTATTTCGTGGTCGTGGGTCCAGGCTGTGTTGTCCTGATGGAAGATCTCTGTTATGTGGGTTGCACGAAAGTTTGAAGGTTGTGCTTTTAATTTCTCATGTGACCACATCACAATAGACATATTGTTCTCCATGTCTTTCAGAGTTAAGCTTCTCTTAAATTAAGCAGGTTTTCTCTTGGGGGTATAAAATGCCATGATACGTTCGTGTGGGATGGTCTAGATTGTCTGATCTAAATGTCTATGAGGGAAAACTTCTTCGTTGTTCTTTTAATCAAAGTTGTTTTGGAATATGGGTAGTTGATCTAGCGGCATGTTATTGGCTTCTTTGCTACATTTCTAACATTAAGCTGTTATTCTCAGCTCGAGTCTTCCTTTTATTGTTAGTTGAATGTACTAACCAAGCAATCAATTGGCAACGCGTTGAGCCATATGCAACAGACACTCCAACAAAACTAAATATCCAAAACCTAATCTGAAAACTATCTGAAAAAATATCTAAATTCGATCCGAAGCTATTCGGTCGGTCGATCGGCCGGAAATTATTCGATTAGATTGCACCCCTAGTCACACGAGATCAAACCCTATTCCATCTGGATTAGAGGTGGGCGTCGTGCCATGCTGGGCTTGGCACAGCACGGGCCCGTCGGGTTGCGTGCCTAAACCGTACCGTGTTGGTCTAGCTCGCCTTCGGCTAGCCTAGGCACGGTCAATTTGAAATTCGTCCCGTGCCAGTCTAGGTTCACCTCATTTGAACTGTTACGATGATAGAAAAGTAGTCAAAGATCCAGGAAACTAAGACGGTTAACACAAATATTGAGAGAAAAAGAACTAAATTTTATTTATTCTTAAACATGTATAGAGTTACTGTCTCATTAAAAATCTTTCATCCCATTGCAGAGACTCGGTTCGGTGCGCACGCTCGGTGTCGGTGAGCATGTACTCTTTGGTCTGCATTATCCACCTTTTGGCATCTCCGTTTTCTCTCTTTTCTCTGCATGCGCGACCGCAACGACGCTGATCGTAAGACAAGCCACAACATGCCACAATGTCGCATGTAGAACGCTATGCCACATACCGTGTCTACTTTAGATCTATCGGGCTTGTTTCGTGCCGTGTCAACTCAAGCATGACCCATACAAGCGTGCCGTGCTGTGCCGCCCATCGTGCCCAACCGCAAGGCCCGGGCATAACCTTGTTATTCGTGCCGTGTCGACTAAACCCGTGTGTATGCGTGCTGTGCCGTGAACTAGTCTAATCTGGACTAAACAGTTCGCATAGAAATTTTATAGAATATATATATATTTCTATAAAATACACACAAAATTCGCATTCGACGAGTGGTCATGATAAGTGGTCGCATCAAATTGACCGTGTTGTAAAACGTAGTCGTTCTCCCGCGATCAATCAACAGCACACCAACAGGATCACACGAACAAGAACAAGGAGCACACAGAATATAGGGTGGAACTCTCTCACGTTTTATTAGATTGATCTTTTACATGGGGGAAAGCCCAATATATAGAGAAAAGCATAAGAGATGAGTTCGGATTCGCCCACAAATAAGAGATAGATGGTAACCGAATACGGTTATGAAATCTTATCTCATAACACTCCCCCTTGGGCGAATACCGCGTAATGCACATGTCTCGTTAAAAACTCCAATCAAAAACCCAGTGGGAAAAAAGGAGATGGAGAAAAGAGTACATTGCACTCGTACTTTGTGTAGCACTAGTTGCCTCGTTAAAAACCTTTATGTGAGAAACTTCAGGAAAACTCACTAAGGGAAAAGAGTACAACTTATGATCTTCTAGATTTAAATTAGGATCTTCAGGATCACCATAAGGGTTATGATTCAAGGGTTCACTCCCCCTGAACTTTGCATATCTCTAAGTCTTCTCATCCCAATGCCTTTAACACATCTTTGAAATGTGGATTTAGACAGGATTCAGCGAATAGATCTGCAAGATTTTCACATGACTTAGTTTGCAAGATTTTTTATCTCACCGTTCTTCTGGAGTTCGTGAGGATAGAATAGCTTAGGAGCAATATGCTTCGTGATATTACTCTTTACATAACCCAATTGCATTTGTGCAACACAAGCAGTATTATCTTTATAGATAATAGTGGGGGTATCGACGGTTTTAAGGCCACATGACTTCTGGATGCGGTTAATCACACATCGTAGCCAAACACATTCACGTGAGGCTTCATACAAAGCTATGATCTCTGAGTGGTTGGTTGAAGTAGCCACCAAAGTCTGCTTTACAAGACCGTCAAGAAATGGTGCACCATGAGAGAAACACAAAACCAGATCTGTGATTTGGCAATCGTGGGGATCGGACGGATAGCCAAAGATCCGTGTATCCCACCATGGTTAAGTCTTGGTTCTTACGGAAAATAATCCAAGATCTTGAGTACCTTGGAGGTATCTGAGTAAAGTCTTGACACCAGCCCAATGTCTTCTGGTTAGGGCTGCACTATCTCTTGCTAGCAAATTCACTGCAAATGCAATATCAGGCCTTGTGCAATTCGCAAGATACATCAGTATGGGACTTCAGGTCCTAAGACTTTCTCATTTTCCATCCTTGGTCTGAAAGGGTCTTTATCCACTTCAAGGGATCTTACGACCATGGGGTGTTTTAACGGATGCGATTTATCCATATTAAACCTTTCCAACACCTTCTGGGTATAGGAAGACTGGTGTACAAGGATTCCTTCTGGGAAATGCTCTAGCTGCAGGCCTAAACAAAATTTAGTTTTACCCGAATCTTTCATCTCAAAACTCCGTCATGAGGTAAGCACTTGCTTCCTCTGTCTCCTCTGTGGTTCCAATGATATTCAGATCATCGACATATAACTGAGATGATACAAATCCATTCTGAGATTTCTTTATGAACACACAGGGGCAATATTCCTTCTTCAGGAGGAACTCACTAAGTCGGTTATACCACATTCTCTCCGACTGTTTTAATCCGTATAACGATCTCTTCAGTTTGATGCTATACATGTTGCGATTATTAGGATTCAGAATTGTAACTCCTTTAGGGATTCTTATGTAAATATCTGTATCCAGTGACCCACATATATGAGGTCACTTCCTCCATCAACTGCATTGATAAGTTTAAGCTTGCTGCCATTAATATTAATTTTCGGAACGTTATTCCACTTTTTACAGGAGTATATATTTCATCGTAATCGATGTCGAGTCTCTGCGTGAACCCTTGTGCTACAAGCCTCGCTTTATATCTCACCACTTGGGTATTTCATTTCTCTTCCGGATGGAAAACCCATTTGATCCTACAGAGATTACTTTAGGAGATGTTTGGTCAACGGGACCAAAGCTTTCCTTTTAATAAGCGAGCGCTGCCTCAATTGCTTCTTTTGTTTGACCCTATCTGAGTGCTTCTGGCACTTTGCCATGTACTTTGGTTCTGGATCCAGCTTTAGCAATTTTAGAGGTAATTATATGTCGACAATTGTAGTCTTTCTTTTATACAATTCTCCTGCATCACTTTAGGGATATCTCTTTATAAATTTCTTCCAGCTCCTCATGATTTCCCACAACGATAGAGTCAGGTGTTTGATTTCCCAACAGGATTGTGCGCGCAAATATCTGTTGGGTTATCATCTTCGGGATGGATCACTTGTGGATGTTACCATCTCAAAGATGGCTCACTTGTGGATTTTCTCAACATCGATTGAGCTTCTTCTCTGTCATAGGTAGTGTTCTCATTTGTTTGGTTCTCTATACGTGGACGCGTCTCCATGAATTAAGTCCCGTGCACCGAGGCCTCCCTCTTTTATCATGAGGGTCAAGAGTGGATTCAATATCCTTCTAGGGTATTTTCACTCTTTCAGGTGCATATACTGCAGGTATATGAGATCTTTTCACTCCCTTATGATCAGTGAAGGCATTTGGCAGATGTTAAGCTTATTTGTTGCAGATTTATCATCCTCCGAACTTCAAGTTCGGTCTCTGTAGTGCGTGGATCTAAGGACTCGGCATTCTCTAATGTGGTACTTATCTCCCCCTAATGCCGAAAAAATGTCCTTAGTACAATGGTGTCATCGAGCCATGCATGAGATCCTGTCATAGGCTCTAGGTATTTTAATACATGACGGAGATTCATAACCTACATAGATCCTCAACTTCCGGTAAGGTCCCATGGTGGTACGCTATGGTGGAGAGATTGGCATGTATATAGTACAACCATATTTTCGCAGATGGGAAATACTTAATTCTTTTCCACACACTATCTGCAACAGGGAAATTTCATGATGTGCAGTTGGTTTGAGTTGAATTAATATCGCAGTATGCAGCACTGCGTGGCCCCAACAACTGGTGGAAAGCCTACTATTCTGCAAGAGCGGCCAAGCAATAAGTTTTTATTCTTTTAATATAATGACTCTACAAGGCCATTTTAAGTATGGACATTACGTACGAGATGCTCTACATTAACTCTCAGAGCCATACAACAATCATTAAATGCTTTTGAGGTAAACTCGCTAGCATTGTCTATTTGTATAGACTTGATCCTTTCTTCTGAAAAGTAGGCTCTTAACTTAATAAATTGGGCAGAAGCATGGTTCCTAGTAGATAAGAGATATACATAGGACCATCTAGTAGAAGCATCTATCAATACCATAAAATTTCTTAAAAGGAGCCCGACAGGGGCTGAACAGGTCCATAGATATCACCTTGAATTTTCTCCAGGAAATTCAGTGATTCCTCCCTAACTTTTTAGGTAAGAAGATATAAGAATAAGCTTTCCTTTACACAACCAGGGCATAAGAAAAACTTCAGGTCTAGGAAAGACTTTATTCTATGGCTAGCAGAAAAAATAATTATTCTTCTTATACTATTCAACTCAGGGTAACCCAGTCGATCTGCCAGATCTTAAATATATCTAAGTTTTTTTTCTTCATCGCAACACAAACTTCAGGTTTTATATTTGCATAGTATAATCCGGAGGAGAATAAATAAAGCTTTTAACCACACGTTTATTACACCCATTAAACTTAGTCATGAGTAGGTATTCTGTACCATCCTCATTCACTATCTCCATACAGAAACGATTAAAGGAGTACGACTGGACTCAGGGTACAATATGGCATTCTTCTAGTGCCAACCATGAGAGTATCGCTTCTGGCGATAGTTATAATATTTTCAATTCACTTAGTGTGGTACAATTGTCTTCTAGACAGATTTTCTCCTCCGCCATCAGATTATGCTTTGTTCTATATTGGAAGATACAAAAACAATCAAATATTTGCTACAACAGGAACAAATAATATAGAACAAGCATAGCATGATTAAATAAATTTTCCTGAAAAAATTACACTTTATTGAATTTAACCGATAATCGCTCAACAGGAGCGTAGACCATTGTTCATTCAGGGACACAAAAACTAAACTGATAAAAGAGACTCTTAAGGAGACTCTAGAAAAGGATAATGTGACATTGACTCTAAAAGAAAGACTGAGAGACTACTTCATGTCTCCGTACAAATCATTTGTATCATCCTCCTGGGATTTATCTTTATTCTTCTGGAATTATTTTAGCTCATCTTCAATAAGATCATTCTCTTCCATCCAAGGAGACCCTTTTTGAATTCTTCTGTAGGGTTGGAGATTAGATCATCATCTAATTCCATTTCATTGTCAACAACAGGATGGGTAATGAAATGTGCCTCCGCCTTATTCCCTTGATTCTTTTGGAATCTCCCAGTGGATTTCATATAAAGTTCTACCAAATGCTTTGGGGTGCGGCACGTACGTGATCAATGACCAGTACATCCACACCTAAAGCATGGCTGTTTAGGATCATTTGCCTTATTTGCTGGTCCTTTCTTCTGAAAGCGGCCTGATCCACTTTCTTTTGTTTTCCATTGGTATTTACCTCTTCCTTTATGATTTTTGTCATTCTTCCATTTATCCTCTTTCTCTCTTTGGCCCTTTCTGCGGCCTTGGCTATTGTTAGCTTGCTAAGCGTTTGCATGTGCTTCAGGCAATGCATGACTCCCACTAGGTAGAACTTGATGATTCTTCATTAGAAGTTCATCATGCTTTTCTGCTTCTAGCAGAATGCATATTAGCTCAGAGTACTTCTGGTACTTTGCATGGCGATACTGTTGCTGCAGTATCCTCATATTGGGGTGGAATGTGCACAATGTCTTGTCAATCTTTTCAGCTTCTGTAATCTTCTGGTCACAGAACGCTAGTTTAGCAATAATCTTATGCATGGCAGAGTTGTATGTCGCCAACGACTTAAAATCTTGAAAGCGAGGAGGTCCATTCCGTTGTGCTTCGGCAACAGAACGGATCTTTGCTTGGTTATATCGCTCCTTCGTGGAATTCCATAGAGCCAGCGGGTCCTCCTCCATCAAATATTCGGCCTTCAGGTTCGTATGGAGATGGTGCCTGAGGAAGTGCAAAGTGCGCATTTAGCGACTTCGTGGATAGCAGGTGCGGCTTGAGGTCGGAAACCGTAGCTCCAAGTGATCGGGCATCAAGTTGATCTTGGCATCCATTGCCCAAGTGAGGTAGTTGCTGCCATTCAGGCAAGCTCGATAAATTCTTTCTTGGCGATGTCGACATATCCTATATGCAAGCAAAACAGGTTTTTACTTGGGTAAAAGTTATTTTGCATGCTTATTATTGAATCAGTAAAGTTTTGGTCTATATCTATTCAGTAGATAATCATCACATTTTTCAGGATTTTCCTAGCATTTTTCCATGATTTTTTCTAATTATTAAGCAATTTTTAGAGTTACCGAATAACAGTAAACAATATGTCCAGCATATATTAATCATGAAAAACATGCTAAGAAATTAATCTAGTAACATGACACAGAGCAATGGGTCATACATATCTTTCTATAATTTTCTAGTATTTTCTGTTAATTTCCAAGCAATTTTCAGAATTACTTAAATAACATGATATAAATTTCAGCACATATTAAACATGGCATTATACTGGAAAATAAACCCAGAGTAGGAAACTTCTAATGTGCTAAATATCAATTTTCCAAAAATTTATGGAAGCCCATAAACTTAGAAACCTATTTTCTAGGATTTCAATTGTTAATTCCTCTTCTGATTTTTTTTTTCAAACAGGCCGGGCCTCACGGCTTGAGAATCATGTGGATGGGCTGCCGGCCCAAAAATCCATCCTGATAGGTAAGAAGGCCAACGGGTGGCAATCCAGCCTATTCGGCATAAAAGGCCCACGGGCAGTTGGCTGGCCTGCTCGGCAAAAGGGGCCATGGGCCGCTAACCGGCCTGCTCGGCAAAAGGCTCACAGGCGGCTAACTGGCCTGCTCGGCAAAAAAACCCACGGGCGGCTAGGGTTAAAGGAAACCCTAGCCACCACTTAGATGCTCCGGGCGGTGCATTTGAGAAACATCGATGCGGCGAGCAGCAGGCGTCGGGTCGGCGAGGCACGCGGAGGTCAATGCGGCGGCGACGACATCAACGGTGCGCAACAGGTCACCGATGTGGGTCCAAGTGGTGGCGGCCGCGGGGCGACAGCAACAGGAGCCGGCGTGGCATCTCGGGCGACGTGCACTTCAGGTGCAGTGAGCGGCACGCGGTGAAGACAAAGCAACTCGGCGAGCTCAACTAACGGCGTCGCGCGGTGAAGACGAAGCGGCGCAGCGAGCTTGACTTCCAGCAGTGCGTGCGGATCAAAGTGGTGCAGCGCATCGAGTCCGACGACGCGATATTCATCTTCTGGTGACTCGCTGGTGCCACCACCGCGCCTTGGCTTCAATATGAGAGCGGACGCAAGCGATGGCGGCGCGGCTTCAAGTGCCAGCGGCCAAGGCAACTTGGTGCGAGGCGCGAGGGGCGGTGCGGCCGAGGGCGTCGCGGCAGGCGGCGGAACGGCCATGGGCCGAGGCGCAACCGGCGTCGTGGCTAGCACTGCCGGCGACGGGAGCGGCTTCGGGCCGAGGCGCAGCCGTTGGCACGCGGAGGCCGAGGCGACGGCAGCGCAAGGCATCGATGATGGCGCCGAAGAACTGCGCCATGCGGCCTTCAGGGTCGATTTTTTTTATGGATGATAATGTAGTAGCCCAACAATAGATCAATGTAATAGGTGGTTTAGATTAAGCAATTGATCTAACGATGATCTGCGGGATCATAACATGCATATAATCGCTTACTGTAGGGCTTGATGCAGGACGATCGCTTGTTGCAGGATGAAAATCGGCGTAGTGTCGATTGTCGCAGGTAGACGATCACGATAGGCCTCGGTAGAGCTTCGTGCTGATAACGTGTTGTAAAACGTAGTCGTTGTCGCGCGATCAATCAACAGCACACCAGCAGGATCACACGAACTAAGAACAAGGAGCACACAGAATATAGGGTGGAACTCTCTCACGTTTTATTAGATTGATCTTTTACATGGGGGAAAGCTCAATATATAGAGAAAAGCATAAGAGATGAGTTCAAATTCGTCCACAAATAAGAGATAGATGGTAACCGAATACGGTTATGAAATCTTATCTCGTAACCGGACCTGCATCTGACCCGAATGATTCCCCACGCCAACGGATTTTCTTGCCATCCCGTGGGCCCAGCAGGATCCCATAATTCTATCTCGGCGTCACATCTGATGAGGTATTAGGCGCGGAATTTTTTTTAAACAAATTATGTTTTAAAATAAAATTATTGAAAAAATACGTTGAAATAAAAAATTACGTAAATATTTTTTAAGAAATATGTTTTTAAAATAAAATTATAGAAAAAATACGTTGAAATAAACAATTACGTAAATATACTTATGTCATTAATTAATTTTGTGACAAAGCTCTCGTCGTCGAATAAATTGGTGACAAATCATCTGCCACTAAATAAATTGACAACAGAGTTTTATTTAGCCAACAACTTTGTCGCTGATTCATTTGACCGATAGATCTATTTGGTTGGTAGTCTTTCTGTCACCAAATGAATAGTCGATAGAGGTGTATTTATATAATTATATTTTTGGTGTATTTTCTCTATAATTTTATTTAAAATTTGTATTATTTTAAAAAATCATTGAGCGCACATCTGCCCAGGAGAGTAAAAGCATGTGGAGCCTTGCAAATAAAGCTACTACTGCTATCTAAGCACTTCCGTTAAGTCCCAATCCGAGTGAGAGAGAAACTATGGTATCGGTATCGGATACCGGGTTGAATATGGATACTGTTCTGACCTTTTTCGTACTCTGGGGAGTACATACTTCCACCTCTAATATACTATATAAATGAACATTTTATACTCCTTTATCACTTTCGGTATACTCCAATAATAATTCTAAAATACTCCAATGCGATATGGTTGAAAAAATTTTATCAGAGCCCTTTATTTTTTTGCTACTTACCCTTTTCCACATGTAAAAAGAATATATAAACAAATTATGCTATAAAGGGTGGACTTTAATGAATTTTTTCATGGAACTCACTTTGAAGTATCTTATAATCAGTATTAGAGTATACTCAAAAGGATAAAGAGGTATAACAACATCATTTAAATGGTATACTGGAGGTGGGAGTATGTACACCCAGAGTATGGAATCATTTTCCTATATGTATATGTATATGTATATGTGTATATATATATATGAAGCCGAAATGGAGCATCATGATTTTAAATGCGCGAATTCAAGCCATATTCGAGTATATTTTTGAAAAATTTCAGTTTTAGGGCATATACCCATCTATAACAATTCAAATGAAACACATACCTTTGAAAAAATATACTCGAATTCAAAGATTTTGAACAATCACATGCTTTGCTGATTTATACATAAAATCAGCATATACCTACAACCAAACTATCATAAAAAATGGAAACTCTAGTTTGAATCTCAGTTCAAACTTGTTTGAACTAGTTAGTAAACTGGTTAAACTCAGCATCATAAAAATTTCAAAAAGTATCGCATGAAAATACATAGGGAAAATACCCGTTTTGGATCATGGAGCTCGGGCACCATGGTGCCCCAGGTAATTATACTATATATATCCCGTCTATCTCAGTGAATTTTCTATTTTTTTAAAAAAATAATTCTCGATACTTGACTACTACTTCTCGATATCTCTCAACTATAATACCTCTACCAACTTAGAAGGAGACGCTGGAATCGTTTATTCACGTCCCACAACACCTTCTCGTTCCCAACACCACTGCCCTCAACATTTCTCTCCTTTTGTAGACGATGGCAGGCGGTACTCCTCTCCATGTCGACACCCCTAATCCTAACGCATGGTGAGTTCTCTCATTAGTCATTTTTTCTCCTCTTGATTGTGTAGTGTGTATACTGCCAGGCAGCCAATGGCTGATAAGGACAACGATGGTGAGGAGGCAAGACATATAGCTGCAGTTGGTAGGAACAGAAACGCACAATTGTGGGGATGTTTAGGGCAACAGTAAACTAGATGACCTAAGTCGTCTGTTATAGGCTAATGGGCCTATGGGATGATCTGGAATTTATTTCTTCATTTTCATTGTTATATTATCTCTTTTATGTCTATTTTATGTGCAGCATACCATATTTTATATACCTTTCTCTATATTTTTATTTTTATTATATATACACAATTACGTATCATGTTATCAACGTACCATGTATTCTTATCGGTACATACCCGGTGCCCGCGCAACTTTCCCCTCAGCGGCTAGATCCTGTGCTCATAAACGCACTGGCAGTTACGTGTGTGCTCGCAAGAGCGTTGAAGATGATAAAAGCAAGAAGTTTACCATCGAAGAATTGATCGAATAAAATATCAAACAATAATTCTTCTAGTATCGATCGCTCTACCAAAAAGAAGAAGGGTGAATCTTCTAATACTGATAATGAGCTTCAATCGGGCAAAGCCTTCAAGCATGATATAGAAAGGGGCCGATTGATTGGCTGGTGAGAAGCAAACCTGAACAGAAACCACAATGGATACTGTCTGGACCACTAGATCACAAAGCCATCAGTTATAGAGGTGAAAGACCATGTGGAGGTCTATCCTTGTGTGTGATGAGTAATTGATGAGTTTTGAGCTTGTGTTGTTTTAAATTGATTTGGATTTGAAGCAATTTGAGTGTTGGTCTACCGGCTTCGGGGCTTTGGATAGTCGGAGACCAGTCGTCCGACCCCGAGTGGTCGGGGCTCTCGCTGGTCGGAGACCAGTCGTCCGACTCCGAGTGGTTGAGTCGGAGACCAGTCGTCTGACCCCGAGTGGTCAGGTCTTTGGTTGGTTGGAGACCAGTGAACCGACCCGTAGTGGTCTGGGCCATGGCTGGTCGGAGACCAGTGGTCAGACCACGTGTTGTCAGGGTTATGCTGGTCAACGTAGTGTATATCTTTCTGTTGAGATGGATATGTGTTGTGGGCATTGCTATGTGATGTGGTTTCTTTGTCTATGATGGTTGCAGGACTTTGGAGCTAGGTCATGGTGAGGCGAAGGAGATCAGGACTAGGCTGGGAGAGCTGAGGTCCAAATGATCAAGGTGTCGCCAAAGATGACTGAGGCCAAGGAGTAGCTGCAAGCTAAGAAGACAAAGGAAAAGATGAGATGCTAACTTGGAGCTGCTCTGATCAAGGAGGAACGTTGGATCGCGGTCAGGAAGATAGAGTAGCGGGTCAAGTTAGTATGATTTGAAAAGCGTGCAAAACCCGTTGTGTTGTTGGGTTTCGGGTCAGCCCATGCATAGCTGTGTATGTGGGTAAAATCTCAGCCCTTGATGGAGTGCTCTAGGGTTTAGATGCTCATCCAAGGGTGGTAGGTGGTCCAAGCCTGCTATAAATAGACAGGGAGAGGGGTGTCTCCTGTGTGGGTTGAGCAGGTGAGGAAAGTGTAGCTTGCTGTCAGGTGTACTGAGTTAGTACTTGAGAGTAGTTGAGAGTTGTTGAGAGTGACAGTGTAAGGATCAAATCCTGGCTCTTGGATGTTGGCTTAGGATTGAAGCAGGACATCCAAAGGTGGGAATTGATCCCAGGTCACTATAAATAGAGGGGTAGGGGCAGCCTCCCCTCTTTGAAGGTTCTGAGGTTTTTGCTGCTCATTTGAGTTTTGCCCACTTTGTTGTGAGGCTTTGTAAACCTCCCTTCCAGAAATGAAATATTCTTCATTTATGTTCTTGTTTCATTTCCATTACGTATTTACATTACGCACTTAAATTCTGTTATCTAATTTCTGCATTTACTTACTTGCAATTTACTTTACGTAATTTGGTTTTGCCTCATCTCCTTCTACATGCTATTGAGTCTTTGTTGAAATTCATGATTGATGAACTCTTCTCTGGATTCGATGCTTTCAATTATCTAGGCAATCCTTGCGTTCTTGTTGCAAGTTGTAAATCTGTGTGTTCTTAAAGTGCGTAAACGTGTGACTTGCAGTTCTTTAGTCTTGATTGGCTTCTGGTTCTTGTTGCCAAGGATGAAAGATTGCTGGATGAATCTTCTGTAGATCATATCCCAATCATCTAGGCAATCTACAACCTCTTCTATTCAGTTTTACAAGAAACCAATTTTTATGCCTAGTAGAAGAAAGTGCCTTCAGATCGTATTTCTATTTGTTTGAAGGGTTGTTTCCTCATGTACTTACTTTCTATGATTTGTGGAGAGTCATCCAAGGATTTCTGACCATCAACTCCCATCAGCAAGTTAGGGGTGAGGTTTGTGTTCGTGACTCTGTTTTTGGTGTTGCATTTGTTAAACTGAAAAGGGACGGAACCTTGGTATCAATTCCTTCAATTGATGATTGAAATAGGTTCCTGACATCCTTAGAGAGGTGCACACCAATTTTCACTAATTTTGGATCAGCCGATCAAAAGTTACATCGATTTCTCTTTTTTGAGATCGTGCTGATTTTACTATTCACCCGAACACTATTCACCCCCGAGTACTGTTCATCCGACCTCTGCAGGTCGGGAGTACTGTTCATCCGACGAGTGCTGGTCGGGGGGGTAATGTTCACCCGAACACTATTCACCCCGAGTACTGTTCATCTGACCTCTGCAGGTCGAGAGCACTGTTCATCCGACTAGTACATCCGACTGAGCTACAGACCGGTGCAGTTTTCTTGTCGCTCACCCGACCTTAAGCTCGGTCTGAGTCTCTGCTCATGAAATTGCCCGATTGATGGTTCGCTTCTTTCTTTTGGTCTTTTGGTGGTTTGAATTCTAGGAGTGTTTATTGAAAATTTTATTTGGCTCCTATTCACCCCTCTAGTCGCCTTTTTGATCCTTCAATTGGTATCGAGTGGTTTTGCTCTTTCTAGATCTTGACCGGTCTCAAGAGCCATGGCGATGGACAAATATTCCACCAAGCCTCCCATTTTTGCTTGGAGTTGATTTTCCATTTTGAAATCGCGGATGGAGTCATACATCACGCTCGGGCTTCTGATATGGCGAAGGTGAAACTCCGTATGAGGTTCTGGCGATGAAAACGTCATGGCGGAAATATGGTCGACGTTGAGGCTTAACGCTAAAGCAAGGAACATCCTCATACGTGGTCTTAGCCGCAGATGAGTATTATAGGATTTCTCACCTTCGTTCGCTCATGAGATTTGGGTGACCTCGATGCTTACCATGAGGCACTACCCAAATCAAGACGGTTCGACAGACCAATTCAAGTGTGAGTTCAACAAGTTTGAACAAAGACGTGGTGAGAGTCTTGACGAGTGCTTTGGTCGGTTTACGATGATTTTGAGCGACCTCCGAGCAGTCGGTTGCATATACCCTGACTCGGATAATGCTCGATATTTCTTGACCGCACTTGATCTTCGTGTTTGGGAAATGAAAGTGACCACCATCAAGGACACCACCGACCTGTCGACCTTGACTCTTGACGGGCTTTATTCCCGCCTGAAGACTCATGAGATCGATGTCGTCTCGCAGAAGACGAAGTCTCAGTCGATGGCTTTGGTCACTGATCCCAATGGATCCTCTCTTTTTGATTCTTCTGTTGGTTTCTCTCTCTCTGACCTTTGCGAGCTAAGCGATGACCAACTGGAAAAATTTCCAAAAAATGAGCTTGCTCTTCTTGCTCGCAAATTTTCATATGCATACAAGAGAGTGAGAGAGAGGAAGAGAGGTGGGATGATCACCTGTTTCGAGTGTGGTGGCCCCAACCACATTCGAGCAAACTGTCCCAAGCTGGAGAAGGGCAAAAACGAACAAGGCGGTTCGGGCAAGAACGACTACATCGACAAGAACCGCAACAAGAAGGCCCCACCTCGTGAGCCGGCGAAGAAGAAGTACCGCAACTTTGCCAAGAACAAGAAGCTCTTTCACCGGGTCCTCGTCGCACTGGACGACATCGAGCTCTCTGACACGGAGAACTGGAGTGATGCAAGCGAGGACGATCCGCAAGAGAAGGTGAAGGGCAACGATGACTTCTCCGGCATGTGCTTCATGGCAGGCGCCATTGAAGTAAGCGACTCCGAGCTGTACAGTGACTCGGACGAGGTACCCACCTACGACGAATTAAATACTGCCTTCTGTAAATTAGGCAAGTTTCATGCTAAGGCTAGGTCGAGGTGTTCTGAGTTAGAAAAGGAAGTAGGTACCTTGACTCGGGAGTTAGCTTCACTTAGATCTTCTCCCTCCCGAGTCACTGATGACTGTACTTTGTGTGATGCTTTGCTTGTGGAGTTAGAGAACCTAAGGACTATGCATGATAGTGTGTTGTCTGAACTAGATAGCCTTAGGTTGAAGAATGTTAGCAATGAATCTGTTGATACTCATTCTGTAGATACTAGTTTTCTTCATGCTCACTCTACTCCTTCTTGTGCTAATTGCCCTAAATTGCTTGTCAAAATTGATGCCATGAGCAAACACCTTAGAAAGCTTTCTGCTAGAAATAATGAACTTGAATTGCATGCTTCTAAGGACCCAGTCAGCTCATGTGAGGGCTGTAGGCAACTAAAACTTGACAATGATGCTTTGAATGTCAAGTGTGATCAACTTGCTAAGGACTTACTAGATAAGTTAAAAACTGGTTGCTTGCTGTGTGTTGGGGTTAAGGATGATGTGGATCAAATCCATTTCGAGCTTAAGAAGAAGTTAAAAGACCAAACCCTTAGGATTAGAGATGCTCCTTGCGTTTCTTGTGAGGCCCTCAAGATTGAGGCAGCCGTGCTAAGGAAACAAAAAGCACGTCTTTGAGAGATCTTCTCTTTACGGTTCTTTTCTTCCTCTCCTTCCCCGCTCTTCTTGTGCTTCTTTCTTCCGAGATTGCCAGATCTTATGAGCACTCTCGAGAAGTTTGTTGGAGGCAAGAAGAAGCTCAATCTTATTCTAGACCAATCCAAGATTAGTAGATTCAATCAAGGTCTAGGATTTGATCCCTTGGAGCATGCTCGGCGCATCCACCCACCATTGTCGCGGCTCCAAGAGTGGTGAGATTGTGGTAGCTCCCAGAGTGAGCACCACCAAGTTTAGGTCTGCTGGGGTTGTCGATAGGACTTCTGACCAGAAGGGTGTTACTCCTGTTGTTTCTATCTCTAGCAAGGCGAAGTACACATGCACCTTCTGTAAGAAGGATGGTCACCTAGTAGATTTCTGCTTCAGGCGCACCAAGATCACTCGGCGTGAGCGTGTTGCTGCTCTTAGGGGTATTCAGGGTCATCCCCAGACTTTGAGTGCTCCTAAGGCACACTGCTTCTAGACAGGTTAGAGAGTCGCCTGTTTTTGGGCAGCGTCCAGGACTCGGTTTTCATGCTGGTTCTTCGAGTTTTAGTCTTAGAGCTGTTCATAGTCAGTCTTTCCGCCGTCCTTTTGATATTCCTCGTTTTTCCCTTCGAGGTAGATATCAGCGGCGTGAGGTGTTTTCTGGTAGGAGATTTAGGAAGCCTCACCGGGTGGCTCGGCTTTTGCACCACGGCATGCCAACCAGCCACTCCTAGATCATCTACTAGAGTTGCTCTTGATCTTGTTAGGGTTAAGCGTCGGAGAGACACTCGAGTCGATCTTCTTACGTGGTGGTACTGCACGAGCGTCGTGTGGTTGATATTGGGTTCCCAAGTCTTCACTCTATCCCGAGATCGAGTCATCTCTCTCTTGTGTCTTGATCAGTTTGTCGGTTGGGGAAGGGCGATGTTTGGATTGTTGACTCGGTTGTTCTCGTCATATGACGGAGATTCTCGTTGGTTCTCTTCCCTAGTCCAAGCCCCGTGATGAGTTAATCACTTTTGGGGATGCATCTTGAGTAGAGTCATTGCTAAAGGTACCATCCGTGCATTAACCAAAATTTCATTCTTAAAGATGTTGCTTTAGTAAGTAAGTGCAATACAATCTGCTCTCTGTTTCTCGACTTATCGATGACTCTTTCGAGGTAAGTTTCAAGAGTAATGCCTGTGAGAATCCTTGATTCATCGGGAGGGTTAGTTTATGGATTTCTAGATTTGGGAGAGTCTTTCATGCTGATTTTTCCGCTTTTCCGGAGACTCTCTTCGATGTTTGATTGTTTCTGAGTCCCGTGATCTCTCCTTCTGGCATAGGAGACTTGGTCACATTGGTTTTGATCATTTGACCCGAGTTAGCAGCCACGATCTCATTCGGGGTTTGCCTAAACTCAAGATGGTCAAAGACTTAGTTTGCTCTCCTTGCCGACATGGCAAGATGGTTACTGCTTCTAATCCTCCAGTCACCGTAGTGATGACTGATGCACCAGGACAGCTTTTACATATGGACACTGTTGGTCCAGCTAGAGTGCAGTCAGTAGGAGGGAAATGGTATGTTCTTATCATTGTTATTGATTTCTCTAGATACTCTTGGGTATTCTTCATGGCCTCGAAGGATGAGACTTTTTCTCACTTCAGGGGTTTGGTCAGTAGGTTGTCTATTGAGCTCCCAAGTGCATTACGAGCTATACGTAGTGATAATGCACGGAGTTCAAGAATTCCTACTTTGAGAGTTTTTGTGTGGAGTCCGGTTTAGAGCATCGCTTCTCTTCTCCCTACGCCTCTCGTGAGAATGGCGTAGTGGAAAGGAAGAACAGGACCCTCGTTGAGATGGCCATGACGATGCTAGATGAGTCTGAGACTCTAAGTTTTGGGTGAGGCTATAGCTACTTGCCATGTTTCTAATCGCGTGTTTTTGAGAGCACATTTGCATCGCACTTCTTATGAGTTGAGGTATGAGCGAAAGCCCGGTGTGTCTCATTTTCGCGTTTTTAGGTTGCAAGTGTTTTATCTTGAAGTCCTGTAACCTAGATAAGTTTGAGTCTCGCTCTTCTGATGGTATCTTCCTAGGTTACTCGTCTTCTTCTCGTAGCTATAGGGTCTGGAATGTTGATGCGCATAGGATCATAGAGACCTGTGATGTGACTTTTGATGAGGCTAGCCCAGGAGCTAGACCTGATGTTTCAGGCTCTTCTTATCCCTCCGAGACCATCTTTGAAGAAGATGAGGATGATGGAAATGATGGTGTGCCACCGGATCCAGTCCCCTCTTCACCTGAGGTGTCTCCTGTTTCTATTTCTGCACCTCAGGGAGACCAGCCCTTGCATTCCGACTCTCCTTCAGCGAGTGGCTCTGTTCCTACCTCTTCTGTTCAAGAGGTAGAGGCTACTTCTGTTGTTGGACCTCCCCGTCATATTCAGAGACGTCATCCTCCTGATACGATGATTGGCGATTTATTCGAGCGTGTCACACGCTCAAGAACGGGTCTGTCCTCCTTCTATCTTCACTATGCCTTCGTTGCCTCCTTTGAGCCGAAGGATGTTTCTCATGCATTATCCGATGAGTCGTGGATTAATGCTATGCATGAGGAACTCGAGAACTTTGAGAGGAACAAGGTATGACAGCTTGTCGAGCCCCCATCTGGTCATAATGTCATTGGGACCAAGTGGGTGTTCAAAAACAAGCAGAGTGAGGATGGGGTTGTCATTCGCAACAAGGTTAGGCTAGTTGCACAGGGCTTTTCTCAAGTTGAGGGTCTTGACTTTGAGAAGACCTTTGCCCCTGTAGCTAGACTAGAGGCTATAAGGATCCTGCTTGCATTTTCTGCATCCCGGGGCTTCAAGCTCTATCAAATGGATGTCAAGAGTGCATTCCTTAATGGCTATATTGAGGAAGAGGTTTATGTCAAGCAACCTCGAGGATTCGAGAACCCCAAGTTTTCGAGTCATGTATACAAGCTTTCCAAAGCTCTGTATGGACTCAAGCAGGCCCCCAGAGCATGGTATGAGAGGCTCAAGTCTTATCTTCTCAGCCATGACTTTAAAATGGGCATAGTAAACAAAACTCTGTTCATCAGACACCATGGGTCTCATTTTCTTCTTGTCCACATTTGTGTGGACGATATTATTTTTGGTGGCTCGTCTCATTCGCTTGTGTCTCAGTTTCTGATGTGATGAGCATAGAGTTTGAGATGAGTATGATGGGCGAGTTGAGCTACTTTCTTGGCTTCCAAATCAAGCAGACTCGGGAGGGTACTTTCTTGCATCAAGGCAAATATACCCGTGACCTCCTGAGGCGCTTCGACATGTCAGATGGGAAGCCGTGATGACTCTATGGCCACCATCGCCGTCCTCGAGCCCGATGAGGATGGTGAGCCTGGCGATCAAAAGGAGTTTCGAGCATGATCGGCTCCTCTTGTACCTCATCGCCTCGAGGCCGACATACATTTATTGTGTGTCTGTGTCTCGATTTCAAGCTTCTCCTCGCGCCTCTCACCGCCAGGCGGTTAAGCGCATCTTCAGGTACCTTCGTGCTACCACTGATTATGGTATTTGGTACTCTTCGTCTTCTTGTCTATCTCTTAGAGCCTTTTCCGATGCCGACTTTGCTGGCTGTAGGATAGATAGGAAGAGCACTCTGGCACTTGTCAATTCATTGGCACTTCTCTTGTTTTTTGGTCATCTAGGAAGCAGTCCGGAGTTGCACAGTCCACCGTTGAGGCTGAGTATGTTGCTGCAGCCAGTTGTTGTAGCCAGGTGCTCTGGATGAGATCGACCTTGCGAGACTATGGGTTAGAGATAGAGAGTGTGCCACTTTTCTGTGACAACACTTCAGCTATTTGCATTGCTAAAAACCCAGTGCAACATTCCCGGACCAAGCACATTGATATTAGATATCACTTCCTTAGGGACCATGTGGAGAAGGAGATATCGGCGCTCAGGTTTGTAGAGAGTGACCTCCAGTTAGCCGATATCTTCACCAAGCCTTTGGATAGCTCCAGGTTTGTTGCCTTGAGGAGTGAGCTTGGAGTCGTGAGCCCATACGGCTTATCTTGAGGAGGAGCTGGTTTGTATATTATGTTCTATATATTCTCTTCCAGCATTTCCTTTCTTCTTCTAGGTGACTTTGGGCTTGTTTTCTTGAGTTGAGTTCACTCACTTAGACTTTTGGCATGTCTTCCATGGACATCTTATCTTGTGCTTTAGGTTGCTATCATGCGTGATTAGCTGTTTTCTCTTCTCTCTAGGTTGAGTTCCTCATAGTCTTATAAGTCTAGCGGTTTTGGGCCTCCAGGTAGACGAGTGCAGTGTGCACTCCTTAGTTGGGATCTAGAGTCGCTTCCTATGTCAGATCATTTGGGAAGATAAGAGCGAGTCTAAGGCTGTAGTGAGTTTCTTATATCTTTTCTATGCTCTATAGCCATCCAGTTTTGCAGCTTCTCGACTTCTTCTCCTCATTTTGTTTTTCTGGTTGTTATTGAGTTGATTCGGGTTTTCTTTATGCCTAATCTTGATAATACCTCAACTTTAACCAGATTTGAGCTTAAAATTGATTCAATTGTTGAGGGGGAGTTTGGGAATCTGTTCATGCATTGCATTTAGACTGCATTTTCTGTTTTATAAGCTTTGTCTATTATGCAATTGATTCAATCTTCATGTAAGGCACCTTGCTACATCTTTGAAGAAAATCACTAGCTTAGGTCTATCCAAGTTCATCTATCATACTAAGCTTGTTAAAATCTGAAAAATTAAATATCTTAAATGAAAAACATGTTGCTTTTTCTTGTTAAGTTTCTTCTCTAGAGGTTTTTACCATGAATTGTGAATTTATGGAGTTCTCTAGAGTCCCTATAGCAACTTGGGTGAAACTTGCTTGATCCATATTTTAGTCCTTCAAAATTGCTCATATGTGCTAAATTAAGAAAAATTTGACTCTCTTTTGTGCAAAATTGAACTCAACACTATATATTCCAGGCGCCTCCCATTGCACTTGGGATGAACTCGAATATATAGTGTATGACCAAGATCATTCTCTTAAGAGTTACTCTTGGGGTGATCGAACATGGCTTGAGTCAATCATTAAGAAATGCAAATAACAAAAACATAAGTGGGTAAAGAATGCAAATAATGTCAAACATTTGCACCCCGCTATATCTTTCAAAATATCAAAGAAGAAGAATTTGCATGAATTGAAAAATGAGCTCGAAGGACTCTATATGCACTTCAAGATTCCCCAAAGTGTTGAGTAGGTTGAACTCTAGGTTTTCCATTTGATCCTATGAGTGGTGTTTGCTTCTAGCTTTGAAACTTTTGCTAAGTTTTGCACTTGTTCAAATCTTGCTAAAATAAAATCTTGTAAACAAAGCTTATGAGCAAAATGAATTTGTTCTTGCAGACATCCTAGTTCAGTCATTTTCTAAATTGACTAGCTTGGTGTCATATCTTGCATTTATGATCACTTGGATAATTCTCAAAGCTCACTTACGATGCATTTCATGCATACATATATAAAGGGGGAGAAAAAAAATCTTGATGCCTATATTGCCAAAAGGGGGAGAAAATGTAAAAAAGGCATATTCAAAGGAAAAATATGAGTGAGTTTTATTGGATCTTTTAGAGCTTTTGTTGAAAACTTGCTCTCTCTAAAGTTTAGCTCTAAATATCCCTTTTGTGCCAACTTGGTCTCTCTAAAGTTTGGCTTTGCATTCAAATTGCTTTCTTCTCTCTTATTCAAACTCAAAACTTATGCCTTTTCATGTGTTTGTCACCGTGATCCGACCCGGAGTGGTCTGGGCCTTGGCTGGTCGGAGACCGATGGTCGTCGACCACGTGTTGTCGTGGTTATCTTTGGTCGGTGAGTGTATATCTTTCTGTTGAGATGGATATGTGTTGTGGGCATTGCTATGTGATGTGGTTTCTTTGTCTATGATGGTTGCAGGATTTTGGAGCTAGGTCATGGTGAGGCGAAAGAGATCAGGACTAGGCTGGGAGAGCTGAGGTCCAGATGATCAAGGTGTCGTCAAAGATGACTGAGGCCAAGGAGTAGCTGCAAGCCAAGAAGACAAAGGAAAGGATGAGATGCTAACTTGAGCTGCTCTCGATCAAGGAGGAGCGTTGGATCGCGGTCGGGAAGATAGAGTAAGCGGGTCAAGTTAGTATGATTTGAAAAGCGTGCAAAACCCGTTGTGTTGTTGGGTTTCGGGTCAGCCCATGCATAGCTGTGTGAGTGGGTAAAATTTCAGCCCTTGATAGAGTGCTCTAGGGTTTAGAGGCTCATCCAAGGGTGGTAGGTGGTCCAAGCCTGCTATAAATAGACAGGGAGAGGGGTGTCTCTGTGTGGGTTGAGCAGTGAGGAAAGTGTAGCTTCTTTGTCGGGTGTCTTGAGTTAGTACACGAGAGTAGTTGAGAGTTGTTGAGAGCGGTGTAAGGATCAAATCCTGGCTCTTGGATGTTGGCTTAGGATTGAAGCAGGACATCCAAAGGTGGGAATTGATCCCAGATCACTATAAATATTGGGGTAGGGGCAGCCTCCCCTCTTTGAAGGTTCTGAGGTTTTTGCTGCTCATTTGAGTTTTGCCCACTTTGTTGTGAGGCTTTGTAAACCTCCCTTCTAGAAATGAAATGTTCTTCATTTATGTTCTTGTTTCATTTCCATTACGTATTTACATTACGCACTTAAATTCTGTTATCTAATTTCTGCATTTACTTACTTGCAATTTACTTTACTTAATTTGATTTTGCCTCATCTCCTTCTACATGCTATTGAGTCTTTGTTGAAATTCATGATTGATGAACTCTTCTCTGGATTCGATGCTTTCAATCATCTAGGCAATCCTTGCGTTCTTGTTGCAAGTTGTAAATCTGTGTGTTCTTAAAGTGCGTAAATGTGTGACTTGCAGTTCTTTAGTCTTGATTGGCTTCTGGTTCTTGTTGCCAAGGATGAAAGATTGCTGGATGAATCTTTTGTAGATCATATCCCATTCATCTAGGCAATCTACAACCTCTTCTATTCAGTTTTACAAGAAACTAATTTTTATGCCTAGTAGAAGAAAGTGCCTTCAGATCGTGTTTCTATTTGTTTGAAGGGTTGTTTCCTCGTGTACTTACTTTCTATGATTTGTGGAGAGTCATCCATGGATTTCTGACCATCAACTCCCACCATCAAGTTAGGGGTGAGGTCTGTGTTCGTGACTCTGTTTTTGGTGTTGCATTTGTTAAACTGAAAAGGGACGGAACCTTGGTATCAATTCCTTCAATTGATGATTGAAATAGGTTCCTGACATCCTTAGAGAGGTGCACACCAATTTTCACTGTTTTTGGATCAGCCGATCAAAAGTTACATCGATTTCTCTTTTTGAGATCGTGCTGATTTTACTATGAATACTATTCACCCGAGTATTGTTCATCAGGCCTTTGTAGGTCGAGATCTTTATTCATCCGACCCGATCTTTGGTGAAGTACTATTCACTGAACACTATTCACCCAGTCTTGTTCATCCGACCTCTGCGGTCGAGAAGCCTTTATTCATCCGACTAATCTTTGACCGATTCGCGATCTTGTACATCAACCGTGAGCTACCCGACCAATGCAGTTTTCGCTGTTCACCCGACCTTAACTGGTTGGAGTCTCTGTTCATGAAATTGCCTGATTGATGGTTCAGTTCTTTTTTTCTGGTCTTTTGGTGGTTTGAATTCTAGGTGGAGTGTTTATTCGAAAATTTTATTTGACTCCTATTCACCCCCTCTAGTCGCCTTTTTCGATCCTTCAAGAGGCTAAAAAATAAGAAGAATATGGTGCCGAGGCTGAAAGGTCAAAGGACAAAGCTTGAAACAAAGCCTTGGAAAGAATCTAGAAAGATGTGGCGTCCGAAGTCCATTGTCCAAGCACCACTGAATGATAAAGAAGAAATATCTAACTCGGATGATGATATTGTGTTGCCGGAAGAAATATCTAGCATTGGCCATGCTATCAGCCTTCAGAAGATGCCAACTAAGGAAAGGTAGATGCGAAGAATTAAATTGTCAACATGAGATTGAAAACATGAAGATTCAGAACAGATAGGGTCTCTTCTCTATCTAAGGAAAGGTTGAGCTAACACAAAGAAAGAGACTTGAAGCGCAATCCAAGTTCGAGTAGTCTATTTTAGACTATAAATACCCTATACCGTTTGATGAAAAAGGTGCAGATACACCAACTTTTACTCCTTTTTTGCATCTACTTTTCCTGTGCCTCAAGAGTAGGCTGTAGCTAGAAAAATCTTACCTCTGTAATTTGACTTTGATCAATATTGCTTCACATCGATGTGTACATCAATCTGTGTATTACACATATCCCTGTTTTGAGATTCATCCTTATTCGTTATTGCTTCGCATCTATGTTCGTCCATGATTAGCTTTCATTCAGGCTTATCTATCGTTGACTTTGTCGATTTGCTGCAAAATCGGCTGTTGCATTGTATACGCTGCTAGAGAACACTCTTCATAGGGACGTGGTGCTGCTGTAAAGATTTTCTCGTGGCAATAGTATTGGAGCTGTTTGGTCCAATTGTCAGCTTCATGCATATATATGACGCACGATCTTGATGCGCACTCGCAGTGGGCAACATGGAGACGTGGAGCGCCACGGCAACGTGGAGGTGGAGCAAATCCATGGCCTTAAAGCTGTGGCGAGGTTGGGGTAGAGGACAATAAAGGTGCCTGCTCCTCTGAACCCGAACAAGTCAATGACGATGATGCTTTTGCCTTCGCCGGCACCGACATCACCGCCTCCACTACTGTAGTGGTAGATTATTGTGCGTTCAACTGCTGTGGACGCTGCAGCAACATCTGCGATGCATAATAATTCTCCCTTCGTTTCACTGCATTTGTCTGAGCCCATTATACGCACAGTCGAATGAAGCACTAAAAAATACTGTGCATACCTCTATTAAATGATATATCATAGCTGCCTTTTATCTTTCAAAGCATTTAAGTAGAGGTAAAAAGTGAAAATATTGTGATAACTGCACTCTTAATTCTCCTAATAAATAAATATTTTAAAATGAATACTCTCGAGTCTATGGATAAATGTAGTGAAATAGAGGAAGTAAGTTGTACTAGTAGACTTGGTCCACCGTAAGAGAGGTGTATTTGCAGTGGGGAAAAAAATTTACTTGATGGAGCTTTTGTTTCACTTTAAAGTCATTGAAAACTTAAGCCCTATGTGCTCTTGTGGGAAGATTTAGTTTCCTTTTGCTAAATTGCTCTTTTTTTTGTTAGCGGAACCATGCGAGCTAGATTACTAGTCCCTTTCTGTCGTCGATATCACGGTGTGTAGCTCCACTTCTCCTAGCTGGGCCGAAACGCGACGTGTTGGGTTTTGTTCCAAATTCTTTGTCGGGTCTTTGGGACGCTTTTTGCCCATATTGTCGGCAAAACCCGTTAAGACTCGAGTCACTTCGCCCGTCTATAAATACCTCTTGTAAGCGCATGGAGAGAGATTGAGACGCTCATTGTAACCCTAGCCACCTGTACTCAATTCCAAATAGTGATTTCGCCGGATTGGCGCCCATGGTTTTTTCCCGCAAGGGTTTTCCACGTAAAACTTGTGTCTCCATCTTTTGTGCGTTTTTGTGATTGATTGCTAACAAGTGGTATCAGAGCAATTCAATCAATCACGAAACGAAAAAAATCCAGATCGGATCTACTGTTCCTGCGCGGCACTGTTCATCTTCAGCATGGCGCCTTCGCTCGCCCGGCGCCGCCACGGAAGCCAAGCGACACCGCCTCGTCGCGGCCCTCGGCACCTCTGCCGCACCATCGTTCGCCGCTCGTCAGCCGGTCCTCGCCGCGACATCCGTCGCCGTCTTGGCGATTTGTTAAATCTTCCGTCGAGCCGCCCGATCCGTGTTCTTGATCGGCGCGCCACATCTTCTTCGACGTTCTCGCCTCGCGCTTGGACGCAGCCGCCCGACGCACCGCCATCGCGCGCGGTCTTCATCACGCTCGCTTGATCTCGTCGCCGTCGCCGTTTTCTTGGTCCGGATCAAGACGAGCCCGCGTCCGTATCCTTTGCGCCACTCCGGGGCGCGCCGTCGTCTTGCCGTCGATCGTCACCGTCACCTCGTCACCCATCTTGACTAAATCGGCTGCCATTTCTTGCTGGCCGCGCGCTTTCCGCCGGGCCGCGCCACCGTCGTCTGCACCCCGATCGTTAGTCTTCCAGCGCCATCGATCTAGGTGCAGAGTCCCGGCTGCAAAAGATCCGGCCGAGAACCGCACGGGATCTCGCGTCTGCCGCGTCATCCGGACGTCACCGGCGAATTGCTTGCTGCGCGCGGAAGGCTACGGGCTTCGTCTGATTATTGCTACACGCACCTGGTTTCGTGCACCAGGAAAATTGCCAGAAGCTCTTTTTTCATCCGAATTTTTTTCCTGCTTGTGCATTTAATAATATTTCTCTGCATTATGGCCTCATTGAAGTATGATATTCCTCTATTAGACCGTGACACCAGGTTTTCACTATGGCAAGTCAAAATGAGAGCAATTCTTGCGCACATTGACCTGGATGATGCATTAATAAATTTGGCAAAGATCAAAAGGCATGGACTGATGAAGAAAAGAGGAAAGATCGTAAGGCTTTATCTCAAATTCATCTTCATTTATCAAATAATATTTTGCAAGAGGTTTTGCAGGAGAAAACCGCAGCCTCTTTATGGTTAAAGTTGGAATCAATTTGCATGTCAAAGGATCTTACGAGCAAAATGCATGTGAAGATAAAATTATTTTCACACAAGTTGCAAGAGGGTGGTTCTGCGCTAAATCACCTACTCGACTTTTAAGGAGATCGTTTGCACTTGAATCCATGGAGGTAAAATTTGATGATGAGGATCTAGGTCTTATTCTTTTGTGTTCTCTGCCTCGTCATTTCAAATTTTAGAGACACTATTTTATATAACAGTGACACATTAGTATTCTTTGAAGTTTATGAGGCCTTACATGCAAAAGAAAAGATGAAATTAATGGTGTCTTAAGAAAGTTCCGGTTTACATGGTGAAGCTTTATGCATTCGTGGACGGACAAATGAAAGGAAATCAAAATATGGGCATAGAGGCGAAGTTCAAGCGATTCTGGGCCATTCAAGTCAAGAGGTAAAGAAAATTTTGTAGGTATTGCAAGAAAAATAATCATGACATATCCGAGATGTTACAAATTGAAAAACAAAGAAAAGAGGAATGGTACCTATAAACCGAAGGTAAACATGATGAGGAAGGTAATGCTACATTTGCCTCACGATAGTAGTTCTAATGGTGAGACCCTTGTTGCTTTTCTTTGGATGTGCAAGTAGTGGTGATGAATGGATTATTGATTCTGCTTTGCTTCTTTTCATATGTGAATTAATAGAGGTTGGTTCATCACTTATGAGTCTGTAAAGATCTTTGGTTACTGTTAGGATGGGTGATGATTCGCCACGTCCTATTGTTGGCATTATGTCAGTTCAAATCAAGATGTATGATGGCATCATCGAACCTTGGCAGATGTAAGGCACGTTCAGGTATGACAAGGAATCTCATTTCTTTGAGTACTCTTGATACTAAAGGATATAAGTATTCTGGTGGCAATGGAATTTTGAAAGTGTCAAAAGGTTCTCTTATTATTATGAAAGGTGATTTGAAATCGCCAATTTATATCGTCTTCAAGGCACTACAGTTACAGGTGATGCTTTTGTTTCTTCACATTCATCACCGATATTGCTAATCTTTGGCACAAGCGTCTTGGTCATATGAGTGAACAGGGTTTGGCAGTTTTGAGTAAGAGGACTTCTTGAAGGTTATAATAATGGTAAACTGGACTTCTGTGAGCATTGCATATTTGGTAAGCATAAGAGGGTAAAATTCAACACTTCTGTTCATACTACAGAAGGTATTCTTGATTATGTGCATTCTGATTTATGGGGGCCATCTTGTAAGACTTCTTTTGGAGGTGCTCGTTATATGCTAACCATTATTGATGATTATTCTCGAAAAGTCAGGCCTTATTTATTGAAGCATAAATCAGAAGCATTTTCTGCATTTAAAGAGTGAAAGATTATGGTTGAAAAACAAACTGAAAAGAAGGTAAAGATACTTCGCACTGATAATGATATGGAATTCTATTCTGATTTATTCAATTCATATTGCAAGTCTCAAGGTATTGTGCGTCACTACACTGTTCCTCATACTCCTCAACAAAACGGTGTAGCTGAGCGTATGAACAGAACCATTATCTCAAGAGCCCGTTGTATGTTGTCTAATGTTGGTTTGCATAGGCGTTTTTGGGCTGAAGCTGCTTCCACTGCTTGTTATCTTATTAATCGGTCTCCCCCTATTGCTATTGATCAGAAAACTCCAATTGAGGTATGGTCTGGTTCTCTGGTTATGCAGATGGAATTGCACGTAGTGTAGGGTGAAATATTGCCCGTGTCATATTAAGGATCGAACATCGTGTTGTATGATCTAAGATAAATCCGTACAAACCACAAGTATTGGTATGGGACAATCTTAAACCAATTAAGTTATCTAGTTTAACTTTGCACTTTGAAAGGCCAAAATAGCACATGCATTCCTTTCTAGGTCTGCTTGTAGGGGTTTCTACTTACCAATGCAACGGTGTACGTCATACTATGGGGAGATTCATCATTTATATGCTCTGAGTTCTTCTATCATAGTATGGGTTTAACGTCCCTGGCCACACGCCAAAGGTGTGTGAAGCATGCGGCAAAAAAGGTCATGACTTGTGGGTAAAATTGTACACCTCTGACAGTGTAAATATAATCGATTAACCGTGCAGCGGTTATGAAAAACTTGGTGAACTGATACGTGTTAGATGTTTTATTATTTTTAAAAGGACTTGGGTTTATTTTGTTTTGCCGCGTGTTGGCGAAAACCGATGATGTCATGATTGGCGGGATTATTGGATGATTTGCTTCATGAAGGATTGAGTATTATTTATGCTTTACTTAGTTCTTATTAGTCAAACTTGCTTTCATAAATTTCGATTGCAAATGATAACTTGGTTTACAAATTCAAATTTGCTTTATGCATAATAAGTAGAAGCCTCATTTGATATAACTTGCATTTATGCATTTGTAAATACCACTGGAAAAGTTAGCAAAGCTTCAAGGATATCTTTCCATCATGAGTTACGGGGACAATAATGTTGCGATCTTTTCTAGGGATTTGTGCCTTGTCAGTTCCTTAATAAATAATGATGTGATCTTTTCTCGGGATTTTTCTAGGGTTGGATGGGCACACTATATGACCATGCTTCTTCTGTGTTGATTATACATATACTGAGTTGTAAGATTACTTTGTATATTAACTTTCGCTCTAATAATGTGATGTATGGTTGTGATCTCAATTGTTGTAAATGTGCATACTAGCTACTGACTATGGGACTAGTACTGTATACACATTAGATTTCTATTTTTGCAATTTATGTAAAAATAGAGATCATTTCAATTGTTATTAGAGCTATACTGACCGTAGGACGAACCCTAGTTAGAAAGGTCGTTAGAATTGAGGATGAGTCAACTTCAAAATACTAAGTTTAGAACTATTATATTTGCAAAAAGGTAGTCATTGCTATTCTTTCCTTTGTCTTAAGTTTATATTCTTACCCTGCTTTCATTTCAGTTAAATTCTTCTTCCCTTGAAACAATTCTTGGTCAACAGAGACTCCGACTTCTAAGTCAATGATCTCGAAGAAATGAATGTTGCTCCATAAAGACTTGTTTCGATAGGTCGAATAGGAATGTATTAGACTAAGTTATTTAGAACCGCTTATATAGTAGTCTATGTTTATTTGTGTTGATTGTTTGTGTTGTTAAAGTTTTGCTTGGAAGCTTTCTATATTGCTTTTTGGGTTACTCGTAAATATTAAACCTTTAGGTTGAGTTTTTACGTTGTGCCAATCCTGCTTAACAAGAAAAATTTAACTAAGAAAATTTTAATGAACGAAACGTAGCCTTATAACCAACCAAGAATCTTACCTAAACAGTTTATCTCTTCTTGGTCCGCAGGATGCCAAAAAAAATTACTTAAGAAAACTCTTGGAAAATAAGGCCGCTCAAAGCTCACAGCCTTGAGGACAATATTTCAACTCGATCCAACCTAATCTGCGACATCCGAGTTGCTAGAGCATTTGCGACAGCGCAATGTTCATTATGAATCACCTCCAACAACTTTAACTCCTCAGAATCCAAGTGAAGCTAATCCTAAAGAACAATTACCCGAACCTTCAATTATGAATCAACTTCTGGCAATAATTGAGCAAGGAAGTCAGGATGATTCACTCCTACTCCAGCTGATGGTACAAAGTACTACAAACCTGGTTGCACCACATCGCTCCAAATTGGGAGAGTTTTTAAAAACTCAACCACGATATTCTCTTCGTCGTGGAGAACCTCTCGGCGTTGATGATTGGCTCCGTTCTATCGAGCAAGTTGGCTATTAATGCGGTGCAATGACCATAAGAAGGTCCTTTATGCTTCACATCGATTTGCAGGAAGCTGCGACAATCTGGTGGGAAAACCATCAAGCAACACTTCCTGAGGGCCAAGTTATATCTTGGGTAGCATTTAAACAAGCCTTTCGCCGATCTCACATTCCTGCAAGCATCATTACAATCAAGAAACAAGAATTGTGGAATTGAAGCAAGAAAACTTATCAGTGGTGGAATATCTACACCGCTTCAATCACTTATCTCGGTATGCTCCTTCTGAAGTATCTGATGAAGCTTGAAGAATTGAGCACTTCCGAGAAAACTTGAATGAAGAAATCAAATGGATGTTAGTTGCCCATGACATTCATGATTTCCAAACTTTAGTTGATAAAGCTATCCGGGTGGAATACGGTATGCAAGCAGTGATAAAAAGTAGGAAGGGCAAATGGATAGCCCGGCAATCAGTAGATGATCATCCCTCTAAACAGACAACCAATGTTCGGCAATATACATCCTAATTCCAGAAAATTCAAGATCAAACCTCTCAATCCCAACAATACCAAGTACAAGCTTTTTACCCTCAACAACCCTCAGTTCCTCCACCACAGCAGGCAAGACTATCCTCCAACACTCAAAATCAGACAACCTGTGCTTATCCCAAGAAGAACTCTATTCAACCCCAACCTCATCGACAACTTCCAAGTCGACCTCTGTAACAACCCAAAATTCAATAAAATCATAAATGCAATATTAAAAATACCCATATGATTTAATGTTATGTTTCTGATTTTTCTTGGATTAAAGAATTTCTTTTGGCTTTTTCCTATTAAAAGAAATCCAAAAATGCTATATAGTAAAATGGTAAAAGGCAAAAAGGTAAAAATATAAAGTCAGTAAAATCCTTAAAAATCTCATAATCATGATTATGCCTCTTGTTCTGTCTGGGCATTAATAAAATAAAATAAAGAAACAAAATGATCATGAAGAGAGAAAAGGAAATCTGAACCAAAAGCTTTGATCAGGATATTTCTTACCTTAACCATAGTTGAAATTTTAACCATGCCGACATATTAACTTAACCCAACCCTGTTAAAAATATTATGAATTTATCTCTTCATTTAGTAATTTTAGAAATTCAAAAATAGTCAATCTAAAAAGCTGGAAAATGCAATGTTAGAATTATTAAAAATAAAAATATCAAATATAAAATTATGAAAATTTTATTCAAGGTATATAATATTAATACCAATCCTGTCCAAAAGTTACATAAAATAATAAATTTATTTTATCCCTCAATTTAGCGAAAAACGGAATCAGTGAAAATCATTAACAGTGCATTGTCAGATTTTTAATAATATTTATATTCATAAAATATATTTGAAAATTTTACTATACCGTATTCTTTACCTTTCCGACCTCAGTAAAAAGTTTTGTAAAATTTTGATTTCATCTTCTAGCCTAAACTTCGGTTTATCCTGGTGTCCGATTTGTCACGAGATTATAACCTGTCTCGCCGACATGTGGGCCCGCTGGACAGCTGTCCCCAGCAGCCGACTTCCTCTTCTCTCTCGACCGTCGGCCCCACCTGTCGACCGTCTTTTCGTTCTCTCCGTTCCTTCTAGCGCCTCTCTCCGTTCTCATGCGAGACTTCCGCTCATTTTTTGTCGTCATGCCGCAACTCGCCACTCGAGATCATCAGCACATCACCCCTGCCATACCGCACCCGCCTCGACCTCCGTGCTCTCTCCTCCGTGCCAGAACAACCGAGAAAACGCCCGACTGAGCCGCCGCCATTGCTTGCTGCATCCAAACCCTGTGCACCGCCTCATTCGTCTATAAAAACCGCACCAAAGCGTCGCAGACATTCGAGCATTCCCCTAGAACCCGGTGGCCGAGGCCAAACCACTTCAACGCGCTGGAATTGCTTTCTTCCCCAGCTCCGGCCAAAAACCCGAAAAGGGGAAAACTGCCCAGTCTTGCTCTCCACTATGCCATCCCTTGAACCACCTCGTCCACAGCAGCATCACCACCCCAGGAACCTTCTCCTGGCCTCAATTTCACCTTTTCTTCCCCGGCGAGATCCCCCTCCGAGCTCCTCCTTCCGCCGCTGCAGCCGCACGGTGAGATCCCCCTCCGTTACTCATTTCTTTGCGCTAAAGCCAAAAATGAGTTCCTTGTCGTCCACTGATGCTCACTATGGTAGCTATTTGCCTCGGGAAGCCATCGTTTCACCGGAACGCCGGTGAGCCATGGGCTTCGCCGCCCCTCTCCGGTGGCAGGCCGCCTCCGGCCATCTCCGGCCGAAGCGCCACCTCCCCTAGGATCGCGCAAGTGTGCTAAGCAAGAAAGTGGAACCCATTCCACTTCTCGGCGATCGCCGGCCGCGACGCCGCGCAAATCGTGTCTGTCTCCGGGTCAGCGGCGATCGGGTCCACCACAGCCGTTAAGACGCGGCGTTAATGCCGTGCCGTGCGGGCCCGAGTCGACCTCGTCTTTGCTCGACGGCTCGGTCGGCCGATCGGCCAAGCTTGCGTCGCGCTTGACCCGCGCCACTGGGCGGGCATGTCGGTGCTCCGGTCGCGAGCGGTGCGAAAATGGAAAGCGCGCCGGTTGCGGCGTACTTTCCGTTTATAGAAAATTTTCTAATTTTCTGTATTTTCAAAACCGAACGCATTCAAACTTGAATATCTTTTGAACTATCCAACCAAATGAAGTGAAATAAATTTATAAATCCATCTAAAATCAAGTAGATTCAGAATATGCAAAAATAATTCACAATGAACTCTGTTTGAATTTCAGATTTAAATTTAAATAATGAATTTGAAATATGTTGTGAATAGAATTTCTGCAATTCAACTTCAAATCGAATGAAACCAATTTTATTAGACTCCATGCTCTGCTAGGAACCTGAATATGCAAAAATACTTAGGTGTACCATGGAAAATCATTAAAGTAATATAAGGTAAGAAAGTAGTTCCATAATAGCAATTTAAATAATTTGAATTTAGAAATTGAAATTTGAATAATGGAACATGTAAAGATGGTCTCTGAAAATGATAAATAAAAGTGAATTATTCAAGAAAATAAGATGAGTTATTATTGGAACCTAATCAGAAAATATACATGGAACTTGTAAATCGATGAACAACAGATATGTTAATTCAAACAGTCGGTTTTATTTGGTTCTTATGTCTGATCCTTTCGTTTTGTTGGAATTGCCATGTTATTATTATTCGACGTGTAGCACCCGACGAAACCTGTGAGTTCGACGATCAGGAGTTTGACGTCAAAGATCATCAACAAGGCAAGCACCCCCTTTGACCATATTGATCCCAGTTTTAAAAATGTTTTCATTAAATGTTTTATTGCATACTTTATTTTTATTAAAGTCTGCTATATTATGGGTGTTGGTAGTTGTACCTATTGTTTCATAGAACTTCCTAGATAAGTATGAAATTGTGAACCTTGATAACCCTAGAATAGCATAGACATTATTTGATGTCAATTTGGATTACTCATACTTAGTGACAAGCTTAGCCATGCTTAAAGCAAAATAAAATCTTGACATGATTAAAAATGTTGGATATGACAACTTAATGGGTATGACCTCTTTTGGTTGGTATTTTGATCAAAAATGAAAATAAAACTATGATTTTGATGCGGGCAATTACTGGCAATAGCCGGGTGTACAAGAGACTTGTACGTAGTGTAGGGTGGAGATTATTGCCCGTGTCGGATTAAGGACCGAACTACGTGTTCGTTAAACCCAAGAATCTATCGTACAACCACAAGTACTGGTATGAGACAGTCTTAACCTGTTAAGTTGCTTAAAACTAGCTTTGCATATTAGTAGGTGGAGTAATCTGAGCTTCTTGGTATTTGGTTGCTCGTGAGGCGCCCACGAGGTGTTGGGAGTCACGTTTGCTAATACAACGGTGAATACCATACTATGGACATGCTTAATCATTATTGTGCAGTGACTGTGCAAACATAAACACCATAGTACGGGTTTAATGTCACCGGGCTGGTGCAAAGTTAGGGTTAACTGATGTAACGGTTTTGTTATGATCTCCTTGCCGACACACCAAAGGAAGTGTGTTACTGGCCTGGCAAAAGAGGTTGATCATTACTTGTGGGTAAAGCTGTACAACTCTGCAGAGTGTCAAACTTTTCGAAAAGCCGTTCCCGCGGTTATGAGAATCTTGGTGCGCCAGCACTAGTTAGATGTTTTATATTTTCATAAAACTCTGGATTTCTACCTGGGACTGGTAGGAATGGTTACTCGGAAATTTCTGCTGCGACAGTAGAAATGATTCTTGGAAATGGTCATGATACCCAGGTACGTGAGACTTATTTATACTTACATTCTGTTACTTTCAATATTAAGTCACTTTTACTTAAAGTTCGCTTTTCAATCTATTATTCAGTATTTACATTTCAATTTAGCCTTATGCAAAACAACCATGAGCCTTTCCTTGAAATGGCCTGCATATATAATAGGTTTTGCAAAAGTCTTGCGAGTACGTAAGTACTCAACTTGCCATGTTGATAATTTTTAGGTGAAGAGACAGATTACCCCGACGACACCTTTTACGATGCAGGATTCGGGGATGTGAACGATGAATTTTACTAGGGTTCTCCTTGTCAGTTGCCTGTGGGGATTATGGGTTAAAAGGCATACTACAAGATGAATGTCTCCACTGTTATGCTTTTACTTTTGGTATTGTAAGAATATTATGTATTTGCTTCCGCTGTATTAATAAAGTTGTGTATGACTGTGATATCAATTTGTATTTGTGCGTACTAGCCACTGATCATGGGACTAGTACTGTATGCACATGGTATCCATTTTTGATATTCATTTATCGAAAGTGGAGGCCTTACAACCTCAAGTGTTTGAAAGCCCTCAAGTCTCTAAGCCACCACTCAGTTCATCGCAAAGTGATAATCATGTTCGCCTACACCACGTGACAGCAGAAGAAGCTCATAATGCACCTAATGTGGTACTGGGTACATTCCTTGTCCACTCTGTACCTACATTGATATTATTTGATTCCAGCACCTCACATTCCTTCATATCCAAGAAATTTATCAAGCAATACGAGCTACCAGTCAAACTACTTCCTACAAAAATGATAATCTGTTCTCCTGGAGCAACCATGAAAACCACAAGTGTCTGCTCAGAAGTTTGTATTGAAATAAATGGAGTCTTATTTCATGCTGATCTTATTGTTATTGAAACCTCTGGACTAGATGTGATTCTCGGGATGGATTGGTTATCTAGCACAAAGGTTGTATAAATTGTGCTAACCGATCTATATCTCTTCTTAGTCCAATTAGAATTCAAGTACAGTTTTCTTCAGTCAGTGATACTCCAGTTCAACAACCTTTACTTTGTTCTACTCTGGCCACATAATTGAGTCAAGTACCAATGGTATGTGAGTATCCTGATGTGTTTCCTGATGAACTGCTAGGAATGCTTTTAGATCGGGACATGAAATTTGTTATTAATCTTGTCCTTGCAACTGCACCTATCTCTAAGCGTCCTTATCGCTTGCCCCCAAATAAGTTGGCTGAAATGAATAAACAACTTCAATATCAGTTAAGCAAAGGATTTATTCGGGATGTGATTCTAGTAGCTGCAACGTTGATGGTCTTCTCAAGTCCATAATCAAAGTGGTAAGAATCTCAACTGTACTAATTTCTTATTTTCTTTTTTTAAAAAAAAAATCCATGACTTATCTACATGAATATCTTATCCCTTCTTTGGTGTGTCGGTTCAATTACATAATCAAAATGGTAAGGACTTGTATGCTTAAAATTTACTCTTAGTATTTACCACTTATTTAGCAAATTTCAAACTGGTTCCGTAACTTCATACCTTTGTATAATGTTTCTTTAACTTCAGACATTTCTAGTGCCAAATAACTGTGCTAAGTACTAACACTCACAAACCTAATTTTGATGAAACCACAAGCCTTGAATATTTGACTACTATGCTGGTTAGGTATTGGCAGAATTCACTCTCAGAATGTAAACATGTGAGTTAATTACACCGTCAGGTTGAATTTTAGAATGAATATATACTATTTGATATATTGGCGGCCATGGATAAGTTCCTCAAGAGATTGAGTTCATCGAGCCTGTCAATCATCAACTTTAGCTTGCAAACCTTCAAAGCATTTACAAGCCTTCAAAATTGTTGCCACTTAGCCAAGCTCGGTAAACCTATACTTCCTAGAATTACAATGGAGATTTGCTGAAGCCTTATTCTAATTCCAATGCAGGAGAAGGATGATGTGTCCTTCACGGATAGCGACCTGGGGTGTTAGTTCTTCCCACTTGGTGCCTGCACTTCCCACTTGGTGCCTGCATATGAGAGCTATTATTTATAGATTAGTCCTACACAAACGAGAGCAGAATGTACAGTACATTATTTAGGGCATTCGTCATTAATGCTGCCTGATATGCTAGCTAGGGATAATGGCTTATAATCTGTACTTTCTTTCACTTGTAGAGTAGTTATGGAAGTGATTCTAGTTAGATCAAGACAAGAAGCAAATATAATCAAAGGTCTACATATTTTGTTTTCCGTTGACAAGTTCGCAAAGACGTTGGAGCTCTAAGCAAGCATTGTTGTGCCAGCAACATGATAATCTCTACTGTATGTTTCACTCACAAATGTATCAAACTGAAATTTTGGAAGTTCAGCATGACATAAATATTTACGGAAATTCGACATGACATAAATAAATCAAAAGTATATCTGTTTACAACCCGTTGTAACAACACCAAAGTTCACGTGCTCCTAAAGTTAAACGCTCTAGTTGGATTCTAGATCTTAATAGATAACTAAGCTGCAGTAATGACCAGATATATGTGATTATCATCCTCCTACTCACTAAAAACACCCTACTTCTTCAGTTCTGTTCATGCGATGGAGGAAGTGTATAGCATCAATTCCTCTCTTTGCAGACATGGTAAACAACTTTTACTATTCTTTTCTTTTCTATTGGCTTTGTCAGATGGAGATCCATGAATGCATGAATAGCCTCCTGCAGATCCTCCATGGCATGAGTAGTCAATGCGACGATTGGTGTGTGAATTCCGTAACGACTTTCTTTCTCCCGAATGTGCTTCATCGCTTCATAGCCATCCATCAAGGGCATATAAAACATAGAAGAAATACTAGCAATGTCAAACCATCTTCATACCAAGCCTTGAGCAGAGTACAAAAGAAAGTTGTCATACAAAGAGTAGTTGCCCCCGGTGAATTGAACAATGAAAGATTTGATCGTGAAATTATAAGCAGAAACCCTTGCGAAAAGAAAAAAAGAAAGAAAAACATAGCATAAATATAAATGAGAGCTTCAAGGTTGTATTTGTACTAAAATTCTGGTTGAAACAAACCTAGCAATCCATCAAGATAACATCATAGGGCGAAGGCATAACTTTATTGTCTTCGAAACACATGCTTGTTCAAGAGCATCTTTGAACATATCTCACCTTTGATCCATTTGCTACTTGAACGATTGCTCTAGTTGATTCGTATCTTCCTTTGGATAGTTTGCG